>JALJVW010003023.1:59353928-60637857 GCA_024865655.1 Emberiza elegans | reverse complement strand
AATCCCAAAATGCAATTTTGGTTGTCTGATGGTTCCCCAGTCTTGAGAAAATTGTAATACAGTGTGTTTTTAGACATGCCTGGGGCATGAACTAATAACAGCTGAGACCAAAAGTAAGCATAATAGGAAAGGAACGAGAGAAGGTTTTCAACAGTGGTACCCTGGATAAGATTTAGGGAGAGTTAGCTGGAATGCAGAGAAATAAGAAAAAAAAAAAAGTGCATAGTTGAGGCAGGGAAATGAATCAAATTTCTTATCTGAACCTTGTCTAATGGTGAAGCTTTAACAGGTTCAACTCCAACAGAGAAGCTCAGATTTTCTTAATTTCCTGTGCAGGTTCATCTGTTTCTGTGAAGGGAAGGCAGTAATCATCAAAAACAGAATAAAGAGAGTGTAAATGCTTTGGGTTTTTAAATGTGCATTTAAAAACATATCTATTCACAGAATTTCAGTGCAGAATTAATTAGATTGTAGAATAGTATGAATGTTGTTTTACAGGGGTGGAAGGAGGGGAAAAAGTTTTTAATTTCAAAATCAAATTTTATAGCATAAGCCTCAATAAGAAATGGTGCCTTCTTGCTTGCAGGTTGTGCTGCTGCTATGGAATGTCACAGCATTAGCTGTGTTGGGTGAAATGTAGCTGTTAGTGGCAAGAGATTAAAAGATAATAATTTTTACTTGGCATTCAGTGATTTTGGACAGACCACTAGAGGCTGCACTTGTATTACAGCACTTCTGGCTGTCTTATATTAAATTTTGTTCTGCTGGAATTCCTTCTCTTTCCTGTATTGCTTCATGAACAGTGGCCAGCTTTACTTTGAGCTGAGTGGGTTTTGCCTTCCATAGTTACAGTTTGTTGAGCTGACTATGACAGGGCTCAATAGTCAAACAGAACAAATTTTTCTACATCAAGGGCCTTCTTTTGTGTTGAAGCACAGTGCAGGTTGCTCACTGGTTAAACACGGTAAGGAGGATCTGGCGAGCTTTTTCTCTTACTCCAGAGCTGAGGCTATGGAGAGACAGGTGCAGTGCCAAGACTTCTACAGCACCAGGCATCACCTTTAAATCCAGCACCTCAGGGAGTTTGAGGTGAGCCTGTTCCTTGGGTCTGCTTTGAATGATTTTTCAATGAAACAGAAGAGATGGACGTGCCCATCCAGCACGTCTGCACTAGCTGACTTCTTCAGTGTTTTCAGCAGAAGAGATAGAGATTACAAAAACTGAAGCCAAATCTATGTGAATTCTGTCTGAAATTACAGAATTCATGTAGGAAGTTGTTAACCATTGCATTCCTATTTTTGCCCCAAATGCAGTGCCATGTACCATAAATAGAGTGCACCTGTATTTTCTGGTTTTTCTCATAAATATTGCTGGAATAAGAACTGATTACTTATGGACTAGTTACACAGCTCAGCTGAAAGTGATTCTTGTAGGAAACTGAACTGAGATGTCACAAATGAGTATCACCACAGGATGTCAGTTTTGTCACTGTTTGAGTGGGAGCCAAAATGCCATGCCAGTTTGCTTTAGGGGCTCAGGAGGTCTGCTAGGTAGCCAAAGAGCTTCATCTGGGTGTTCATAAATGCTGCTTTTGTTAGGGACAATTCTGTCCTCAGATTTGTTCTGTTCATTTCAGTTAGTCATACATCTTCATCTGTGGCAGAACTTGGCACCAAACTGCTATTTTCTGTCTAAGGGTCTGAATGCCATGACAGCATTTTGGAAATACATTTTTATTCTATTTATTTTCTTGGCAGATGATTTCTTTCCCACTGATATCTCAGTTACAATGCAAGTCTCAACTTTTCTGTTGAAAAAAACAGAAAATAGAATTCTAAAGTTTGCTAATTTAGAGCAAGTGTAGTTAATGGGAATGTTTTACTGTTCAGAACACTTCCAACTTGTTTTAGGGGTGTAATTGCTTTGTGATTACATATGATATAATTTCATTAGTATCAAAAATGATAAATTGCAAGTTCAGAATATAATTTGTAATATTATGTAACTTTATAAAATGTTACAGTGTAGCATATTCTAAAGGATTGTAACTTCTTTTATTTGCTAGGCTATTCTTCAGTTAAATGCTTTTAAATACTAATTTAAATGCAGTTTTTTAGAAAACTCATTAAGATCTGGAATAGCAGCAGCCTTACAAAGCAACATTCAGCTTAGATATAGTGTTAAAACCTACAGGCTTGCTTTGCAATTGAAACGAGGAAATTCGATGTAAGAGCTCATATGGCTGGTTTATAGATCTTTTTCAGTTCCTGCTATCTCTAAATTGTTTTAATCAGGAACCTTCTGCAGTGAGGCTGGGTACTTTGGGCTGTAAAAGCCTTGAGGCAATATCTGAGGCTTTCAAAATGGTGCTTTGAGGAATAAGATGCATATCAACCTATTTTCATTATTTACTCAAGGAAGCACAAGTCTGCTTTCTTTTCCTTAGAGATCTTGGTTTAAAATGTTAAGTCCCTAAGTTTAGTTTTACTTTGGGTTGTGAGAAAGAAGCATCATAAGCATCTTTCATAAGATGAAAATATTTAAAGACCAAATGAGTACAAGACATTTTGAAATTATTAAGCAGCTTTTAAACATTTTAAAATTAGAGGTACTTGCCAAATATGGTTTTTTTTGTGCCTTTTTTTAAATACCCAGCAGGTGGATTTCTTTTGGAATGAAGTGGATAAATTGGCCAGTTCTGAAACAAAGACAGCTTTACAATAATGAGCAATCAAGAATTGTAAGAAAATGAAACTGTTCTAGACCTAATTATGGTTTAGTGGCTGGGTGCTACATTTTGTATAATGTTACAGCTGATTTTTTTTTTTTTTTGTCAAGTTCATAACCCATTAAATTCTTCTGCTCTAGGAAACACTGCATCCTCTAGGACATAGCTAATGATCAAATTGAAGTAGTGTGGGTTACCCTGCACAAGGGGCAGGAGCAGAGGAGATGTGCAGCAAGGCTATGCCAGGTGAATTGTTACTGCCCTTTTCCTTGCTGGCAAACCAGCATAAAACTGGTGCAATGAAATGTCACCACAGGGCTTAGCTGGATTTTTTTTTTCCTTTCCTACTTGCTGTACTGGAGATTTTTATATTGATTTGTTAATGCCATTAATACCATATTCTTCACTATATTCTTTGACTCTCTCCTAGAGCTTATAAATGCCATTAAGGTGGCTCTTCTCTGCTTCTATTATTTGCTGAGGCATTCGTGGTTTCATTTTGTTTGTGTGTGAAACACTGATGATTATGAAAGAATTCTTGTCTCCTCTTCACCCCCTAAGAAATTCCTAGCAGCAACAGGAGAGATGGAGAAGTAGTCCTTGAGGTGGCTCAGGTTCAGTCAGTTTGAAGTGTCTTGTCTCTGCAAATGTAGAATGCAAAGTTTCTCTTTGGAAGCATCAACCTTGCTCATTAAGTGTCTGATTTCCAATGGGCTGTTCCTAAGCTAAGTGACCAATGATGAGTGGGTGGGCTAATTCCAAGTCTTTCTTACATAGGTTTACAGTTGTATGCCAAAAAAAATCAGGATTTGTGAGGTGCCCCAGACCTCACATCTTTTGAAGCAGTGTGTGCGTGTCACTGTGCGGAGGGTGAGGAAGCTTTAGGATAGGGTGGTACCAGGGTTCTGCTCATGATAGAGATGGCTGCAGACATTGCCTTGGTGCTCTGTTCTGTGCAGGAATTCTTTGTGAAATGCTGTTCAAGCCCTACTATGGGAATAGCTGTTCAGCCCTCAGAGCAAGAATTTCTAGTCCATTTGTATGCTGAGGTAGTTGAGGTAGGGAGCAGTCCTGACTGTCATGTAGGCCAACTGTTTAATAATAAAGCTCTAAGACTGAATTTCAGTTTTAAATAAGTGGACTTATGTAACCTAAAATGCTGTACAGAATTTCAAACGTGCAGAGGTTTGACACTTTCAGGTCTCTGGGATGAACTCAAAGATCTGCTTTGTTTCATTTGTAGCAGAGACCAGTGTATACTAACTGCTTTCATACAGCAGTGTAGAAGCAATGGGAAATTATTGGTGTAGCAGTTGTCACCACCCATACCTTGGAGAAATGCAAGGATCTTTCAGAGGATGTTTATGTAATTTCTTCCACATACCCCAGAGGGAAGCTTCTTTCCACGGTCCTATGTACTATAAGCTTTCCCACCCTTTCCCCCAAGTGCATGAGCTAATAAGTCTTGCAAACCAGACAAAGAGGAGATGTCCCCATAATCTAAACTGAGGAGTCACTAAGTGGAAAATTCAGCTCCTGCTCTGCAAGGAAAACTGGCTGCTTGTTGGGCAGGTATTTCAACCTCACTGTCACCTCCTCATAATGGTTGTACACTGGCTCCCCAGGACAGGGGGAGGGGCCTGAGCACAAAGTCCACCCTCTGCTGCATTTTCTCCTGTCCTCTGTGGCCCTGCTCCTCTTCCTCCACTTTCTACCTTTCTAACCTGGCCTTTGTGAATTTGCTGGACACATTTCCTGCAGAAACAGGGATGGTTCCCTGCCTGTCTAAAAATGTTCTGTTCCTTGTTCTGGTTAATAAACAGAAGAACAGTGCTTATTCCATGCTATTTTGAATTTTTTGTTTTGGTCTGGGTGGTTTTTTTTGTGCATGTATTAGGAGAGAAACGAAGGAAGGAAATACTAAATTTGAATTAGAAGTTTATATAAATTATGTTTCAGAAAGTACACCGGATACAAGTTATTACATTAAAGACAAAAAATGTCATATGGGAAATGTTAAGAAGCCTGAATAGACAGGTGCTTCTGCTAAAGTTTTCTAATATTTCTCACTGTAAGGGTTGTTTTGTAGTCATTTACAACTATGCCAAATTTTCTTTCCATTTGTGAGGTGCCACCTGATTTTATGGTGTAAAGTTCAGCCAAAATAGATGTGTGGTTCCTAAGATGCCAGGGAACAAATCTACCATGCTCTTCAAACATTGAGACAATTGTTTGAGAAGCTCAAGTGTCTACTTCCTTTCTTCAAGGACTCAGACTTGACAGTCAGAAGAATGATGGCTTTTGTGTCAAGAAAGTACCTTGAGAAAAATCTGCCTAAACCCCAGGCCGCAGATGCTAAGTAACTACTCAACCCATTGCCAAAAGTGTCCTGCTTCATCCTGGAGCTGAGCAGGAGCTTCTCTGTGGTTACAGGATGAGCTGCTCTAGAGCCAGCTCTGCTACCAGGGCTGAGAGCAGGAAGGCTGTGGCATGGGGTGTGGGTGCCACCTCTTGAGCAGCAGGCAGTGCAGACTAGCTGCTGGGCTCCACAGGCAGGAGCACAGCCGAGGGAAGTGTCCACCCAAGGGAACACACTGGGAGATGGAGTGGGACACAGCATACAGCTGGAGGATGAAGGCACTGGGATATTCAGGAAGGGGTGAGAACTGATGTCATTCATACTGACAGTCTAAAATTAAAAAGAAAGAAAAAGACTTTTTGCATTGCTCTTGGGATAAGGAGTGATGAATGGGAGAGACAAATGTTGGTGGTGGAAACAAGTTTATTGGAGAGTGATGCAGAGGCATGAGAAGATGTGAGCTAAGCTGATGAGTACAGTGCAGCTGGACCGAGGCAGGGAAAAAAGCTTGATGAGCTTTTGATGAGCTGTGCCCATCAGAGCATGCTTCTGCTGAGACACTGAGCACAAAAAAATGCATTCCTCTCAAGCACATGGAATAGTAGGGGAAAATCATTATCAGGATAAAATGTAATAAATATGGCTGAGGGAAAGAGGGACAGCTGGCACTTACAGCTAAATCAGAAGCCAAAGGAAAATGGAGTATGTGCTTGTTTCCAAAGCACCGTTCCCTATGCCCTAGAAAGGAGGAGGGTATTGCAAGGTGTCTTGCATCCCCATGTGCAGGTGCGTGTCTGGCAGCAAGGAGAGGTCAGTAGAGCAAGGGTACATTGGCAAACAGACCTGTTTTCAATATTTACTTTTCTTGAGTGCATGACTTTGTTCTCTTTGTAATGTTCTCAACTTTGTTGTACACAATGTCTTAGTTTGGTTTGTTGCTTCCTGCCTGTGACTTGCTGGAGCTGGATCCCAGACTCCAGAGCCAGGCCTTTGCAACAAGGCACTGTTGTCAAGATAACAAATATTTTTCCCACCCTGATTGATTTGGAACAGGGCATGTAATTTTTTTTTCCCCACTGTTTTATATTAATGGAATGTTAACAGTTTGAAGTCAGATGCTCAAGACTTTGCCACCAGGTCTCTTCTGGGCAGCAGTGGGGAATCCTGGCTTTTTATGTCTGAGCTTGCTGATTCATGCAAGCGCAGAACTTATTTGATCCTTCTATTTGATCCAGTGGAAAAAGAAGGTTGGCTGAAGACGTCTTTTGGGCTATCTTAGAGATGTGCTTTTCTTTGTTAATTCTTCCACTTAAGTAAGCCTTGTCTTTTTATTTTTCTAGGATATTGATATTAAGCTCTGCTTATTGTCAGGTATTTAGGCAGGTGATTAACTGTGTGGAGCTGCCATGTAGATAATTTCTGGGATCCCAGCTGAGCCTGTATTTTTGTGTGCTCCTAGAGAGAAATCCTATTGATGCTTTTTCAGAGGCTTTAATTTTATTCATATTGCACTGAAATATCACCATTTTCTTGAAATATTATACAGATGTTGCATTTAGGTACTCTGAGATTATGCTTCCTCTGAGGAAATATGGAGGGATTTCAGGGCTCCTGGGAACTTCTACTGAGCAGGGAAAATAGACTCTTTATGAGTCTTAATACACTCCAAAATCCACACTGACTCCTGTGGGGACAGCTGTAGCACTTTTTTCACTCCATTGATCCACATTAAGGCTGTGTACCCAAGGAGTTTGTTTTGCCATCTGATTATTGTGGCACATTGTTGCTATTATAATTTTATTTTGCTCAGTCACTAAAGGTTAAAATGATGAGATCTTTAAATGGGGAACAGAAGAGGCTAAAATCAGTCTGAATCTCTCTCCTTCTCTTGCCCTTTAAATAAAGAAAAATAAGAGAGGAACCTTTAGTAAATCGTGGAAATTTACTGTAGTGGGAAGCATATTGCTAATATAAAGCCCTGTTTGTCTGCAAGGGTTGTCAGGCTTACAAGGCAAGTGCTCAGATGTTGTTTATCAGTGTTGTCCTAACCCAGAGGCAAGAGTTAAGTAACTGCACTGAATGTGGGCAGTGAGGATCACTTCTAACATTCTGCTGTGCTGAAAGGACTGCTTAGCTTCTTCTGAAAGAAAGCAAGGGCTCCTTTGCATTTCTAATGATTATTCATGTTTCCCACTGAAGAGTATGTCTGTAAATTTGAGAGATGCTACATTTTATAAAAGAGAGGGAATAAACTGTGAGTTCTGTTTAAATCTGTAATTTTGAAGAGAAGCTTAAGATGACACATCTGGGTACCTGTGTTCTTCACCCTCCTAAACATCCTTCTTATCATTATGCTACTGACATAATCTTATCAAGAAAAGCTGGTGTTTCCATGATTCAGCAATCTTGAATAAAGAATCCTGACATTTTGTTGTGTTGATTTTTATTTTTTCTTTTCAGATATTACCATAAAAAATTGATGCACAGTATTTCTAAAGGTCACACAGTGCCACAGCAGGCCTTGCAATAAATCATCAGATGTAAAAATACGGCACATATACTGAAAAAGGAGCAAATGTATAAGAAAACAATTAATCTGAGCCTGTCTGCCTTGCATTTGCCTGCTGTTTCCATTTTGATTGCGATTGGCTGGCAAGGGCTGCTGCTGGCATTGCACAATTGGCTTAGATGGGGAATTACAAAACAGGAGCACATCCCTTGGTCAGGGCTCGGTAGCACATGCAGCTGAGCACAGGCAAAAGAGAAAGGTCACCCGTATGGCAGGATTGGAGCAGAATCTCTCTCACAGATGTTTCCATTCCAGAGGAGTGCCTCTGAGCTCGTTGTTCTCATCTGTCATTTGAAGAGCTTAAATGCCCTAAGGTTTTTTTGTTTCAGTGAATGTGAAAATGCACCTAGGAAGAAGTTTACAGCCTGGAGGCATATGAGAATTTCAGATGCGTGGAGCAGTATCGTGGAATGATCAGAAGGATCTGTGGTTTTCAGGAGTTTTAAGTATCAGTGAGGAGGAAGACAATTCAAACAGAAGGCTAAAAGCAGATGCAAAAGGAAAACAACTTTATTTTGATCCTGAAATTATACTGACAACATCATGAGGAAGGGATTATATCAGTACCAAACAGTGGAGAATCAATCAGTCTCATTTTCTTCTGAAATAATCCCTGTGCAATAAATGTAAATACTATCTTTTGTGAAAAGAAGAATTCATTATTTGAATGCATTTTGAAACTCTGCAAAACACTGTGGGACTGCTGCATCTTTGCAATGGTGTATAGTGTATCTTTATTTAAGATATTTATATGAAGAAAATTCTGCACAAAAAGGTCAAGCTACTTTTTTTTTTTTTCACTGTTTTTTGACTGCTTTTCTGTGTAAGGGAACCAGGAGTTATATTTGTATTTTTAACTAAACTTTCCTGTTTTCTTCTTTCCTCCTCCAAACTTAGTTTACGAGATGCTGGAATTGGATTTATTCTTGTCATAGATCGCAGACAGGACAAATGGACCTCTGTGAAAGCTTCCATACTGCGGATAGCAGTGAGTACTCTTAAATTACTCCTCAGAAAGATTTTTTTTGTGTTGAATCTTCCTCTTACAAGTGGAAAAACATAATTCTTTTCTCTTCAACAATATGTCAGATAATAGATGACACAGAAGGTATCCAGTAGGTCTTTTGTATCGCAGACAGAGCATCATGTGTCTATGATGTGCTTTTAATGCAGTCTGCAGCTCAGGACATCTTCCTAAGTATGCACTTGGAGAGAGTGAATGTGTGAGCATGCAGCTCTCCCAGGTGGGAGCTAATATTTGCATGGACACCCCATGGGTCCCATGGAGTTTTCACTATTCAAGTGAAGAAATGAGGGTGAGGGTCCTGGCTGAGTCTACCACTTGTGAAAGGAGTTCACATGGAAAAACTGTTCTTGTGATGTTTGATTTAAAACAGGGATTACAAGTAAGCAAGAAAATCTTATGTGCCTTCTGTGAGCAATCAACAGTACTTGCTCTTAACTTTCCCAGTCTCCCTTTCAAGTAATATGAAAAAAAAAGCTTATTAGAGGCTTTTTTTACCTTTTCTTTTTTCAAAAGTAGGGAAGGACAGATTCATGCTTATCATGTGCTTATTCTACTGCTGGTTTACTTGGTTTTAAAAGTTTTTGGTTTATTGGTTGCCTTTTTTTTCTTCCTTGTTATCCTTGCTCAAATTGTTAGTCAATAGTCTTTCCAGTAAGGGCTGAAAAACAAAGATGTAAGTATCTTTTAATTTTTAATGGCTGAAAAATTTTGACTCTGTAAGATAAAAGTCAAATCAAAACAGTAAATGTCAGTTTAATGTAGCCTGACTATGGCCAAAGAATCTTTTGTTTATTCTAAGTTAAAAGTAGTGCATTACTTTAAAGTAATACATCTTTAAAGGTAGTATATTACTCCCACTATATGATGTTTTGTGAATGAATATATAATAATATAATATTTCCCACAATACAATATAATACATAATAATAATGGTGGAAATGTTAATATGTTGAAAATACATTGAAGTACCAGCGAAATTTGCTTTTGCAGCTCATCTTGAAATTTTGAGATGCAGCATTGAGTAGATTCCAATAGTGAAAACTGAGAGCAGCATAATTTAGGATGATTGAAGAAAAAGGCCTCTATCTGGAGGTTTGGCATCTCTCAAAAGTCAGTGCTGTAGCTTCTGTTCAAGGACAGATAAGTGTTGCACAGATTATGGTCCTTTTATTTGCATAATTGGGGTTGTGAGGGTTAGGGAGCAACTACAGACAAGTTGCTTATAGCCACGATGATAACATTTATGGTAATGTTCCTCCAGTGTGTGTTACTTTGCTTTGAAGCACAGTGAACAAAACTGAGCAATTATTCCCCATTCTAAGGGGTCTGTCACTGTCATGATGGTGTTGGTGCCTAAGGGATTTAGGGTGTTAAGTGCAGGAGCACTGCACAGTTGCAGTACTGCTGCTGATGGGTTATTTTGCTTTTTTCAGCTTTTCTCATTCTTCTGTGAGCTTTTTCTGAAAGAAGAATCATGCTTCTTAGCTGAAGTCTAATCTGTTAAAGGCAGGATGTTTTTTATATTTGCTTCTCTGTTGAACAGCAACAGTGTTGGCTTTCAATTGTATCCATGTATATATATTTATAGCAGTCTTCCTGTTGGGCTTCAGCAATAGTCACATCAGCCCTGAACACTTGAAAATTTTGTGTTTCTCTTCCAAAGAAGATGGAGTGGAGAATTGTTTGCTCTTGTCCATCATATCTTTGCTATAGTATTTAATATAAATAAAATCTAATGCATTTCAGCTGTCTGCTGTTTAACAAAAACACAAAGCCAAATATATAAGATATGTAATTGTGCCAAATTAGTGAGGTCCGATTGATAGACAAAGTTTTTTTCTGAATAGCTCAAGGGTAACTGGAGATTTCCACTTGTTTGGTTTTTCTAACAGTCAGAATTGTCTTTTGGTGGTTTTGAAGCAACTGAGTTATTTGGGCTATCCAGACTGTACTCGATGTCTGAAAGCCTGATATCTCTGGTAGTTTCAATCACAGAATCACAGAATGGTTTGGGTTGGAAGGGACCTTAAAGATCATCTAGTTCCAACCCCCCTGCCATGGGCAGGGACATCTTTCACTAGATAAGGTGGCTCAAAGCCCCATCCAAGCCTGGCCTTGAACACTCCCAGGGTTAGGAAATTCCCGCTTATCTGAGTAACCTATTCTAGTGCCCTGCCACCCCAACAGTAAATAATTTCTTCCTACTCTCCCATCTAAACCTACCTCCTTTCAATTTTTTTTTTTTTTTTTTTTTTTTTGATTGCTAAAGCTTATTGCTGTGTGTGAAGACAGGAGTCTCATGTTGTTTGAGATGAGAGTTTCGGCTGTTGGTTTATTTGTTGTCATTTCTGCCATCTTACCTGTTTTTTCTCTAATCATCCTGAGGGAGTTAACCCTCTTGATTTGTGAAATCAGAAATGACAGCATAGGGTGCTGTGGCTGGAGCACTGCCTGACAGGAATATCCTAGCTGGAGCATCTGCCCATCACTAATACCCTGGCAACTGTAGGACATGTATTTTTAAGCACTGAGCAGCTGTTAAACACAAATTCATATTAGCATGGATTTGTTGTTATTATTTCTTGTTATTTTTCAAGACTCTTCGTACACATTTGGTTTGTACTAGTGGGTATTGAAGTATGTTTTGAAACAAAACTAACAAAATGTTTTGTTTCAGGCTGAAATTATTGTGGAAAATGTATTATTAAACATTTCCAAGCTTCATTTTTCCTTCTTTGTTGTTAGGGGTGCTTTATTTTTCCTGGGGCAGAAAATGAGCAATGATGAGCTGAATCTGTATTTCATGCTGATACTTAAAGGTTGTTGTAGTCAAGACTCTGGAGGTGAGGTTAACCTATTTTTGCAGACATAGTGGAAGGCCAGTGACTGCTGCTGCAGCACATGCAGTGCAGTGGGACTGGGAGCAAAACCAGAGGCCTGGGCCCTTCTTTTCCTGATGTGGCAGAGGTTGTGGCAAGAACAGGCCCAGGCATACAGACCTTGCTACTGTTTTATTCTTCTTTATGAAGTTGCAATGGGCAGGCAGCCCAGGATGTTGTTGTGAGCAAGTACAAGAATGCAGGCTCTGTGGCTTAAGAGATGCTGCAAACAACATTATTCTTTTTATTTTTCACCTGATTTAGCTAAAGTGAGCTTATTAGCCTAGGAAGAATCTGGTCTACTGGGATAGTCAGGCTGAGAGGTGAAATATGGTAGAGATTCCAAGAGCCAAGTTTAATGTTAGGTGTGAAGTATTGATAGCAAATTGTCATTTTGTTGGAGAGACAGTAGAATTTGAAAGTTCTTACAAGAAAAATACTGAACTTGGTAGTTGCAAATTGTTCACTTGTAATACATTATTTTTTGAGGTTACAAATTTTTTTCAACTTTTTGCCCTGTCACCTGCAGCTATTCTTCTAAAGTTGTATTAGAGTGTCCTGTTTTCAGTAAAACACAGTACTCAGAGTATAAAAGAGACATGCAAGACCTTGCTGAACCTTTTAGCTCCTGGGGCTGGGCAATTATATAGTCTCATGGATAAGTGTGCAAGGAGGAGCAGTCATGGTGTCTGGTAAAGTAGCTCTGTATTGTCTCAGCTAAAGCTGGGTGAATGACAAATACCAGACAAATTGATCCACTTGTCCTCTCCATGCTGTCAAAAATGACTCTTTTTTATCCTTTTTGTTTTCTCTCCTAATGTTATCATACCCAAACAAGCAATATTCAATCCACAGTTGTCGGAGCAAGGCTTTTTACTGATCAATGTGTTCTAGGATTTCACACTGCTCTCTTCACAGTTCCAGTGTATTTTCTTAAAAAAGTTAAGTCTCTGTTACATTGTATTAGTCTCTTGTTGTCCTGTCATCATTGTCGTCCTCCATCTAGAGGGAAAGGTTGCAGTGTGAACTCACTCTTTTAGACAAAGAAGCTGCACTCAACATCATTAAAAGTTTTACCATAGCCATTCATCAACCTCATATTGAAGGTCCAGGGAAAATAAACTTCTTGGTGCGTAGGGGATAAGGTACCTGTGGGCCACTGCTCTTGAATAACCAGTTAGGATGGAAAGTTGGTTGTTTTGTTGGTGAGGAATTTTTATCCAGTTACAAAACTTTGCAGCCCTTTCTAAATGTGAAAAGAGATGGGTTTTATTCTGCCTCCTGGAGAAGAAGTTTGCTTTGTGATTTGCCACCCCCAATAAAGGATGCACTGCATGCAGATTTCACGCCTTCTCTTTTGGACTGCCGTGTCCAGAGCACTGCTTTTCTTAGCTGTTCATAAATCAAAATGCAGTCTTCACTGTAACAGTGGCTCAGCCCATTAATTTCTTTGACGATCAGGGCCAAGACTGCTGGCTGGCAGGAAGAAACCAGAAGCCAATGGACACAGCACACCAGGATGCTTAGGTTGGACTCAATGATTGTGGAGGTCTTTTCCAACCTAATTGATTCTTTGATTTTGTAATACCAGCCTGAACCTTACAGGAGTCAGGCAGTCCCATTTTTGTGCCATCTGGAATCTTACTGGTTTGATATGCATGGTGAGAAATGATGTATTGCAGTAATCCAACTTTGAGTTCTTTGGCCTCGTTTGTAGAGATGCTGAGTTTCTTAGTGAGTTCTTGATGTAGAAAAGATAAGTTTTTTAAGTGGTGCCCCATGAAAGGCACTGTTTTATATTTATATGGGATAGGTATTTCCCTTTAGCCCAGTTTCTAGTTAGCTCTTTGCATCATGTCCTGAAAAGTAGTGACACTTCACACTTTGTATGACTTAAGTTTGAAAACACTGCTCTTCTTTCAGCCCCAGTCATGTTTCTCATTTTGCTTGGATTTAAGACTAGAACTTGGCAGCATGATGAAGCTGGAACAGTATTTGTATTAATTTTGTGGCTATTGTTATGAATGAGTACAGTAAATGATAAATGAGTAAGTTTATTTTGAGATCAGTATGGTTTTGTCTGATTGCTTTGGATGTTTTGAGACACTTTTTCAGTTATCCTTGTGTACTTATCCATTTTTATTTATTTTATGTATTTGTTGAATATGTGAAAACAGAAGTGAGTCACTTAAACTCAGAAAGCAGGATCATAATGTCACATGCATTAAATATAGATCTAATGCAAAACAGTCCTATGTTTTTAAAACTAGATTTCAAGCTGCTCTTTTTATGAACTGATTTAATTCAAAATTCTTTCGTGACAAGAATTATGTGTAAGGCACTTGTTCATTTTAGCCAGGAATAAACAGTCTTAAATAGGTAAGCAAGTAGTTACTAGGCCCTTTATATACAGAAGTATTTTGGAAAGAAGTGCTCTGTGGCTTATGGCATACTAGTAAGGGAAGAAAGGAAAACAGCACCACAGAGTTTGGTAATGTGTTTTTTGAAGCTTTTCATAAAATGAAAATTAGTTTTGTTCCAAATATTTTAAGACAGAACTACTAAAACCAAGTCAAGCATTAGCTCTTTGATGGCTCACATATTATACACAATATTTCTGCAAGCTGGCTTAACTTCAGGGTCAGTACTGGTGGTACACACAGCCTCTCTGCCACTAATTTCTGTGCAGAAAAATGATAAGTTTGGATTATATGCAACTAACATGTGCTCCAGAGGAGGCCACAAAGGTGATCAGAGGTCTGGAGCATCTTTCCTATGAGAACAGGCTGAGAGAACTGAGGTTGTTCAGAAGAGAAGGCTGTGGGCCAGACCTCACTGTGGCCTTTTAGTATTTAAAATATTTGATATTTAAATATCTCCTTATAAAATAGAGGGAGAGTCACTTTACACAGGCAGACAGTGGAAGGACAAGGGGGAGTTTTTTAAACTGAATGAGGAGAGACTTAGATTGCATGTTAGGAAGAAATTCTTTACTGTAAGGGCAGTGGGGCACTGGAGCAGATTATCCAGGAAGTTGTGAATGCTTCAGCCCTGGAAGTGTTCAAGGCAAAGTTGGATGAGGACCTGAGAACCTGGTCTAGTGGAAGGTGTTCCTGCCCTGGGGGGAGCGGGGGGGAATTAGAAAAAGGTAATCTTTAAGATCCTTTCCAATCCATTCTGTGATTCTATGGTAATTTGATTTTGCATTTTGCCCAGAACTCAACTGGGTTCAGCCTATACATTTTCCCATTTCCAGAAACTTGGAGCATGCAGTGAAATCTCCCCATCCCTGAGAAGCAGATGCCTCAAAGCAGGCAGGTTGACCTGCTCCTGAGAAATTCTTAACAGGTTTTCTGGAGCATTTAAGATTGTTCCCCATTTTGTCCAGACAGAAAATGTTCTTCCCCTTATTCTGGTTTCAGGATACTGAACTGTAGGGCAACAAAGATCTCGGTGTATTGGAACACTTTGATCCTGGGGCTGTGCTGTATACAAATTCCTGATTTGATCAGATTTAATCAAAAGCTGATAACAATGTGCGCATCTACATTTTTTCTCTTTAGAATTGGCTTTGACCTGACTGGATGAGAAAGTGAAGGAGATGAGCAGATAGAAAACTAATCCCATGACTGTCATGAAATACCAAACAAATGCAAGTGAGATGGATGAATGTATGGGCTGGGCTCTCCTAATTTTTGCAGAGAATATGAAAAACATGATTCCTAGTCTTTTTTGCATTGACATTAAATCAGATAAATTCAATATTTGAGACAAGATGTTGAGGGTACTGTTAATAATAATTAATCTAGTAAAGAAAGACACGTTGGGGAAAAAAAAAACCAACCCAGTTTTTGAACATACAAACCCTGCAACAAATCTGAGTAAGGTTCATTGACTTCAGTGAAACAGTCCTTGAAGAAACTTTATTTGATAGCACTGCTAAACATAACATGAATATTTTTTGGTGCTTAACATTTAGCAAAGCATTATTGAGAAGTCATTGTTTGTTGTCTGGTTAGCATACAATGGCTTCACACAAATATGCTGCTGGGCTGGAACAGAGGATTTTTGTTTTGTTCCAGTGTTCAGGGTGAAGTTGACTGGTCAATGAAGTTCACAGGCATCTATGGAGTATCTCTTACATCATAGCATTGTCTCTGCATGTCACCAGGGCTTTAGCAAAAAAATCTTAGGAAAAGTAGTAGTATTTTGGCAGTGCAGATACAACCTTTGATAAACTGTAATAGCTGGCACAAGTCCGACATTGTTTACTGTAGCACAACTTCCCCTTCTTGTTTCACAAAAATTAATTTGCAGATTTTACTCCTAGCCACAACAAGGGAAGGAGGCATCACTTTTTAAGACATGGAGTTTTTTGAAGAAAAAAAAACAAATGGAGACAGACTAGTGGAGACCAGTTTATACTGTAGACAAAGTCAAAGTAATCTTGAATTTGAGCTTTTGTTCAGAGAGAAGGGAAATTTCTGACATGTTTTGAATGGGAATGCAAGTGATACCAAGACTGTATTGACCTCAACACCATCATTTTGGGTTGACACATTGAGATAGAAAATAATTGCAGTGCATATTCTCTGTTTTCATTGACCTGAACACCATACTTAATTTCATCATGCAATCAAACTCTGTTTCATAGGACCTAGTAGACAGTCCAGAAAAATTTACTATTAGATTGCATTTGGGTACTGCTGTCTGCTTCAGTAATAGCCTAAATGTCATAAAAGCACAGATTGGGTTGGGAGGGACCTTGAATGACCATCTTTTGTGGGAAAGGGAGCCTCAATGATATTATCTTGCACTCTGTCCAGGGAATTTCCCAGTGCTCCAAGTAAGGCTAAAGGGGTTGCAGATATTGGCTGCCATGGACAGTGGGTCAGGACATCATGTGGTGGGGTGGGTGTCTCACAAGGAGGCACCTTATTTTTTTCAAAATATGTTACCTAAAAAATATCTCTTTTATAATTTTTATTCTGAAATATTTGCATTGCCACTGAATAAACTTCACATTTTGGAAGTTAAAGGTAGAAATTACTGCTCAATTGGACTGAACAATTCTGTTACAGGCACAAAATAGATTGACATGTCTGTTGAATAAGAGAAGTAAATACAGCTGTCATTCTAAAAGGCTTATCCAGGAGATTTAATTAAAGATTTTTTTCTGTTCTTCTCTAATGCTCTGAAATAAATTTGTGGGTTTGCTTTGCATGGCAATTCAGAAAAAATAGTAGGAAAAGTATAATCTTTTATTTTTCTTCTGAATACAGTCAGAAACTTTTTTGAAAAGTTTTTCCTCTGATAACTATGGGTTAGTAACTTCACAGGCTGCACTTTTTTTAGTGAATTTTAGAGTGCAAGGCTGAGGAGCTAGCGAGGGCACTCAGAATTACCTGGTTTCTGTTCCCAGCCATCAGACTCCTTTGGAACTGAACCACTGTACTTTTCTAGAAAATGTGGGCATTGCTGAAATGAAGGCAGATTGAGAAGCTCAAGCCTTTAAGGTTCCTTAGACAAATGAAATCTTGGTTGTGTACTGAATATTTGGGGAACCACAATGGATCTTGAAGCTTTCCAGAAAAGTGTTAAACTACTTTTCCCTTTAAAAATTCATAATTTCTAACACTAAGTACCCGGAACCCTTGGAAAACTCATAATTGTTATTAAATTACTCTTTAACCTTCCAGATACTAAGAGTTCCAGTAGGCTTGGAACAGAACATAGCATAACAGCTCCTTCAGTCAGTGGGGATTTTTTGGTTGGCTTTTTTATCTTCTCTCTGGTAAACCAGTTTGCTAGAAAAGTGAAATAACTTCCAACAGTATAATGAAGAAAATTGCATACTTAATCATTATAATGATCATTTCTTTAGTGAATTTCACTGCCTCCCTACAGTGGAAATACTGAATAGAGGAGAATGTTTCCAAGAGTGGCTAAATGCCAAATATGCAAATCTCTGCCACAGCAGAGGTTGATTTTCAATAATTTAATGCTATATTTTTTTAAATTTCTTCTATCTTCTGTTTTCCCTCTACCTGTTGTAGAACTGAGAAAGATCCATCAGATTGCTAGTTGGAAGTTGATGAGGGAAAAGAGAACTGAGATTTTTAATGCTTGATTTTTATTTTTATCAGCCAAATTATAGCTTTTTTTTAAGTTATTGCCTGAGAAATTCATCCTCTGTGGCAAAAACTTGTGTAGGCAACTGGCAAGGTAGTTATGCACAAATTAGAAATTTGTTGTTAGGTTTTCACAACATGATGGAGGTTTCTTTGGCACCTTCTATAAAAGTGAAGATGAAGTAACCATGAAAGTCTTGCTGTTAAAAAAATACTGAGCCACTGCTGTTTGTTCATTAGCCTCCTTGGGTAGGTTGTAATCTTAGCTGAAGAGCAGTACAAGCCAGCCCTGAAAAAAAAATTGATTCCAAGAGAATAGATCCCTGTTCCCAAAGACAAGTAAATGTCTTTTGAATGAAGTTCTTTGTACTAGCCATGCAACAATATGATTGGTCACCCCATTATGGGAGGCCTTTGATACAGTTAGTTTGTGGTTTATCAGGGGCTTCTCCTTGTTCAAAAATATTTTCTGGAGCTGAGACACAGAAAATAACAGGCTAAACTTGCTTTGCAGGCATCTTTCCCAGGAAACCTGCAATTAGTTCTCGTTCTGCGCCCAACAGGATTTTTTCATCGAGCTCTCTCGGACATTGCTTTCAGATTCAACAAAGATGAGCTTAAAATGAAAGTACCTGTAAGTAATCCTCTGTTTTCACTTTACTACCAGGAATCTGTAAAAGTACTTAAGGTAGCCAAGGAGGACCGAAGAAGCCCCAAAAAAAGCCATGCTTAGAGGCAGTTCTAGCAGTTTTAGCTGATTCATGATGGCTTTTTCTTGAAAGAGTATGTGAATTTTGAAGCTGATGCATTTCCCGTGGACAAACGCTATGGTTTCTGTCACTTGAGCAAATGTACAATGGATGTCTATTGTTATATTGCCAGTAAACCCATAGATTGCACTTTTGTTTGCAAGTGTACAGCATTTATATTTTAAAATAAAATTTGAAACTATATGAGCTGATGATATAAAAGTTACTGTACTTACCAGATGTAAATTGCAAGGGGGAAAGATGGTCTTTAAGAAAATTTTCCCCCATCTTTCATTTATTTTGGGGAACCAGTGCTTACATGACAAATCCATGTAGGCACTATTGGTCTGTCCTGCAGATCCAGGATAACAAGGAAAAATAAACAAGAAATGAATGTTGCTTTTAGAAAATAGCCAAGTACAGTTTAACAAGATAAAAAAAATCTGGCAGTGTTATGCTGTATAATCCATAAGCTGCTTTTTTTTTTATATGCCTGGTGCCCATGTCCATTTCAGTCATTTATATTTACATCATCTTCACCTGAAAGAACTGTTAAATTTGTGCTTCTATACCCACAGGAAACAGTTTCATCTCTCACTTTTATATTAAAAAATTCATCTTCTCTGTCAGTGTCTGAAGGATGGGGCTCAGAATCATTAACAAGGGACTTGTCACCACTGATCACGTTCACTTTTTTCTGTCCTGCTGCAGATCATAATGCTGGGCTCAGTGTCAGAACTGCAGGGTTACATTGATAAGACACAATTAACAGAAGATCTTGGTGGCACCCTGGATTACTGCCACAACAGATGGCTGTCCCGTCGCACTGTAAGTCTTAGGTTTTGTTATAACTTTTCAGCTTAATGAACCCTTCTGTTTTATACCCTGTCATTTATAAAACAGATTCCAAGTGATGCAAGTTGACTTGCTCAGTGTGAGAAGATGTTCCCAATGGTACTTAGTCATCTTAGAGAAATAATATGAGTAATAATTGGGAGTGGTTTTCTGAACACTTGGAGCGAAGGAGCTACAGTGTGTTATTGTGTTGAGGTTTATTGGTTTTGCTACAAGAAAGAAAAAACTCAAATTGTAAAATAACTCCAGATTATAAAAATATGAAGAAGATATACCTGATACAAGCTTAAGAAAAATATACCATTAAGGAATTAATGGTGACAGTATCTGTTGCTTGCAAAATTCTACTTTGGCCTTTTTTCAGTCTTGTAATTCATCTGTTTGGGTTTGTTTTGAGAGTTATATTTTGTGTGCTTGTGTTTGTTTGTACATATGTGTGTGATGACCGCAAAACATCTTTAATGCTTTTTATTCCAAAAGGCTATAGAAGGTTTCGCCCAAAAGGTTAAGCAAACAGCTCAGATTCTTCAGTCCTTTGGGACTGAGCTGGCTGAAACAGAACTACCAAATGATGTGCAATCAACCAGCTCCCTTCTTGCAACACACACAGAAAAGAAGGACAAAATGAAGGTATGTAATTTTTGTAGAGATGCTGTCTTCTAGTTAAACTGTCTTTTAATTTATAGCTAGCAATATTAATGGAAAATATGGACGATGCTAATAGACAGTAGTAATATGAACCAATAATATCCTTTTTGAATTTGCTTTTTTTTGATGTTAAAAATCCTTTTCACATTGAAAAATGACATTTCTTGAAATTAAGTTTATGTATGTACAAATGCATAATGGGTTGTATGCGAAACAGTAATTTCTTTGTAAGTAGTGGTGTGTTTAATTTGTAGTTTTGTTTGCAACAGGAAATTTGATTGTATTTGCATGCATATTAAAATATATGGCCTTTTGAAGCATGAACAAATGTTCTTTCAAAAAGGATTAAATGAAAGCTCTTTGGTGGTTTCAGAACTGTGCATCTAACATTTTTGAGATATTTGTAGCCTAAAGCTACACTAGAAGGCTGTCTACCATGAAAATTTAACTCAGTTACACTGGGATCTTCAGATGGTAAACATGGAAGAAGCTGACATTTATAATTTACTGTCTGTTGTCAGCCACTGCTTTTAATAAAACTGTGCTTGCTCAAATGCTATTGAAATCCTTCTTTCGATTCAGTGCCTTGTGAATTTTGCTTAAAAAACAACATGCTGCTACAGCGTGTGGGGTTTTTCTTTTGTTTTGTTTTGTTTTGTAGGAGGATATCAGGGTAGCAGTAGAACAGGGAGATGATATCCTTGGAAGTATTACAAAACCAGTTACTGAGAATCCTGATTACAAACTGAATCAAGATCAGCTAGACAATCAAACAACGGTAGAAAGGTGAGAGGTGTGAAATACTAAATATGCTGCTTTTCTGCTTTTTTATCTCCCCTGCAGCTTCTGTATTTAATTCCATATTTATGCTTTGCAAATAAGCAAATGTTTCAATGTGAACATTATAAATAATTTCAGAAACAATTCC
Source organism: Emberiza elegans (assembly GCA_024865655.1). Lineage (NCBI taxonomy): Eukaryota > Metazoa > Chordata > Aves > Passeriformes > Fringillidae > Emberiza > Emberiza elegans. The sequence goes on along the minus strand of JALJVW010003023.1, from coordinate 60,616,984 downwards.
TCTGTCAGATCTGTCCTGAACAAAGTAACCCCCTAAAGTCCACTGCAGGGTCACCTGGCTGAAGGGAAATGGGATTGAAATTCTGATACCACACAACACTGTTCTTCTTTTCAATTTTGTCACATTTGGACTCTATACTTGAGTGTCTTTTCCTTATTTTAAAGAATATCAATGCTTTGTTTAGAAACTGAAGCACAAGCCAAGAAATTTTGCTGCTGTACAGAGGGCCTGAAGGGAAGACTGAAGTGATCTGTCTCTTCTTTTCAGTAGATTCGTCCATTTCTCTTTGAAGTGGTTTTTTTTCTTCTAAACCTGGTAACTTATCAGTGTTTTTAGTAGCTTTTAAAGGCTGCTAGGGAGTACACCACTCTTGAAGTATCTATGCCCCAATTTCTTATGTGCTTCCTCTGGGCATATAAGTAATAGGTATTGTTTTCCTTTGCTCCCTGCCTGCCACATACACACCCCACCCCCCCACATTACTGCCAGGTTTGAAGACATTATATCACTGTAGCACAGATGTAAATTTTCACAAAGCTATGAAAGCATAGCTCATTTCCCCCAGGCTGCATTCTGCATTCTTTTTTTGTCGGTCATTCTGTGTTTCTGTTACACTCAGGCTGAATTTCTTTCCAAATAACTGTCGATTCCAATCCACAAAGCTTGGCAGAAGTCACTTTTTTGGTCACTGTTGCTATCAGCTATCCAAGGACGATCAGGGTGGGGGTTGCTCATTTATCCATAACATTCCTATTCAATACAATATCTGACGGAAGTTGGAACAAACTCTGTGTGTGTCACTGCCTTTTCTCTTGTTGGTTTTAACTTGTAAATTCAGAGTTCATTTCTGTAGTGTTAAAGACAAAAGTTCATTAAAATTCTGACGGGTTGCCTTCCCCAGATGTAGTCTAAGTACAGCAAAATGCACTGTATAAAGTCCATGAGACATCATGCTGTCAAATACAATAATAGAAGGTAAGTTAAGAAGTGAAAGTTTTAACACATTTGCCAGAATTATAGTCAAAGAAGGTTTTCCTCATTACAGTACAGCTGTACGCTTGCCTGTGAGATTTAATTAATTACTCTGCTTGGAAGAGAAGGAGCAATGGCCTTCAGGTTTACAGAGAGCTTTGCTCCAAAGAATTAAATGTAAGGGCGGCTGCCTGGTCATAGCAGTTGAAATTTTTTACTTTAACTTTTCCTGTTAGCCTAAGGCTTGAGTTCCTCTGAGTCTTAACCCACACACATTTACATATTTATTTATGCTAGCCCCAGCTCCCCATGTCCCCAGGCCAAAGCTGAGAAGGTGCTTAAAATAAGTACTTGCCCATTTTCCAGAAATTTATATTTGTGTTGAGTTTCAGTTTTTTACATCAGTGTTATTGTAGGAAATTATACTGTGTGATACAAAAAATATTTCCTGTATCCAGTTTATTTGTCCTGAAAAATACTGCTCTGGGGAGGCTTTTTTTAATTTACTGTGGAGGATTGCATTGTCCCTTGAAGGTTGTACCCATCATTCTTAGAGTATTTTTTATGTGTTTTGTTTTGATTTTTAAAGGCTACTGGCTCAATTACATGAAACAGAGACCGCCTTTGATGAGTTTTGGATGAAGCATCAGCAAAAACTAGAGCAGTGTCTGCGCCTTCGGAATTTTGAACAGAATTTCAGAGAGGTGAGAACTTCTTGGTGGCAGTCAATATTTGGTAACATAGAGATGATTCAGAAAATGCTTCCTGCTCTTGATTTTACAGTTCTTGTCTGTACTTGCAAGATTTCTCCAACCTTTTTCTTGTACTTGCGCTTACTTGACACACTGCTGTCTTTGCTAGTTTGAATTCTTGCCCATAGAGACATAACATTTTAATTTTTTTCTACAGTCTTAGGAAGTTCTTTTCCATGCACCCAGCAGTGTATAAGCATTCAAAAACACCTTTGAAACCTGTTCTGTACCACAGAAACATAAATTGCTGCTGCAACACATTCATCTAGCCAGTAGATCCTTTGATGGAACCAAGTCTCAACTAAACATTCTGGCTGAAATTTTATGAAAACGGTCTCCAACACTGTGGGTGGGAAGTTGCAACCATAGTGTTAGAAGCTGGGTGGAGGCTGCACTACAATTTTCACAGCCAGTTTCTGATCTCATGTTGTTTAACTCATGTGCTCAATGGCACCTACAGACCCTTTTTCCTGGTGTAGCTGATCTCTGAGCACAGCCCCTGTGTCTCCACAAGAGCAACACTCAGAAACACTCTTGCAAGCATTTGTCTGTCTCTAAAACAATTGCTGGAGTGGGGACCTCTCCCTCATGGCCTGCTGTTAACATTAATGTCGCTTTGTGTCCTTGTCATCTGGTAAAAGCAAGATCATAAATGTTTCCTTTGCATCTTTTTCTTGCATCTTTTTTAGTGCCAGGAAACAGGATTACTTCACTGCCTTTTCTTTGTATTTGTTTTCCTTTTTAATTGTGGGGGGAAGGTATGCTGACAAAAAAGGTGCTTTGTCTCTGTGTCCCAGTAGCCACCTAATGTGAGTCACCTGACTGCAAATAGTGGCTATCACCTATGTAATTGGTGGGTCTCTGGAGAGGTGGAGGTCTCTTCATTCATACATAGCTGTGTCTCATTTCAGGTCAAAGCAGCTTTGGATATTGTGTCTGAGAGACTGTCTGCTTTCACAGATGTGGGAAACAGCCGTTCACATGTGAAGCATATTTTGAAAGATCTTGCCAACTTTAAAGAAAAATCAGATGTAAGAACTCTGCAAGTCTCCTTAATTTCTACTATGACAATGCACATGCAGAGGGGAATGGGATTTGGTTGTTGAGTGTGTCAGCTTAAGCTGACAACAAGGCAGAATCAGTGTCTCAGGTAACTTAGAGAAGGAATCTGAAATAAAGTCTTTAAGCATTGGAGCAGAGTAATTCTTGGACATCTCTCAATAAAGAGCAGAGTGACCAGACACAAAGTGTGAGTGCTTCATGTAGGAGTTGCATGATGCATCTACATAGCCAAATTTTGCATTTACTGATCAAGGGGCCACTTCCATTCCTATTAAAGCCATGTCTTTCAATAAATCTTAGAAATAAGAAAGCTGTGTATTGAATGTACAATAAAGATGGCCAACAGAAACATACACTGAACAATATAGAAAGGGAACCTTTTTCTGATCTGTGCTTCACAATGAAACAAATCGCTCTCTGAGTGAGGTTGTTGCTCTTAAGGTTGAGATTAGTTTTTTTAAATTTGAGTTCAGATTGTTGCTGTACCCCAAATTGCATTCATACACACACACACAGACCCTGCTGAATAAGGCATATAAAGACAACAGTTCACCAGGAGGCCTGTGATTAAACTCACTGTTATTTCTGAGGTACTCTGGTACATGAAGGTTCTTGGGCATCTGGAAAGATAGGACATCACTTTGATTTATTGAGCAAGGCAGATATTACCTAAAGATGTATTCTTTATCAATATGTGTATTTCACTGTGTAAAAATTGTTTCATTGATCTTGATCCAAGGAAAGATGTACTTTAATCAGTGCTTATTTTCTTAGGAAACTGTAACAAAAGCCAAAATGTTAGCCTCAGAGCGTGATGCTTTTATTCAAAGCAATCATTATGCTGTGGACTCCATTATTCCAAAATGCAGTGAACTTCATCATCTCTGTGATGCCTTCACTACTGAAATAGAACGGAGGAGAAAGCTTCTTAACAAATCTCTGGAACTACATGACTTACTAGAGAAGGTAATGTAGTATGGAACAGCTGTTTCCCGAAATCTCTGTCAAATAATTGTCATAATGGTAGGTAATATTATCTCAGTGGGCTGGAAGTTTTCTCTTTAAATAGCTGAATACATGACAAGGTTGAGGTGTAGTAGACTCCTAGTGTGATGCTGACAGTGGTGCATTCTGAGCCTGTTCTTCTCTGTTTCTAGTCCATGAAGTGGTGTGATGAAGGAATTTACCTGCTGGCTTCCCAGCCAGTAGATAAGTGTCAGTCTCAGGATGGTGCAGAATCAGCATTACAGGAGATCGAGAAGTTCCTGGATACTGGTGCTGGCAATAAAATCAAGGAGTTGAATAAAATTTATGAAGAGTATGCACATATCCTCAATGAAGACCTAAAGGTACCAGAAGATGTTTATGTGTGTCTGTGTGTCCATTTGTTCATTCTAGAATTGCTCTCTATCTCCATTGATAGAACTAAATAATCGGTACTAGGAGTTATACCTGTGAACTGGAAAGCCAATACATTTCTGTGCCTGAGTCTCATCATATCTTTGGATAAGCACCAAGGGCTTCAGAGACTTTTCATAACTATTTTAATTTTTCAGATAGTAAAATTGCTTTTAGAAAATTCTCCTAACCCTAAGTGAGTATTTGAATACCCCAAGTGAGTATTTGAAATACGTTTTTCTTACATAGCAAAAATGTGCTACTATTTTTTTTTTATTTTTTAGAACTTGAGAATATATTCCTTTTCTTCATGGTTGGTCTCTTCATGTAACAGAACTTTTAGACAGTCAAAAAAATTTTTTTTTTTAATTGAAACTTGAATCCCAAATTTCTTGATAGTAAACACAAAATATTTTTGAAGTAATGTTCCAGTTCTTAAGTGTACAAAATCACAGTATATTACAACTTGTTAAGAGTGAAGAGTAATATTTAGTGTAATATTTCTGTATGGGGTATAAAAGTAATTACAATTTCAAATCAGTATGCTGTTGATGTCAATGTAGCTTGTTGATAGGTCTCTGACAGGAATTTTAAAAATATAATAAATTATTTAAATTATTTTTTAAATTCAAGTTGGTTTTTATTTCCATGGCAACTGTAGGACCATGTGCAAAAGGTTTTCCAGAAGCAAGAAAGTATGGAAGAAATGTTTCAAAAGCGGCAAGTAAGTCTTAAGAAGCTGGCAGCTAAGCAGACACGTCCTGTTCAGCCAGTTGCTCCAAGACCTGAAGCATTTGTAAAATCTCCTTGTACCTCTCCAGGTAAGTTATCTGTATTAGCCTTTAGTTTTTTGTGCTATGCTGAGAAACTTAAAGAAAATTCCAGCCATAATCTGTGGTTGCATGAACATCTGTGTCAGATCTAATCCAGTTCTAACTTTTGTTTGGTTCTGGTTTACATGTTTAGGTCTCCAAAGAGAAAACGTGTCCAACTCAGAAAGCAGTGCACTTCGGAGGGTAAACTACAGAAAAGCAAAGGTATTTTTATCACTTTGCATTTTTCACACATGCACTACTTGAAAAAGTCATAGTACAACAGAATATTCAGGAACTCTCAATAAATATGAGGGAATTCTACTGAGAAACTGATGGCATTGTCCCAGTTGAAGTAAGGCCGGTGGAACAGTCACATGGTTTAAATAGGGGCTGCTTTGTTGCTGGGCTGGTTATGAGAGAGGGTAAAGTAAATAGCTGCCAATATTAGGAAAAATGTTAGGGGCAGCAAAATATTAAGTCTATGAACAGGAAACATTTTTTATTTGCCAGTAGCAATTGGCTACTCTTAAAACTGTTGACAGTGAAGAAGTAGTTGTCATTGGCTCCAAGACAGCTTCACCTGACTTTGCCATTCCCAGGTGGGGATGGTCTTCCTGCCCTGCCTGCAGCAAGGGAAGTATCCTGACAGCAGCAACAGAAACAAGGAGTTTCTCACTGGGTTAGAGAGTTGAATCAACTCAGCAAAGGTGCAGCAAAAGACAACACCAAGAGGAAGGCTGGGCCACATGACCAGGATGGACAGCATTTGGAGAGAAAAGGGGTAGTTCAGGGAAGGCTTGAAAGCAGAAACCCTCTCTTTTTCAGCAAGCCATAGTTAGATTTAAGCATTACAGTAAAAGTTTTAGGAATGAATTTCTGTATCAGTTTAAGAAGTAACCAGAAAGTTAGCACAGTACCTTATTTTTAGCTTGGAAAACAGATTAAGGCTAATGTTGCCTACAAGATTATGCTGATGCTCTGCTGTCTTCTTTTTGAACCACCATCTTTTCTTAGCTAGCTTTTGATGGAGAACTTTCCACATCCAAATATTGTGTGCTTCAAGACCTTCAGGGTGACTTGAATTTTTTCACAGTGTTCTTGCAAACTGCCTTCTTTTTAGTGGAGTACAATCTTTCCAGTGAAAAGTGCTGAGCATAAAGCTCTGTATTTTAAAGGGTTTTTTCCTGTGATGCTGTGATTATTGTTTATTTGTTTCCTTTTTAGAGTGAAACGACTGAACTCCATCAAAGCAGAGGAGGATCTACAATGGATGATGAAGAAAACCTAGCTGTGTTACGACAGTAAGTGTATTTTGATAAGCAAAAAGTGTGGATTTTCTCTGATTTGGTTCCTGTAAAGCCTGGGTTTTGCTAAGGATTTGATAAAAGAAGTTTGTTTCTCTAAAATAACCCTCAGTGACTTTAGAAATGCATTGTCTGCGCTCTGTGCACAGAGGAAGACATTTCTGTCTGCTGCATTGTTTAGAGTTTGGGTAGTACCAGTCTACCTTTGCTACAGTGAGGTGATGCTATGGCAGGACAACTACATATTTTCATTTCAGAGATTATACAGTTTGGAGTAATAAATCCCCTGTAAATCTGTTGAAGGATTTGGTCTCCACACTTTGAGACTTTGTCTTTATATTCGACTCTTTTTAGTCCTCTGTTTTGATATGTTTGATATGTTACCAAAACCCACTTTTATAAAAACTCAACAGCATCAAATATGTTAAAGAAATGACATGGTACCACCTGCAATGCATATAGCAGACCTTGCATTTTTACTTGTAAACTGGCTACTTTTATGGTCTTGTTACTGCCATTACTTTCTGTTACATCACACAAAATCACAAGGGAAGGATTTTGGGGGCAAGTATGATTCAATGCTTGATCATTATGGAAATTAAACATCATCAAGATATTTAAAGTGTGCCCTAAATATCTCTAATTTAAAATTACCAGTGTAGCTTTAAGTCTGTTTGATAATCCTATGCAGCTCCAACTCCAGCTCTGCAGTAGTTCTAATGAAGTATAACCAGACTTTGTACGTACAATGATAAAACACCCTGCTGCTTCAATTCAGTTACTACAGCCCTGAAACTGCTAGATTTTATGTTTTCCTGTTCAAATACATTTTCAAAAATTTTTAAATGTTCTAAAAATACGTATCCCTCAATAATGATATATAAAATAATTACAGGAATATCCATGGAACATTTTCCATTACCTGAAAACAATTCTTTTATTGCCTGAAGTAAAGAAGAAAAACAGCCAAAATAATGTTGCCTCATTATTTTACATAAGTGAATAAGCTCACCTTAATTATCATTCTTTGTCCACAGGCATGTAATGAATGAACTTATCGAGACAGAACGAGCATATGTGGAAGAACTTCTCTGTGTTCTTGAGGTAAAGACTAAGTTTCTCTCTGGATGTTAATGAATCTCTTGCATTTCATGGATTCTCTTATGTTTTCCTTACCACCATAAAGCCTCTGTTTGTTTTGTCAAGCAATGTGGTCATTACATTTTTCCTTTCTCATCATATTTTCACAGAGGCAGCAATATGTGATTTTTTTTTCCTAGAACTGGCCATACAACTAGAATTTTGTATTAGAAAAGACAAATTGAGCAGAAAATAAGATGTGCCTTAGTATTTAGGTGGAATCATAGTGAGATTTGCCAATAATCATTAATTCCTGCAAAAGTTCTTTCCAGAGCTGTGGGTCAGTTCCAGGAAGGTCATGTGTCGCACAGGAAGGTGAATCTGTGTCAAGAGGAGAAAAGTTGTTTCTTACATCTTTCTTTGCATATCTTTAAGTGATCTTCCACATGTCTTGGGTACAACTGTGGGAACAGAATGCCTTGTAATAAAATCCCCATTTGAAATCATCAGGGAAGCAAAGGTGCTCCTTTTGCTCCACACTTATGGAGGCATGGTTACAGCACTGCTGAGTTGTTTGTAGAAATACACTGCAGTATTCTTTTTTTTTCCTCAAGTTCAAGTCTCCAGCTATGGATGTGTCTTTTTCTTGTAATCCAGTTTGATTTCAGGGAATGATGAAGTTGCAGGTAACTATGGCTGAATAATTTGATCAGGATGAACTAGAGTTGAGACAAGTGGATATTCTTGGTGTCCATATCAGTGTTAAGGCTTCTAAGTAGGAACTGTCAAAAGTTATGAAACAGGACTCATAACTTCTGAGTACATAACCTTCAAGAGTAGTACATGAGGGTTTTGGACTCTGGTCTTGGTTTTGTTAGTTTGTGCTGATCTTCCCACACCATTTACATCCTGTGTTCAGTCCAGGTTGATTAAGTCTTAATTACAGCAGCATGGTCACATCTGACATGTGATAATAAACCCAGGTCAGTTTGGAGTGGGCCTTAAAGATCACTTTATCCTCTGCTTTTGTATGCAATGCATCTGTACATGTCTATTAATAAAATAATTATTTGAATAGTTTGAGGATTTTTGGTCCTTACTGCTACTACTGGAACATCTTTCTATTCCCATGGTATTACTCTTGTTTTCCATAGAGTGCAGTGCAACTCCTGTCTTGCTAGGCCAAGTGTCTTTGGTTTTGTGCACTGTGAGTGACGCTCCAGTACTCAGTGCCAGGCACGCCTCTCTGTGCCTCCTTGCAGTTTGGTATCCCTCTTGCTTGAACCTGGATGATGGGCAGTGCCAGCAGTAATTCTGGGTCAGATACTCGCTGAGGTATGGCTCAGTGGCAGGCTTCCAGCTTTTGAGGAATTCTAGTTATTAGTCCCTAGTTCTGGCTGTTCTTCCATTCCCTTTGTTTCTCCTATTCTATTAATCTTCCAGTTTTCCATGTAAAATAACCTGGTATTCCTTTGTAGAGACAGTGTCAACTCTTATTATGTCCTGTTTGTTTGCCATGGATTTTCTGTCTGCCAAGGATTCTGATAGAAAAAAAGCAAGGTAGTTTCCCAAGACTGATTATTTGGAAACTGCTATAGCTTATCCAAAATCAATAATTTTTCTTTCCTTAATAACCATGATCATCCCACTTCAGTCTGTGAATAGTCTGTGCTGGGAGAAGAATACTGGCCTAATCTATTTTTAGGTATTGAATTCTACCCTTTTTTCCACTTACTTGGATGGTTTTAGAGCAGCTTTCAAAAGAAAGACTATGCAAGGCCTCAAACATTTTTAAAGTAAGATTAAATAATCTAAGTAAGATTAAATAATCTCTGTGGCTGCATTAAGTAGCTTTCCCTCTCTTTTCTTAAAACACAACTACTGCATAAGTAGTAAAACTTGAAGCTTTTCATAATAAATTTTAAAAGCATATAGCCTAAAGTGAAAAAAATGACAAAACCTTCTGTCAATGTATGTATTTCAAGTTTTTGTTCCTTCAAAAATTGAAAGTAATGAACTCTGTCAGGCTTCCTTTCACCTGAGCTAAATTCAATACTCCATCTTTTTGCCAGTGCTGGCTGTGCTGCTATATTTGATATCATCTTCACTTAAAGTGGAAATCATTCTCTTTGTGGAGCTCTTCATCTAAAGAGCTCTTCTTGGTGGCTGCAGTAGTTATTTTCCTATTAAATTTAACTCCATTTTATCTAATTTTTTTAAATTTTAAGGCTGTACAATTTTCCTTGATTTATTTATTCCACTTTCTTTTTTTCAGACTCTGCATTTTCCTGCTTGGGGGCAGGAAAAATATGAGAAAGAAACCAATGCTTAGCTATTTATGAGATCCATCGTCTTTGCCTATACCACTGGGAGGGGTTTTTGGGTTGTTTTTTTTGTTGTTGTTGTTTTTTGGGGTTTTTTTTGTGGTGTTTGAGGAAAAAATACACAGACTTTAAAAGGGCTGATTCTGGGTTCTTTAAAAAAAAAATTCTGTCCTATCTGAATGCTTGAATTCTTCAGGTTAGCTGATTTTTCCAGCTAGTTCTTCTACTTTCTGTAGTTTGGACCACATGCTGAAAATGTTGAAAATCTTAATTGTAGGTGCACTTTAACTTACCTTTTCTTTTAATTATTTAGTTTGCTTGTTTGGTGTGGCTTATTATAATCAATGTGCCTTAATGCAAGGATTACCTTGTGTTTAAAAAATTTAAAAAATGAACAAAACCACAAACCACAAGAGATAGAAATCTAATCCAAATCTAAAGAAGATAGAATCATCTTCCTTCAATGCCTTTATGCTAAGAAATTTATTTGTATTAAGAAATCTGCTTATAATGCAGGTGTTAGATAATTCCTGCCATTTTCCTGGTTGACTTGTTGGGAGTGTTTTGTTTATTTAGGGTTTTTTTGGTGTTTTGAGAGAAGGCAGATTAGTGACCTCAGGGCCAAAGGAGAACAGTCCTGGAACTAAAGCCACTTGTGTCCTTTTCTGTGCCAGATAAACAGACAAGAGAAATGTGTGCTAATATGACAAGTGGAGGATGTGAGAATCTAAAGTTACTGCTTTTGGTGCTGAAGCAAATGGAAGATTTTTAGCTTAATAGTGTTTGTTACCTGCAGAAATAACTACAGGCAGCTTATTCCTTCATAGCTATTGCAAAGACAGGCATGAAAGTTTGTGTGTGTACTGGAATTGTTAACCTAAATTCTGATGTGTAAAGTCTTTGCAAAAAGAGTATGAGCTGTAATTTGTAAGCTGTGTAGGAATGTAGAGCCTTTACTCGGTGAAAATGATTGCAAACTTTGTTTCATCCTCACTTATCTAGAATTGCAGGATTTATTCATGTGTCTTTCTAAAGACTCTGTGTGTGTCTGAGTGGGGTGATGGGAAAACAGAATTTGTATTCTTCTTTCATGATTAATACTGAGCTCTTTCTTGTCTGTCTGTCAGCCTGAAGACAAACCGCCTTGTTAGAGAGAGAAGTACTGCAAGCAAAGGGAGATAATAATTGTGCCTCTCTCCTGTGTTGCAGGGTTATGCTGCAGAGATGGACAACCCCTTAATGGCTCATCTCATTCCACCAGAACTGCAAAATAAGAAAGATATCTTGTTTGGGAATATGGAAGAAATTTATCACTTTCACAACAGGTGAGGATTTGCATTTGGTTCTAGGAACAGCATTTGGATGAGATTCTCTACTTTGTATTTTAATCTGTCTTAGATTGCTAAAAGATCCTTACAGAATTCTACTTGTCAATATGGCATACCAACATTGTATTCCTTAGAAGAGGAAAAGCAAAATATCTATAGAAGATGAGCAGAGCTGTGTGAAACTGCATACATGCAGCACACAGGTAGAATTTTGCATTGTGGTCATCTTTCTGAAGCAAGATATTTGGATCTGGTTACAAGATAATTAAAGTAGGTTTTATTTGAGTTTCTTTTTTTTATTACTTTTGCTATGGAAAGTGAATTATGGTTCTAAATCACACATTCTCAACTCTTCCATCTGATTGAGAGTGATTCATTTTATATTTCTATGGATGTATTAAATAATATATAAAATTAATATATAAAACCATATTTATTTGTATATATTACAATATATATTGAGTGGCCTCTCTGAAGTCTCAATCCTTGCTGCTAGAGAGGTATTTCTTCATAGTATAATATTTTAATTCATAGAAAAGGGAAATTGATTTTCAAGAGAAGTTAGGTATATTAAGTAATTGTTTCTTATTCAGGCAAAACTAGAATGAATATTTTGTCAATGATTTTTTTTGTATTTTGGGTGGGTTTATTTTTAGTTTTGGGAAGGTGGTTTTTGGGTTTTGTTTGGTGTGTGGTGTTTGGTAGTATTTGGAAGCAAAACCCAAACACTCCGAACTGTACAAATCCTGCTGCTGAATACATAAGGAAGTGAAATGAAATCTCCTTTCCTTCTCCAACCCTGTATTTGATTTCAGTTGCAGCAACAGTAAGCTGAAAGAAATGGGTCAGAATATTTGTTTTAATTTGCTATCCCCTTTAAAGTGCACAGTCTAGAAGAATTATGTTTGGTTTTGTAGAATTACAACTCTGTTTCTGAAAGTTTAGAAAACTAATTGCAAGACTGTGAACATTATGACAACTTTCTTTAAGGTGTGCTCTAAGAAAATTTTCTTTCTTATAGAATATTCTTGAGAGAACTAGAAACCTATGTGGAATACCCAGAACTAGTAGGACGGTGCTTTCTGGACCAGGTATGTGTGGCTTTTTCCTGGCACTTCATTCACAAACCTCTTTAAGGCTGTAACACATGAGAGTGGTTCTCATGAGGCAGTTACCACCACATCCCCTTTGTTTGTCCTGAGCATGTAATAGGCTGAGAATGTAGATGTTTTTTGAGATTTAAGAGATACTTTCCCTTACGCAGCACAATTGATTTTGTTAGGAAAAACTACTATATTGTTAAAGGAAAAACTACTATATTGTTAAAAGAAAACTGCTCTTCTAAAGTGGCAGTCAGGAAAGCATGAAGAGGAGTCATGCACTGCATTGTTTCACATCACTATAAATGGTTGGTTTACTTGGTTAGATTTCTTTAGTGGATTGTTGTTTTGTTCTTTTTCTTTTTCTTTAAAGAGTTCACCTCAACAGAGTTAAGTCCAAGACATTTTTGTTCCAAAAATAGAAGGCTATGACAAAAATAAACTTTTTAAAATTGGGGATGTAGTAAACAATGAGTTTCACCTGTAGTGTACCAAAGGCTAAATAAGAATGTGTGTATGGAAATCAGCCTATTGATGCTCTAAATCTCCTGGGAGGAGCCATCCCTCTCCCCTCTGTTTACTGCCTACATCCTTGGAGATGGCGTTTCCTAAAACTGAGGGATGGAGGTGCTTCTGTGCCTGCTGATTTCCTGCCTGGTCCTTCCTTTGTATCTGTGGTTACTACGACATCTTCAACAGTCTTTATTTCCTTTTGCTTTCAGCAAGTGATGAAGTCATGCTATTTAATTTTTGAAGCAATAAGGGGGAGCAAACTGCTTGATTTACCTTGAGTGTTACTCCCAGTGAAAAACACATTTGTGAAAAGAAAATAAAGGAAAAGGACAAAGTCTTTTGAAAAATCTACACAGTGGGTCTCATGGCTGGGCACACATAGAGATATTTTTCATATTGTAGGAGATATATATTTGTAAATATAACATATGCTTCTTCATAAGGTGTTTAACATTCAACTGAAGCAAAAATTAACAGGAATGTTTTATTTTGCAAATTAGTAGCCATTACAAAATCAGTGATTTTGCAATTCCTTGAGGCATCCTAAGCAAAAAACAATGATTCAATTTTTGGTGGTGGTGGTGGATTCTTTCATAGCATTATTGAAAATGAAAAAATTGTTATGAACTTCATCTATTAAAGTCACAAAAATTTATGAATTTTTTGCTTGTCTCCCCAATTCCAGATGGAAGACTTCCAGATTTATGAAAAATACTGTCAAAATAAACCTCGATCTGAAAGTTTGTGGAGGCAGTTTTCAGACTCTGTATTTTTCCAGGTATGCTTGCTTGAATCCTTAAAATAATGGTGGCTTTGGTTTTGTTGGGGTCTGGGGTGTTTTGTTTGGTTTATTTGTACTGAACCTTCTCAAGAGCAAATAGCACAAATACTGATTCGTGTCCTGATGAATTCCAACACTGATTACAGGAATGTCAAAGGAAACTCGACCACAAGCTCAGTTTGGACTCATACTTGCTGAAACCTGTTCAAAGAATAACCAAATACCAATTATTGCTAAAGGTAAGTATTACTAAACTATAATGCTAAGCATATTTTGTGCATTTTTTTTTTTGATGCTGCTTCTCTTATCCTGTTGGAGAGAAACCTAAAAGTTAGTGAGCAGATGTGTACATGGAAACACACAAATCCCTGTTCATCAGTTTTCAGGTCAGATTTTTCTTTCTGTCAAAAAACTTCTGATAAGCAAACATTGCACAGAGACATCTTGACTAACTACCTTTGCCCTTAGATTGCAGCTGAAAAGAAGCTGAAAAGTTGATGAGGGGAAAACAGAAGGTCCAAGAAAACTTTGAAACAAAGATGATAGAGTATCTGAAGTACTTCAGTTATAGTCTCCCCACCCATATTGCAGGAACTTGCCTTGCTGTACTCTAGGAAATGCACTTTATGGAGAGAGAGCACTATATGGTGTTTGTATGAAGGATGCTGTTGTGATTCACTTAAATATGCTATACTGAGAGAGCAAAATAACAGCAATATACTACCATAAATTTATTTAAAGTATTATATAACATTTTACCATGTTTAAAATAAGAAATATTTCTCACAAAGACATGTTAAAATTCTTGTATTTAACAGTAGCTTAAAAATTCACTTCAAACCAGATTTACTCTTGAGTTAAAATTGAGCTGTTAACAGCCTTTAAAGAATTAATTACTTTAGTCTTGTGTAAAAAGAGGAGAATTATAAAGGTTTTTTACTTAAAATAACTTCCTACAGTCCATGAGTAAATTCTTATTCTCATACTGTGAAGTCAGAGGAATTCCACATGAACTTGCTGCTGTGTTTATCTGTATCAAATTGGAAGATGCTGCTTCACCAATAATCCCTTTAGAGAAGGAATTCCCTTTTAGATGTATAGACAATACCCAGTGCAGTAAGTTTAAATCTATTACTAACATGCCAGGCCTTGCCATAATTAAAAGAGTAAATTAAATTTGACTGTGTTTTTAAATTTGTTCTGAATAGTAACAAATGAAAAGACACTGTCCTTTTGTTAGAGGATTGTTGGTTTGATTTGTTTTTTGATTTTTTTTGCAATTGTGATGAAAAATATGTTTGCAAAGTTAATATTGTAAAGTTCTTACATACAGCTTACAAAACCTCTAGATGAACAAAATATATTTGGCTAATGAGCAGGAGAAATGAGAAGTAAATCTTTATGCTCTGTTGAGTTCCAGCCACTATTGAACCACCTTGATTATATGGTATAAAGCTCCACTTTGCTAAATTTAAATTTGCAGAATCATGGCACGGTTTTGGTTGGCAGGGACCTTAAAGATCATCTCATTCCAACCCCCCTGCCTAAAATTCAGTGTTAAAATGTGAACATTCCTAGTTGCTACTGTTTCAAAAGCTAGGTAAGTGTGTTGTCATTCCCTTGCACTCAGGAAATGCTGAAGTACAGCAAGAACTGTGAAGGTGCTGAAGATCTTCAGGAAGCACTAACATCTATCCTGGGCATTCTTAAAGCAGTTAATGATTCTATGCACCAGATAGCCATTACAGGCTATGATGTGAGTAGCAGTATTTTTTCTTACTTTTAACTTTATTTTCATTTATTTTTTAGATATATGTACAGCATGCCCTATACTGTGTACTAATAATGAGGAGAGTGTTTTACAAAACTTGCCTTTAAACTTAATTGTGTAATGGAAATAATAGGAAAGGGATATGTTTATACTCTTTTGAAGTTTTCCTGCTATGACTAATATTTTCCTGTGACTACCTAAGTTGGTTTTTTCTTTGATCTTTGTGTAAAACTCCACCCAAAACTTTCAGCTCATAAAAAAATAACAAAACCCAAAACAATATATAAACATATTTGGAGCAGAGGGGAAGGGGGGAAGAACCAAACAACCAAACACGTATTTTGCTTCCCTCTCTCCATGTGTAGTTCTCTGTGCCTCTGCTACTGGTACTCTTGACTGTAAAATCCTGCCTGAACAGTGATGGCCAGTTAAAATTATATGAAGAAATTCAACACTGATTTCATTACGTTTCCAAATCCTCCATAAACACTGAGATGAGAGATTATTGGGAACAACAGACTTCTAAAGACCTGTTTGGAGTCTCTATTGTAATCTGATGTTATCTCTGTAGTTACAAATATCACTGGGTTTTTTCTGTTCCAGGGAAACCTGAATGAGCTGGGCAAGCTTTTAATGCAGGGATCCTTCAATGTCTGGACTGATCACAAAAAGGGTCACACAAAGGTGAAGGATTTGGCACGCTTCAAGCCAATGCAGCGACACCTCTTCCTCCATGAGAAAGCAGTGCTGTTCTGTAAGAAGCGAGAAGAAAATGGAGAGGGATATGAGAAAGCACCTTCTTATAGCTACAAACACTCCTTAAATGTAAGGCACTGATCAGTCCTGATGGTCAAGGTACTGAGGGTTTAGCCTGTAGTAATATTCTAGTTGTGTCTGCAAACCTGTGTTGCAGCATTGTACTGGGAACTTCACTCCTTCAGACAAACCTGACTGGTGCTGCAGGTCTGTATTGTTTTGTGTTGCTGTCTGTCCAGGTGAATGGCAGTTGCATTAATCACACAGAAAACATTACCTAGGGAAAGGTAATGTAAAAATCATGAAGGGTTTGTTGGTCTTGACATTTTATAAGTCAGTCTCAATCTAATGTACCTAAACCCTTCTTCTCTCCGAGGTAGCCAGGCTGATACAAAGCACTGAATCTCTTGTCCCCAACACACAGATCACAAATTGTTAGCTATTCTTTTCCTTGTGCAAGAAGCCAGATGGGGTTTTCCTTTTCAGAAATAAGGTACCAAAGAATACCAGTAGCTTCCCTCATCTGTTTTTAACATAATTGCAATGCAGTAGGTCAGCTTCTGTTCTCTTTGCTTCCAGATGGCTGCAGTTGGAATAACAGAAAATGTCAAAGGTGATGCAAAAAAATTCGAAATCTGGTATAATGCACGGGAAGAAGTTTACATTGTGCAGGTAAATGACATGGCCCTACATTCAAAAAAAAAAAAAAAAAAAAAAAAAAAATAAAAATAAAAGAAAAGGGGAGGAGGAGTCTAACCCTAAGAAGATCTGGAAGGTTTTTCCCCTCTGTTATATCACTTACAGAGTGTGATGAGGAAATGTAGAGAAAAAAAAGAAAACCTAAATCATATTTCAACTGAAGAAACTTCTGGGGGAAAAAAATAATCACATCTGACAATGTGCATAGAGGATATTGTATACACCATTACTGTGGCTGTCACTGGAGTAGTGTGGGCTTGGGAGATGGGGTTTGATTGCAGCACAGCCTCTGCCTCAGCCTGTTCCAGTTTCTGTTCACAGAAGCACTGGAGAGGGAGCTTTGTCTGTCCCTCTTGAAAGATTCCTCTGAGGCTATGCTTTGGCATGTAACTATTTGTGTAATAACTATTCTGTGCTTGATGGCTGATTGTATTTATTTTTGGGTAGGCACCAACCCCTGAAGTTAAAGCTACTTGGGTAAATGAAATAAGAAAAGTGCTAACAAGTCAACTGCAGGCATGCAGAGGTAAAATACTTTGGAGATTCTCTTTTTTTTTTGTCAATCTTTTTAAATCTGTTTTCTCTTTAGTCCTCAGATCCTGCCCTGTAGATCTTCCTGGTGTAAGACACAAATTAATTTTAATAGTTATTTTTCTTTCCTCCATTCCAGAAGCTAGTCAGCACAGGACACTAGAACAAACACAGAGCTTACCTCTACCACTACCAGCATCATCTTGTGCAAGGTAAGTATGTTGTCACATCAGCCTGGCTATCTTGTGACTATACCAGTCCATCTGATTTGCAGCTCTTCATTTGCTCCTACCCCTTAATACTGGTCTTTGTGTTTTAAGGTTTTGGTTTAGTTCTCTTCCTACTATAAAGCTGTAAAGTCTGGAGTTTATACATCTCCAGAACTGTTAAACTGAGCAGCAGTGACATGTGTTTTGCCAGTTGATAGAAAATGCCACAGAAATGTAATTTTCTGCACTGGCCAAAATCCTGGTGATATTATGTGTCTGCTTGTTGAGCAGCTGATTATATATATCATGGTCCAGATAAGAGAGTTTTATGGAACAGCTTTTTTCTTCCTTCACTGTTCTTTTCCTTTACTTTTTCTTCCTTTTCCAATGTCATGTTGCCTTCCTTTTTGTCTTTTTCACAGCAGTATCTTTTCTCGTCTCTTGCTCTTTTACTCCAATTTACTTTTTTTAATGTAAGCAATATGTTAATTCTTCCAATGTCCCAATTTCTGGGTGAAGTTTTTTTTTTTTTCTCTATCCTTCACCATACCAACCTATATATTCTTCTGTTCCCATCTGTTGTTCTGCCCTTGCCTGACACCTCTCTTTAATCCTCTGCTACTCAGTCTGGTTTTTCACATGCATGTGTATGTACCTATCCACAAGCCCATGTGCTCATGTCCATATGGTGTGTGCTCAAATATGTATTGGTAACTCTGTCCTGCATCTCTTATGCATCTACTTTTTGGTCAGGGAGAATTTCCCAGATACATTGGATTTGTGGAGTGTCTTTCTCTATCCCATTCCCAGATGGAGTTGTGATGGCAATCCACTGCAAAGTCCCTCATTTGTTCCTGTATGAAGAGCTTCTGAGAGGCAGAGTTTATTCCTTTATCTTTCTTGTTTTATTCCTAGTACATTCAGGAGGAGCCTGTTAGCTGCAAGTGAGTGGAAGCTGTCCTGAGCCATCTTTCCAGTAACTCCCACATGGTACATGTGATTGCAGTTAGTCAGGAGAGGTGTTTCTCACTCATTTGTTCCCATGGTCTTTAAATCATCAATGACTTTTTCAGGCCTGGAAGCTACAGTCTGAGAAGGAACAAAGAAATTGTTTTCAGCCTATATATCTGTCTGTAAAAGCCTGTGATTGGATTGATTGTCTTCATTCTCTTCTAATAAACAGTCCTTCACGGAACCACATCAGAAATACCAAAAAAACAGAGGAGAAAAAAGCTGATCTCCCAAGTCTAGAAGGTTGTGGCACTACAGTAGCACCAAAGTACCCTGAAAAAGGCAAAGGTGAGTTTGTCCATACATGTTGTGATCTTTAATTGCAAGGAGCATGCCTGCACTGCAGATGCACAGGCAGATCCACCAGCAGAGTATCCACGGTAGTGCAGGGGAGGCAGCAGGACTCCTGAATGAGGAGGGCTTTGCTGTTTTCAGCCCTAGGGCAGCCCACCCACAAAGTGCTGCTGGTCCCATCTGCCCTTGGCTTGGGATTGATTTCTGCACTCCAGTGCGGGGTGTGGACAGGCCCAAAGCCATCTTGAATGGATGGTGGCCAAAGGCAGGTGGGAACTCTTTGTTCCAAGGCCGAAGTCTGCAGCAGGTCTTCTCTTAAAGCTGCCCAGCTTCTCAGGGTTGTCTTTCTCTGAAAAAATTTCTTAGCATTACTTGACGCAAGAGGGAGTTTTTTGTTCTGTTCTGTTTTTTCTCTTTAATTTTTTTCCCATAATGGAAATTAGTTATTGAACCACTGGTAGTACAAGCCCTTGCACAGCAAGAACAACCAGACACTTGTGTTGTACCTGGACTTTCAGTTGTCCCCTCTCATTCTAACATGCAGGTTCCTTGGCATAGCTGCAAATTACTTTTTGCCTTGATCTTTTCATGGCCTTCTCCCTTTTCTTTCTGTGTCTCTCTCTTCCTTTGTAGACAACACTAGCTCTACCTCAGAATGCTCTGTACTGTCAAAAAAGCGCTTTACGCTGCAGGGCTTTACTAACCTCAAAAGTCAGAAAGGTAACTTAAAAATAAGGCTAGAGTGTTTTTTGTGTAAGGCTGTAATTGAAGCATCACCTTGTATGTGTGTGTAGTGTGATAGGTTTTCAGTGTACACACTAGCTTGTTCTGCCAAAGTCAAGCTAGGTTCCTTAGTCGGTGCCTCTGACAGGGAGATTTCGAGGGAAGCCAGATCCAGAGTGGGAGGGGGAGATGCAGCTAGGAAAAGTGGGGCTGTGGAGATGCAAGAGAAGGAGTGTGGTTTCCAGTGCCTCCAATCTCACTGTCAAGGCCAAGGATGGAGTTTATAGTGCCCCATTTCTGTAGAAAAACTAGAGGAAGGAAATTGTCTTCTGACCAAACACCTGGCCTGCTCCTAGCTTCAGTGGATCTGCCCCAAATGCACTTGTACTTGGCAAAAAGGAATCAAGGTGATTCTGTGAAGGTTTTATAGAGGATTTTTTATTGGCATCCTTGCTAACAAAATTCTCAAAGCACAAATAACTACAGCAGAATGTGTCTGACAATGTTGTTTTGCTGGATAGAAATAAAAGTAAGAATTTCCCTCTTCTTCCAGAAATGGTCTTTGACTCTTTTTTCCTAAAATGGGCAAAAGTGTTTGAGACTTTTCTTGCTTCCTCCTGCCAAGTAATCACACTGGTACAGTCACTTCTTGCTTTGAAGAGCTGTCTTTGAACAGTCTGAAATGCATTAAGATGATGGCACTTGAGCATGGTATTTTTTTCCCCTGTCAGAACGCCTGTTTAAAACCCAATTACCTTTGAGTTCTTTCTGGAGAGACTCTAGGGTTGTTTATCTAATGCTGTTGAGGTGAGCACTAATGTCCCATGCTTGCCTTGACAGAAACTTCATCTCCTTCTGCTAAAAGCCAGACATTGCCAATGATCCTTCTTACAGGACCAGGTATTGCTGTAGCACTAGATTTACACAAAAATGATTGCTTAATTTGGTAATTTGTCTGAAATTGAAGTTAATTGTATTCAGTTGATGCCTAGTCAATTTAGGAAAGTTTACATATATTTTCATCTATTACTGTAAAATAAATTTGTCCATTTATCTTCAAATATCTACTTGTAAATAGTTAACTCCTTCTGCTGCCATGCAGCAGTGACAGCTAAAAAATTATTACAGAAATCCACTTGTTTTCCAGTGTAAACTCAAAGGTATATAGCATGCAATCCACCTATTCTCTTTTTTCCAGTTCTTCAATATCTCTTCTGTGTTTTTTACCTATTCATCCTCCTGCAGCTTCTCCTACCAGTCCTGACAAAAAAGCCAAACGGCATGAAGTAGTGAGTGACCCAACTCCTTTTGGTTTAAGAGGTACAGTGATGCCACATCTTGTACTCCACAAGTACCCACACATCCCTCATGTAATATGTTACATCAGTGTGCTGAGAATACCTGTGTGGTGCTGCTGTGTGCAGGACTATTGACATCAGCTATGTTTTTCCAAGTGGATCTATATATACTGGTTTTGATAGCACACCTGGTTGAAGTTTTACCTTGGTTTAAATAAAGTTGCATATGGGTAACTAGTTTTTAGAAGACAGGAGGAAAGAGATCTGTTGCTGAAGAAAGTGCCAGAATCCATGTGTTTAATGGAATTAAAGGGCTGTCCAGCTACTCTGCCCCCATGGTTTTCCAAGTGTTAGAATCCTTCTGTCACTGGGGCCCTTGTGGAGAGGATTTAACTTATAAAAAAGAAAAAAATTCCAAAACTCAGATCACTGTTGTGAGGAATTTCTGTTTTAGATCTGCATTTGTTACTGCAGACACAGCCCTTTTGCATCTTTCTTTGAGTGATAGTTGGCAACTTTTACCACCCTGTGAACCCCAGATGATTTAACTGAGCCCCTTGCAGCAATTTGCCTCCCATCCTCCCAACTCACAGCTAAGCAGAGAATAGGAAAGTACTTCAATAAACACCCCTTTCTAACCAGCAGGGCTGATGGTGAAAATTTGAGTACAAATCCCTAGGGCTAATGAACTAGAGCAGTAGAGAGTACAAGGAGAGCAGTCCCTCTCCTCCTGACTCTTTCCACCACTCTGTCCTTTAGAAAATATTGGTCTAAATGTGAAGCTGTTCCAGTCCCTATCATCACCCTCCCCTCAGGTTTCTGAAGTGTTTGTCTTGTCTGTGGAAATGGTGCAAGCTCAGCTGCTGTGCTGGGGAAACTGCAACACCATTCACCTTGCAGAGCTGCAGGCAATGTATGCCTGGGCTAGACACCTGCAGAAACACCACAAGGGTGCATATGAGAGTTACAAGGTTATTCTTCTGCAGGTAGCAGGCAAAACTTAGAGATTTCTGAGGGCCCAAAAATGTCTGAAAGAAAAGTGTATTCTATGGCCTTTCCCTCAGGTGCTGGGAAGAGAGTCCTAGATCATTGTTGATTTACAGTAAAATTATTGTGTCCTTGGAACAAGCTTATCTGATTTGGTGTTCTGTCCCATCTAGAGTAAGAAGCATTTTACTTTATGAAACCACTAAACCAAGTAAATAAATTTAAAACATCTACTAACTTCTTCTGTATTTCACCTTCCAATCTCTTTTCTGGCACTTTATCTCTTCTCCTTGCCCAGCTCAAAGAGGGATTAGCAGGGAGCTGATCCAGGCATTTCAGGGTGAAACTGCACCAGGTGATGGCCATAGACAGAGTCCATGGCCCCCATTCATTTCCTTTCACTGCTGTATTGCTGTGATTTTTGCTGAGCTCAAAGAATATGAACTGGTGTCAGAATTACATGTCATAGGCTGAACATAGCTCTTTGAAGAAACCTGTTAGATTATTTCTGAAGAGAAGCAGTTAATGAATTCTTGGTTTCACTGGCATTGTTATATCTAAAATAATTTCTGAAGAACCTTGTCATTTCTCAGGAGTGCCTGCCTTTTTCCTACCTTCCCTGCCTTTATAGGGAGCTCTGATGTAGTCCCACCCTGGAGAACACACACTCACAGATGGAATGCGCAGGCATAATTTCGGTCCCATAATTTGCTATTATTAATTCTACCATAGTGACCAGCTCCCTTCCCAGCAGGAGATGGGATTTTATATAGACTTGTTAATTGTAGAGTGCCAGCTTGTATGAGGAGGGCTATCCTTGGTATGGCAGGATCAGGCCAGTCTGCTCTGAGCACATCAGCACAATATAAGAAAGAGGCTGAGGAACAAGAGCTGTTACCCAAAATGTACCCAAGCTGTTACCCAGTGAGTGTGAGGTTACAGGCACTTAGAGTGATTTTACTTTCTTTTTCTTTTGTGCAACCCATTGGTAATGTTTCTAATGAGAGCTTGGAACAATTAGGAGAAATCAAGTTTTCTTTTGTTGCATTGTTCCTAACTTAGAAATAACAGAAATTGTTTCAGCTGTGTCCAACAAGCCAGCTACAAGATGTAAGGTTCCAAGGAAATTTTCATGGAATACAGCAGAAATTTATTACTCAGTTTCTTCACAGAAAGAAGTTCATTCTTAACCCTCAACAGGGACAAATGGGTCAGTACTTCCAATCTTGTGCAGGTCACTCAGCAGCATAGGAAAGGTAAAAGTCCCACTCTGTTTGGTGTGCTCTGGGTGTGATTCCTTTCTGTGATTTCTTTGGCTTTGTTCTGATGCTGCTTAGGTTTTTCCTAATGCACTGGCATGACCAGCTGTGTGTCAAATGTCTCAGCTGCAGTGCAAAGCAAAAATGCTGGTGCTTTCTCTATTCAACTAATAGTTACATAAAATGGAAGGTTTGTTCTTCCTTTCATTATTTGCATTGAGTTTCACTGTTGTTACTATTTGGCTTGAAAGAAAATCTTGCTTACAAATACTTGTCTCTTTTATTATGACTTTTTTTCGTTATAAGCTCAACACATTTATTAGCAGCTGCTGAACTCGCTGTAAAACATCCTGCTAATAAAACCTAACGTACCTAATTTGGAAGAGGATTTTGTGCATCCTGGATATGATTCAGCTTTATGAATAAATTAAATGCTTCACCCTGAGAGCGAAAAAGCAGCAAATGACAGGCAGGAGACTGTTGTTGTGGTGTTTGGTGCAGTGACTTAACACCAAGATAGTTCAGAGCACTTAAGTATTTTTGTGTCAGCCTGAACACTCTTAAGTAAAGAGCTACCTTGTCAGGTGAGGGACAGAGTGCTTGTAACTTGTGTGGAATTTTTTGACAGTGTGAAGGAGACAATGCTTATCTACCCCTTATTCCAGCAAGCTGGTTAGGTTGCTTTGGGTGACAACCCTGTTTGTTCAACCTCTTCCCAAAAAGTGTATGTTCCTGTCTTCTGCTTCCTCCCAAGAAACAAAGATTATTTATCCCTCATTTATCTTTTTATAACATACATTTATTATACAAATGTTTTTATATATTTGAATTTCAGTTGGAAATTTGCATTCTCTCCATTAATTTCCCTTTATATAAATCCAAAGGGCTAAATTCACAGCCAATGCATTTCCACAACTCCACTTACTCCGATGGAAACAGGCCAGCTTTCACCAGCAGTGAATTTCACCCAGTGACTGTAATAACCTCCCTGTGTCCATTTTTCTCCTGTTCATGTTGAGCTTTTCAGTGGGGAGAACATTTCTTCCAGTTAGTGGCTCAGTTAACTGTTGGCTGTTCCTTCCCCAAGGCTGGGCCAAACCATCCCATTCTCTTGATGCATCCGAAGAAAATGACGGCTGGTCTAGTGCCGAAGAAGCGCTGAATTCATCGGATGCGGAGGAAGAAGGAGCAGGAGGGGCAGGCGAGATCAAGCTGGTAACCAGGAATGCTTTCCTATGGAGCTGAGCAAGTGCTGCCAGCACAGTGTGTGGGGCAGGATACAGGAGTGCTTTTGAAGCTGCAGGAGGGAAAGTGTCTGCCTTGAAATGCTCAGCTGGGGAATATTCCCAGGGCAATGGAGAAGAACTCCTTCTCTTAAATAAGCCTGGTGTTTGTACCTGGGGAAGGTCCCTCTGTGCCTTTGCACACCTGCAGCCCAGTGAGTTGTGGCTGCTTGTGCCATGATGCAGCAGTCAAGTGATGACAGGCTCAGTGACCACCTCAATAGACTTCCACACAGATGCCATGGCATGGATTTGCCAGGTTTTCTGTTTCTTTTGGTTTTATTTTCTGTAGCCATATGAGTTAATTGTTGTAGTGGGAACATTTCACTGAATGTTTTGCAGGATATGAAAATTAATGTATTGAATTTGCATGTAATCAATCAGCAGAATTTTAATGCCCCAGTATGTATATTTTCACCATCTTCAGCATGTAGGTACATGGGAAAGAAGGGAAAAGTATCATAACTACATAACAAAAGCTGCAACATACCTTAAAGTACTCAACAGAAATAATTTCTTTTCTTTCCTCTTGTGTGCATTTAGACTCCTGGTAAATATACAGTTGTGACTGATTATGACAAAGGAGTTTCTGAAGAATTTACAGTGAAAAGTGGAGATCTAGTTCAACTGATTCGTGAAGGCGAGGATGGACTTTGGTACGCGGATCTGTGTTTGGAAATTTTTATATGCAGAACTGTGTTTTAGAAGGCAGATGTTTAGGGCAAAACTTCCAAAGGCATCAAATGAGCAAGTCTGACTTCTAATTTTTTATATTTTTTTTTAGGTTTGTAAAGAACCTGAGCAGTGGTAGAGAAGGTTGGATTCCAGCCAGCAATCTGCTGATGCTCATAGGCAACTCAAAATCAGCTCAATCTTTAAGCAGCTCTGGTAGGCTATGTATTTTAAGTGAGATTATTGTCTCTTTGAAGATTCCTATTATCAAAGAAAGTAATGAAAGCAACCACTATATAATATTTTACTGGGGTTTTTTCTCCTTTTCTTTTCCCAGAATCGGGCACTGCCTCCAGCAATTTGAGCACATCATCAAGTTGCAGTGATAGCTGCAATGTCAGTAGCACCAGCTTCTCTGACATTAAGGGCTAATATGACATGTTCATCACATCTCCCTGGAAGGTAAATCTGGAGATTGTCATTTGCTGCAGAGCTGTGGACATTGGACTTCATTGGAGAACCAGCAGTACTGTGTTGCCAGCTCTGAGTATTTTTAGTGGTGAATTTTACAGGTTCTCCCAGAGGATCCCAATGAATAGTGCATGGAATGTGAAGTTGTAAATAAAAGTTAAATGATTTGAAATAGGATTTTGTACAGGTTTCTGCTCTGAAGAGCTGTTAGCATCAAGCGCGTTTTCTCCTTGATACACGATCAGGTTTCTGCAGAACTGTATCTTTATGTAACAGCCAGAATCTGAATGTGAGCAAACAAAATGTGTTTAATGCTAAATCCTCATTGTAAACAAATAAGATAGCAATCGCTGTACAGGATAGGTATGAGGAAAATAAATCCAAGTTTACAATTTCTTCTCCCCAAGAAACCCTTTCTCCAAGGACATACCTCGGTCAATGCAGTGAATGGGACTCTTATGGCAACCAGGAAGGAGGTTTGGTCCACCCTTTCCTCTTGGATTTTCAGGATATTCTTCTGCTCCCTAAAGGCTGGGATGCAGACATAACCAATTCACTGGCCTCAACAACATCAAGAGAAACGATTACTTTTTCCCTTCCAACATTTTAGTGACATGTGCAATAGAATACCCCTTTTTTTGTTTGGTCTCACAACCAAATTCTTTACCAAGATCACTGTTTACATAGCCTTGGCAATTTAGTAGTATATTTTTCCTTTTGCAGGTGCACAATGAAACACAAATGTTCTTATTCAGTAAACGATTTTTTAATAAACAGTAATTGCATGGTTACTTTCAGCTCTCACAACATGCAGTTACAGGCAGAGGAAACTATTGTAACCACACTATGGGTCAAGAGCCTTCCTTCAAACAAACCTATGAGGGCTGGAAATCCAACACATTTTTAGTCCACAGTCTTTGTTCTAGATTAATTGAAAGATAAAAAACCCCAATTACAAAATTTTTCTATAAAAGTGGAGCGCAGTAGAAAAAAAATGTCAGCTTTATGCTACAGATGAGTATTTTAAAGTTTTTTAAAGGGAGGGTGATGCTAAATTTGCCATTTTTCAGGGTATGATGCAAGCCAATGTTGTAAATTTTCACTTTGTCGGACATTCTTTGCACACCATCCTTACAAACAGTACAAAACTAAGTGCATATATAGAATACTGTATTCATTCCTGTCCATATCTCAAATATTTTTGCTTATATGAAAACAGGTTTTTAATTGATTCATGCACCAAAATATTTAAAACTAATGGGGACGTGAAGAGCATTACTTTTCAGAAGCACTAAGCACAGCAGATTATGTCAATTGGGAAGTGCAGTTAATCATCAGACTCCCTGATGGCTGAGCCCTGAATTCTATCTTTATGCCAGAATTTTATGTTTTAGAGGCTTCAGATTAAATGACAAACACTCCTAGGAATGATGCAGAAGCAACCCTACCCCAGAGGCAATCAAAATGCAGCTGGCCATGGTCAGCACAAATTGAAGCATGTATATACACACACATAAATGTATGCACAGATATATGTGCATGTACATGCTTGTGTGTATATACCTGCCTGTGTAGATATGTATATGTGTGTAGATATGATGTATCAATGTAAAAGATGTATTTATAGTCTTCATGCTGCTGAATGTGTCACTTTACAATTCATAAATACTTAGTTTTCTTGCAGTACTGCAATATAAATGCTGATCAGGGTTTTACTTCAGGCATCTTTTTCAATATGGAAATCCTCTGATCTTTTTTTTTTTATTATTCCATATAATACTGTGCTGACCAGGAATATTTAGTCTGATATTTAACAATGGAATAGCAACATGAGATTCAGCTTATCTTCATCTATGTAAGTTATTTTGTAAATTATCTGTAACATAATTTACTTATATATTGCTGTCATTGCTTGGATGAGACTGCTGTTTCATTTCTCACTGCAGCCTCATTTGTGTTATTTCAATGGTTTTTCCTCATCACTGCACTTTAATACAACCCATTTCACCATTTCCTTTTTTACTGCTGTTGTGAATTAGAAGTTCAAAGTCAGAGGTCTCTACTGTAATTAATTTGAATAAATTTCAGCACTTCTTGCTGAATGCATTTATATAGACATGCTCTGGGGTTTATTTTGTCTCACAGTCTTGAAAGTTTTTTATGGATACCATATTAAAACAGAGAGAGGTTCTAGGATTTGGAACAGAAAACCAGGTCTGTATTCAAATCCTCAGCCTGCTTATTCTGGCACCATCTCAGAAAAACACCATTTCACCTTTGTGGTCATGTCTTGCTTAGAATCATGTGCCTGGCACTAGGGAATTAAAGCCTGTCTGCAGGCTGAGGATAAAAAATGAAAGTCAGTGCCAGGTAATTGGATTGATTCCCTTTTTCCCACACACCCTTTTCTGAAAGAAAGCACATCAGTGTTGGCTTTTCCCAAGGAAAGCCATGTATCCATGGATCCTCTGGTACAAGCAGAGCAAGTTGGAGGTCTGCATCTGGCCATGGCTGGGTGAGAAACAAGACACCACGTTCACCCTGCTGCATCTGAAGAGGAACATGCTTGTACATGCAGTGATTGATGACTTTAAGCACCACCATGCCGTGCCAGGTGGATTTCATACTGACTGGAGTGATTTGGGCTGAGCTATTGGCCATGTGTAGGATCCAGTTGTGGTGTTTTACTGAGACTTGATTGCTTTTTGTTTAGTCTTGATCTTGTCATCATAACAGCTCCCTCTGTAATAGGTAGTCCTACTTTTCTGAGCAAGAGGAGATCCAGCCTTTTTGAGTAGATCCCCATGATACTTGTTAGAGCAAAAGAATGAAAGAATTCCAGCCCAAATGTACTTTAGTAAAGAGCAAAACTAAAGGGTTTTCCATATAAAAACCTAATAATGATTGGTTTCTTAGATCACTGTGTCAAAGTTGGGGCACAAACTGTTTCATAGATACAGAAGCAGTTTGTTAGGTGGAATACAAAACATTTTCTCCATCCTGCACCAATGTTGCCATTGAGCAAAACTGAGGAAGTTGTACCATAGCTTATTTACATCACCTACCTCAAAATGACAGGAACTCCCATTCCCCTTCTCAGTGATATGTTAGATGTTACTATGAATTCCTCTATTTCCACACAAGTCTCCAGAATTAGCAGCCTCCCTAGATGTATGTGTCAAGAACCAGATCTGCCTGGTATGATGAAGCAACCCCAATTCAGGGGTATTCAGGTAAAAGTAATCTAATCCCTTAATTAAGAATGCAGAAATAGAAGAGATAAATTCTGTTGTTCGCTAAGACTTTGTGTAAAGTTGTGTTTAGAGATTGTATTACCAAAATAAGACATTTAACTACTGAAGTGCCTTCTCTGGGCATTCATTTGAAAGGAGGTGAATTTTTATTTATTCCCAATCCACTGGCAGGACAGCAAGGTCCCCAGCTACATTTAAAAGGATTGGACTATGGATTTGCTAGTGGTGCTGTTGTAGCTGTGATGGCCTCAGTCAAGAAAAGGTTTTTAGCAGAATTAATATCTCTCATTACCAACTGCAATATGTGGCATCAAACAGACAAACTTTGGAGCACACTGCCTTTTTTATATTTTTCTTTCTTTATTCTCTCTGTATTTTCAGGTATCCTTCTCAAGCAGTGAAAGAGCAGAAAGAAATAACCTACATCAAAATTTTAAAAATACAATGTTAAGCTTGTATTCAGAGCTTGTCACAAAAAAAAAAAAAAAGTCTTCCCATCTTCTCTTTCCTCTTTGTGAGAATAATTGGGGTACAGAACTCTGTTAGGTAGTTTTCTCCAAGAATGTAGTTCTATTTTGAGATCTAAACCTCAAATAATTTGCTTTAAAGTTGAGCAGCATAATACTCATATATTTATAGATTAGTGTAACAGAAATTATTAACTTGCTCAAAGTTGTTGCTTTTAGTCAGCCTTGATAAATGACTGGTGGCAAGTTGCTATTGTAAATTCAAAAAGCAGATTAACCCTAAACTTTCTTACCTAGATACAGTTTTGGCAGCTTACTCAAATGCTCTCTGATAGCCTTTTCAAAATGGAATTAATCTTGATTTGTTTTTTAAAATTGTTTCCTGATGAGAAAACTCATGTTTAAATGACCAGTGACTTGTTTGATCAGATCAAACTGCCCAGTTCCCAAGAGCTTCCATACATACCTTCTCATCAACCCAAAACATGAAACTAAAACCAACAAAATTGTAAGAGTACTTCTTTTAAAAATGTCAGCAGAAAACAAAGCAAATATAAAGAAGGACATGTTCTGAGACACCATCATGTCTTCAGGCTCATGTTTCTGCTTTTGATTTTATTTTGTAGTGTAAAAATTTTTTATGTTTAATCTTTTTACTTTCTTACTTTTTAAAATAAAAAACATTGGCACATCAAAAAATATCCTAAATAATATTTTTAGAAGAGCTGTTCCCAGACTGATTCTAGTAGTACCCATGAGCAGCAGAGGTACATGTTTGCATTAATATATATTAATTTTTAATTGAACAGCAGTTCATTTTTGTTGGAATTGCTCAGAGAACATAAGCCAAAGCTGAAGGTAGCACAGCCCTGGCAGGGAGATTCATAGAGCAGAACTACCGAGTAAATCTCATTAACTGGAGCACGACTGCGCAAGAAGGAAAACAAAGTAACACACAGGGATCTTCTGGGGAAGAAAAGCAAACTGTTTGCTCCTCTGGCTGGTGACATGGTTCAACCCCAAACAGGACATGACCATGCAGCTGCTCACTCCCTCCCACCCAGTGGGCTGAGGAGGAGAATCAGGAACAGAAAGTAAAACCTGTGGGTTGAGAGAACACTTTAATAATTGGAACAAAGTAAAATATAATAATACTAATGATAATAAACTGATGATACTACTACTAGTAGGAGAGAGAAAGAAAAAAAAAAAAACCCAAAACAAGAAAGGACAAGTAATGACTATGCAATTGCTCAGCAACTGATGACCAGTGCCCAGCCCAGACCTGAGCAGCAATCATCCTCTTCCAGTTTATATACTGGGCATGACTTCTAAGAAAGGAATATCCTTTGGCCAGTTTGGGTCATTGCTCCTGGCCATACTCCCTCATGGCTTCTGCTGCAGCTCCTCACTGGCACAGCGTGAAACTCAAAGTCCCTTGCTTAGGGTAAGCACTACTGAGCAACAGCCAAAACATCGATGTATTATCATTATTCTTATACTGAATCCAAAATCCCAGCATGGCACTGAAGAAGAAAATTATCTCTGAAACCAGAACAGTATCCAACGTTTATTCCATACCACTTGTGTCATGCCAGGTCCCACACTTCTAAATATGCCATCACCTTTCCCATCTTTTGCTGGATGTACACACAGATACCATTCTCTAAGTCTATAGGCCATGCTTATGAAAATCCACTGAATTCATTCAATCCATGACCCCAGTCCTCATCTTTCATAATAATTTTTCAGGGCAGGAAAGATGGCACATGGTGTTGGATGGTTGCATGTTGAAACCAGTTCTGATTCCATCATCACTGTGCCACCACCATTGCATGATGTGAAGAGGAGACCCTTCCTTTGAACATCCAATGCAGCACAAGTAACCAGGGTGCCAGGAGGAGCTGTGCCTCAGTACCAATCACTTCCAAAGCTGCTTCAGCACCTTCATAAGCTGCCAGTAGCTCTTCATCAGTTACAGCATAGTGGGCTTTCCATCCTCTGGAGTCAGTGTGACTCCATAAGGGTCAGTCTTGAGTCTCCCCTGGTACTTCCTGCCAGAGGCTCCAGGAAGGACTGTCTCCCCTGTCTGTGGTGTACAGCACATTCTTCACATCTTGCCTGTTCAGACTGGCTCAAGGGCTATAGCATGAATATCTCTTGCTTGACTGGTCCAGAGGCTTGTTGCTCAGGGCCCCAGTTGAAATCATTCTTCCTGGACACTTGAGAGGGATGACAATCAGACTGCACTTTGGAATGTGCATTCTCCAGAAACATGCAGCACCTAAGAAAGCTTCTATTTCTTTCTTGTTAGTTGGTGGAGACATTGCTGTTGGTTTATGATCACATCCATTGGGATGTGGCAACACCCTTCTCACTGCTGTATTCCCTAAAGCTGCATCTCCTGTGCAGGTCCCTCAACCTTTACTTTGTTTTATAGCAAACCTGTCGTTCAGAATGAGTTAGACTATTTTGTTCCCTTTCTCAAAGACTTCTGCTGTACTGCCCCACACAGTGATATCATCAATGCACTGCAGGCGTTCCAGAGCTTCACCCTGTTCCGCTGCCTCTGGATCCATCCATGGCAGGTGGTGGGGCTGTGCTGCCACCCCCGGGGCAGTCAATTTCAGCTGTGCTGGACATCCCTCCCAGTGAAATCAATTGGAGTGTGAGTAGCCCCAATGCTCCTTAGCAGAATTTGAGCAGCTTCAGAACCTGTTGCTGGAATCTGAATCCGTTTCCTCCTCCCTCGAGCAGCAGTGCCTGTCACGGGGATTTGGGCTGGTGTAAGTATTAACAGTTCCCAGTAGATGGCTCCCGAAATACAAAGGGACAGCGATGCCGAGAACACACCGGGCTAGTTTCGCAGGCAGCGGTTCTTATCAGATAAAAAGCCGATACGAGGAAGTGGAAGAGAACCCAGGCCCCGAAGGCGCCAGACACCAAAACAGCAACAAATGCTGCAAGTAAGGTATTGCTTAACACAGCCCTGAGAACAAGCACAACCACTCTGGTGGCAAATAAATCAGCACTGTGACCAGTGACTATTAAACCAGTGCAATGAAGGCTTTTAACAAACTTGTTTTAATACTCTCTGGTCAGATCAGTCATCATCTCAACTTTCCAGGCCCTACGTTGAGCACCATGGTTTAATCCCAGACACCAGCTACCAGGCAGCTGCTCAATGCCAACCTCCCCGTAAGATGAGGAGAATCAGGAAAAATGGGTTGAAATAAGAACAGTGTAATAATTGAAGCAAAATAACTATTAATAATACTAATGTAATAGTATTAGTAGTATAAAAAGCAGAGACACACAGAGAGAAAAAAAAGAAAAAACACGAGAAACAAGTGATGTACAATACAATTGCTCACCTCTCACTGGCCAATGCCCATCCTACTTCCAAGCAGTGATCATCCCCTCACAGCTGACTCCCCTCCAGTTTCTACACTACATATAAGTATAATAAGCATGTATATAAGCATGGCATTCTATTGTATGGACTATCCCTTTGGCCAGTTTGGGTCACCTGTCCTGGCCGTGCTCTCTCATTGCTTTTTGTGCAGCTCAACACTGGCAGAGGATGAGACACTGAAAAGATCCTGACAGAAGAAGCACTGCTCAGCAACAGCTGAAATATCAGTGTGTTATCCTTATCCTCACACTGAATCCCAACCACAGCACTGTACGAGCTACTGAGAAGAAAATCCATGCTAGCTGAAACCAGGACATCTGGGGTCTAAGACTGCAAGGAAGAGGGAACTCTCCTTTAAAAACACAGCTCTTTAAGCAATGAACAGGCCTAGCTGAAGTTAGTAGGAAACACCTGTGTGATGAGATCTGTCAGTACAAAGTTCTTAAGCAAAGAGTTGGAATGTAGTCCTGAAGTGCTGAATCCTCAGTGACCCTTCTCAGGTTCATCCTGATGGAGCCTAACTGCATTCATTTTCTTGGAAGAAGGATGGTCCCCATATGAACTGACCCTTGTTCCCAGCACTTGGGCTTCTTCCAGGGCTCTAAAAATAACTGTTTGGCTGTATTCCCAAGAAATAAAAGCAAAACCTTTCAGTTTTAAGGGATGCCAGCAGAGGAAGGAAGGCAAAGATAAAATCCTGCATCAATCTTGTAAGGATGTACAGAATCTGCACGTTGTGAAGAAGATGGAGGTTGCAGAGGTGCTGTGATGCCACTGCAGAGTGGCAGCCATCCCCCATCCCTGGCAGGGAGATGCCCACCTTGGGTAAGGAAATAAAGGCAGTGGGGGGCATAGGTGCAGACTCAGCCTGGCCTCAGGCAGAGAAGGCAGAACTTCATTCTCTGATCTGCATGACTCACACAGATAGATGGGGCTAGATCATTCCCAAGAAGACGAGATAAAAAGAAATTTTCAGGCTTAGTTTTGGTCTTGCTAATCTGAAAATGCATTTGCTATTTTCAACTTTCAGCCACAGGCAAATGAACAAGGAGTAAGTGCTGTGTTGGCAGACTGAGAGGTATGGAGAGGGTTCCCAAAAAGCTGCAGAGGGCTGCTGTAGTTTCTTTTGCATTCCAGTAACTGGCTTCCTTCCTCTGCCTGAGTTAGGACATGCCCAGGAACTGGGCTGCTGGGAATTAGCCAGGCTGTGATCCAGAGAAGTGCCTGGATACTGCCTCTTGGGAAAGTGATTTCAAAGCAGAATATCCAGCTGTGTGTACTGCCCCCAAAACAACAGGACTGCAAGGAAACAACAGCCAGGAGCCTGACTTTCCTAAGCAATCACAACTTCTGCAAGGAGTTATGCTGAGCATTGGCACAAAGTAAAAATCCAGCTGTTGATTTCCTTTGCTGTAGCATTCAGATGCAGGGCTGACCCTCCTTCCTTTCCAGGCAGGAAGGGGAGAAGAGCCTGGAAAACAGTCCAGCCTTCAGCTAATGCTTCACTTCTCATAGACAAACATGCTCTTTACCTTGCTGCTATCTTAAGTAAATATTTCCCCAAGAATGTTGTCAGCTTTCCAGTCTGATGCCATTAATTGATTTCCATTAAATTGGGGGACTGCTTATGTTCCAGATAAAGCACTGTCTGCAGAGTGGCCCCTCAAGCCCTGGTAGTTCTGAGTGAAGTACAACATGGATCAGCTCAGTGCCACTTCCAGCTGGTACAACCTGTGCAGGCCACATGGCTCTGGCAGCAAAGGTGGAGAGAACCAGTGTAGGGTGTCTCTTGCTGGTTAATTAGTGTCTCCCAGCAAATTCAGGAAAAACTACAGAGTTTCAACTGGTGATAGAAAAATGGGAATAGATGCCAGTGGCACAATCACACAGCAAAGCACTGAAAGGTGCTGTCTTGACTACTGGTGCAAGATAATATCAAATCACTGCTCTCTGCATGTGGTGCTATGTGGCCAAGTTAATGCCTGTCCTCTGGATTCAGGGTCCCAGCATTCATGTTTCTCATGGAAAAGGTGTGTTAAATGGAAAATGCAGGCCTGGGGGAGCAGCCTGTGTAACCAGCATAGCTTTTGCATGGGTCAGGAGAGCACATTTCATAACCAAGCTGCCTGTTTCTGTGAAAAGGGCACATTGCAGGATTTGCATGTGCCCTTCTGTTCAGCTCACCAGGCTGTCATGGATCTTTTGCTGTTTCCATGACTTGCTGGCCCCTCCTCTGGCTCCAAGCATTTGAAGCTGAGCCCTTTGGCCAAACAGTCCTTGCTGAAATGTCAATACACTGCCAGAACTGGCTCACAGGGTTCATCATGATTTCCAGGCAGTATGTGGCTTTGTTTCTCTGCTTTCTGCTACTGATCCCCCTTTCTCTGGATGCAGGTATGTTGTAGGATATAGCTGTAATGATGTTTACTGGCAATGGACCTCTTTCCTCTTTCCTGTTACTGAGGTGATTTCCCCTGCAAGTTTTGAGCCCTGTTGCATGTTTGCCATCTCTCCTGCTGTGCCTGTGCATTATTCTAAAGCTCTAATTCACTCTCAGAAATGGCTCTGTGCACTTGTTCTGCCAACTAAGGAAAAGCACCTCTAGACTGCTAAATTAATTTGTTATCTTGGTGCACAGACAGCAGGCAAACCACCAGCTGTCTACATGAAGAAAGGAACTGGGATTTACTGTTATTTCATGCAGAACTGGGACTTTTTTCAAAGCAAAGCACCAAAAGCCTGTCAGTCAGCTGATGAGTAATTAAAGCAGGTAGGATCCACCCTGTTTCAGTAGAAGGCAGAGAAGGGGTAGCTCTTCAGTTGCTCAGTGTATGCCCAAAAACCAGCTCCCATATTAATAAAGCAGATCCAGTGCTCTCAGACTCCCCTTTAGCCATTGACTAGGTCTTGTTTGTTGCAGTGAGAAAGGTGGGAAAATAGGTAGCAAAGTCAGAAATGATCCAATACAAAAGAGTGGATAATGCCAAAATGAGTGGATGGATGTCCCAAGCCATGTGCTCAGGCATGCTCCTCTGTCAGAGTCTGTGCTCATGCACTGATACATGTGCCACATATCTGCTGCATAAGGTTAATGAAAAGCCTTTCAAGAAAGCCATATCAAATGCATACATCCTGACTGAAATCAAGGCCCAGCTGACATTCCTATAATGACCAAATGCACCCAGGGATAAATTCAGTGCACAATAATTTATTCTTCTAAGTAACTTTGAAATACATGGGGAAATTACCGCTATTCTGCATGTAATTCAGCAAATACCCTGAATTAGACACAAATGTTTATGGAGACACCTCACATCACTTCAGACTGGAATAAACCCTCTCAGCATATATGATTGGGTGTATATTGGTGATGACACACATGAGTCTGTTTTTCAGCATCCCTCAGGGCCCTTTCAGCAGGTAGAAGATAACTCCCAGTCTTTTGGAGAGAATGTCCTGGGGAAAGGCAGGAGATATGCATCAGCCTCAGTCCCCAAATATACCCGCAAGCAGAGGTGAAACAATTAAAGCACTGAAATGTAAACTGTCATGAAGCTCCAGAAGCTCCCCTACAGATGTTAAGGATAAAAAAAAAATAAAAAATTTCAATACTTTTTCTGTGTAGTACATGGAGCAAAATTACACACCAGCACTTGGACTTCTTGTTCCTTATCCTGAATTATACTGGGAGAGCAGAGCTGTGTGATGTACTAATACCCTGAGGCTGAGGAGCAGGTCAGCATGGTGACCATGACACTGGTGTTTCCAGCACACATTTCTGCCAGTTGCAGTTCTAGTATATGAGCTCTGCTGATGCCTGCTATCAAACCTATGTACACAGTATCTTTCCAAAGCATGGTAGAGACACACAAGAAGACTCCTTCCTGGCTGTAGTCTGTGGTGATGTTAGGAGCTAGGAGCCATTCACAGGCCCCACTAGGAAATGCAGTCAGCATTGTCCAGCCTTCCTATGTACCTTAACATAACCTTTTTCACAGAAGAAAATTAAAGATAATATATTAAAGCAGTGGTTCATAAATTGTGGTCTACTAGTAGTGGGGTAAATCTCTTCTTCAGGTCCAACAAGTGGAGGGGTGTGAAGTAACATGTGAATGTGGGTGAAGGCATGACTGTGGTCCACCTGTCACTGTGACTGTATCAAGTACAGAAAAATCAGCTTTTACCATGCACACCAGTGCTAGATAAAGTGATGTGAGATTTCCAGTGCCATGTACACCAGTCCTTGATAAAGTGACACAGGCTCTCCAGCTGCTACAGCTGTAAGAAACTGCTGCATGTGCTAAGATACATATGATATGCAACAGTACCTCGGGAGTCACTGACATGCATACAACACAGACACACAGACACAGACACAGACACACACACACACACACACACACACCCCACTGGTGTAACAGGCCATCTTCTCCTCAGCTCCGGGATCTCTAAAATTCCTGTGTTGTCACTTTACCTTGAAGCAGGCCAGAGAAAGGAGACTCTTTCACATCTGCCCATTTCTTTTCTAAAGTGTCTCAGAAAAAGCTTGGAAAGCAGAAAAGCTTTCAGGGGAAGTTGTCCCCCCATCCTCTCTGTCTGGCAAGTGCAGGCGTATGACAGAATGTGCTGCTGTTTTTCAGTCTTTCTAAAGCAGGAAGAGGCAAGCAACGTTTTGCAAAGACAAAGACGAGCCAACAGCTTCTTTGAAGAGATAAAACTGGGGTCACTAGAGCGAGAATGCATAGAAGAAAGGTGTTCCTATGAGGAAGCAAGAGAGATTTACGGTGATGTTGAAAGGACAGTAAGTAACACAAGGCTGGGTGAGCACTCATTGTCATAAGAACTCACCCTACTCAAAGGTTGTGCTTTGACACTTTAAACCACCAGACTTAAAAAAGCACTTTGTGCCCTGCTGTTTGCATTTTTCTTTTCTATTTACAGGGATACACAGCAGCAGTGAATTGCAGGAGGGCACACTGCATGGGCAATCCCAAGCAGTGGAAAACAAGCAGTAACCATTTAGAGGATGGTGGGGAAATGGATGCTCTCTAAGACATCTCCCCAAACCCCCAGTAATGCCTGCCCTGACAACACTTGAAATTACTGTATTGTGCAACATTTTTTTCAGTCAATCCCACCTCAACTATACAGAGCTTATTTATGTATGACCCATTTATGTGCATTAAACAAGGCCCTTCTCTATTACTATGTGAAAATAATGTACAATCTAGAAAATATTTTATATATTTATATATTTTATTTTTATATTTTATATATTTTATAATATTTTATGGATATTAATGGTCACAAACTATAAAGGCAAAAGTGGCATCATTCTGTCTGTCTGTAATCCATGCTGTGCAACAAGGGCTGTAAGACTTGATTTGATTCTTCTTTAATTAAATCTCACATGTTTTTCTTCCAGGAAGAGTTCTGGCACATCTATTCTGGTATGATCATGCAGGATATTCTTACAGCTGTGGAACACTCCCACTGCTGCAGCTCTTTGAGTGAGCTGGACTGACACTGAGTGTTTTACAGACCCTAACCAGTGTGCCTCCAACCCCTGTCAGAATGGTGGGATTTGTGATGACCAGTTCCAGGATTATGTTTGCCGCTGTCCCATTGAATACGAGGGCAAAAGCTGTGAAAAAGGTCAGCTGTGACATAAGTTAACAAAATAAAAATAGTGTTATTAATTCAAATGCAAAGCACTGAGATAAACAGTAACAGTCATTGTAATTCAGGATTTGGACTTGATGATCCTCATTGGTCCCTTCCAACTTGGGATATTCCATGGTTCTATGATTCTGCACCATCCTAGCTGTGACAGCTTCTGTTCATTGTGCTTTTGGTGTTGAGGGATGGATCTAACCAGGTAGCAGCCAGGCATTGCAAGGCAGCAAGATACATATTGCCCTATAATAACTTTGTGGGAGAAAAAAAAAAAAAAAATTGCATTTGCACATCATCTGAGAGAAAAGGAGGAATTTCCTATTCAAGTGCTGAAGTTATTTCAACTTAAAAGCTCCATTAAGTATGTAAGTGAGAACTACACTGCATATGCACAGTACAAAGCTCAAAGGGAAGGATCCAGTGGTTTATGAAGTTAATACACCCCTTTCCACTGATCTCAGAGGACACTGAACATTGAGTGTTACATCCTCAGAACACGCAGAGTCTGGACAAGGGCCAGGCACTCATCGAGTCTAGGCAGGCAGTCTCAACAATCATCCCAGATCATCCTCCTGCTAAATGGCAAAATGTCACAGAATTAAAAATTTTCAGTCATACAGTCATACTTTACGATGGTTACCACACAATTACTATTACCTCCATTCTTGAGACAGCTCAGGTACTGTATAAATGCTGACTGATATAATTTTAGGCATATATTTCTTAACCAAAGCCTATTCTCCCCTAACCCCTGGAGATCCAGGCCTACTTAGCTTTTGATGGAAAGCACTTTTTATAAAGTTGCTCTGCATAAATCACAAAAATCTTTTTTCCTGTCTTGCTTTCCTGACAGCATTCCAATTGCAAGTTATCAATGTTAAGCACAAAAATCCAAGTCTTGAACCCTAAATGCTCTTTCTCTGACTCTAGCTGTGGCTGACAAACTGAAGTGCATTTTTGACAACGGTGGCTGTGAACAGTACTGTACTGACAAGCAGTCCAAAACACGACTGTGCTTCTGTGATGATGATTACACTTTAGCAAGTGATGGTGTGTCCTGCATCCCTCAAGGTAAGACGCTACCAGCCTGATGCTAAGTCTAAGCCAGCTCTGGAAGAAAAGTTTTCAATGTGTACATGTCAGGACATACAATGCATAATGCTGTTACCAGCTCCTCATCTCTCCTCCATGGGCAGAGTCCCAAATGATACATTTAGCTTCTGGTGCCTGTTAGCCACTCCAGAAAAGCAGTGGCCAGCATGACCACCAAGCAGAGATCCTTTTGGACTTCTTCCTGGCCCCAGAGGTTCACTCCTCTGACATGTGGGAATTTCAAGTTTGACCATCCCACCTGCTCAGAGCTGGGAGGGAGCCGAACCTGTCTCTTCCTTTGGGAGCACACTCACCATTAGTCGAGTAGAAAGGAACTGAGCAGTGGAGACAAGCTCCTCACGCCTCACCAGGTGATCTAAATAAAGCAGGACAGCAAGTGGTCAGGGATTTGGGGTCAGGCTGAGGGATATCTGGTGAGTGAAGGGGCTCTGGGCCTCACAAGTCCTTTTTTTGCATTAGCTTACACCCACGGCAGGAAAATATTTTGGGGGCAGATTTGTTTTACTGTTGTCTCTCCCATCTGAAACTGTGACTAGATTTTACCACTGTATTTATTTCAGCACAGGAGTCAAGAGAGGAAAGAGGCCTATTAAAACCAAAGAAAAACAGTTAATCTCTTCTCTTTCTTTTTTCTTTCTTTCTTTCTTTTTCTTTCTTTCTTTCTTTCTTTCTTTCTTTTCTTTCTTTCTTTCTTTCTTTCTTTCTTTCTTTCTTTCTTTCTTTCTTTCTTTCTTTCTTTCTTTCTTTCTTTCTTTCTTTCTTTCTTTCTTTCTTTCCTTCCTTCTTTCCTTCCTTCTTTCTTTCTTTCCTTCTTCCTTTCTTTCCTTCTTCCTTTCTTTCCTTCTTCCTTTCTTCCTTTCTTCCTTTCTTCCTTTCTTCCTTTCTTCCTTTCTTCCTTTTCTCCTTTTCTTTTCTTTTTTATTTTCCTTTTCTTTTCTTTTCTTTTCTTTTCTTTTCTTTTCTTTTCTTTTCTTTTCTTTTCTTTTCTTTTCTTTTCTTTTCTTTTCTTTTCTTTTCTTTTCTTTTCTTTTCATTAGGAATAATACACTTTTGGTATTCCTCTAGACACTATGGCTGGATATTTCTTTCATCTAGCAAGGTAAATTTCAGCTGGGACTAGAGTAGTGCAAGTTAATCCTTTTGCCAATACATAAGCTGGCACCTGACTCTTTTGCAGATGCCTACTTGAATTACTTTATTAGAGGGAAAAGGAGACCCCTGGGGATATGAACATAACAACATAATGGACAGAGCCACAGGGAGCATGCAAAGTAATTCTGAGGAGTGGTGCTTGCCTGCACACACCTCAATGGAACACTCATGCAGAGAGCTGGTAATGACAACCTAACTCTCAGCAGCAGCAATTTCATTAGAAAAAAATGTCTACTAATGTGCTTATCCCTTATTAACAGATTCTGCAATACCACGTGATGAGAAAGCTGCTTTTGTTAAAAGCTAAGAAGAAACAATTCAAAATTCCTCACAGGCTTTTCAGTGCATCTTTCCCTGCAGGGAAGATGTATTTGTTCCTGGTTGCTTCTTGGGGACCAAAATAGCTGTAAAATTGACCACATTTTGCAAGTAGAAAAATCTGTGTAACTGCCAGGCTGACAGTCCCCTCACTGTCCCTCTGTCATCTCCCACAATGGCCCAAATTTGTGTTGCACTACACACAGCATTAGAGACTATGGGTGTTATGTGCTGTGCCTGTTTAATCTTTCACCAGCTGCCACCAAAAAGCCAGTCCTGTTTCTCCATACCTTGCATGTACCTGTAAAACCTTGATGCTGTCTTCATGTCAGCTGAGGTACTTACAGCTCCATGGAGATGTTGCAAGCAGCTCAGCAGAGACTGTAGGAGCCTGGCTCCCAAAGAGGCAGAAACAGAGCACTCCTCCTCACAGTGCTACCACAGAGTGAAGTGACTGCCAGACAGAAGGGATGGTGCATTCAGTTACAGCACAGACACGTGGCACACAGGCACCCCCAAGGGTAGACCTTCTCCTTTACAGGAAAACCCAGCTGGGTGAAGGATGTACTGAAAACACCACAACTTCCTCTGCACTACAGATGAACTGCAAGTTCAGTCAGGATTTGATTCTCTTTATTGCCAGTCTTCACATGCTGGCTCAGGCAGAACAGAGATGTGCAGTCTGGAAGAATACAGCAGGCTCTGGACACAAGCAAACAAGGTAGTGTGGGAGAGGCACACAGAAGATAGTGTCTGCCCCTGGGACATCTTTGGCTCTGCCCAAACAAAGGATGGCAACACCCCATGATTAAGTCTCTGTCTCACTCTGCCACGGATGCTGTGACTTGAAGTCAGCAGGGACAAAGAAAATTGTAGACTACAGAGCTTGTCAGGGTCACTTCTGCACTCCAGCCTGCAGCCTACCTCATTGTGTTGATGTGTATCTTAAGCAGGTTTATTGTCAGCAAAGACCTGTGGTAGGTGACTCCCTGTCAGCGATGCTGTAAGGACCTCAACTCTAACTGTAAGAGCATTTCTGGCTGTTTCCAAACAAAAAAAGACTACTTACCTGCTGAGCTGCTTTACATTATTTTTGAGAATCCATGCTCCTAGACTAGAAATCAGTTTTTCAGCTGACATAGCTTCACTGAAGACATTACACATTTTGCTGTGAGTTCAGTACAAAAAAATCCTTTTTGCCTTTTGTTGTTTTGGGTTTTGGTTTTTTGTTTTCTTTTTTCTCAGTGAAATACCCATGTGGAAAAATACCAGTGTTGGCAAAAAAAAATCCAACTGCACATGGAAGAATAGTAGGTGGTTTCATCTGTCCTCCAGGTGAATGTCCATGGCAAGTGAGTTTTCAAAAATCTTTCATTGCTTTTATTTTTCAAATTCCCTTATGAAATCACTACACTAAATTCATTGCTTTGAATCTATGATGTTAAAAATTTGTAAGAAGTGCCATGTCTTGATAACCAAATTCCTTCTTCATCCATAGCCAGCAGATCCACCTGTTTCACTTAGGCACCTTAGCTTTGTTCCAGAGTACCTGGTTTCATAGGAGTAGAGTGGTAGCACAGCTGTGTCTGTCTCCTGACCCCTTAGTCCTTAACTTCACTGCCAGCAAGAATTTTAGTTGCAGCTTCCAGGGATATGCTTTGGGCCATAATTTGCAGGGTCCATATGACAAGATGAAGAAAATGTCCACGGGAAGACTTCCCTTGCTAAGTTCTCCACACAGTCAGCGTGGTATTGTCGAACACAGTTGCATAAAGGGACAGAAAGAAGCAATATGAAACCCATCTCTACTGAGATTTATGTCAAGCACATTTGATGAAGGACATAAATTTGCTTTATGTTGGCAGGCCCTTATAATACAGGATCAGAAAGAAAAGTGTGGTGGCACGCTGCTTTCCCCAGAGTGGGTGGTCACTGCAGCTCACTGCTTGGAGCATACTCACCCTAAACAGCTTCGGGTGAGACTGGGTATGTATCTTCCCCTCCTCATCTTAGCAAGGTGGTTCCCAACCTGATAAAATCAGAGTAGAAGGCTTTGGCAGTACAAGATAATTGTCCTTAGAGGTGTCAGACTAGAAACACCCCACATCTTCAAACTTCCAAGGATTCAAGGAGCTACCTGACATGACCTGCAATTAATAACTTTTCCAGGTGAACACAAAATAAATGTTGATGAGAAAACTGAGCAAGAAAGTGGAGTGGCCAGGATGATCATTCATGAAGAGTACAGGAATGAACAGGTCAATAATGATATTGCCCTCCTGAAACTGGAAACACCCGTGAATCTCACTGACTATGTGGTGCCAATCTGTTTGCCTGAGAAAAGGTTTGCTGTGTATGAACTGTCCACCATCAAGTTCTCCACAGTAAGCGGATGGGGACGCCTAATAGATGGAGGTGCCACCTCTTCTGTTCTGATGAGAGTTGATTTGCCACGTGTAAAGACACAAGAATGTGAAAAGGAGACTGATTTAAACATCACAGAGAATATGTTCTGTGCAGGAGACCTGTCAGGGGTTAAGGACTCCTGCAAGGGAGACAGTGGGGGTCCTCATGCTACACAGTACAGGAACACTTGGTTTCTGACCGGGATTGTCAGCTGGGGAAAGGGCTGCGCTGTTGAAGGCAGCTATGGGGTTTATACTAGGGTATCCAAATACATTGACTGGTTGAGGAAGCACATGGACTAATGATGCTGAGCCACAGCATTTCCAGGTCATGTTATTGCCCCCCAATCCCTCTGTACCATCTTCTCATTGAAGGATTCCTTCATTATCTTAGATATTTGATACAGCCCATACACACAACATTATTAAAGACTTGAAGTGAGCCTAAGGCCTACTTGAATATGTAAAATAACTTCTCTCTCAGTGTTGTTTCTAAACTTGTGTATCTTGTCAAGCAGGCAGAGAACAACCATAACAAATCAGACACAATGTCCCTCCTGTTCTGCACCCATTTCTGCTAAAGGTCAGAGATACATACTGAGAAAAAGACTGTCAGCAACACATGATGCAGACCATAAACCTTCCTCCAGCCACTCTCTCAACTTCTGGTAATCAGTGAAGTACAGACTTCCTGAGCCAGAAGTTGCATTAGATTGAACAGTCATGAATGAATGTGTTGTCCATAATTGTGTGCTATCTCCTTTGAACACATTTATGCTTCTGGCTTTCATAACTTCCTATGCTATGGATCCTGTAATATAATGATGAAATAGCAGAAACAAAAATAGAAAAGGTGCTTCCTTTAGCTTATGTTAGAGCAGCTTTCTCCCACAGTTGCAGTGTCAACAGGGAGATTTGAAGGGGAGGAACTGCAGGCACTCTCCAGGACAAGAAATTGGGGAAAAGGTTGATTCCATATTTACAGGTCTGCTACGAAAACTTGATTTAAATCTTCTTGCACCAAGCACTATTGCTGTAAGGCTAATAAGTGCAATATTTAACCCTATATTTATGAGTGGTAAAGAATACCACTGATTTAATCTTATCTTTGCCTTGGTATTATGCATGTGGATAGATGGGAATGAAAGGGAATATTTATCAGTTGTCCAGTATAATCTCAATTGTACTCTCTATCCTGAGATCTAAAACCAGAACAGGATAATTGTCTACCCCTCTACAAAACACTGACCAAAGACCATTCACTAAAGTCTTAAGGCATGAATGATAAAACCTGAAGCTCTCTGAAAACATATACAGTTCAAAAATGTGCTTTCTAACCCTAGCATGAAAACACTGAAAAGGTGAGGAAGATAAAACTGAACTACGAGATTGGGAAACAGTTTAACTATCTCATGCAGAATTTGCACTCTAGATTGTTCAGATAATGCAGAATATCAACTCAATCACAAAAGCTTATCAGCAGGTAGACACTGCTGATCATACTCCATTATTAAGGGAAAACGTTGTTATTGTATGGTACATACCATGCAGTACTGAACATCCTATAACCTGTTTTACCGACAGAAAAGGAAGTTTTACTGTTAATTTA
Organism: Emberiza elegans; assembly: GCA_024865655.1. Lineage (NCBI taxonomy): Eukaryota > Metazoa > Chordata > Aves > Passeriformes > Fringillidae > Emberiza > Emberiza elegans. The sequence goes on along the minus strand of JALJVW010003023.1, from coordinate 60,572,182 downwards.
GGTAGTGAACTGAACTAGGAAAGGCAGCAAATTTCAGAGATCTGAAAACCAAGAGATTTTACAGTATATACGCATACATGCACTCGAGGTTCCCCTTACTCCTAAAAGAGAGTCCAGTCTCAAGGAGAAAGTAAGTAGTGACCAAGCATATAAAGCCTCATTTTCATTCAGATGAGGCGCTTAGCACTGTAAAACCATCCCTGACGACCCCTCACGGTAGAATAATTTCTGTTTACCATGATCCACAAGTTGATTTCTCCTCTATAACATTCCAGTGAAAATGCTGATATTTGTGAACAAACCACCTTGCAGAAAAAAAGGGTAAAACGCCAAAAGAAATCAGTACTAAAAAATGCCACACAAAATTAATTTTCAAAACAAATTTGGGTTTTAGAATATTTTTTTAATAAAATAGCCTGCTTAGGAAAGCCAAGAAGACGAAGGAGAGCTGAAGGCTGACTCTGGAAGCACCGAGGACGTGGCCCCCGCAGCGCACTGTGAATCCCCCAGGAAAGGGGAGATAGATTGAGGCCCCTTTCAGCCGAGGGCACTGGTCCGGAGCGCGGAGCCAACAGGTTCCCGTGTGGGTGTGGATGGGACACACGGCCGGGAGCAGCCCGGGACGGCGCCTGCTGCGGGCGCGGCTGCACCCAGCGCCGGGACCGCGGCATGTTATTGAGGGGCGATTCACTTCCCTTCCTCCAAAATAAAAGGTGCGATTTAAACAAAAACAAAAACAAACCCCACTCTGCCTTGGGCTTTGAAACAATAAAGAACCAAAAGAAGAGCAGCCACATCCCCCCGACTGAGAAATCCCGCCGCGGCTGTCACCCTGTCCCGGCGCTTCCGCTATTTCTGGGCAGGGTGAAGCTGTGCGGCTTCAGTCTCACCCCGCCCGAGGGGGTGAAGACTTCGGCTCCCGTCCCGTCCGTCCCGTCCTTGCCGTCGCTCCCGTCCTGTCCGTGCCGTGCCGGCAGCGGGGCCGGCGGGGCCGCCATGTCCGGGAGCCTGCTGCTGCTGCTGCTGCTGCTGTGCGCCGCGCTGCCCGCCGGGCTCCGCGCTCAGGGAGGCGGTAAGGCGGCTCCTTTTCCACGGTTTCGGGAGGGGGAATCTCCCTTCCCAACAACCCTGGGCGCAGGCGGGGCCTGCCGGGTGAACGCCGCGGGTGGTGGCGGTCGGTGCTGCGGGCCGGGGCGCGCGCCGGGACAGTGCCGGGGAAGGGGAGCGGGCACCCCACGGCTCGGCTTCCCCGGCAGGTTCGGTTTCCACACGGCTGAGGGCTTACCAGCGCCTGTGCCGACCCCGCACACCGCCGTACAGCTGCGGGGGCAGGCAGCTGCTGCGGGCATAGTATAGGAAGGTGGGATTGCCCGCCGTTTGCAGCGGGAGCACAGCTGCCCTCGCAGCCTGAGGTGCTCGCTCTCCCGTGTGAGGGGAAACGTGTGGCGGGAGCCGTGGTTGGGTGCGCTTGGCCGTGGAGGAGCTGGGGCTCAGCGGGGAGCAGGTCCCGCTGCCCTCCTGTGCCGCCAGAGTCAGCGCCTAAGTCCAAGGCAGCATCAGCAAATAACTTTTCAAAAGCTGTTAACTCTTTCTTCGGTGAGTCAGACTGCTTGGGGTTTAAAACAAGGTGTTTGGCATGTTTCTGGAATATCCTGCTTCGGCTGACCAATGCCTGTTGCTCCTTGATGTCTCTAAAGAAGGGAGTATGATGGAGAGCTTGGGAAAAAGAACGAGCAGCCTCAGAAGGAGCCTAGTTCAAGTTTGCAAAAACATCCGCTAATCCGGGTGGCGTGAAAGCAGAGGAATACAGGGGTGATAACCCCACCGCCTGTGTCCTGTCCATTTCCTGGCGCTGAAGAAAGGGATTTGAGGACAAATAAGATAGTGGGTGAATGAACTAACAGTTGCTGAGCTGCAAGTTAAAAGTACTTTCTGTAAGCCTTCCTTGAGAGGAGCCTTTTCAAAGTAAGTGGGGCTTCAAATTGTGTGAGGGATTGCTTAATCTAAATAACACAAACAGAACTTGCCTCCCTGAAGAGAAGTTCACCAATTTCAGTGAAAGCAGAATAAGTCTCCTCTGTGCTCACTTGGAGGATATTAGGGTATATAATTACTTTTAGCAAGTTTATTTATCATGGAATTAAACTGCATGATGAATGCTCCAAAAGGAATGTGCAAGCCTCCCAGTGAGCATAAGTCATTGTCCTTGAAGTCACATCTGTAGCACACTCTTCCACACTCCAGCCTAAAAAATACTGCAAATATAGGATATTGGAAAGTATTTCCTCAGTGTAAATTCCAGTGCTAGAACTTGATTAAATGTCAACTTCCAAACTCTTCACTTTCCTAGAACATATACTCTTTACAGGGTAATTAGCAACTTACTTAATCCTGGGAGGTCATTCTCCCCCTGTACTGGGCACTGGTGAGGCCACACCTTGAGTGCTGTGTCCGGTTCTGGCCCCTCAGTGTGGGAAGGACATTGAGACACTCGAGTGTGTCCAGAGGAGGCAACGAGGCTGGAGAGGGGCTTGGAACACAAACCCTGTGAGGAAGGACTGAGGGAGCTGGGGGTGTTTAGCCTGGAGAAAAGGAGACTCAGGGGTGACCTTGTGACTCTGCGCAACTCCCTGAAAGGTGGCTGTAGTCAAGTGGGGGTTGGTCGCTTTCTCCAGGCAGCAGCTGACAGAATGAGAGGTCACAGCCTTAAGCTGCACCAAGGGAAATACAAGTTGGATATTAGGGAAAATACTTTTTATGGAAAGTGTGATAAAGTGCTGGAATGGTCTGCCCAGGAAGGGGGTGGAGTCACCATCCCTGGATGTGTTTAAAAAAAGACTGGATGTGGCATTCAGTGCCATGTTAGTTGAGGTTTTAGGGCATGGGTTGGACTCCATGATCTTGAAGGTCTCTTCCAACCTTGGGATTCTGTGATTCTGTAATCTCCCCAACATTCAGGGAAAGTCATTCCATTCAAGACTGAGGCTTGAGCAGGAGCAGCAGAAATATAAGCCCTCATTGGCAACCTTTTCAAGATTAAAAAGAGTAGGAGAGAATTTTGGGGTCCTACATTTTGTTCTGAGGCTACTGATTGTCAGAGAGACTGCTCTGAGAGACCTTGGGTTGTATCAGCCTGTGTGAGGTCTAACCTCACGGGTAATGTTGAGTACACGGAGTGTGGTCTGTTTTGGCTTTGTTTCTACTTCACTCATTTGTTGTGACTCTTTTCCACCACCAAATGTTACCCACCTGTATAATTTTTCTCTGCTATCTAGTATTCATCAAGAAAGAAAATGCCGACAAGTTCTTGAAAAGAGTAAGACGTGCTAACTCTTTCTTAGAGGAATTGAAGCAAGGGAATATTGAAAGAGAATGCGTTGAGGAGCGCTGCTCAAAAGAAGAAGCAAGAGAAGCTTTTGAAGACCAGGAGAAAACTGTAAGGATGAACTAATATGAAACATAGGTCTATATATTTCATGTTTAAAAGTTACTACTCATGTCCTTTGAGCTGGGCATCAAAACTCCCAAGTTGTTCCCAATCACTTAACACAAACAGTGATTGACTGTGGGTGGAATTGCTAAGGCAGTAATCATCCCGTAACAGCCTTACTGTAGCTCTTGCATGGCCAGCCCAGGTTACATCCTCCATTCTTTTACCTTTTCTGATCTGTTTAATTGCCATTGAAAGTTAATTGATGCTCAATGGCTTTGCTGCTATCAGTGTTGAAAATACAGTCATCCTATCTGGGTTACATCCCTGAGTGCCATCACTGGGGTCAGGGCAGTCCCTAAGTGCCATGACTGTGGGAAGGCTGAGAAGGCAAATGCTAACATGGAACCTCATGAGGGAATTTTACTGAACTTATCTCAAGCAGCTTTGCTTGTAATTTTGTAGCTTTATTTATCTGACTTGAGAGAATGTATACTGTTAACAGTTCATAAATGCTTTAATGTTGACTGGAATGAAGTTTGTGTGACTCTTGTGTCACCTGCCCTACCCCAATGGCTTGCTTAACTTTAGACAGAAATGTGATTGGTTTCCAAGCTGAAGGATAAAGTTAAGGAGCTGGGGCAACTGTGTGGACTGTAAGTAGAAAAGGTGGTCTTGCAAACATAGGCTGTAGCTATATGGCTGTTTAGAACCACCCTGAAACTGGAGCTAAGGCCAGATTCACTTCCCTTTAGCATTATTTGATGGCCAGAATGTTCTTGGAGTGACCCTGAGGTGTTCTGGGTGGGGAGTCCTGGGTGCATCACCAGTGTACCTCAGATCATAAATGTTGACTTACCTATAGCAGAACTGGCACAGCCTGTTCTGCCTGGTGACCAGATGTGACTGGAAAGGACTGTCTTGCACAGGCAGCATCCTAGAGTCCTCAGTGCAAATGAAAAGGAGAACACAATTCTGACAAAATATTTTTAAATGTCAGGATTGTTGAGGTCCTGATTGATGGGAGTATGGGGTGGGGATGAAGACTGAGAATATGGCATTATGGGAATATAAGTAAATTCAGTCAAAACTGGTGGAAAGATAATTATGCAAGAAATCAAGTGGCTTATGCTGAATGGGTCACACTGAAAAAAACTTTAAGGAGGTTCATATAATTATGAAAAATGCATGAGATTTGTTTCTGTAGAGCTGGACACCATATGGATCATATGGTTTTAAGTTATTTAATGGTAATTGTGGGCTGCTAGGCACTGTATGTATTTATGATGTAAATATTTCCTTTAACAATTGTTAGCTGCAAGTATCCTGTGTATGAAAAGTCTAATATTTTTCTGAGGAATTTGGTAATTCTTATCTAACTCTGTTCCTTTTTCTTCTCCATTTCCCACACTTGGCTGTAGGAGGAATTCTGGAACATCTATGTAGGTAAGAAACACTCTGTGTTTATTTAGAAGATTAAGCTTCCTTACTGCAAGGTTTGAAAGGATGCACCTCTTAAGTAACCCCTTCCTGCTCCCTTGCTTCCTTTCTTTTCACTCTGGGACACCCTCACATTGTGTTTCCTCTGAAAAAGGAATCTGATTTACTGCCTGCTGTTGCTTGAACCCAATTTCTTCATTTGAAGGCAAGGTTCAGCTGTCTCCAGTTGCTGGACTGACTTTTGTCCTCTCTAAAAAATAACAGTGGTCCTTTGTACACAAAGTACAGTGAGGAGCAGAAACTGTGTGTGGGACTGCCAGATAGTTTTCCTTCAGAGGGGCAGCCCCAGACAGGAGAATTCAAGACACAAAGAGTCACAGATGAGAGTGTCTCATAAATGCCATAACCAACACAAATTTAAATTACATTGCATAGTCATTTGCCAGTTTCTTGTCACCTTCCATGCCAGTGTTGTTGATTCTTGTCTTAAAGAGCATTTTTTGGTTGTGTGTTTTACAGGACTGTTTGGCATTCAAGGAAAATATGCCAATGGATCCAATATGCCAGTAGATACTACCTAACAGTTTTCTGGTTTTTTATCTAAATATGTGAGTTTTATTTATTAGGGTTCTGGTGTTTGTAAGCACTGTGCAGGGACAGATTTTTAATGTATTAGTGTTTGATAGCATGTTCTCCAGAAAGTATATGTCCAATTTGCACACTGGGAGGAGTGCATCAAAAATGTTGGCCAAAGACAGCTCAGCTTTGTCTTTTGGTAATCTGCAGACAAATGAAGACAGTTGCTATGAAAAAGACACAGACTTTCACAATTCCCTAAGCATGGGATGAACTCCACAACCTGCAGACTAAAATTTCAAGCAAAGCCTGTGTCAGTGTTACAGTAAAGAGGATTGGAATATTTTAAACCATTTTCTTACGAGAATACAAGCAGCAGAATATCAGTGCCAATGCTCTTAGCAGAAGTGTTAGTTTTCATACATTTTAAGCCACAATCCACAAATGCTTTATGAGTGTTCAGAAGTATTGAAAACCACAGCTATGTTCAGCCAAGTTACTAGAACAATTTGTTCCTGCTTCCTACTTTAGTAGGGTATTCTGCAGTTTGTGCAATATTGATATAAAACTCATTACCACAGCTGCAACTACAGTGTAGGGTAAGTACTAAATAAGTATGTTTTCTAACAATAGGATGCTGCTTAGCACAGAATAGAGTGCTATGGCTCTGCAGAGGAGGCAGAAACCAGAAGTTATGATGTAAGCCTTCAGTCTGTCTTTTTTTTTTGGTTAATGTTGGTCTTGTCTTACCTCTGTTAAGCATGGACATCAGTTTCCAGAGCCTCCATGGCTGGAGCATTTGGAGAGTTCTGTGTTTTGGCCACATTCAGGTAGAAGATGGATCTTGATGTGTGGGTGCAGTACACAAAGCCCAGCAGCTGTTCTCCATGACAGGCAAAGCTGCAGCAGATGAGGTTACAGTCCAGAAATACCACACAGGGAGCATGCTGATCCTTCGGATGAGTAGCTTCTTGCAAGTTGTTTCTGCCATGGACATTGCTGTTTCAGCTGCTCCAAAGGGCAGAACAATTGCTAAAATAGGAGGATAAGAGCATGTTATCTAAAGCATCAAATTATCAAGTGTCACTTTTCTGGATGTCTTGCATTTTTTATGAAATAGAGCAAACACTATAGGGAAGAGGTTCAGTATCAGCAAGGGGCCAGCAAGGGGCCAGAGGTTCAGTATCTTTAGGCAGTAATTGCACTGTGGAAATGTCCTGTCAGCTCTTACAGGCTTAACTGTATATGTATATTCTGACCACAATCATGCTATCAAACAATATTCTGAGTTGGAAGGACCCACAAAGATTATTGAGTCATTGAACATTCACAAATGAATGGCCCATACAGAGATCAAATCTGCAACCCTGTCCATATTAGCACCATACTTTAACCAGCTGAGCTAATTTCTTTACCTTCCCACAAAAAAAAATGTATTTTGAAAGGAAGGATGAAAGATGGCTTAAGAAAACTAAGAGCCCTTCTGTGGCCACTGAAAATGCTTGCACACTTACAGTAATCTGGGTTTTGGCTTGTTTTTGTAGATGGGAACCAGTGCAGTTCAAATCCTTGTCACTATGGTGGCCACTGTAAAGATGGAATCGGTTCCTACACTTGCACGTGCTTGGATGGTTATCAAGGCAAGAACTGTGAATTTGGTAAGTTTCTGCTTTAAAGAACCATGGCAGTGAACTTCCCAGGGAGCTTTGTAAGGAAGCATGTTTTGCATGGAAATCCTTCCTGAGGCTCATTTCTGTGGCATAGAGCTGCCCCTGTGACCTTGTCATGGGAGGCGGTATCATTAGCCCAGAAGTAAGAACAGGAGTGTGGAATTGAAGTTCAGTTGCAGGACCAAGGTGAGTGACGAGGAGTTGGAGTTTTTTGGGTACGAGGGAGCAATTGTGTGAGGATTTTCACAATTATGGTCTGTGTTAGTGTTCTGTTCATTGTTCCCCTGACAATATGTCTCTGCTTTTTAAGCTCACTTTTTAAGCCATGGCCACTGGTCCCACTCGGACCTGGCAAGCACATTTTGTGTGCTGGATGTGGCTGCTCTGTAAGGCACAAGCTGATGTTCATCACTCACGTGAGTTATTCCTCAAGGGTGCTTCAGGTGCTTGGCAGGTGGGGATACAGATCCTGTTTTGTTGAAGAGCGTGTTTTGTTTGGGGAACTTCCAGATCTTCTGTGAAGTCAGTGTTTATGTCCAGTTTTTCTGCCACCATCTCTTTTATAGTCATACCAAAGTTCTGCAGAATAAACAATGGGGACTGTGAGCAGTTCTGCAACGTCCAAAGAGATGGGCGGAAGGATGTGGTGTGCTCCTGTGCAGATGGGTATGTTCTAGCAGAGGATGGCAAACACTGTGTTGCAACAGGTATGAACCCATGACATAAAGCAATAGCAGTGCTTGATCAGACTTGTTTCACAGTTGAGTGATGTCTTGGTTTGCAGTTGAGGAGTATCTTTTGAACCACCAGTATCCTACATGACATAGACTCAAGAGTAAGGCCAACTGATTTATATTTCAAAAGCTTTCCATTTGTGAGGTGCTGTGATGGAGTGAGTCAAAATGTACATGATTTTGAACCCTTTGCAAGGTGCCTCTCAGCAAATTACCACAGTAAATTCCACTGTTTCCAAGAGAAAAGTAATTGCATTATTAACTCATTTTCGTAAATGCTTACACATCACATAAATTAGCAGCCTGCAAAACGTTTCTTCTCAAAACCTTTCTTTTAATAGAAACTGAAAATGTTAGGTAATTATAATCAATGCTATTTACACATGTACATTTTAGCACTCTTATGAAAAGACTCGTCAGAGGTTATCAAAGATATACTCATGATGTTGTTCTTATATCGTTTTAAAAAATAACAAATTGCTCTTGTGACTTACATTACTTCACTCTGTTTCCTAGTAATTTCCAAAAAGTTTTCTCTTAGCCTGGTGTTTCTCTCCATCTTTAATTTTAGCATTCTTCTCTTTACAGTAAAATACCCTTGTGGAAAAGTTTCTGTGGTAAGGAAAAAAAGGTCTTTTCATTTACCCGCTGACTACAGCAATGTAACCAGTGATGAAGAAGACCCTCCTGAAAACGAAATGACCACAGAGGAGAACTTTGTAATCACCACAGAAAGCCCAACCCCTCCACCTGACAACAGAACAAGCAGCAAGACTCCGTATGTCGATACCAGGATAGTTGGTGGGGATGAGTGCCTTCCTGGCCAATGCCCATGGCAGGTGAATGGAGGGCCTTTGCCCTGCCTGTGGGCAGAGTTTCTCTAAAGGAAGGGGAGCAGAGGCTCCTTCCAGATGGGATCCTTCTGAACATATCCCATGTCACATGCCAGGTGTGGCTGGGGCCCTGGAGTCAGGTCAGCCAGTTGTGTCCAGGAAAGGAAGAAAGGCTGCAGAACTCAAGATGCCAGCATAGATGTGGGCAGCATGAGGTAAGAGGTAATAACTACAATCCCATACCTCGATGGATACAGTGAGAAGATTTTGGTTCTCTAAGCAGTACAGAATAGAAGTTTGGCCTGCTCATGTGACTTTAGCAGGGTTTTGTAAAGTTTGGGGGTTTTATTAGCTTCTGCTGAATAAGCCAATATCTGTGTCTTTAAATGAACAGCTCTGCAGGCAAAAGACATGCATAAGGCCTGAGTTGACCTTTGAGGAAATAAACATTGATGGTTTTCAGCCAGTTGTTGCAATATAGAAATGTCCTGTCTGGTTTTACAGTATTCACTGTAAGTTATGTAGACTCTGACCACTATGTATTACTTAATCTTCCTGTAAAAAAAGGCTTGTGTGAACATCATACTACAATGGCCACCAAAAAGACATTGCAAAACTGAGGATATGTAGATGAATCATTGCAGGTTTGGAATGATTGTGTTTATACTATTTATTCCATCTGGAATGTGGCAACTCACAGGACCTATATTTTGAAAGGAAGGATGAAAGATGGCTTAAGAAAACTAAGAGCCCTTCTGTGGCCACTGAAAATGCTTGCACACTTACAGTAATCTGGGTTTTGGCTTGTTTTTGTAGATGGGAACCAGTGCAGTTCAAATCCTTGTCACTATGGTGGCCACTGTAAAGATGGAATCGGTTCCTACACTTGCACGTGCTTGGATGGTTATCAAGGCAAGAACTGTGAATTTGGTACGTTTCTGCTTTAAAGAACCATGGCAGTGAACTTCCCAGGGAGCTTTGTAAGGAAGCATGTTTTGCATGGAAATCCTTCCTGAGGCTCACTTCTGTGGCATAGAGCTGCCCCTGTGACCTTGTCATGGGAGGGGTTATCATTAGCCCAGAAGTAAGAACAGGAGTGTGGAATTGAAGTTCAGTTGCAGGACCAAGGTGAGTGATGAGGAGTTGGAGTTTTTTGGGTACGAGGGAGCAATTGTGTGAGGATTTTCACAATTATGGTCTGTGTTAGTGTTCTGTTCATTGTTCCCCTGACAATATGTCTCTGCTTTTTAAGCTCACTTTTTAAGCCATGGCCACTGGTCCCACTCGGACCTGGCAAGCACATTTTGTGTGCTGGATGTGGCTGCTCTGTAAGGCACAAGCTGATGTTCAGCACTCACATGAGTTATTCCTCAAGGGTGCTTCAGGTGCTTGGCAGGTGGGGATACAGATCCTGTTTTGTTGAAGAGCGTGTTTTGTTTGGGGAACTTCCAGATCTTCTGTGAAGTCAGTGTTTATGTCCAGTTTTTCTGCCACCATCTCTTTTATAGTCATACCAAAGTTCTGCAGAATAAACAACGGGGACTGTGAGCAGTTCTGCAACGTCCAAAGAGATGGGCGGAAGGATGTGGTGTGCTCCTGTGCAGATGGGTATGTTCTAGCAGAGGATGGCAAACACTGTGTTGCAACAGGTATGAACCCATGACATAAAGCAATAGCAGAGGTTGATGAGACTTGTTTCACAGTTAAGGTTTACAGTTACAGTTTTGGTTTGCAGTTGAGGAATGTCTTTTGAACCACCAGTATCCTACAGGACATAGACCCAACAGTGAGCCCAGGTGATTTGTATTTCCAAAGCCTTCCATTTATTTGTGAGGTGTTGTGGTGGAGTGGATCAAAATCTATGTGATTTTGAGCCCTTTGCAAGGTTCCTCTCAGTGAGGCATATCAGAGTCAATACTGCTGTTTACAAGATAATAAAAAATCATAGAATCACAGAATATCCTGTTTGAAAGCAATCTTCAATGATCATCAATATCTAACTCCTAGACTGTTACTAGATTTCCCCAAGAATAACTCCATGTGCCTGAAATTATTGTCCACACATTTCTTGAACTCTGTCAGGCTTGGGGCCGTGACCATTTCCCTGGGGAACCTGTTCAAATGCCCAACCACCCTCTGGGTGAAGAACCTTATTCTACTATCCAACTTAACCTCCCCTGACACCGCTTCCTGCCATTCTCTCAGGGTTCTTCATGGAAAGGGCTGTCCATTACTGGAATGCACTGCCCAGGAAAGTGGGGGGTCACCATCCTCGGAGATTTTCAATAAACAACTGAATGTGGCACATAAAGCTATAGTCCAATTAACAAGTTGGTGATCTGTCAAAGGTTGAATTCTATGATCTTGGACATCTTTTCCAACCTAAAGGATTCTGTGATTCCATGTCCTGGTCACCACAGAGAAGAGATCAGTGCCTGCCCCTCCTCTTCCCCTCAGGAGAAAGCTGTAGATCACAAGGAGGTCTCCCCTCAGTCTCCTCTTCTCCAGGCTGAACAGACCAAGTGACCTCAGCCACTCCTACTTCCCCTCAAGGCTCTTCACTGTCTTTGTTGCCCTCATTTGGAAGCTCTCTAACAGCTTTATATCTTTCTGATATTTATATGTCAAAAACTGTACATAGTACTCAAGGTGAGGCCACACTGAGAAAAGTGATCACACTAGGATCTTTGCTTAAACACTTACAGGACATACAAAAGAGCAGCTTGCAAAAATTTATACTTAAATTGCAGTTAACCTTATCAACTTGCAACTGAGGAGACTGGATAATTATGATTAGCACTATGTACATATCTACAATTTTATTGTATTTCAAAATACCACAGGGGCGGGGTAAGTCAACCATATAGATATGTCAGGTTTTATATCTTTTATAGCTAATAACAAATTGGTGTCATTAGCCATATTATTCCTAAAATAAAGCACTTCACACAGGCTCCAAATTAACTACATTTTATTAAGAGGAACAACATGAATATATCAATGTAAATACTTCAAGATGATGTATGAAATTTGTTAAAAACAGATTAACAATGATATTAAATTTTAAATATTTTCAAAACATGATTGTGAGATGGAGGCTGAAGGAGAGCCTTCATCATGAGAAAATAGCACTCATTTTTCAAACCATATGGTCTTTCTTGCTTAGTTCCATGTGCCAAGTCTTTCGGATTGTCTGGAAAATGAGCAAGCAGCACTATATATTGTGAGACGGTATTTCCAAGGTTTCTTCTTGTGTTGGTGTTTCTCTCCATCTTTAATTTTAGCATTCTTCTCTTTACAGTAAAATACCCTTGTGGAAAAGTTTTTGTGGTAAGGAAAAAAAGGTCTTTTCTTTTACCCACTGACTACAGCAGAGGAACGAGTGATGAAGAAGACCCTCCTGCACATGAAATGACCACAGAGGAGAACTTTGTAATCACCACAGAAAGCCCAACCCCTCCACCTGACAACAGAACAAGCAGCAAGAATCCATATGTCAATACCAGGATAGTTGGTGGGGATGAGTGCCTTCCTGGCCAATGCCCATGGCAGGTGAATGGAGGGCCTTTGCCCTGCCTGTGGGCAGAGTTTCTCTAAAGGAAGGGGAGCAGAGGCTCCTTCCAGCTGGGATCCTTCTGAACATATCCCATGTCACATGCCAGCAGCAGCGAGACATAGCTGACCTGTGTGACCCTGAGCACTTGGATGTGCCGTTCTGCAAAGTGCAGCCTCACGGGGTCAAAATAAAAGGCTGTGTGCCATTTCAGATGGAACTGCCTACCCTATCCCCAGAGAGGACTTTTTGGGTCATGCTGTTCTCCCAGGCCATTTTTGCAGGTTACATTTTGGTTCTCTCTGAGACCATCCATTCAGGCAGCACACCCGAGGGCAGGGTGATAAAGCAGATAAAGCCAGCATTTTGGTTCACAAATACACCCTCATGTCTCAGTTTTACTCTTGAGTTTGGGCCTCGTGTCTCAGTTTCACCCTTGAATTTGGGCCAGCCAAAATGAATTCCAGTATTTAGACATTGCTTGGGGATTAAGTCCAAGGCATGTGGTGATCAGGAATCTGCACTCTGCCTGCTCAGTCAGTCAATGCCTCAGGGACGTTACTCAGCACTGGCAGTGAGGTAATGTGGAAGGCAAATGTTTTAACGTCACATAGAGACAATCAGGACTCTGTAGCAGTAGAAGTTGATCTGCAGCCTCTGCCTGTGGGAGTGCAATGCTAGGAGAGACATGGAGGGCCATATACGTGTTGCAGTAAGAAGCATCTCTGTAGTCTGCACAGAAATCAGTTAGCGCTTTATAGCTCATCGACATGAAACTGCACTTCTTCCTTGTGCACTTACTTTTTTATTTCACAGGCTGTTCTGTTAAACGAGGAAGGAGAAGAGTTTTGTGGTGGAACTATTCTGAATGAAAATTTTATACTTACTGCAGCTCATTGCATAAACCAATCCAAAGAAATCAAAGTTGTTGTTGGTGAGTGATTATTTCTTTTACTCCTCTGAGGTGAGAGTAGCTGTTGTGCCTAACCATCTGTGCCTTAAATCTCCCATGAGATGTACTCGTGATTCATTAAGGTTTGTTACCTTTTTGCTGATTTTTATAATTTCTTGTTATTCTGACCACACTTGGTAACAACAGGTGCCTCTCTTTCTCCTCTGCCAGCTAGCTGGAAGTGATTACAGTCAAACATTCTAGAAATATTGGTTATCAATGTGTTCAGTAGAGCAGTGCTTCTGCAGGGAGCTCATCATTCCTGGCACTCCAGAAGCATCCAGAGTTGTTCTTGCAGGAACCCTCAGGAAAGCTATGACTCATTGAATAGAGCACATAAGAACAAACTCAGATTTACCATTGCTTCCCTTTGAGCCAGGACACAGAATCAGCACAGCTTCATCTTTGTAGTGTTGTGGTCCAGACCCTGTTCTCTTCTGTAAGCCAGGCTCAAGCTCCTGGAAGTGCTTCCACAAAAATTGCATGAGTTTAGCTGAATCAGCTTATGCCTTTGTGTAAACTGGTACATAAAAAGTCTCCATAGACCAAATCTCAGGACCAAAGCCAATCCACTTGCTGCTAAGAATTGCTGCCATACCTGTTTACAGTTTCCTTGTGTGGTCTAAGGTCCTGGGCAAAGTACTCAGAATGAATATACTACTCTCTTCTTCTGTCAAGGTTGTTCTGAAATTCTTATACTTTCTCCACACTGATGACCCTTTTTATGCTCTTGTGCAGGTGAAGTGGACAGAGAGAAGAAGGAACAGTCTGAATCAACGCATACTGTGGACAAAATATACGTTCACTCCAAATTTATTGTTGAGACTTATGATAATGACATCGCCTTACTAAAGCTGAAGGAACCTATCACGTTTTCAGAGTACATCATCCCAGCGTGTCTCCCCAAAGCAGACTTCGCTAATGAAGTTCTGATGAAGCAGAAATCTGGGAGGGTTAGTGGCTTTGGGCGGGAATATGATGGTGGACAACTCCCAAAGAAACTGAAGATGCTTGAACTCCCCTATGTTAATAGAAGCACTTGTGAGCAATCTACTTACTTTGTGGTAACTGAGAACATGTTCTGTGCTGGTTATGACACAGAGGAAAAAGATGCTTGCCAAGGAGACAGTGGTGGCCCCCATGTGACCAGATACAAGGATACTTATTTTGTTACTGGAATTGTTAGCTGGGGTGAAGGATGTGCAAGGAAAGGCAAATATGGGGTCTACACCAAACTGTCCCGGTTCCTGCGCTGGGTAAGGACAGTCATGAGTTTGTAGTGGTGCTATGTCCCTTGGTCCTCCTTGCTACCTGCCAAGGTGCAGGACTGGAAATGGAAACTTTCTTTTCTGCCCATCTGCTAAGTTGGTTTTGAGATCTCCTTAAAGTTATGGTCTGCTTCCATTCCTATTATTCCTGTCTTTAAAGCACACCTCTGAGGACTGTGGGGTCTTTGCAATTGGTTGAATGAGGGAATTTCCCCAAGCAAAAAGGCTGCTGAGTGTGGTCTTTGGCTTCTTTTCATTACTTATCAATGGCCATTGTGGTTCCTATCAGTTGTCGAGTGCTCCAACCAGAGGCTCCTAAACATGTTCTGAACAGTCACTAGTCATGATGAAATTAGGAAGGATGGGAGTCACTAAATCCTCGTATTGCAGCCATCTGGCTCAGCAGGGAGTTTATCCCTACTGGAGTTGTTTAGCTTCTACCTTGAGATGTGTTCAGAAGATGAAGGGAGCAGGGGATCTTGCATGTCTAAATAAAGAGGGGTTTTGATTTATAAGTATTTTGTTTCACTTTAGTTTAATTTGTACACTCTGCTCATCAGAAAATATATATGTGCATATTCAGTGTTTTCTCTATCTTGTTCTGGATTGTGTATGGCTGAGGATTGGAAAGCTGCTTGCATGTGTATTGTTCTAGATGTTTCAGTTATGTGCAATATTGATGCACACCAGCATTTGAAATAAAACATTCTTTTTTTTTGTTCTTATTTATTGTAATTTTAACAAGCCCAGCCCCAAAAGCCTCTATCCATCATGTGGTCTGCCCCCTAAGAATCCTGATGGCTTCTTCAAAGTTTCTCCAATCTCTTATGTTCTCCTGTGCTCCGGAACACTGTACTTCCTTAGGCACCTGCTCCATCTCTCAGGCTTTGAGCTGGTACTGGCTCGTTTTACGTAGCAGAGGCTGTGAGCAAAGTAGACTGACAAACCCAAAATACAGCTCTGCAAACAGCAAGTATTGCTGCAGCCAGCAATTACTGCGGACAGGAAACTGATTTCATAGAGCAAAATTTGATCCAATTGCAAAATCCAGGAAAGGGACACAGCACACAGCTGCTGAGTAAACTGGTGGATTTTGAGATACTGGAATTCCTCCTGGCAAGCACACATGGCTAGCTCAGGCAAAAGCTGACATGTACCAAGGATGGTGGACAGGGAGGCTCTGAGCTAGTCTCTAGTGCTCAGGCTTCTTCTGCTTTCAAGGAAAAGCCAGTCCTGAGACTAAAGGGAAGAAAAGAAGGATGGTGAGTAAGCCCTGTGACTAGAGAAGCCCTGCAGTAGATATTCCCAGGAGGGCTGGGAAGTCTCTGATGTTGGTTGTCTTCCAGAGTGGGAGAGGTAAGGACATGTCAGGTGTGCAGCATGATGGGGGCTGCCCTAAGGAGCACATGTGGACAAGCTGCCCTTTGTTATGGCATCCTGCACTTTGGGAGGAAAACACACTGCAGCAGGCTCAGTGTCCAACAGTGCTAAAATATAACAGAGGTCGATTTGATCCCCTGTTGGCTCAGTAGGTTGGGCTGCATGACCCTGTAGGTCTCTCCAGCCCCTGTTTCCTGTGTTTCCATGTGAGCAGTACCTGTCACTTTTAGGATCATTCCTCTGTGCCCTGCACTAGCATGGTAAGAACAAGCTTCCTGTGCACTGCTCCCTGGCCCAGGTGACTCACCTGGCAGGACTGTCTTCCATAGCCTGATTCCCAGAGCACAATGGCCTGTCAAGAGCTGTCCCCATGGAGTGGTTTGAACAAAAGGAAACAGCACATAAAACCCATAATCCCCCAACATTCATAATGAGATGGAAATTGATGGGTCTGGGGAAGTGTGCTCTGTCCAAGTGTGCTTGTGACAGAGCTGATGGGTAACAACTTTGCAATGTGCTCACTGAGACCTGCAAACTCAGTGCCCTGATTCACTCCTCACTTCTGGGGTGCCTTCCTGCTTCAGGCCCAGCATACAGGAGGCACAAAGCTCTGGCTCTGATTGCTCTGCAAAGAGCCACATCACCCACTCTAGCTCCTGGTTGCCTGCATAGTTCAGCTGCTTTAGAGAGGCTTTGTCCAAATTTCTAGAGGAAAGCCTCTTAGAGGTGCTCTGCCAGCACAAAGCTATCAGTGGGGCATTGCTGCAGCACACTCACATGTTTTGTGCTTGAACACCGTGCTGTGGTGACACTGAGTGCAGACTTTGCTCTCAGAGGTTTTGTTTTCTATGAGAGGCTGACCTTTGCACTGTGGTGTTTCTCCCTCAGCAGCTGCCCTGGAGCCCTGCAGAGCGAGCAGCGGGTGATGCACAGTGCGCTTGGAGGACAGGCATGGCAGGTCATCGTGGGACAATGGGGCTTCTTCCCACTGTCCTCCTTTTCCTTCAGATGAGGCAGACAGGTAGAGCGTTTGCTTCACCTTGGCTTTGTGCTGCTTTGCCTAATCCATGCAGGGAGCTGTCAATATTTTTGCTTTGTGGGGCACGGGACATGAGTGAACACCAGGTGGCTTTGCTGTCTCACCAACCTTGCTCCACTTTGCCAGCTGCAGTGTAATGATATCCAGGGCTGAGGCACATGGGGAATTCCATTTTGGAGTGACAATTGTGTCAGTGTAATATATGGGGTCAGTATGTTGATATGTAGTCTTTTCAAATGCTCCGCACAATTAATGGACTATTCTTCACGTTCTCAAAAAATAATGTTTAACAGTGTCGAGGGGAATGAGATCCCTACCCCAGCACCCACTGTAGTTTTGTACCTCTCCACAAAACCATCACCATCATGATAAATCATCTCACCTCCTCTTCAGGTTGGACCCTGAGGTCTTCTCTACACAGTGAATTTATGAATCACATTGTGGACATGATGTGTGCCTTATGCTTTAATTTTGCTCTTGTCTCTAACTGGAGACACCTGAACAAACACCTGAGTCATCACCATTACAAGAGCTATGAGTTAGAGGTGGATTCTGACATCCCAGAGATGAGATGGAAGAGGTACTTAGTGGGACACAGGGTGCTCTGAGATTCTTCAGAATATTTCAAGGAAGATCTCATATAAACATGTCAAAATTTTGAGTGCACTCATGTGCATTTAATGTTAAAATATAGACTGGAAGTTGCCGACAAAACAAAGATGGAAGGTAATTTCTATAAAACTAACTGTAAAAATTACAGAGCTCATTAATGAGGTAAAGAAAAAGAACAAGAGAATAAAATTAATGTATTTTTAAAAGAAAGGCTAGTTCTAAAATCCCCACAAACCCCCAAAGTGTGTAAGGCATATGTCAAAACTGTCCCAAGGTCGGGAAAGAACAGGACAATTGCAAGAGCTGATCTAAGTATTTGAATAATGGAAGAAAGAACATGAGTGTTAGTCTGTACCTAATGGAGAAGAAAGTTCTTCTTCCTTAAGGTACCAAATAACTTGTACCCAACAAGGAAGAAAGAAAACTGCTGAACTGCACTATTCAGGAAAAAATCACATCCAATTTCTCCAAAGGAAAACTCACATCACTTTTCCCCAAAGACTGGATGATAGACTGTGTGGCTGCAAAAGATGTAGTAAACCTCAGGTCTCTCCTTCAAGGGAAGCTTTTAACATAACTTTATCTGACACTTTTATTGCAACAGAAAGAGAAGCAGCTGTAAGTTTGGTGCCCATCTGGACAAGAAACTGTGCTACTTGATTGAAAGATTATATGGAATGCAAATCTCACACCTCTGAAGACCTCTGGCACTGGTATTTTCCAGAGCAGCATGCAAGACAAAAGACAGTGTTTTCTCACTGTTTTTTTTACCTCATTCCAGACCGGAAGGACTACCATAAGTTGAGATGAGCATTCAGGCAGTCTTGGGAAACTGAAACACCAGTCCAACGTAAATAGAAGACAATTATGTAAACACAAAACCAGAATTTCATCTTTGGTCCCACAGCATGCAACCACAGAGATTTGTAAAATATGTAATAAAAGCAAGACTTCTTTGTTTTCATGAGGATGAACAATTAGGACAAGAAGTAATGGGATCCCACCACTCTAAGGGCTACTCAGATTAGATATTAGGAAACACTTTTTAGAGATTATTAGGCTAATTAGGGAGTGCATTAAGCTGTGTGGGTGAGCTGTGGAATCTCATTAGGAATCTGCAGGAGCAGGTTAGACAACGTCTTTAGGAGCAGTCTACTTGCTCTTGCACTGTTAGAGCCAGGAAGCGCTCTCTCACTCTGCCTGTGATCTTGCAATACCAGGACTGAGCTAGGGTAGCATGAGCCATATACAGATGGAAAAGGAACATTGCAAGGATATACCAAGAGCCCAGTACCTCATTTGTTACTGGTGCTTTAGTTGTTGATATTTTTTGCCTCTTACCCACACCCATGTTCATCTTTGCCTTAGTACAATGGCTGTTCTGGCAAGCACAGATTGCTTCTTGAATTGCCCTCTAAGAGCTGTTAGTTACAGCTGGGAAACACAGCATAAAACGTGGAATAATAGCGCTCTACCTAATGTTGACAGCTTACCAATTTTTAAATAACAATACAACTATTGTTACTATGAAGGCCTTTTGCAGGAATTGTACTTTATTTCCTAAAGTGGTGGCGTGTTTGACTAATGTTTGCAAGCCAGCTTTTAAAAGCTGCTTGTGCTTTTATGAAATCACCACAAACCTGTAACCTGCCTGTACATTTGTCTTCTTTGCAGTCATACCAAATGATGCAAAGTCAACTTGAGAACTGTGAGCAGCTCTGAAAAACTGAAGATAAAAGAATCATAAGTCCCTGTGCTGCTGGCTATGCCCTGGGCAATGACAAAACCTGTGTTTCTGTAGGTACAAAGTACATTTGTAGTTCATTCTATGGGACACATCACATCTGTACCACATTTAGGAAGTGCTGCTGTGTTGCAGTGACACTGTAGCATAAAGAATACTGTTAATTGTTGAGGCCTTTCACATTACTTACTTGAGCTGGTGATAACAAATTTAGTAAAACCCTAGCCAGAGGACCTAATTTAAGTAACATCAAATTATGCAGCTGTGAGGGATGTATGACAGCAAAAATAGCTCAAGAAAGTATTCCGTGCAATTAGGTGTGTTCTCTTAGGGGATTGAAAAATCCATGTCCCAGCAGGGGAAAACCATATCAGAAACTGGCAATTACAGCAGGGCTCAGATTCCTGTTCTCCCAAAGACTGAAACAGGCCTTTTATGCTATGGAGCATTTTGTTAGAAAGTAACAGGTTAGACTTTTTGTTTGATAACAGTTGGTGTCTAGTTTCAAGGCCCCTGGGACATGCTGAACACCTACAGATCCAAATAGGTAGAAATCCAAGAAATTGCTCCCTTTACAGCATACTGTTCACAAAGACTCAATATCATTTCAGTAGTAGTAACATCATGTGACTGAGTTATATTTCACTTGTTTCTCCTCAAATACCACTTGTTCGATCTGAAAGAAATGCAATCTGCCTCTTTTCTTCTAACAACAGGTTTTCTGCAGTTTTCATGTAGGCAACCTAAATAGGTTAATAACTACTGACCCTGAATTTAATTCCATCAGTTTTGTCTTCATTCAAATTGAACATTAACAATTACTGGTCTTAGTCTATTTTTCTGTCTGATATAATAGCCTTTGTAATTTAAAGCCAAATTACTATCATGAGCTTATGATTTCAAGCATAGAATACTTGTCTCTATTTCCCAATAAAAATATTTATTAACAGTTACATACCAATAATGGAAAATGTTTAACTTTCAAATATTTTGAAATGCTGAACCCACCTGCCTACTTGCTCAAAATGGGTAAATTTTAAAAGAACTGAAAATAATTTTCATTTTTCAGACATTCCAATGTTTTTGCATGTGCAAAGTTTTTGTTAATATTGTGAAAAATCTAGCAGAGCCAAACCTGACAAGGACACTTGCATATCTAATTAGACTGCTGCTGTCAAGGAGTTTTCCTTCAAATGAATGTTAAGCAAGGTTTCTCTTGTTTTCATGAAGGGCTGATTCCCTGAACATGACCCGTTTCCCTGCAAAACATTTTCCTCCACTGTGGGTATCTACCTGTAACTCTAAAGGCTACTTTTTACTGAAAAGCCAGTGTTCCAGCAGGTTGGAATAATTGTGGTGAAAACCAGCTCAAGATGCAATGGAAACTAGCTGTACTTTCCTGACCATAAAACTATTCCTTACACCAAGAGCTCTGTCAAACAAGCTCTGCTGAGTGGCACTTTACAGTGGCAGAAATTGCTTCCAACAGCAGCTGCCTGCCCTACAGGGCTCCTTGCATGGCATTCAGCTTGGTACCTCAGGGACAGCACAGGCACCATCCCCCACAGAGATGGAAGACCATAGTCCTCAATTTCTGATATATTGGCTCAAATCAGGTATTTCTGAGCTCAAGTGGAGGCTGGTGACACCAGCTGAGCAGTCACAGAGTGTGTTCAGTGTTATGGACAGGGGCTCTTTGCTGCCAGCAGGCAACACATGCTTCAGAGTCCCAGTACCACCCATACAAGAAGCATTCTGATCGTGCCCTTGCAGCCCAGTTCCCACATAAGGCTCAGAAATCACGAACCACATGGCAGAAAGTCAGAGGAATCACAGCAAACCCAGATGCCCATCCTGAAAATGGGGAATCCACTGAGGCCTTGAGCAGACAGTTGGAGGTCACCAGGGAGGCTGGCCTTCACCCAGCATGTCCCTGTGGTACACAAGGGGCCTGGACTGGCAGCCATTTTCTCCTCATCGTGCTCATCCAGCCCTGGGCCCAAGAGGGCCAGGCTTCCCTGGTGCCAGAATTTTGGGTGGGTTATTCCACTCTCCTGAGTACTTTGCTTCTGCCCTGAATGACCTTGTGTCTCCATTTCAGCATCAAGCAAGTGCTGAGAGGGGCAGCCCAGGGCAGAAGTGGTTGCAGGTTTGACATTGTTGGTTTGCATTGCTCCTCATTGTGCCCTTTACTACAAAAATAAGAAACTGTCCTATTATCATTATATGGCAAAAGGCTCCATAGCATTGTTTCTTTATTGCGAGAGTTCCATACCTCCTTGATGTTTCTCATAGGCAGCTCCTCTGACTCTTCCTTCTTCCCACAGCAGCCAACTGATTCCAATTCTCCTCAACCAACCAATCCACTATTCTGTAACACTCTTCTTCTCATTGGCTACAGCTGTGGCCTGTTAAAGTCAGGCCTGCTCCTAATCTTTAATAACTAACCCAGCTCCTACTCTTTAGAGGTAAGATTACTTTCTAGACTACCTCCATTTTCTTATATTTTATATCCCTACACTGTCCCATGTTTTATTCTCCATATGTGAGACACAGAATTCTTGCAGAGTTTTTCTTACCCTCTATGTTGTTTGTTCCTCACTGCCTCATTTTATCTCTTGACTAACAGTGAAATCCAGGGCCAAATTTATAGAGTAGACAGTTTCTTTAAGCTTGAATTGACCTAGTGTATTTTGTACATGTTAAAAGCCAAATATAAATTAGGGAGGTATGTGGGCAGGTAAGGCTGAGCTGATGTAGTTAAATTGGTGTAATATTACAACTTTATGCAATTTCCTGTGCTGGTCAAACACTGAAGAATTTCAGATGCCTCATTCAGATATTAGCAATGACTGTTTCAACAGCATGTAGACATTATTCTGAGACTGTTCCATACTTGAAACCTCAAATACAATATTTATTCTTGGTTTTTATTTAAAAATAGTTCATCACAAATTCTAGGCACTGAAAATGGTGTTCTGAGTCATAAAATTTGTACTCAACCTACCAGAGTAAAGCAAGAATTGTAATTGCCTTAACTCCAATTGCCTGACCATTTAATTCCCAAAGAGTCTTCATACAAATTGAAGAAGACCAAATATATTTGGGAATTTGTAGATTTTTGTATGCAGAATGTTGAAGTTTTAAAAGACAATAAGTATCTATTTTCTGTTTAAGTCTGAATATATTGCTCTACAAATGAGGCAAAATTCTTCTGTGTTGTGGCTTGTCTATCAGGAGTGCCATAGCAGTACTGTAATGAAGCCCAAAATGTTTTATCAAAGTTTTCATTGAAAGCATTATTCTGATTGAAAAATTCTGATTTTCTACTTGCTTGACATTTTGTCAGCCCTCTAAAACTTCTCCAAAATGGGTATGATTTGCTACAGCTTCAGGATACAGGACTGGTCCTTTTTATATGTACATCTTGTTACCTATATAGAGTGCAAGGAACTTTGGTCACTTCTATTACTGAGATGCCTTAGACTTGTTGGTATTGTCTTATTAGCAACTGCTTTCATTATCTGACACAGGGATGGCAGACAAGGAAAGGTAAGAGCCAATGCACAGAGTGGACGAAATATATGGCCATGCTGAACTGGAAACAGAAACTTTCAGCAGCAGCAGCACA
The DNA here is from genome assembly GCA_024865655.1 of Emberiza elegans. Classification (NCBI taxonomy): domain Eukaryota; kingdom Metazoa; phylum Chordata; class Aves; order Passeriformes; family Fringillidae; genus Emberiza; species Emberiza elegans. Next base: position 60,549,320 of record JALJVW010003023.1, on the reverse strand, counting down.
GTCTTTCTCAAATTGGAGAAACCTGTCACATTTTCACACAACATGAGCATGTTGTCCCAGCATGCCTTCCAGAAGATTTTTCTAGATACATTCTTGTGGAAGAGGTTTTAGAGTGACTTCTGTGAGCCAGAGAGAAGTTTGATAAGAGGATCCAGAGAAGTTTGATAAGAGAATTTTCTTCCAAGGCCATTGACATAAAAAACAAGAAAGAAAGAAGGATAAATAAGAGAAACCTGCAACTGCCTGCTCCAATAAGCACTTTATTTGTCTTTCCTGACCAATGAGTAAAGTGTAAACTTATGAGTTTTGTAGGAATGTATAAAAAGCATGCATGCTATAATAAAACTGGGTTTGAAGCCTTCTGAAAATGGAGTGCTGCTTGGTATTGTGATGGTCTCAACTACAACATATTCTGATGAATTAATTGGAATTGTCAGTGGTTTTGAGAACGTGTATACAGAAAAAAACCCTAGAAAATGCAAAACCCACTCCATGTATCGAGAAGAGTTTAATTAACAGAGCATGTCACAGAGTGAAATGAGTTGTTACATGAAGTTCCTTGAATTGGAAAGGCTTGCTTGCCGTCACCAAAACCCCTGCTGTTCTGATGTCAGATACACCAGCATTATTGAAATGAGTTATAGGTTTTGGCTATCATAAAGTGAATGCATTTCATACCCCAGAAATTACAATCTTGCCATGTGTTATTATTCATATGAAGTATTATTTAAAACATTCACAACTGAAAAAAATTAAATCTGCAAGGGTAACTAATATTTCAAGACTAATAAAAGCCTAACTGTCTTATCATCTGAACTTGACATCCTCTGTCTGCCTTATTTCAATCCAGAGGAAAAATAGTTTTGCAGCCAGTTCAGTGTATGTAAAAATTGTGAAACAGATATTGAGATATTTGAGCCCCTACAGAAAAAGTACTCTATGTTGTACTTCAAAAGGTGTGTAAGTACATATTTTGGAAGAGAGAAGAAAGATGTTACAAATTGTATTGTGGCATAAAATATGCAATATTTTTCTCATTCCCTACCTTGACCACATCCAGTTTTCAAGTGTGAAAGTCACCATTTGAGGATGGTTTTTATAATGGAATTTGTTGATCAGTTTGAAGGGAATAGAGCAGTCAACTTTGTTCTGCCAATGATCACTGTCTGGTTTCCCTATAAAAACTCAAAAAATCCACTCTGGAGTCTGTCCTATTTGTATTATTTCCCTGCCACTTTTCTCTGACACATCCTGAACTTCAGGCTGCTAAATGAACTCGATTCAGGAGTGACAGTGTAGTCGTGCTGTTCAAGCTGGATAGAAGCTCAAGCCCTGATGGCTGCATGTCACACCCTGACATCACTGCTCCAAAGGATATACCCCTGTTTGAATTCCCACAGGACTTCTTTGAAACCTCTGATTACAGCTCAGCCTTAAGCTATAGAGAGAGCCAGCCTGATACATGGAGCAGTGGGCCAGGTTGGGATGTGTCCCAGGGACTACAGGGAGGCCATAACACAGGGCTGCCCCATTCCCCCATTCCCATCCATGTCTCCTCCCACCCAGCCCCTCCATGGCCACTTGTCCCAGTTCTGCAGCACTCCTGGTTTATTCATAACCAGTTACAGAGGGCATAGACACCTCTGATGGGCTTTGATTGCTGTCTTTTGCACCACATGCATTCATGAGGAATCAGTCATCTGAGCTTATCCTTCCTCAACCTCCCAGTTTGCATTGCCAGGCATGAAACACCATCATCAACCTCCTCAGATATTCAGTACCAGATAAGAACAAATTCTGTCTGCAGGGACACTTACCACAGCTGCTTAATTGCACAGAAAACTGCAATCCTCACTCAAGACGCACAGCCAGCATCAGTGCTCTGCCCCAGTGCTCTTTGGGTCTGCACAGACAGGATAGAATTTTAACTCGAGTCATCCTGAAGATGCACTTTGAAACTTGAATAAGCTTTTTTTGCCATCCTATTTCAATACAGATAGAATTTTTTTCCTGTCATAAATGCAGAATCCATCTCCAAAAGCAGTCCAGCAGTGTGACAGTTGCACAAGTCCACAGAATCCATGTCTCCCACAGCTTGGAAGTCAGGTTGATGGCATAAGCCAGTTCCACCACCCAGTTACAGATGTCTGGGCTGTGGGTGGAAGATGTTGGGCACAGTCTTTGCACTGTTGCTGCTGAGGTCTTGGTAGGACTTCCCTCCTGCTGAATCTGTTGCAGAAGGGGTGACTGGTTGGTCAAAGGAACAATTTAAATTATAGCATCTGGACAAAGCTGTGTGGCTGCTGCCCCATGTGGATGCAACAGCCTGGTCAGAGAGCGAGAAAATGGGTTTTGTTTTCTCACGATGGACTTGTGAGACTTTTTTGGGAGTCGTAGAAATGATGATAACTTGTTAGTATAAACAACATGCAGGTGGTATTTTTCTACTCTGTTTTTCTGTTTTTCTCAAGGACTGTTTGTGAGGAAGATGTTTTTGTTAGTTAGCCAATCAAATAGAATGTGTCACATCTGTCTATAAAAGAGAAGATTTTTCACATTAAATGTGCTTCTCCTGCAAACCAGCCTTCGAGTGAATTTGTGTCATTTCTGGCTCAATGGTGACAGCCTCATGTCCTCAGTGGAGAGAGTCAGGCAGAAAGGCAGAGGAACAGGAAACTACATTAAAAAGGCTGAACTCCAGGTAAAGTCCAAATGCTTTCTTATCTCTTCATTGTCCATTTCAGACTGCATCAGTGTTCCAGGAGTTTGCCTGAAAAATCTGCTGTTTAGGTTCCTCTGAGAGCCATCCTTAATAATTTTTATCCTGAACTCCAGGTTAGACCACTGGGGAGATGTTACCAGACAAAACTGGAGGAAAAAAAAATCTTCATCCAAATGTCACAGTTTCCAGAGTGATTTTGCTTTATTTTTCACATGGGATGAGGGGATATTCCTTATCTCAGAGCAAAATTAAGCATCTTGCCAACCACCTGTATCCATCACTGAAACTGTAACTAGGACCTGAAGTGCAATGATGCTGTCTGTGCATGCGCTCTGTCGTCTTCTGGCTCTTCCATAGCAAGGTTTTTTGGCTGGAATTTTGGCAGGGAAAAGAATTTTATTATATAAGTTGAGAGAAAAGGTAAAGAAATATGAAGATGGAAGTAAAGAAATAATGTATTTTAATAAATGAAATACTAACAAAAATTGCTGTTTTAAACAATATGTGCACAGAAATTGTCAGAGCTTGTACCTACAGAGATCATGGAATCATAGAAGGGCTTTGGGTAGAGGGTTCCTTCAAAGATCAGCTCATACAACACTGCCTGCCATGGGTAGGGACACCTTCCACTAGACCAGGTGCTGAAAGCCCCATCCAGCCTGGCCTTGAATACTTCAGGGGATGGAGCAAATGTCAGGGGAGTTCCAAGGTGGCTTTTGTTTTCACTGCCAGGCCATCAGGACACTTGCACATCCTTGAGGGTAGGCTGACAGTCTTCTTATGAGTGCAGCAACCAAAGCAGAAAATCAGAGCTCCCTGGGGTTACATTCCTTCCTCTGTTTGCTCCTCCAAGGTTTCCTGCAATCTGTAACCAAACCACAAAGGGAGTGATGATGTTCTTTTGAACAGCCGCAAGTTCCTCCTCGTTTAGAAATGCTGATGCACTTCAGATTTGGCAATGAAACCTTTTTTTTCCTGCAGGTGGTGAACAGACTTGGCTGATCTCAACCCAGGTGTTCAGCTGAAATCAGTACCCATTTTAACTGCACTAAGCAGCTCACTAGCTGAGGTATGCATTTCCAAAAAGGCATGTGATGTGTTACTCAGGACAGCTGCCCTTGGCACATTGTGCTCCAGCAGGGCTGATGGCCAGCCCATAGCAGGAGATGGGTGGCATTGACATGTCCCCATCCCTGCCCCATCCCTGCCCCATCACTGTCTGGGCAGCAGGTCTGCAGAGTCACTTCCCTTGGGTTGCTGCACTGGGCAAGGAACAACTTCCATGTGAACCAGCTGCTGAAGCAGGACTAACTCCCTGAGCTGCTCCATCCTGAGGAACTGCTAACTTGGTATCTGACACTGCCTGCAGGCTTCATCCTGGAATGAGCAACCCTGCAAAAGGAAGGCAACCCCTAAGCAGGGCTGCAGGAAACAGGGTGCAGGATTCCATAATGAAACACTTCACCATGTGCCCACTGTGGTGATTAAAGGAAGGGAAAAAGAAATCCCAGTAACTCTTTATAAAGAAACACATGAGGAGAGGACTGCCCTTTTAAAGCCCCCTTTTTATGAAGTTTTCCATAGTGATATGAAAGTTAAAATGTAAACCTGTTGCCTTGATGTCAATACAGAAGAAGCGAAGTCAGTGCCATGCACACTGAGTACACTGTGTCCCATTCCCAAGGACACAGTTGCTCAGTCAAGGCATATCTTTTGTAAAAAAGATCCCACAGCAAGAGGAAAATGACCATGTAAACTAAGATCTTGTGAGAATACAGCTTCTGAAGCTCTGTGTTATTAATATTAAACCAATCTGAATGACAAACTTATACCTACAAGAGTTTCTTAGTTGACATACGTTTAGGTTTGTGAAATGTAAACAGTTTCTTTAAAAAAAATAAAATCTGTGGACCCACATTTTTGTGCTGGGTTCTGCAAAGTCCTGTGCTGACATCAAGTGGTGACATATTTTTCATGCCAAAGGGAGCCAGACTGGCTGTGCTGTGTATGCATGGGATGATATTCATTGTCACAAGAAGGTAAAGGCAAGTGGTCCCAGGCCACTGGGGGACTACAGCAGCAGCCTCTGGCAGGTGCTCCCGTGGGGATGGACAGCCAGAGGGGTGTGGAAAAGCAGCACAGCCCCTGCAGAGCAAGGCAAGGGGGGTGAGGTGAGCCTCCACAGTGGCAGACAGAGGAGGTGCTGTCTGAAACCCACCAAAAGTGACCACTGGCAACAGCTCTCCCTTTCCTTGCCAAGAAAACTCTGGATGGGAGAGGGACAGTGGGGCTTGGTGGCCTCAGGGGACTGAGGAGAGCACGGAGAGCTCATTTACTGAGGAAAGTTGGACACACAGCTAACCAGAGGATGGGAGGCTGTCTTAATTAGTTCTGCAGAAATATCAAGGAGGGCAAAACAAATACATAGGGTCATGAACTGGCTGTGAATAAAATTAAGCTTGGTATTAGAAGAGTTTTAACTCCAAGTGAACTTCTGGAACAACAGCTCTGTGGAAACTGCAAGAAAACCCTCCCATAATGGAGTTTTAAAGGGCAGGTTGATTATTTGCTGCAGGTATCGTGGCCTGTGATGGGAGCTGTAACATCAGCCTGGGTTGGTAGGGACTGGCCTTGGTGAGGGATGTGCTTTGTTTCCCTCATTGCTTGTTTTCAAAGGTGCAGTTGATGGGAAGTGCAGTTTTATTTGTGGATTTACCCATGGATGTTCAGGTCAATCACACTTTGTTAAAAGAACTGCTTACTCAAATAATAGCTGGGGATTTATGATATGAAAACACAGAATGGTCTCGGTTCATAACTTCATAACATAACATGAAGTAAAAATCCACTCTTCCTCTCACTGGTTGTTGCTCTGAGTGTAGAAATGGTTTCCTGCTCTTCCCAGGAGCCAGCCTATCCTGGGAGCCCTGCAGCAACGCTGCCATGCATGCCAATGGGTTCATCCTTCCTCTTGTCCAGGGCTGGGAAGCAGGGTCACCCTGTCCACAGGGTGCAGCAGCCCAGGGAGTGTTTCTGTCCTCTCCAAACCTACACCTCCTTTCACAGACTCCATCTGGCTGTGCATCTCTGGGTGACTGCAATCCTGACATCAGGAAAAATTTTCCATGCTCTCCTTCATGGCTGAGGATTACAAACCAAAGAGTGAAAAAGAAAAATGCCATGTCCATTCAGATGCATCCCTAGGGGGAGAAAATTATGTTTGTGGGTTTGGTTGCTCCAAAAGCTGGTGGGATTTGCCCATTGCAGCTAAGACTTGGTGAAGTGGGGATCATGTACAAAAGGGCCACATCCTGTAGTTGGTCCCTGAGGTCATTGTCCAGCCTGTGCTCTGGCATGGCACAAAGAAATGTTCGTGCTGTTCTTCTCCACCCACGCTGTGTCACAGTAAGCGAGTGTGGGGCATGGGAGGAACATCCAAATCCCAGAGCAGCACCCAGTGGCACTGGCAAAGGGCCCCACAGTCGGCCAGGGCACAGAGGGAAGGGCACTGCTGTGCTACTCAGCTGGGCGGTGATTTCTTTGGTTTGCTTTGGGTTTGTTTTTTGGTTTTTTTTCCCCATGTGTTGACATTGCAGCTGTGATTTGCCCTTAGAGGTTTTGTTTTCTCATGAGCAGCTGGACTTTAAACTTCACCATCTCTGCTGCAGCCATTTCCCACAGGAGCTGCAGGAATGCAGGCAGGCACCGTTAGGCTCAGAGGGTAACCATGGCAAGGTGCTCTTGGATAATATTCTTCCTTCTCTCTGCCCTTTTCCTTCAAACAGAGCAGGCAGGTATGGCTTTCGTTTTGTTGCACCTTTGATTCTGATTTATGCTAGTCTGAAAACACCAGTAATTTTGTACCTTGTGTAATGTTTACGTTGTAGCACAGAGTGAAAGCAATGAAAACTGTCCGTTCCTTATTTTCTTTATATTTCTGCTGTTTATTTCATGCAGCTAAGTGAAAACTGGTGTATGCTAATGGGGCAGTGCAGTTTTGAAGTGCCATCATTTATGCCAGGGTAATATTTTGTCTGTCCTTACAATTTTTAGAGTGTCCCAGGTATTAAAGCAAATTTTGTTTTATATTTCTAGTTGCTGCTGAAATAAAAATGAGAGAGTCCTATGGAAGAGGCCAATATTCAGGCTTGTTATAGCTCAAAGAAATTTATGTTTCTGTATTAATCCTCCATGGTTTGTCAAAAATAAGGAGGAGCCAGGCAAGGAAGAAAAAGATGGTGTTGTCTCAAGAAAGTCAAAACACCCTGCAGCAGAAGTTCACTGCCAGCTGTGCTGGATGTGGCAGAACCACTGCACAGCAGAAATGTGTGCTGGGGGTCAGATAACATTTAAAATGCAGAACAGAGTCATGAAGCTTTTCTTTTTTTAATATCATGTGCAAGACAGTTGCTTATGGGATATCCTTCAAAAAGATAACTAAATATCTGTACACAGTGTTGGAATAATTCTGCTATTGCTCTCACTTTTTCCAGTTCTATGATTATTGATTACTTCAACCAGCAGTCTTGGGTCCCCAAACACTGTAAAAAGAGAAAAAAAACCCTGAATATTCCCTGCCCCAATACATTTGCTTTCCAAGCACAGAAGGACAGGCAAACACGTGCTGACACACATGGTCACACATTGCTTCATGGGGAAGATGAGGCTCCAGGCTGGCACCAGCTGCCCAGCTGGCACGCAGCTTTTGATGGAGGTGTCATTTGCAAAGAGGAGTTTTAAGATCTGTTAATTGGTCTCTCCTCCTCTTTACTCAAATCTGAAGGATTACAGTGTCTTCCACATAAACAATGGTATGGGATACAGCCCTCTTAGCTATGAGCATTGCTGAGGGGTCATTTTTATTTACTCCCCTTAAGAGAGAATTGATTGAGAACTCAGCCATGTCATTGCTTTGCTTCTCAGCAAAAAAAATTTGCCATGAACTAAGAGTGAAGAGCATCAGTTTGGATCCACCATCCTAACTAAATACCACTAATACCCACTTCTACCAATGCATCTGAGACCCCTGTGCAGTCACAAAATGGCCCTTGCCTTTTATAATAATGTTTTCCCCCTTTCCCTGGCTATGCCACCACACCCTGCTCTGTATGTCTTGTGCAGGAAGGGTTTCAAATTCCCACTGCTTGGGAGCAAGTCAGGCATTCCCCAGAAGTAAAAAGTCTCAAATCCTCAGCTGAATTTGGGCTAAGACAGTAGAGCTCTTTAAGTATGTAAGTTTAATATGGCTGAAACCCCAAATCAACCAAAATTATTTCTCTTAAAAAACAAGGTAAAAATATATAAGGAAATTAATCTAAGTACTTATATTAGTGTTTTGTCATCCAATGTTCCAGTATTTATATCAGCTCATGATGCAAACAGTGTTATGAAGAGACAGAGACGTGCCAGTTCCATCCTTCTGGAGGAAGTCCTTCAAGGCAGCTTGGAAAGAGAATGCCTAGAAGAGAGATGTACACATGAAGAAGCAAGAGAAGTATTTGAAAATGATGAAATACTTGTAAGTATTTTGTTTCCTTGCATGCACAATAAAGACCGCTGCCATGATCCTTTACTTGTGAAACACAAGACTGCTCCATTTGTTTGGGTTTCTCTCCATGTGAAATCTCTGCATTTGCCATCTCAGCAGGCAGCAAGCAGGTGTCCTCCATGGTCAAAATGGAAATGAGGAGGTCAGCTCTGATACTGTTCAAGTCCTCTCCAGAAAATGATGTGCCATGCTCCTTGTATTAGTACATCACGTGGCTGCTGTCCCATCCTGACCACACAGAGAAATGCAGCTTCAGCTTCCCTTAGGGACCAGGAGGAGCAAAGGGGTGTTGGTCGGCAGAAGAGCACCTGGAGGGCAGCACAAAGGAATTCCAGCCACTCCAGACAGTAAATCGGGGTTCATCTCCACTCAAATGCCTCTATGCAAATTCATGCAGCATAAGGGAATAAATGATAGGAGTTAGTTAGTTCCAGGGGCACTGGACAAGGTTGTGCAGAGATGCTGTGGACACCCCATCCCTGGAAGTGTTCAAGGCCAGGCTGGATGGGCCTTTGAGCAACCTGGTCTAGTGGAAGATGTTCCTGTCCACACCAGGAGATTGGAACTACATGATTTTAAAGGTCCCTTCCAACCCAAATAATTCTGTGACTGGGACAGAGGGAATGACTGGGACAGAGGGAATCAATATACCAGCAAGTAGTGGGACCTATAGAGAGAGACTCAATTGGTGCGTAGCTGCAAATTCCTTTGCACCAGGGCTCTCCAGACATATACAGATGGATGCTGTGCCCTTTAATGGGAACCTGGATGAAGGGTTTTTGCAGGGAAAGCCGAGGAAAGAGCTGTAGGGCTGCCCATGGCAGCTGTGGTGCTTTGGGAAAGGGAGGGGTGGGCAGAGCCGTGGCTTTGGGGAGAGCAGCTCCAGGGTCAGCAGGATGGGATGCAGGGGATGCAGGGCACAGGGTGGTGGTGGCCAGCAGTGGTGCCCACAGCTCTGCTCTGTGCTGACCTCTCTGCCTCCAGCAGCACCTGCCAGGGGCCAAGGGGGATGGGACAGAATGGGGTCACTTCCCAGGCTGCTGCACGCCAGAGAGACAATAGCCAGCCAGTTTTTTCAGGGAGCTGCATTGCTAAGGGATCCAGCTGTTCCTCTCTGGCCTGTGAAGTGTTTATTTTCCTGTACAGCTTCTTAGGAAACAATAAAGTAAGCAGAGGGCAAAGCCCCTCCCTTCTCATGTGTATATTTCTAGCAGCACATTATAGTTGTGCAACTCTGTAAACATTAAACCACAGTATATATTCTCCCATAACATGTTTTTTGGTTTAGCAAAATATTTATGACATATTACATTACTTGGGAATTAAAATCTAATTTCTTTTTTTTTTTTTAACCCAGAAAATGTTTTGGGATATCTACTATGGTAAGCTGGTCTCTTGATTTCTCTCCTTCATGGTACTGTCACATTATGAACATTATGATTCAGTCTAATACTGGTTTTCTAAGAGTTTATTCTGTGAGAAACCATCAGTCTCTATTTGTCATGTCTGTAGTAAAACAGAAGGAAAATTCTTGATGTGAAATGATTTTTAAAAAGTAATATACAGGAAAAACCATTTAAATCTGCAAAAACAATAAAATTAGAGGATGAGTAAAGGCTATCATTGTAAATAGGCTATTTCTTTTACCTGAATCTGAAACAGCCTGGGACATGAGAAAATGTTTTGCTGATACAATAGAACCGCACAGTTCTACCAGAAAAATCTCCCAAATACAGAATTAGCAATTAAACCTGGGCAAGATAAATAGATATTAAAAGCTACTGAGCTATCTTCAGACTCTGCACAGTGGGATTGCATCATTCCCTGTCAGGTGCCAAGGCAAGAAACAAATCTGTAGAAGCTGAGGAAGGCCTGATGTAACTAGATGCCACCTGAACAGGAAGCTCATGGTGACTGTGCCCTATTCCCTCCCTTTTTTCTGTATGCCTCATCCCAAGTTTTTCTCTTGTTTTTAACTTAGCTATTATTAATTTCTAGTCTTAGGTTTAAAGAGTGGAAAAGGAGGTGGCAAAACCAGCAGTCAGTAATAATTTTCTGCACAAGCCACTAAATTACTGAGTCCTGGGAACTATTGCATAGAAGAATCCCATCAGTGCTATAATGGTTATGAAGAATGATGCTAAATATCTGGCATTTTATTACTTTTGTCAGGGTGGGATTAATTTCTAATTTGAGTCATTGGATATTTGTACTAAGCATGTCATGCAGGCTTCCTCTCTAGCCTGGGATGAGAGAAGGGAAACCAGTTCAGAATGGTCCCTCCAAACAAGCTTGGCCACAACCAGGACACATTACTGACTTCAGCCTCAGGGGTGGCTTTCTTGCTGTAATTAAAAGCCATATGTTCTGTCTTCTTCCTAAATAACAGCAGTGTGTGTTTCCTTCTCTGTGATGGCTTCTCTAACATTTTGGAGAGTGTTGCATTTGAAAAGTGGCTTTTTCCTCCTTGCTAAACAAACACATTTTTTTCATCCTGTCTTCCAATAATCCCATTTTCTAGACCTCTGGTATCTGTGTTGCTTTCTGCTGAAAGTCCAGGGTGCAGTGGGTAAATCTGCATTATGAATAAAAGAGGAAGCTTTTATTTATTTATTTATTTATTTAATTTTTAAAAATTTATTTATTATAAAGGCTGAGCACTGACCTAACTGCTGGATCACCCCCCAGCTCTGTTCTGCACTGTTTTGTCCCTTCAAGTCAAAGCTGATGTAGTGGCAGTTTGCTGGATGTCTGCTGTCAGGGCACTTTGCCTGAGGTCACACTGAGGGTCTCTGACCCTCTTCTATCAACAGTATGAACTTCACCATTGCCAATCTCTCTTTAAACATCACTTCCCAAAAGTTTTATGCAAGCCTTATAGCAGTCTGCTCACTGAATGACAATGTCTTTGGAGACATTTCTATTCTATGATGTTCACTGATTTCCCCTAGGTCCCTTATCCTATAATATGATTAGATTTAAATGGTTTGAATTATTTGGTCTTGAAAAATGTATGATGGTTTTCACTTCCCACCTTTTTAGATTGCTGCGTTCTTACAGTTTAACCATAGCCTGCTAGTAACAGAAATCAGGCCAATTTCTCTATATTTCCTTGAATCTTCTCTTTCCTCCTTTAATAAAGCTAGGTGCTGGATTTATTTTCTTTCCAGCACAGATTTCAGAGGCTTGAATCCATCTAACTGCTTCAAGCTGCAGGGGTAACCCTTCCCTAGCTCCAGCTCCTCAATTCTGCCTGCCTAGCTGTGCAGGTGAGATTCCCCCAGTTCACCTAAAAACCCTCTCTGGAGACCTACATTGTGCTTGGATGTGCTGGTGGCATCTGACTGCAGATGGGTTGAAGGTGGTAACTCTTTCAGCCAGTATTTTAGTACATATACACTCAAAGACATAGTGCCCACAGCCTAAGCAGATGATGATTGGTGGTTTTTCCCAGTAGCTGGCAGGGTTTTCACTTTTCCATCCCCAAAATCAAGTAGGGCAGGTTGCTGACTGAATTAACCTCTCTGATGAGGTGTTAATTTTTAGAAAGGTTGGACAGCATGTCCCAGGTTATGCTTTCCTGGCTTGCTTACTGATAGCCTATGTCTATAATAAGTAGTTGTTACTTGGATCATGTTTTCAAACTGCTTAGGAGTCATTCCTGTGGGCAGCTTGAAGGGGAAACTGGCAGCTCTGCCTGGTGCTTCAGTCACAGTGAGGACACCCTCTTGTTTCAATGTTCAGTTCAGCAGAAAGAGCAAGCTTGCTAGTGCATGATAATTGTGCAGATATAGAAAAGTTGTATTTCCTCCTGTTTTGATTTTGCTTGCTGTACACCTGCTCTATAATTTTGATGCTTTTTCTATCCAGTACCTATTCTAGCTTTTTCTACCCAGTACATATCAATCCAACATGGGAGACCTAAAACACCAGTCTTATATCACATTTGTAAAAAAGCAGGAACTGTGATTCAGTCCTTTTCCCTGAATCAGAGCATCCATCCTCCAGAAGGAGGCTCTGCCTCTGGACAGCCCCCAGCCTCTCTAATAGGGGCTGCAAGAGCACCTCTGGAAGGAGATTTGAGCTAAAATTACCCCTGAGGAGCAGTTCAGTGGCACTTAGCCCATTTCCTTCCAAACTGCTCCCACAACACTTCTCTGAACAGCTCATGTGCCGGGATGGGGGCTGTGTAATTTGGGATCTGTGCTGGTGGTGACTCCTCTGTCTCCATTTCTTCAGGTGGCAGGAGGTGCTCCTCAAGCCCCTGCCAGCACAATGGTGTGTGTGAGGACAGCATCCGTGGCTACACCTGCACCTGTGCTGAGGGCTACGAGGGAGAGAACTGTGCTTTTGGTAAGGCGTTGCCCCTTCTGAAAAGCTCCACCTCATCTTGTCACAGGCTGTCCCCATGAAAGCACGCCCAGCTCTGCCATGGTGACACTTGCCATGGTTTTGTGTCAGGACCCAGGACATCCCTCTGGCTGTCCTGAGCAGCCGAGACCCCTGCCAGGGGTCTCAGAGACCCTGGCACAGACCCAGAAATGCCTGTGGTTTTGATTATGACCTGTAGAGCAAGTTACCAACTTTAGATTAAGATCTGCAAGCCATGACAAATTAAGTAGAATGACAGTGAATTTATCATGGGGTGAAAAAGTAGATTTTGGGGTTTTTTAGAATGGAGGTCCAGAGGGCAAGATAGAGGGATCTGGGTGTGTCCAGACTTTCTTCTTCTTCTTTTTGGCCTCCATCTTCTGCTGTGATGTTGGCACTTACAGATTGGTCTCAAGTAGAAGCTCACTGTCTAACATAGGTGATAGGTATTGGAAAGTAATTGTAAATATTGTACACGTAGTTTTCAATATAAAGACATAACACCGCCCTGGGGGCAGGCAGAGTGCCTCTGACTGTTTTGCTGAGAGGACCTTGGCAGGACAGGAGGAAGAATTTTATAGATAAGATACAATAAACAACCTTGAGACCAAGAAATGAAGAGCCCTGACTCCTTCTTCAAGCACCGGGCTAAGAAAAGAGACTTTCTAACTTTTCTTGGGGTCACTCTGACCAGCTAGAGATCCCAACAGTTTTGGGTAAAACCCACAGTTCTGGCAGAGCAGGGTGATGTGTGCTGCCTGCCTACAAAACATTATGGAATCCTGAGGTTCCAGAGGCTGTCCCTGTGCCCTAAGGCTCCTTTCTCTGGGGATGCAGCAAAAGAGCTGAAACCAAACCACCTCCTGGGTACACCCCAAAGCCAGCCCTGCCACTCCACCTGTGCTGCCTGGCTGCTTGTCCTGCTGTGGTCCCAGGTGCGTGGCCTGAAGGACCAAGGCTGCAGTGCCAGGATGGCTTCCCAGGCACCCTGGTGCCTCGGAGGCCACACGTCCCCCACAAGACAGTCCCTCAGGACAGGGACTCCAGAAAACAAACTGTTTCCAGTGGAAGTGAAAAGCATAAAGTAAAACAGATGTGTTCTGGCAGAGGAAAACCCCGGGCCAGATACTACATTTTCATATCTGCCAGGTTCTACTTTCCAGCCCTGACATCAGGATTTCTGCTGGTTCAGAGGTCCCCTGGGGTGGGAAACGCCCTGGCTGCAGCAAGGCAGGGTCATTCTGTGTATAAGGGGTGTGACTGTGACCAGCTTCTGGGGAGCACGGAAGGTGACACAGCTTGGGCCAGTGCTGGGAACTAGATCATCTCAGAGCCTTAGGCAGCCATGTTATACAAGATTTTTTGCTACCTATGAGCTAGGTCAAGTCACAGTTGCTTTGTGCTAAAGATTTAAGTGTTTGCTTATGTTTGCCCAATTATCCCCTCATAAAAAACCCAAACAATATTTGAAATAGCAACAATTTTAATTGAATAGTTTAGAAAATATATAAATAAGGGATAATTTGGTTCTAATAATAGTGCATAAGCAAAAAAAAAAAAAACGTGGGGCATGGAGAGCAGGGCTCTTGGACCCGTGCCACCTCACGTACGAGCTTGTCAAGTGGAGATTCTTCCTTATATGCCATGTGTCAATACTATCTCCTCCTATTTTCGGTTCGTCACACCTCTATCTCCTTTACCGCGCATGTGCCATCACTCATTTCGGTGGTCGCACAAGTCTTTGGGGGTCTTCATTGATGAAGAATTCTAGTCTTCCTCTTTGTCCTTTAATTCACCTTTGGGTTACACATGCGCACCAAGCCAGTAGAATGTAAGCCAAGAGTACATATCGCTGCATCTGCATATCAAAGCAATAAATCCCTTATAATTAGCATTTTTCTGGTACTTAACCAGGTTCTTGTTCATTTTTAGCATCTGCATCTCTGGCCTTTCCTGTGGACCTTGGGAACATCTGCCGGGAGTGGGGGGTGGAGCCCCTCCTCTCCCTCTCTTCTTTTAGCATTACAACGTTTAACTATTTTATTATTCCCAAATATTAATTATGGTACTAATATTAATTACTCTTTCAATTTTATCAGCACAAATCATATCTATTTACCACACTTAGCTATGGAAAGTCCAGCATGTTTTGAAGTTCATACTCCCTTTCTTTCTTATCTTTTCAAACAAAATGCAAACAAGTGTGCAAAATCAAACAAGTGTGCAAAATGAGAGCTATGGGTTTTTGTCAAAACCAGAAACCTTAGCTGCCTTCCTCCTCAAGCAATACTTGTCTTCATAATGTGCAGCAGCTCCCCTTGCTGCACATATTTGGTGTTTTGTTTAAAAACCCATGGCACCCTCTCCCAGAACTCAGAGGTGCAATGTCTGCTGCAGGGGGAGCACAGTTTGCAATGAGTCTGTGAATGCTGCAGAGACTCAGCTCTCCAAGTTCTGTTTAACAAGGGGGAAAAAATCCCAGTGGTAAATACTACCAAGCCAGAGTCCCAACCCACATCCACACAAAGTGAATAAAAAATAAAACATAGAGGACTCAAGAGATGAAAGAATACTCAATGTTTTTCCTCTGCTTGTTCTGTTTAGCTAAAAATGAATGTCACCACCAAGCAAAGGTAGGATGTGACCACTTCTGCTATCCAGGAAGGGATTCCTACCGCTGTTCCTGTGCTGATGGCTACGAGCTTGGGAAGGATAAAAAACAGTGCATTGCATTAGGTAGGTGTGAGCATGGAGGAAAAGGGGGCACCTGCTCAGGGCTGGGTGGGCAGGCTACCATCTAACAGATGTGATCAGCCTGCTTTGAGCCTAAAGCAGTATTACTGGGTAGAAAAAGGAATCTAGGGACCACCACCCAAGAAGCCAGAGTAATGGTAAAAGAAGGGCTGTTTGATCAGAATATTTAAGTTTGAATCAGCAGAGGGGACTTGCACCACCCTACATATCACTCATTGGAGCAGGATTTCCACTCCTGTGTTTGGTAAAGAGTAATTCTGCTGAACACGTGTTTGCTTGGGAATGAGATTCAGTTGATCGCCATCAGGTGACCAATGGTCTAATAAATGAAGGGAAACATTGGCTGCCAATTTAATTAACTTGAAACAGTAGCCCTTTTTAGTTCTTCAGTCCCATATTAGGTATCTCATTCAATTTCATCCCCTTACAAAGTAGGTCTCCTAAAACCACAGCAGTAAATTTAGACCTGTGTCTGTATTAGCACAAGTGCGGCAGCCAAATAGGAGTTCAGCTGTAGAGCCACGTTTTGGTGGTGACAGACTGATGTCCACACTCAGTGCACACTTCAGGTGGGCTTTACATCAAACTGGCCCAGGTCAGTCCTGTGGACTAAGCACCAGTCAGCAGTGAGAGCATGTAATGTGTGCACCTGGAAGGTGCCCTGTGGTTTAGCTTAACCTGAACAGGATGCAATGTGTGTGTGTGACCCAAACCCAAACCAAGGGGAAGTGTGACAAATGCAGGTAACTGGGTGATCCAATCAAAAAGCATGTGTATTGTTTGAACAGGATGAGAAAGGCATGCATGTCCCTAGAGTGGCAGCTGCAACAAGGAAAACCCAGGATTTACCTTGTCCAGACTGGGCCACAGCTCTCAGGTATTTGGCACAATTTGAATACAGGATACAAAGATGAAAAAGCAAGATGTGCTAATGGTTGGCTGGAGAGGAAGCCTCATTTCATTAGTGAAATGAAGCACAGTAAAACCTGGTCCCTACAAGCCTAACACAGTGACCATGCTCAGCCCATTGCTAAACTATTATGACTACAATTGCCAAACAAATGATTCCAATTTTCACCAGCTGAGACATTGTCATTGTCCTTTTCCTTTGCACAAAAGCAGAACCCCAAAGTCTAGGTGGAACAGTAGGCATTTGCATGTATTAGCTATCTTGAAATGATACTGTTACCTTGAAATGATACAGCCATGAAGTTCTGATTTTTTTTAATTCATTTGTTAGATGAATGTGCATGTGGCAGACTTCAAGACAGTGATAACCTTATAAGTGAAACCAGGAAGAAAAGTGACGAGCAATTTCCTTGGCAGGTATTCCCAGCAATTCATTAAACCCATCACTTTACCCTCACATGGATAGTGCTATCTATTGGTTTTTTTTGCATTTTCTTAGGTACTGCTGCTAAACCCAGAAGGGAAAGGTTTCTGTGGAGGAGTGCTGCTAAAAAGTAACTTCGTGTTGACCACAGCAGAGTGTGCCCTTCTGCACAGCCATTTTCAAGTCAGGGTTGGTGCTGGTAGGTGATCCAACATTTTTCCTTGCTGCAGCACATTTCAGTATTGACAAGCTAAATTTTAAAAAAGCTTACTAAACTTCTTGCTGCATAAAAATATTGTTAAAGGAAACAAATATGATGTTATTTCATTTAAGCACCTCAGTCGAGTATCTGAGCTAGAACTACAGCTACCCCACATTCCCCTCCTTTACAAGGCAAGCAGAAAATGCCTCTTGAGCACAGCTCAGAACTCAGCACAGACATCAGCTAAACATGGTGGATTTAGTGACTTGTTTCATGCCAAAATCCACAGTAGTGCTGGATATTCATCCTTACTGCTGAAATTATTCATGCTCCTACCAGCATTAAAAAGCTGCCCGTGTATTATTGCTCATTTCCCTTTACTGCAGAGGAAGAGTGCTGCACGTGGTTTCTCAGCGCGACCAGGCTGTGCTGAATTCCCACATGCATGCAGCTTTCAGGTCTCTGATAAACCATTCCTAAGAGCAGTCAAATGTCATTGCTGCACAGGGGCTAATGGAACAAGTGGAACTGGGAAGATAATGCAAATTAGGGAGAAGCACATCCACATCCGCTATGAGGAAGACACTGGTGAGAACAACGTTGCATTGCTACAACTTCAAGAGCATGTTGAGTGTGACAGCTCCCACCTTCCTGTGTGCACCCCTGAGAGAGACTTTGCAGAACATGTTTTAATTCCCAAACTGGCTGCTACAGTCAGTGGCTGGAGAATGGAGGGTGATGAACTTCAAGGCGAAGGAGCTTCAGGTTTCATATCTGCCTGCTGAGGACTGCAAGCAAATCCTCAACATCAGCCTCACAAACAGGCAGTTCTGTGGGCACCTCCAGGAGCCTGTAGACAAACACCTGGCTGGAGGAAGTTTTTTGGTTACTGAGTACAAGGGCACGTGGTTTCTGACTGGTATCCTGGGATCTTGGCCGCTGGAAGACACAGACTGGGAAACACTGCTTTTCACCAACACTGCAAGGTATATGGTATGGGTTAAAGAAAAAATAAAGTAAGACACAAACACAACCAACTCCCAAGCACCAAGCCCCTACCAATCATTGCAAGAAACACACGGATGCAGCCAGTACTCCCATTTGACTCTACTACTATTTGCAGCAATGGAAGCTGCAACAATGACATGTATTCAACTCCAGTTTATACAGAAAAGCCTGTTTGTCTTTCCTTCTGCTGACACACAGTACTGTGAATCATGATACAGTAAACCTAGTTGTTGAACTAAAAACTGATTTAAAATTTCCTAGAACTTCAAAACATGTTAAATATTTTTTCTGTGATTTCAAATGTTGCCAGTACCCTGAGGTTTGATTCAGCAAATTCATATTCTTATTTCAAGATCCATACAAGTAAAACCTAAAAGACATGGGGAATGTCAAGCTTTTAAATGTCTATGTTGAGGTAGCACTTGACATTTTCATCACACTAAAAAATGCTTCCCCTCATACAAGGAATCTATGTTTTCCCTTATGAATGATGCCCACGTCAGTTAGAGGGTAAAATAAAATCTAACTGTCAAAGATAACAAAAAAATAAATGTTTTATTTGTTTTAAAAATATTTTTAAAACCCCAAAACTAAAATCTCATCAGTCTGGACAAAGTTATAGTGTACCACCCCCAAACAAACAAACAAACCCCCAGGGTAGTAACACTTAAAATACTGGATCCGGTGGTAGTGTTTTCCCCAGAAGTAAAATAAAACAGAGTATGGATAATTTACCTAAATGAGTTTTTTTTCATCATAACAAAAATTAAACAAAATATGACCAGAATTAAAAAGAATCCCAAAGCCATCTGTGGGCACCTACCACATATACTCAAACCCATAAGTATTACTGACACAGTAAAGCTTTTGGTGTCAAACACTTCTCTATTTTTTAGAGACAGTTTGAAGAGAGTATTTAATACCAGCAAAATTATTGAGACTTAAAAAAAAATTGGAAACCATGTAAGAAAATATTACTTCCACTCTGTAGAATGGATTAACACAAGTAACAAAGGCCGATACTTCTCTCTGAAGGATAAACACGGAAATAGTAACATTTAGTACTTTATAAAAGCTTTTAAGTAGCTGGGAAGGAATTTGGAATGCTTTGCTTTATTTCTTCATGAGATACTTTGAGTGATCTAGAAAGCCTGTGGAAACAACCATTCCAAAGTCAACATTTCATTTCAATGAACTTTGTAACCCTGGCAGCCTTGGCCATTCTGGGAAAGGAGCCACAAACAGTTCCTGGTATTTCAGTCCTGGACATGAAGCAGGCCATTGACAGTGTTCCTGGGGTCACTGGGAGCAGCTCCACTGGGCAAGCTGAGCATCTGAAGAGTACTTGCATGGCTAAGATGCAATACTCAACAACACACTGTTGACAGTGGTGGAAATGGGTTCTGCTTGCTGACCACAAGCTTCTGATGCTGATGGGATATGTAGCCTTTGATGTGACCCTGGCAGAAGGAGAAAAAGGCAGAGTTAGTACCTACAGCTGGTAACACAATCCCTACAACCCAAGCCAACACCTACAAGCTAACCATGGCAGGGCTGTTTATGCTCACTCACCACTGCACTGCTGTACCTAAATATCCATGAGGATCCAGTTTAGGTAACTGGGCCACCTTGGAGAGCCAGCACAAAGCTGGAGCCACCACCCTGTTTGTGCACTCAGGGTGCTGTCAGACTGAGAGCCTCCTGCCAGGGCCCCCATGGGGGGGCTTACACTGTCTCCAAGAGACAGAGCTCTACAAAACTGTTTCTAAATTCACTCTTGCTCACTTTAAAGTGAGGATTTAAATTAATTAGTATTCCATACCTAATAAACTAAATGACATAGTAGTATGAAACAGAAAACAGAGTAGTGGTTAATTTTCTTGCTGACACTACAATGATGCTTCATAACCTCTAATTTAATACAGATATTTAGATTTCAAGCTTTTATCCATTCATAAGCAGTTGAGATTCACTTAAAGTAAAAGACAAAATGTGGAACAGAACCAAAGAAATCTAGCTCTTTTTTTTTCCAATTTGAGAAGACCAAGAGTCTCCTACTTCAAATGCAGAACAAATCTTTCTGGTGCCACCTGAAAGGTTTCTATTTTTAAATCAATGTTTCTGCATATATAGAAATGTCAGTATTGAATTTGCAATGTGAAATTCAACTTCAATTTTAACTGATTCCTGCAAAAAACGCAGGAACTAGAGGAAGTCCTCGGGGCAAATGAAAACATTTCACTTTGAGCAGAAGTCTCAAAAAAACCACAAGAAAACCTGGGATAACTGATGGGTTTTTTGTCATAAACTGTTATTCTCTATCTAATATTTTTCACTGTCAGAAGTGTGGAAGCACCAGACAACAAGAGGTGAGCACTTACCAAATATATGAGGTTAGCTAAAATACACTGGACTTCATCAATATCAACATCATCTACTTGCATGAACTTCAGAGCAATCAGAAAAGCATCTAGAGATAGCTGATGAGTTTTGAGCAGTAAATATCTGAAAGAAACAACAGGAAAGATGTGTTATTGAGAAATAATCACTTTAAAATTCTGTTTCTTAGAAAAATGGCCTTTCTACAATAAATTCACCTTTAGGAAGTCAACTCTCTCAGAGAGAACTAAGGAGCATACACAATTCTACCCCAGTCCCAGGTGAAACCACATTAAATATGCTTTAGCAAAAATGTAGTTTTTGTTATGCTTACACTTTCTTGAAGAGATTCCTGTATGTGATAATTTTCAGCTTCTCAAGGATAAGAAAGATTCCACATCGAATAAAGAAGGTCTCATGCTTTGTTAGAGCATCATTCAGAAGGAGAAGATTTCCTTCACTGCAAGGATACAGAAATGAAAAAGTGAGAAGGTCTCACACCAGAGAGAAAAGGAAGTATGACATGGTAGGAATATGCCTCCCCTGCCTTCCTCAATCACCCCAAAGAAACATTTTTTACTTAATACTTTTTTGAACACAAAGCAGAAAAGCAAGCATCATACCTCACAGACTTTGTTACTTCAGCAAACTGCATAAGGTCATACTTTTTTAAGAGCTGAACTGTTGGCATATGGCCCTGAAAAATAAATGGTGTCCAAGTTTTCCAGGGTAAAGTTAAATACATTTTAAATAGAATCTAGTAAAAAAATCTAGCTAAAAAAAGTTTCTTAAGAGAAAAAAATAATTTTTAACCACTTTTTTTTTTGCTACAGAATACAAGTGAGTAAAAGTATTTGCAAGACAACACCCTCATCTCTTTCAAACACCTCATAGCAGAACTCACAATAACTACTGACTTATCATGATTTAGGGACAATTAATACTTCATGTTAGGTAGCAACTATCAAATTTGTAGAATCAAAATCCTGTGACATGAGGCCTTGGGATTCAAATTTTATGTCACAGTTGTATCATTCAATCTACAAACAGAAGAACTGCAGGAATCCCAAGCATTTCCAAAGGAATATGAGCAGTGCTTCAGCCTTGTCAAGTGTTATCTCAGTCTGTAACTTTTTTCTTCTCTATGCCTCCATGCAGAAATAAAAATGTCCTCTCAAAAAACAAACACCACCACTACCATGCCCCCCAAAAAAAAAAAAAAAGGGAGAGAAAGGTTAAATTTAAAGAAACAAAATTAATTCTTATTGTTAGATCAGGTGAGACTGAACCATCTACAGAATCAAAAAGAAACTTTGCCTTTTATCCCCTGCACAGCAAAGATCAGAATGCACATTGACTTGGTCAGACTTTAAATTTAGTTACATCATGCTATGCTATTGCTAACTCCTTTCCTGGATGAAGGATTAGTGAGAACAGAACTGAGCTGCAGGTTTACTGAGAGCTGTTAGGAACAAAAAAAACACCACACAAGCTATTTTAGTAGTTTGAAGTTAGTGTTCATCATTGGGCTCTGATTTTAAAAAAAAGCAACAGTAAATACAATGACCTTTATCTAGTTTCTTTAATGCCTCTTGTACACTAAAACTGCTTTAGAAAAGCCACAGTGATTCTAGGCACTAATAGACCAACGAGTTTAAGGCACCCAGCTGGGACTGGGACAAAGATTTAGGAAGACTGTTAATAAGTTTGCCTTTATCAACCCTACCACTGATTGATCTCAAAACAACCACTAAGAAAGTCAACAAATAAATAAGGAAAACAGAAGCCAATTACCATACCCACTATACTCCCCCTTTACCCACTTGACACAGCAAGGGATTGGAAAGGGAGCACTGAAAGGAAAAAGCAGGGAGGTCATAGACAGGTCAGGGGGAAGGTGGAAAATGGGAACTCAATAAAGGCAGGTGATGACATTCTACATGGGTAGCTTTGGGAACAGGGCCAGAACAGGAAACTCTAAAATCTAGTTCCTGTGCCCTCAGTCACAATGAATTAGTATTCAGCATAATCCACTAATTCAGGGATACACAAATGTTAGCACAGCACATGGGAAAGGACAGGAACAAGAAATATGTGCTTAATTTTTTTATTAGAAATATGAAATTATCAAATAGTAACAAGTCTTCACTGATTTTTCAGAACCGAAATGCTCTGCCTCATGACCCTTCTGACATGCCTTGAATGGGAAAATGTAGGAGGTACAAATAAAAAAGCCAAAATCAGGCTGTAGCTGTGGCAAACCCCTCTCAACAGTCCTCAGCTGTCTGTTTGCACACCCTCCTTTCTTCCACCAGATCAAAGAGGCAGACAAATTTGTTCCAGTGAATCCACACCTTCCCTGGCTTTTGTGTGCAGTTGATCAGCAGAAAGGCAGGCACTCTGCTACAAGACAGGAGTCACATTGTTGAGTGCTTCTCCAAAGAATTCAAATATACCTTCATTAAAGTAGAAACATCAGGTTGCACCCTTAGGAGGGGAGGGAGAAAGGTAGGGGGAAAGGAGGGCCAGGTTGGTTTTGTTTGGGGGTGGGGTTTTTTTGTTTGGCTGCATTATTTCCCCTCCTATCTCCTATCCCATGCTGCTGTAAATGACAACTCAACACTTTTTGCCCTCACATAAGGTGTGCATACGCTGGTTCTTACAGGGGTAAAATAGCCTTTGAATTCCACTAAGGGAAAATCAAGAAAATACTGAGCATCAGTTTTACAGTCTGCATATGTGCCCCCTTCCCCTTATTAAGGAAAGTAGCATCTACTCACCAACAACATTTTTACTGGCAGCAGGTAGATCAAAATCATTCTTTTATTCTTCTGGCTTGATCGGTGACAGTGCTCAAAGGCAAATGACAGATACTCCTCAGCTGCAAGCACAAGTAACACAAATCAACACAAAAATGGATTAAAGCTGTAACCCAAACTCTGTGCTCAATGTCCATCTCTCTTGAACACAAAACATTTGAAATTGTATAAAAAAGAATCATGTCACTCAAAGTACAGAAATAAAAATTGGAGATTCACACAAAATACAAAGTATTACTAGAAAGGCAAGTTCTCCTTCAGAAAGTCAAAGAAAACTCATCAAGATCTTAATGTCAGACATTACAGTTACAAGTAATATTGGATTTTTCAGCTAATTTCAGTAATATTACTGTACTCCTGTTACAGAAGCAGAGAATCTAAGAAGTGCTGGTTATACACTCTATTTCCTAAATTGAGATTAGGTTCTTCAAGAGATGAAAGCTGAATGTAATGCCCACATTTCCTGAGCTGCAGAAAGTTGCCAGTGAGACCACACAGCATGACAGCATGAAAATCTCTCTGCAGCTTCCACCGATATAAAGAAAATGATAAGCCTGAAAGGCAGAACACAGTTTGGAGTAACAGAGCCAGGTCCAGAACAGATGTTGGTCAAGGGCTTCAGTTAGTGATGAAACTGTAGCCCTTAGCTCTAGAAGCATTTCCGTTACTGAAATGTATTAGAAATCTAGGAAATGCAGTTTGTACATCTTCCAAAATCAATGGAACAAGAAACTACAGTTTGCTGAAGATTTCCTACGTGGCACACAACAACTTGGACAGTTGAAGGCTCCTTTGCAAAACTTTTACAAACCTATTCTTTTGGATGCTCACACATTTTGTAATGCACACACATAATGCATAAGACTGTAGGGAACTTCACTGACACAAATATTTTAAAGCTGGGCATACATTACAATTAGAAGTGTCACAAAACCTCATCTCTGTTTTGAGTCAGCTTGTGCGCCTTGGACCTTTCAGCATGACTTTTCCTTTGATCAGTGCAATTCTGAGTCACACACACACACGACTTCAGCAAGATTTCATGCCAAGCAGCAAGACTTTAAACTGGCACACAGTACCTTGCTTAAAGTCGCTGTCAAACATGGCCTTGCGTCCAACGTAGTATTTGTATGTAACTCTCTGTGCCATGCTATACTCATCCTTCAGATTTGAGCTGTCAATTGCTCTAATTAAGGGCTTACAGAGATGGAGCTTGTTGATCTGTTAAAAAACAAAATAGCATTTCAATCAGCATGTAGATAGATGGTATCATATAAAAAAATGGGTGGGTTTAACATAGAATATGAAATACAAAACACAGCTTACCAGACTTGAATCCTACCTTAAAATAAATTTTAAACAGCTGATTCACAAGAAACAACATGCCCCACTTCTTTGAGTCTTCGATGCCTGCTCGACTGTCATAAGGAAAAAGAAAAAAACTGCTAGTACTGAACATAGTAAGAAACTAATGACTTTGTTCTCACAGTAAATTCATGCCATAGATATTCACTCCATAGCATTTTTAGGATAAACATAGGTGTAGCTCTGCTATATATTTTCTCAACATAATGAAAATATGTCATGCAGAATATTATTCATCTGCATCAGGACCTCACTGCAGTTTGCAGATAACATACAAAAGGACAGCAGTGGCTTATAATACCTGAGGTGAAAGAAAGACACACAAAAAAGCATTTTTTCCAATTCAGAAGCGTTAAAATTGCTAACACTGGAAACCAGAGCCACCTCTTTTCCATCTAATTAATTCTAATGGATCAAACTTCACAACTAACAGGGCACAGAAGCATTAATCACCTTTCCTGAGAAACAGGGACATAATCACTCCCTCCCAACAACACCTGCTAGGAATGCAAAACCTGAAGTGAGGGCTCTCCCTCTGTAGTTAATAGTCAAGAGATTAAGACAACAAATGAGAAGAGACAAGCCTCAGAAGTGTTCATTCTAAGACCTGTATATGGTCTAAGTAAGTGGGAAAATCTAAAGCAAAGTTCATTAAGTTCTCAGCAACTTTCTAGTGCAAGTCCAGCAGAGGGTCCTTCACTTACGTGTCACTGGCACAGACTCGAAAGCAGCCCATCAGCAGCTCTGCTGCTTTTTCCAGCATGTCACCCACTTTACTCTTCCCTTTCTTCACAAGCTGTTGATCCGCCTAGCAAGAAACAATATGCAATTCTACATCATGGTTCACTGGGTTGCAAAGTTTAATTTTAATTTAGCATTTTATAAAGTATTATAGCAAGAGATCTGTCATGGCTGCTATCTCCCTAATCTAGAAGGCAGTCAAGCTCCCAGAACAAAAGAAAATACTCAGAGAAGCTGCTGGACATGAACCAAGCCCAATGTAGAGAAGGACAGTCCTTGGAAAACAGCACTGATCACTATTACCTTTAGTATCACTCAGCTTAATGCAGCTCTCAGAAACCTAAATTCAGGTTTAACATCTGAATTGGAGCATTAACACTTCAACTCAAGTGTACAAAGACCAAGAGCCTGGAAAAAATTACGGAGTTCGAGTCTTAGAATTTATAATTCAGTTTCTCTCCACAGCCACAAAGATTAGATGTTATTTCTAAACCATATTCAACAGTTTCTAGTAGTGACACACACTGCTGGGACCTGAGACTTCCCGAAGGAAGACAAAACATATGTTACACAGAAAGAGGAAAAAAAAAAATTCAGTTGTCAACATATGGGAAAGATCCACACACTGACTAATGGAGAACTTGAACAGAAAAAATCAGAGCAAGTAGATATTTATTATTTACTTTCTAAAAAGTTTTATTATAATGTTTGCATTCTCACTAGCTGAAACATAAATAAAAGAAATGGGAATCCATCTTGCTGCAGAAGTCTTCTCTGAAAACAAATCCTCTGAATAATACACTAAGGTCAGAAGATAGAGTTCAAACACTTCCAGCATGACTGATTCCACACTACCCTTTCTCATGTATCTCAGAGATATGAACTGCCCTCATTCAAACTGAGAATTGAGACTTGTTGCAGAGCAGTCACACACACAAAAAAATACTCCCTGTGCAAGCATTCCACATGTGGTTTTGTGGGTAAGGGGCCACGAGAGAGTGATGAGAGGAAAATACTGGATATTGTCAAAGCCTAACCTCACTTGAACTCTGGCTTCAACTTTTCAGGTGAACCCTGCCATTTACTTTGGCCTAGAAGTTCTCAACAAATCCCTACACCAGCTACTTTAATTCACCAGCCTGAGAAAAAGAATGCAAATTTGGGGATTATTAGCATGTCAGCAGTGTTATGGGCTCACCAAGGGCTCCAGAGAGCATCAGAAGTGGTACACACATCTGGAAAAGGGGAGCAGAAAGTTCTCTCTTCAGATCTGGTGAATGGTTAGATCAGCTTGGTTGTCTGTGATAACTCCAACTCCCACCAAATCCCAGGGATAACATGGAAATTGTGACTTACACCACATGCTACTCAACAAAGAAAATATTTATTCTTTCATAAGTTCTAAGCAACTGCTGGGAGCTGCATTCAGGTCCTCAGAACTCCTCTAGTTCCATCTGCAAATAGGAGGTGGACAGATCGAGCAACTTCATTTTTCAATAGGAGTGGATGAATTTAGCATGTCAACAAAATCCTAAACAATGAGTTAAAGAGAACTGAGCAAAATTACACCTTGTAATAAATTCTGTAAAAATATTTCTATTGTGGAAATACCAAACAGATAAAAGCTGTTAATCAGATCTACTTACATTATTAGCAAAAATTCGAAGATCAAGGGCTACAGAATACATAATAGGTAAGGCCCTGGAAAAGAAAATCATAGTACACTTAGCAGGTGCAAATCAAACAATAAGTAAGACATGAGAAACAAGCAAATTTTTTTTGTTAGTTGGTCATACAATTAGAAAAGTATATTTTAATCTCTTAATGAAGAAGGATGCAGTTCTTAAAAGCACAGTTCTTCAAGATCTCAGCATTTCAGAAATCCTCCATTACAAAAATTATTTTTAAAGTATTTTTTACTGTGGCTTTCATAAAATTCCACTTCTCTTTGAACAAATCCTTCATTTATTTACATTCTATGTAATCAAGCTCAGATGTTTAGATTCCACACTTTGGACATGAAAACTCAACCAGGCAACAAAGCCAATTAGGCTTGACTTTAGCATCACTGGGGATAAATAAAACTATAGGTATAATTTTAGTTTGACTCCAATGGTATTATATTAGGAAAAGATAAGCCTATTTTCTAGTAGCTTTCTACCATGTACTCACCAATTTTCTTCTTTATGTGCCTGAAATGCTCGCAGAAAAGATGTATTTTATTTAGGAAAATTTAAAATGCCATGAAATGAAGCACACATTTGAGAAACAGCTGTTCAGTGGTACCATATATGACCTCATGAAAGACCAGAAATCAAAACACCATCAAGAAGTTGAGGAGCTGTGTTGCAGCATGGAAAAACATGAGCACAGCCATGCACTCAACTTTGAGTGGCAGCAGCAGTAAGAAACACAGGCCAGAGTTAAGATAGAAGTTTCTTTATCATTATCTTCCCCTCAAGCCATGTACAAACTGCAAGGCATTATAATGATTTCAAATTCTCCTATATTCTGGGAGAAATTATTATTCTATTTTAGAGCCAAGTAAAACATTCTTTCTTAGCCCTACAGAAAGCTGGAAGAAGAATGTATCTGGATTTCCTTGCTCAGAAATCTAAACAACTGAAGTGTATTGGGAAGCAGACCACATTTTATTAATTTTTAAAAACCATAAAGAGAACTTATTCTACAAGAAGTTAATCTGAAAACAATATGCAAGATTTATGGAAAAGGATATTGGACAATAACTGTTTGGCATTTGTATGCTTCTATGAAGTCATGGTTTGCAACAGCATAAGTACACCTGTCAAAGAAAAGGTGCATTAGTGCATCAGAAAATAAACATAAATTAAATGTTTATTTTTGTGTCCTATCAGTTTATTTAAGGCACAAAGGAATATGACTAGAAGCATTCCTAAAAAACTGGCACAAGTATTTTAATAGAGCACTAAGCTTGATAATTGTACAAAACAGACCCTAGAGATGAGTAGGTATTTGTTTTCTATAAGCTAATGCTTATTGAAACTGTCACCAAGATGAAATTTTAAAAATGCAAGATTGTTGAAAGAGACTAGATGCAGAAAATTATTTAGTAAAAGCCTCACAGAATTACTTAGATACTAAGCCCTCTTAAGAGTACTTTTATCATTAAAATTCCCTTTTAAAAATATTTATTTCCCTCAGTTATTTCACTCTAAATTCTTGTGCAGCTAGTAGGCAGAGGGGAAACAGCAAGCACTGACACCAAAAGCTGTGCCAATGGCCATACCCAGCTAGCTACATAGAGGAAACTTTATGTGGAGAAGAGAAAGTCTTTATTTCCTGCAATTCTAGCATTATTTATAAGAGTGATAAATACCAAGTTTTCAGATGTAAGCCCTTTAAAATAGGAAAGTAAACTTAAGGATATCCTTCCCCATCCCTGCTGTACACCTCACAACTGACTTTATATTCTGGGCCCATCTTTACCTTAAGTGGGCTGCAAACATTTCATCATATGGTGATTCCAAAACTTGTTGACACTTCTCCTCCGGAGATGGAAGCTAAGTGTAGAATAAATCAATGAAACATTAGAGGAACATCCAGTGCACCAGAAACAGAACATCATATGCATATTTTGTCATGGCAGTTCTCACAGATTTGCTAGGTTTAGAAGGGACCTCTAGTATGCATCTACCAGAACTTTAAATTACATTAACAATCATATCCAGAGTAATGAATTGCTAGTGTGCATTCTGTCTCCAGAATCTGAACAGAGCCAGCCTTAAATAAAAGCATCCAAAATACACAAACACCAGGCCCTTACTACCCACTGTTTTTTTGTCCACAGTGCCTTCCATGATGCTATGCTAATAACTAATTCTGGTCAGAAAGGACATTCAAAACTGTATCTATCCAGAAAAAATTAAAAATGGAACACAAAGAGCCAACCAGAAAACAAAAATTATATATAGTAAACTTGTAAAAAGAAAATGGAAGCAAACCTACATGGGGATCCTACCTCAGCCTGTGAAACAGATTTCTGAGGTTTCTCTCCAATGGAAAGGAACCCACACAGAGAGCTGGGAAAACTCAAAGTAAAACAAAAGGTCAAAAACCAGATCCTCACCTGTAGCCTTGGGTTTGCAACATGTGGATGTTTAAATGAAACTAATTCTGCACAAAATGTGCCATCTCTGGTCTCAATGGCTTCTTGTACCTACCAAAGTAAACAGTCACATTACAGAATAAAATCCAGCAACAGGCACACAACATATTTATACAACTACAGAGGCCACCACCTGGTTACCACTGTTCATACATATTCATACATACATACCAAATCAAATAGGAGTTTTTAAAGACTTAAAACTGAATAAATAATTTTGTATTTTCAATACACCTGTTGTTCAAAAAGGTCTCAGGCAGAAGGTAAAGAGATCACCATTGTGTTTTTTTCCTGGTTTCTAGGATGCAAGCATATGTATGTACATGGGTTTAGCACTGTAAAACAGCAGTTGGGAGACAGATTTGGTTAAGCTTTTTAAAATTCCAGTTGGACTTATAGGCATCAAACACAGACGAAAAGATGCAATCTTTGAGAAATGCTTTAACATGAAGACAGAAAGTTTTAACATGTAAATAATCATTCCAAAGGCAATGTCTGATATTAGACTGATATTCTATATTCAAAATGCTTTTGAAACCTGCTAAGACTCTAAATGTTATATTCTGTGGAAGAATGGTTTAATCCTGCTTCCTGCTAAAGGTAACTCCTTGTAAAAACAGTCTGCTTGGACAGGTTATTGTGACATCAAGGTGGAAATTTATTCAGTTATGGAGGTAGTTTCAGGTATTACTTCTTAAGAGTTTCCTTCCCATCACTTATGCTTCGTCATATTTTTGTGTCCCAATATGCAAAAAAACAACTTTTCGATGTATGGAAAGCTCATACCAAATGGGAAAAAAACCCATAGACTAAAATAGCAAGAAAAAAAGGAAAAATCAACTGTTTAAACTCTTTCAGAAATTTGTGTTTAGCTTTTATGTCAGGAAGAAGAGGACGTAATTTTATGTTTGCAACACAGTTTTTCATCTTGAATGGAGGTCAATGGAGTGTCAACCTAACAAAACCTGGACTTTTCACAGCAGACCGCTGTCCTGGGAGATCTCAGATGCTCCATTTTTGGAGACTAAAACCCAAACAATTACTTTCTTTTTGTGCCTTAACTAATGCCAGATGAAGTAAGATGGTAACAATGACAAGAACACGATGGTCCAGCAAGAGCCATGCAGAGGGGAGACACAAAGGCTCGTCCCTGACAGCCCCGTGCAGCTGGAACCCCTGCGGCTGCGCTCCTGCCCCTCCATCCATGGAGGCAGGTGTATCCGCACTTCTGTGCATCTCCGAGCCCGCATCCCTCGAATTCCTGAGCTGCACTTGCCCCTGGACACACACACAGCCCTCCGTGGCCGTTCTTACACGCAAATCACCTCAGAAACCTCCACACTTTTCAGGCACATCCTTGGCACTCAGTGTGTGCTTCACGCACACTGAATAAATCTATTTCCCCACTCATCCTCCGTTGATTTATTCCTTAACCTAAGGCACCACATTTACAGCAAACCCGCACACTCAAACAGGGCCCACAGACTAATTTTAAAAAAATTATTAAAAAACCGCGCTTACTTGCTGCAAATACTGGTTAATGGTGATGTGCGCCATTAACGGAGAAGAGCTGAGGCGGGGGCCGCACACCGGCGTCACCGCGCGAGCCCCGGAGCTCCCGGAACTGCCGCGCGCTTCCGGATCCCGGAGCGGCCGAGGGCGGCGGGACCGGCCCCGAGCGTCACGTGACGGCCCCCAGGGGCCGCTGCCCCGCCCACCGCGGGTCAGGGGCGTGGCTTCACTCGGGCAGCCAATGGGAATGAGGGTGGGCGGGGCAGAGGGCGCACGTCAGAGGTAAACCTCGTGTGCCGCGGCGCGCCGCATATCAGGGGTGGCGGCGTGGTGAGAAGGGGGTTAGTGTCGCCCGTACTGCCTCTTGTACCCTCGGCTTGGACAGCAGGCGGGCTGTGCTCCTCGTGCGGCAGGACCCCAGTGGTGGGACACTCCGGTTACTTCCCCGGGAGAGCTATGGAGGCTCGCCTCCCCTCTCCTCGCTAGCTTCGTTGCCCACGCGGAGTGCTGGCGAGGGGTCGCGGTGAACTTGGGTGGAAAAAGTTGAACTGAGCATTAAACTCCTGAGCGGGTTGACTCCTAAAGGCGCTGCCGCCAGGGAGATGTGTGAGACAAGGACATGCTCCATGTTCGTGCCCACTAGGCTCGGTTGGGTTTGGCAGGTGCCGGTGAGCAGGGCGCGGGCGGCGTCTGGGACTGG
This sequence comes from Emberiza elegans, assembly GCA_024865655.1. NCBI lineage: Eukaryota > Metazoa > Chordata > Aves > Passeriformes > Fringillidae > Emberiza > Emberiza elegans. The sequence goes on along the minus strand of JALJVW010003023.1, from coordinate 60,517,719 downwards.
TGGCTTTTGTGGGCGGCAAGGATGGCTGCTCCTTGGCTTTCGTTCCGCCACCCTTCGGTGGGTACCAGCAAACAGAGCCAGGGAAAGCGGGGCACACCGAGGGGTTGCTGCCGCCGGCGGCAGGCTGCCCCGGCCCGGGAGCCATCTTGTGAGCGGGGCTGGCGCTGCCTGAGCGCCGCGGGCCGCCCGGACTCGGGAACGGGCTCGAAGCCGGAGCCGCATCGAGCGGGCCGCCGGGGCGGGCGGAGACGGCGGGCGGCTATCGGTGCCTCCCCCCAGCGGCACTTGGCAGCCGCCCGCGGGCAGGGAGGGAGGGCGGCTGGGTGGTGGCGGTGGCGGAGGAGGAGGGGAGCGGAGGCGGGGACCAGCCGGGCCCGGCCCGGCCCAGCCCAGCGCGTTGCCCCGGCCGGACACGGCGCCCGGGGCGGAGATGGCGGACGAGCCGCCGAAGAAGTCGCACTTGTCGGCCTTGGTGGGACACACGAACGGGCTCACCAAGCCCGCCTCGCTGACCGCCACCCGCTCCACGGGAGGGGGAGGAGGAGGCGGAGGCGCGACCGCCTCCTCCAAGAAACTCGTGATCAAGAACTTCAGAGGTGGGTACGGGGCAGGCCGGGCCCTCTGTCCTGGCAGGTGCGCTCGGCCCGAGCTTTGTTTACTGCGGCCCCGGCCGGGCCCCGCCGCCCCGTCGGCGAGGGGCGGCTGTGGCGAGGCTGATAACGCTGCTGGGCTGATAACGCCACGGGCACCGAGCCCGTCTAAGGGCTCCCGGGGACACGCGTGGGGCTCCGTACGGCGCGGGGGCAGCGGCCGTAGGGAGCGGGCAGAAAGCCACCTTAGTGTCACCGCTGATTAAAGCCAGGCAGGGTGGTTGCCTCGCTAAAAGTAACACGGCGTCAAACACGGCACCCGGGGTGAAGCGTGGCGTGCAGAGGCTCGGGTGGAATTAGTGACCCTCTGAGTGTGCCAGAGTTACATGGCCAAGAGCACCGTGGCTTGGCAGAACTTGATGGAGCAGCAGGGAGAGAGACATTGCTGCTGCAGGCTCCCCTTGGGTGGCCGTTTTCAAACTACCTGTGTCTTACTTCACAGAAAGACCCAAATTACCAGATAATTATACTCAGGACACCTGGCAGAAACTTCATGAAGCGGTGGGAGCAATCCAGAGTAGCATTTCTATTAAATACAACCTCGAAGAGCTCTACCAGGTAAGCTACGTCAGGTTTTGGTTTCGTTTTTTGCAAGTAAACTGCTTTGGCACACATTCAATATAATGCATTTTGATTTCTTAAAAGCTGATTGAATACTTTGCTACGTTCTTTGTTTCTAGTCAGTTTTTCTTTATCAAGTCCTCAGAGAGCTACCAGGATCTGGGCCCATGAAAAACCAGTTTCTGTTGGAAGGCACAGAAAGCTATTCCTGGGCAGGGCTGAGATCTAAGTCTTGGTATCTTCAGTACTCTGCCCACTCAACATGCTGAAAACAGGATGTTACTCTAACAGGGTTATGAAGTTATATATTTTATGATGATTTTTGTACATGCTATGGTCTCTTGTAGATAGTAATATTGAAGTATTTGATATTATTACATTATAATATTACACTTCTATACCTTTTGGGGAATTAAAAAGGAATCTTGATTTAGTAGGCAACAAACTGTCACTATATCCACATTTCAGATTACTGTTACATTTTCATAACAATCAAGATCTTAGTTTTTCTGATCAAGTGGTGAAAAAGCATTTCTGGAGCACCTGGCCTACTGGAGCAGAGGCTTGGGAGAGTAAAAGAGATGACTCCTGAGCCATTTCTCTACTTTCTCCAATTATATTTGGTTTAGTTCTATATTATTTCAGATGTATGTGCTTTGAGGTATTTAGCTGAAGTTGCAGCTTTTTAGAGTGATCCTGCTATAAAAGATGACTGATGTGCTAAATTGTGCTACATAATGTAAGTCAGTTATAAATTTTTTGTGTGTGCAGGTATTTGACCTGCAGATTGATATCCTTGCCAGATCAGGACTGAAAACATTATGCACACCTGAAATTTTCTGAAAGTTTAGTTGAGGTGCAAAGGGGAGACTGTGAGAGAGGAGAAGGCCAGTAGTCAGTACTGGGTCCACGTTCAAGAAGATCAGATGGATTTCAGAACTGACTAGACTTACCTCTTTAGTTAGGGTATGTAATATATGGGTCTAAAATGGCTGATTATGTAAATGTATATTGACTTAAAATAATTATTCCCTTTAAATTGAAAGCTTGACTGTAATATATTTATCTGTTAATACTTGCAGATTTGCACAGTTTGAATGACATAATGCATTTTATTGTTTTAAATTCAGCATTTGAAAAACCCTGCTTTTTCATGTCTAACAAAAAAAACCACCAAAAACCAGCCCACAGATGCTTTGAGTGTTACCTAACTTGTTTTCAGAGGCTCAGAAATGAGATTATAGTAATATGGCTATGAAATCACTAGGGTACATGCTTGAGTTTTGGCAGAAGAGGAGAGATTTCAGATAAACTGTGAAGGGAGAGGTGTACTTCTTGCTTTTTCTCTTTGCCTGCTTATTTGTAAAAACTGTGCAGGGCTGATTGAATAATCCTTAAGGCAGCAAATCAGGAAGATTTCTGCACAGTGGGTGGTGGTGCTCGGTGTGCCTGTGCAGGAGCAGGTATTTACTGTCCTGCCAGAGGAATAAAAGATGAGGTTCAGCATCCATTGGAAACCTGATCTGTATTTACAGATCATTTTAACTGTCTGTTGGAGAGCATCGAGTCATCCACGGGGAAAATATCTCTGGGTCCATCAGTTCTTACTATCAGGCCTTTGTGGTGGTTTTTTGGGGCTTTGAGTCTTTATCTGACATGATGGGAGGAAGTGAGAGGCCTGCTAGAGTTCAGTGCACTCAGTGGGCTAGTGTACCAACCTACAGTTGAACCTTCTGATTTATTTATTTAATTTGGCACAGTGGCTGAGAAGAAACTGAAGAACAATGATGAGGCTGAGTGGGAGGCCTGAAGGATACTCCTTTCCAGGCATTAGAGGCAGCATGGGATCAGACATGAGGTGCTTGGCAGCAATGTAGTCAGTGAGCAATGGGAGGGTGGCAGCCAGTTTTTTGTGACTAAAATAGAAATGATGTCTGGGATTGGTGGTAGATTGCACAGATTTTGATAGAAGTAGCTTATACTTGATGGGATAGAGAAAGTGGGGCAGTACAAAGAATTGCTGAATGAGGAGTGAGTGATAAAAATAATGGAAAAAGAAAATTATCTTTGCAGCAAGGTCCTAAATAGCCTGAATTGGGGCAGCACTGCCCTTCTGGAGGATATAGAACAGGACAGTGTAGTAGCAAAGGAAAGACAGTAGAGTGATGAAGGAAAAAAGTGTGAGAGTCCTGACCAGCCTTAGAGTTGGATGGATGGATAGGAGTGGCTATAACATTATCTGCAAAGTGATTGTCTGAGTACTGTTTGTTGCAAGTTATCGTTTTACTTACCTTAAGACCAGATGAAAAACATTATAGGCACTGTGTTATAATTTTGTTTGTTTGCATGCTATAATGTTGTATCAAAATTGTGGTGGCCATTTTTGTATGCATTTAAATAAAAACAGATTAGGTAGGTTAGAATCCTCTGGAGCAGAGGGAAGCATTTTAGTTGTCCAAGTGACATAGTGCTTTAAATCCTTGGCAGTGTTCTGTGCAATATTGCCTCATAATGTAACAGCAGTTGATATTAATGTAGTGACCACCAGAACATTTGGTTTTGGGCAGAATTGGCATCCTTAGTTAACGAAGGATAAATACTCAACTAAATCCTATGAGCTCCCAATGAATAAGTTCAAGTCTTTATGTAATGATTAATGTGGGGTTGGTTTTGGGGCTTTTGTTATTGTTTGTTTTTTTTTATTTTTTCCTCTCAGTTTATGTACCTTAGCATGAATGTGTGAATCAGCGGAAATACTTGGGAAGAAATAAGTGGATAAAAAGACAGGAGCTATACTCATTTACCATTTAGACAGACTGGTTGAAATGTCTAACTTAAAGTTAGACATTATAAAAAAATTAAAATACTTGGTATGGTTGTGTTTCTGCCCCAAAAAAACACTTGTGTGTGTACTGAAGGATGCCCAAAATGGGCTTTCTGGAGGAGTTCTACTGCTGAGCAGTACTGAAGGAGGCAGAATTCTGGTAGTGTTTAACAGCACATCTGAAATATGACCCAAACTGTGATGGTGGATCTTATTTGTGACACAAAATCTAGCAGAATAAGAAGGGACCAAAATCAGGAAGGACTCCTGAAGTCTTAATTTTTCTACATAACTTTGTTTTGATGTTTTGGTTTTGTGCACAGCTTGAACACATAATGCTGAATTTTTTTCCTTTGTAAGCCTTAATTACATAGACATAAAAAATTAAGTTGTTTTTTTGTCTCATTCATAATCCTTTTTTGGTTTTTAGGCTGTTGAAAATCTCTGTTCCTACAAAGTCTCTGCTACACTGTACGAACAGCTGCGACAAGTCTGTGAAAAACATGTGAAAGCACAAATCCTTCAGTTTAGAGAATATCCTTTTGTCATGATGCACAGTGGTTAGAATGGTTAGTTTAAATTATTTTTTTAAAACAAGACTTTGCAAAAAATGCACCAGAAATTGTCAGTGTGTTAAAGAGATTCTTTGCTTACATGCTTTTAAATCAGTCACAGGCAACTTTAGTCATCTGGGTAAATAATTTTTGTGTATTGATGTGTAGCATCCTAGTAAGAATTTATCATTTGAATAGGGATGCAAATTTTACACTAAATCTAGAAAATGTCCATAGCACTATGAGATTTCTCAGCAGGTATGAATTTCTGTGGCAGGTGAGTAGTGATGCTTATGGCAGCAGTAGCTTAAAAAAATCACAGTGATTATCAACAACAGTAAAAAAATTTCAAACATAATGTACCTGTTTGGCTAAAAATAACTACTGGTCAACAGTGATGTATCACAGAGGCATTCAACAAGCCTTCATGTGTTTTATGTGTACCTTGGGAGGTTCTTGGAAGAGAGCTACAAGTTCAAAAGATCATTTGGCTCTCTTGGGATGCATAGAAGGATGAAATTTTATGGTAAATTTCCCAATGGTTTACTGAAGTTACTTTGCTGGACTTCTGGCTGAATGGGTCACAGAAGTGGCTGTAGATCTTCTATAGCCTGTAGACCTGGCTGTAGCTGGCCCTGTTTCCTGAAGCCAGTCAAGCTTTACGTGCTGAAAAGGTGCTTTATATCATAGGTGTCTTTTGTGTAATAGCCATGGGCTTGCACTGCTGGAGCAGCAGGTGAATAGTCTGTGTCCACCTTGCTGTCCCCAAATTCCTGGAAATTGCCTTAGCCAGCAGATGATGGAGAGTGACATATTGAACAGGTATTACTGCACTGTGGCTGCTGGCACTGTTTCCCAGCTCTCTGTGGATTTTTTAGCAGAAGGTGATAGTATAAAGTAGGAAAAAACAAGGGGCCAGGGCCCAGAACGAGCCTTCTTTCCAGGTGATTGCTTTAAATGTGCTTTGAATTGTGACTCTGTTTCTTGGTTCATTGCATTCTGCTGGTAGGTGCCTACACTCAGAATAGTTTGGGGTTTTTAATGGTATGTAGCACCATCATGGTTTTGGGCTGTGTGGTTTTAGTTTTGGTTTTTGTTGGTGGTTTGGTTTTTTTGGGGTTTTTTTTGTCCCATTTATGACATCTGGCTTCTACATAGCACATTAGTGCAGTAGTCTTTAACACCCCTGGTCTTGGAGAACCAAATTTTACAGTGATCTTTAAAGCAGTGTACAACAATCTTTTGCATTCCTGCTTTTTCAGACTTAAGATGATGTTATAAAAAATGTTTTTGAACTAATGTTTTCAAACTTTGCTTTCACCTTGTCCTCTTGACAGGGTGATGGTGGATTGGAGAGTTGAAAATTTAATATTTTACAGGTGGGCTACTTTGTATCCCAAGGACATGAGATCAGATTAATCAGATTTGGCCAGAATGAGTTAAAATGATGATAATGTGTGGGAGAGGAAGGTAAAGCCTCATTTAGATTATTTGTGAGACACATAAGAATTGTATTATTTGTAAATAATGGTTGGCTCTGTTGTGTAATGAAGAAAACTCTGTAGATTACTTAGGGTGACCTGGAGATGTATATGAAAAGAGTGGTATTTGGATTTGTTGAGGATTATTTAGAACTGTAACTGCTTTTAAGAGATTAGGGTCACTCCTGTTGTGCTCAGTGTGAACTCATTAAATAAACAAAACCCCTCCATCCCTCCCACCTCAGTTGGTGACAAATGTGTGTTTGATGCTGGTGGGATTTCTTGTTTAAATCTATAAGGTTGCACAGTGCAGCCAGTAGATGGTATTACTGAGGAGCTGGGAGTGTTATTCCTTGAAAACACAGGGAGGCCTTTTGGAGAGCTGCCAGCCACTGTGCTGGGCAGCTCTGCAATTAATGGTTTATCCCTGGCAGGCACAGTAGCATTGGAATATCCATGGAGCAGCTTTGCCTAATGGCTGGCAAAGATGATCTCCAGAATATGGCCTCTAAAGATACTGGCAAACTAGTTTTCCTTAATGGGTGCTGTACAGATTCTCTGGATAGTCTTTTATTTTTAAAGAAGATCAATAAATGCTGGCAAGATCATTGCAGACAAATGGTAAGTTGAATGTTTGTTCAGAGTATATATCCTTGAGGTGTGAAATCTGGCTAAAATTAGTTTGTTATAGTTTTAACTTGGGACTGCACTGCATCTCCTCCTCCAAGTTTTAGCATTGCTTTTCACTTTCCCCTTTGCTGGCTGAGGGAACTTCTGTTGTTGAAATGTAGGTTCTGTTAACTCTGACTTTGATAGGTTCATTTAAGGATTGAACATCACTCAAATATATTGACACCTTTTTTTCTTTGGGTGAAAAGAAAAACTAACCAAGAAATGCTGAAGTTGTTTGCTGTTCATAATTTTAAGTAATTTGGGGAATCTTTACTTTTAAATAGCTCCAAGAACTAGGTTAACTTGTAAATTTTTTTTTTCAAAACAGATTATTATCCTGACTATAGAGCTAAGGAGCAGAAAGGATAAAGAACTGAAACTTGTTTTCAATCTGCCTTTTTTTGTCTTCTACCTCCACAATGATTTATGTTACAGAAAAGGTTCTCTCTGAAACACTCTATGAAAACTGTGCCTTCAAGAAGGCATCATTATAATTCCAAACATTTTACAATGAGTTTTTATTGCATTGTGACTCACTTAGATTTGGCTGCTCATGCCCCATATGGTAGAATTTATTTTCTTTCCTTTCCTGTGAGGTTTGGGCAGAGGTATATGATTTTTATCTGAATTAAAAATGGAAGGTGTTGGGGAAACTATTTGAATTCAGCAGTCTGATGAAAACAGAGTTGAAGATACTGCCTTGAAAAGGTAGTTAGTGTGAACCTGTGTTTTAATAAAAGGCCTTTTGCTGTGAACATTGTTTGCTTTAATTACTTCCAAGCATTTTTTTTTCTTCCTTACAGCATCCACCTGGCTGTCTTGCCCATGTGCTGGGTTAGCACTTGTGCTATTTAAGAAAAAAAATCAGCTTTGCTGCTGTTTTACTTTAATATGCTTGGCCAGTAGATATATCCGCCTGAGAATTGCTTCAGAGGCAATGACATCTTTTAGGAAAGGAGTAGGTGGACAGCTGGGAATAGAAATCTGTCTGGCCTGGGGGGAGGTACTGACATCCAGAGTTACACTAACGCTAAACTGGGAGTTGGGCAGCCTTCTTATGAGCAAAGTTAAAAATGGGTTTTGAATGTAAAAGTCTAGTAAGCTACAAGACCACCTCCTCCTCCCACTTCTTTATTAAAGAAAAAGATAATATATTTTTATACCTTCTTTTGACTGTTGGTTTAATGTATCTCTATTTTTCCTTTGAATTTGGCAGCTAACTTTTACTATGGAAAGATCTGTTGCACAGCTTATTACTGTCTTAGTTTGGACCTCTGTTTGTTGTTTTGATTTTTTTAAATTATTTTAAAGCAAGAAGCATGGCAGCATGCTATTTCAGGGTGTTTACTGACTGTATTGGAGGTACAGTTTGAATAGCTTTGTATATCAGTGGTATAAAACTCCTAACAAGCTAATAAAACTGTTTAGTTAATGGTTATGAAAACTGTCTTGGGTGTACTTGGGAACACCACCAAGTAATAGTATTAACTTCAATAGATTGCATACCCATGGCTGTACAAATCACCATAAAAGTTTAAAATACCTACATTAATAAATGAGGTGTGTGCCTGGGATGTTTTTCAGAAGTTGTTTTATAACTTAAAATACCACATGGAGGTGAAGAGAAAAATATTTTCTTTGTATATTTCAGATCATGATCAGAAGCATTTTCTTATTTTTGGATCGTACATATGTGCTTCAGAATTCAGTGCTTCCTTCTATATGGTAGGTATTCATGTAAGTATTCCTATAATCTTTAGAGTGTTGATGTGCTGTTACATTTGCAAAGATTGAAAATAAGTTTTTCATGTTATATTTGATCTGTATGATAGATCTCTAAAATTTTGTATCAGTTTATGGAGATGCATGTGTCAGCATATGTGTGTGTCATGTCCTCCTTCTCCGGAATATTCACTGTTGAGGGGGGGGTAAAAGAGGAAGGTGCTCCTGCTTTTGACAAAATTCAACATTCAGCTTCTTGCTCTGTTTTTTTAAGTAAGTCAGATACAGTGACAGGGTGCCGATTATCTTTCCAGCTCTGGTCAATTGATGATGCATTTGTACTTTCAGTTCACCATGGTCACATCTTTGGGCATTCTGCTTTAAAGCATTCCCCCCGAGGGGCATTTTGCATCATTGCCCAAGCAAACAAACCCAGGCTTTGCCAAAAATTTCTGGTATTGCTACTACTTTATCTGAAGCGCCCTCCCCACAAAAAAAAGTAAAGTGCTGAAGCAAGAGCATGTCTTTTCCCTGCCTGGCTGCCTGCTGTGCTCTTGCGAATTCCTCAGGCTAGCTGAAGAGCCTGGCATCTTTCTCCACCCTCTTGCTTGTCCAGTGGACATCTTCTGTTCCCAGCTTCAGCAGTTTTCCTCCAAATCTTTGTGTTAGGCTGCTTTTTACTAAACATTGGTGATGAGGTCTGTTCACACTTCGTCTTATTTTTCTCCCACTGGTAAAATTCCTTTTATTGAAATCCTGATGCATGTGAAGAAGTCAGAGCTAACAAGTTCTATCTAGGATTGCTCAGTTTTCAATATTTAACAATTGGCTGCTTCATGGCATAGAGGCACCAGTCCTCATCATCTTAGAATGCAACAAGAATCTGCTAGAGGTGGTAAGATACTAAAGATACAAAGAATTCGTGCTTTGAACAAAACTTATGAATTACATGTAGACTGTCCAATCCAGGGAATTTTATATTTAGGTATATGATTATGGTTTGTTTTTATTTAAAGAGCAGAGAAGCTTGTAGTCTATTATGTGAAAGTTGGACAGGCTGGTAACAGATCTCCACTGAAGTGTATGCCTCTGGTAGCACGTGATCTAGTATTTTTAGGATAATTTTTGTTACAGTTTTGTTAGAGGATGGTGTCAAAAAGAGTGCACACACCATTAATATAGTCTTTTTTGTATAATATATAATATACACTATATTTTAAACATATGTATGATTTTTCAAAAGAATCAACAGTGTGACTAATTTTCAATATTCACATAGGGATATGGGGCTAGAGTTATTTAGGAACCACATCATTAGTGACAAGCAAGTTCAAACCAAGACTATTGATGGAATTCTCCTGCTGATTGAGCGAGAACGAAATGGTGAAGCTGTGGACAGAAGTTTGCTGCGGAGTTTGTTGAGCATGCTCTCGGATCTGCAGGTGAGTGCAGCCAAATTCACTAGTAACACCTTGGTTTAGAAACACAGTGTGGATTGCCTGAGTTGTGTTTTGTACAAAAATTATTGTGTTCACCTAGTAAATGTGTGTAAAATCTAGCTATTACATTGGTATGATTGCCTCTTCTTTACCCCCTGTGTAATCTTGTACTGTTTTCAAATGAGACCTGTTTGCCTGTTTTCCTTAGAGGTAATAGCCTCAGATCTTACTAGATTTGCAGGTCTTCTAGTATGTGCAGTGTTTTGTCTGTCTTAATCACTCAGTGTCTCATCCTAGTGCCAGTTAAATGTAGGAACAGAAAAATCCCTCTCTGTCACTGTAAAAAGGTGTCCGTTTTTGGAGTCCAGATCTTGGGTCTGTATCACAAAAACATCACTCTGCTGGCAGCTTCTTAGAAATGCTGAGGATAGAATGGGATGCCATATTAAGGCCAGGGTTTTCAGATATATCATGTCAAGCTGCAATTTACAGGAACTTTCCATGAGCAGAGATAGTAAGTAACCAAGGAGACTGACAAGTGCTGTGCTTCTGGCTTCCACATAGGTTGTCCTTGAGTTAACATTGCAGCCTTGTGTGATCTGCAGTGAAACTTTGGAGCTATCCTTCATTCCTAGAACCTGCTCAGGTTGCTCCATTTCAGAGTGGCAGTACATTACAACACTGGCTGAAGGTTTGAAGGAGTTTGAAGAGGCAGACTACATAAAAAGCCCTTTCTGGTTAGGCAGCTTACCTGGTTTTCTGCCTTTCATGTTAATCCTCTTGACTTTAATCTGTAGCTTCCTCTCTCATCCCAGAAAAATGAGTCTGTTTGAGAGAGAAGCCATTGGAAAAAAAAAGTCAGATTTTTGAAAGTGATAGAATGGTTTGTGTTGGAAGGGGTCTTAAAGATCATCTAGCTCCAACCCTCCTGCATTGGGCTGGGAACCTTCAGCTAGGAGTCCTTAAGAGACAAAAAGTGGTCAGAATGTAATGAGTTTTACAGCTCTATGTTTTGGAAAAAATGTTTTCTTCTATTCTTCCACCACACTCAAGGAATTTTCCCTTTTTCTTTTCACTGTCCTGCTGTTTACTTATTAATCCATAGTTCCTCAGACTATTACAACTTTTTTTATGTAGTTGTTCTTTCTGGCTTATTTCCTTTCTATAGTAAACTGTTAGTCATTATGCAGAGATTTTTTTAATGTCTGTGATTGTTATTTGTGCCCTTTTTGCGTACCTCATTTGTTCCCTGTAGAAAGGGTTCACCTTATTCATTTTTCCTGGGCCACTGAGATAAACTTAGCAGATCTGAAGATGTGTTACTGAGCATAATAATGTTTTACTGATGACAGTTACCTGGTTTGTGCTAATTGGAAGGGTTTTTTTGCTATAGAAATATGAGTGGGAGTTTAGATCTTGGGTGAATTGGATGTCATGGCTGTGCTGTGATGTTGAATACTGATGTTGGGCTATGTACCTAAAACAGAAGCCTGTTAATTTAGCCTGTTCAAGTACTGATGACTGAAACAAATTGTTGCTGCTCTGGGAAGTCAGTTCTGATCTCAGTCTTCTGAAACCAGTGGGCAAACAGAAAATTTGGTAATGTAATGTTACATTGACATTTCTGGCAGCTGTGTACATCCTTAAAATTTTACTTGCCCTCTTACACCTGACAAACAAAATATGGTACTATTACTGTGAGCTTAATGTGAGTAACTACATTGATTTCTCGAGCCAGGTTTACAAGGACTCATTTGAACAGAGGTTTCTGGAAAAGACAAATTGTTTATATGCTGCAGAAGGCCAAAGATTAATGCAGGAAAGAGAGGTAGGTGCATGTGGTAGATGATGGCTTTTATGTTAGTTTTATCAGCTCTGGGATTACATAAGAACTTTGGTAGTGCCATGGTGTATTAATGTCCAGTGAAATTTACTGGCACACAGGTATTCAAAACACAGTATGTTGATATGGACCACGGTATTGTATCAACAGGGAGAGCAGACCCCAGGTTGTACTGGAATTTGATAGATACAATTTTGTAATTACACAGTGACATTTTTGTAGCTAAAGTCACATTATCAACTATAGTGGCTTTAATATGAAGTAACATTGATTAATAAAAATACAGATTATGTAGTACATAACAAGGTTCTGGTGGAATAGTCTTTTCCAATTCATGTACTCTTTTAAAAATGTAATTTAATTGTCATGGAACAAGATTAGCTGCCTTTCATACCTCTATAGTTGAACTGGTCATTCTTTTGTCTTGTTAGGTCCCAGAATATCTTCACCATGTTAATAAACGTTTGGAAGAAGAAGCAGACAGAGTTATAACATATTTAGATCACAGCACACAGTGAGTACAAATTTTATCATTTTTACTGTAAGTCAAGCATTCTTCATAAATCAGTGTGATTATCTATGGTTGTAGAGACACTGAGATAATGTCTTCATTATCTTACAGATATTATCTTGTTGAGAGTGCTTGTGAAATAGCTTGGTTTTTTTTAAGACTTTGGTTTTATCAAAAGTTACTTCCTTAAAAGCATATTTTCAGTAGGAAAGGAGACATTTGTTCAGAAATATTAATTCTGTATAGTGCAGTTAAAAAATTGTATTAGAGTTCAAATTCCCATTATCAAAACAGCAGCTGATTTTAGCTGTTCACGTACTGATAACATCTTTAACCACAAATCTCTTGAGGGAAGGAAAGACTCATTAGAAAAAAAAGCAAAACCACAAACAAACAAAAACCCAAACAAAATGTGAAAAAACCAGAAGGGCAGAGCACATGAGTATCATTTGTAAACAGTCCAAGGTGTGAGCTTAACAGTGCATCAGCTGCTGCCAATGCACTGTGTGAGGTAGTTTGTCCTTTTTTCACTTGGGTTTTAAGTAATAGTTTGTGTTTTGTTGGATTAACACATTCCTGCAGGAACTGACACTACATAAATCCATATAGAATTTGTCCTGTAGTAAGTGGTTGCTTTTTTTCTTTAGTTAAGAATGTGACATTAAATTTATTGGGTTTTAGTCTTCTGGAGGACTTATTGGCATGTCAAAAAGGATAACTGAATAAAAATTATCTTTTTAACTTACTCTATTCTTCAGACATTTTATATATATAGATGTATATATAGATGTGTGTATATATACATGCATATTTATATATAGATGTGTAGATGTACGTGTATGTGTGTTGTGTGTCATGGCACATACTTGAACTTGGATCTTCCTGTAAATACCGATTGCAGGATGACTAGCTTTTTCTGATGAAATCACTCATATTGAAATATGCGGAACTTTCTGTTTATAAAGTTATAGCAAATATATGCATTTATTTACTGTTCAGGTTAAAAAGTAGATTGATACCATTACATTTTCAATCCAGATAGACATCAAGTACTTGCACTGAATCTCACCCTTAGTTCAAGGCTTAGAAACCTACTTTTAGGAGGGTTCACACTAATTTTCTTCCTTTGCATTAAGAAACAACAGTTCTTAAAGTTAGAGCACTTGAGTGTTCCTGGGATCATACTTTTTCTGTGTGTGCATGAAAACAGCAGGAAGGATGCTATTTAGTTGCAACTGGCTTGATCTTGAGATGGAAACAATACTTCTAGGACAAACACCATTCCAAATATTTCGGACAACACCTGGGACAGCACAAGTGTGTTCTTGCAGCCCACAGGGGAGTTCTTTTAGCCCAGCAGTACATGCTGCTCTGGACAGCTGACCAGATTAAGTGTGTCTCCTTGTCAGTCAGTAGGTGACCAAGGTCCATGGCTTTGAGGTCATCCAGAAGGTACCTTCTGGCTCCTTCCTTAGCCAAGATACATACTCATTTTGTTTGCTTGCTAGGATGTAGTGCTTTGTCTCTTGGCCTCAAGCAGACAAATTGTCCCTTCTCCTCTACTCAGAATAGGTCTTTCAGGGCAAGGGAGGGTATTTCACATAACCTCGACTCCTGCTGTTGGAAACAGCCAGCAGCTGCAGATAGCTGTAGTTGGAAATGGCAGGGGATATGGAAGGTACCATAAAAATGGCCATGTTAAAAACAAGGGCCTGTTTAAACGGCATTTCATGTTGACTTATGACCACTGAAGAGGACAAACAGAAGAAGTGTATGTGATGCCCTGATACTCTCCTGGTGTCTGCCTGTTTTCAGCTTAGTGTATTTTCTGAACTTGCTGGGGTTTGTGTCTTTATCTCAGAAATATTTGCAGTCTCTCATAGGGATTCACATCAGCTTTCCTGTCTGTGCCAGGCTTTGGCAAAGAGTTCCACAGGTGATAAAGTGCCTCCTTTTAAGCCTGGTACCCAGTACCATTGCTGATGACCCCAGTTCATGCACTGAAAAGTGATCAGTCAGTTCCCTTCACCTCTTTCCTGCCTGTTAATGGTATCCCTAAGTAATCTCCTTCCCAGAAAGAAGAGCTTGGACATTGCAGTTGTGTCTCTTGTAGCTGCTGCTGCATGTTTTGATCAACCCTGCTTCCTTCTTTGACCCTTTGCAAATGAAGGACCTAAACTGGTGTGTTGTGTGGAAGGTCAGGCATGTCACTGATGGGCTGTTTCAGGAAACAGTGTGTTAGCAAGGGTACCCTTTCAGCAAAAGTGTATCCTCCTACAGGAAAGGCTGTCATCAGTCCAAGCTGAGCACCTCTCTTCCAGGAAATCCCCATTAAGGTTCTGAGAACCAGTTTTGTAATATCTAACCCATAAAGAAATGGTTGATCTTATGTTGTTCCATTTTAAGCAGAGTTGCTCAATTTATGCTTGTGTGCATACATAACACAATTAGCTGAATTTTACAATTAGCTGAATTTTTAACATAAGTAGTATGTATTGTTTTGGTTTGAAGTTCAAACCCTTGAAGGTTTTTGGGTTGTTTGCTTGTTTGTTTCCAGAACTCAATGACATTTTTCCAGTTATGCTTTTGTATTGACTTTTGCAATGTAAGCTTCTCACTTCTGCTGTGTAAGGAATTTAATTTTCTCAATTTATTTTTATTTTTAAATTACATGCACAGTTTATTGTTGTCTTTTATCACATGATGATTTTTGTCTTAATTTGTAACCTCTAAGTATAAAACTGTTGGGGTTTCTTGCATTATAATGTAAGTTATGCACAAATACACTGTGGCAGAAGGCAACTCCTTTGTACTGTAATGCTTCTAATACTTTTTCTTGTATAATTCAGGAAACCACTGATTGCTTGTGTGGAGAAGCAGCTACTAGGAGAACATTTATCAGCTATTTTGCAAAAAGGTATTTTTTTTAATAGTTGTAATCTTTGATTAGCAATAGAGTCTCATACTCTGCAATAGCTATAAATTCCATAGCTTTTACTTTAGGAGGTATATTAGTCATGGGAAAAACTTCCACAGACACAGAAAGCCAATCCTGTGATTGTTACCCTCACTGTGACAAGTAAATGGTATATTTGGAAAGAAATGTCTCAAATCTAATTCCATATTTGTAAAGGCTGCTAAGCCTCTAAATCTCCTTTAACTTGCAGCAGTGGGCTTAGGAATTAAGCCTTTGGAACTGCTTCTTTCCTATTGTTATATAAAGTCTAAATGAGAGCTGCAGTTACTGTTGTAGCTTCTTTTATGTGATAATCACACAGTTCAAGTGCAATAATTTTGCATATTTTGGTTATTGTGTAGTTTAAGAATCATGAGTTACTGGAACTGGCAGCATTTGAGGCAATGAGCTTTCATATGCCTTTGTTGGTCCCTTACCTTTTGTCTGGCAATTTCAGATAAGAACTGCAGCCTTCTTAGGAGGTCCTTATTCATATAAGGTGTGTTCAAATTGCCATTTCTTTGTGCCTCTAAAATTTTAATATCTCCTTTTTCACTGAATTTCTGGGTCTGTTCAGTATTCCCTGATCTTTGAATACTTGAAATTAATTTTTCTTTTTCTTGCAGTAGCCATATTTTAGGTTTTAGATCTTCCAGCAAATTGTCCTTACATCTGTGTTTTCTTTTATGTTGCAAAACAAATGTCCCTGGTAGTCTGGTATCTGCAAGCTCCCTCACATCCATGTTTAACACTTTCATGTTATACATATCCTTTCTATGTCTTTTTTTTTGTCCCTTTTAAAGATAACTTATGCTCAGTTTTTCCCCAACTACCCTAGGAATAGCTTGTTTCACTGTTTCAAATACATTTATAGAAATAAGCTTGGTCACTTTGCCTTAGCTATTCTTAAACTTACAAACAGAAGGTAAAAATAATTATAGTTTGCTGATATGTGTTTATTTTGCTTGCTCTTTAATTCAAGTATGATTAAGTAATTTTTCCAGTGATATACTTGTTTATCTAGCAGGAAGTATGTTGTCTAGTTTTAAACTTATCTTTTTCTTGGTTTACAACATGTATGAGCCATCCATGTAAGTATGGAGAGACTTTTACATTTTTCTAGCTCTCTGGTTACTGTGCTTCAGGGCTCCAGGATTGTCAGAACAGGTTTTGCATTCTATGTCTCTACTGGAAAAAATAGTAAAAAAGCTTCTATCATCACTTGACTTGCTTAGTTTTCTGTATTTGTTTGATCTAGGACACATTTTAATTGGCTTATGACACCTTAGTATTGTGTTCAAGTAGAAGATGATGCTGCCTTTTGTAAGTTTCCTTCATTAAGTCAAGGAATATGAAGTAGTCAGTTTGATACAGGAGAAAAAGCCTTAAAAATGCGGGGTCTGTATAAGAAACCTTTTTTCCCTTATGTTAGTGTAACTGCTGTTGACTAGATATATGGGGTCAGATCTCTTGGTGGGGGACTTTTTTGTGAGTAAATAGATTTTCCCAAGACTGTGGCAGTGCTTTCTGGAAGCTCTGTGAAACCTTTTATAGAGGATTTTGTTGCATGTCCTTTGGGTTTGTCAAATGTGTGACTAAATATTTTTTTCAGTCACGCAGCTCATGTTAGAGAAAGAGGGAAGGCTGTATTTTGTGATTTAGGTTATAATAAAGCAGATAGTGTTCTGGTGTCTTTAACTGAATAGGAGGCAATGGGATGGGCTTTTCTTAAGAGTACTGGGGTTATTCAGCATGGAAAAGAGAAGGCTTCCAGGAGACCTCACAGTGACGTTCCAGTGCTTAAAGAGGGCTTATAAAAAAGAGAGGGCAGATGGTGATAGGTAAAGGGGGAATGGTTCTAACTAAAAGAGGAGAGATCTGAGGTTGGATGTTAGGAAGAAATTCTCTACTATGAGGGTGGTGAGTCACTGGAATATGTTGCCCGGAGAAGCTGTGCATGCCCCATCCCTGGAAGTGCTCAAGGCCAGGTTGGAAGGAGATGTGAGCTACCTGGTCTGGTGGAAGATATCTCTGCCAACAGCTGGTGATTGGAACAAGATGATCTTCCAATCCAAGCCTTTCTTTGAGTTCTTTAATTTCCAGGATTTTAATTCCATGTTCAATGAAGAGAGCACTAAAACTCTGTATTCAGGACTGTGTAGTCTGTTGTCTTACATTTTAAATGTATTTTCTTCTGATATCTCAGAAGTTTAGGAAATCTCAAAACAGCAGATAAAAGTTTACCTGGCATCATTCTTGCACATTGCTTGCCTTTCTGAACATGTATGTAAGTTACAATATACAGTGAAAGTATTTTTAAGCTGAAGAATATAATAGAATATGGGATAATTTGGTAGTGATTTGCAAATCAATTTTTAATACAATTTAAAAATTAGCATTAATGAAATAATTTGGTGAAGTAGGACAGTTGTACCATGTTGGCTACACTGATGGTGGGAATTGTCAACCTGTGTAAAACCAAGCTTTTTGTTTTTTAAAAAAAATCATAAATCTTTGATACTATGCTCTGGTATTACTAAAGCCTCTGTAACTGACACCAGAGTACTTCTGATTACACTGGAACTACATTTGCCATACTCTCAAATGGAAAAATGTGTATGAAGTTACTTGCTTGTTATATTCTTTGGGTTTCATTTCTCCATTTGTTAGCCCAGAGCTTAGTCTCATGTAGGGTGAATCAACAAAGCAAAAGTTGCTTGAAAGGAATTTGTAATCTTGTGTTATTCCATTGGTAGGAGTGTCGATTGTTCCCAGCACATTCTTAGTCTAAAAACATGGCTCACCATGCTCCACAGGAAAAAAAATCTTGTGATGTGTTTATCATTACTTTAATTTTAGGGCAATTTACTTAGCTTCCAGTTTTCTTTAGTGGTTCTTGATGAAACTCTACCCTTGAAGTCATGCTCTCCTCATAACCTTTCTGCAGAAGGCTCACAATTATCACCTTGTTGGGAAAGTATTTCAGTTGAAATACTGGTATATTCTCTAATAGATATATTCTCTAATATATTTCTAACTGTATTTATGTAACTGTTTCAAATTTCCTTTTTTTCTGATTTAATTTTTTAGGACTTGATAGCCTGCTGGATGAGAACAGAATATCAGATTTGACCCAGATGTACCAGCTGTTCAGCCGGGTAAAAGGTGGGCAGCAGATCCTTTTGCAGCATTGGAGTGAATACATCAAGGTATGTCAAAGATCTATTACTAACGTAAAAATTTAGGCTGTTACAAATTTCTTCTGTCAAAGCCAAGAATAATACATAGGAGTATCACCAAACTTCTGTTTTAAGTAAATATGGGATGTTAATGCTTCTGCCTCAGTAACAATCACATGATAAGAAACAGCAACACCTACTTTGGTTTTAAATTTCTACTTGGAAATTGCTTTCTTTATAGGTTTGAACATTATACAGGATGTTTTTGGTTGCATTGCTTTAAATAGAACCTTGTGCCCATGTGTTTAGACTATGCTGGACTCTGTGTGTTGTTTTGCTGCAAATACACTCAAGTGTTTACATACCTGCAAAACCTGTTATTCTGCTGCAGTTTAAGCAGTGCTACTTGTAACCAGCCTACAACAAAGCTGATGGATTTTAAAGCTGTTGGGAAGGGAATGCTCGTATTGAAAATAATCCATCAGTCCTATTTAGATCTTTTGGGTTTGTTAGGCATAATATCCATAGAGTATGCTGCCCCAGAGAGCTTGCACTCTAGTGCTCTTGTAAGATGAAGGCAGGAAAATGTCACAGAAGATTTTTCTCCCTGGAGTTGATAATTCCTGATATCAGGGCTCTCCCCTGAATTGCCCATATGTTCGTCAACCTTCAGGATTAAGTGCACGATACCAGTTAATTCCAGAGGTGCCTTTTCTGCATACCTGTGTCTGGAGTTCAGCATGATCCACCAGTGCTGCAGTGGAACATGGCTACCCTCTGCCCCCAGAACTGAGGAGGAATTTATTCCTTAGGGTGTTGCCCAATTGAATGGTGGTGCTGTGGCTGAGGAGGATCCTCTTTCTTCTTCTTTCTCCCAGACCATGCTCATCACTTAATCCTAGTGCTGCCTGCCACTACATAGGCTGTCCTGTTCCCTGTTTCATCACAATACCTGGGCAAGGTCAGTTTAATCCCAGGTTTAGTGAGCTAAGGACACTCACAGAAAAGTCCAAGGAAAGAAGTAGGAGTTCAAGATGGGTAGAAAATAAGGAAAGGAATCTCTCCTCTCACAACAGCTGTGAAATTGGATTATCATACCCTGTGTTTCACAGTCAGACCTCTTACAGCTTTAAGATGGTTGTGTACCTACTCAAAAACCTAGAAAACATTTTCTGTAGTGTCAGTAGATCTCCTCCTTCCAAACATTCTGTGGTAGTGATGAGAGGCTTCAAGAACTTCTAATGTTTCTCTTGTGAGCCAATTTACTGCGGTAAGGGTCTGTGTTCCATTGCAGTCACCCTTTTGTGAATCCAGAGGTGCCATTTGGTTTTTTGCATCTAGGTTTGTTGTTTCAGAATCGGGAGAAAGCCTTGCAATTTATGAATGTACCTGATAGAGACTGTGAGATGCCCAAATGCTGTGTTAATAAAAGTGGAAAATCTGATGGACTAGGTGACCATCAGAGGTCTCTTCCAGCCCAAACTGTTCTGTGATGCACATGTTGATTCTAAGGACCTTGGGAGCCTTGTGTTCAGCTTTATTCTGAAATGGTACTTGAGTGATATCTCCATGAAAGATGACAGTGGCTAATTAGATAATGTAATGGAAATTCTGAGGCTGGAGAGAGACTTCCCCCATCTCTTACTACAGTTGGCAAAAATGTACCCATTGATTACTGGTTTGCTTTTGCTTGTGCTGTGTCCTCTTTCTCACCTTGGAAAACTGATCATTCAGTCCAGGGCGCTGATCACTGTTACTAAGCAAATGTTAATTGTCCAGTAGGTAAAAATCCTCCTTTAGAGGATATTTTAGATAACCATTAGACAAATGGTGTTCTGTCTCTGAGATAATAAACGTAGGAGCAGGAAGAAAAAGTCAGATCTGTGTCTGCTTCTTGTGCCTGAGTGTTTTGTTTCCCTGCAAGTGAGCTAGGATCATTTTGGTTTAGAGCCCTTGATGAAAAAGAAATCTTTGAGGGCTGAGCAGCAGCTCTCAAAGTTTTGCTACCTGTTTAATCAGTTAAGCTCTCTAGTGGGTTTAATAAAAATAGCGCAAAGTTTTCCTTTATACTTAACATTTCTGAGGCAGTTTCCATTTAATTTATTTTATGTGAATCATAGTTCTAGATCTCACTGTGAACTTGCACATCATAGTCATGTCTACTCTATATTTTTTTACTTTTGTCTTAAATGTAAATAATCTTTAAATCAAGCACTAATGTTTGAAATCCATCATTGTGTGTCTAGTTTTTATTTTGAATTTCAATGCATCTCATTTTTTAAAAATTTGAAGTCATAAGTAGTTCTGTAAAAAAATTCCTTTTTCTAATGATAATTTTTATAAGGGTAAATGTGTCTGTTGGGGGAGATAGGTAGCACTCGAAAGTATTTTACTATCAAAAGTGTTTGTTTTACAGAACTTTGGGACAACAATAGTGGTTAATCCTGAAAAAGACAAGGATATGGTGCAAGAGCTACTAGATTTTAAGGATAAAGTGGACCATATCATAGAAGTGTGCTTTCAGAAAAATGAAAAATTTATAAACTTGATGAAGGAGTCCTTTGAAACATTTATCAACAAGAGACCAAATAAGCCTGCAGAATTGATAGGTACACAAATATTTTTCTGTAAAATATTTCAAAAATCTATAGAAAGCATGGTAATGCTGCTGAGTGTGCTAGTGCAATAGTGGTGCAGTTGCATTCTGCTTTAGGAGACTGGTTTGGGGACAGCCCTGAGACCCTGGGTGTGCTGCCAGGGGGCTGCTGGAGCTTGTGTCACCTCCTGTCCCTGCACTGCTGCTTGCACGGGGCCTGGTGCTAACCACTGCTCGCTGCAGCACGGGGCTGCCACGGGAGGAACTGCTCAGGGGGAGAGCAGCTGTAAAGGAGAGCAAGTAAAGGGGAACTGGCTTTAATTGTGGCAGTAGAGGAGTTCTGTGGATGTTCTGGATCTCTCAGAAAGAAGTACAGCCCATCCATCTGCCTTGAAGGCTGAAGTTGGGATAACAATTTTAAAGCCTTTAGATATAAGGAGTTTTAATAGAGGGGAAAAACTCCACTGCCTTGACAAGAGAGCTCATGCTTATTAAGGGGAAAGATAAAAACAAATACTTAAAATATTTCATTTATCCCTGATTGGGCAAAAGCTATCCTGACAGTTTTGCCTGCTGAAAAACTGGAGCTGTGGCATTTTACACCAGGAGAGGATCCTGCTCCTTGGTTGTTTGTTTTTCCTCTATACTTTGTTTTGCCTTTATTTGGCTGATTTTGTCTTCCTTCTAAAATCAGCTTTATGTAGGGCAGATTGCACAACATAGTGATACAGGTTACAGCCATTATATGGGCTGTTGTCATCGTGGATCATGGTGTCCCAGCTCCCACAAAGGTTTTCTTCTTACACAGAAGGTTGTATAAGGATACTAACATGGCTTAATAAATACTTAGCTAAATTCAAGGCTTAACATTATTTCTGGCATTCTGAAGCTACTAACTGGAAAGCATTGCTTAAAATTTTAATATGCTCCTACCAAGGAGCTTGAGGGACCTGGTAAAGATCTATAAAAATATAGTCCTCTTTATGTTGTTTGTTTCTGTTTCTCATAAAATACATTCATATACATTGTATGCTTCCAAAACATTGTCTTTCAACAAGTAATGTGCTTGTATGACACAAAATGTGGGAATTTCTAATGTATTAATTTTAATTATTATACTGTATTCATTTTTTTGCCTTGGACTATTCCTTTTTGCAGTACTTTTCCATTATATATAGTAGGGCTCCAGTAATATTCCAGTAATACAGTAGGGCTCTGTAATTCCATTGAGCATAGGGATGGGAAAAGGGAAAATAGAAAATGTAGTGCTTATCCTATGTTTTAACATATAGTAGTATTTAACCCATAGTAATATTTCAAGCAAGAGATGCTGAAGTTGGTTATTTTAGATCTATTTTTTAAACTGTTGCCTAATTTTATTTGTAGCAAAATATGTGGATTCCAAGTTAAGAGCTGGTAATAAAGAAGCAACAGATGAAGAGCTGGAACGAATCCTTGACAAAATAATGATCATATTTAGATTCATTCATGGTAAGCAATAGCAGTTCACTGTTGATGCAATTAAAACTGTTACCTTTGCTGTTAGCAGGGCTGCTTTCCTGTGAATGCAAGAGATCTTTTTCAGCATGAATTTTTGCTCAACTCGGTCTTTAATTCAGGTTGCCTTACTCTTGAAGGAGCACAAAAAATATGCAGGGGAGGACAAATAGTTCTGTGGATATCGGCAAGTTACAGACCTTTGAGTCTTGTGAGTGGAGACCTAAGAGTTAGAGGTGTTGCTGGAAGTTTTCTAACATAAATTAACCACGGCTGTAACCATAACTTCTCATTTAATGACAGTACAGACTTTGCTGTCCACTTATGTATGTTGTAGGTACAAAGCATGAAAACCCAGCAACTTTTATTGACTTCTCTTTTCTCATCGTAGCTGAAAAGGAACACAGAGGAGAGCTCAAAATGACAGGAAAAAGTGTTACTGCTGAGTTTCACTGCCTTTGAAATGCATTTCCTTCATGTATTAGCAAATCCCCCCTATCTTAGCAAAACCCTTGACTGTGTTAGGATTTTTTTTTCGTATATTGGCTATTGGAAAAACCAGTGGTCTAATCCAATATAGATGCATTGTCATTGCTCTGAGGGAAGTGGAATGTGTGTCCTGGGCTGGGGTGGAATAGCAGGAATTACTCAATTCTGTATTAGTTTGTCTGAGATCTATGGGGTTCTCTCCTCATAAAAATCCCAAACAAGTACAATATGATGGGAAAGCAGTTGAGTCATAAAGTAGTATCATTTGCATAATTGAATCATAATTGCAGTATTTTTGTCAGATGGAGATGGTGAATGAAAACAGTTGTACTGGCAGCTTGTCAACCTAAGAGAATAATTTTTGTTAATCTGCAACTTTCACCAACTCTTGTTCTTTTCATACTTTTTTAGTATTGAGCTAAAAGCATAGATTTTATTTTGAGCTGTCTAGTACCTAAGAGCTCTTTCAAGAGCAGATGATAATTAGTAGGTAGTTTCTGGGTATTGGCCTTTTTGATAATATCTTGATGCAGCTGGTTCATAAAATTTAATCAGGACAGGATGGGGACGGTAGAAGACTGTTGTAAGATGCCCAAATTGGAAGCTGTTCACAAGGAATTACGAGGGGCTACTGTAGGCAGCACAGGTAGTGCCTTGGGTTACAGTAAAATTGTTCATCTTAAAAGGGAAACACCTTGCACTGTCATATGGGAGAAGTTTGGGTTTAAGGTGTGAAAATTTTTGGGTGTCTATATGACTCATTTCAAAAGGCTATTGTCAAACTATGTGAGAAGACTTCTGTTAAATTTTCTTTCCCTTAGGCTTTTAAAATGTTTTCTTTAATATATAGAAAATCTCCCTCCCTCCTTTTTTTTCTCTTAATAGATCAGACCAGTGGAGGGGAAATGTTCTTCTGGACCCCAGAGTAATTTCATTTGTTTTGTAGCTGATCCAGTGGGAAATACAAGGCAGCTCAAGTTCCTGAGGCAGAATAAAAAGAAATAAGTAAACATTTTGCAAAATACTTTAAAAATATTAAAATATAAAAAGAACAAAATGTTCACATGTTTTTCTTCACTGCTACATAATGAATATTCTGCTAATCATTTTTCATGAGAGAGGCTTGTGTCACAAACCTGAAGGGCAGTGGTGCAGATAGAATGTATAATTTAATTTTTTTTTTTATTTCAATTTCTTTACAGGGAAAGATGTGTTTGAGGCATTTTATAAGAAAGACTTAGCCAAAAGACTGCTGGTTGGAAAAAGTGCTTCAGTAGATGCTGAGAAATCCATGTTGTCAAAGCTTAAACATGGTAGGTGTCTTCAGATGTGTTAAATTTGTATTACTTTTTGGCATGCAAATTTGGAATCCCTATTTTCTCATGCTTTTAAGAAGTGAAAAGACAAAGTTTAAGTAATAGCTGTTCAGGTCTTAACTTAAATATTTAAGGGAGGATGTAAGTGTGTGTGTATATGTATATCAGACCTTTCATTATGCTCAGCAAGAATTATAAGGCTGATTTCTTAGGTGTGAGACTGGTTTATTTAATGTACCTACAGAGGAGCAAAATCCTGAAAAGATACCTATTTGTAGGTGCTCTGTAACCTGGTAAATGTGGCTCAGCTGTCTCAGGTTAAATCAGGTTTATCACTTGTTTTGTGCTTCTTTGTAATTGTGGGATCTTTGGGGTTTTTTGTGTGTGACAGAATGTGGTGCTGCTTTTACCAGCAAACTGGAGGGCATGTTCAAGGACATGGAACTGTCAAAAGATGTCATGGTGCAGTTCAAGCAGGTACATTACCTTTTGTTTGTAGTCATGAGACATTTAATGGTGCTATCCCTTGGATTAAGCTAAAATTAAACAACTGCTTTTGAGCAGGTCCTAGTAATAGTTCTACTTGCCTTTCTGTTTATACAACAGAATTTTTTTATTGTATACAATAATTTTACAATTTGGATTCCTTTTAAAGTAAATGAGTCTAAATACCACATAGCAATTTAGTTGACTGACATCCTTGGAAGTCTGTATCCCTTCATTCTGTAAACTGGTACTGCTCTGATGAATTTTTTGTGAATAGCCCACACCAGAGAAACTCCCTGAAGGTTGCTAAGTGCACAGCAACTGTGCCTGTCTCAGCCCCAGTGTTTCCAGCTTGTTGGTGACTGATGAATACTTTTAGAAATTACTGTGCACATTCACCCTGTTGTTGCATTTCTCTCTGGGTACTTGTTTAGGGGCCTTACTGAAGTCAGGATGCTGGGTCAGAGAGCTGACCCAGGACAACACCTGTAATAAAATACTGTAGTGACTCTTCTGTCCCAGATTTTGCAGTCTGGCTTGACTGATGCTCTACTCCAATTACATAAAGTTTCGTCTAACAGATGTAGAAGTCCAAGGGGATTCTTTTGATCTTACAGTCCTTGCCATGGTTTCTTTTCTTTATCTGCATGTGATTAAAGCTTCTTTGACCTTAGCACCCTGTATAGACAGAGCTCTAGAATACTTCAAGGCATGTTGGTCTTTTCTTTGTACTCCCAACTACTTGCTGTGTTTTGAAGTTGGGGAAAGTGGTCATTAGATAATTACTCAAAATCCTGATAGAGCATGTCTAACCAAGGCTGTGGCCTGTAAGAAGTTTTAATTGTTATACTAATCCTAAATTTCTAACTTAAGTATATACATTTTCTAATTTAGTATCCAGATAGTATACTTGAATAATTTTTCTCTTCTATTTTAGTATATGCAGAACCAAAGTGACCCAGGAAATATAGACCTGACAGTAAATATATTAACTATGGGATATTGGCCAACTTATACACCTATGGAAGTCCACCTAAATCCAGAGGTTTGTGTTTAAATTCTTCTTCTAAATACACTTTACCAAATGAAATCATTAGCACAGAATGTGTTAATGACCTTCATTCAAAGTTTTTTCTGCTAGATAGATATCTAAGGGGTTTATGTACTTTTAAGGATTCCAGAATTGCAAAAAATAGAACGTAGAGGATATGGTCCACTTTGTTCAGATGATTATTTCACTCAGTGTGGGTTTTTTTTACCTGTATAATAGTGTCATTGCCTTTCTTAGCATTGCAGTCAGTTACTTAAAAGTTTGCAGTGGGTCAGCTCACCTTAATTTAGTCAGTCTTTAACTGCATTGGTTAGGCACTTTGAACTAGTCAGTAGTTGTGTTTTTGCAAGTTCCTTTTTTCCAAGATACTTCATCTGTTCCCTGTAATGTATCACACAAAACTAGCCCCTGCATTTAAATAGTATTTGCTTGAAAAATGATTGTTTCCAAGTTGAGAGATTCTTGCAAAGCTCCTTCCAGTATGGATTTAGGTTGAAATGTGTTTTTGGAGTCCCTGTTTCCTACAATACCTTGTTTGATCAGAGGTATGGGAAGCACTTCAGAGGTGATAATGGGGTTCCACTCACTTTGGAAGATATGGAAGCTCTTGTGTTCTTGTTACTGAGGTTTCTTTTCCTCCGTTGCAGACTAGTTCTGAAGGGTCCAACCTGAGCAACACATCATGAAAAAGGAGGGGTAGAACCCCCTTAGTTGGAAGTAAGGGGGTATAAAGTAGTGGCATAGAACTGGAGTTTCATTCCATCCACAAACTACAGGAGGAACTTTAGAGCAGATTGTACTAGCCAGTGTAAAGGTGTGAGATGGATGCTTTTTGTCCCATGATCTCTAGGTCAGATTCAAAGTCAGGGACAAAACCAGTATATCTTTTGAGGTTTACAACCCTTTACAGGGAGTTTATTTTACTGTTATTCAAAACAAGCAAATTAAAAACCCAAGGAAAATGCAGTTATTTTTTAATTGAGGCTTTCTTATATGCATAGTAGCAGTTGAGAGCAAAATTTTGCTCTTTGGATTAAGTTTTTCCTGCAAAAGAACCTGTTATGAAACATGGTTGAGGAGAATAAAGAAATTGCATGTGTGAAATCATTTGGTATTGCTGCAAGATATAATGCTAGTGTTTCTTCTCTTTTCTTAACAGATGATAAAGCTTCAAGAGGTATTTAAAACCTTTTACCTGGGAAAACACAGCGGTCGAAAGCTTCAGTGGCAGACCACTTTAGGACACGCTGTCCTAAAGGCAGAATTTAAAGAAGTAAGTTTGGTTGCATACTGCATTGCCTGTTAGGTTAAAATTGAAGTAAATTATTTGGAATCTAATCATGTGTTGCATTTTTTATAAAGGTAGTAATATTTTTGTAGAGGAACAATCACAATTCAGTACTCTTTTTTGTAAAGAAAGTAGTCTTTTTATGATTAAACTGAAATACCACCTAGCTAACAAGACAACAATATTTGCTAGGAATTGTTGCTTATTACAATAAATAAAGTTGTAATAAAGCAAGAAATTAAAACAAGAAAAAGGCAGCATTTTTTCTGTAATTTGGAATTGTTTTGATTGTAGAAATCCTGGTGATGCTTTTGGTATGCTTGGCATACATAAAGAGACTGAAGGGTGTTAGTCATGTGATGGCTGTGGTTAAAATTTAAATGCTTGTAGAATATTTAACTGTTAAATAGCTGCACTGTTTGTTCATGTGGTTTTGTTTTGTCTCATGCAGTATCTTGCCTTGTAATATTGCAGCTACACTGAGCCACAGCAAAGACAGAAAAAACCTTCAATTCTTCTACCTACTCATTGTGAATATTAACTTGAGTTAATTACAGACAAATTCACTCTTGATAGTGGCAACACCAAAATGTCATGTAGTGTAATTAAAATGAAGTGAATCATGTGAAGTAAATACCAGGCCATTCTAATGAGCTTCTGCTATGTATTGTATTGTTACTGTTAGAGGAGCAAAAAAAAGATATTTTATATTGTGTTTCCTCAATACTACATTCAGGCAGATTCTTCTGTGTGCCAGGCATTCTAAAATGCATATCCATTCTTCTAGAAATAGAAAAATTAATGTATACTTTCTGTAACTGTCAAATGTAGGGGGTACAGTAGAAAATTCTCTGAATATTACTATTTGTTGTTTCTCTTTTAGGGGAAGAAGGAGTTTCAAGTATCACTCTTTCAGACATTAGTATTGCTTATGTTTAATGAAGGAGATGAATTCAGTTTTGAAGAAATTAAAATGGCTACTGGTGTAGGTAGGAAAAATACTTTCTGATTTTTAAATTTATTCATCAAGTGATTGGCAATTATGATTTGCTATGTGAAGGCCTAATTTTAAGAAATTTGTCACTATCATTAGGACAAACTTTATGTGCCAAAAGCATACACACACCCAAAGAGATGAGAACATACCACAGGTGTTTCTTAGTGTATTTTCTTGGTGTGTGAAATTGACCCTTCACAAGATTTATTAAGATCTGTGTGGCATGTGGTACTAGCAACCTATTAGATTTACAAAATGTATCACTGCAATTCTTAAAATGTAAGTGGTGATAAAGACTATTGTGTGTACAGATTGTTTTTGCCCCTGTTCAGTTTCACATACTATATTTTGAAAATGATCTGTTGTAGAATGCTCTCAGTTGGGGGTGATTTAAGAGAGTATTTTCAATTGGAACTGTTCTGAGAGCTCACCTGCCTGTTGCCCATTCCTGTTGCTGGGATGCCCTTTCACAGCAGGTCTGATCTGTTCAGAGCAGCACTGTGTGCTGGTGCATACTCTGTATCTCTCTGCCTCTGCACTTGAACCTGAAGGACGAAGAAAGCTGAGGAAGAGTACAGTTTTCTCTTTAACTATCTGCAGTATCTCTCTTGTGTTTTTATGATCCTGGGTGGGCTTTTTTCCCTGAATTCTTACCCTTTGTTGAAATAGTTACAGCCAAAACACTGTCATCATTACTCCTGTAGTCCTTCACATTTTGAACCTTAAGATCAATCTAATACAGCAGTATCTGAAAGAGTATTTGAGCCCTTACAAGTACTGAAATATTGTAATATATTTACTAAAATACTGTAAAATGGGGGTACCAAGAATCCTTGCGGTTCAGAATGATGCACTGCAGAAGGAAGTACAGCCTGGGTGCTCCATTGTCTCAGTGTCAGTGCTTCAAGTTACTTAGTCATCCTCTCCCTTAATGGCAAGGGAACTGAAGAAAATCCATGCCAGTGATAATAATCATCAGGATAGTCTGGAGAGGCTCATTAGGTTGGAGTACAATGTTTACAGAACAAACACAGGTTCATGCAAGCCTGATCCAGGGTCCTGCGTTCTCATCTTAGATTGCTGTCCCTTAGAGCTGCCATTCTGGCTGCCTGACAGCAATAGATAAAATCTGCTGCATGGAAATCCATTCCATTATAGCACAAAATAAGAAATTCAATAAACTGTTTTTAAGGCAGGTGGATGGAATTGATAGCTGGGAGCTACCTCTCTATCATTGCACTGAGTGCCATGTCTGTATTTCTCTCACCCTTGGAGAAGTAGTATGGAAATTTAGGTGGTAAGGACAGCTCATGGTCCATGGGGTTCCTGTGAGGCCAGGATGAATAGCACAGGATCACAGAATGGCTTGGATTGGAAGGGATCTTAAAGATAATCTTGTTCCAGCCCCCTGCCCTGGGCAGGGACACTTTCCATTAACTCAGGTTACTGTGAGCTTCATCCAGCCTTTTCTTGAACACAGCCCAGGGAAGGAGCATCCAGACAACCTGTTCTAGTGCCTTGCCACTCTGACAATAAAGAATTTCTTTCTAATACCTGATCTGTTCTGTTTCAGTTTGAAGCCATTCCCCCTTGTCATGTCACTATATGGTCTTGTAAATTTACAAGTTACTCTCCATTTTTCCTGTAGCGATTAACTGGCCATGACTGGAACCTGTGTTTTCCAATCACTGTTACAATAAATCATCATTAGCCTCTTTAATGAGATTGTCCCTGGTGCATTAGGACAGTGAGAAAAAGCATAAACTGTTACTCAGAAAAAATGGTCACCTTCTCTCTGATTATGCTTCTTCAAGATGTGTTATCCAAATATATTCTTTGTTTTTACTTACCTGTCAAGGGAGCCTCTAGGAGCTGTAGTTTTTACTTCTATTTCAGAGATTGATAGGTAATTGTAAAATCCTTCCCTTTGGCATACTGTAACCTGTGACTTCACATGCAGAGCTCCGGAGTGTTTTAACAGCAGCCTTGTGTTGGGGCAAAAAAGCAGCTCAACAATCTGTACTAACTGAGGCTGAAACACACAATGTCTCAAATGTCATAAATGCCAGTTTAGCCCACATTGTTTGAAGGGGTTTTTTTAAGAAATCATAGAACAGTTGGAAGTCTAAAAGAAGGAAAAGGTTGCTCTGTGTAAAAGCTCAAGTTTTTTAAAAATAGCAATAGTGTTAATCTTTTACTCAGCTGTACTTCAGCACTAGATTGCAAAACCTTTCAGGAGATCCAGCACATTGAGTGATAATTTTATACTGTGACTAAAGTATTCTAGACACTGCAGAGGCTGTTTCAATGCAAAATCTTGATACAAGACTTTGCAACATAATTAGAATGTTTAAGATTTCATTTTATGTTGTCTAAATGCTTTTAGCCCTAAATATTACTAGAAATTTTCTCCACACACTTGTGTCTACTACTCTCCCATTTTGGGAGAAGTTTGACTGTAATAGCTGCCAACTCTACCCTCCCACAAAAGTGTCCTGTCATTTTAGACTTCTGTATTTTTATTCCATTATATATTTTTTTGCTGTGTGATAAAAACACTGATCAAATCTTGAAATAGGTGGCTTTGAGTTTCTTGTCATACACTGACTTTTCTTTTCCAAAGTCCTGTTACTACCCCACAAAACTAAAGCAATAAAACTAAGTTTTTGTTAATGGAAGTCTTTTCTGAAACTATTTTTGGAAGGAAAACTCACTGAGATGAGCCTAAATCTGTCTTTCTCATGTATATAATCATGTGCATGCTCTCAGCATTTAACCCGTGAAAGATGAGACCAGGTTTGAAGGCCGTGAGCTTCTTCTTAATTGGAACTCAGTTAGAAGAAAGTATTAACATAAAACCACTGGCTTTTCAATTTATTTCTAGATTAATCCCATAAAACTCTTGATGTTAATGTTTTGTTCTGCTTTCTCCCATATTTGAACTCCTTCACAGAGGACAGTGAATTAAGAAGAACCTTGCAGTCTTTAGCTTGTGGAAAAGCACGAGTATTGATTAAAAATCCAAAGGGCAAGGATGTAGAAGATGGAGATAAATTCATCTTCAATGGTGATTTCAAGCATAAGTTGTTTAGAATAAAGATCAACCAGATTCAGATGAAAGAAACAGTACGTACTTTTTGCATTCATTCAGTTTATATATTAACTGTTTATCTGCATATCCCATATGGAAAGATGTAATCTCTTTTATTTTTTGCATATAAAGAAATGAATATTTAAATTCAAATTATAATTAATTTTTAGAGTAGTCAAGATGACTCAGAGAGGCAATAAAGACTTTAAAATCACTGAAATTGAAAACAACTTAGGTTGCTTCCTGTGCTTGCAAATTTAAATGGCTGTATATTAAACAAAAAGGATCTTGTAGATGTTTCAGTCTATCTTAGAAGTTTCTCTGGTATTGCTGAACTCATGAATCAAATGTCACCATGTCACTTCTATATTTAGCAGGTAAGAAGGCTATAAAAGTCAGGGTTGTCCCTGATTCTGCAGTGAAAACAAGCCTTTTTTTGTTGTATCTGAATTCCCATTCTTGACCCAAGGTGACATACTCTGATTAACAGTGGTTTGTTTCTTTTTTTGCCTTTGCATATTAAATTCCCTCAAAGTCAAACTGGAGTTTGACATAAAACACTGCTGTGTTTGGGCTGTCAAAGTGTTATGCGTTCTCTTAAAAATCTTATGGGGGTTTCTAAGATTTACTTTTATTTATCAAATAATGTAAGCTAAGACATTTTTTTCCTTTACATTATCCTGAATTTTCTCTTTTACTTGATTTAACAGTGCACTTCAGAAATCACTTAGCTCTTAGCATGCAGTAATGCATGCATCTGTCTCAAAGATAAATAACCTTCATTTTATTGTGAAGGTTAACTATAGAGATAGAATTAATAAAAAGTAGCAACAGAGGGTGACATGATTTGTTGTGTTATATTGTTCTTTAGGTTGAGGAACAGGTCAGCACAACTGAAAGAGTATTTCAGGACAGACAATATCAGATTGATGCTGCTATTGTACGAATAATGAAGATGAGGAAGACTCTTGGTCATAATCTTCTTGTTTCTGAATTGTATAATCAACTGAAATTTCCTGTAAAGGTAACTCATGTTTTTGTTTGTCCAACCATCCTAGGTTTATCTAAATATATGTAATATATGTTTCTATTCAGTTTGTCTATAAGAGCAAGAAATGTGAAATATCATAGAATTAAACCCAAAGATGACGGTGTTGTGTGAGCAGAAATAAGTCAGAATATCAGTACTACATCAGTTACATACTATGGTGCATTTCTTATGCAGCTTTTAGCAGTATTTTTTAATATGTTTGCCTTTGTATTACTAACTGTTATACTAATCTCATCTTTTCTTGTAGCCTGGAGACTTGAAGAAGAGAATTGAATCTCTCATTGACAGAGACTATATGGAGAGAGACAAAGACAACCCCAATCAGTA
The DNA here is from genome assembly GCA_024865655.1 of Emberiza elegans. Classification (NCBI taxonomy): domain Eukaryota; kingdom Metazoa; phylum Chordata; class Aves; order Passeriformes; family Fringillidae; genus Emberiza; species Emberiza elegans. The sequence continues at coordinate 60,485,138 of JALJVW010003023.1, read as the reverse complement.
CCACTATGTTGCATAAAGAAGAAATAGTTTTATTTAAAAAAATAAAAAAACTTAAAAATAAAAACCAAATCATCCACATATATCTTTAGGACACCAAATACATATGCTGCTCCAGACTTTCCTTTTAGCAGATTTCAGGTTGATGTATATTATTCAAGCAGCTGCATGCACTGCTGTGGAAAAGAAGCAAAATGACATCTTAATTGATCACCTTTGTCAAGACTTCTTACTACTTTTAAATGCCCTGGGGTTTTTTCCCCCTTTAGTTAATCTTTTTTCTTTTGGGTTCTTCAGAATGTAGTTTTTACAGTTTTGTTTAGCAATGTCATTGAAGTTGGATGGAAAGGTAAAATCACCTGTGTGAGAAATACTTCTGTCATGGATGCAAGTCTGGTTTCTTCATTTAGGTGTTCCTAACTGCATCCACCAAGTCCCTAAATGCTGCATTCTTTAGCTACAGTTACAACTTGGGTAACTTTTTAAAAACCCTTCATTGATGAACATGTATGTACAAGCAGTGTTGGTGAAATACACTGAAGTTTTGCACCATGAAAACCCTTAAACTTGTGTTCAGTTAATTTTCTTCCAAGTTATTACAAACTTCAGTCTGGTTTGGATAAATCAGGTTTTGAAGTGAGATTCTTGAAGTGCCAAGAGGACAGCTGCATTCATGTGTGTACTGAGCTGTTGGATTCTTTAGCTAAAATATGGATTGTTCTATTATTACTACTTCTGCTGGCTTGAGTGGCAAAGATTAGATCTGAGTCAAGGAGGCCCTACCTCATTTTAGGGCAGCAGGTGTATTTCACTGTTTCTGTAATTGCTGTAACATTTAGTTCTGCCTTGAAAATAACATCCAGGGAACCTACTGTACAGCGTGCTCCACTTTAAGAAAACAAGACCTTTTTTTAAAAAAATACTTTTATGGTCTCAATATTGGGAAAGCATAGCTTTTTGTCTTGAAAGACTAAGGACTTTGTGAGTACTTTGTTACATATTGTACATATATAAGTTGATTTGAATTAAAGAGTGAAAGACACTGTAGATCTGTTAGATAACTGTAACCATAAGGAAGACACCTTTTCTGGTAATACTTGCAAGACTGTTTATTTTCCTGATTTGTCTACTGGTATGTTTCATTCTGAAAAAGAGCTACCAAAGGAGTTTTGATCACTGCATAAAGGAGAATTTACCTGAGCAATTTTGTCTTGAGATATACCTTACTAAGTCCATGTTATGTGGGGTTTGTGCATCAATTAAAAGGCCACTTCTTAAACTAAACAGTGCTATGAGGTGACAACTTGTGGAACTACATATTAAAAGTCTTTATTCTGTCCTCTGGTGTTATTAATTGTATTGCGTTCTGAATTATTTTTGTTCTTTGTCTTTGGAAACTAAACACATTTAGTTTATTGTATTTAAAGCATATTTAATATTATAATGTAGACTTATTTTAATATTTGAATCTTCAGTTAATGCAAATAAAAGCTTTGATGCATATTAAGTATTTCTTAGCCTTTGTGAGGATGTGACACTGCAGTTTATTTTTGAGGTTGGTTTTTAGTCTTCTACCATTCACTTTGTAGTTCAATTTTTAAGTATATGGAAACCAATCAGATCCATCTTACCAGACTTCTAAACTAAAAAGGAATATGTGCCTCACAGAAAGGTAATGGCCAGAGAGGCTTTAATCATACTGAAAGCTGGCAGCGGTGTGAAGCAACTCTTAGGAAGCAGTGAGAATGGTCCTGCCTGCCCTTTCTGAACTCAGATGTTCTGGTTCAGTAGTTTTAAACAACACCTTAAAGGAGTGGTGTTATCCTGAAGATGACAGAAGTGGTTCTGCCTCAAGAAGCAATGTTAATTAAAAGTGCTGAGATGTGCAGTTTTTCTTAATTGCCACAGACTAAGGGCTCTTTGGCTATGTTATTCTGGTCTAGCAATTAAAAATTAATTGTTCCACAGCAGTGGAAATTATGAAGCCTGTCTTTCTGTGCTGTATGCCCTTGGTACCCAACTGTATCATCCCCTGCAAATAACCTCAAGCAGCAGTACTCAGAGGGGTTCTCCTTGGTTCTGCCTTTCTGCTTGTGGGAGTGGGGGTTTTGTCCCTCATCCAGCTGCTCATCTCTACCCATCCCCTTACCCCCTGAACCCACAGAGAATGTCATGATCTCTGAGGACTTTTCCACACTGGTCTGCATGTGGCTTCAGAGGTTCAAAAGCTTTGGGAGAGACTGACTGGCCAGGTAATTGTGACTCTTTTTTTTTCCCAGGTCCTCATTTTTAATTTGATTTCCTCAAATTTTTCTTACTGGGACACTTTATGTGCTAAACCAAACAGGTAAGCAGTTATTTTGAGTCAGCCTGGAAATCACTTCTCCATAGTGGAACCAGCTGCATTTGATTGGTTTTCAGTAGCTGGTGATGGAATTTGGCTGAGCAATCTACCTCAATCAGTTGGTTCTTTGGGGGCACATTGCCTGAGTGTACCTGTACCCACAGGGCTGAGGTTGTTTAACATTTTTTCCTGGAAGATCACCCAGCGTGGAAGATGTTGGGCAGTAGCAAAGTAACAGATGTCCTCTACAGAGCATCAGTGTTCAGGTATGTCAGGGAAACCTGGATCTTGGCAATTCAGTGTCCTTAGAACAAATTGTAGAGCAGCTTCTGTGGAATCACAAAAATAACAGCAGGAGCCTGGATACAGCTGGAGGCTCTAACTTACCCAAACACATAATATATACATTGAAAAAGCAATTTTCTGAAATGTCACATGCTGTTATCTGGTCCAACATTTCCTCAAGGAAAGTGAGAATGTATAGGCTGGGGGCTGACTTACAGGTGCTTCCCAAGCCTGGCAGTCCCAGCTCTCCTTAGCCAGCCAACAGCCTCCTTTCTGCCTTCTCCTTGGGTCTTTTTTCCTTAGTTCTGTATTTTAGCTTTCCCTGGATTCCTTTAGCTGAACCTGAGTTTAGCATTTAACTCTCTTGATCTGCTGCAGCTTTTTTCATCCTTTCTTTGTGCTATACACCTTTGAAAAAAAAAAACTATGCACCTTTCGGGTAACTTCAATGTCTCAATTTGTTATGCAGATCTCCCTATGCACTGCTCCAGGCAGGGGCGTGGAGTGCCTGGGAAGCTGCCCAGTGGAAAAGGACCTGGGGGTGCTGGTGCCAGCAGTGCCCAGGTGCACAAGAAGACCAATGGCATCCTGGCCTGGATCAGCAATAGTGATCCCAGCAGGAGCAGGGCAGGGATTGTCCCCCTGTACTCAGCACCAGTGAGGCCACACCTCACATCCTGTGTTCATTCTGGGCCCCCTGCTACAAGAGAGACACGGAGGGGCTGGAGAGTGCCCAGAGAAGGGCACTGGAGCTGGGGAAGGAAGCTGGAACAAGTCCTACAAGGAGCAGCTCGGGGAGCTGGAGTTGTTAGGGCTGGAAAAAAGAAGGCTCCAGGAAGGGAGCCTTATTGCTCTCTTCAACTGCCTGAAAGGAGGCTGTAGCCAGGTGCGGGGATTGCTCTCTTTTCCCAGGTAACAAATGACAGGATGAGGGGAAAAGACCTCAAGCTGTGCCAGGGGAGGTTTAGACTGGATATCAGGAAAACTTTCTTTACTCAAAGGGTTACTGATCACTGGATCAAGTGGTCCAGGAAGTGATGAAGCCACAATCCCTGTAGATGTGGTGCTTAGGCTAGGCAGTGCTGGGTTGCCAGTTGAACTCAGTTTGAGGTCTTTTTCCAACCTAAATGGTTCCATTCTGTTTGTAGGTTTATTATCTTTGGCAGGTGTGTTCAGGAGAGTGGACTCTGTACCGTGAACTTGGTTAGCCATTCCTAGCAAGTCTCTTCTGAAAGTAGGTAACTGTGTGAAGTCAAGTAATACTCAGCAAAATGAAAAAATACTCATGTTTTGTGGAAATTCTTTCCTTGTAAAATCTCCCAGCCTGCATTCTATCTCCTTTGTTTGTACTCTGCTTTGACCTCCCAGGACAGTTTTTACTGTAGTAATGGCTCCTAACTCTCCTGGGTGTTTCCCATGAGCAGCCCATTCTACCCATTCCTATCTGGGCCTGTGAGCATGCTGGATGGCCAGCAGCTCTGTCAGATGAAATGTGTAGTGGCTGGGTATGGACTATGTTTCCTTTCCCTCAGTGCCAGCACGGATCTGGGCCTCCAGGCTGTGTATATAGCAGCTTTTACAGAAACTTTAACTTTGTTTGTTTATGTCTTACCCTGCTATCATGTTTGATTGATGTCAGCCAACAAGTTACCAAGCAGTGGGGCTGATGGCCAGCACCGTTGAGCAAGACTTGATGCATTTGTCTAACAAACACCCTGGTAGTACCTGTACTGAGAGGAGGTGGAAATTGATATGGTGCTGTCCCTGCCCCATTAACGGTGGCCCAGTGAGCTAATGATCCACATCATGGAAGGGCAACATCATTCTCTGCTGATAACCTTATGTTCTTTATTTACCAAATTTTACCACAGTATTGTTGCTTTATGCAACTTTTTTTTTTGAGCAATCCAAGCATCTCTAATTTTTCCCTTCATAGATGCGTACTGATTTTCCAGCAGGGATGCAGAATACTGCACACAAAGTTTAAACCTGACCTTGGGCCTCCCTCCCCACTTGTCTTTGCATTCTGCAGACCTTCCTCCACTCCCAGGGCAGGTTCCAAAAACAGTGATCCAAAATGAGAACAACCCATGTCCCACCTCCATTACCCTCAAACCCTCTGCAGATGAGTCATTCAAACACTTGACCAGAGCTGCTTATTATATCCTTTTTCAAACTAACTTCTGCTTTTGGCAATGCATGGAAAGAATAAAGATTGCTGGAAGTGTTGCAGGGGAAAACAAACTTAACTAAAATAATGCATTACTGTGTCTAAAAATGCACAGGTAAAAACACAGCATTAAAAAAGAAATACGTGTTTATAGCAATAGCATTGAAAATGAAAGGTAGATCCCCATGCTATTCTAAGGAGCAAGTTCACAGCAGCTGAACTTGACTTTAGCAGCTGGGAGTAGATAAACTGCATTTCAAATGGGTTCAGTGTAATAAAGTATGAAGGCAGCTTGGGAGCAGGAACCATGAATCTGGAGCAGCCTGTAGTGAGGAGAGGGGCTCTACAGCAGGCATTGTGAGAAAGCAGAGGCACACTGCTACTGGCACACATTCCAGTCGTACTAGAAACAGGATTGCAGGAGCAAGATACAGCTTCTGGCGTTTCACATGAAGTAAGCATACCCCCAGCAGTGTGGATGAAAGAGAGCATTGGATTACAAAGTGATCAAATGACCTGGGCTGTCCATCTCCATTACATGTGAGAATGTTTACAAGCTAACTTCACCTTCTTTTCTGGTTATCTCAAAGGAAAAAAAAAGAAAAGGGATTCCTTAACAAGCATCAGACATCTGAAGGATGTCTGAAATTGCAATTTTTACCCATGCAAACACACGTCATTAGCAGTCAGTCCCTATCCTGTCTTGCAGCACATGTGACTCATATGTATACCTGGGTATATATAGACAGAACACTTCAGAGACAACAGCCCATCAACTTCCAATGTTTTTACACAGGTGGGACTGAATTAATTCTGTGCGCGATGACTGTACTCACCTCGGACTGCCTTTAGCTGCAGTGGCACGCAGCTCAGAGCCCAGCGGCACTGCCCGCTCCCCTCACACGGCCCCGCTCTCGCGAGACGAGACCCTCCCCTCCCTCCCCGCCACTGCCGTGCCCCGCCGGGTCACGTGACGGGCACCCCGCCTCGGTGACGTCAGCGGTCACATGACCGGTCGGGGCCGTCGCCAGAGCGCCCCGAGCGCGGAGCCACCGCCGCCCCGCGCCCGCCCTCGGTCCGAGCTCGCTCCCGCCGCGCCCCGTCCCTGCACCCCGACATGGCCCGGGGGCTGCTGGCGGCGGCTGCCCTGCTAGGTAAGGAGGGGACGCGGGCGGCCTGTGCGATCGGCGGGGTGGCGGGGGCGGGTCGCAGCGGCCTGAGGTGGTCCCGGGGCCGGCGGCCCTGGACGCGGCACCTGTAACCGGAGACCCGCCCGCGCGGCCCCTCCCGCCTGCTGTCGGCCTGCCCGGGTGCTGACTGAGCCGCGGGGGCTCAGGGCCCTTGGGGGGCCATCCCCCGCGCTCCCTGTGGCGCCCGGGAGCCTCCGAGGGCCGCCCGGGGTCCGAGGGCCATGAGGGACGGGAGGCGGCGGCGGCCGCGCTGAGCCGCGTTAGAGCCCGGGAACGCCGCTCTGGGCACCTGCGCTGGGTGCAGGGACTGCGCTCCGGGAAGAACCTGGAAACGCGCCTGGAGCACGAGGCATGGAGACGCGGGGGCTACTGATGTCATTGCTAGGAAGCAGCGCTGTTCTATAGAATATGTAGTGCTGCGTTGCTTAATGGCTTTATTCCTGCCCTATCTTGAGTAAAATATGAAACGCGTCTGGATTAGAGAGATTTCAGTGCCTTGATGAGAAGGTTTGTTAGGTCAGCACGGCTGTTTAACGAGGAAGTGTGTCTCGCTTGTTTACTGATAACTACCTTGCTTTTGGTTTCTTGTCTTGAAAGCCACATCACACAACGCTAGCAGGTTTCTGAGTTGTGGCTTTGGCAGCAAAGGAAACTTGTTCAGCAGCTGGCCAAAATATTTCCCAAAGACAGTAGTAGTTGAGAATGCTTATCTGCCTTCATTTTTGAGCCGGGACAGTCCTTGTGTCTCCTGTAACGTCTCTTTGGTAGTAAATATTGTTATCACCATTGACCGGACTTCAGTTTCACTGAGCCCAAAAGGTGCCGCTCGCAAAGGGCAGCGAGCAGTTCAAACATCCAGCCCCCGTGAGCCAGTGTAGCAAGCACAGTGATTTACAGTGCTCCTGCTTTTTAGGGCTGCCAGCTGAAGTGTGTCGTTGAACTGGTGTCATAGTGGGAGTTACTTGAATAGTTTGTTTGATATAGTTATGGCTTAAATGAAGAATTGTGTTATAGTTTGCTTTCAAATCAGCTTTTGTGATTTTTATGTGGTACCACAGTTAATACTTTTGGCCATTGCAGTAGTCTTCCTCTGCTTAATTGGCAGTTACAAACATCATTTTGTGCACTATCTGTGTCACTTTCTGGCATGTGAGATGTGTTAGGTTTCTGCAACTGAGGCGACAGAATAGTTTATTTTACCACAGATTTATTTATTTTTGATTTTTTTTTTTAATTTTATTAACCGATAGTCAGGACTTTGTACCAGTGTCTAGTAGCTTAGTAGCTGGGTGTTTCTGCATAGCTTTATACTACAATCTTGGGGGAAGATCTTGTGGTGCAGATGGAGACCCCTTTCTTGCTAGAGCATGGGGTTTGGGTTGTGGGTGAGGGGGGAAAAATAAGAGATAAAGGTAATATATGAGCTGAAGTCTTCAGACATTTTAGCTCATTTGCAGCCTTTTAATCATCTGAGTAAACGCTGGTTAAGATAAGGCCATGATCACAGGAGACTGAAAGATTAGTATGAGTGGGGCAGATGTGAAAACTTGCTTGGTGATGCCTTGACTTCAGGACAGCAGAATTATTTTTTCCCACCTGAATACCTCACCATACCTCACTTAGTGTTTCGGTTTTCTATTTAGATTGAGCAGCAAGCACTTTGCTGAACATTTCATGTGTCAGCATTGAGCATTTTGTAATTAATTTCCTCGCTACCATCAAATATACATATGGAATTAAGAAAACATTTAGGTAGCATGTGGTACATGCAGAGAAAGGGGGCTGTGGGAAATGGAAGTACCTCCCCTAAACTTAGCTGCTGCTCTTTGAGATACTGAGTAAGATGGTGCTTGTCTGTTGTTGAGCACGATGAGTCAGTTGGGTTGTGTGCCAAAGCCAACAGAGCTGCTCGTGCTCTCTCAGATCTAGAGCACTCGTACATTGTTTCATTACTGAAACACAGACACATCAGAGAACACTTTCCTCTAGATTTAAGGTTAGAATCAGACATGTGTAGTGAATAAGTAATGAAGTGTTTGAGAATTGCAGAAGGGAAAATTAGTTTTTCAAAATAGTGTGATGACATTTCAGAGTCACTGACATGTAATCCACATGTTTCTGTTGTGCAACTCTAGTCCGAAGAGGAATTTCAAACCTTGCTACCCATGTAGAGATAGTTGAGAAACTTGATAATAAATTCCAGCCAGTGAGAAATCTGGTGCAGAATTGTTTTTTTCAGGTTTGGCATTATTGGGTGTTTGCAACTGAGACCAGTATAACTTGGTTTTCACAAAATCTAACTGCTTTAATGTTGAGCAACTTCGGAAATACTGTTTTACCAAGTGCTGCCCTTGACATAGTGTTTGCTTGATAGCTGCTTGAAGTGTATGGACAGAGTCTCTAAGGATCTGAATTAGTGTGCCAGTCATCATGTGATAGGTTACTTGGCAGATGACAGAGTGAAGAATTGCCTCTAAGTACAGAGGAACCTGACTGAAAGATTGATACTCTGTTGCAACATTAACTGCTGTTATCTCTGATAAGCCTTTGTAGGTCTCAAAGATAAAAGTTTATTTCTAGCAAAAGGCACGCCTTGCTTTTGCTTGTTTCAGCTTCCACAGTTTGTCTTTGCTCTCAAGTCAGCTGTGATTGTTTGGAAATGCCTTGAGAAAGCCTGGTGCTGAAATGGATTTCTTGGTATGTGTTCTCTTAAGCTTGGCAGAAGACACTTTTGGGCATGTAAGTGGTGGGAATTACAACAGCCATTTGAACAATCTCTTGCATTATCTTGATTCTATAGTGCATACTTTTAAATGTACCTTATGTTTTGGTAAATCAGGATTCCACAGTTTTTGGGCGTCTGACTTCAAGATGGACTGGTGTCCCTTTCAGATTCAGTATAACAGTTTCTTAACCTCTTCTGTCCCTTCACAGCACCACTGACTATCAGTACTACTTTTTCTACTGTTAATTTCAAATGTGAGTGTCTCTCCAGTTACAGGTCACCCTGGCATTATGAGTACAGAGTTTAAATGTGCTTCAGCTCTGTGCAGTGGCTACTTGTTCCTTCTCCAGTGTTCAGCTTTGAGCACAGTAGTTCACAGTTAATGCTCGGTTTTCTTGTATTAAACTTCTGATGGCATCTGTTTTCTTAACAAGAATTCACTCTGTATGATATGAGAACACCTGTATTCCTACTTTCCTTGACAGGGTTAAGATCTACTCTGTAGGAGGACTAGGAGAGTGGTTTTATTCAGGCAGTTAGTTTATTTCCAGTATCTTCTCCTCTGGGGAAGCTTTCTCTTTAAATTGTCACACAGTGCTCCTTTCTTCAAAACATTGTTTGGGGCTGGCAGCTGCCTTGAAGAATGTGTGTTAGTTGTGTGGTGTGATACAGCATCACTAACCAGAGCCAGTGCAAAATGGACTTGTGTGAATGCTGAAAAGGGTCTGGCCAGGGGAGTTCAGCTCTCCCAGTGCACTCATGTAATCACTTGCCGTAGAGATATCCCAAGACTTCCTTCCTTTTAGATAGGAAGCCATGAAGAAGTTTCATGTGACTAAAGTTGATGCAGTTGTGCAATTCTCTGGTCAAATGGTGTGTATGGCTGTTAGATTGCTTTTCCTTTCTAATGCTTTTGTACTTGTATAATTTGGTTTATAAAGACAGGAGTTATTCATCTGCAAACTGAAATGGAAAAACAAAATGTTTGCTGTCTTAATTGAAGTCAACAATATCAAAACCATAATCTGAGATTACATGAATTTGTCTCTTGGTTGGCAAGGATGCATATTCTGGGCAGGATCAGGAACTTGATGTAATCAGGTGCTCTACCTGCTCAAGTGCAGCAAGTTCTCTTATCTCTGAATTAAGCTCTGTTCTCCCTTTCCCCACCACTGTGTGGGTATTCAAGTGAGTCCAGCCTTGTCTTTTCCTGCCAGCTTTCCAGGTAGCCTGCATTTAGTCTCATGTGTTTGTTGGTGAAAGGTAAGTATAACTCATCATTTCATGGAGACCATCTTTCCTCTTGCAAAGTGTTTTGTATGTCAAGCCTGTCACGGGATTTTCCTGCTTTCAGTTGTTCTTGTCTTTCTGTATTATCCCAAGGTGTATAGGTTCTGAATCCTAAGAAAGTGATCTTGACTTGGTCTTCTGATAAAGGACTTGGACCTGGTGTACCTCTGGGAGTGGTGCATATGTTGGAAGACAGAGCATTGTAGGAGAGTGTAACTACTTGGAGATTTTTCCATTCTATTGTCTGGCATAGATTTAGGAGTTAAAAGTGGTGACTGAAATTACCACTGTTCACAAAATGGCTCTGAGATGACAGGATCATTCTGAACCATCAGAATGAGTAAATTACCGGGCAGTTTTGGTTAACATGTATGATAGAAAATAAACCTTCTTTAGATAAGGACCAGCATTTCTTATCTCCTTGGATTAATGCCCCACAGATAGCAGTGTTCACTGTGTTTGTCATCAGAACATCTGGGCAAAGGTGCAAGGCAACACATCAGTGCTGGAGCTCAGGTACAGAATGATTATTCAGGGCTGGCATCCCTGATCCCAGAGTGCTGCTGTGCAGCATTTCCAGGGTGGGCTGGAGCTGCGGAGAGTCTGTGGATGTGACCAGCCTGTGGGATACTCTGAACCCTATCACAGCACATCCCAGGAACTGGCAGCTGCACTGTGCTGCAGCCATGGTTTTCCTCCTGAACACTGCAGGCAGTCCCATCCACCAGATATCTGTATGGCTTAAAGTACTGATGATATGGGATGTGTGCCCAGGTGGATTTGGGTGGCTTGCTGCCCTTTATCCCAAGAGGGAGAACAATGCTGAAGAAGTTTTTACTTATGCAGGAAACATGACTATAGTAATAAACCATAGATTATAAAGAAGTAGCTTTTGGTTTTTCCTTATTGTCAGCGTTTCATGTTTCTAATAAAAATTGGAGGCAGAGTAAATCATTAACTGTAGTAACTGATGTCCTCTTTGCAAGCAGATGGTGTACACAGTTCCCATTAAATATGCTTGGTTTTCTAGCACACAACAACCATTTGTCTCTCTCCCTTAGTAGGTTTCCATTATATGGGAGAGTAAATCATGGGTAGCTGTGTTTGCCTAACAGGATTTCAGTTATAAAAAAGCTGAAACCTGAAAGCATGTGCTAGATTGTTTTGTTAGCTTTGTAGTGTTCAGCTTAAAACAAACAACTTTATGAGGCGGATTTCTTTAAGATAAATTGTTAGACAATCAAGGAAGTATTTGTTTTGTTTGACTTAGTTATTTTATCTCAGGCGGTTAGTATACTTCGGGTTTTCTTGAGGTAGGTATGTTAGATGAAGAAGGATGCTGGATTTTATTCAAGCAAGATCTCTAGTTGTTGCTTTAACAGTTACCTGAAGTGTTTTCTTGCATGTGACTGTTTCTTCATTGCAGAAATGAAGTATGAAGGGAGAGATTGTCTTATGATTTTCAATTGAAAATATGCAGCTAGAATAAAATTGTAAGCAGTCTTTTGTTGGAATTTACTAAATGCAAAGGAAGCATCTGAACCAAGTGAAATTTCTTTGATATTAGTACATTTTTGGTAATTCCTTTACTAGATATCCATAATGTAGTGCTTCCAGCCAAATGATATTGAACCACACTAAACTTAGTTTTTCCCGTTGAAAGGTCTTGGACTGCTTCATTTAAATATGAAGTACTGCACTTGCTGTACCACAGATAGTTGTCATAGAGAGCTCTGCAGTTTATTAAGAGGAACATTTAAAGCCTAAAGTTAAGAATCTGGAGGTTGTATCAGTTTTTGTGTTTTAACTACAAAGAATGATATTGTTATGAGATGTACAAACAATATTCTCAACTTGTAGATATGCCCTGATAGAATTAAGTAATACATTATGTAACTTTATTAAAATATTCCCAGGATGGATTGATTCAACATCAGTTTGCTTTTCTGTAGTCTTGACATTTTGACTGTAGGCTTGTAGTGTTTGTAGGCTGGTGATGATTCATGCATTAATCACTACTGACACTGAAACTGCCTTTACAAAACTCAACAGCTGCTTTCCTGCGAGCTGTTCCTGTGCCTTAAACTGGCTGGAGCAGACAGTAGGCGGGACCTTCTTTCCTTCAGTGTCTTGATTTGTTCTTCAGTGGTTTTTTTCCAATTTTTCCTTGCTCCTGTGTCCCATACATTTCACTTGGTTTCATCTGTATTCCTTCAGGACCTTGAGAGCAGATGATGCTGCAGCTCAGTTCTGTCTGATCACCATCCTGTGAGTGTTGCCTTACTTGCAGTGAAACAGCTCTCACCACTCCACCAAGGACACTCAGTGTCTCGTGCTGGATGCGTCTGTCTCATCACTGAAACTGCAAATCCAGCAGCTGCTGAATAGTTATTAAGGAGGACTGGGGTTTTATAGCATTTGTTCCACACTAATGAAATCAGGATTCATGTAATGATATGACTTTAACCTTACAAAAATCTAGTAGTTATGCAGGTGTTACTATTTAATGTTTATTCATGCCCTTATTCTTTATTACTTGCTGACAGTGATTTATCAGCTCTTCATTACCAGAATTTGTCTTCCATTTGATGTTTTCTGGTACCTCTGCATTGCCTGTTGTTCTCTGAATCATTTGTAATGGATAGGTCTGTCATGTTTTCATTTAGGCCAGCAACATTTTTCTTGTTTTTCAGTCTTTTCTTTCCCCTGCATTTCTTTTAAAAATTATTTTTCTTTCCTTCCTTTACCCAGTTACTTCATTATTTTTAGCTCTAAAATTGCCAAGACAAGGGAGTCTGCATGCACACTGAAGGTTTTCATTCTAGCACATTTTTCAGTCATAGTGTTAGTTCAAGGAGCAATGGATTCTTATTCCCAGCCTCAACTCTTTTCTATGCTGTGCTAGAAATCTTCAGGAAGGAGCAGCTTTCTCTTTGGAGAAAAGCAGTGCTTGCATGAAATGTAAACAAGTTCCAGATGTAAATGCAAATTGAAACTTCCATGTGGATGAACATGTTTCTGATACTGCTCTGAATTGCAGTAAATAGCATTTCTTTGAGAATATGTGGTCCTTAATGAACATTTTATGCTGGACATAAAGGCAAAGGTAGGACAGGTTTCGTTTGAAATAAGTTTTCTATGCTGTCTGTTCTTAAGCATTTTCTTTCTTCTATCTCTGATTTCAAGTCTGGACTCTCAAAAAAATAGATAAAGTTGAATGAATTCCAGTTTCAGCTTTGCCCTTCTTGGTGCTGGGAGAGGATGTGATGTTGCTAAGGGGAAGGTGACAAGGGAAAATGCTTGCTGGGTGCCAGAGAAATAGTTTCCAACATGTTCCTGCAACTGATGTGCCTTCTGCTGAAGTCCAGCTGACCAAAGTCCAATTTTTCCTAATAATTGTCTTTGTACAATTGTACACACCATAGTTTTGCAGTGAAAAGTTTTAAGATTTGTTTTTTGAAAACTTCTCAGGGAGGGAAGCTAGCTAATGGATAATCCCTCATCTGGATCTCTTTGCTGTTATCAGCAGTTGAATGGATTAGCATGTTTGACTCCTTAAAGCTTATTTACTTGTGATAATGGCTTATGTCTTGCAGCTGTTTTTTTATCAGGTTTTCTGCAGGACTGAAGTTGTTGCAAATGCAAACTGATAAAGTGCTAGCATGAAGATGGTTCACACTTTTTGTAGTGAGGTTCACTTGGGGGGGTGGTGGTGACAAATTGAGAATCTGAAAAATAAAAGACTAAAATAAAGAACTGGGCAGGTGCAGGAGCACTGTCACCTCCCTTGCCACAAATGAAGGAGGAGTTAACCAGCTTTCCAGCTGTTTCCAGCCTGCCCCAGTGTGTGAAGCTTTGTTGGCAGTGGGCACTGGTCCCACTGGTGCCAGTCCATGCTGCCATCAGAAAGGATGGCTGCGTGCTCCCCTTGCTGCGTGTTCTTGCCCTGTTAAGTCAGTACTTTGGGCAGTGGTGCTCAGCGTGCTCTGAGTGTAGAGGCGGGAATGGAACAAGGGCCAGAAAGGCTTTTTTCTGCTTTTCTCAGCAGCTCAGTCTGAGTTTAGCTTAAACCAGTTAGGAAAACATAACCTCAGTGTGTGTCAAGGTCTTGGCCTCCTCCTCGGAAGTGTGGGGAGTGTGAGGATGGTAAAGAGAAGTTCTCCTGGCAATGGTAGCATGCTCTATCGTGCTATTTTTGGCAGTGCCTTCAAAATATCTGCAGTCCATCCAGACTTTCTAAATGCTGCATTCAGTGCATGTGCAGCTGAGTGTCCTGGTACAGCAGGAGTGAAGGCTGCATGCTGTGCTGTGGGGGCAAGGCAGAGTGTTGGAGGCATGCACGATCAAATAAGCTAATCCAGGTCTGGCTAAAGATGGTAAAATGGTTGCTGTGTGCAGAGAACACTGAAGCTGCCTTGAACACTATGACTGGTGTTTATTGCATGTCTTTCTTATCTCTTAGGAACCAGAATGTCAACAGTTTTGGTTTGGGTGGTTTTGCAGTTTTATAAATGAGGTGTTTAATTTTAATCTGTTTGTTAGTGATGTTGAAGCTAATCTAGAGACTGTTAATGCCCAAGTTTCCAAACTCAACTCATGCTTAAGTTTTACTCCTAAAATGTACAGTTGTACATGTTTGTCTCTTTGGGATTAAAAATGCAAATTTATGTGACACCAGGTTAACCACTTTTTATTTTTATCAGGCTTTTTACAGGCTTCCTCTTCATTTGAAGTGAAAGATTCAAGTGGTAAGGTCTGCATAATTGCTGATTTGACAGTAGCCTTCTCAGTGGAATACAAAACCAGTGTGCAAAAAGAGGTAAGGGCAGTGAGTATCTGACTGCTTGTCATTTATTAGTCTTCCTAGTATTTATAAAATATGTGGTATCTTTGCATGTGTGCAGTATTTAAACTTTCTCTGAGTATCTTTGCATGAAAAACTGCTTCCACAGAGATTTTTACTCTTCCAGTCATGTTGCATCAGCTTTTCTTTATTATGGATGCTTCTTCTAATTAAACAGCAAGGTTGAGGCTCCCTGAAACAATCACAAACAAAACATGTGCAATTACTTTTGTGACTGAAATTCCACACTTGTCCTGTTGATAAATAAAATGGCTTTCACTGGAACTGTAAAGGCAAAAAACACTATGAGTTCTCTTTTAGTAATTTGGTCACACTCACATGGATTAAATCTGAACTGAAACATAGCTTTTAAACTTTTTTAAAGCTATGCTGGAAATCTGTGACCTTCTCACTTAGCAAATTTCGAGATTTCAGTGTATCTACAGACTAGTGCAATGCTTACAGATTGTTCCATGTTAACAGCAAAAGCTTCTTAATGGAAAATTAATAATTTACCTTAACAAATAAGTTTTGGGATTTTTTTGTATCTTCACTACTGAATAGGAATTGGGGATTATTTATAGTCTTATTGCAGTTTTGTGTTGTTGATTTTTTTTTCCTAGCCATCAGTGTAATACAAGGTTAAAAAAATCCTACTACTTTACCAGTGGTGCACTTGCTATGTGTGATTTGAACTGAGCCCTATATTGTATAATCCATGTTTTCAGTGGTGCTGATGGTCTGAAGTCCTGCTGATACTGGTGTATATGTTTGGTATATTGTTCAGAGCTGACTTCTTTCATAATATACTTTTGTCTGTTTCTTATTGTAAGCAGTAAGCTCAGAGCTTTGCAGTAAATGTTGTATTGGTCTTCAGATACCACATTTCTTCACTATGTGTAATAAACTCAAAGTATGACAGCCAAGCTACATAGGATGTACCATTCACTTTTGTTCTTGCTCAGTTGTACTACAAGAAGCAAAGATTAAATTCTCCCATTTTCCCATTTTTCACATATCTAGAGTTTGACAGATTTGATTCTTGTAGTACAGAAGTACGTGCAAATTCATATTGCTGGTTTAGAAGGAAGAAAAGTCTTAGAGGTACTGTGAGTATGTACTGTTTAGTCCTCCATTTTCAGAGAGCAGGATTCTCAAACTTGAATACCAGTAGCATGCTGCTTGCTGTATACTGGTATATAAGTAGACATCTTATATGTTAATGTCTGCTGTATGTTTGTAGCAGTTTTACAGGATATTTTAAAAGCTGTGAGGAAAAGCTTACGTGTGTTTTGTTTTCTACCCCACAGTTTGTACACTTTTTTCTTCCACAAAATGCTTCAGTAGACTCACAGAGCTCATGTGGTAAAGATAATGCATCTCATCCAGTTCTGGTATTGGATTTTGGAGCAGGACATTCATTAAGCCTGAATTTCTCAGAATCTGCAGACAAGTACCAAGTTGAAGAGTTAGTTTTCCACTACAATCTGTCAGATGCAACTTTATTCCCAAATTCAACTACAGGTAAAATAAAAACTTACTGTTGTTACTGTAAAACCCTTCCAGATATAATACTAAGTCCTTTCTTTGAATACTGGTACATACTAATGCAATGTATTTTTTTACAGGAGGTGTGAAGACTGTGTCACATAAAAGTATCATTCAGGCACATATGGGCACAAAATACAGATGCATCAACTCCAAGCACATCAATATGAAGAATGCAAATGTTACTTTTAGCAATGTCACTTTGGAAGCCTATCTCACAAATGGCACTTTCAGTGTGAACAGTAAGTATCTTGTAACAGAAAATGAACACGATGAGCTAATATTTCAAATAATAGGTTATTTCTTTTTAAGTCCTGACTAATAATATTTAAGGTGAATACTGGATCTAAAACTCTGACAACAGCAGAAGAAGTCTCTGATAACTTCCAAGCATTATGGCCTCTACCAGAGTAATTTGAAGGTTACTCTGTGCTCTGGGGAAAATTAGTGAAATAATGGCAGACAGTAGAGAATTGGTCTGTAGAAAGCAGAATCATACATCTTCCTACAAGAGGTTTTATTTTTTTACAGGTCAACTGTAAAAGTCAGGTTTTTCTCCTTCAGGAACAATCACAAAGTCAGATTTTTATCCTGATTGTTTGTATTGAAAAGTAGTGTTGAATTTTACTTCAAATTATTAAAGGCCAATTACTTCATGGTGTGTTCATGTCCTTTGCTTTTGTGGCAGCAGTCTTCAAACACAAAAGAGCTATATAAACTGATCACCCATACTATCTTAAGGAGTGATAAGTCTTTGCCTTACTTGTTGAGTCTTCATTTTCCCTGGGATGTAGAACTTTCCTTCGGCTGTTAATCTCATTTATGCACCTGCTAAGTGGAACAAATATTAAAAACTAGGGCAGCATGGAATGGTTACAATGAACAAGTGCCTTTTACTGGAGTATCTCTACCTTGTCCCATTTCTGTGAAAAATACCTTGCCTGATGCATGATAATAGTGGCATTGACTTTTTTTATGGCTGCTTCACATGACTGGCTCAGATTTGTATGTATCATTCACTTGGTCAGACTTTTCCTTTCAGTGAACTAGTTTGCAGTAAAGATGTGTACCTACATTTATGCTTAAAAAAACCACACCAAACCCTGATTTCTATTACTGCAGTCTTCAGAACTATTTTTTTAAATTATGGAACTTTGATCTGATTGTTTTAGCAGTTAAGTATAATAAGTGATCATTTATCAGCAGGCTCAAACATAAGACATGATACTGGGAAAAGCTGATTTTTGCTTCTACAAAACTTCAATAAAATCTCCCTAGTGTGTAATACTTTTATTTTTAAGACATTAAGATCTTCTTTTATATAATCCTCTGGTTCCATTCTTGTAGGCTTGTGCCTTCCCCTGTCCCTTAGGCAGCTAGTTATTGATAAACTTTAGATCTGGAATTTTTCCCTAATTTTTTTTTTTTATCTGCAAATCTTTAATGAAAGGCTATTTCTGCCAGTGATCGGTACAAGGCTCACTGAAGGGGAAAAGGGTAAATATTCAGTGCATCTGCACTAGAAATTGTGACTTCTGTCAGTGTACTAGAAGTTAGTGACTGGGGGATGGTAATGGTTATCTGCAGCTCTGAAAGGGACACTTCCTTTTTCTCTCTGTTGGTAGTTTTGCCAGCTGCTTTCCTGTAACTGTCAAGAAAAGACATAAGAATTTGTCTTATCTTTTGATCTGTCCTGAAGAGCTACTAGAAACTGCTCTAAATCAGTTCAGTACAAATAATGTATCAAAACTCCAACTAGGCTAAACTTCCACTCAGTGTGATTTGGTTGTTTCCATCTGTGCCAACTTAAAGAAGAGCCTCTCTGTGTTGCAGATAGAGGGTAATTCTCCATTGAAGTGCCCAGAAAGATGCCGTTTGGTTTGTTAGGAAATGATTTTGGGATCAGACCAGTATCAGTCTACAAAATACAGAATCACTCCTCCTTCATCTTCCTTCATTCTGCTCTTGGACTTTCTAGGCATGGAGTAGAAATAGGAAAGCATGCTATGTTGGAGTATGTGTGACTTCAGATGGTGTGATTAGAGTTCTTCTCTCTGAGCCATAATCAAAAACTAAGCTGCTTAAACTGTTTAAGGCTATTTATTAGTTGTCTTGTATCTGTGAAATATGTACGTATTAAATTTTAGAAGTAGGCCCTTTGAGTGAGAGTTGATTGTTGCTGTAGTTGCTGTTGTCCTTAAAAAGTTGCAAGTTGTTATCCCTGGCATATGGAGATGACCTTGGCTTGGAACATGGAAGTCTCTACTTTAGTAACGTCTTTGTTATGACCTTTGGTTTTGGCTTAGATGTTCAATGCAGGAACCTTCTTGGCTCCCAGATCAAGTTAAGATCTTGCTGCCACATGTTTCCAAGTAGTCTGGCAAATAAATCAGAGTCACTGTTCCCTTGGAAGTTGCTGCTGGACTGTATGAAAAGAGAAGGTGAACTTGCACACCTTCACAGCCTTGTTAACCCTGTGGAGGGTGGCTCCTCATGCAGGACTGCAGGGAGGATGGATGTGAGAGGAATACAGCAGAAAACTTGGCATCAGAAGCAGTGTCTTAGAATCCCCCACTAAGGACAGAAGAGCTGGAGCAATATATTAAGGCTAGTCTGGTTATTGCCAGAATAATGAGAGTGGGGGAAGGAGAATACATCTGGGAGACCACTTTGAACAGTGAGCAGAACTGTTCCCCTGCTTTTCCCACACGAGTGCCTAGAGTGTGTGATAGGGATCCCAGCCTGACTGTGGACAGACAGCAGGAACACTGGCTCTGTCAGATTTACCCTGACCTAATGGCAAAGTGAAATGATGAATGTGAATGCAAGTGAATGTGGTCCCCATGAATTTCAGTAAATTGCCAGCAGAGGTGTAATTTTCTCATGCCATGCTTTAAAAGGGTCTCAGACTTTGCAACAAGATTTTAGGTAATGCTTTACTGTTGTGTTTCTGAGCTGTAATTATATTTTATTAGGAAAAAAGCTACTTGAAATTGTTGTCCTTTCATTCAAGGATTAAAAAGGTAGATCATCCACAGCTTCATTTTGTTTAGTAATGACTGTTTTCCTTTCTCTGCAGAGACAGAATGTGCTGAAGATATGGTCTCTACTACTACTATGGCACCAACAACTCCTAAACAGACTACTGGCCAGGTTCCAACAGCTGGCCCAACACCAACATCATCACCCTCAAATCCTACAGTTGGTAAATACAATGTGACTGGTCCAAATGGAACCTGTGTACTGGCCTTCATGGGCTTACAGCTTAATATCACCTATCCAAAAAAAGATGAAAAGGTACATTTTGATTTTTCTTTCTTCAAAACCTTCAGATTTCTTCTTTGGTGAAGAGTTGGTAAATTATTATAAAGCTAACCTTTTTCTTTTAGAAGCTCAGGTCTTTGTGTTCATCCATCATTACCCTCTATTTGAATTGCTTAACCTGGTCTGGACTAGTGACATTCCAGTACTATTACGGAAAGTGCTTCTTAAGGATTAGTCCATTCACTAAACGCAGCATTAAACTTGTCTGTTGAATCCAGGAAGTGTATATATGGTCATTTAAGAGAAGTAGTAAAAATTACCAAGATATGGCTAGGGGAATCCTGTTATCAAAGCTGCAATCAAAACAAGATTTTTAAACTGTTAAATACAGAAATTTGGCCTGAGGTATAGAAAGAGTGAATGACTAGTAGAAGGGAAAATTACTACTGTAAAATTGGACAGGCTTCTGACTTAATTACCCTCCAGCCAGCACTGAAGACATTTGGGTTTGATGATGCTTAAAAGCTACATAACATCTGATTTTAATAGTATTTAATAAAAGAGAGAAAAAATACAAGGTATATGTAAGATCCAGCCCTGGCACAAATTCTTTCCCTCCACTGTTGGTGCAGAGCCTGGCTTGCCAGCCCTATGGACACACCCAGAGTCATAAAAGGACTGTTGAGTTCCCCCAACAGGAAACAGTGGTTTGCAAAAGAAGCTACTGCATTTATTTATGATGTTGATGACTGAAAAGTAAAATCACAATCACTTATAGCTGGTGTGTGGCTGTACAGTGGCTTGTTGTGATGATAACTATGTTTTAGCCACCTTAATTGTGTGAAATTCCCTGATTCTGGTGTTCTGCTTCTGGTGGAACAGCTGATTTCTAGTGTAATGACCAGGGAGGAGGTGGCAAGTAGGTTTTCTGGTCACATGAGGATCAGCTAAGAGCTACTTAAAGGGTTTCTATTTAATTATTTGGCAAGTGGCATTTAACCCACAGCCTTCTGCAGATGCAAGACAGTATAAAATGACAAACCATGGACAAAACTAAAACACTTTGAACTGAAATTACATACAAGATGATTTGCTGACAGGTGGTCCCCTTAATTGCTTCTACCTTATGTCAAAGCAGTATTTTGTAGCATCTTGCCCTCTGCGTGGTGTGGTGGTTCTTGATGTTTTTTCTTATGCTACAAGGACCAAAGCAGTTTGTGTGGAGAAAGCAGTTGGGTTCTTGCCTGCAGCCAGTCAGGGCTGCAGAAAGCTTTGTTGGATGTGCCCTTTGTTGTATGTCAGCCTGGTAACTCAGGTGCAGCCTGCACAGATCTGCCCTGGTGTCTGGAATACAGGGCAAACACAAGCCTGTAGGCACGAGACACAAGCCAGCCACACCTCAGCTGAGTGTAAGGTGTTGTGCTCAGTCTCTTCAAGTGTCATAATTGCTCCTCTTCTCTCACAGATGGGTTTGGATTTGCTGAATTTCATACCACATAATACAACTTCTTCTGGGAGATGTGACAATACATCTGCCTTGTTGAACCTGACTTTTGAGAAAACGAGAGTTATCTTCCAGTTTGCCTTGGTAAGAATCTCTGCACCAAGTGTGTAGGGTCTGCAGCACTTTCCATGTGGGAAAACTAACTGGGGCAAGGGCAAGAGGAAAAAAGACAGCTACAAAGAGAGTAACTAGTTCCTTTGGTTTTAATACTAGGATTTAGTGGGTTTTATGCTTGGTTACCACTGTGTGAAAAGAATGTGTTTGTGTATATATGCACACGTACGTATGTGTACACAGAAAAGTATTTTGTTTGGTGGGAACTTCCTTAAAGATTGTGTTGCTTACTCTTAAGGATTCTTGCTGAAACTGGGAGCAGCCTGTGACAAGTGGGCATCTAATCTAATTTTAAGCCTGGAGCTGGATTTAAGTTCTCATTAATATTCTGTGTACAGCCCAAAGGCCAAGTGTGCTCATCTTCTGGTCTCCTGTGATGGCTGGGAATCCTGTTTCCCACAGCCCTGCCCCAGGTGCTGTATTGGAGCTGCATACCTTTGAGGACTGAATCCACTGTTTGTCAGAGCTTCATGCTCCTTTTTATGCTGATCACGTTGAGCTGTTGCTATTAAATGACTCTACAGCTCTGTGGGGTACCAAGTTCACTGCAAGTAGGCTGCTTAAGCAATGGGTGGGACTATGCCTGCAGTGTGGAAGTCAACAGTTTGGGGGTGTCAAGGCCTCCTTTCTCTTGCTCTTTGTCCTGTCACAAAATAATCTTCCTTAAGGTGCATACTTTCTGTAGCTTTTCTCTCCTAAAGTCCAACTAAACACCTCCTCTGAATGCTAATCCCATTTGTGGTCTACATTTTAAAAACCTTTCTCAAAATGCATGCAGATTGCAACCTGAACATGGACAGCTTATGTTGTACATCATCATCCTAAATGACAACTACTGATTTATTGGTTTTGGGTTTTTTTTTTAAAGAATGCAAGTGCTGAAAAATTCTTCCTGCAAGGTGTGAGTGTCAGCACAACCCTGCCTTCTGAAGCAAAAAGTAAGGACTTCTAAAAATCTACTCTCTGTGACTACTTCTTTAAATACTAAGGGTAGCCTGCATTAAATAATGTATGAGAAATGTTTGGGATGAGTGTATCAAATTGTGGCTCTGTGAGCTTATAGCTCCTGCTCTTCAGATTTACATAATTAATAAGAGTTTCTCTTAATAAGAGATTAATAACAGTTTCTCTTACACAGATCCAAAATTTGAAGCATCAAACAACAGTATGAGTGAGCTGAGAGCTTCAGTAGGGAACTCCTACAAGTGCAGTTCTGAGGAGCATCTGCAGGTCTCAGACCAAGCCCTTCTCAATGTATTTAATGTTCAGGTCCAGATTTTCAAGATTGATGGAGACAAATTTGGGCCAGGTAAGAGGTTTGCATTTGGCAGCCCCTGTCAAATCCAAGATTTGTGAAGTATACTTGGATATAAATACAACATTCGGTAGTCAAATGTCAGCTTGTGGGTGCTATGCTTAGCCTCTGCATGCCCCACTACAGATGATGTGGGGGCTGATTAGGATGTCCAAGTTGAGGCTAGTGGGAGCAGGATGTAAAAAGCTGTGAAACAATTTGGACATGTTCCTGATGGTCCAGAGAAGAGTTAAGGAAGGGTGCTACCTTTCCCTCCAAACTGTGTGCAGACAGTTGTGTGAAAGGGGCAGACCTGTCCCTTGTGACTATGATGAAAGCAAAATGACTGTGGGAAGGGTCATGTGGATATTAATGATGGCTAAATTTGTGTGTAACTAACAGCTCTTGAGGAGGAAACAATCAGTATAATCTCCATATTGTGTATACAGCTGGTGCTAGAAAGACTTCATCCTGAATGATCATAGTTAGTGGACCTGGCTTCCTTTTCATTGTTGACAAGCTAGCTGAGCCAGTTTTATTGACATGCTGAGAGCAGAATGCTGAAGTTCTGGGTATAGCCATCTGTTGGTGCACTAGTACCTAACATGGATCTTTTTCTCTCTCTTCAGTGGAAGAATGTCAACTGGATGAAAATAACATGCTGATCCCTATAATAGTTGGTGCAGCCCTTGCTGGTCTTGTTCTAATTGTCTTGATTGCTTACCTGATTGGCAGAAAGAGGAGCCATGCTGGATATCAAACAATTTAATTACTTGCACTAAAATCCAGCATAGATGAAAAGCAATTGCAAGAGGCTGGGGGAAAAAATCCCCCTACATTTCCCCTGAACTGGTTGATATTGTAAGGTAACATCTTTTCTTGCAAATTGCTTCTTTAAAGTCTGCTTTATTAAATGTGAAATCATCTTGCAGCATTTAACTATGCACAAAAATAACTTCTGAAGATTCTGGTGTTTAATTTTGCTAACTAGTTTTAATATTTACCCACTTAGAAACAAGCTAAAAGTTTTTAAGGGTGCTTTTTTGGAATTGGCGTAAGATTATGTCAGCTACAGATTCCAGAGAGGGATGTTGCTAACTCTGACTCAATTTCAGAACTCTTAACAAAGGGAAAAGGTTCATTATTTGCACCGCTGCCATTGAGCGATGATGTTAAGTATACTGATGATGCATCTGAAAAAATTTTAGTAACAACTGACAAAATTGAAATCTAAAATCTGAACTTCACCTTGTCTCTTAGGTGTGTATTTTTTACTAAGCTTTAAACTCAAGGCCTGGCACATGCAGGGTGTGAATGACGCAATACTCAAACCTTACAGGAACTCTTTATGATTGGACAACTCCCATGTTTGATATTTTTGATGCTATGCCAGCTTGTTAGGAGCTGGTCCTTTTTTAAAATGGGTGTTATTTTTATTTACTTTTTTGTAAAGTTATTTCAGTCTGTTCTGTTGGAAGGTTCAGAGAGATCCTGTTACTGCACATGTGTACAATATAGATCTCAATCTGCTGATTCTATTGCTTTAAACTTGGCTGGGGGGTTGTACACTTTAAGGATCAGTTCTTATGTATGCATTGCCTGTAACAATGCTAATAAAGACACTTTTTTTCTGTATTTCTTAGTATTGCTGATCACTCTTAAAACTATTTGTTGAGGGCTGAAGTCATGAGACTTCATCCTGAATGATCATAGTTAGTGGACCTGGCTTCCTTTTCATTGTTGACAAGCTAGCTGAGCCAGTTTTATTGACATGCTGAGAGCAGAATGCTGAAGTTCTGGGTATAGCCATCTGTTGGTGCACTAGTACCTAACATGGATCTTTTTCTCTCTCTTCAGTGGAAGAATGTCAACTGGATGAAAATAACATGCTGATCCCTATAATAGTTGGTGCAGCCCTTGCTGGTCTTGTTCTAATTGTCTTGATTGCTTACCTGATTGGCAGAAAGAGGAGCCATGCTGGATATCAAACAATTTAATTACTTGCACTAAAATCCAGCATAGATGAAAAGCAATTGCAAGAGGCTGGGGGAAAAAATCCCCCTACATTTCCCCTGAACTGGTTGATATTGTAAGGTAACATCTTTTCTTGCAAATTGCTTCTTTAAAGTCTGCTTTATTAAATGTGAAATCATCTTGCAGCATTTAACTATGCACAAAAATAACTTCTGAAGATTCTGGTGTTTAATTTTGCTAACTAGTTTTAATATTTACCCACTTAGAAACAAGCTAAAAGTTTTTAAGGGTGCTTTTTTGGAATTGGCGTAAGATTATGTCAGCTACAGATTCCAGAGAGGGATGTTGCTAACTCTGACTCAATTTCAGAACTCTTAACAAAGGGAAAAGGTTCATTATTTGCACCGCTGCCATTGAGCGATGATGTTAAGTATACTGATGATGCATCTGAAAAAATTTTAGTAACAACTGACAAAATTGAAATCTAAAATCTGAACTTCACCTTGTCTCTTAGGTGTGTATTTTTTACTAAGCTTTAAACTCAAGGCCTGGCACATGCAGGGTGTGAATGACGCAATACTCAAACCTTACAGGAACTCTTTATGATTGGACAACTCCCATGTTTGATATTTTTGATGCTATGCCAGCTTGTTAGGAGCTGGTCCTTTTTTAAAATGGGTGTTATTTTTATTTACTTTTTTTTGTAAAGTTATTTCAGTCTGTTCTGTTGGAAGGTTCAGAGAGATCCTGTTACTGCACATGTGTACAATATAGATCTCAATCTGCTGATTCTATTGCTTTAAACTTGGCTGGGGGGTTGTACACTTTAAGGATCAGTTCTTATGTATGCATTGCCTGTAACAATGCTAATAAAGACACTTTTTTTTCTGTATTTCTTAGTATTGCTGATCACTCTTAAAACTATTTGTTGAGGGCTGAAGTCATGGTTTGGCAATACTTGGGAAGCTTGAGACAGTTATTAGTGTGGAGTTTAAAAAGTGCTTAAGTTTTTTCTTTGTGGCACAAAGGAAAACTTTAATCTCTGTGTGTGTGTGTTGGAATCAGGTTCATTTTGCACTTTGTGTTTGGAATCAAGGAAAGCTATGTGATGGTAACCTGAGACCTGGAGGAGTTAACTCTAAACTGTCACTTCCTGAGCCATGTCTCTGTACCAGTCTCCCTGCCTGAGCCTCACTTTCTGACAGTGCTGCTAAGGCTCTTAGTCTAAGGACTGTGTCAATGACATTTCATGTTTGATTCTGAAGTTGGCCTCTTACCACAAAGTAGGAAACTCACATCTGCTGAGGACTGTGCTGGAAATGAACTTGGTGTTTAAAGCTTCCCTGAATCCCTCCTGCAGGAAGGCTCTGGTGTTAGCAGTACCAGCTCTGCAGGGCAGGAACTGAGGCACACCACAGCACTGCACAGAACACTCCTGACTAAGGGAACCTAATGCAGGGCAGTAAGGCTGGCTTTGGACCAATGCCCCGTGATTTGAAGGTAACTGGAAGCTGAATTTTCCTAGTAGTGAATAGTGTTTCCCAACACCTGCTGCCATGCTAGGAGTATGTTACTGCTACTGTCCTTTTAATTCAGTACTTGAGGAAAAAGTGTATGCCCAGCACCATGAAGGATAGGATAGCTCAGAATCACTGTTGAGTAGCAGTCTTGAGTTGTCTAGAAGAGCAATCCTCTACTTCCTCTGAAAAAGCCATGTTTCACGAGGAATGAAAAGAGCTCGGAGTGCTGTTAAAAGGCGAGGCTTTCCAAAGTAGTTGTTGCACACAGAACATAAAAGCCCACGAAGTGCTCCAGTTGTCTCACCTTTCCCCAGCTGGAAGGAGAGAATTTGGCCACGAGAGGGCTCTGTACGGACAGGAAAGCAATTCCCAGACTCCTGGCCCCAGCAGGGCTGGAAGTGGCCCGGTGCCAGTACAGACTTAGGAACGACGCCGACGCCGTGTCTTCCTCTGTCAAAGAAGTCTGTTCGTGGATGTCTTTACAAGTGTTTCTCCTCAAAATTTTAGGCACATGGGTGTGGGAGAATTGCACTACAGCTGCTCTATGTCACACTGCATAGATCAACCGCTAGTGATGATCAGTGATTGCTCTCTTGCCCTGCACTTTGCTCTATTTGAGTGCCTTAAGTGAGAGCAGTGAGGAAAAAGATGCTTGTATTCCATCCACTGACTGGCAGTCAGGACTCAGATCACATAATTTACTCTACACCATGAAAGAGGTTCTGACAAATTAAATTAATTTATTTTGTACAAATGGTAATAGTATCACAGTTAACACAGTAATACATAATTTTTTACATCTGTTTGCTTTTAATATTACAAAATTCCCTGGGACTGTTTATTTAAAAGGAGGGTCCTCCTGACATTGATCACGTTCTAGTCTGAAGATACCTTAATCCTTAAAAAATAAAACCAACACACCACCAACAAACAGTAACAGAACCACCAGTTCCAGTTATCAAATCTGACATACAGTACAAAGTGTTAACACACTTACTTGAAAGGCTGGAAAAATTGGTCAAGTGTCAATTAATTCATGGAAAGCTTAAAGTGTGCTTTAATCAGTGCAAATAGAGGAATGTGTCAATTGCTGTAGTATCTGACCACCTGGTTACATCTGGCATGTTATCCCTGAGAAAGCACCTTCTCCCTGCAAGTCTCTCGGAGTTTGTTGATTGTTGCCATGGATAAGCTTCCAGGATCAGTGAATATTTTCTGAGGGCAAAGAAGAAAATTCTTAGTTAAAATGCTGGCTTTGGACAGCATGCTAGAAGTCTCACAAAATTCTCTGAGGTGTGAAATCCCTGCTTCCATGCCCACACTGTGAAATTGCTCACTGCTCTTTGGCCTGCCTATAACAGAGTAACACCTTCATCTACTGGGCTGTAAACACACAGTAAACCTGCAACTCATAACAAGTGCAGTAAGTTACATAAAAGCATGGTTTGAATGTGTGTCCAGTTCAGATTATTTTAGATGGCAGGTGGTAGAAAGTGGCATATTTAGAACATATTAAACTGTTCTGGGTAATGTGACAAAGCACCAGTGCACTTCTTGTGTGGTGCCAGCAGAGGTGTCTTCCTACTGCAAAAAATCAGTTTTAATCCCTCAGGACACTACCTTTGCTCCTCTTCTCTACCAGGCTTCCCAGGGCAGTAATGGATATGATGTAAGGACTTGGTGTGTGCTGAATGCCAGCACACATCTTCAGTTAAGTTTTTTTCTTTTGTTTGCACTCATTGTTCAAGAACAATATATTTGTTTCCACTACTTCACCCAGAACTTCTGAGTGAACAAAACTAAAGCAAAGCTACAGGTTAAGGCACTTTAGGCTACAGTTAAGGTGTGTGGGCACCTCACTTCTCTGGAGCTGTTCAATGACAGCTCTAGAGATGAGGCTGTAATTGAACCAGTTCAGAACAGCTTTCTGGCAAAGGAGCCTTCAAACTGAAAACTAAGGTTCTCTTCTGGGGGAGGAGGAATAAAGATACCTGCCATCCCCTCTACTGCTAATACCTGTACTGCTGATAAAAACCCAACCAACAAACACCCAAGCACAAAAGTACATGTTTCAAAGTCACAGAAAAACCTAACCTAAATTGTTTATCTAACTGTCTTCAAAGTCCCATTACTATTGTAAATAACAGTTAAAATTCTTTTACTCAGGGTAACTGCAAGAAAAAGGTGGTTGATTTTCTAAAAATAGCTGGTGTAAAATTTAACACAATTAAAGAGGGGGGGAGGGAAGTCCTTCAAGTGTTAGCATCAGCCTCTGAATGGGTGTTCTTAAGGCAGTTAACATTTAATAAAATTCTTATTCTAAACTGTTTGTGGAATGGAAAAACCTCTCAAACATCTCTCTTCTAAATTAAAGCTGTACCTGTGATTTTTCTCTTGCTCCTTTAATTAAAAGACTTTAAAAGTGTCAGTAAGTTAAGCTAATTTTTCTTCTATATAAACAATAATGAAAGTTAGTATAAATGGCATCCTACTGTGAATGACCTAGGCACAGAGATGTGCCATAAGCATGAAACACTTTGAGGGGTAAATGTGACCCTCCAGGACATGGGTTTGTGCACACTGAGCAAACAATGATAGTGGAGTTGACCAAGAAGTGATTTATGACACATGTGCTCCTGTTACTTGTTTTGCAGCTACCACCTTTTATGTTTCCATCTTCTGAGATAAGCCCTGAATCTAATGTTTTATACTGATGTGGCACCCGTTGTATGAATAATTTAAAAGAATATTCCTTAGCTTGCAGATTGTCATAGCACTTAGACGTTGAACTTCATGGGTTTTCGTCTGGAAATGAGAACCTGCTGGTACCATCTTGTTCTAAACAGAATGCTGTGTGTTCAGGCACTACAGCCATTTATCAGTGCAAACTTAAAATTCCCTTTGTGCTTATTCTACAATACTGTATTTACAGTTCATCTGAAAATGAACTGCATGGGATCAATATCCACAGTTCACTGGAAAAATGCACTAAAATTATTTTCTCATCAGACTTCCTGCCTTAACTGGTAAAAAGGGCAAAAAGAATTTTCTTCCCTCTATGACAGTTAATGTGGATGGACTTCTATATTTAGAGTTAGATAATAACTATTAAATATAATATTTAATTGATAATAATTATTAAATATAGACTATTTAATATATATTAGAAAGGTTTGAGTTTCTTATTTAAAAAACAATCCTAACAGCTGTTTCTCCCAACTGTATCCATCTTTTGCTCAGTGAAAAACATTTCTAAATCAGTCTTGGTTTTAATTTGGAATGACTAAAAGCTGCAGAGAATTTACCTGCATGAAGCTGTGACACTCTGTTACAAATGTTCCTTTGGTGATCTGCTTAAATTTATCACAAATATCAGGGAAATTCGTGGCTTCCAAAATAAAAGCTTGATTTTGCTTAATCAGTGTTAAGGCCACACGGAAGATGATCTTTGACCCTTCATAGAATAAACAGTCCCATATTCGGAGCACAGTCTGCAGTAAAGGAGAGAATTCAGATTAACCTTGATTTCCAGTAAGCAATTACTAAAGCAGTACAAATTAAATTATCAGGGGTGTAGTAAGAGAACTTTATGTTACCAGTTACCTCCACTGGAAGAATGTCAATGAACAGGCATATAAACCAGCGTGACACCACTAGGGTCCACATGACTCCATGTCTTTCCATTAGCTCTGCCACAGCTGGAACTTTCATTTTCACAAGTTCTCCGAGGACTTCCTGATCAGTTTTCAGGCCCAACATTGCAGGACTGTAATAATCTTGGAGAGAAGAAATCAAAACTCAGGAATCTGTGCACATGATCTTTTCATGAAATCGAAGAGAATGTCCTCTGCAGCTGAATGTATAAAGGCACTCTGAGCCGAGGAATCCCAAGGTGAAGTAAATTAACCCACAGCACAAAGATCTCTGCACTGTGGTTGTAGAGTGCTGCTCTTTCAGCCAAGCTGATCCCTCTACACAAACACTTCATTCATGCCTTCTGAAGTATCTTCTTTCTCTCTGATGTTTTTTGGCAATGCATTCTTCCTTCCCAAGGAAGGATTGTTTAGGTGGTTTTTGACTGCTAGCTTAAACTACAACAGTTCCATATAACCACCACCTCCTTCCTGTGTGGGGGGCTGCACAACTCCCAGTCCACATGACACCCAGAGAGGTAACAGAAAACCCAAACCACCACAATACCTGTAGCCTTTAGACCAGGTCCAGTCAAAACAGAAATACAAATTCCCCAGAGCATCAGCTGTGCAGGGATGCTGGATACTCCCCATCTTGCTAAGTGTGACCTAGCCATTAAGGTAGGAGTTTTTCTCTCCTTTCTCTGAGCCAAGAAAACCCCACTTTTCATAGAATAATTCTGAAAGAAGTGAATGACAGATCCCTCAGGCAACATTTCCTATTTAACTTACCTGCAAGGCAGGGACTGAAATAAGACCTACATTCCTGCACTTGTGGTCACTGCAGTAACTGGTAAATTCACAATTAAGAACAACAGAGCACTCTGGCTGTCAGTCCACAGCCTGTTTGTCAGAGTAAGCATTTTCATTACCAAGGTGCAGGCAGAATAACAAGCATCTCAGCTCTATAAATGAGTAGCTTTGGGTACATTTAAGGGAAGAAAAAGATGTTTCACTTCACAAGTATTCAAATGCCCCAGTATGACACAAGAATTACACAGATGTTTAAGAAATTTGTATTTTGGGTTTGTATGTTGAGAGAAACCTTTAAACTGGATTTGGCCGCTCCAGTCCTGGGAGGCAACTTTTGATAGTTCATGAGCACTTTGTTAACCTTTGATTATGGAAAGAAACCAGTGGTAACACAAGCACCTTTCTATGCCTGTCTTTCCTTCACTGATTCTGGAAAGCTGCAATTCAGGTTTCTCTGTCTTAACTGGTTTCTGCCAATGTCCCCAGACACACAGCACAGGCCAATGGTTCGTATGGTTCATATAAAGGTGAAGGAATCAGAGCAAAGTCGATTTGCCCGAAATAATTCTAATAAAGCCTCCCAGTGTCACAGGTAAGTTTAAAAATATGTCCAAACCATGCAGGACATCTATAACCACTTCAATTTCTGTAATTTCACAAGAGCAGTTTAATATTCCACTCTTTACTGTGCCAATGGTTTACCTGAACAGACTTCCCACCCCAAGTTATTTTCTCTACATTTGTTCTGTCCAAACTCCAGAACATCTACAGGAGTTTTTAATGGTACTACAGAGCATCACATTCAATCTTTAGGAATCTAGCTTTCTGCCTGAGTTCCCTCTGAAGACTGAGATGTAAAACTCCTCTACAGACCTAAGAGTCACTGCCACTCATGCCACTCATATATATTCTTTAGCCATCTGCCTTTCAATTGCTTGCAGGGAAAGCTCCAGCAGCTTAAACACAAGTAATCCCCATGGCAAAGTGTACTGAAAACACATCAGGACCTCAGAGCCAACACAAAGCCCTCTCTTTCTGCATAAGTTGTATTAGTGCTGTGCTCATTTTTGAACTGGAATGCACTAACAGTTACATTAATTGGCTGAGTACATATTTTTTAATGTAATATTTTTTTAAATTTTTAAATTGTTTTTTCACTTGCTGCTTTAATGCAAGTAAAATCTAATCACATCTCAAACAAGAAGTAGCAGAACAAGCTGTTTCTCTTTCCTATCCTTTCTCCTCTCCTACATCCACAAACCATTTTTTTCCTCTTTATCTGTGCTCCTGAAACATGTGAGTACTGAAATCTTCTAGTTACCACTGGCAAATGTCCTCAGGAGGAAGGCCAGCAGCCCACTCACTCTGCTGCAATCATCTGATATGCTGAAACCAACAGCAGCTGCTATTTTTAATCTGTACAGCAAAGTAAATGTCACGATCTCAGGAACACAACTGGACACATACCCAGCTCTTTGAGAGCTGAGAAGTAAAAACTTAACAGACAGACAACGTGGATACTTCACAAATTACTGAAGCAGCCAGGAAACTTTGGGGTAAATTAAACTTTCATTCAAGTCTGTTAGATTGTACTGCTGGAGAGGAAGAAAAAAGGAGCTATTCATCTATCTGGGGCAGCCCCCTGCTGCTCCTCGTGGAGCAGGAGCAGCTCCCATGTGCCCTGGGACACAGCACGGCAATGTTCAGCCCAGCCCTGCTGCAGAACCAGTGGTAGGAGTGATTAACGATTTATGCAAATGTCAGTAACTGAGCAGCAGGGGTTTTCAGGATATTAGCTGCCAGTTCACAACAGAAGTTAGGTTAAAAGAATCTGCACCCAAGACATATTTACATGTAATTGTTGTATGTTAATTATAGTTCATGTAGGTATTAATTACAATTATTACACATAATTCATATGTAATTATAATTTTCTATTTTTTTTTGCTTTATATATACTTTTATACATAAACATATATATAAAGATTAGTTCCTCAAATTAGGAAAGCCACATTTTGGAAATCTTCAGAAACATTCCTGGAGGACCTTATATTTGTGCTAAACTTACCCACAGATCACTTACAAGGAACATCTTTCACAGTCCACGTCTGGTTTCACTAAGAAAAATGATTTTGTAACTTGGTTCAGTGCCTAAGTGCTTGGTAACATTTAACTACATGGCTCTTCTGTTCCCTTCTTATTTACTAGGGATTCCCAGTCATTAAGCCTTCTGGAAATGTCCCCTCAGCAAAAATCCTGCAGCGCTCCCTTGCTGCAAATGCTTCACTGTGTGCCCTACTTTCCTAATATTTTATAATTGGCTTCTCTGCCCAGAAGTCAAAATATCCTTGTTTATAACCAAGTCTACACAAGCCTACCTCTCCCCACACCACAAAGCTGTTTTTCAGAAAATACAGTGCAGGCAATTATTTTTACTCATCTACCATGGAAACACATTAGCTTTATATTCCTTACATATCTTATATCTTACAAATTGTTTGAAATTTTTAGATTTGCATGATCCACATTAAATTAGCATCTTAATTATTTTTCCCCCTCTCAATAATCTGGCAAAATACTGAGCAGTTGATGACCCAGAACAAACCTGAGTCAGTAACTGCTCTCAATCTGCCACTTACTAATTAAAAAAATAGGCTAATTATATTGTTGGTATCTGTTGAACTAGGTGGTTTATAGGAATGTCCTCTGACAAAATATCATTTCCCTGAAAAAAAATATATAGCCAGGTTGTTTCCTATTTTCCTTCAAATGGTCAAATGGAAGTGATAATTTTTAGGTAATCACAAACTATATTATTTTTCATCACATTTCCTGGAAGGCAAGAAATAAAATGTTGCCTTATAAATTACTATTGTATTATTAATTTATTACTAAACTCCACAAAAATATCCAGATGAAAATCAAGTTTCTCAATATGCTATTTGGCATTTTCAAGTGCTTCTGTAAACTGATCCAAGGCTTTTTGTACTTTCCTCTCAGCTTTCTCTTTGTTGCTTACCCATGTGCTTTGCGCAGTCTGTTCTGAGTACCTGCCTATGGATTTTGGATGCCTTGCTAAGTTTAGGAGTGCCCAAGAGTGTAACAGAGGGCAATGTGGGCAGGATCCCACATGGAATTCATCCTGCCAACTGCTCCTTCCTCATTAAAGTCCTGACCTGAACAGCAGCGTAGCCCCGTGGCTCTGTTGGGATCATCAGCTGCTTCTTCTTGGAGTCAAGCAGCAAACAGGAAAAGCCAGCTTCACCAGCTGCCATCTACTTTATTGCTACTGTACAACACAGGTGACCACATGAAGGGACCTTTTCCCTTGTTCAAAGGGCTTTTTGTTGCTAACACTGCACTGCCTGTGGCATGCAGTCACTGAGCTGGAAACCTGTCCTAGCAGAGACACTCCTAACACCACATTTCATTGTCTCCCTGTCACAATAGGTAGCACCTCTGGACCTTACCAGAATGTCCAGGACTAAGACATAACTGGCTGCTTGTGCTCCAGAACAGTAATAAGATTTGCAGGAAATAAGGATAAAGCTTGTAGGGACTCTATGACCTTGTTCTCTGTTAAAAATAGATTAAGAGGTTCCAAAAATAAAAGTTTAAGAAGCAATACTCTTATAGTCTTAAATTAGGAGTCAAGAGCTACACAAGTTCAAAAAAACTTCCAGTCTGTTGTGTATATGTCAGGTTAAATATACATATCCCTATGGAACTAAATCTGTAAGTGTTACAAAAATACCCAAAACAAGACCTCAGCTCTGCTGCTTATCTTCCAGCATTTCTATTATTCCAAGAGCCTACAGAGCCCAGCCTGGAACAGAATGATTTGTCTTGGGGGTCCAAACCAACTGGAAAGTTAAAAACTGGCTGATTTAATTTTTCTCACAGTCTACATAATGCAAAGTATTTTATTCACAAGAATATGTTTATAATGTCCATGAGAACTGGGGGTGTGTGTGTGTGTGTGAGAGATGATGATAATGTTCTCTCTTCTCCCACAGAAGCAGAAATGGTTCATTTTTATACCACCAAGCACCATTCAAGAATGTCTCCTTGCTGGAGATACCATTTGCTACCAGACCTCACTGGAATCCAGGAGGGAAATAGAGCAAGCCTAAGGGCTGGCACAAAAATTCAGAGGTTTCCATGAACAGAATTTCATGAAATGCATTCTGTTCCACATTTCCTACATTTCAAGTCAAACCCAAAACAGATTCCATCATGTGCAATTGTAGGGGGAAAATATAAACATTTAAAACATACCAGCTTGTGTACCTTCTAAGTATCTACATCATGAAACCTTGCATTAAAAGCTGAACAACCTACATTTGGGAAGAAATCAGAAAGCCACAACAGGAAAAGGAGGAAATCCAAGAGTACTGCCAATACTTTTTGCATATCAGGCCAGAGTGGTCCCTGCAGGTGTTCTGGCCTGAGTGATATCTTGCAGATATGTGGTTAAATGGCAAGCTAAAACCTCTTAACTATGTTATTTTTAAACACACAAGTTCCTCATTTTCCAGGGAACAGAAAAAAAATCTAACAAACCAAGAAATAGGATCAAGCTATATTTTATGTCTTCCTTCAAACTAAACTGGCTGAACTTCTGTCCTGGGGTACTTAACTCACACAACAACCAGCATTAGCTGTATCATTCACAATTGAACATTGGCTTTAAGAAAATATAAGGAAATAAAATTTATTTTGGATAGCTGAACTATCTTTAAAAAATGGGGATGCAAGCATTTTATAGATCCTTATTGGTTGATATTGAGATTACACAGAATTTAGAGTAATGTATCTTGAGAAATGACTTACTATTAACACCTTTCCAGCAGCACAAAAAAGCAGTGTTTCTACATAATGGCATCTGCCTGTATTCATCTTTTGCTTCTAGTCCCAAACTTGGAAAATAGATCCCAGGGAGCTGAAAGAGCCTTTGGTTTTCCATTTGCATTTCAGAGAGCACAGTGGGATTCTGAGCAGATGTAGTAGCTACCTGCCATTTGGAAACTGAAGAAGGATGCCTGTTAATTAGAAAGACAATGGAAAGGCAGGCAAAGATGTCATCCTTCCAGACATTACAAAAGACAGACACGAAATACAAATAAGCAAAGACTTAACATATAACCCCTCAGAGAAACAAACTGAAGTTAGCAACATGTGTTTGGAAAACACAAATGCAACTTTCAGACATTCTACTTACAGAGAATGAAATTGGCTATTTTAATTATTTATTTATGCACCAGTTCTATTATGTGTTGCTCAGGAGATACATTTGCATAATTTAAAACTAGTCCAGCTTAAAGTTATAGATACCAAACCACTCCCATATAGCTTAGATATAACTGAGCAAAACACTTGTTGGCCAGCTCTCCTCTCTTCCCTGTCCCCCCTCTTCATATCTGCTACCATTGGAATAGCTACGTTTGTGGATAGCAGTTTTTTCACAGTATCACTGAGCTGACAGACACTGTACACACAAAATATTCCCCACATGGCTGTTTCCAAATAGCCTGGCCTGACTCCAGTCGTTGCACCCCATGAATTGTGCCTGTTTAAAGAGCTGTAAGCTTTGGAGAAGTCTGCAGCTTATGGGGCTGACCCAGGAGCCAAGGCTTTTAATTCAGAAAACCCTTTGACAGACTTTTATCACCAATGTCCTCAAACAGAGGAAATGCAAGAACAAGCATTGAAAACTACAACTGCTTATCATGCCTGTTGAGGAAACAAACTAAAAAAAAAAAACTTACAACTGTATAATGATTCTTAATGACTGATGACTTCAGCTGAATAAAGATTCCTGGACCTGTGTTTTTAACTCCTCCATGGGATTAGGAAGAATAGGTATTTTAACAGTGGACCACACTGACAAGTTATTCTTAACACCTCAGCAAAAAACACAGCAGTGATATGCTCTCATGCTTAAGAAGAACCCCATTCTTACATTTTCATCAGCTCTTCACAAGAATGCTACAGTCACACCATGGGGGCCACTGAGCACATGACTTGAGACTGGGACAGAAGCACCTTAAAACAGAGAGCTGGATCAACACATATAGTTCTAGTGCAACCAAGGTTGCATCTTCTAAGCATCTCTCTCAAACTAAACACTCACATCTTGTACAAAGAGGTAGACAAGAGTTACTACTGTACATGATTTTCTTCATTTAAATTTCCTTAACTCTTAAAGCACATCTTACACCAACACATTCTTTATGTTGCCACCTGTGCTCCACGTGCATTATACTATATTTTGAAACAGTATCAAAGCCTGCTGTCAGTGCTTCTTTCTACCATGACAGATTTTAAAGAACCAAACATTTAATATGAGTTGAACTTTTGAAAAAACTCAATTTTGCAGTATCTCAAGTTGCAAATACAATAAAAATCCAGAGTAAGCACATCATAGCTGAAAAAAGCCAAAGCAATCCTTGGATATATTCACTACTGAAGAGAGAATATATCATCTCTGATTATGACATTAGCAAAACTGAGGTTAGAGAACTCCACCCAGCTCTGATATTTACAATTCAGGCAGAAAGTTGAAGAACTGGAAAAGACATGAAAGAAAAGGTCATATTTAGAAAAACTGAGTTCTGTAAGGAACCTCTATTTGAAGCATTTCTGCAAGAAAAATGAAAAGTCAACAAAAATTCATAGAGAAAACACACCAGGCATTTTGGGCTTTTCAATATTATAGGAGAAAGTCTTCCAAAAAAGCAATACCTGCAAATTAGGACAACTCAAATTCCAATTAAAAAATACAGCAAGTGTTTTTAATAAGACTGATTTACAGTTTGAATACATTACTAGCAGTGGTGGCAGGGTCGCTCTTTCAAACCAAGTCTGGGACCTCTCACATATCCTGACTTGGCCTTAAATACTTCCAGGGACGGGGCACCCACAACTTCTCTGGGCAGCCTGTTCCACTGCCTTACTATCCTCTGAGTAAAAAATTTCCTCCTGACATCAAATCCAAGTGTCCCCTATTTTAATTTAAAAACATTCCCCCTTGTCCTATTACTATCTGATCCTGCAAGAAGTTGTTCTCCACCTTTTTTTAAAGTTCTCTTTAAGTATTGAAAAGCCACAATGGGAAGAATTATTATTTCCTTGCCTGGTTTTTTGTATGGAAAGTTAGATTTCCAGTTATATTTCCAGTTTTATGAGTTTTGGTTATTTAATGCACAGATAACTTCAGGCATATTAATACATTTTATAGGGATTTACAAGTTAAAATACTTGGATCTGCTTTGAGCACGTATAACCCATCATATATTTGTCAGCTGATATGTTATGCTTCTTACTGTCAAAAGTGACATATTCAGGAAGGTTCATTTTTTTTAATTGTAACTGAACATACAGAGCCCTGTCTGACCATCAGAAAGTAACAAAAACCAAAAAAAGCTGCTGTGGCTTTGCTGTGTTAACTCTGCAGGTAGAACAGCACAGTCCCTTCAGCATGGAGATGGCTCTGTCAAAATGCTCATAAGTGCTTTCACAACTCAAGCCATTAGATAAAAATAAAATAAATATCAAAACAGAAAATAGAACTTCCCTCCAACATGGCTACTCTAACAAAATATAAAGCACAAACTAAGTAAGCCTCAAGCTGCATACTAAGGCTTGGCCACTAATGGATTCTTCCACATCACAAAAAACCCAGGACTTCTTCTCCCAAACCCACATTTTTGTGTTTAGGCCACTCTACCTAACTTCCTCCTTTGCATGCAGCCAGGGAATTCTACCTTTGATCAATCCTAGCTGAATTAAAATTTCATCTGACAAGTTATTTTGCTAATGGCTTTTGAAATGTATGACACTGATTTACTGGGTAGATAAACAAGCAAATAGCACATCTGCACAGACAGCCAAAGGCTGCAGTCCCACATAGAGTAATGCATGGATGGCCTATTGAAGATACTTTAGGTTTAACATAATCAAATTGTATCAATGAAGGCTTGCTTGTCAGAATGAAGGAGGCATTCCTCACTTTGCCTTGGTGGAACAGGTCCTGCTTCCAGTGTAAATACAGTAGTGTAAAGACACATGTCAAGGAACACAATATTCTTCAGCATTTTTAAACACTAGGGGTGCTTTTGCTGCATGTTTCCTCACAAAAGTAAAGCTGACAGCATGGATATTCTTGTCACGTACAGCAAGCTTCTGTTTCACACAAAAGTGTAAGAGTTCTACCCAGCCACCTAACACACCTAAATAATGAGAATGTTCTTTTATTGATGAGGTTTGAGACTGCGTGGGAGGGAGATATGATAGAAAAAGTAAATAAATTATTTCAAATGTTTCAAATTACCTGTGTAATTTTAAAGAAAAAAACCTCATCAGTTGCTTATTTCCTGCTTGCTTAAGTCTCACAAATCCCCTAGCAGTTCAGATTTGTAAGTAATGAGGATTTCAGGCTTATCATGGTTTCTAAATACAGGCATATGACTCCTTTATTCCACCTTCAGCTTAACAGGACACTGCATGCTTAATTCCAAGGTATATTCAACTGACCTCTAATGCTCAAGCATTAATGCTTTCATTGTGGCTGGGGGCTAACAGTAGAACATGATAGAGTCCCATATTTCAAAACTCTTAATTGTTCAGCTGACCAGCAAAATGCTCCTGTCTCTGAGTAGCAGATGTGATGTTGGAGGCCAGAGGGGCACGCTACACTATGGCTTCAAATGCAAACACAGAGGAGCTCCACTGATGAGTGAGAATCCTGCCAACTCACAGACCTGTAGCTGAGAGCTGCCAGAGGAAGAAGCAGCCCAGAACTGATCAATCTGCTGAAATTTTCTGGGTTGATGGTACTATTAAAAAAAAACTCAGTTGTCAAAAACAATTTTGCAAACATGGTGTCATGCATGTCACACATAACCTTGAATGGAGCTTCCCACACCAAAAGCACATGCTTGAGGTGCTCAAATCTTCTCTCTGAAAGGAAATGCTTTTCATCACAACAAACCCCATCTTAGGCTGCAAATTCAGCTCAGTTTAGGTCTAGCAGTGTTTTCTATCTGCACAGCTAAATAAAAACACTTCCTGTGAAGAGGTCCACTCCCTTTGGAGAAGCAGATCTGAAAAGATGCAGCTGCCAAGCCAGTTCTGCATTCAGAGGTTCCCTGGCAATACCCAATTAAGGTATTTAAATAAATTCAGCCACAAGAACGAAATAAATACAGGCTCAACTGCAATTAAAAGCAAACAGTCTAAACAGAAATACTTTACAGCTTAGTACAGCCTTCTGCATTTCCCAAGTGGTCCTTTCCTTCAAACCTGGAAGTCTGTATGATGGGACTCAAAAGATTGTTATAACATGAATCACTCAAAAGAGAAGGATATTCAAGAGTTTGATACATAGCTATGATGCCATTCAGTTCAAATATTCTTGTCTCTTACCATGCCTAATCTCTTGTGCAACCTGGGAGTCTCTGGCTGATACAATCACGAGCAGAGAGCTGAACAAAGATGGGAGATACCTGTTCTCCCAGCATGCAGCCACCTGCCTTAACCAGCAGGCACTACACCCCACACCAGTGGCACTGTGCTTTGCACCTTGCGCACTTGCAGCTAATGCCAGTTATTTCTGTGCAGTCTACTACTTTAGTGACCATTTAATCATTCAAAACTCTACTCTT
Source organism: Emberiza elegans (assembly GCA_024865655.1). Lineage (NCBI taxonomy): Eukaryota > Metazoa > Chordata > Aves > Passeriformes > Fringillidae > Emberiza > Emberiza elegans. Next base: position 60,444,966 of record JALJVW010003023.1, on the reverse strand, counting down.
TTTATTTGTTATAAACAACCAGGCAGTACACATGGGTAAAAAAATTTTAGTAGAGGCTGCTAAAAAGTAATGAGACTGAAGGAAGATTGTTATTGCTGCTAAAATGTAGCGTTCTTGAAGAATGCTACACCTCATTTAAGATTTTTATTAAGAACATTAGAGAAAAAGTAAAAGCTGGTATTTATTGACAACACTAAACCCATGTCAATACACAAAGCACAACAAAGTAATGGTGGAAAGACTGGAGTAAGAGATGTGATGACATTTAAAATAACAAGAATGTGCAAATAAAATTCAGCAAAAAGGTGCTATGAATTCCTAAATGCTGTGGAAAAAACATCTGTTGACAATGAGAGAGAAGGAACAGCACATGCATTATGATGGAGATCACAAATCAAAACCAGAGTGCCATTACGAAAAAAAGGCAAGGGAAATCTTACAGCTTTTCCCTCTTAAGGAAAACACTTTCCACTGTGAGAAGAGCCACTGCACAAGGCACTAGCTGATTCTCCACCAGAAAATAAAAGTGTGCCATTGTGATCAGGTTTACAAAAATAAAAATTGAAAAATCAATTCAAACTGGAACAAGCACACAGAGTAATTATTAGGCTAAAACAGGAACAGAGAAAAGTTTCATGTGAGAGAAGAGTTTGACTGAAGGGTCATAGTCATCCAAAAAACCTCCAAAATTAATTGACTGCATGCTACAAATACATGAAAAGTAAGCACAAAAGAGACGGGGACTTTCCTCACTCCTAAAAGTTAGCATTGACACTAGAATAAAAGGATATCAAGCTAGCATGAATGGAGTAGTGCAGAACTCATGAGAACCTCTCTTAACCACAGGAAAAGTACTCTACAACTAGTTTTCAGTAAGAGTAACACCAGTGAATAGTCCAGTAGATTTGTTAGAGTATACATTGATCTACACAATTCCTTCCAGACAGAGAACCACTGAAGATGGGAGGGGGGATTATTCTTCTATATATAAGCACAACTGTCATGCTAAAATGAGACTGGTGTTGAGTTTTTCTTCTCATAAGCTCACCATTTAACCACAAATATGTAAAATGTGACAATACTTACACACTGAGGTACCACAGTTAAAAGGTCCTACCTACCCAATGCTTTCTAAAGCAATCTCTCCACTCTTTCCTTAACAGCACAAAAAAATCCCCAAAACTTCTCAACAAGGATCAGAGTAATGAACAGAACAGAAACATCAGAGCTATGCTGTGTACAATCTGCAGGCATATCCACTCTGAGCTTGAATTGAATCTATACTGCTTCTTGTGAGCAATGCTATCTGCTCCAGCCATCTGTCTTGAATGAGCCTGGGAATAAAAAAAAACTTGGTAACACCGAAACTTCAGTTAAACAAATAATTCTCTTGCCCCTTGCAGTGTTTAAATGATAATCCCTCCAAATCCCTGGCTGAGCTGCTGACAGACAACAGGCAGAAATGCATGGGCTTGCCCTCAGCAGAAGCAGGAACTTTCTGGCCTCACCCAGCTGTGTCCAGCAGTGCTGGATAAATGAAAGTTCAGCCAAATGAAAGGCATGCACAAAACTCCTCTTACCAATCAACCAAAGCCTAATTTACTGGCTTTTTCTCCCAGCTGTGTTATTTTCATTTGGATATGACAGAACAATTCAGCCAGAAAATCTTTCCTGATGGAGTCCCATTTTCTGTCACTTGCACAGAATGTTCCCATCTGTCACACTGTACATTTTCCAATCAATGCCATTGATCTGTGGCTGGCTTAGTTCATCTGCTGACCAAGAAAACCACTGCCAGCATCACAGCTCTGGAGTGGCTGTTTAATGTAATTAAATGTGTGTGGGCAGGGGAGGAAGCACCCACAGGGACAAGGCAGAGGGCACAGAATAGATTTCCAAATTGTCCTAAAACACCACTGATTTAATTGGAAGTGACAGGATACACTCAAAAATGAGGACATGACCTGGAGGCATATTTGGTGCAATGATAGGGGAAAAACATGTATATTAAAATGCATCAAATCAAGAAAACCAAATCAGCAACCAAACTAATGGAAAAATGTTGGCTAATCCAACTGATAGGATCCAATAAAACTAATTCCTAGTCTTCCCTCTGAAAACCTGGAAAACATTCAAGATGTACAAGATCTTGAGAGGTGCTTCTCTGCTTCCCTAACAAATAATTATAGGGCTTGGAACTGAAATGTGCAATACCTTGCACTGTTAACAGAAAGGCAATAATTATTTACCTGAGTTGCTTTATAAATATGGTCTGTCTGATTCTCTCACATATGCACACAGAGTATTTCATTGAAATTATGCCAATTATTTTATCTGTCATGCTTTGACTTTTATAAATATACAAATCAAACTATATTGGAGAGTGGTGGGAATAGAAGGGATAAAAATATTTTTTTAATTCTGGGGCAGGGAAAAAGAGCATCAGCAACAAGTTTTCTGTCAATAAAGCCTTGTATTATTCAATACAAATATTCATACTATATAGAAGATTCACATTGCCTAGTTGAACACAGGCTAAAGTCAGTAACAACAATCTTGTTACAGAAAAGTAAAAATATACCTATACCCTGAGTAAACATACACCTACTTTATACACAGTAATTGCATTTCTTGATATGAGTTTCTTCTCATCACCAATGCTACCTGCCTAAGCTAGGAGGGAAAAAGAAGAACAACTTCTGCCACAAGTATCAGTAAAGTGTAGAAGGATATATAAAAACAAAGAGTTTCTGATAAAGTAAATTATGTTCCCTACCAAAAACAGCAAACAAAATTCTGACTCTACCTCCTTTGCCTCAAAAAAAGTGTGTAAGACTGTTGAAAGGATTAACAGCAAGAGTTTCCACACATCACCCCACAATAAACCTGCCTTTTACCACGTGCCTTATCCCTGGCACAGTGATGTCAAAGCAGACACATACCCATGCAAGGCAGGGGCAGGTCCCAAGGCAGACAGCAGCCCTGTCTCCCACCTGTTTGCACAGCTTAGAGCTCTCAAGGCTGAACAAAAGCAAGAGGCAGTTGATTTCTTTAGACTATTTTTACAGCTTGAAAGTAAACTTCAAGGCTGCATAATGTTAAATATTTGCAGACTGATTGAACAATTCATAGCATTCCCTGCCTGTCTCTACTCTTTCAATCTGGAAACAAAGTCCAACCACTGTTTCCACACAAGGAAAGTCCAAGTTCCTGCATGGTGTATTCAATGTAAAATAATTTCTTACAGTCATTCAAAAGCATGAAAAGAATCTTTCAGCTGTTCTTCTTTATTTCTCAAGGTCTTTACTTTCTTTTTAATAAGGAAGTAATTTTTTTTTGTTGTTTAATCTTAAACATGAACCGACAGAAGAAAAAGTGGAAGTTTCAATCAACCTTGACCAGTATCTAGTTGACACTGTCATACTGAATTCCATCTGCAACCATTTGAGATAAAAATCTGTGCAAAAGCAAAACTAGGCCAATAAGGAATCAGTCCTCCATTTTCTACTGGTCTTCCAATGAGACCTTCCACCTACATTAAAGGTGTATCTGTAGTCAGACCTGTGCAATGCTAATAGGAGTTCACAATAATACCATTCTCCCTCTATAATTAAATCCCAAGAAAAAACATTCCCAAATGCATTTCACAGGATCAAAAAATATAGCTGTGCCTGGTCTGCTTCTGGTTTTAAACTACCTCACAAGTGCAGTGAGGTTCAGCTTATACATGGGGCAAAATTGATTGTGTTTGCAACTCCTGCAAACCCAGAGATTCAGGCAAGGGATCTCAGAGCTACCAAACAGACCAGATGCAGATATTGTCTACAGCTGGAGAAAAATGCAAAGATAAAAGCCAACCTCCAATATATGAATAAAACTATATTTTTAACATACCAGGCAATATTCTTCCAATAAGAGCATCTAGCAACCAAAAAGACTCCTCTTCATTCTTTGTAATAAGAATCAGGTATCCAGCAATGAAGTTCATGCCCTGAAATAGAAAGGTTTTGAGATACATACACTTATCTTAAGAGTTTCTAGCTTGTTTCTTTTGATTAAGGGCTAAATTACTGCAGCTCTACAAAGTCTGCATATTCAATCAATTCTAGTTATGAAGGCCACTGGTTGAGTAACCTGCTGAACCTGCACACAAGAATTATTAACAAGGATCAAAGAGAGGAAAATTAAAAGAAAAGGCTTAGCAGTCTATACTTTCAATTTTGCTTTCTTTTTTTTTTAATTCCAAAGCCCAGTGCAACTGAAAGTTGCTGTTGCTTTGATCAGAACCCAAACACAGCTGTATTAGATGAGTACTACAAACACAACAAACCTGCAGGTAGATAGTGAGGGTGCAGGAGGAGAATGTCTGACCCAAACACAAAGTAAAATGTTGCAGTTCCAGCAGTTTTTAGAAGCTTTTGCTGCTTAACTCATCCAAAGGCTGTGTACAAACTGATTTTTTTCCATAATAACTCCAGTACTCCACAGATACATACAATAGCACTGATCCTGTGAGGAGACCAGATGTGCAAAGAATCCACACAAGGGTTTTTTAAGTGTTCTTCTTTCATTAGCCCATTAAATGAAAAAGATACCAAAATATTTTATTAACGATTGGACATGTAGAAGCTACTATGGTTTAGAAGCTGTGTGTTATGTTGTGTTTAGCCACCTCTGTATAGAAACCTGACACTTGCAAAATTGAGTATTCATAATTCTACCCCTTCTGTTATTATCAACATATTTAAATTATATTTTGATAAATATGCATTACTGAAAATAATAAAAAACATTCATCTTTTGAAGAATGGGAGTAAATTTCTGTACTAAAACTAGTTGAGGTACACAAGAAAAAAATTTTTTTCGGAGACTTCAGTGTATATTTTTAAGTCCCTTTAAGTCTTCTCCTCTCAAGATTTAAAAAAATACTGTTCATATTCTTTCAACTTTGAAGTAGTTATATTTACTACACAACTTTCTCAGCTAAAATAAGTTATATGTTAGCACACACATTCTTGCTCAGGAATCGGAGGAGATAGGAGAGAGTAAGTGAACTGAAAGCACATGTTGCTGATGACAGTGCCTGCTTCTTTAAGATCCCTAAAGACAGACACTTCTTTTCCTTGGCTGTCAGACTATCATGAATCAACTTATGTTCTTTGTGTCCCACTGGAAACTTTACAGTACTTGACAGTGACAACAGAAGCTTTCTTGAGCTGCCATCAAAGCAATATCAGGTTGAATTTCAAAGAAATTTTCTTCCTACTTGTGTTATCTATATTGGGAGATGGCACTAAATAATGCTACCAGCCCCCAAGTACATGATGCCACATTAATGCTGGTCTTTCTGTACTTTAAAAAACAGTGACAGTAAAAACACAGGAATCTGAGATCTCATGATGCCTTGTAGATACCAAGACCTGTTTGGGGAAAGCTGGCAGGATGAGGGAAAGGCAAGCTCACTCCCTCTTGCTCTCAAAGCAACTACTTATGTTGCAGTTAACAAACGGAACCAAAGTGATCAAGCTGGCTACAAGAACAACCACTGAGAAATTCAGAAGGATATTTGAATTTGCCTGAAGCTATTCATACCCTGCCCTCCCCCCTCCCCACCCCCCGCAAGCCTCCCAGGGCCAGTTTATAAACAGAAATAGCTTGTGGGTATGCTTCTAAAAACACACATTCAAATGGACAAGAGCAGTTAGCAGTGGTGAAACACAGCATTGTTTACAAAACAGTGATTACTTACCTGACAATATCCTACTGCTTTATTATGATGCCCATATGCTACCAATACATTGTAGAGTGCATGCTGCAAACAAGGATCAGCGGTTTTGCGGAATTTTACATTATCTGGAAATGTTCTGTTCATGTCTAAACAAATGGGAAAAAGACAAAAATTAAGAGCTGCTCCTTGTCAGTTTCCAAAAAAACTTTTATAGGTCTTCTGAAGTACAACTGAAGCTTCACTGTAGTTCATTTAACTGCTGTTTTGGTGGATTAATGTCAAGAAACAGCTTTACCTCCATTGTGGCTAAAAGGGCACTTACATTCAACGATAATCTATTCCTAGAAAGAATAATCCTATTAGTGTCCAGAAACCAATTTTAAGCAGACCTAAAGAAATTCTCCTGCAGATTGAACTCCCTCCATGTCTGACTGCAAAGGCTTAAATGAAACCAAACCAGATATTTAGACTGACAGACACAAGAAATGCCAAACTTCAAGTCAAGCAGCACGACATGAGTTGCCTCTAGGAAAGCACATTCTCGTAACAAATCAGATGAACTTTCAATTGACTTACTCAGTGAACTTCTACCAAACAGCATCAGCCAAAAACCCCCAGACCTGTTCCCACAACTGCCAAGTTTCACTTAAAAATCCCTTTTTAAAATTTAACTTTCTCCATGATGTGATCATGAGAAGAGTTGTGTCTTCACTAGTGTAAGATCATCAAGAATGGGAATGGTTTCTGATAACCAAGCAGCAGAGCACATTCCTACATGCTTCAAGCTCAATGCTTAACCAAGTAAGGAGTATGCAATTACTGACATTTCCAACCATTAATTTCTTTCAGACCAAACATTAACAGCAGGATTCATCTCTCCTTACAAAGGTCTAAAAATTAGACATGCAAATTTGAGCTAGTCACCCCAAAACAGCCCCTAATTGTTGGAAAAAGCAGGCAGAAGTAATTTTTGGCCTGCTTCACTCCATAAAGAAAAAACCCAAGGTCACTTGCACAGAGCTGTGCATCTGATCTTTAAATAGAATTTTTCTCTCCAACTTAACCATCTAAAAGTAATTTTGCAGATTTTCAAAACCCAAGAGTTATTAATAAAATATGAGTAGTTGTTTGGGTTATATTTAACAACAACAAATTGGGTTAAAGTTAAAAACAAACTTCAGTAACAGCACTTCTGTACAGATCTTCATGTCCTAAGAATTATCACTTTTTATCAGCCTCTTCCGGCATAAAGGAAGAAGTCTGTTACAGCTTTGACACAAAGTTCAGCTATAAGCAACCAAAGGAAGCAAGCTCCCCAAAATCATGATTAGTGCAGTGGAAGTCACATGCATGAAGAAGTTATCACACTAATTGCTATTTCTTCCTTTTAAATGGAACAAATCATTTGCAGGAAAATATTTCACTTCACCTCTTATGTGTATGAGAAGAAAAACACAAAGAAAACGACAATTTTTGAGAGGACCTGAACAACAACAGACTGTTGCAGGATAAATAAATTTCTTTTGTTTCTTCTTGGTAAGAAGATTATGCAGCATAGTATTTGCATAATCAGAATTTATTCTTTATTTTATATTATATATTATTTAAAGTATATGCAGAATGTTACAGAAAAGATTAATGCTGAATTTTAGCCATGGCTGTTCTCCCCAGGTATGCAGAGAAAGGCTGAGGGGAGAGTAAGAAAAGTGCATCACATACAAAGCAGGGACTACTCAAACTCATCTGTAATTTCATCTGTAATTTCAGAGCCTGCAATTGAGAGAATCAGCTGCAACTTGTTTTCTGATTGCAGAGCATGTTTTTTCCCACAAGGACTAGGAGAAGCCTTCCCTATTTTTTGAAGGATTTAAAACTATATTTAGTAAAAATATTTTAGTTTAGGGTGAGGGGATGGAGAGAAAAAACAAGATACAAGAGCTAAAAAGCTTTACCCTTAATAGAAGATATGGAGCATGGTCTTACAGGACTACTTGCGCCAGATTATTCCTTTGAGCACAAGAGCAGAGGATCCCATTCCCTCTCCATCCTGCCCTTTCTGCTCCATTTGCATGATCTCCCTCCTCCTCCAGTTCTGAGGCTCCTCTGACTCAAGATGAGGGAACTCAACCCTCCACAGGCACACACAAGCCAGTGTTTTACCATGGTGCAAGATGAGGGTCAGAGATGACTTGAGGCAAATGGAAGGAGCACGCAAGGGCTGTTCTTTTGGCTTCACCGCTTACATCCACTTTAATCCATCTGTTCCAGGAGAGACATACAAACACCTCCTTCTCATGCTCTGCACAGCCTACCCTCTGACCTACTGTCCATTAATTTACTTTGCTCTTAATAGACATTACTGTCCAAAGGAACACAGCCTCAAAATAGTCCAGTTTTGGGGGGGGAATCAGAGTTCTTTCAAAACAGCAAAATGAACATTAGAATCTTACACTGCTAGATAAATCCCAAAATTATTACTATCTTTTCATTATGTGCAGATCTGATTATAAATAAACTAGGTATGGGAGCACAGAACCAGGAAGGAGGTCACAATGAAAAGACTAGTTAGTCTTTTGTAGTAAATTCAGATTAAATCCCAATAGCGATTTTTTTACAAGCTTTCCGCTCTCTGAGCTGGCAGTTTTAAGCTGCTATAAAACAAAAACAACCACCAGCTTTCCTGCTGATTTATCTCTGTGCAGCAACCATGAGAAGACCACTGCATTCTTCCCTCTCATGAGTCTGCAGTATTTCAACCTCATTCAGTAACACAAACAGGCAGAATACATTAGCTTCAGTTTATAAAACAGATGTCTATTTTGGTACCAAGAACCACAGTCATTGATGCTATTTCTGGAGCAAAGATATTTGAAAGCAGAGTCCAGAAAAAACAATGTGTTTAGAACAATCTCATGCTTTTCCTACTTAGGGTACTTCAAAAGTCATGCATCTACAAGACAACCTTCTTCACATTGCCATTTCATCCTTCCTTTTTGTCCTGATCCCAGCCAGGACAGAGTTAATTTCTGCAGTAGTTGGAAGGGGTGCAGCTATGGAGCCTGGAGGTTGTTCTGTACTACCACACCAATGCCAGGGGCCTGGGAAAGGGTGTCTTCCAGGGAGAAGGGATTCCATCCAGTTGAGAAAGCTGCAGAGGAAGCCACCTGATATTGTCTATTATGCTTTGTTTTCTTTCTGTGAATTATTTTACATACCTTTTGTTATTAATATTGTTGCTGTTACTGTTCATTTTCATATCTCATTGCTGTTTCCAGTAAATTGTTCTAATCCCAACCTGTGATCTTTGCCTTTTGTCCCTCCAACTGGAGGTGGGGAGAGGAACTGGCTCGTGGTTTTAATGGGAGTGCTAAATGAAGAATACATTTCCTAAACCATGGCACCTTTACTTTCATATCCTGGTACTTCCTACTCCAAGACACAGGTGGTCAGTAAATTACACAAGTATTTTTATAACTAATATATCCTACTCCACTTATGGTCATTTCTTTGCCACTGCTACATCTCTGATGCACATCTGCTCTGAAGAGCTTCCAGGCAGGTGATTTTTCTTTTTTTTACATAGTAGAGAGCAGAGCAAAAATTCCCTTCAACTGTCAACTACGAGCACTCAAAAACTCCACTGCAAATCCAGAATACTGAGGGTAAGCCATAAATTGCAACTTGTAAAAAGAATATACTTAAAGGGTATTTTAGATTTGTTATACCTGGATGTTTAGCAGTCATCCTCAAGCTTTTTCCTGCAACACCTGGAACTATAAATTGTTTTGGAGGCTTGGGGGGTTTGTTTGTTTTAAGTTAAGGCCAAGTTTTTCATTAACTAAAGTCAGAAAAACTGAGCCTCACAACTCCCACTACCAAGAAACAGTTCAAGAGCTTTTAGCAATCAAGAAAGCCAACAGGGTTAGGATTTCCTACAAAAGAACAGTATTGCCACTGTATAAATCTGAGAAGCACATGCATAAATTCCAGTCCCCTTCATCTCCAAAAGATGATACCAAATTAGAGAAATTACAGAAAGAATGGCAACAAGGAAAACCACAGATATAAAATGGCTACCATATGTAGCATAAACCCAGGTGGATAAAAGCTACTTAGTTTAGAGGGAGATGCTTAACAGCATTGAGACAGCACAAATCTGCAAAATCATGAGCAAATTTTTTGAATTATTTCCCACCTAGCATTATTAGGTACAAACATTCAGCATGTCTTGGTAGCTCTTGAAACAGCAGATAACAGGAAACTAGGAAAAACATTCTGAGGAAGTGTCACTACACACTTTACTCCTCCAGGTCTCCCTTCAGCTGTTCTAGTAGATCAAAGACCACATGAGGCAGCTGTTTGGATATGACCTGTCAGGGGTCCTCTTACAGAGAGCCACAAGAGCTGACAGTGCTCTTCCCCTCCCTCTTGCATGGTTAAATGCTTTAAACTCACCTGAAATTCCCAACTCCCACTCAATTTCAGAGATGCTTCAGAGAAACTTCTTAGTGGTTTGATAGTAAAATATTCCCTGTCTCCAGTGAAATGGCAATGACCATTGTTTGAATTACTTTTCTGACCCTGTCATAAACTCAGTTAAGGTCCTGCAACTCTCATCCAATCTATAGTCAGATCCTTATGCCAGCTGTCACACAGCACAGCTCAGGCTCTGGGACTGACTGATAAGTATACAGTTATAGGCTTCACAGCACCTACAATTCCTCCTCATGGAATGTAAGAGTGGAAACACAAAATAGCTGCATGTACACGCCTGAGCACTTGCAGACACACACACACTTCTGTCCAATAGCATTTGGTCCAATAGTTTTTCAATGGAGAAAAAGGACAAGATACAAGAGCTAAAATTCAAAACAGCCCAGCCTAAAGGAAGCTTACCCCAAGGAAGCTACAACTTACAATCCAGTCTTTCTGCACCCAGCATGTAGCCTCTGCATTAGAAGGGCAGCCACTTCTTATCTTACAACATCATTTGTCCTACTAAACTTTCCTATAATAGGGCACGAAAAGCAAAGTGTTACTGGAATGCATGCCCTTCTAAATGTGTACATACACTAAGACATGAAAATTTAGACACCTGCATTCTTTTAGCTCTTTCTTAATGGTTAGAGTAAGAAGCCTGTTCCCTCCTACATTTTTTCTTAATAAACAAAAACGTTCAAAGAGCAAATACCATACAAAACAAAGTAGCAACAAAGCTCATCAGATCAGAATCAGGAAGTTAAAGGGCAAAAATGGTGAAAGAACAGATTACAGATTTAATTAGCTGAAAGACTTCCGTTGCTATAAAGAAAAATCTGATTAGTAAAAGATTAGACCATTTCTTCACACAGTCTATGTGCCCTTTTTAACTTGATTATACCACATCAAAGACTTTCCCATATGAAAACTAGTTTCAAACATACATGAAAATTGTTTGCAGCTTCTGAGTATGTGAAAGAAAGAGGACACATTGGCTCTTACACATTTTAAATTGAATTTGAAATAAAGTCTTTGGTTGGCCTTGTCCTCCTGCCCCTCCCCCAGGAAAAAAAGAAAAAGTGTGATTGCTGTTCTCTTGTTTATAAACCCCAGCACTGTGCTAGGCTGTGACTTCACAGCTATGGGAATAAATACCACATAGTTGCCTGAAAATTCTGGAAACTGCAAATATGAAAGCAAACAGCAGTACAATTCCACATCTTACCTTGCTTTATTATTAAAAACAACTACAATAATGGGAGAACAACATTTGAAGAAACAAAATCAAAGTCAGGCAACAATTCACACTGAAAGAGTCCTCAGCCAAAGCCCACTATAAAATGTGCACAGTCAACAGGAGCTTAAGTTCATTAAACACACTAACCACAAAGTTTACATTCACCTTAAGTACTTTGCTCCTTTCATCCCTCCTATGTCCACAGTGGTTCTTCCTTTCTGAAAGAGGAGTGTCTGAGGTCTTTATTATAATTTTCCCCCTCCAATAAAATCTTCCAGGCCATTTTTCTTTATCTTTTCCTTCACTTGCTCCACATCAATTTTCTCTTCTGCAGTTTTCCAATCAATGCAGTAAGCTCTTCTGAAACTTTATTTCCTCCACAGTTCACAAACAGATCTTTATCCTCTCCCAGTGTTTTTCCTCCCCCACAAAACTATTTTTATTTCATTTTAACCTGTGGGGAAAGCCACCTACTGACCCTTCCTGTCTTTGTCTAGTACTGGAAAAAAGTTGGTTTCAACTGTCTCTTGCAGCACTTTTACCCCAATTGAAGAGTTTGATGCTTCTCCAGACCCTTACCAAGGTGGGCTTTAGAAAGTTATCTTACTAGCTCCCTCTTTATTCATAGTAAGAGCTCTACTCTTAGTAAGAGCAGGATATAAGCCTGCAGATTTCTGGCTAGTCTCCATATTCATAGGAACATGAAGTTTATGCTCCAAAATACCTTACTAAGGCGTGTAGTCCCAAAAGCCCAAAGTACTGCTGTTGCATGGAAAGGCAGAGAAGAAACTCTGTATAAACCAGAAGTTTTTGGATGCTTATCCAACTTGAATAAAAATCCATAACACCAACACTTTAAGTACCTGGGTTTTTTTCAAGAGGAAAAAGACAACTTGCCTTTCTAATCAAACAACCTCAGCAATGTTCCAGAGCAGAGCCCAACCTCTTGACTTTTTAATTGGACAATTCAGCCAATATCAGCTTGGCCACAAAGGCTCTGCTGTAGCAGGTTTCAGGACAAGTATCAGTTACATCAAACTCCTACTTGTCCTCACCTACTGCCTTTTTCCTCCAGGTGGGCCAGCCTAAGGTCTGGGTGCCCTTATACCCTGCCATCAGTAATGGCCACTGATCAATGTTCACAAAAAGCACACATGGAAAAGGATTAGTAGAGGAGGGGTGTTTCACCTCCTACATTTCTCCCAGGGATTTACATTTAGTGTTTAATATTTCATGCATCAAGTGGATTCTCCCACCTCTCAGTTTATCAAATTCTTTTTTAAACCAGTTCATACTTCTAACCTCTGCAGCACAGTAACAAGTACCACAACTCTTCTAAACCTGCAGCACAGCAAATTTCATTCAGTGTCCTTGGTTCTTATGTTACAAGAAACAAATAACAATTGCTCTTTTTTCACCCTCTTTGCATCATTTATAATTCATACAGATCTATCACCAGCTTTTCCTTAGCTGTCTTCCTACTCAACCTGAAATCCTAGCATACTTAACCTGCCTCATATGGGCCTCTGTGCCACACAACCATCCCTGCTCCAATGTCCTACGGGACAGAATTAAGGAGAAACAGACTCAAAGGCAGGTGTCATGGCTCAAAGTTACAACTCTTCAATCACTTAGATGACGCTGCAATGTTTTCTAATTTATTTCTTCTCAAATAATTTCTAATCTTTCTTAAAAGCATTCCTTAATGCTTTTAACCACATGGTGAACCTGGAAAGATCTGTGCTGTTAAAGAGCTTATGGCTAATCTAATTTAAGTGTTAATTCAGCACTTAAACCACTACTACAGAAACATTAAGTTTTCCATGACATAACTTGATCTCTAACACTTAAGGCCATAGGATGGATAAATACAGATAAACAGCATTATCAAGAAAATAACCTGTTTTGATTGCTTCAAGCAGCTTGGCATTCTTCTCTCCTTCAAGCAGTCTGTGGTAATACCCAGGGTTTTGTTCCATGTTGGTTTGGGCCCCACTCACAATCATCCAGACCAATGCACGGTGTTCATTGGGGATGCCTTTCCTGATATATCTCTTCACTGCAAGACAAGAAGTTTGGTTTTGTTTGTTCATTTTTAAAGAAATTTAAAAAACCCCAACTGTATTATTCTTTTTTAAATTAGCAGCCTGAAGTTAAGAAGTCATAGGAAAACTCTTGACTGGATATTATTATATTTTCTCTCCTATGCTACCATTTTTGGATAAGCATTTACTTCTCAGCTGCATAGTATATTTTAGATTCACTCCTAAGTTCTTGTCACTCAGACTCCCCCCTCAGATCTTCAGACTCAGGTTTTCCTCCCTCCTCTCTTCCCTTGTGCGAATTCTGAATCTTTTCCTCTTCTTCTGCTTTTCTGGATGGAGATACAAACAGCAAAGCTTCGCCCTTGATCTTTGTCCTTTTTCATTCAGACAAGCACTGACTTGACTTTTCCTACATCACCAGTGGCCTCTGAAACCATGGCTCTGCCCATTTAGCTCTAACATCAATGGCCATGTTACCATAACCCTAGGGCTTCAGCTCAGCACCTGACCACTGAAATACAGAAGAAACTGAGGATGATGAAATATGTGCCTCCGGTCTAAATGAGCCCTGGAAGAACTGGAGTGATGCGAGTGAGCAGCAGCTGACTTTTTCCTAGAATAACTGTGGAAGTCTTTTCAAATCTAAAGTAGCTCTTATCTCCTGCATCATTTTCATCATAAGGGTGTGCTTCAGGGTTTTTTAAAGCAGATGACTCAGTGTAAATAACTATGATGTAAAATTACAGGAAAAAGCATCAGGCTAATGGCAACGAAAGCAGCCTCCTCCTGGGAATGGTATGAAAAATATTAATAAGGAGTCAATGCTGCTTATGGGTACATAATCCTAAATCAGTTTTACCTTTTCTGACCCAAAAAGACAGCTGAATGTTTGAGAGTCTTCTTTTTTCACAGAGAAGAAAATAACAAATGAAACAGACATTTTGTACTAAATGAATCATGTTGTATCAATAAAAGCATCAACTTCTCCTCTCTAAATTTTATGGGACTCAAATGCGAGTGGGGATTTTTATTCCACCCACACATTACCACACACAATATCACTACCTAGCCAGGTTTTATTGAATCACACAGTTTTGTAATAAATGCTGCCTAAATTAAAGGCCTTAAAAACAGCAGAGTGAAGCAAGGTTGTACAACTCAGCCAGACACCTTCCAAATACATTCCACCTAATTACAGCTGCCTATCCTTTAGGACCCAAAGCTGCTTCCTCCATGTCACCCAATATAAAGATGCACATATAATGAGCATTTCACCCACCTAAAATCTGGTGTTTTCTCTCAAAGAAACATATTGGTAATAAACGCCTGGTCTGCAGGGTACAGTTTTTGTTTGGCTTTTCAATGAGGATTATATTACAAGTTACAGACTCTACAGTTCTAGCTGTAAAGTTACCCTAACTACAACCTTCTTTTAGACTGGAAATAATTCACTTGTTTCCATGGTGGTTTAATAATCCCCACTTCATCTTTTTTAAAGATTTTGAACTGTAATGCTCAAGAAATCCTATAAATCAACATAGCAAATACAGGAATGACTATTAAGAACCAGTCCCATTTAGGATAACAAGGGACATTCAGAGGAGCCTAGGAACAAATTTACTGGCTTAAATATTGGGTTATAGCATTTTAGAACATAATCCCAGTGGCATTTTTTTCTGGAACAACTGTAAATTCTGGAAGCATAGCCAACAATACACATGGACAAGCCCTTGACAGTGGCACAAGGGCAAAGCAGCCTGCAGCACAGCACACACTCATTATTCCTCAGTGTCATCATTCTCATGGCAATAGACAGCCAGGGGCTTGTACCACCCCAAGTGACTACTGACCCAGCTCCCTCACTCCCTGAGGAATGCAAAGCCCTTTACATTGTGCTTTTTTTCCCTTACACCATTATAATACTTGCAAGGATCTGCAAAGTGGCATTCAGAAGCAGCAAAATAGTTCTGAAGAGGACAGCTGCAGTTTAATAGATATCTTTTATATGTGTAGATAGACATAGATATATCATATTCTATAAAGAGAGTTGTGTTTATACAAATATATATATATATATATATATATAGAGAGAGCTCTCTTCCACATTATCCTTGGGAACTAAGAAGTCCACAAGAGCAGTTCACACTGCAGAATACTGTCCCACTGTAACATCTGAGAACTTTCCCAGATGAAGCCAGATTGTGCATGTGTCTCCACCCATACATCCCATACCAGTTGTAAACCAAGGCCTTGATCTCAAAAGCGGCACTGTTGAATACCCCCAAGCCCCAAGTACTGCACACAGAATCACTCCCAGGACAATCATAGTAGGTGGTCTAAATTCTAGACCATACACAGGTAAGAAATATCTTTAGGTAAAATTTTGGCCTCTGTTCATTAACAAAATATGAAACATCAATTTTTAGTGGGGGGAAACTCTCCCCCCCTCTTCATAATTCAATTGCCTCTGACACTTAGTGCCAGTTTCACAAGTTTAGAGTCACACTTTATGAATGTGGTTTCCTTTTTACAAGAAAAAACAGCTACCTGATAGGGTAGAAGTCTAAAAGTGGTAAGTACCCAAAGTAACTTTCAAGAGAAAAATATGCAGAAAATAACATTTCTCTAATACTGTATGCTACTTACAGTAACAAGATGTAAAAAGAAGTAATTTCAACCTGCCTGTCCTTGTTTGATGGTAGAATATGAGAATTTTGGAGACTTCTGCCTCAAGGCAAATGTTGCATTGCCTTTTTCCTCTATTAATATTGTTTCACTCTACAGCATAAGCTCAAGTTTATGTAGCAAAAAATCCTCTAAACATTTAAACCCAAAAATTATCTCATCTTAAAAACATTTTTGGAGAAGCATCTGCACATCTACTTTTTCAGGTACTAACAGATATTGTTGAATGTTGAGGAAATACACTTGGGCCCTAGAAGAAAAATTCTGTGGAAGAGCTGGAAACAGCATACAAGGAACTGAAAGCTTTATTTCATGAATACATAACAGAAAAAAACAAAGCACATAAGGGCTGTAATAAAGTTCCAGTCAAACTGACTTTCCTTCCACCAAGCCCTGGAACGGAAGTGCTCACGTTATAACTACTGTTTGATACATTTATTTTTCCCTTTCACTGTATTTTATCAAAGATCAGAAAGTATCTTCTGCTACTGGTCACTTTTGACGAGTGCACCCAACAGCCAAATTCCTTTGAGTAGTGTGATTTTGGTCAGAATTAGGATAGTTTGAGCAATTATGTGAGACAGTTTGTTTCCCACCTGTAAACAAAGCAGAAAGGTGTATTTTGGTCCCACAGAGTTGAATGAAACTAATAAAAAAATTTGGAGGATCTCAGTAGTGGCAGAGGGAGAGAGAGACAGAAAGAAGGGAAGTGACAAAAAATTATTATAAACTCTCACGTGCAGTGGAAACAAGGTGAAGATGGGGGGGAACGGACACAACAAAATACCAGAAAAATAATAAAAAGGAAGAGACTGGAGAACGAGTGAAAGGAACTGCCAGCCAAATTCCCATGACCCACCCTACCAGCAGGCTGCAACACAGAACAACAGAATGCACTGCTTAATTACCATTGTTAAAATGTAGTCTAATTCTTTTTCTTTATAGTGGAACAGAATTCTACACATACAAACCACCCTGGATATGAGGCAAACCCAGCAGCATGTGAACATGCCACATTTCCAAACTGGAAAATTAACACAAGTCATCACTTCTTCCTGTTGCCTGGGCAGAAATTATGAGTTTCTCTGTGCACAGACAAATGGGTGTGGAACTACTGAGACACCACACATACACTGCCTCTCTCACACCTACTCACAGCAGGACACTCAACATTGGTTTGGTTCACAGCTACTGTGTTTGGGGAGGGAAGTGGCAAATCAAACATTCTTCTCAGTTCTAGCTAATGGCAGAGCCAGCAGTTCTGAGCAAAGCTTCACAGCAATGAAGTCAGGTCCTGGAGGAGGGAAATTCAGTGAATAACCAGCAGAGCTTCTGCTATTTGCCTGCAAGGAAATCACTGCATAATCATCTTGCAGGATAAAGTACACACCTGCTTACACAATTCCATGTGCATGTCACAGAATTCAATCTTAGTACTGAAATGAGAAGGAAAATATTTAAAAATCAGTAATTGCACAGGTTAAGCTTTCCCTCTCCTCCTCTGAGGAATCAAATTAGGCTAATGCAGAAAGCTTTTGTAACAACTCTGAATCTACACTCAGACTGCATTTCCTCAGTATTACTTTTTCCTGTCACTTTCCCTGCAATTACATGTATATGTGAGAATCCATAGCCTAGAAATCCAGGTATCTTTAGCAGCAGTCAGTAGCATCAAAGGTGATGCACCAGCCCACAGGACTTGTGACAGTCCAGAGCCACTGCCTGTGTCCCCTCAGTGCATTTATAGAATCCTGGTTTCCACAATCAGCAACCTGCTGGAGACCATCAAAGCCACATTAAAGGCTGCTGCCATTATGTGCCCAGTGGGGCAACATGACCATTGGTTCTGAAACCTGGTGGACAAGTTGAGAGATTTGGTCAAAGTTTTGGCTCCAAAATAAGACCAAAGGCATTCCCACTGTTAGTACCACTGTAACATACTGTTTCTAAAATGCTAGAACTGGGAAAGAAATGAAATGAAACAAAGAGAAATGAAATGAACTCATAGAAATTGCTAAAAGCTGACACTGTTACCACTCACACATTAAGAGAAGGGTATGAATCAAAACTGAGATTATTCTTCCTCAACTAGAATACTACAAGTTCTGCAAAATTTCAAAATCCTCACTAATTCAAAATAGCATGACATTCTCACTACATCCAAACTTGACACCCCAAACAAAAACCTATTTACACTTCTAAGAAAAAATAATATAGTAGAAGTAAATACTTTCTGGTTAGCAGCATATGATCTAGTAGTTATAACTCAAACCTACATTTTCTGGAATTTCTCACCCGTAAAACAGACATCTGTACACAAAATACACTGTTATATTTAAAATGTCTCACTAGTTATCATCCCATTTCTGGTGCCAAGGGAAAAAAAAAAACCCAAACCATCAGAATCACCAGTGCACCTGCAGCACAGCTCTAAATGTTACTCAATTTTTCCTTAACATTCTTCAGAGAATTCTGCCCAACTCCAAAAGACACCCAAAGAGAAAGCAACCTGATAAGCACCATTTACAGCAAACAGGAAAATTTAGATGCTTATATGAAAAACATAACCCAGAGAGAGAGTGGGAGGAAACTCCGTCCTTTCGTTTCACAGGATTCCCTAACACCTTCCAACTCTCTGCATTTATTTCTACCTGTATCTCTTGCAAGATAAAACATTAGTAGAGGTTTTCATGCTCTTTGAGGCAGACATTAACAGTTCCATCAGCATTTTATCCAGTGTCACATTAGCCCCTGCATTAAGCTTGCTTTCTTCACTTCTAAAGGCATTTATCATCAGTTCTTAGTACACAGCTTTTCAGCTGCATGGTACATCTCATTTTATAAAAGGAGGATAAGGAGATCTAGAAAATCTCAGCAGCCTAAAGAACTGTTAAAGAGGCAGCAACTGAGAGCCCCAACATCCTGATCCCTGGGGTTCAAGACAGCATCTTCTGCATAATCCCATGTCTTTCTAAAGAGAGCACAGAGTACAATACAGCCAACAGCCGCAAAACGGCGTCTTGGAGTGCCAGTGACCACAATAGCTGAGTTACAGATGTAACAAAATATTCCTGTGCTGAAGAGGGATTACTCTTTTGGAAGGTTTAAATGAAATCCCTCCAACTTGCTTATGAATTATTACTGTTTATACTACTGGTTTTAATTTGAAGACAGAAATAGTATTCAACACTTAAAAATACAAACCTATTGAATCCTAACATAATGCACTTTTACTTATAAAGAGACATGAAGCTCACCTTTTAAACTCTTCTGTATACTGTTATTCCCCTTTAGGAGCTTGGACCATTTTATTGCTCTTCTAGTGAGTACCACTAGGTACCTGGAAAAGAATGCTTCATAGGATGCATAATCAAAGTCTTCTGGCCTCTCAAACCCATATGGATCAACCCTACAAAATAAAAAGAATTCCTATAAAAATGTTTCTACATACCTACAGCTGAAGAAAAAAAAAAGGCAAGTACGCTTTAAATAACTTCCAGCTGCTATTTCTAAAAGCAGCTCAAGACTCCCTCTTCCCAGCAAAAGCCTACTTTACACAAACTGTTACACTCCATTTAGCATATCAAAGCTGTTTAAATAAATTAACTTAAACATGCACAGTTCAGTCAGGTTTCACAGATTTCACTGTTTTTTAAAGTAAGGAGTTTTTGGAGCAAAGGACCAATTGTGTGTAAAACTGACACAAAATTATGGCCACATAAAAGTCTGGGAGGTATTTTTCTCCACAACACAGGCGAACAGTTGAAAAGTATGAAGTATAGCACAACAGCTCCAATATGGCCTAAATTCTCTTTCCAGACAGTTCTGTGCAGAAAAATGACAACAGAAAGTACACGTGTAACAAGTTACAAAGGCTATTTTTTAAAGGGGTAATTTCTGAAATTATCCTCATGAAAATATACAAGATGGAAAAAGACAAATCCTTGTGTTGAGCTACCTTCTTCGTATGAGTACCAAAATGCTTATTCTTTTATCTTTTACAATTGCTGAAAGTTACAGCACATTATCTCAGGCAGCACAATAATGACAGAGTATCAGTACTGCACGGCTAATTCCATTCTAATATATCAACTCACCTTGCTAAATTATATTTATAGCAACTTCCCAGGGTACTCCATACCTGCAAATTATCACCTGAGTACAGGACACTAATGGGCTTCACAGAAGTTAGACAGGCAGAGGGATCTGTCCAGTCAGACAAGGTTACCGGACAGACTTCAGGATTTAACTTCTCAAAACACTGCCTGTTTCATTCATGGCGAAGGAATCTGGCCATGGAGCAGCACTGGCATAGCCTTGGGAAAACTGGCTCACGGGAGCGTCACAGGTAGTAAAGCATGAATCAGATGAGGAACAATTAAATATTCAGAACCCCAATCGTTATTAAATTGTTGGCTGTTTAGAAGAGCACTTTAGTATTCATGTACTCCTCAAATCTGACACAAAACTCACAGGTGTAAAAAGCACCGAGACCCCCGAGACAGGTTTCTCTGAAGACACGGAACATGAAACCAAACACACACACACAAAACCCCCTCACACGTCCATCAACACACATCTCTTATTTACGACTGCGACTGCCCAGGCAGCAAGTACAGATTAATTTCATGCTCCATTCCATTCCTAAGGTAGAAAAGGAAAACAAAGAAGGAGGACGCAGGGTTTTAGGGAAGCAGCCTTCCCCGGCTGCCCTCGGGCAGGAAAGGTTGCGGCGGCCGCTCGCTGCCCTCAGCCACCAGCCGCGCCCGGGCCGCTCCGTGGGGGCTTCCCGCGGCCGCAGCCCCCGGCAGGGCCGGCTCCGAGCGCCAGGGGAGGCGCAGCTCGCCCTCCGTGCGCGGCCGGCGCGGTCCGAGCTCAGCCCTGCCGGCAGCCCTACCTGTACGCCCAGTCCCGCCCGTCCTCTCGCCTCGCCATCGGTCGCCCCGCTGGCGCCCGGCCGGGCGGGCGCTCCCCAGGCCGAGCAGCGCCGCGGCCGCGGCCCCGCGCCGAGCTCCGGCTCCCCCGTTCAACTCCCTGCCGCCCTGCGAGGGGCGGGGGCGGCCGCCGGGACCGCCCCGTGCCCGTGCCCGGGCCGGCAGCGGGCAGGGGAGAGCAGGGCAGGGGAGGGGAAGGGAGAGGAAGGCAGAGGAGAGGAGGGCAGGGCAGGGCAGGGCAGGGCAGGGCAGGGCAGGGCACAGCACAGCAGAGCAGAGCAGAGCAGGGCAGGGCAGGGCAGGGCAGCTCCGCGCCCGCGGGGCCGGGCCGCCCTCCCTGCCCGGCCAGCTCGGCTGGGAGACGCGAGTCTGAGGGTGATCCCGGCTTATATTTGTGCACTTCACATTTTGCTCATATCTTGGGGGAAAAAAATAAATTCAAGTGTTTTAGCACGAGGGAAATGTCTCACTAGTAGGAGGGGAGAGTGGTTTCAGGTACAGCTCTTCAAACCCAAAGAATTTCCCCAGAACCAGGAAGAAAAGGTGGTTGTGTTATTATTTAAGTTCACTTTGTTGGTTTGGGAAATTTTTTCCCCAAATCATCACATTCTTCTTTTTAATTTTCCCAAATTATTCATTACAGTCATAATCACAGAATATTCTGAGTTGAAATGGACCCACAAGGATCATCAAAGCCCAACCCCTGGCCCTGCAGAGGACACCGCAAGAGCCACACCATGAGCCTGAGAGCATTGAGCAAATGCATCTGGAGCCCTGCCAGGCTTGGTGCTGAGACCACTTCCCCGGGCACCCTGTTCCAGTGCTCAGCCACCCTCTGGGTGAAGAACCTTTTTCTAATACACTGAAATATTTCCAACTTCAGCTTCTGCTGATTAGTTTCCACTGTAAACTAACATTCATTTAGATATTATTTAAATAATAAATGGCAGATTGTAAAAACCGTGGTGTAATACAGAAAATTACATTTTAAAAAATTGGCTTCCCCATTTCCAGAATTCACCTCAAAAATTAGCACAGTGTTCTTCATATTCAGGGGTCTTGAACAAAGCCTGAAGCCCACAAGGACTCAGCCCTACCTCACTGCCAGCAGTTCATTCATAGCACACCGCAAAACAGAAGGGAGAGAGCTGAATATATCCCTGCTTGTCCTTTTTTGAATAAAGTTCTGACTTTAGACCCAGCAAAGTGCTTGGAAAATTACAGCTACTGCTGGGGAAACATTATCTTGTTCAGCCAGCAAGTAAGAGTTGCTGCAGACAACAGATGGGATTTCACAAGGGAGATCAACAGTTGTTCCAGCACACTCTTCAGGAAAGCTACCTTCCCTCTGCGGGATCACAGGCGATCACCCACACAGAAATGTAAAAGTAGTGCAGCTCCAATGGCAAGGGAAAGAAAATTAAGAGGTTTGTGCTTGGTTTAACCGACACTACAGTGCTGTGAAAATTTGTGATTGTTCAGCAAAACGTAATTATTACCTTTTTTGTGCGGGAGGGAGGGAGTTCTGTGCTCCAGCGGGCACAGGGCTGCTCCTGCGGGAGGGTCCTGCTCCAGTTACGGTGCGGCCCCACGGGCTGGCTGGGGCACCGGCAGAACCGGAGCGGGATTGCAGCCCAGCCCGGAGAGCCGGCCGGGCCGTGCCAAGCCGGGCTTGACTCGCTGCCAGCGTTGCCTTGGCGGAGCGTAGGCAGAGCACGCTCAGCAAACAGCTCTGCCCTGCGACATGACCACGCTCTCACAGAAAATCCTTGGCAGAGGTGCGAATAGGAGGGAACGTTGTCCCACGGAAGAAAAGGAAGCCTCAGTTAAGCAGAATATCCTCTTCTCTTCTAAATTCTGAAGGCACAGGCTTTTTAGGTAACAGAGTTATACTTCATGTGTCAACATCAGGCTCTTCGGTGCCTTTAAAATGGAGGCATCAAAAGTTCCCTGCAAACAGCAGATTGTTTCTGTGATTAATTAAGGTACATCTACTGTGCATCAAGGGTAGCCTTGTCTATAACACAGTGTCCTTTTACTCAAGCCTCAACTGTTATGAACAGTTTCTGTTGCTCTAACACAAACACAACTGTGTGGCTGACTCAGATTTATGCCTGTTACACACAAAAACTCCCATTAACAATGCTTAGGTTATTAATTGATTAATAGAAATAATTCCTAAATTTCAGCACAATAATTGGATCCCCATATTTTGTCTGATAATACGAGCCAGCCCACTGGCAAGAGAGAATACCTCGGTTGTTCTTCCCAGGGTATCAATGCTGCTCTCTTCTGGGCAGATGATATCATGTTGCTTTTAAAGGCATTCAAAGAAATTAATGCATAAACCCTCGAATCTGAAAACTGCTTTGGTGGTGTGATCAGCAGAAAAAGATACTATTTACTTTTGATCCTTTGCTTCTGAAGGAGCTGGTGACAGTGGCAGAGTGCAAAAGGGTAGGCTTAGCTCACATTCAGACCAGTGAAGCTCACAGCCTTCCTATCTGCCATCTGGTGCAAAAGGAAATATACTTTATACAACTTCTCCCCACCCTTCTTTTGCATCTGAACCTTATCCCTGAAGTTTTTATGTTATGATGAACGTGTTTGGTAGAAATTCTCATGGTTCTGCTCCCAGAGTAAAAGAGTGACTCCCTTAAAATAGTGACTTCCCTTTAAGGGTAGGCATTTAGACGTGCTCCCTGCAAAGGCAGATGAAGACAGCAGATGAGTGTTTCACAGGCTGAGGCATTCAGAGCTTTGCTTGTCTCATACCCTGCATTTTAGTGAGCAAGGCTTCCCTTCTTGTGTTTGCAGAGCAGTTGCTAAATAGCAGGAAGATTCTTAGCCTTATCAGGAATTATTCTGGAGTGGCTTTATGCTTCCTAACATTATGTCACATGCGTGCTACATCACCGATGTTTGATGTATCAGCAGTGTTGAAATGTGGTTCAGCTCCTCATATACCACCCCACAGCCATTGTTACTCCTAAGGCCAGAAATGGAGAAGAAGCACCAGCAGAAATTCCTTAATAATATTTGTGCTGGAAGTATTTCCTTGACTGCCTGTGGGAACCATAAAGATTCTTTATCTATTCAAGAATAGAAGAAATTTATTTATTATTTGGATATCAGATATGTGTCTGGGTTTTTTTCCCCTGAGGTTCTTTTTTGCTGGCTTCAGGAAGGCCAAAGAAGAGAAGTTGTTAGGGGAAAGAAAAGCACTACAGCACCGAGAAAGAATCAGGTGTGTGTGAATATAGATGTACATTGATATAGTGTGCCTAAGATTTTTAAAACAGCATGGGTGAATCTGTTCATAAGAAATACCAGTAGAAACACCATTTCCAGCAAAGGCAGCAGCTCTGCTTTTTCAGATCCAGACAGGAATTTAAACTTTAAAAAAAAAACTGCTTACAAGATTGTTTAATAGCCCCTTTTAAAAAATATTAATGCATTGACATGGAAGAAGAGATAAAAAGATAATTCTCACTACAGACTGGGTGCTGTAGTTTCCTAAGTAAGGGATGAAAATCCCACAGCATACGTGGCTTCCCTATCTCATGTGATTTTCCATACAGCCACTCGTCTTTCTGCCTGTACTTACTTCACCATGCCACACAAGTGTACCCTGCTTCCTTGCAGCTCTATTTTTTGGCTGGAGCTACTTTCCCATGACCTGAAATAAATCTGCTGCTCCATACTTGGGGAAAAACAGTTAAGGTTAAGTAGATTTGGCAGTATACAATATCCAGTAAGAAGTAAACGTGTGTGTGTGTGTGTTTATATAAATACTATATATAACCATCACATCCAGACACCTTTAGTTCCTGTTATAACCAGCCACCTACCAAGTTTAGTCAATCCTCACCTACATATGGATTAAGGCTTTCAATCCATAATGAAATGTAATGGAATGCTGAACTTGTTCCATGTTTTTGTCCCAGCAAATTGCATCATGCTTACATAATTTTAGTCTGCAGGCCTGATTAAACCTGTTTATGTTGAATTGTTCCATCAGCATTCACTGAACTTTAGAACAGACTGCATAGCAAGGACAGAAATGTATTTTTAAAGTTAATTTCCACTATTCCCTAAAGGCTTCACAGCTTCATGTCTATGAAGGTTACTGGCTGTAAGGACGAGTTGCATCCACGTGTAGTCTGGGAACCGCCAGTGTTTTGATTATTCTCGGTATGACTGTGGCCCTGGGAGTCAAAGCATACTGATAACTGCATCTATAAAAAGGAGCTCTAAAGCTTGCTGCATAGCACTGCAGCTGCCTGGAGAATCAACATTACCCATGGAAACCTCTGCAGAAGGGTTTCTGCACCCAGCTGCCAACCTCCAGCTGCGTCACAAAAGAAGGCTCAAGGCTGTAAGTGACAATGCTGGAAACAGCAGGGGAAGAGAAATTATATGGTAGTGCCCTCAGTGTGAAAAACACAGCAAAATTATATGTCAAAAATGATATGGGAAAGACACTTAAACATTATTAGCAGGAAGCGTTCCTAAGGCAGGGACAAGGGTGTCCTCAGAAAAAAGGTCAGCAGCTATCGCAGATCACTAACCCAGCAGTGTGGAACTGAGCAGAGCAGGAGGGAAATTAATGAATCTAGCTTAGGTCGAGCTGCAACTCTGTAACACGTTTTATTATTCAGCTGACAAAGTGAAGTATTTTCTAGATGGCTTTGTTCTGTTTATCTTGTTTTTCCTTATCTACTTGAATGATCATGAGGGATGTGCTGAAAGCCCTCTAAATCATGCTGATGATGTTTACCTTCCTGGCTGCATGAGTACAAGGCTTATAACTGGACTTTGAAATTTCATGGGGAGAGATGGTAGGCAAGATTGGAGATTATTAACTTCCTACTTGTCCCATCCCATTTTCTTTCTTATCCCCAATTGTGAAGGTACCCTGCCTAGCAAATCTGCTAGCTCAAATATCTACTGATTAGGGATGAGGTTTAATTTGGATGTTATCTGCCTCCTATGACTTCACATTTGTTTCTAGTTGAGAAAAGTTAAGGCAAACCTTCTCCTGGCCTTTGATGGCTTCTGCATTAGGATTGCTCTGCAAGGACTCTCATTTCTGTTGTCTCAAGTAGTATCCCCATCGGTAAGAAACAGGAAGAGTTATCATCACAGATCTTTAAATACAGTATTTGCATATAAATATATAGTCTTAGCTGTGAATAACATTAGCTATTTCACTTAGTTGTCTCTATGCAGTAAGGGGTTTCTCTAGAAATAAGCCATTAAATAAAAATCCCCTTAAAGTAACAACACGATTTGGTGTAAAGAGAAGAAGGTATATCTACCCACTCAGGAACAGTCATCAATTTCACACATGGAATAGAGATGAGTTTTGTAGGAGCACAGATGTGAAGTTTCTGTAATTAAATACTATTTTATAATGCATACGTACAGGGGTATTTAGTTTAAGTTAAATCAGCAAATTCCCTTTCTGTGAGTTCCAAGCTTTGGAATGCTGAACTCTGCAAAAGGTAATGTGCTCCCAAGGAGGTTGTTCTTCACCACAGCTTTCTGCATGTTTATCCCTTACACATTTTCGAACTCACAGCCTGAAAGAAAAAGAAGTTTTGTGAAAACCTAAAACTGGATTTGACAGCGAGTGAAGCTTCTTGGAACTGCAAGGTTATAGCAACAACCATCAGCACAGACATGCCTCAGTACTTACATGGGATCAGGATATCAGCTGAAGTATCATGTTTTTAAATTCCTTTGGAAGGGAAGAAACTGTGATTGCAACATCTAGGATCAAATTATTACTTTCTTCTGGCTTACTTTGTCAGGTTACAAATTACATCACATGACTAACACTGCAGGAAAAATGTCATTCTCATTTTGTGTTAATTTTCAGATAAGTGTTCCTAGTACTATGACAAGCTGGTACATTATCAAAATTGAAATAATTTAATTTTTATTTTTCATATTTCAGGTATTTCTAACATTGTTCTTTCCCATATTAGAGTAATCACATTGAAGAGGGAAATCTAACATTGAAAACCAGCAGGAACATTTTGGTATTTCCATGGTTTGCTGCACAATTAGATACAAAAATATGTTCTCAGTCTGCTGTTTGATCCTTTTTTCCATTTAAAGGGTAGCTCTTTTGTCAACAAAACACCAGTTTGTTTTTTTCAACTGAGAAATTTTATTTTAGCTGTATATGAATTAAAGAAAATTATAGAACCTAATTTGCTGTAATTATTCAGGGAGCCATAACAATCACTGAGTGTGACAGTGCTGCACATTTATATTGCTTCTGCAACAGGCACTATTTCTGGTTTTTCATATTTCTCAAAAACGTATTTTTCAAAAATTTTCTTCTCAGAAACTCCACACGTCTAATTTTTATAATTTCCTTTTACATGACATCTTTTCACTGACAATTCTCCATGAGCAGTTGCTAATTTTCTGAACACAGTCAAGTAAGCTTTATGATAATCATTATCTTTCCTGATCTATTGAAAGTAATTTTTTCGTATGGTTGCAAAAGTGAAATCATTGTTTTATTAGACATTGACGGAAAATTGTTGATGAAAAATTGACTGTAGTCATAATCTACATGTAGATGCAAATCAACTCACCAAAATACATAAGTAATACTTAGAATTGACATTAGACCATTTGGGTTGTGGACATGCCTTGTAGGGGCCCTGATTCTCTGCCACACTCACAGTTTAGCACATGATATCTGCATGTGATGAAACCATTTGGAATTCTAAAGAATGACTGTGTAAGTAATTCCAACTGCAATTCTCTTAACTTCACTGTCTTCTCTCAGACAAAACTTTTTGTATTTTGATGGCAGCATAAATGCCCAGTATAAAATGTGTTGAGAATTACAGACTTTGAGAATTTAATGTTTTTTATATGTGGGCAACAGATTAGTTTGTATAAATGAAGCACTTTTCAGCAAAGAAAGCTCAGATTCAATCCCACAGAAGTCAAGGAAATGGGCTGAGTGTTCTTCATGCCTCTTACTAATTTTCACTTCTTTGTTTCATCCTGTCCTAGGCCATGGGGTTCAAGCAGCTGAGTCGTTGGAGATCAGAGAGAGCCTATGAATCACTCAAGAAGAGATGATTATCCTCTTCTGTGAAAATCTGTCACTCAGGCCTTCACTCAAGAAAAAAAGGTGGTTTCTCTCTCCAGCTCCAGTGTCCAGCTCTGGAACCCACCCAAGTCTTAGAGCCCTCCAAGGTGCAACTCAGAGTTGCTGATCCAGAAGAAGCAGTGCTGGGAAGATCTAGTGCTCCTTCCAGCCAGAAAGATCTATCTAGTCTCTGCTTGAAGGAACCAACTGTCTCTTGTGAAATATATAACATGTGGCTGCTCTGTCTCTCACATGGCATTTCTTTGCTTGTGTTACAAAAAGTAGAGGCAGGGGCTATACATTAAAGCAAGTAGATCATAAACATGAACGTGTAGTCACAGTTTTACTTCGCATCTGACCACTCAGGGAAAGTTAAGCATGAAGGAGCTGCAAGTAGAACAAAAGCAAGTTCAGCCTTCCATCTGGTAGAAAAAGATTTGCTGGTGCATTGAAAATTATGCAGAACAATGCAGAATTTCCCCCCTGCACATTACAGGATCACATTGCTCAGAGCAAATTTGAAGTCTACCATCTCGATGCAAGCTGAGAATCAAATGATCAGATACTAGGAAGATGGATGCCTTGCTGAGAACTTCCTCAGATTCACCCAGTATTTCAGAAAAGAAAAAAAAAAGGAAAAAAAGAAAATAAAAGAAAAAAAAAAAAGGGACTCTTGGAAGTCCTTTTCTAGGGAAGACTCAGCTTTTGAAGTGCACACAATATTCATGAGCATGACTGGGACTTATTCTGTGTGGAAAAACACTGTAGTTCTTTTGATTGCACTGGCTGTATTTTAGAGTACTGCTGTCTGGTTACTACAAGGGGTGGCCAGAGTTCACAGTGTAGGTTCTAGCACCAAACAAATGCAGGATTAGCAAGGTGTTGTATTTCCCACAGCAATGATAGTGTGTCCCTGACAATACCTTTCATATTCCCAGGAGAGAAAGCTAATGCTGGTCCTTGCAGTTAAGTTTATGCAGTCATAATAAACAGTACTTAAAGACCTCACAGTTGCTGTCAAGGGTCCTCACAAAGGGTCATTTTAATGAAACACAGGACAGCTCTGGTGGACTAATTTCTGGGAAGAAATAACAATTAGGTAACACTTATGTAAGAATCAATGTCTGGCTTTAGCTTTTCAGTGGTCTGATTTGCTGCTCCAGTACCCTTCAGTACCTTTTGTAAATACATCCTCCTGTGCACTTATTGGCAACTTGCACTCCCCTGACCCACAGAACTACCTTTGGTTGTCTGGGTCCAGCCTGCATTTAACATTTCCTGCTAAACAATTTTGAAAACCAGGGCAGTAACATCAAATAATATTTGAGAAATTTGCAGGAGATGATTGCAAGCGGCAAAGCTGTGAATGCTGATATATTGACAATAAGGACATGCAAGATGCTTATCTTGTCACTTCCATTTTACCACTTAGCTTTAATTAAACTGAAAAACAAAGGCATCTTGGATCTTCTCCCTGAACATGCATACATACTGCAATACAGTAATTGTGTTGATGGTCTGTACTGTTAAAGATGGGTAAAAATGTTTAGAAGAGACAGAATGTCTTTGACAAATGTGAGGAGAGAGGAGGCAGGACACCACAGAGAATCACTGCATCAGGGTTTTTGCAGCTCTAATTTGAACATGACTATTTTTAGTAGATCTGTTGTACATACCAACAACACTAATAACTGCCAGATGAGACAACCATATTCCTAAAGCCAGTCACATCACGTCATAAAATAAAATAGTGATAAAACATAATTAATTCTTTTTGTTTCCATCATATTGAATTATGCTTTTATTTTGCCTCTCTTTTCCTTTTAGTAGTCTTGAGAGTAATTTAACAGCCTTTAGTTCTTACTATTTAATGGAGTGAATGACTTTTCTATAAAATTCAGACTTTTTATGTTATGGATGGAAGCCATGATTTCCCATTGCCTTCATTTTATTGCTATTCTGTATTCCTTCTAGGATTTTCAGAAGCAAATAATCCCTACGCAGAAACCTGTCTCCCCCATTACTAAATGGTGAGAGAAGCAGAGAAGACTCTGTAATTGCTGTCAGGAGACACGTGACCACATTTGCCATATAGACCCAATTTATAAGAGGGGCATCCTGAGCTGGCCCAGAATAAAGGAGCTATTGCAGGGCAAAATTCTGTCTGCCTTTGCCAAGGGCATCTTTCTTATCACCATTTACTACCAGCAAGCTGTTCACTCACAGATCTACCCACAGTGATGAATGATAATGTTCATAAATGATAAAGCAGCCTCATTTAAAAAGTTCCCAACTGGGTGGCTGGGGAATGCAAGTTGAGTGGCAAGCAGTGAGGAGTCAGAGAGAGCACTTTGAGCTATGCCTGCAGCAGAATAACACCCAAAGAAATCACTGTGCAGACACTATCAGTGAATGTCAGAAGGGCCTTGAAGTAAATTGTGGAGGATTTGATTGTTGATCTCAGCAAAATACCATCCAGACCTTGTCAGCTGTGGAAAATGGAAAGAAAGAGTCGGAGCCTACAAAATGTAAAGGTTCCAATTAGGCAAAGCCTGTCTGTTGGTTTGGGCTCAGTGCAGGTACTGTGCTCATCACAGGTACTGCAGACACAACACAGAATTGCAGAATCTTAGTGTCACCAAAACCAAGGGAATCAAAGAAACTCTCCAACACCATCATTAGAGAATCAGACATTACTTTATTCTGGCCAGGGTGTGCAATGAAAATCCTTCCATCCACACATGACAGCAGTATCAGAGCATCATTTCTGTTGGCAACAACCTTTAAGAACACTGAGTCCAACCATTAACCCAGCAGTGCCAAATTCATCTTTTGTTCTGAAGTGGCAGAAATTGGGTGGGGAGGGAGAGGGAGGGGCTCCAAAAATGGCTTGTGTAAGGTGAAGGAGCCAGCGCTGTTCTTAGAGAGAGATTGTCAGTGTTACAGTCTTCCTTTCAGTCCTGCACAACCACATCATCTCAATGACAACAAACCCTGAGATTATTTTTGTCCACATTAATCTGGAAAAGCAGTTGAAGGATTTCCATCCTATAAAATATAAAAGCACACTCTGTGCCAAGTGGTAATAGGGCTTTAAGACCTCCATGGTCTGGTACTCCCAAGTCCCTGTTGCAACTTCACTGTCAGCTGAGCCTGGAAGCCCCATATGCATCAGGAAAGGCAGAGGTAATGACATAAAAGGTCTTGCAGAAAGGAAAGGAGGTTTAGTCAGCCCAAATTCCTGAATTTTATCTGCCAAAAAGTGCTGTGTGGGCAAAGGGGATGTCTCCAGACTGGCAAAATATGGTATGGAAGTATTGCCTCTGCTCCCCTTAGCTTTGCCCACATAACTCACAAACTGTTGTGGGGTCAAAGACAAGCTATTAAAATCTAAGAATGAAATAGAGTCTCTGGATTGCCAGAGGGAGGAGGTACCAAGTGCTGCTCTTTTTGCCAGCAACAGGGGCTTCTGGGCATAAATCAAGGTTTCATCCTTGTTACCACAGCCTTTGCTGTGCATTTCTCCTTCCCTGGTACTGCAGGAAGCCTCCACACTCTTCTGTGCTGCACAGCTGCTCATTGTCATGGAGGGCAGCCCTGCAGCAGCCCCAGGACAGCTCTTGTCATGGCAGCAGTCCCTGCTGCACTGGGAACTGGATGAGCAGAGGGAAAGCCTTGGGCAAATATATTCATGTATGTGTCCAGGTGATGCCTTGAGTTTCTTGCACAACCCACCTGTTCCCATGGGCAGGTGGGGGACAGTGGTGGCAGTGGCAGAGCAAGAGGAGGCTGGTGTTTGTATGAGGTTTTGGGTCAGGGCTGCCCTCCAGAACACAGCTCTTGTGGTCTTGTGGCTTGTAGAGATGAAGTCAATGGCAGAGCTCAGCCCTGGTGCAAATATAACAGGCCTGGCTTGTTTGCTGTGCACTTGTGGTCTGATATCTGGGTGCCAGACATCCTTGTGCCATGCTGGGAATGTCAGAGGGGATGCTGTACCTGCTTTGCAGCAGTACCACCAGCTGCCTGTCTCTTGTGCTGCCCAGGGCTCCAAGGGGCAGAGGCTCCTCCTGCAGCTGGGGTGGTGGCAGAGGGTAAAATCCCAAGGTATCCAAGTATGAGTGGGTACTGCCCTAGAGCACAAGGAGGGGTGGAAATGCCTCCTCTGCTTCTCCCAGTATTTAGTTATTTGAGCACCCAATTGTCGCCAAATTTGAGATCTGCTGCCAGAATGCAGTATATGTGTGCATCTTGTGTAGCTGATCAAAATAGCACATTCAAAATGCTGGAGTTTTTTTAATGTCTGTTAGTGATTTCTTTAAAAAAAATAGCAGTGAAACTTCAGAATAGAAAGATTACTACATTACTGAAAACTCAGTTTGTTTTCAGGGTTTTCCCAGGAATTAATGAGCAGCTGCATGTTGGAAAGAAATTCTTTCTCATGAGGCTCTTGGGAGGGCTCAGGAGTCTTTATTGAACAATAACTGGAAAATTTGATCCCAGAGAAAGAGTTCTCTATGTTTCTTGGAAACACATGATTCCTGTTCCAGTCTCATTTTGCAGCACTTGAACAAGACAGAAATGTAAGGGGAAAAGTAGGAAAATGGAAAGGAAGAGAGGGAAGCCAGCAGTAGGAAATGCATGTGTCACAAGAGGAGCTTGGCAGAGTTTCCGTGTGAGCAGTGAGGGAAAAACAAGTATTCTTTTGTCTATTAAAACTACTCTTTGCAACACCTTTTTTTTACTTTTGTAAAGCATTCATAATTTTTTTCTGTGAATTGATGAAGGAATGCAGATGAGTTTTAAACACAAACATGGATTTAGAAAAAACAGATATGAAAAATGTATTTTCCTAGAAAGATGTGATTCAGTGGGGCCCATAGTGAAAATTTTTGAACTCTGGAGAATTTAACTCATTGTGGCACAGAGATCAGTAACACTGCAAGTCATTGCTTGAGTCTTAATCCTGGACCTTGCTGTGGGACCTTTGGAGTCAGTCAATATGGGTATTAATTCAAGTCTGTGTATTACTGAAGACTGTAGGGGGGACCAGAAAATGATCAGATAATCATCACGTACTGTTGCTTCAGCTCCTGGAAGAGCAGTTTTAATGATTTTGGGCTGTGAACTGTGGCTGCTGCTGAAGCGGGGAGTAAAGATCCCTATTTCCATTACAAAGAGTGATGTTTAATGATCAGCTGAAGTATTGATATTACCATCTTCGGGCAATATCCTCTGCCTTGGGCAGCTGGTCATGCACACAAAATGAAACATTGTGGGAGAACTAACTGTTGGGCAGGGTGAAGAGTTAACTCTGAGCAATCATCTTCAGGCAGAGTTTGTTTTCCCGACTCCCTTCAGGATGCAGGGCTTTTCCTTGGCAGCAAAAAGACACATCTCCACATGGCAAACTCGCCATCTGCCGGCCAGTGAGACAACTCGCCAGGGGCGGGGAGGAAACAGACCCACAAGCTCAGGGACACCCTTGCTTATGGTGACCTTACGATTTCCTCCCCTTTTGTGCCCCATTTAACAAAAGGAAATCACTCTCTGGGTGTTATTCCAAAGAAGATTAGAGTGTTTGTCTCTGGAACTTAATTCGCTTAAAAATGTTAAAAAAATGAGACTTGATGTTCTTCTGCAGCACGCTTCTTCTGCCCTTATTAACTCAGGTCTGGTCCCAGCTGCAAGGAGACAGCACAGCTTCCCAGCCCAGGCTTTAATACCCTCCCCCAGCTACTACAAATCAGCACTGTTTCATACCATGAAACACAGTTTTGGTTAGAACACTCTGTTTCATAAGCATATTTTTGCCATGAGAACATGTTTTATTTTTAAAAGATGCTAAAACGTAGTGTTTCAGGAAGTTTGAGCTTTCTTTGTCAGGCTGGAAGAATATTATTGGAATGCATTTTTCTATTTGAAATAAATCTTAAGGAGAATATTTACCTTATTTCAGTGGTTATTTTGTACTGTTCTTGAACGTCAGTTGCATCCAATTAACCATAGAAAGTAAAAATTTAAAGAAAATGTTTCATTTTCTTGATAATGTTTCCATTCAGCCCTCAAAAAACTCAAGAGGAAACTGAAGCAACCTCGGTTTCCCCTCATTTTGAATAAAAACTATCTCTAAGCTGAGATGATTTTTCATTTAAACCTGGGTTTCTAAAGAAGAAAGCATAAAGAAAGACCTGATTTTGCATTTCTGTCTGACTAGAGTTGGGCACTGGTGGTATACATTGGAGAGCTGTGTCCACTTGTTTTTAAAAAAACTATTTACAGAACCTGATTTGGTCACCAGATTACTGACTTCTTTTGCCAGCCATGAAGCACAGGTAGCCAAACCTGATCCAGCCCTGCCACAGCACCGGGTTGGTTTCAGGTGTACATTTAAAAACTGCCCTCACCAAGCAAAGGCAAGACAGGCAGTCATGTCAGGTCGTGCAGCCCTGGCCAGCCACCCCCTCTGTGAGCAGCACTGGAGGAAATTGGTCCAACCAACCCTGTCCTTAGCCCATTACGGCTCCTGTTTCAGCAGCCAGAGTCACCTCCCTGACACACAGTTTTCCTTTTGCCCATGTCTGAGGAGCCAGCAGGGAACAAGCTGCAGAAAATGTAGTTTGCTGTGCTCTTTTCAAATCCATGCCATTTGCATAATTAATGTTCCATATTTTCTACCTATTCCCAGCTGTCACATGAAACTTGGCATGTGTCAGCTCTCCTGGGAGTAAGGAAAACAATTTGTATACTGATGAGACATTTACTGGTGCTGTTTGTCTTCATTTCTCATGCTTCTTCCCTGATAATGACAGAATGAATACCAAGTTGTTATTATATATGCTTTCACTATTTTAACCTTCTCAACACACAAATAAGACTCAGTGGTACAAATAAGGAACCCTCTGAGGAGGAAAACAGTTTTATTAAGAAATCATGATGGCATGACAATGGTACAGACTTTCTTGTCACATGATGTGTGTAATTTAAATGAGTTAATAAAGAAGATGCCTTTTGGGGATTTCTGGTCTTCTGCAATAAGTGTCCTGGAGCTTGGAGACAGTTAGAGTTGAGATACATTTGGTGGGACCTTTTTTGGGTGTTTGGATCACTGCTGCCTGTACTGTTCCCATTCCTGAGAAGAATCCAAGATCTCAATAACTGGGTTAGCAATCCAGAGCTGCCTTTTGATAGTCCATTTTATTGGTAAGAATCTCAAGGAGCACAAGGATTTCACACTGATGGTGTAATTTGGCTTCACAGTTGTTTCTTGAGAAGAATGGCTGGCTCTAAAGCGTCCAAAAGGCTTCTTTCTGTGATTCCTTCCAGAAGTCTTGGGCAGTACAGTGATGGAAAGGACTCATCTACTATTTTGACTGCATCTCAACCAGCAACTACAGCAAATGGTGTTGTGCAGCCTGCAGAAAGTAGTTGAAGTTCTTTGTGTTAACGGCAGGCACTGACTGCATTCACCTCCAGGGCTGCAGGGAGCTGGCAGCCCTGCACACCTATTCTTTTGCTCACATGCTTTTCTTTCTGTGGGGAAATAGGTGCCCATGAAACTCTCCTGAACTTCTGGAATCCGGGGCACTTTATTTAGAAGGGGCTTTGGTTGCCTAACATGAAGCATCTTACAAAAGAATCTTGATTTTCAGAGAGCAAATGCTGAGCACTTTCCCCAAAAATCAGATTTGTGATAAGATGCCCCTTTTTGGACATTCGGGCTCACTATCAATTTTTTAAAAGAGAGCCCAAAGCTATTTGGTGGCTTTTTGAGGATAACTGGTTCAGTGCATTATAGATTTTTATGGCTTTATTTCCCAGTGATTTTTCCCTCTGGCAGTACATTTCTGCTGTTGAATGACAAGCACCATTGGGAGCCTGCTGTTGTGCTTGTTTGCCAAATGAAAATCCCACCATCTTACACAGTTGTTCTTGCACCTACAGTTGAGGACACATTGAGGTTACTTCCAAATGCAATAACAGGAGGTGTGTAGCAATTCCCTAAACTGTTTCAGGTCCTTCAGGTCATAAAAGGTAAAATACTGACCTGCTGATTCTTTGGTTATTCAGTGTACAAAAAGTCTTTTAGTTGTCAGGAAAGTAGATACCTAGCAATCTTTTTCCTCTACTATTTTTCTTAAATTCTCATCAAGGAGTGAAAAATGTTTCAATTCTATAGAAAGATGTTTATGGAAATGAAAAGGAGAAATAAAACTCACAGGACCTAATACGTTTTGGAAACCACATTGTGAGTGCAATAGTTGAAACTGTTTTGCTGATAAAACACATCCCTGTGCTTATTTCTCAGGTAAGAGAGATTTACTGTAGTGTTCTAGAGAAACCCCTGCCCCGAAGTCTGTAAGGATCCCAGCTATTACTTGTCAGGTTTCTCTGATTAACCAGACAACTTCTTTTGGATGGTGTCCATAGTGGCACAGGAATAAGAGAAGAAATGTTTCCCTAAGTGTTCCTACTATTGCTGAAACTATTTTTCATCTGCTTTCACCACTGCTTGCCTGCATCCTGCTTTACAAATGCAACCATTAGGTGGGGTATTTCTACTGTCAGCAGCCCAGATTTCTTCAGCAACTTGTGCCTGGGACAGATGCTGAATAATGCTGGGATATGAGATCTCTTCTGTTATCTTTAGTGCTTTCTTCTTTTATCAGCTCCATTGACATCCAAAATAGTACAAAGTGGGAAACCTGAGTCAAATGAGGTCTTTCCTTTATCTTCTATCTTTTTTTGTCATGTGTGATGTGTTAAATGTTATCCAACTGAAGAAGATGCTGATCAATTACTAAGTTATACAGTTCATAGCCAAAAGTGTGCACTCATTCATTGTTTTTCATTTCATTTGAACAATTTGGAATCAGACAGCACTCCCAGGACAACTATTTCTTCCTGGTTTCAGTGTCTGGGTAAAAGCAGTGACACATTTCCTGACACTGCAGTGGACCAGTTGTGTCATATGATACAGCACTGGCCTCTGTTCTTCCATGGGGTAAACCTTCACAGGGTTTGGGCTTCTTTTGTTGGGAATAGCTATTCTTTATGTGTCCTTTTTAAATTTGAAAAATAAAAAAAAAATCACTGAGGAGCTCTTTGTTATACTTACATAGAGACAATGATCATCCAGCATGGCTGAGCAACTCTTTTCTGAACTGGGGGTGGAGGGAGCTCTCCTATGGCCCTCTGAGCTCTCCTAGCACCTGAAGTCCCAGAAATATAGGCATCACTTTCACTTCATGAAACTTTTGGAGAAAGTGATGGGCTCTTTGCAAACCCGGGATTCTGAGGCCTGGGTTTGTCCCAGTCAGCCCCAAGTGCTTTAATCAAGGACTGTGTTGCTGCAGGAGATGGAGGGAGAGAGAGGCACATCCAGAGGACAGTTTGGGAACTGAGGGCCCCAAAGGCAGGAGTTTGTCCTTCAGTCAGAAATGTGGGAGGATGAGTGGGGCTGCTGGAGCTGGTGGGAATTTGTCCAGCACTGTGAAGGGGACTGTACTATTATAACTATGTGCCAGGTCCAAGCTTGACTATCCAAACCACCCCAAACCAATCCTTTTGGGATTTCTGTATCACTAAGCCCATCTGGCAGGTGACCTGCCAAGAAGAAGGGCTAGGAGAGATTTGACTAGGGCCTAATTAGAGAAGCCATAAGGCCATAAAAAGTCTGAAGGACTTTCCTGATGGCTGGTACTGGGAGCCTGCCTGGCTTCTCTGTTGCTTCATTCTCTATGCACTACTAACTACTGAGCCCCCCTCAGAGCTGCTTCTGCAGATGGGACCCTTCAGCTCCATCTCAGAGTCTGGACTCCCCTTAAATGCCGCTTTTATTCAGGGTTTCTAAACTTCTGGAAAGCTTCACTTTGGAGACTCCAAAGCAATGGACTATGCTTGAGGCAATAATATTGTCATTAATTTTGCCCAGTGTCCTTAAAAAACCTCTTTCCATGAGAGTCTAATTCCATAAGAATATGAAATTTTAAAATATTTCATCATAGAGAGAACCTTGAAAAACCTTGTCTACCTGGGCTTTGGGGTTTTTTTATATTCCCTGTTCCTGGCCTGGTTGTGACTGTTTATCTGTGTCTATAGCTTTCGCAGACATCTTTTATGAAAAATCCTTTCCTTAAGATTTTTTCCTCCTGAGAAGCTGAGAGGCCTCAGGAACAAAATGTAAGCAATGGTTATCTGCTGCTGTGGAATGCAGCAGGTGCAGCTGTGATTGGCCCATCTTGGATATTTCTAATTAATGGCCAATCACAGCCCAGCTGGCTCAAGCTCTCATCCTGAGCCACAAACATTTGTTATTCATTCTTTTCTATTCTTAGCTTAGCTAGGCTTCTGAGAACCTTTTCTTCTATTCTTTTAATATAGTTTTAATGTAATATATATCATAAAATAATAATTCAAGCCTTCTGAAACATGGAGTCAACATTCTCGTCTCTTCCCTCATCTAAGAACCCTGTGAACACCGTCACATATAGCTAAGCCAGGGCTTTACGGAATCATTACTAAAAAAATTCCTGCTACATTTAGTATAGGCTAAGGATCTAATTCCTCCAGTGTCCTTGAGAGATGCTTGCCTTGAGAACTGTATATTAGTAAAACAGAGGACTGTAGTATGGAAAAGGAACAGAACTGCACAGAATTACACCCATTGTCCAGAACCCCAAAAGCAAAAAATCTGCTGGCAGGTGCCTCAAAAGTATCTGGTTTTAGGTCAGACAAATTGAAACAGCAGCTGGGAGGGGTCTATTCACTGTCTCTCCTGCAATGGAGTGGGAGATGTGCCGAAAGGATAGCAGGGGAAGAAAGCCTCTGCCCTCAGTCTCTTTGTACTAAACCAAAAGCATAATTTACTTTTTATTGTCCATTTGAGAAAAGTCCTTAAACATGGAGCATTTGCACCAGACTTAAAGAATAAATTCTCTATTAGCTGGCTTCTTCTGCCTGTACAGGAAAATCACAGAATCATAGAATTGTTGTGGTTGGGAAAGATTTCTAAGACTGTTGTGTCCACCCATTACCCAGGACTGCTAAGTCCACCACTAAACCATGTCCCTAAGCATCACATCCACATATTTTTTTAACTTTTCCAGGGATGGTGCCTCCACCATTTCCCTGGGCAGCCTGTGCCAATGCCTGACACTCATTTTAGTGAAGAAAGTTTTCCTTATATCCAATCTAAACCTCCCCCAGCACAACTTGAGACCACTCAAGTTTTGAGTGGTCTCAAGTCTTGCACTGTTGGAGTCGAAGACTTGCTGGACTTATCTATTGCTTGTTACCTGGGAGAAGAGACCAACACAAACCTCACTACAACCTCTTTTCAAGTGGTTGTAGAGAGTGATGAGGTCCCTCCTCAGTTTCCTTTTCTCCATGGTAAGCACCCACAGCAGGTCCTCATCAGACTCCAGCTCCATTGCTCTTCTCTGGACATGCTTCAGCCCCACAATGTCCTTCTTGCAGCAAGAAGCCCAAAACTGAGCACAGGATTTGAGGTATGGTCTCACCAGTGCTGAGTACAGGGGACAATCCCTGCCCTCATCCTGCTGGTAACACTATTGCTGGCACAGGCCCAGATGCCATTGGCCTTCTTGGCCACCTGGGCACTGCTGGCTCATGCTCTCCCCTAGGTCCTTTTCTTCCAGGCACCTTTCCACCTCTCTGTCCTCTTGTCCAGATCATTGATAAAGGTATTAAACAGGACTGGACCCAGTACTGAGCCCTGGGGAACATCACAGGTGACCAGACAACAGATGGATGCATGGTATTCTTCAAGTCTGGTGCAAATGCTCTATGCTTTAAGGACTTTTCTCAAATGTGAAATGAGATCATGGACAATAAAAAGTAAATTATGCTTTTGGTTTAGTACAAAGTGGCCTTTATGGTTGCCAGCTTATATAAGTTTGGTGGGCGAAGTAAACCCTGTGTGTAAGGGCATTGTTGTATTTCCAATAAAATCTATTTTAGTTTTTAAGGACTGGTGTGATGCATAAATAAAATTTTCCTTTTGTGACTCTCTACATGCCAAAAAGCCTAATTCTTGGCAGGATGGAAAGGAAAAAGAAGTCAAAGTTTGAGCCTCTTCAGTGGTCAGGAGACACAATGTTCGCGTTCCCACTTCCTCCCAGCAATGTCCCCAACTGGGCCAGCCCAGTTGTCATCTATGTGACTTATGTATATTGTGCTGGCAAATGGGTTTGATGTCAGCTTGCTGCCAACCTGTTCTTGCCCTCAGTCTCTTGATGGCAGTGGGTGGGGGCATTCTGCCAACCTGTGCTTAAGGAGCAGCCTGCCCTCAGCTGCAGTGTGGTCATGGAGAGCATCATAAAAATGGAAGGGAATTCACTGCCACAGGGAAGCAGGGCCCTGTTTGTATGAAACCTCTGTCCTGCTGAAGTTCAGTCCTTAGGATATGCCTTTGGGTTCCTCCACAGTAAGTTTTAATACAAATGTGCAATTACAATGCTAAGCTAAACTCCTGTATGGGAGAGCTGGCACTGTGAGAGGTTCTGTCTGTCACAGCTTTACTGAGACACCCCAGGCAGCAACCCTGCCCTCACTTCTCCAAAACACCATTCATCACACACAAACCTTTTGCAGAAGATGCTATTATTATAAACACAAAAATTTACCCCATTTGTAGGATTCAGTGACACTGGCTTCTTTTTACTGCTCTGTTACACTTTGCATTGTAAAATAAAAACTTCCTGAGACTTTAAATGTGAGCTGAGCACCTGCCTCATGTCTGTGCGCCCCAGCATTTAGAGTGGGACAGATGTCCCAGGAAAAGCTGAATTGCTATGTCAAAGTGTTGAGCCCCTCTGGCTTACCTTGTCTTCATGGCCTTTCAGTGTTGAGTTTTTTGAGCTCTTACACTTGTTGCATATTCATTTGCAGTAATTAAGAGCCCCTTGAAATGGTGTACCTTTACAACAATAATGCATACAGTGTGTTTGGCCAAAGTGCAAATAGCTTCAGAGGAGGTTAAATCACAATTTTTCCAATATTAATATTAATGAAGCTGACCATTTGCATTTGTGGTAATTCCCCTTGTAGCATCAATGTCCTTTGAGGGTTTTTCTGCAGATAAATGAAGCATTCCCCTCCTTCCCTCACTACATCTGCTAAGAATGTCACTCAGTGCAGCAATAGATCAACAGTTCCTGCTAATCTGTGAAAAGGCAGAGCTTAGAACAAGTGCTTTTTGACATAATTAAAGCTACACTGCCTACCACTATTCCTGGAAGAAGTACTTGCAGAGTTTCATTAGAACAAGTAAATACAAATAGAGTTCAGTCTGAACAGTTGTCTTTGTTACAAACAAAGCCCATTAGTTAGCAAGGAGAATTTGATGCAGGGCTGAATTCACGCTGATCTCAAAGCCCTTCTCATATTTAATTTATAAACTGATGATTAATTCAGTGATTACTAATTCACTTGCAGTGATTAATTTAATTCATGTCTTCAGGCTAATGTTTAAGAAAGAAAAAAACCCTAGCTCTGATAGATGCACATCAATGTCCTTGTGATTAAAAAATGATAATATAATGCCCTGGAGAAAAAAAGGAGAAAAGAAAGATCAAGTGAATTGGTAGCATGATCTGTTGTAAGTTCTTGCCTAAGCTGTAGCTGTAATTTTTAGCTGTGATGTTTAAATGTGTCAGTTACTCTAATGATCAATGGTTTGAAAGCTGAATCTAAGGATCCTTCACTGTAGCTTTCCACTGTGTATTTTGAGAATGGCGTTGTTTTAGAGCAGTCCTCCAGCTCTGCCTTTTTCTCACTGGTTTTGCCAGCTGCCTGCCCACTCCCCTCCCTTTCAGCAGCACCTCTCTCATGCCTCACCAAAGTCTTTGACGAGAGCGCTTTGTACTTCTTAAATCCAGGCTGCTTTTCTCTGTTTCCAGCAGGATTTACCTCATCTTTTGATGCAACATGTGATGATGAGAATGATTTGGGGGATTTCTCTGTATGAGACAAACTGGTCTCTTCTGGGACAGCACTGCTTTTACAGTTTATGCCATTGCTTGGTGATGGAGCTTGGTAGCTTCTGAAATCACCCACAGGGCCCCCCTCTCCTGAGCCATCATTGCTGTGCCTCTCTGACTGAGCTGAAGAGCCTAGCTGGTATTTCTCTCTTCTCTCAGGTTCACTCTTCTTTTCTCGACTACCAGTTTTATACGTTGGTTTTTCATCATGTGGTGATGGTAAATGCTCCTTTTTGACTGTGGCATTATTTTCTTGAGACTTCACAGGAAAATTTGAGTGTGGGGACTGGCACATCCCAGAAGCTGGATCTTTGCTTTTATCTTTCACAGCATTTGCATCAGGCTTTGTAAAACTTTTGGATACAGTTTCTGGTTTTTCTCCTCCTGAAATATTTTTCTCAGGCTTCAATAATTTACTTGAAGGAGGTAATGGATGGTTTCCAGAAGCTTGGTATTTATCTTTCTCTTTCTCTTTTGCAGCCTTTTCTTCAGGTGACCTGTTGTCCTCTCCTGCTGGTGTTTTTTGCTTCCTCACTCCTGAAGCACTTTTTTCTTGAGGCTTCAGCACTTCATTTGAAGAAGGCAGCTTCTCAGCATTTGGAACTTCATCCTTTTCTTTTACAGAATTAGTACCAGGCTTCCTAAAGCCTGAAGATTCTGATGTTTTTTGCTTTTGCTCTGCAGTAACTTTTTCTTGAGGCTTAACCAATGGTTCTGGTGGTACTGATGGACATTTCCTGGAACTTGGAAGTTCATCTTTCTCTTTTGCAATATTTGTATCAGGTGTCAGAAAATCTTCAAATTCCATTTGCTGTTTGTCTCCTGGATTATTTTCCTCATGCATTTCTGATTTTCTTGGTGGAAGTAGCTGGTGCTTCCCAGAAAACTGCTGCTCAATATCCTCTTTTACTACCTCTGTTTCAGGTGATCCAGTGTCTTCTGCTGTTGGTGTCTTTTGCTTTCTCTCTCCTGAAGAGCTTCTGTCTTGACAATTTGGCACTTTGTTTGAAGAAGGTGACTGGAACTTCTCAGAGATATGTTTAGTCTCTTTTTTGTCTGGCTTAGTTTCAGGCTTTACAAGGCCACCTGGTGGCATCTGTTTCTGTGTCTCTGGAGTGGTATTGTCCTCATCAGCCATCTTATTGTCCTGACTTGTTGTATGTCTTGGTGACATTGAATAATTACTGAAGTCTGACTTGACATTTTGTAGCCCTTCACTGTCATTTGTATGTTTCATTGGCTCATCTGATGGGTCCAGGTGTTTTTTCCTATTATTGTAATAGATGTTTTCATCTCCTGTCACATCCTGTTTGTGTTTCATAAAATCTCTTGGAGACGTTAGATTCTCCAAACTCTCTCCAGTATTTTTCACTCCTTGAATGTTGGTATCATGCTCTGATGAAGGTAACTGGGATGTTTCAAGACTATGAGCATCATTCTCCTTTGAAGCGTTATTATCATGGTCCACAGTATCATTTGGTGTGAATACTTGTTCCTGCTCAAATTTATGCAAGACATTTCTCTCTTTCTCTTCTGTCGTCACGCTATCAATTTCATGATTCATGTCATCATCTGAGGAGAAGAGCTTATTCCTTGTGTGTTCAGATATTTTGTTTCTACTTTTTGCATCCTTCTTTTGGTCTGAGACCAATTCAGTTGACAAAAGAATCGGGTTCTCTTCTAGCATACCACATCCTTGTTTTTTGGTATCATCTGATATTGGTGTTTGGCTCTTCTCCAAGGGTAATAGGGGATTTCCTGCTAGTGTGGTTTTATTTTCATGTTTTCCTGGCTTTGTGGTTGAAAGTGAAAGACAGTTCTCAAGTCTCTGACATGTATTTGTCTCTTTGTCTGTAGAGTTTTCATTTTCTGTTGCATGATCTGGGAATAGTGCTTGGTTCTTAAAATCCCACACGGTTTTCTTCTCCTGC
The DNA here is from genome assembly GCA_024865655.1 of Emberiza elegans. Lineage (NCBI taxonomy): Eukaryota > Metazoa > Chordata > Aves > Passeriformes > Fringillidae > Emberiza > Emberiza elegans. The sequence continues at coordinate 60,400,804 of JALJVW010003023.1, read as the reverse complement.
ATTGTGTCATTCCCACCATTTGTCAACTCATCTGGAGGGGAGTGTGGATGCTTCTCACAGCCATGGCTGTCATGCTCATGTTCCACAGCACCTGCTCCCTGTCCCACCAGATCAAGAGGTGGAAGTGCAGGAGGATTTCTAAGAGTGCTATGGATACTTTGTCCTGCAATCCCACTCATCGTTATTGGTAAAGGGGTTGACAACGGTGACTGCCATGCCTCAGAGTCAGGCCAGGGCATCTCATCTGCAGTGTCCTCTTATGCTCAATGACAGATTCAGATGGCTTGTGGCAGGTCTCCAGGTCAGTTAAGGAACTCCTTTGCAGAGCTTGATTGTTTGAGTGATTCATCACTTCATCCGATGAAGATAACTTATCCTTTCCAAAATCTTCTTCTGAAATAAAGGAACTGTCCTTCACAAGGTCACCTGGCAAAGGGCTTTGTGTCTTTTCCAAAGGAGAACAGGTGTCCTCTTCTGCTGCAGCAACAGGCTTTGTGTCAAGGCTCTCATTTGAGGAGAATGTAGGTTTGTTCTGATTTGTGTCTGGAACTTGTATGTCCCCACTGGAAGCATTAAAGTTATTTTGTGAGCTAAAAATCATTTGAGGAGGCTGAGGCTGCATGGTTTTTAATTCATTTTGCATTTGGCTGTTGGGTGTCTTATTTTCCTCCTCCTCTATATTTGGTACATCACTATCATTTTTGCTGGAAGTAGAAGACATTTTGTCTTCACTGTGAAATGTTGCTTCTTTTTTGGCTTCCTTAAAACATCTGCCTCTTAAACCCAGTGCCTCTATTGCTGGCTTTGTGCCAGAAATTGGTATTAGGACTGTTAGCTGTTGATCATCCATTGAGGGTTCAACTTCATAAGATGCTGAAAATTTTGGAGAGTAAAATGGCAGCATGTTTTCCAGTGCTTTCTGCTCTGGAACACGGTTTTGGCCTGCAAAGAAAGGATATTTTTCTGGCTCTGTGAGCTCTCCGTCATCTTCATCTGAACAGCATACAAACAGAGATATTTCAGGAATCTCTCCTGGTTTAGTATCCTGAGGACATTGTTCATGGGATCCTTCAGCTGTGCCAGAGTCAGGTGAGTCAGAAGGTGAACTGTCTTCCTTAACATGTTGGAGAGCACTGGTAATTTCCAATAGTGAAGATGTGTCAGGCTCAGCTGGCGTGTTAGTCCTGTCACAATCTAGACCACATTCAGGTAAGGGGGGGATGCAGTCTGCAAGAGCTTTGTTTTTATGAGTAGTTGAAGAGTTATTTAGAATAGGATGAAAGTTGGGTCCCTGTTTTGTGGAATCTATTTTACCCTCAGCACAGTCCCTTGCATCTGACAGAGCCTCTGGTGCCACCGGTAACTCTTCTTTGTCCTCCCTGGCCTGTGCTGCATTTCCCAGGGTTTTGTTCTCTCTGTGGTCTCTGTTGGATCCCTCCTTTTCCTTCAGCAGTGTCCCATGACCAAAAGGCTGCTTTGTGGCATTATTTTTCGACCAGCTCCAAGGATGGTTAATTTTGGTAGCCATGCTGAATCTGGGCACTGGAACCATGGAGCACACCAAATTTTGGGACTCTGGACTCTTTATACCTGTGGCTGTCATTGCTGCCATGCGCAGCACTCTGACCTCAGGTTTATGAATAGCTTTTCTGCTGGGGAAGTTTTTAGTCTTTTTCTCACCTTTGCGCAAGAGCGATGCTTTCACCTCTGCAGCTGAGCAGAGAGTGCTTTGTTCAAACTTCTCCTTCAGTTTGGACAAGACTGAATTCTTGTTGACTATTTTTGGCAAACTGCTGTTTGCTCCCTTCTTTTTCCAGCTGGGAGACTCCCCCTTGGCTTCTTTTTCTTCAGCAGCTAAAAATTTCTTCAGGATGTTCTTCACTGTGTTTTTCCCAGTCACACTAGTCCACCTTGCCCTCTCACTGGGTGCTGTGTCTGCATCCTCGTCCACTGCTTTTCCATCTCCCTTCCTGTCTCTACTTCTGTCCAGCTTGTTACCAGCCCTGCTCACCCACATCTTCTCTTTAATGACCAGTTTGCCAACTTCTCTTCTCTTTTTGGTGTATGGCTCGCGATTGGTGTTCAGAAACCTGGACCGCAAGAGCTGAAATCTGGTTGGATACTGAGCCCTGACTGGATCTGGACATGGCTGGTTAGAGCTCACCTGGTTTTCTTTACCTTCTGCCCATTTTGTCCTCTTGTTGCTGATCTGCGGATCGCCGGCTGCGAGCTCAGTGACGTATTGCAGCAGGCTGCTGAGAACAGCAAAGGCCCCTTGCTCTGTTGCCATCCTATTGAGCTTCTTCTTCAGTACCAGAGGGTCTATAAGCATCTTATTATCTCCACAGAAGTGCGCGCTTTTGGTGCTGTGCAAGAGAAAACATAAATGTCTTTTCAAGTTGTCAGCATTGTCACTACCTTTTTACTTTGCTTTAATGGCATGCTGCTACGCATGAAATGGAAAAAAACCCCACTGAAATGTAGAACTTCTCAAGAGAGTTGATGTTAGTGGCCTGTTAAAAAGCATGCAAAATGCTCAACAAGCTTCATGAGTCATGGTGTAGCAGGAATGTCAGGACTTTGCATCGTCCCACACAGCACTGTCAGCTCTTTCTTCTGTGTTTTGTGGGCAGTGGAAGCACTTAGGGAAGCAAGCAATGCTAGTCAGGGTCACTGCATCTCCTCTGTGCCACTAGTCCCTCATTCAGAATTGCCATCTCCTAAAGTGGGGGCAACACTGAAGGTATGTTCCTTTCCTGCTAGGTAAAGTATAGGTAAAGATAAATATGATGAGATTGCATTAGCACGAAACCATGGTTCTGTCTCTGGTTTATAACCATTAAAACAAAATATCAAGGCTGAGGGGCCCAAATGTGCCACTGATGGTTTTTACTACTGGTATAGGTTAGAAGTCAGTCGATACCTCCCCAGAATTTAAAAAAAAAAAGAAAAGGGTTGCTGTTATTTGCTTTTTGATAGCATTCAAATCCCACATCAGGACTATGCTCTTAAATCTGCTTTGTGAAGGCTATCACCACAACAACCCTGGCAATGTCCCTTCACTACAACCTTTTTTAATCTGGAGGAAGAGGGATGGTATGTTGGACCTTTGCTTGTTTGAAGAATCAGGCCCTTGGACAGCTGGGGATTTAGGCAATGCTTTAATTGGTGTGGATCAGTTACTAAATAAAATACTGAACTCAGGACAAAAGCTGGAGCTTGAAGTCAGCAACAATAGATAGGTCTAGGAGGGAAAAATCAAGAGGTGTCAGCTTTCTGACACCATGAAAATCTGGAAGGTTACTTCACCATGCAGTGAAATAGCATCATGCACAGAATGTGGCCTGCATACCCACAGGGGATTAATTTTTATGACCAGAAGTGGAATAAATTTTTTTTTTAAATTAAGTCCACATGTAGGAAATTAAGAAAGGCCGCAAAGACGGTCATCCTTTAGGGAGTGTCAAGCTCGGAAAGTTGGGGAAGGCCCAGCTGTGCCCCAGCAACTGGCACACCATGGTGTCTGAAGGAAACTGGACCCAGCCCCCCACTGCAATATTATGGAGGCTGTTTGCAAAGTGAAGGGCTGGTCCTTGTCCAGTTGGGTTGTGATATTTGAATTCCACTTGGCTGCATTTCAAGTGCACATTTTGAAAATTACATCCCTCAGCTGCATTTGCCATCTTGAATGGAAGAAAGTCTATTTATAATGACTTTGTAGGTATTTTTAAAGGCCAATAAAAGAAAAAAGCCTGACAACTGGCCCATGTCTAATGTGACAAACAATACCTTGTAGGTTTTAATAGGGAATAAGCACACTTCAGCATAGCACAGGTGGTATCACCCCTTTCTCTTACCAAATTTACCACAGCCAAAGAGGCAAAGCTTCTATGTTACACCAAGAAGCCCATTCGTCCCAACCATGGGAATTTTCAGAATAAAGAAAGAACCAAAATTCAGAGTATAAATGGCTAAAAATATCCAGGTTCATTCCCTCTCCTTGCAAGTCTGCTGATATTTTAACTGCAAGCTTACCATCCCTCTCCTCCCTAACTAGTGTCTGGTGTATTCAGAAAAACATGTGGGGCCATCAACCAATGTGCTTCAGGGTCATCTCTGATCTCTCAGAACAGCAGTGGAACCAGATGCCCTGCTTGCCCCTCCCTTCTGGACTGCTTAGGTTGCTATAAATGGCCACAGCAAAATACAGACTGGTCTTGCTTTCAGCATAACCAAACTACTATTGATTGTGAAGGAAAGGAGATCAGACCCTCTCTGCTAGGAAAATTCACAGTAATTAATCACATATGAGCTATGAAATTCAAACAACTTCGTTAAAATATACTACGAGTGAGCTCTGTTCAGGGATTTCCTTTTCCATGTTAGAGTGTTATTATAGGATGCCATCTGAAATGTAGAATTTGTGGGAATACTGCATTGCCTTAAGTACCAAGACCTGTTGCATGGGTTGAGTGTTTGATCCATATTCACCAGCCAGCAGCAGAAAATGAACAAACAGCTATGGCACCTATTTAGGGCATCTGCAGTTCTTCCAAGAAGTCGTCACCTGCAAATGACCATTGTGACCATGTAAATCTGAAATGCATTCTGTGCCAGGGCAGTGGTAAAATGACACTGAATTCTGAGACCACTAGGGAAAATGGAGGCAGTGGTGAGTCTGCTTTAACCTAGCATTTGGGAAACACCATGGTTTCCCGTCAAGGAAGGAGGCCTAAGTAAGAGACTTCTCATGTTTGGGAGTATGACCAGCATTTTTAAAAGGTTAAGTCATCATCCCTAATTTTTCCTTACTGTCTTTTCCCAAGTTGCATCCGGTTGCTCTTAAACTATGTCATCTATCAATGAAATATAGCCACCTCTATATCAACAACAGACAGTCAGTTCTAATCCCATTGGGAGTATCCAGACAGGCAGTCCCCATGCACGGGGGAACCCCATGCCAGCAGAATTCACTTCCCATAGCACTGTGAGCTATGCCATATGACAAGGCAGATACCTGGGCTCCTCCCTGATCCTGCAAAGTGGAGGATGTGCTTTATCTCCCTCACCCCTCTCTTCCCCTGGAGACACTGGTTTCCACTCTTTTTAATGACTATGATGTGTCTCAATGCGCTGCTGGTTATGGAAGCTGGTTTATGCTGCTGATGGTTTTCAGTGTCTGGAGGAAAGACTGCTTGGACCTGTAGAGGAGGCAAGGCCACCTTCAAAAGTTTCCTGTCCTCTGGGCCTACAAATAATTAAAATGCATAAGACAGGCTGCTTAGTTACTTATTTATAGGTTCTTTGGGGACACTTATCACAGGCAGCATCAGAGTGGTAACAGCCTAATAGGCTAATGGGCAGCAGTGCAACCCTATCCAGCTGACCGGCCTGTCCCAGAGAAGCCTCTGCAGTGGATACTCCTGTGTCACAGGCAGAGAAGAGCTGAGGTGCCAAGGCCAAGGGACAGGAGCTGGCACTCTCTCCCAGACCTGCCCACTGCCTCCTGCAGCAGTGCCCTCCTGCAGCAGTGCCCTCCAGCCTTTCCATTCAGTTAGGGGTCCAGATGCTGCTGAGTAGCAGGGTGTGGTGGCATCCCATGGCATTTGCTAAAAGCATACAGTTGTAGGATTTTCTGGTTTAGTGTCTCTGGCGTGGAAAAGAGAGGGCCCTGTCTCCTGATCCTGAATTTCATGTTAAATATCTGATTACCCTTTTAGACACTCTGGCAGCCCAAAGGGCTAGCTGTTTCAGGGACAGTGGCATGGGCAGAAGGAAACAGCACTATGGAGCCCTCATCAAAAGACAAGAAACAAACTGAAAACCACTGTCCTGCAAAAGCTGTCAGAGATCAACAAGATTTGTCTGCCTTACTGTTGGTAGGCTCTGGGGAAATGGCCATGAGCTGGAGTGTGTAAAGTGCTGCATCTCATGGCCTCCCTCATCCCTGGGCATCCCTACCTGTCTCTGTGTGGTGTTTGGTCCAACGACCTGCCCCTAGGTAAGGAAGACAACCAGGAGCAGCTCTGCCCACTCAAAACAAGGCACAGGCCTTTTGAGTGTGTTCAGTGAAATGATGGCCAAGGCACTGCTTACCCCAACAGCTGCAGAAATGGTGTTTTAGAGGGTCAGTCCTTTTTTTACAATGAGATTCTCATACTGATCTCTGAAACACAATTTGGTCCTGCTCAGGTTGGATAGAAGGTAAAGTGGGAAAAATTAAAAATCCCCTTAATATTTACCAGTGATTATTTTTTTCCTAAAGGAAGGAGAAAAGCCAAAGTACTAGAAAAAGTCCTACCTTATGCAGAACATGTTCTTCTCTCTTCTCTATTGCTGAATTTATTACAGGAGTGCTAGAGGCATCCTAAACTAGAAGCAATGTTTTCAGAAAGTCTTGGTATTCTCTGGCACCAAAAGCTACTGACACAATTGCTGCCTTTGGTTTAACACACTTCCAAAGCAAACAAGGAAGCACCTTGCGAAGCTGCCGAGAGAAAACATGCTACAACAACAGAGCCAGAGGTAAGGCGCGGTACGGAAACCTTCCCATATGGACATCGTCATGCAGGCTGCTATTCCCACTGACAGGCATCACCTGCTCCTGGGGCTGCCACACAACATCCCAGTGATGATTCCAGCAAGGGCTTACACGGAAAAAGGCGTAGGAAAGTACTCATGTATTTTTAGCTATCTTTTTAAAACACAGTTCAGCAGCTGGAGAAAGACAGGAGAAACCAACACCACGTAGGCAATCACGCATGGTGGAAATTAGAAAGTATTACGTAGACCTCACTTTCTGAACTTCTAAAGTAAAACAAGAGGTTAAATGTGGGAACAAATTTTGAGTTCACTTCTGCATTATTTCATTGAGAATTCCATATTTGTGCCTGTGCTGCTCTTTGGGGGTGTTAGGATCTCCTTCATCAAGCCTACTGTTTGCTTTGTTTATGGTATGCAACTTCAAACCCAATAGTAGTTTCCTGGTTTTCTTGAAAAATGAGAAAATAGAAGAAAAAGGAAAAATGAAAAGAAGGGCAGCAAAAGAGAAAGGCAAAGGGAAAGGAGAAGAAAAAAGGATGAAAAAGGACAAGAAAAAATTTTAAAAATAAAAAAGAAAAAAGGAAAAAAGAAAAAAGGAAAAAAGAAAGAAGAAAAAAGAAAAAAAGAAAAAAAAAAGGAAAAAGAAAAAGGAAAAAAAGGAAAAAGAAAAAAAAAAAAAAGAAAAAAGGAAAAAGGAAAAAGAAAAAAGAAAAAAAAAAGAAAAAAAAAAAGAAAAAAGAAAAAAGAAAAAAGAAAAAAGAAATGTCGAAAAATAACATGGAGAGGAAAGGTGAGATGAAGCCAGGCAAGGAAAAGAAAAAAAGAACAAAAGATAATAAAATACAGGCGGGGGGGGGGAAAGGAAAAAGGTAAAGCAGTTGTAACTTTTCTTCTTGGGGATTTCATGGTGCTCAGACTTGTGAAATGTATCACAGCCTAACTGTTGACCTATTACAACTGCTTGAAGACCTCAGCCAAAAATTCTGATACTGATACAGCAACATATAATCTGTTCAATCTAAAAATAAAGACTGATACTTAGAAAATAGTGCAAGATTAATTTATTTACAAATATTTCAGCCAGTTATATTTTAGAGAAACTTTTGTTCTGAAGACTGAAGAAGAATAAAAACATAATTCAGAAATTTTAGACACATTGATCAGAAATTTTAGGCACACTGATGCTTTGCTTGTTCCTTGGAGGTATTTTTAGTGTTGGCTTTTCCTTTTCTGGAAGCTTCTAATGTAACAATACCTTACACCACAGTGCTGATACAGGGATCAGTGATTCATTAAAAGCTAATCCATGAGACATTAGGTTTACAAGTGTCACAGACACATTAGATTTGAGAACAAGGAGGGACACAGTGGTGAAAGGATTGTCAAATATACAGAGAATATCCCCATGAGTGGGTACTACCATTAGTTTTGCAAGAAAGCATTAGTTCTGAAAATTAATTTCATATGTGTAATTACTGGAAACAGCTGTTTAAGAAGTGGTATTATAGCAAGTTAGACTGAAATCAGTCAAAAGATGTTTTATTTATTTTTTGCCATTTGAGGTTTAAGCAGCACTCCTTATATTTAGAAATCCCTAAATCTGGTAAAAAACCCACAAATATCACATATATCTAATCAATCTAATGATTCTAATCAGTCTAAAACTCAGCTATCTTTGCTTGCACGCAATGTACATAGAGCTCTTCAGACTAACTCAGGGCTACCTCCTTCACTATGAATGCCAGTCAGATATCTACAGGGTTTGATATAACCTTTAGAGAAAGAGAAAATGGCAGAAACTGCTTTACTTTTCCTCCATGGATAGCCGGTAAAGGTTCTCGCCCAAGAACTCGAGCCTCTCCCTTTGTTCCAGGTCCTGGTACAAGCCCTTGGGCACCTTGCTCAGGCCGTAGACCAGGCCGAACAGGCAGCCCGCGATGGAGCCCGTCGCTGCGCTCTCCCCTGCAGGGTCAAACACAATCGCAGAGCTCTCTTAGTGTCACCTCCACACACAGCCAAACACTGCCCTGCCTGGAGGAGGGAGCATTCCACACTGATGGAGGGAGTGTTCCACACGTATTCCAGCATATGGAGTGTAGTGGGGTTGTGTTGGGTCAGTCCTAAAGGCCTAGGATGCCTAAAACAAGAGAGTGATGCCAAGACAAGCACATGGAGGTGCCACTGTGGTGTGCACTCCTGGGTTGGGACCTCACTTGGCTTTGGGAAGATTTGCCCCGGCACAGCAGCTCTTGCAGGCAGCTAACCATTGCTAAGAACAAAGGAGGGAATAATAGTTCCAGGGGTGTCTACTATACAACAAAGGTTCTGGACTGGAGAGTGTCTCTTCCCTCTGCACAGCACAGCACAGTGCAGGCTCTAAAACACCCAGCCCTGCTAAGGAGCCTTGGTGCTCTGTGCATGCAGTGCCTGTGGGTTTGTGCCTGCCGGGGTCTGCAGTGGGGACTGTGAGCTCTCACTGCGGTGTTAGGGCAGGTGAGAGACCCAGAGGCTCTGCAGAGGGCCCACACCACAAAGGGAGGGAGTGGGTGATTCAGGGCTGGGGTCCTACCCCCAGCTATGCTGGTCCTCCCAAAAGCCCAGCATGATGCATCTGCTATTGAGAAAGTTCCCCTCACAAAGCTGTAGAAGTACCTGATTGTGTGCCTCCAAGTGCTGGATTTTATTTGGCTGGCACCTGTTTGGGTGCTGTATTATTTTTCTCCCTTACTTGCTTTCATTACATGCAGCTAAAAGGTTGTTTTGCCAAAGGTGCTCATGGTCTGTCAGGACCTGTCAGGCCTTTAGAAAGTGGTACTGGACTTAGACCTCACGTACCTTTGGTGGAACCATGAGAGGTAGATGGAGCAGCATTTGAAAAGTGTTGTAAATGGCTTGTGTGGCAGCTGCTGCCAGAAGAATGGGGTTTAGAGGCTAAAACCAGAGGTGACAATGTTACAGACAGCATGGCAGATTGGCCAACAGAGGCAGCTGACAGCCAGGGGGGCTGGCTCTATCCCGGCCCTGGCGAGGGAGCAGGGGTGGGAGGATCAGGGGACCCTCACCTCCGTGGAACATGGAGCGGTTGCAGAGCTCTGTCCAGTCCCCCCCACAGCCCATCAGGGCATCGTAGGCGATCATGGGGGCGTCGTGGCCTCGCCGTCCCCCCCGGCCTTCGGAGCTCCAGCGCCGGTACGTCTGCGGAGACACAGCTCTGTCAGGGCAAGGCGCCGGAGCTGCAGGCCTGGGGCATGGACACACCAGGCTGGCATCTCCCCTACTGAGTGGGAATGGCTCCTTGGGCTGGGAAAGAGCAGCAGGGGCTGTGCTGTGGCTCCTCTGGTGGGGCGTGGGATGAGCCACAGCAGCAGCTCCAGCAGTCCTGGTGATGCCTGAGGTGCTGGTTTAAACCTGCACTCCAGCTTAAGGCACCAGGCCAAGAAGCTGGTTTAAGCAAGCAAGAAATGCCAAAAAGTAGATCAAGACAGATTTCAAGTTCACATCCTAGAAATTCCTTATCATATAAAAAATTATGGTTGGTAAGGACACACTTCATCAGTCCTCTTACTGCCTTTGGGAATATTCTCAACTCCTCTTGTCACACCTTTGCACACATTTCAATTAGCCAGATTTTCATGAGGAGTGAAAATGTTCTGATCCAGTAATTTCATTAGGGCCTTAGTTTCAGACTATGTAATTCAAGCCCCTTTCTCTGTCTTTTTCTTGCCAAGCTGTAGAGGGATGGAATGTAAGAAAATATAGTGCAGAAGGTAGTCTCACCCCTGAGGAGTTGCAGCTGTACTAATCACCAAAGATTAGGAACAGGCCTGCCCTTAATAGGCCACAGCTGTGTCCAATAAGAAGATGAGTGCTACAGAAGTGTGGGTTAGCTAGGTGAGGAGAGGGTTGGAGTTTGTTGGCTATGCTGTGAAGAAGGAGTCAGTGCTGTGAGGAGCTGCCCATGAGAAATCACCAAGAAGGTATGGGAACTTTTGCAATAAGATGACAACACCAAGCCTTTTGTCTCCTCTTCTAAAATCAGTTTTTGAACAAAAGGGAAAATAATTTGCAAATGTAAAAAACAGTTCTTCCCCAGGAGAAGAAGGCATGAGAAAGAGCTCCAAGCCCAGTTTGGAGATTTGCAAAGGAAAATTGGATTTTCTCTAGAGCAGATACTTCTAGCCCCAAATCCCAAGATTATCTCAACATGAATAAATTTATAGTTAAAAAATGTTGTTCTCTGAAGAAATGGGCAGCTTTATTTCCTGAAGTTTAACTTGCATCATGGCAAGTTGGATGTTGCTGGTTGGCTGGCTCTTGGCTTCTGCATCATGTATGAAGGGCTGGCATTTCTCTCTATTCATTTTCACCTGACCTATTTCATACTTGGTTGAGATTTATCTACACATACATCAAAATATGCCAGAGTCAGACTGCAGCTTCACTTTGTTTCTTTCTTTTTTGTTTTTTTTCTTTTTACAATTTAGAGGGATTGTTTGTGCCTTTATGTCATCCTCTGCCCCATGCAAATTTCCAGCCCTATTGCTGCAGTTTGGATGCTGGTGGAGCAGCACAGACACTTTCAATGCTACCAAAGGCAGGAGGGCTCAGCATGGAGGGGCTGTTCTGGGTGTGCAGTCAGGCTGCTCAAGTGTTACCCCAGTTATTCTTCCTCATCCCTGACACTCTGCATGTCTGATGTCCTCTCACCTTGCTGGAACAGCTTTACATTGCAGATAGCTGTCTGGGACTGAACCTGGCAGGACTTAACTGCCCCAAGGCAGCACTTCCCAAACTGCTTCATTCTGCTTTCAGCTCCAGTGCCCTTGTGCAGCCCTGTGCTGTGCTGTGGCACCAGCCCAGTTTCCCTTGGGTGGGCCAGCAAGAACCTAGGACTTGGATGGGGTGTTAGCATGCACTCTCCTGCTGGAGGCACTGAGCTGCTGCCAAGCCCAGGAGGTAATTCACGTGTCCTCTCCTTGCTGTCAACCCCTGCCACCAGTAATTACAGCTGCCTCTAACTTCCCCACCCTTCAGGAGGTGACCCCCTGCTGGCTAGCACTCCTTTTCCATTGGTTTTTTTCCCCCTCCTTTCTGGGTTCTTTCTCACTGCTGGTTTAGCAACTTCATCTCAAGGAAACAAGGTCCTTGTAGTCTAATTGTCCTGGATGACTTTGGTTTCCTTCCTCCCTCAGTTTGTGTCCATCACAGGAAAGTGAGTCGGGCCAGTATTTTGTTTGCAAAACCAAGGCTGATCCCTCGCGTTGAGCAGTGTCTGCTCATTCACTGTGTATCTAACATCTTCCAAAGGCACATCACTGAAAAATTACATATGCCAGTTTATGGAGAATGTGGCCTTTGCTGCTAAGCATTTCAGGGTGTTGGGAGGGAAATTGCCTTTGAAACATGCTTGGATCAATCCAAGCCACATTTGAGGGCTTCACTTTCACATACAGCTGGCAGAAAGGTGCACCTAGCCAAGCAGGAACACACATGTGGTGATCTGTGAGCAAGGGTGGTGCTCTGCATGTGGAAAGACAACTGGCTGTATTCCCAAACACAAGGAGCCAGCTAGTCTGGAGGGAAGGCAAAGGGAAAAAGGCACTCCTGGGAAAAAGGCAGGCAGAACGGTTACCTTCTCCTCATCTATTCTTTCCCTACCTATTACCACACTAATAAAGGGTCTTGACTTCTGCCAGGCTATGATCTCTGCTGATGGGGGAGTTTGAGGGTCAAGCACCATTTTTCCTTGTCAAAATACATAGATCAGTGGGCCAAAATAGTTGGGCTAGGGTAATGAAGGTAAATTTTGCTTCTGCAGTAGAAGTTCATAGAGTTCCCTCTTGAAATGATCATGGGAAATTACTGTTTGGTTTAATCTCTCCTAAAGCTCTGCAGAGACTCCAGTAGTACTGGAAGGAATATAAAACTAGTAGCAAATTCATGGCACTGAATTAATAAAATAAACCTGGAAAAGAATATTCTTTATCTTTAGAGTGAGCAATTTCTTATTATCCACAGTCATTTGGATTTCATCACCTAAAAATACACAAAGTGACTTGCAAGCATAGAACTATATTTACATAATCTGGAAAAAAGGGATTGATTTATGGCAAAAGGTGTCAAGAACCACATACTTATTGCTTAGCTGCTAAGTGGAGAGCTTTGGGGGGTGCCAGCTCATATCAGATAGCTGTAAACAGCAGGGGAGAAGACTCATTATTTCTCTCGAGTTAAGAAGATATAACCAGCAAAGAAAAGATCATGTACATTATAAAATAGTATCTCATGGAATGTGGTGAAACACCATCTCTCAAGATACTTAAAACTAGCTTGGCACAGCCTAGGTTGGCAGGGAATCAATCACTTGGGATGTCTGTCTTCTGCTCAAAGGACCAAAAAATCATAGACTGATTTGGATTGGAAGAGACTTTTAAAGACCACTGAGTTCCAATCCCCTGCCATGAGCACCCTCCACTAAACATGACCAAATCCAGCCTCTAATACCTGAGGGTATTTTTGTCAGACAATGGCCACAGCTCCATTAGGCTTTAATGAGAGCCCCAGGCAGGACATTTGCCATTTCTACCCTCAGATAGCCATGGCCCATATTTTGTACCTGCTCTGGGTACCAGACCATTAAGCTGCCTCTCTGCACTGTTTTATCCCAGGGCAGCAAACCCAGGACTGGTGGTAACTGTTTTTTGGTTTTTTTAAGCTAACATGTACTGGAGTCCAGGATGAGAGTTGTTTTTTCTTTCTTAAAATAAAAAAAAAAATTAAAACTATTCCTGACTACGCTGGCACTGTCATCAGTTGAAAAATAGTGGTCTCTTTGAAAATACCTCTGTTGGTTCAGAGCCATCCAAAGAACTTTTGGAAGTTGCAGTTACCTTTTCTCTCTCCTCTGCATCATAGTTAGCTGGAAACACAGGTTGATTCTGATTTTCCTCATTGATTTCTCTCTCCTCCAAATAAAACTGCCACTTGGCTTCAAAGTAAAACCAGTGCTCTTGATATTCTGAAGGCAAAAGAAATTAATGATGTAGTATTTAATTTCAAGGGCATTTTCAGTTCTGCTTTAACATATTTTCAGGATAATGACTGACTTGAAACCCCAGGTATTTTACAGTAATATACTACATATATACTAAGTATGTATGGAGTGGGACTTCTAATTGAAAACAGAGGATGCAATGAAGAAAATACTTTCAGAATTTTGTGCTACTTTAATGTTATTTAATAGATATTAAGATGAAATTTTACAAGAATTTATGTAAGAGTACTCCAAGGAAAATATGAGTCAACAAAAAGAAAATAATAAAGTCTTTGTCAGTTTTTATTCCTTTACTATGATTAAATAACATCTAAAAAAACTTCCACTTCCTAAATACAATTTGCCACCTACCTCAGTTATCAATTTTTATTTGCATAAATTCTCCAGTATTTCTGTTCTATTTTCATTGCATTTATTGTGTGATCATTCAGCAAAAAACAGGAAAGTCCAAAATTCTTATTTGCATATAGTGTAATACATATCAAGTGTAGCAAAGGGATAAATAACACACACATCTGTTACCTGTGCCCATAGAAATAAGCCTTTTTTTAATAATCATGTCTTTTCTTTCTGTCACTTTGGGGAGTGATCTCTAATCATGCGTAGCGTTCCCCATGTAAATAAACTTATTAAATTTTGTTTATTTTCAAGCCAATGCTCTGGTTCACCCTTTTTATAAAGGCTTACAAAGGCACCTAAGTCAGCCACACTGGACTGTTAAGCACATACACATGGGCCTGCCTGCAGAACTGAGACCTGAGGGAAACCCTGCCTGGCAAGCTGAGGGGCATCAGGAGTTAGAGAACAGTGGGGTGGCCTGGATGGCTAAGTATGCCAAGGTAAACTAGCAACTTGGGATGGGACTATGGGTCCAAAATTAAATTTAACATTCCCACTTTTTCCCTGTCTTTCTCCTGCTTGGCTGCTCAGTGGCTTGTGCTGCAAGGGCTGAGAAGCGCATGCAAAGCACAACCAAACCATTCACCTGAAGGATGTAATCTGATTTTGCTTCTTTTCTTAAAATACCACAGTGGTGGCTCTCTTTGGCAATTAAGATCTTTAAGGGTTTTTTGTAAAAATCCAAGCTGCTTTGTAGGACCTGATACTTTCACAGAGTTATCAGCTGCCAGTGCCCCAGCCTGTGATGAGGTTTAAACCACATGCCTGAGACACCTGGAAATGTCCAGTTGCCCTTTTTCTGAGTCTATGACCCAGCTTGGCCTCATTCCATTCACCAGAGCCCTAAAAAGGGGAGGTGTTTACAAAAACAGACTGAAAGGGTATTTACAGCCATCAGGCCAAGGAGAGCATCTAGTTGTATATATAGCATCTAGAGGAAAACAAATGTAAGCAAAGGTAAACTATCAACACCCACTACAGCAGCTGGTTATGACAGTTTTTAGAATTGTGAGTGGCCTGACCTCTTTTTTGTTGGCTTTTTCTTTGTTTGTGGGTGTTTTCTCCCTAATTCACTCATTACATTAAATCATAAATGCCTCAGAACTGAGTGTTTTCTATGTAGCACCTTAATAAGCAAGGTGCTTGTTCCACAGTTTCAGAAATAGGAGGATCAAGCAGGTGAAGGAGATTTCTGTTGGGTGGACCTGTAGCATGGTCAGAATCCTATGCCACTAACCCTAGCAAGGCACTGCACCATCCCTTGAGCCCAGCTGAGGTGATGGTCACAGTCAGGTCCATGGAACCATCTGGCCAGTAATTGCAACTGGATATCAGAGAGGGGTGTAGAGTCGAGCTCTATGACATGGATAACAAACTCTCTGTTTGTTATCCATGGGGGATAATATAGCTAAAATAGGATTTTCTAAAACTGGAGGACTCTGGCAGGATTTCTTTGCAGCACATCTCAGCAGCCAAGGAGCTTAACTTTAATGCAGGACACTTTTCCTGCTACCAAAATAGGATGAAGCTCAACAATACGGGCACTGGCTGGAGGGCATGCCTCAGGAGCCCAGCACACATACCTCCACACGAGGGGTCCTGCTCCAGTGGAGTGACAGGGACCTGCTGCAAAGCCACTCCAAGAGAAGCTTGATCGCATTAATCCTGCACCTGCTCCTCATGGGTCTCTGCTAAAAAAATCCTGGTGTGCAATGAGGCACAGATGAAAATGCAGGGTCTTTCAGAATGCCTTCCCGGGGCTCCTTTCAGATTTTAAAGCAGCAGCTTTTCTTCAGGGGTAAATTTTAATTTCTGAGTGCTCTTGAGTAAAGATTTCTATAGAATTCAGTCTTTCTCAACAGCTGTCCCTTAATCTATTACCTTGATGTTTCCATGTAATAATACCCATCTGTCCATGGCAGGTCTCACCATTACAAACATCATTTCCTGGCAAGGGGGGACCAAGGTACCTTTGCCCCAAAGACCACATGCACAGCAGTAATAAAGTGGTAGTATCAAGTTCAGTAGTTGGGTGACAGTTGTTTAAAACAAGGATACAACAGGTTGTATCTTAAATATTTGTTCAGAAAAGCAACAAGACAAATCTGAATTGTGGTCAGAAGCTAACTCTTGGTCAGGAGGCATCTCAGGTGAAATTTTCCTGGTATGATCAGGAGTGTTGGTGGCTTTCCTTAAGGAAGATGTTGAACTGCACTAACTGATGGAAGGCAGCTGAATAATTAATCTCAGCAGTCAGTTTGCCTAATGACCTGCTAAATATAATTTCCTTCCTCCCCCCTGCCCAGTAATCTCTGAAGATTCCCTAAAAATAAAACTGTGCAGTAGGGCATGGTCATTGCTGTTTTGTTTTGTATTTTTGCCACCAATACGCCAGACAACTAACTGGTGGTAGAAGAAGGTGGCACCACCTGTGAAGAGCTTACTTCTCTGAGCAGAGAAAATGGGAGGACAACTTCTGGAGGGAGGAGAGGGGGGAAAGCAGTAAGGTGTAAAGACTAGGGAGTGACATTTCTTCAGTGCCTTTCCAGCTAAAGATAGCTTTAAGAAAATAAACATTTGATCCAGACTCAGTACCTGCCATGTGACGAATGGTCTTCTTACAGTATTCTTCAGCCATGGGCACAACCTTCATCATCTCTCTGCCCCACTGAGCAAGGGGTTTCCCTTGTATTGCATATGCCACAAAGAGAGCCGTGCAAAGGGACCCTAGGAAACCTGGAATTCACAAATAACAAGGATTACCAGTGTGCATCTGCACTGGTACCATCCTTTTTGTCCTTGTTTTTTCTCTTAAAATCACCAGTGGAATGCCTTGTGGCTGTCAGGTAGATTAACAAATGTACACAACCCATCTCTGCCTGTTTGCAGCCTGACTTGTGGCATGTCAAGATTATTGGCTAATGAGTGCTGCCCCTTGGTTTGCGACTTATCTTACATGGAAGGGAGCTTCTGTTCTCAGTGGTGTAATGTGATAGAAATTGAGGTAGGGGTCAAAAATAAACATCATCTACCAATGGGATACTGAAAATCTTCTAATTGAAGTCACATGAAATAATTGACTTGTACAAAGTGATTCAATTACAGGCTATATCAGCTTGTTTACAGCATCATCCAGCCCAAGAGTGGTGGTTGCTAGAGCTAACACTATTTCTGTCTCATTTGACTCTCAGGGAACAAACCCATGTCCTCTTAGAAGAAAGAAGAAATTTTCCAAGAAAGGCATGCTGGTCTTCTACTTTGGTTACAAATATTTCAATATTTTAAATATTACAAATATTATAACTGTTGATGGGCACTCAACACTTCCATGACACCAGAAACAGTTGCCTCATTTCTTGTATTTGTTTGTCCTCTTGGCATTCTGGCAAGGGCAATAAACCAACCTGATGCAGTGTGCAAAAGAAGCTTAAGAAAACGAGTCAGTCATCTAAATAAATCCTAGCTGAGCAAAGTATTGATGCAGGTACTTCCCTCAGTGCATGGTTCCAAAAGTGTTCACTCCTGCATAGAGGTGATCATTAATTTTGTGTGTTTTGCTGAACATAAAACAAATTATCTTAGGAGGTGACAAGCCCAGATGAGGCGGTTACTAATTCCCTCTGCCACAAGACTTGCAATACTGGGTGAGGCCCAAGGCACATCCAGCTTGAGTCCCATAGATGTTCTCAAGAAGAATAACAGCCTGTGTAGACCCAGCCCAAAGGGTCTCACAGATAGACAGCATCTAGCCCAGATGCCACAAAGAGCTGAAGATCTTTGAGGGCCACATTTACTGCGAAGGTGGCAGCAGAGGGTTTAGAGTGTGAATCAAAGGGCTAGCAGGAGGCAGTGGACAGCTCACTCAGAGGGTGGCAGAGGCTGGGGTGTGCCCTGAAGGTTTCCAGGGGCTGTCAGTCTCCTCCAGCCTGCTCCCCAGGCTGCCCACCCCCTGCTGCTGTCACCCTGCTCATGGCACCCCTCACGCAGCCTGCTGCTCCTCACTGGGGAAGAAAGCACACTGCCAGAGTGAAGTGGTTTGGCGTCTCCATTCCCCAGAGCAACCAGGCTAGTTTTAGGGGCCATTCTAATTACACAGCTTGTATGATTTTGGCAAGACAGCCTCTTTGCCTGGTCTCCTTTGAACACAGGCATACCTATGGACTTTGCAGCTGCCTGTAGCAGCAAGGTCTGAGGCTTCACTGTCCTCATGTTGCATAACATGGGCAAGTATTTCCTTTGTCTTAATGTTTCAGTCCCAATTGACCCACTGGTTGGGTATTCTGAGTCTGGGTTATGAGGATCATAACTGGCATTTCCTTAACACGTTTCAGGGAGACAGTGAGGTGCATGTGGCCCTTCCACTCCTCTCCTTCCTGCCTTCCTGCTTTGCTACTTGTTTCTCTTCCCAGCTGAAAACTCCTTCTGGATGTAATTTCTCATTGTATGGAAGGTGTCTGACAACTTGGATCCTCCTTGCTGCCATTTTCTGGGTGTCATAAGCTCTTTCTGTTGTGATGGACATGGACTACAAGCAGTCTTATGGCTGCTAATGCACCACAGACTTTACATGCCAGCCTAATTTTCTGCTTTGTTTTGAATGCTTTTCTCTAACTTTATGGCATCCTGATGGCTTTTCTGACTGCTTCATAGCACTGAGTGTGTTGAACATGTCATCATTCATTATGGTTTTATTTATTGCTGTTTAAAAGAGACAGAATGAATACATGTTTACATAGCATAAAATTATCAAAATGACAGACCTGAATATTAAAAACAACATTAAATCTGCTTATTTAGGTTTTGTTTAGAAAATGTTTCAGATTGTATCCTAAAATATGTGGAGTTAGGTTTTTTTGGCTTACTACCTTCACCTACAGTGATTGGATATGACAAAACCTGCCAAGAGAAAAATGCTGTTATCCCCTGAACCATAAATTTGCATTATAACAGTGAGTCATCTAGATATATATGAATCCTAAAATTTGATCAGGGCAACTAACATGAATATGCTTTGGACAAGGCAGGTTATGTTTACATATTGGGATTTTAGGAGAGAAAACAACTGTGCTTGAGGATACTGTCACCATAATATACAAGCAAATATATAAGCCTATATAAGTAATATACACATGTATGTATCAACCAAGCAAAGTTCAAACTGAGACCTTGAAGCCTGCAAAGCAGAAGTGGGACCCAGGGGAGTTCACAGGAGCCATGTTAGTCCCTGCAGAAGAGCAAAACTGCCTGAGGGGATGTCAGAGTGCAGGCATTACCTGTGGGATGGTTGTGAGTCATTCGTCCACACTCAATGCTCACTTCAATGAGTGACTCCAGCCTCTCTGGCTTCCAGTATCGCATCCCTAAACACATGGCTTTTGTGGAGGCTCCAAATCCAGAACCTAGAGCAAAAGGATAACACCATGCATTTAAAAGGAGACTGATCTCACACAAATATGTTGATAAAATGTGAGACAAGCACACTTCATTAATTCAGCTCATGTGTGGGAGGGGAACTCCTCCGGGAATGGGAAATTACCATGCAAAATGAGTTACAAGTTTTGAAATTTTTTGCAAGGAATTTTGCTCCTACATAGTCATTCTGGTTTTACAGGAATATTCCAGTGTAATCAAGTGCTATGAAGACCACAGTGGGCTCAGAAAGCCATATGCTCTCTTGTTCACAGGACTTGCTCTTGATCCAAACTCTTGTCCCATCTTCACTCATTTTTGGCTGACTCTGCTGTTTTGCTTGCTCTGGGTACCCACACCAGAAACAGAACTTGAGAAACAGATACATTTCCACACACCCTTATTTTATAGTTGTAAACACACAATTAAAACACTTTATATGAGCTTCACAGTTCACTTTTCAATTTTAATGCATATTTCATCCTGGAGAGCCTCACCGGTTTCTGCTACGTACAAAAATAATGTGTCCAAAAGAAACTAAAGGCTACTGAGCCAAATTGTACAAAATTAGGCAATGACAGAACTGAAGTTTCTCATGTAACCTGAAATTAGTGTTGGTTGTGCTACAGCCTACACTTTCCAAGCTTAGTCTTGGGAACCTCCACCCCTGTGTAGTACATAATTTGTTTATTGAAGAGCTAATTCAGAATTTCTTTTAATCCTTAGCACTGAATGTATGATCCCAGGTGTTCAACTTTTAAACACTTCACTGAATGGAGTTAAACTTACTAATGAGTTTCTCTGCAGTACTTATCACAGTAATTTTAGGATCCCAGAGAAGTTTTAATGAGCTTATCTTCACCAGGCACCAGTGAGGTGATTATCTCCTCTTTGCAGCTGGTGAGCCAATGCCCAAAAAAGCATTAACTCATTACAGGCAACCACCCTGAGATGGATAGGCTTCTATTTTTCAAGGTACTTGGCATTTTTCAGCACTGTCTTTGCTCAATCACACTTCCCAGTGACCTTGGGAATAGCTGAGAGCAATCAGCATTTCTCTTCTAGGTTCCTGGAAGATAAGGGGGATATTTATGCCACCTAATTTTAGCTTATGTGAACCTGCATTAGGAGCCCACTCTCCTTGTCTTTCCAAGCAGGCAGCAAGGAGAAAGGCAGCATGTCCATTACTGTGTATGATGGCATAGTAGGAGCAGCGCAGGGGCCAGAGTGAATTGAAGCAGCCGATGCCAAGGAGCCAGGGTCACAGCTTTCAGTCACTTATCTGGAGAAGGGCCCTCAGCTGGTCCACTGGGCTTTGTCTGCTGTGACAGCAAAGCACCAGGGGCTCTTTTGGAACACCTCTTGCCATCAAGTCTCATGCCAAGTGGCTCCAGCTCCAACGTCCTAGGAGTGTGATCCAAGTGGAGTAGTGGGGGTGGCAGTGAGATCTACTTCAAACCAAACTGAAGCCTGAGCCAAACTAACATAAGACACCTACTGTCATTTCCAGGTGCAATATCTGAATTTCCCTCTTAGGAAAAGGGTTCTTCCTCTCCCTAGAGCAGCTATCCAGGAGCAGATAAAACTGTCTGCCTAGCCCACAGATCACATGGAAACCACAAGGAAGAGTCAGGAAGGAAATCCAGTCTTCCAGGGCACCATTCAACTGGGAGAAATATCTCCTGCTTGCAAGACCAAACTCTTCATTAAATCATCTGCTGCCACAGAGTAGCAGATGGGAGTGTTCACTGTGCAGACCTGGTTTCTCCAAAGGACACAGTCCATGCTGGATATCCAAGAGGGGAGGCTCTTGCACTACACAAAGCTGCTAATAACATCTCTCAGTATATCTGAAGTGGAAGATGTACTACAGTAATCTGACTGCTGGTCTGGAGGAGCTTGTCTTTGCCACTTCATTCCCTTCCTACAGTCTGGGAAGTTCCATTAAAACCTTCTGTAGAATTAGACAAGTAAACTTGGTAACAAAAGATTCCATCACATGGAGTAGCATTAAACCCAGACAGAGCTGCAGGGAGCAAACTCCCGTGTCTCACATCTACTATTTGCACTAAGGACACAAGGGACAGCAAGACTCGTCCAAGCAACAGGGGTGACACATGTGACAACATGAGGACTGTCCTCCATTATCAGACCAAAGATCAAGCCAACTCATCATGTCTGACAATGAAGAGGATACTCAAGAAAGAGTAAAAGAGAAGTACAATGACATTTTCCCCCTTGTACTAACTAAGCTGCTGACAATTTGTCTCCCTGATCCAGGAGGCAGCTGGCTATTAATCTTTCTGCTTAAAAACCCTTGAAGGATTTCCCCTGGGTGAATTTGCCCAGCTCTTTTTCGAACTCACATGAACTGTAGCATCTGCAAATTGGCATTGGAAAATAGTTATGCAGCTTATGTAGGTGTTGTGTCAAGTCCCTTTTTTTGTCTTGCTTTGAGCTCATGACCTCCAAGTTTCATTAGAAGTCCCTAGTTGCTGTCCTGGAAGAGACAGTGAATTTTTGCTGTACTTATCCATGTTTCCCAGTTATTTTCCTTTTCATTCGTGCACTACATTATTCTTTTTTGGTATGTCATACCTCAGTGTGATTTTCTCCACTCAACACCTGTAGAATAACAAAGACTAGGGTAATAGATGCTAAGCCCTGAAGAGGATGTGCCTTTTGTGACTACAGATCATTCTGCATGAAAACTTAAAGCCCAGCACCTTCATCTCCTGTGCATCTGCAGCTTAATCCTCTCTTAAACTTTCCCCTTACTTTCCTCATTTTTCCTCACACTTTTCCTTCATGCTCCTCTGTCAATATCACCTGCAAAAAGTTCTCAGATGCTTCCAGGAGGCCCAGAAGTTGCTTCTACAGATGCAAGTAAAGACCTTCTTGGATGCAGCAGTCTCAGCCTGAAATACACATGATACAGGTAGAGCCCAGCTATTTGACCCACCATTTGACTGGCCTCTTGCAGTCACTCCAAAAGCAAATATCTGGCTCAGGGGTACTACCTTATTTAAATTTTGGTTCCAGTTCTACAACATCAAAGATTCTCTTCTAAACAATTTGAAGTTTTGGCAATGGATCAAAACATTTTTACCATGTCTCAGAAACAGCAAACTCATCTGCATCAAAACTTTAAACAAGTACTTACAGACAAACAGAGGCAAACACTTAATGGAGAGAATTTTAGCCTTGTGCTTATCATGTTGTAAATTGTAAACAAGCTCTTAAAATGGAAGGTGTTAGACAATCTTGGGCAGGTTTTCTGGTGGTCACAGGAATCTCATCAGCCTCCAACATAACCCAGGTATCTCTGCAATGAGTGTGGCAACGAGCATGACATGAGGTGGCAGAGACACAGAGGGCAATTTGACTTAGGGATTCAGTGTGCTGACTAAACCCACAAGAATTTGAGCCGAGAAGAATCCATAAGCAATGCAAAATTACCTAAGATAAGTCCATGAATGCTGGCACATGAATTATTGCTGGAAGCAAGATAAGATAGAATGCCCACAGCAAATGAGCCTTTTCGTTCCAGCCCATCCAAAATATAGTCTGAGTGCTAGGCATTCAATGCCTATGGCATGTTTTTGCCTCAAGAAGAATTTTGTGCAAATTCAATTAAAAGTTAATTATGTCCATAGCACCGTTGGGTCCCATAGAAGACAGAACATCTCCATTTCAGGTTCTTCTGCTCTCAGGGTGAAAAAAAGGCTTCCTGAAATGTTCCAAATGCTTATTTGTCAGACCAGATGGAGGTGGCTTTTAGCTGCCAGATATCAAGGAAGGAATTCATTTTAGATTCTTCTAGCCCAGAGTATCCCCAAAGCAGATATTCCATGGAAAGCTGGGGAGGAGGAAGGCTGAAAGAAGAGTGGTAGCTCCAACACTGCAGTGAGCCAGGCAACAGCCATACTCAACTGCTTGTTGAACAATGTTAAGAGCTACCTGGAGCCAACAGCAGTTCCCACAATTATTTTCTCCAAATTTTATCCACTGTCAGTCACAAAACACAAGACAACTGCCAAAGGGGCACTTTCTCAGATCTGGCTAGCCGATAGCAGGGTGGGGAGAATACACCCTTTCACTCCCAGCAGCTGTTGTGAGGAGCAGGGGACAAGTGAGAGGTGCTCCTTTTGTCAGAGAAAGCTGGCTGCAGAGACCCAGAAATAGCCATGGCATTGTGCCACCAGGTCTTTGCCATGGTGTTGCATCCATAGGCAGTTCTGTTGAGGCAGTGTGCTCTGCAGTGGCTGAGTGTCACACCATGGACACAGCCACCATGCGTGTGAGCTGACACCGTTTTTGGCTGTCTGGGTTCCCCTCCTCTGATGATGGAGTGTCTCTACAGGCTTTCAGGATGAATTGCACTCTGTGTGTGTGTGTGTGTGTGTGTGCAAAGAGCTGTGTGCACGTTATTTAACTTGAACTGGAAATTTTGTTCATTGTAGAAGTAAATTATCAGAAAGGGAAGGAAAGAGAGGAACAGGCATAGGTAAACCAGGTTAGGAATACTAGGGACTATGAGTAAAACAATCATGGTTGTTAGCAGGGCATCCAAATGGAGAAAAGTCTCTGCTTTCCCTCCAGTGAATGTGTTGGTGCTCTAGCAATTTTCAGGCTTGGCATTTTGTTTCAGATCTGGTTTCACTGAAAAGATCCAAGTCTACACATGTTTAAAGGAAAAATGGCCGAAAATATTTCTTAAAATAACCATTAAACTCAAGGACAAAGATCTGGACCCTGAGGCACAGAGCCAAGGACAAAGTCTCTTTAAATAGATGTTAAAGAGGGAGGGGTTTGCTTACAAGAGGACACAGTGCCCTACAGAAGGAATTCTTGGCAGATCTCTTGTCATCCCCAGGCAAGCATGGAAACATTTCAGGGGTAGTGGCCTTTGATGTCAGGGGGAAAAGGAAACAATTTCCATATAGCCACAAACACAGAGAGCATGCACTGTGCCAGCCAGGCCCTCTACAAGGAAAGTGGTACCGTACCCTTTTCATTGAAGGGTGTGTGCCAGGCCAGGAGGTGGTTGTCTGGCTTTAACTCCCTGCAGCCCTCGATGGTGGCGGGGTCCGGCCGCCTGCCCGAGAGCTTCTCCACAGCATCCACGTAGCGCTTCACCAGCTCCCGGTACAGGTCTTCCAAACACCAGTAATCTGCCCAGAGGAGGGAAGAGAAGGTTGTTGTGTGAAGGCAGAGGAGCAAAAAAACATGTAAGCAAGCTCACTGTGCATTTGAGAAATATTCCTGTTTCCACTCCCAATATTCCGAGTCACGTTTCTGGTGCCACTGTCACATTCTTACACAACATGGCAGCGGGCTGGAGGGAGAATGGTCTTGACTCTCAGCTCTCATCTTTCCTTCCTTTTCTTTCCACGTTTAATTCCTTCACTGGCATGATGAAGCACTCTGTTAACCAACAGTAGCTGCTGAGGGCCTTTATTTAAGCTCTGTGGTGTGAAGTAATTACAGAGGTGGTCAACTGTCAGGTGACAGCGTGGCTGCCATGGGGTCTGGGTAAAGCCAGCTGTGCCTGGCTCAGCCCCTGCCCTTACAGATGTGAATCCAATTTAAAAACGAAAGCCTTTTTTTTTTTGAAATTACCACTTTAAGAATCACTTTAAGAGATATATATGACTAGATAAAAAAACAAATTGCAACTTCTTTTTTTTAATCTGCATGTTATATGTATTTTGTCTAAAATTTGTAGGTCTTTCATGTAGGGTTCCAAATATCTTATAATATCATGAACAGTGAAGATTTTTTAAAAATACTATAAAAATCAGTAATAGTAGTAAATCCCAACTGCCTGAAGGCGGTTTCCAGCACATAAATTTCTCTCTGTCATAAGTTCACTAACAACCTCTGTTTATAGATTATTTTTACAAAGTCCTACAGTCTTGCCTAAGGAGGAACCTTCCCTCTGTTAAACATAGACTCTTTCTTCAGTATTGCTGCTTCTCTCAGCTGATGTTGTTTGTTGTTGGTCTTGAAGAATCCTGAAAACCTTCCACTGGCATCTATTGCAGCTGCCACTGTCACATTCTTACACAACATGGCAGCGGGCTGGAGGGAGAATGGTCTTGACTCTCAGCTCTCATCTTTCCTTCCTTTTCTTTCCACGTTTAATTCCTTCACTGGCATGATGAAGCACTCTGTTAATCAACAGTAGCTGCTGAGGGCCTTTATTTAAGCTCTGTGGTGTGAAGTCATTACAGAGGTGATCAACTGTCAGGTGACAGCGTGGCTGCCATGGGGTCTGGGTAAAGCCAGCTGTGCCTGGCTCAGCCCCTGCCCTTACAGATGTGAATCCAATTTAAAAATGAAAGCCTTTTTTTTTTTAATTACCACTTTAAGAATCGCTTTAAGAGATATATATTACTAGATAAAAAAAAACAAATTGCAACTTCTTTTTTTAAATCTGCATGTTATATGTATTTTGTCTAAAATTTGTAGGTCTTTCATGTAGGGTTCCAAATATCTTATAATATCATGAACAGTGAAGTTTTTTTAAAAATACTATAAAAATCAGTAATAGTAGTAAATCCCAACTGCCTGAAGGCGGTTTCCAGCACATAAATTTCTCTTTGTCATAAGTTCACTAACAACATCTGTTTATAGATTATTTTTACAAAGTCCTACAGTCTTGCCTAAGGAGGAACCTTCCCTCTGTTAAACATAGACTCTTTCTTCAGTATTGCTGCTTCTCTCAGCTGATGTTGTTTGTTGTTGGTCTTGAAGAATCCTGAAAACCTTCCACTGGCATCTATTGCAGCTGTGTAATCAGAGGCCAAAGGGATTCATCCACTTATATATTTTCTGCATACTTAGAGAAACCCCATTTAATACTTGGTTAGTTGCACAGGTTGAATGACACAGTAAAGGAAGTTCTAAAAAAATATCTTCATTTTGTCAGAGATGGTGAATTCTGGAAATCCACAATTTAACTTAGGAGAAAGTTTGGAGTCCCAGAAGCAAGAGACATTCTGAAGTACCAGTTATGGAGGCAGGCAGAAAAGATGAAGGGTAGAACAAAGATTCCTCTTCTTTCACATATAATAATACCCTACCAGTTACACTGGGCATCCCACACAACATCCCTGAAGAAACAAGGCACTTTCAAGCTGCAAGCTCTTTCCAGATTTAAGACTCGGGTGTCACAGTTTATCCAGATGGGAGCCAGGAGCAGGGTTTACTGCCTGGCAGCTCCTGCAGAACTGTTGTCCCCAGAGCACAGAGTCCCTGTGGTCCAGCACCTCCAGGCTGTTCAAGCCCACCATGGCTCCCCATGCCTGGAGCCAGATTCCTGTCTCAGCTATCAATAGGAGAGGTTCTTTCTTTAAAAAACAACTCTTTTTTTTTTTTTTTTAACCCACGTGTAAGCAAGAGAGGAAAACCACAATGCTTTTGTTGTTACAGATAGGTTTATCTGTGTTTGATGATGCTGTCCTTATAGCACAGACTCCTCCTGGGAGCAGATGTTGTGTCTGTCCTTCATTGTCAGATCAGCCTTTCAGTCAGGGCACAGGGTGGATTTGGGGAGGAGCAGCTCAGTCTGCAGCAGTGCCCCCATCCCACGCTGTTTGTGGCCATGCCCCTCCTGGGCTGTTCTCCTGGGATGCTCTCCGTGCAGCTGCCAAAGCCCTGGCCAAAATCCCTTCCCCAGGTGAGAACTGCCTTTGTCTCTGACACAAGCCTGCTCCTTGGCTGCTGCCTCAGCCTCAGGCTGGGAACTCCCCGAGGGCAGTGCCCTGACAATGACCGCAGGACTTCATGGCTTTAAGCAATGGGCAAGTTTGTCCCAGCCTACAAATATCCTGCAACTGCAGGTGAGTGTCTGGGAATGCTGTGGCCAGCAGGCAGCCAGCCAGGCCAACAGGATGTGCAGGGAGCAGGGCAGGGAAGGACAGAGATATTTGTATTGCTTATTTCCCTGCCTTTTTTTTTTTAATCTGTTTCCACAGCAGTAGGGGCAGGTCCCCAGGGCTGGTCGCAGATGCCTTCAGCCTCACAGACGTTCACCTTCTTCAGCTTCACTCTGTTGACGAGGGTGATTTGGCACCTAGGCTGGGCCATGAGCAAGCCATGGGGATTTTTTTGCATTCCCCCTGTCAGGAGGAGACACTGCTGCGGGCAGGAGTGGTTCTGGTTTCCCTTGTGGGAACCAGGGAGAAGGACACATTTTATCCCACTCACCAATGCTGCTGTGAAATGAAGATTTTTTCTAAAATTCCCTACTCCATCTTGCTGTTTCCTCTCCAGCCCATGAAAGTACCTTTTAAAAATGTTTGTCTGACCAGGTGAAAGAAATGAGAGTGTAGGATGAACACAGTCAATGGGAAAAGTAGTTTAAACTTTTTTCTTTAGAGCAATTTACAGGCTGCTATACTTAAGAATTATTGTTTTACTGTTGTTCTAACTGACTTGATTACCCAGAAGTTATGGTTTTAGCAGGTTCAATAAGCAAGAAACATCTGATATGTATTTAATCATAGCCTATATTCAGAAATATGCTAGTCATCTTTTTTCTTGATAGGCTGACATCTTACTCTTATCTTTAGTGTATTAGCTACCCCTTAAACCATTGGTTAGCTAATAGCCAAGTATGAAGTGTCCTACACACTCTTCAACTGATCTCTACCTACTAAATTTAGAGCAGATTGGAAGCAGGCAGATAAAGGACTGAAACACTAGCACAAAGGAAACCTCATTGATGTGAAGGATACTCTGCTACATTGGGAGCTTCTGCTACCGGTGTTATGAGTTTTGAGAAAAATCAGGAATGCTTTTACAGAGATTTAAGAAAAATTGAATCATTCTAAAGAAGCAAAATACTGTTGAGAGGTCACTATCTTCTGGTGTACTTTCTATGATCTTGCCTGTCTCAGAAAGCTCTAGTTTGATGGGTAAGGTGTCAACATAAACACTTCTCATCTTAAAAAGACTATCCCCACCTTAAGAAAAAACAAATGTTCTCTCTCAAACCATTGTGATTTTAGAAGATATCTTAATAGCTTCCACTGTTCTGACAGATTTCATTATAAATAGTGTGTTAGGATACTTTTTGGACTAAAGACACAGAGCTCTCCTTATAAAACAAATAGGTTTTTGCAGATGCAACCCTTTGTTTGAGGAGCAGCAAAGAAGAAACAGCACTAGTGCTTTTAGCCTGAAAGAGCTACTAAGGTAACTCTACTCCAGCCTGGACACAAACATGTGAAAAATGCACCCAGAAGAATTCTTATCTGTTACAGAAGACTCTCTAGTGGCTATATTATTCCCTGACATACTCCAGCATACAGATAATCTACTTGGCAATTATTTTGTTATGCTGGACATGTGATATTTTAGTCTTTAACCAACTGTATATCTCTAGGGAAAATATAGGAAGAGCCTGTCCACACTCCAGAAATTAAGATCCCCCAGTCTGTGAGAGGGTCACTGGATTGTGCTCATGGAGCAGCGAAGCTAATGCACACTATCATTAACAAAAGCAGCATTTCTGACATGCTTTCTCATGATCTCCCCAGCAATCAGGCTTATTCTAGGAAATGCAGCAGCTCCACAGCTCCTCTGCAGCTCGTGGCCGCTGTTCCCGCCGTACCTACCTGTGATGACAGCCTCAGCTGTAGCCATGTGCATGAGCGTGTTGTCACTTACTGGCCACTTGTCAGGAGAGAGCACCAGGTTCTCGAGCCCTCCAATTTCCTTCAGCTCCTGCTGGATTTTTGCTCCTAAGGCATTGTTTTCGCGGGAGAAATTGCGATAACCGAGCGCATCCCCTACCCCAGCCAGAACAAGTGCAGCCTTAAATTTATCCATGCCCAAGGCACTTTCCACTTTCCTTTTGCCCGAGACAGCCACCGAATCTTGATCTTCCTTTGTTCCTTTGCCTTCTACTCAGCTCCCCCGACACTTTATATCAGCCATTGTGTCACACCAAGGGCTCTCTCTATAAGGCAAGGACTTCCTTTTCTGGCTCTGCAGATGCCATCTCTTGTCTGGGACCCGACAGAGAGGAAATATTTCATAACCCAGGGATTTTGCAGGGGCTTTGTTCAATGAAACTGTAAGAGCAGACCTGCAAAAGCTTCGTTTCTGCAACCCAGCTTAAAGCAAGCCAGGAGATCCTTAGCCCTACCCTGCCAAAGTAACTCTACACCCAGAAAAACAGATGCCTCCACAGGGGTGCTCATTTATTCAACAACTTGTAAATTAATATTTCTTCTTCTGCCCATTTCTGATATGCTGAAGTCAGCCTCCCTCTCAGGGACCAGTCAGAAGTAAAGGCTATTATAAAAGCAGTCTTCCAGGCTCTGTACAATCTAGAAGGGGGGATTAAACAGTAAGAAATCAAGTGAAATGCAGATAACCTCTCCCATTTCTAATTACACCCTATGCCAATATTTTGTTAACAGCTTTCTTGTTCTGTTCACCTAGTACAAGAATGTTCTGCTAATTCACTGCACCCCTGGATAAACACTGAGCAAAACAACAACTTCAATTCCATGCCTCTTACTCCCTGGCAAAGAGTGACTTTTTCCTAAAGCTGAGGTCAGTCCACACTTGGACTCTGGAAGGAAACTATTTTCAAAGATGTATTGAAGTGGCATCCTGTGAGTCTAATAAAATCCTAAAGACTCACAAATTACTAGTCCATTACAGACAGAAATAGAAATGTAAATATAAACATAGAGAGGTAAACAGAAAGCATTGATTGACTTGACTGTAATTTTGATAACAGATACCAGGGGAAAGGTCTTTGTTTTCTTTGA
This sequence comes from Emberiza elegans, assembly GCA_024865655.1. NCBI lineage: Eukaryota > Metazoa > Chordata > Aves > Passeriformes > Fringillidae > Emberiza > Emberiza elegans. Next base: position 60,370,606 of record JALJVW010003023.1, on the reverse strand, counting down.
TCTTTTCCAGAGGGCAGTACTGGTTGCTATTCAGATGGAAAAGGCCAGCAATGTAAGGGATGCATCATCCAAAGCAACAAGTTGATAAGCAATAAGTTAATCATGGGCTGAGTTATTGACCTGCGTAGAAATATCTCTGTACTTAATGGATTTTCAGGACACCCAGAAGCATTGCCATGCCTGCTCTACATTAGAAGAAATAAAGTGCCCAAATGGTGAAAGTAGCTTCTGTTAGTGCACTCTTGTTCTAAAGATGGGGATTGGTTAATAGAAGTGCTGAAAAGGACACTGAGACTGTGTTTTCATTGCTAGAAAGTCACAGTGCCATGCTGAAAAAGCCAACAAAAACTTTTTAAAAAGGACAAAAAGAGGACAATTATGCTTTAGGGACCAGAGGATATGCAGTGACAAGTGTCAGTGTGGCATGGTCAGCCTGCTCTAGGGCTGGCTTGCCACAAGTGGTGGATGCCAGCTCTGTGTGGGGCAGGGGGAACAAGCCTCACGTCCCACAACCAGGGCATTTACACAACACAGAGGTAATCTTAGAGCCACCCCTGCTCTGCAGGTTGCCTCACGTTCCACGTGTCTGAAAACAAACACTAAAAATGGAAAACCAAGGCCAGGGCAGCATACAGAACACACCAGGCAGAAGCACTGACGTTGACATCTCTGTTACAGGCCCCTCCACCCCTCTGTGGCACACACCTGTTCTCTATCCCTGCATAGCATCATGGTTTGGAGGCACGTGGGCATTTGAACTTGCAAAGCAAGGACAGGAGGAATCACCTGCTGAGACACTGAGGTGAGCTAGGAAGGGCCTCATCAGATGGCAGGTTCCTCCCTGAAAATGGGCAAAGCTATTCTTAGTTTTCCATTTATCTTTTTCTTCCGAATGCGGCTGGCAGTTGCACTGCCCTTTTGCCTCCCATAGACTTCACTCTGTTGCAACACAACACACTCAGCTGCTCAGAACACAGCCCAAATTAGGTATAAGGCTGTAATAAAAACCCAGAGAAAATTTCAGAGGAGTTCTATTTTTCAACTCAGAACATGCAGTGAAGACATTTTTATATAATTTTTTAGTTACACATGATCTCCTTTTCATGTGGTACTTCCACTGTGAGCTTTCTGAGCAGAAGTAGGCTAGACATACTAAACTACCCCTAGTCCCACAAAGGAGACAATTGTTTGTGAAATACACCTATAAGTCTTAAAAGAGATAAAATACAGTAATTCCATGAAGATGGGTAACCATTCACAATAGGAAAAAAATACTTGAGCAGAGCTAGCAAAACTATTTGGTAAATCATATTAAAATGCATCTTTGGTGTCTTTTCATTAGTGTACATATGACAGCTTTCAGATGGGGAGAATGCATAAAAAAAGGAATGGGAAGGCAGGACAGAGAAAAGGCTTGTCTGTGTTGGTGACAACACACTGTTGTTTCAGCTCAACTGCATTTGGAACCCCAGGTGAGAACATGAAAGCAGCCTGTGGCAAACATGGCTCCTGTGCCTTCTCCAGCAGAGGGAAGTGAATGGATGGGCTCCAGACCCAGGACAGAGCCCATGCAGGCTGCAGGTGCTGAGCTCTGCTCCGAACCAAGGAACTGGCAAAGGGAGCTGGACTGACATGTGTCCACACAAACCCTGTTTAGGTTAAAAGAGGACTGCACCCCAAATGCTTAAACCATGAGTGAGCGAGTGATCCTTTGCCAGGCAAAGACACTTGGCAGAGAAATGCTCTTGATTCCAAGTTCACCCAGCCAAAGGATGCAGAACCATATCCAGGAAAAGTAAGGTTGATACCAGGTGGGTGCCAGACTTCTGTCAGAGCTGCATTTTAACAGCTCTTGGAGTGAAGGATTTTACTTGAGCATCAGGATCGTTCCTTTAAAATGCATTCATTGAGATCCAGGAAAAAAATAAACTGGTTTTACTCAATTCTTTAACAATGAAGATGAATTATTTCCATACAACTTTACACCACTGCCTTGAAGGAAAAAGATCCTTTAACACCACAGGATGGAGTTCTTCTTTACTGTCCTGACAGAAAGCTGAGGTCATGACATGAAACCTATAGGGTTTGCCAAACAATAGAGTAGTTAACTGCTGGGAAAAGGAGGCACAAAAACCCCCATGGGAATTGGTCAAATATGTGCACCAACAAGAGGAAATATCCCAATGCTCAATCAAAATGTGAACGCTCCTGAATTTTCCCCAGCACTTCTCATAAGAGGTGAACATTGCACCCACTTGTCTGAAATAGAGTATGTTCTGCATGTGGTTGTAGAGGCAGCTGCAGTTGCAGATCCCTCTGTCACCAGTTTAGAACAAAAAGTTAATTTTAGAGGTGTGTCACCTAGTTCTACCCAGCACACTGCGGATAACAAAAAGTTCAGAAAACATGTTTTGCTGAACAGGTTTATTGCTGTAAAAACATGACCCTTTTTCAGAAGGGCTGTGCCTTTTGGTGAGTGAGATGCTGGCTGGCATCAGCTAAGGGAAGTCAGTGGTGCTGACACTGTAAAGAAAACAGGCTTGCCATGGTTCAAGCATCATCTGAAGCTTCACTGTCACAGGAAAAGACAAAACTTGTGCAACACCAAAGCAGCCCGTGGTTGGTGAAAGCACTGGAGGAGATTGGCAGCTGGCTGAAGATAGAGGACAACGTATTTATTTTGACTTGAACTTTCAGAAGAGAATTAACAATAGGTGAATGCATAACTCTGAAGGTCTTTGCAAAGATTTCTGAGTATGCTGCTTCTCCAACAGAGCTCAGAGCCAGGAATGAGCAACACTTTCCTGCAATTACAGCTCCCACTGCCAGCACAAGCGAATGACACAAATTGTGGAGAGTCTGGTGACCAGCAGATACATGCAGTGAATACAGCACTGCAGATAAACATGTCAAGCCTCTTAAAAGCTTAATGGTGAGGTGACACAGATGATCAAACCAACTATTAATTAAGGCCTTTTAAAAATTAATGAGTTATATCCTTACCCCCTTCTGGCTGGTGGAGTAGTAACACAAGAACCAAATAAATGAACCAGAAAACAACAACAAAAAACTCCCACTAGACCAAGACTTCCAAAGCAGAAAACAGAGAAGAACCATAGAGACGTCTCACATGACTGACTTCAATCCTTTGACAGTCCATTTATTCCTTTTTCCAGTGCCAAAAAATATACACACATGTACAGCTTACTCAGCAACAAATCTCCCAGGTGCATTGAATGAGCAGATGCCTGCAGGTTTGCTCTCCTTGGCATGACACACATGATAAATTACATTTAAATTTAGAATTGGCAAGTACAAATCCTATGGCTCAGTTTCAAACCAAACAACTTGGCACCAAGTTTAAAAATACATACAGCATATCTGTGAAGTAATACTGTATGCACTGAACAACTTGAAGACATCTGTACCATTTAGGATTATAAACTGAGCAGCCTAGGTGTTACCACTGTATCAGCTTACTTAAAATGTAAGTTAGAGTACCCTGTAAAGTGAAACTGTGGACAGCAGCAAATGATTAAAATATGTAAGAAACTTGTAAGGTGAAAGCAGTTTATTTGCATTTTTTATGACTGTTCAAGTGTGAAGGTGTTACTTCATACAGGAATGTAAAAATCACATGTGGGTTAAAATGGGTAGAGGACCAGAAAGAAGAAAAGAAAAAGCATAGCAAACCTCAAAACCTGGCTCACAAGGATCAACTACTATCTCTGGAGTATTTTGCCCAGTCTCTTCCACTGTCACCCATGAAAGGTTCCCCCAGGAATGAGATTTAAGAGTGTGTATGTGTGTATATATATATATATACACACACACACTGAATCCTGGGCTAAGCATCCCTTCCTTCTTGTGCTGATTAACAAGGAAAAAAACCCTCAAGTCACATGCATTTTTATGCTCTATTTATTCTAAAAGGTAGAAGGTTCATCAGAATGATTTGATGGAGCTCTCATCACAAGCAAATGTTTCACAAGCTCTAGTGCTATGAAACTTCAGTTACATCACATAGCAACAGATCAAGCTACTTCTGGTCAGTTTATGTATATATTTTAAATGGCAATTGTGTGAGTAACAAGCATTTCATTGCTTCTGGCTAGATAAATGCACTTGATGCTGTAAGATGTTACACATTCTGCAAAGCCTGTGGGACAGATATAGAAATGGCTTCTTTTGGGGACGAGGCACAGATAAATCAAAAGCAGTAAAAAGAGTATAACTGCTTCTAGCTCTCTGCTGACTTCTGTAGAATACTTGGAGTTACACAAATGCCCTTCTAAAAGGATGCAGTCAAAAAGCAGCAATTTGGCAGAGCCTCAGTGGGGAACTCCGCACAGGAGCTGCAGGCAGCAGCGGGCTCAGACGCTGACACCTGGCGGCTGCTTGGCCAGGGCTGACACTCACAAAAAAAGACAAATATTCATAACAAATCACTCACAGGGCATTTGTAACTGGCTTGCTAGGCTCTTACTAAGAGAAAAATCACTAATTTGTTCCAATTTTCCCTCATCTCGCTTTTTAAATGCCATGCACAACTGAAATTCTAGCAAGTGGAAGAACAAAGGCAGTCTCTGTATGCAGCATGTACACTTGTCCTTGCACATCGTGTTGACATAATGCTTGTATGAAACTCTAAATATTAGAGTTTAAGAGAATATTGTAAGCTTTTATATCCTGGCAACTACAAAATAAAAGTCTGCTGTCATGCAACACTTCAACGATTCAAACAGATATAATTTATATAACTTAATGCACTATTTTCTCCAAAAGTCTTGCCTCTATTCAGCCTTAAATACAGAAAATATATTGATCATGACTGTACATACTCTCTAGCAACTCTTCATTTTAACAGACTTGTACAGTGGCTATGACAAACTCATTTTGATGAGGTAGCATTTGCAAGAGCCCTGTGTGAAGACACGCTGAATAGTTTCTGGTAGAACCTTTTTGTGCTCAGACATCAGAAGACACTGATGAGAAACAAAACTGTGCACTTCATGACCAGTGGCTGGCAAAAGGGGAGGAACAAGTGACTAAAAATTCAGATTTGGTGAAAACTGGTCCAATTTCACCAGCCTTGAGATCACTGAAACTGCATTAATTTGCTTTTTAATCCCCTTAAATATAATTGAATGCACAACACATTCATAGGCATGAACACTTGTAATCATTAATTTGAAGTCTCCTTACCCCTAACTATTTCTCCACCATAGAAGCTAAGTAATTAAGTCTTTGGGCTTACTCACATCTATTTTCTGTGAGAAGTGCCAGGAAATGAATTTACAACTATGTTGCATTTAGCTAGAATTTATGATATGTTTCAAGCTACAAATAAAATCCATATTCCACCAGTTCATTATTAAAAATAAATAAAACACATAATTGGAGACTAACTGAATTATGATAACTAAACATGAATTATAAAAGCATCTTTGGTTGTTTAATGTCTGCTTTAAAATGGTTACTAAAAAAAGTTGGAGTTGCAACAAAGCGTAGAGCAGCAGCCTGTCCTCAGCAATGCTATTGTTACATGTCCAAGCACTTCAAGAAGAAAAATGAGGAAGTCAAATTCACTGGGAGAGAGCAAAAGGCTGGATGTAATCACTGTATACATCTAGGATAGGAAAATACAAATTTAACATTTTGGGAATAAGTTAAAAACAAAAAAACCCCATACGTTCATTTGTTTGGGGATTTTTTACAATTCTGTATTAAGACAGATCCACAGAACTAACTTTTATAAAAATACAACATACTGCATAAGTTTTATTTATGGATTTAATTTATATACCACAAATACTGCTTTTAATATAAGTACAATATAATACATTTTTATTTATGTAACTGCTGGTGTTCACTTTGGATTATGAACTGAATGGCATGCTGTGCTGTCAAAACTTTAATAAAATGGCCTCTAGTTAAACTTCTCCAAAGTATAAAATCATGCAAAATCTACATCCTATATGATACAACCAGTACAATAATTGAAGCCAATAGCCTACAAACAGCTTGGATCTTCTGAGTTTGTTCTTGAAGTGTCCACACGTCCGTCACCATTTCTTTAGGCAGAAAGGAGGAATTGCAGTTTTGTCTGCAGAATGTCATCACGACCACTGAAACCAGCACCAATGTGCAGTTATCAGCTAACAAATCTTCATTACCCACTGCAGTTCATTTAGTCCAGATCAACAAATCTGGGGTTAAGAAGTTTTATGTTTTCCTCCTGTGACTACTGGTCGTGCATATTCCACAAAATCATCTATTAGAACAGGCCATGCTCCTACAAAGAAATCAAGCAATTGAGAAATTAGCCAACCATTACCAGCAGCAAACTGGTGTAGGCTACAAATACAAAGGATTAGAAGCTCATTTTGACATTTCTGGCCTTGTCTAACTTTAAACAGGCACAACATGATAAAATACTTGAAAAGAAACACTTAACTAATAAATTCCCCATTTAAATATCTTGTTTCATCTATAGCTCTTAAGACAACCAAAATGTATGTAAAACACAGAACTCCACACTACATCTATAAACATTAGCTGACAGCAAAACCATGGCATTCTTATAGCCATTCCTATCTTAGGACTTATTTCTGCATACACTCCAAAACAGAATTAGTAACAGAATAAACTGCATTTAGGGTAACAAAAATTTTGTACAAAATGTTGTTTCACTCACAGGTCTATAGCAAAACACATTAAAATAATGTGCTCTATTATGGTGTGACTCTATCTTTACCCCTGTTTTCAAATTACAGCAAACTAGTTAAGCTTCTTATCACTACTATTTTGGCAATAAGCATGACACTGTATTGGCAGCTGAAACTTTAAGGGTAAACAAATCAGGACACGAGGTAACAACATGTTCTCTTGTTCATTTATAGCAGTATTTTAATTCTGCTGTACCAATTTTTGAAGATATTCAGGTAATGCTTACCTTCTTCATCATAGTTGGACATATCATCTGCAATCATATTTCCAAAATCTAACAAAAGATTCCAAGTATCTTTTGGAATTGATCTTTTATGATGTTCCTGTGTGGAGGAATAACAGTACTGTTCAGTCCAAACTACTTTTAAATTCCATAGCAGTATTTTATATTGACACATACAGAAATACAACTATTTCAAACATTTCTTCACCTTCTTCATCTTAAAAAAAAAAAAACTGTAACAGAAAGAAATCCATCTGAAAGACTTCCTGCTTGCTTCTTTCTTAGGTTGAAATCTTTTAAGTATTTCTTCTCAATTAAATGTTCAGGTTAAATATTTCTTCTAAAGTAACACACTTTAATACCAGGTCATAACTTGAAGATTTTTCTTCAGTTGCATCTATAGATCTGAATTTGGATGTCTTAAAATGTACTGAGGTATTTAAAACATGAAATGGTTTCAGAAGTCCTCTTGATGAAACTGGTACATTATTCAATGATTCAAATAAATATAATACCAAAAAAATTAGAAAAAACTACAGAAAAATATTTCAGGAAGTGTACACCTTCCCTACTAAGCACTGGGGGACAAAAATGCAGAAAGACTTTATTTCTCCTAAACTACAGATAAAAAGATAAAATAAGAAAATCAAGATAACATATATTATGCAACTTCATTTTTTGTAATTATATAGACATGCAAATGTAGAAACACGGATGAGTGAATCAGGTCTTTTACAAGAATATTTTTGAATTTCTAAGGTTTAATTTATGCATCGTCACTGCCCACAGAACTGCACTGGTAATAAGGAAACTGTCAAGATCAGTTCACTACTATTAGCTAAAAAATTAATCAACCTAATTACTCAGGCAAAAAATTTTGTGGAAAATGGAAAGTCTCTTAATGTTAAATTCTGGTATGACTGATTTAAAAAGACTGAGTTTATGCATTAGTACTACAAAAGGCAGAGCATGGTAAAATACATGGCTGACAATAATCACAGCTGTCCTGAGAATCAGCAGCACCAGTTCCATCTACAATCATGGCTCCCTTTCATGCAGAAACTTTCCTAAGTAGAAGGATACAGGAATAAGCAAGCAGAACACTCTATCCCTTTGCTGCATCTTTTTGCATTCTTTTAAATTAGAAAGCCATAAAGAGAAGATTTAATTTGGCTTGATTTGAGAGTATTTTATATCAGTTTTCAAAAAGGAAGAAGTTGGAAGGAAGTATAGAGATATCCCATCATTCTGTTATTGGAAGCACACAGCCAACAAAAGCCAGACTACTGTGGAATAAGATAGGCAGCAAGGAATAAAGCACATACTTACCAACAAAAATTTATTCCAAAGATCTAAAAATTTAAACCTTCCTGACAAGACTAAATTCCAGTATGCAATCGCCATTTCAAGATCTGCAAGAGATAAAGCAACACAAATATTGCAGGGTAGTACATTATAAGCAATAAACGCCTTCTGGTTAAACTATTAATACTACATCTAGTATATTACAATACAAATAAATAACACTCTTTCAAAATCACTAAAAAAAACTATAAGGAATTATTTTCTACTCTCCCTGACCCAAAAGGCAGAAGACAAGCAGTAACAGTATAGATTTTGTATTGAACATCAAAGTCAATAAAACTAAAATATGTTTGTCACCGTCCACCAGATTAAAGCTACTTTCAATCTACAGAAACACGAACACTTAATGATAAATCTCTCTGCAAATCAAAAAAAAAGAAATAATATATACACCTGCACAAACATAGCAAATATTGACAGAAACAAACATTTAAATCCACAGACATCAATGCCTCTTAATTTGTCACATTTTGTACTCACTTGACTTTGAAGGGAATTTAAGGACATGAGTGGATGAAAAAAGTCATTTATCTGTGGCATTATCCCTTACAGCAATAATTCTGGCATCATTCACTGGACAAACACCTACACCCAGTACTGAAAATGCAAGTCCAAGAAATCAGCCTTATTCTGCATTGGGACCAGTGATCTGAGCAGGGTTCAAGGAAGATGCAGCACTGCCACATGTTCCAGCAGAAAGGCAGAAGCAACATTTGATGCAGCTTAAGGGTAGAAAGGGTATTTCCTTGAAGGCCTGTTTTCATCCTCAGCAGCTCACAATACCTAATGGCTTTGGTGCTTGCACTAAGTACATGATAACTACAGCCATAAAATAAGGCACAGCCTTTCTGAAACCACAGAAACATTTCAGCTTGTGCTTTCAGTATAAACAAAGTGTAAACAGAACATGAAGCTTAAGAGAAAGTACTGTGATAACACATAAAACAGAAGCTCAACCTGCACCTACAAGAAGGAAGAATGGTTTTTGAAATTGTACATATCACACTACAAACCAAAGGACACTGTCACCTGAAATCAAGCTTCACATCTGAAAGAGATGTTCCAGATTTTAACACAGCCATGCCTCTAGAGTCCCCGTTTCAGACAGGGCTGGGGCCTGGATGAAGTGCAGCAATTAAGATGCAGAGAAATGCAATATGCCTCTACCTATGGACACAGGGACAGCGCTGCCAGTGTTTGTCCTACTATGGTCAGTGCTCTTCAGTACAGAACTTGAATTATGCTCGAATAAACCTCCTTCAGCTGTTCCTGTCTATGCCACCACACTCATTTTTCACAAAAATATGAGGAAGAGAGTAATTAATAGCATTACTTGCTGCTTAGATATGCAGATTAATTATTCTTACCTGTTATCCCAAATTAAAAGCAAAAAGAATGAAAAAGGAGAAACCTAATAGTTTCTAAACTCCACTGTGAAGTAACTGGCTTTGATCCCACTCACTCAGGCTTCTTTATGAAGACTCAAGCTCTTGAAGCAAACCTTGCCAATCTATCATGTGACAACTTGAAGCAAAATGTACTTTGAAGAAATAACACCTTAATAGTTGAAAAGCTTATACTTCTGATGGAAATATTCCTTGGAAAAAGGAAGAAAGTACAGGTAGGGAAATGAAGATGATTAAAGGTACCACAAAAAAAGAGGTAAAAGGGAAAGAAGAGAGAACACTTCATTGTTTTTTGTCAAAGTTAGTATTATGTTAAGGTGATTATTGCAAAATTGTTTAACACAATGCATGTGAAATACTATCTTAAGCTGACACTCAAGGGACACTGTACATGTGTCTGCCAATGAATTCTCCTGCACAAAGACACAGAAATTATTTGCTATAACATATAAAAATGAGGATGCTGCTCTGTAGTGGATGAAACAGGTTCACACTGGAGCTGCTCTTCCCATTAGGCACATGGAGGAAAGTTGTCATTTCAGTAAAATTTGCTAAAACAGGGTAAAAAAAAGTCCATCTTTCTCATCTGGTTCGGTGTAATCCCACAAAGCCATCAACTAACACCAGTGTTATTTGAACACAAGACTACATGGAAGTATCACTTTTGGGAGTGAAAGTGCCAGTTTATGCAGCCTAAAAGTACATAAGCAAACCATGCCTTCAGGTTAGCCACAGTCTCAGGGGATATGCCTACACTTTTGTTTGAAAACAATTCCCTACCTAGGTTGAAAAATCTGGCATTGGAGAACAGAAAAAGAGGATATTTCTGCTTTAAATAAAGACCTAGTTAGAGAGTTCAAAGTGTACATTAGCATGCTGACAGTAGTATCAATAAACAGTATTGCTGTGGATCTGCTACAATTAGTGCTGCACTGATAGATACTGAAAAAAGAAAAAAGCCCTTATGCCATTAGGCTTCTGCATCCCCACAGAAAGATGCTTTTGCAAGGCAAAAATTCCTCAGGCAGTCTTAGGAATGCCTCTTTCAATGCTGTGTAGATATGAAGGCATCATTATACTAACAATCAAACTACAACTATAAAATATGCTGGGTTTTTAATACCAAAATATATCTACCCACATTATTGACCAATAATGTAACCTTAATAAACAGAAGAAGACAGATGCATGGATCTCTGAAAACACCTAGATAAGGATCAGTTTAAAAGAGACTTCATTCCTAACATACATTTTCATATCCAAAGCATGAAATTGCTAAAAGGTTGAAGAACATCATAAAAATACCACATCATATACTGTACATTATATAGTTGGGCTTTCCTTTCAACCCAAAAATATTTTTAGTATCAATATCTAGTGACAGTTGTATGTCATGCAGACCCTTAAACAATCAGCTTTTCTCAATCAGAAATGGTATTTTACATGCAGCATGGTCTATCCTCAAACATTAAAACCTCATTCTAAACCGGCTTTTAAAAAAACCTTAACCTCTTCTATCCTGATTGAACAGAACAGTGATAACAAACAGCACAATTAATGCAGAAGGAAAAATACAGCCTGTGTCTACTTTAAAGATTTGACCAAATCTTGTTAACAAAGAAAAAAAATTATTAGATTGCTGCATGAAAAAAGTAAGAATCAAATTGAGTTCCTCATGCTATGATTTTGGACCAGGGCAATGAAGTCATTGCACACTAGAAATTAAGGAAGTGTGAAAACAAAAAGAGAAATAAGAGATAGCAAGGAATTGGCTGGAGAGCAGGATTTCTGAGGAACATGAAACGCAGCTGATTTACACCTGCTGTGCCAAAACCGCCCTCTGGGACTGCAGCACTCACTTGTCACGCTCTGCCAAACAGAGCTTTCCAGCTCTCAGTCTGCCCCACCAACAAGACCTGTTTGTGCACTCATGTTTGAAATGGAGAGAATATTTTCACTAATTCACCTGAATTACTAATATAACGTTTTAACACTGTGCTGGAACTGATGCACAGGTAATGAACAATGGAAGCTGGTGCCAATCTGTCTCAACAACAGGACTATTATACCTGACTGACCAATAAGCATCAAATGAATACTTGCAAGATTCAGTGAGTTAATAAATTCCCTGTTTCTTCATTTCTGAATGATTTTAAGAGTCTTCTTTGGCCTCCAGATTACTAAGAACACAGACACAAGAATTAGTTTCTTCTTTCCTAATCAGCAAAATAACAAGAATATACCATGAGGATTAAACCTAAAAACACTTAATTGAATTGCCAAAAGCATAGAGCAAAACAGGCTCTAGTTGCAAGTGGAAGCTCCCCCACAGAAGATAGGCAGAAGGGGAAAGAACAAGTTATGGGGGATGATACAAATACAGATCATGGCTAAACTCGTGATCTAGCTGAGCTGGATCCACTCATCCCTGCAAAGACATCAGCAAGGAGCTTCCCAGTGCCCTGTGCTAGGGGACAGACAATGCAGTGTCAGGCTGAAGTGCCTGTGGTGGACAGGAGGAATGCTAAAGCTCAGCACAGGGATTTCAGAAGTGCATTGCAGGAGCCCAGCAGGGTCTGGCTGCGCTCATTGGCTCTGTTTCTGCATCTGCCAGGCTGAAGCAGCCTGATTCCATGCAGAACATTTCATGTTCATCTGTTTATCACCTTAAGCACAAAAAGAGATGAACTGCTTTGGAATGCAAGTTAGACTTAGGAGATGACTGTCAGAACACCAGTTTGAGTGCAGCCTAATGAACCTGACTGTAGCCAGCTCAAAAATCCTTTTGCCTCTGCAAATCTCTCCATATACCATTCAGATAAACAACAACAGAAGACAAAGTTGACTGGATATTCATTTCCCAAACAAAACCCAAACACGAGTAAAAGAATCAATGAGGCATTAGTAGAACTGGCAGTTATACCACACTTTTACTGATCAAAGCACCTCTTCTACACTACACTTCCCTTAAACTGCTGGCATTTTCAACATGGAAAATGTGAACAAAAATAAAACAAGAACCATACACAACAAACCAAGGTCACTAGAATACCTAAAATACAGCATTTAGAGACTTCTTACAAAATAAATATAAAATTAATTTATAGACCTCACTCAATTTCTTCCATGCACTCACTCCTACAAATTGCATATCAATCTAATTCTTCATTGAAAGGGAAGGACATCATGATAACTAGCCTGGGGGAAAGGCAGGAATAAAAAAAGAAAACAGAACAGAAAGAAAAAATACCCTTCCCTAATGTCTAAAGATCTCTTCAAAGAATCCTGAGATACTGCTATGATAAAAGCCCAGCTGATGTTGCTTCAATTAAAAAGAGTACATTATACTCATCTGCTTATAGGAGAGGAAACCTCCTTGAAGTCCACATACCGGATGCAAAGATAGTCATTCTTCTGGTCTTGAGGTAATATCTGATTCAAGTCTGAATGCCCTCCTCATCTTTCATCTCTTGCTTGATCCCAGGAAACTGGCAGAGAGAAGGAAGCACAACCTTTTGAGCCAGCAAGCAGACGAAGGGATCACAAAGAAGTGATGAAGGACCCAATCGGCTTTTTGTTTCCATGTTGGAAGGTGAAGACCATGAAAGAATGCATTAAGCTCTTCCCTGGGGCTGAAGCAAACTCTAACAAACTCCTGAGCATGACTTTTTGGGGCTCAAAGGGAGACCCAGTAAGAGAATCAAAGCAAGTATCAGGTTCAAAAAACAAACAACCAAAAAAATAGAGACAGAGCTAAGGCCTTGTTTAGAAAGTGCCCTTAGAAATCTGAATTGCTCTGTAGACATGACGAAAGACCTATAATCCTATTCTTTAATACACTTACCAACAAGAGCTAGGATACAAAATTTCACTCAGACTGCAGTAGAAAAGCTGAACCTTGGGAACAGAATGCAAGATAAACCCCTCTGAATCTACGCTACACAAAAATGTAAGGTTTATTGCACTATATACATTAGTAAGAACATGAGAAAGCAGATAAGAGACAGAATGAGTTTTCCATAATAATTATTTTTAGAGTCTCCCAGCAAACCAGATAACTTGATAAACTGCACCTTCAGAATAAAAAGACAAAATGCAAATCAAGTTTAATGTATCTAAATATGATGTACTCCAGGTGCAACATGCAGCCATTGAGATGGTGCTGCTGTGCTGAAACTTGGCTGTTTTTTTCCTTAATTCTGTCCACCACTTACAGAGTCACGGTTTTAACAGTTATAAGCATCCATTGTCTTCTTGGATAAGGATCAAAATCTATTCAGATGTATCTGAAAGACATTTGTTAGGTGCTTAGTAACATTCTTCAGAACATTTTCTGCTTCAAGATCATCATGGCAGATCCTATGCACTGAGCTTTTGCCTCCTGCATCTCACTCCTTACACAAGATATCACCCTGGGGCACTGCTCCTACTCTCGCTTCTTTAAACAGCAGGAACCCAGGCTGGAGCATTCCACCTGGCAATACTGAGCTAACAAAAGTAAATGCAAACATTCGAGTTGGATGAGACCACAGCGACCACAGAAGTCCTGCAGATACAAGGAGAAATAAAAATTCCCTACTGTCACCACATGAGCTGTGGAAAAGAGACTCCTATAAAAGGCAGTCCTATTTCTAGGAATGAGTATCGGTGTACTGAATTCTGTGTCTATTTTAGGGCATGACAGAACAGATGTAACTTAGTTTATTGGAGAGGATTTCTTCCCATCTAATTACATAATCGCAGAATTTCTTGCATTGGTTTTGAGGGGAAGTGGAGAAGAAGAAATTAAAAAGCAAGGGAAGACAAGCTAGTCCAAAAATAGATAAAACACAGAACTACACACACACTCATACTCTCCAAGACCACTTTCCTGGATTGAAGAGAAGAATAATCGCAAATTATGAAAAGGCAGCTGGATGGAGATTTCAACAAAATTCTTCAGTCACCAAAAATTTTTAAAAGAAGGGGGAAGACAAGCTAGTCCAAAAATAGATAAAACACAGAACTACACACACACTCATACTCTCCAAGACCACTTTCCTGGAGCAAAATCCCTCTAAATTATGAAGACAGCTGTGTCAGGTATCAACAAAATTCTTCAGTCACCAAAAAACTTCTAAGAAGGGCTTCTATGCCTTCCCACTCCCCATCTTACAAATGGCAGCTGGTATGATAAAAGATACTGTGTCCTGCTGATAGTAACTCCAGAAAGTCTGGGACACTCAGATTTTTTTCCAAGCTATGCTCCAAGCAAAAAAGATCCAATGAAAACTGACAGTTATTTCAGGAAAAAAGCTTTTAGAAATTCCGTCTTCAAGCACTGCTGCCCAAAGTGAAGCCAGATATGGTGAAATTCACCTCAGTACACTGAAGCAATCTCAAACTGCTTCCTACCATGTTTGAAACTTCACAGTGGTCAAAGAAGTTCTGGAAGAACCTCAGGAATTCCCTGCCAAACTGGGAGAAAGTGACTCATCCTAGCAGGTCAGTCCTGCATCTAACACTGCCCAATACTTAAATAACTCAGATGATAACAAAGAAAACTTCCGTTAAATTTGCAACTTAGACAAAACCTGAAGAAAGTCTAACACGACAGAAGACAGGATTAGGCTTCAAAATTATTTGGACAAATTGGAAAATCATGTGGAAGTAAGTAAGAAAGATTTCATTAAAGAGAAGTGCAAAGTCATAGTGCTAATGAGAGTAATCAACTGCAGAAATATCAGATTAGAAAGATCAAACTCAACTGGGTACATTGCAGTGCTGCAGAAACCCAACAGTAAAACACACTGCAAACTGCAGACAGTATCAAACTTGAGCAAACTCAAAAGGATGCAAAACAAGAAAAAAATATCTAAGACACATGGAAGGTTATCTGGCTTCTTTGGGTACTACATGAAAGGAGAAAATTAGGTCAATTTGATTGCAAAGGAAATGAGACTTGAAAGACAAAATTCCAGTATCAGAGAGCTAGGAGATAAAATTTATCAGGGTAGGTGGTTTTACTCAGTCCAGAGACTAAATGAAGACACATACATAATCACTAACTATGTAAGAGGTCATTACTCACTCTAACAAAATATATTCTGCATATTTACTTTGGCTGGTTAAAGTATTAAACTGGAAAATTCAGAAGCAGATATTTAACTTACAGGCTAGAAAAAAAAAAAAAATCATCTAACAATAGGTTTAAGCAAACACAGACAAAGATGTATAAAACTTGCCATCAAAAAGTTAAGATTATATTTTATGAAGGCAATGCTCTCAAACTTGTTCAGCCAAAGGACCAGTACAAATCAAACATCAAATCTCATTAACACCTATTGAAACTGAAAAGGCAATTTAGTATATATTGTAGCATACCACAGAGCATTTGGTTAGAAAAGCGTACAAGAATTGGTTTTGGTAGATGTTGACCCTGTCTAACATAAGGGAATACACTATGTAAGTATTTCTCTACCTTTTAAACTTAAAGACCACCTGGCATATTAAAAAGGAACCCATAAATCACTATTTCCTGGTGTTTTTCAGAGGAGAGGGGACAATAAATGAAATAATAACTGCTGCATATCACTTCTTAAAACATCAGATACAGATTTTAAAAAAAGTAATCTGAAATGACGGAGCAGTGAACATGACTCATAACCAAAGCATTGCTGCTTGAATATTTTAATGAAATTTCACTCATTTCTTATGGTTTCAATATGCTAAGATAACAAACAAGAAAAAAACATTAAAAATTATAGTGTAAGTCAGTCTGCCTATCACAGACAAGTTTCTGGTAAGCTCTAGTCTCAAGAGTTATTTATTTTAAAGAAAAAAAGATGCCCTATCACTTAGCCTGAAGGATCCAACAGAAGAAGTTTAATTACATCATCTTTTATAAAAGGTTTCTATTAGCAATCTGCTAAGAATATGAATTTCTCATTTGTCACTGGCACTATGTCAAACTTGGTTAGTTTTCAAATAGGCACATTTATAAGTCACATGTATATCCAAGAATCAAACAATATTCTTGTAGCCTACAGATCAACCCCCTAACCAATGAGCACAATTACCAGACTTGGTGATTTAAGCTCCCAGCCTAGTAAGAAGAAGCACTGAATACTTCAGACCCTAGAAAAAGCACATTAAAATAGTCTGCAACTGAAATTTAGGAAAGAATTCCTAGATTACTTCCACTTCATTAATTCAAACCATTCACGTTTATCCTTTACTTGACATAAACCTACAGACCTCTCAGTCTCCTCCAAGTGACAATTCACCACAAAGACTTTAGGGCAAGCAGCTTAGGCAGGAGCTAAGCAGCATCCTATACTGACTGAATGCCATCTAATGTGCATGTGGGGAAGAATGAGAGGTCTTCACTGTAAGATGACCTAGACAGAGCTGGGCACAGATTTCTACCAGCTCAGATGCTAACAAATCTAATTATTCATTCTGTTTAACTATCTGGACTTAATCAAAGTAAAGGCTCCAAACTGAGTAGGACAGAAACACTTTGTACATGGAGATATAAGTTCCCACATCTCCTTGACAATATGGCACACAGTCATTGGACATGAATAACAAACAACCCTGGAGACAGGGAGCAGGGACGGACAGCTTCTCATTCCAGGAGAAAATATGTAAATGTATACAGAGAAGAGGATGTGAAATAAAAAAAAAAACCCAAAAAAACCTAAACCTGTATTAAAGGTAGCTGAAGCAACTACAATTCTCAGCTCATACAAGCACCCCAGTAAAATAACTGGTGGTTATTTCTTGGTTACAACATACTGCTTCCTTCTGTGGCTATTACAGACACCTACCTGTAAATTTACTTTATC
The DNA here is from genome assembly GCA_024865655.1 of Emberiza elegans. NCBI lineage: Eukaryota > Metazoa > Chordata > Aves > Passeriformes > Fringillidae > Emberiza > Emberiza elegans. Next base: position 60,353,054 of record JALJVW010003023.1, on the reverse strand, counting down.
CCTCACCTCCTTTGCTCCACTATGATGGATAATCCCTGTAAAGATTCCAACTCCAAAACTATACAGTGCTAATTTTTATGTGGGTGAGCTATCACTGGCCTCAATCACTCAAAAATGTCACATTAGTCCATATGTTTACTCAACAGTCTCTCTCTACTCAACCTATGGTGATCCAAGAAATGCAGTGTATCTCCACTGAAGCAAGAAAAGTGGCATCTGCTTATATTTCTTTACTATCTAGAGTCATCTTAGCAAAACCAGAAAAAGTCTGATGAAAGATGTCACCAATATACTGCCATGTAAAAACTAAGTAGTAGAAATTAAGAGATGCTACATATTATTGAAATTACTAAAATTCCTGAAAACTAACATCAGCTACAGTACCCATCAACTCATTCCACAGTTTAAGTTTTACTTCAGTTTTTGCACTTCTTACTTTCTCCTGCTAATAGATCAACTCTTAGTACAAGAAGGAACTTTGGAACTTTCTGGCAATAAAACATCTTTCTTACACAACAGAGAAGACAGACTTATAAATGAAAAGACCCCCAATACTGAATAAAAAGAAGTACTAGAAAACAAGTCAGTTTCTTCCTCATGTCAAATAAACAGTACATTCCCTTTCAAATCTGGATTGTGCTGCTTCCCCATATCCACTATTCACACGGGCTTAGGTGAAAAGCTTTTGCAATATAAGTCCATGAGTGTCATATGTTGGAATGACCCAATTAAAACAGGAAGCTATCTGTAATATTTCTTTAGGTATCCCATAAATTCCAAGTTCAGCTGTAACTGACTTACCTTCCCTGCAATTTCAAAGTACTGAGCACTGAGCTTTGTTAACGAAGACCAGCTAAGGGACAGAATCCTAACCAACCTCACAGAGCCACTACAAGATGACTTCATTTTTATGTCAGCAAAAGTGGCATGTGAGCCATGCGAGAGTGGCAGATGAAATGAAAAATGGAAATGCTGAAAAAAAATGAAGAAAAATACAAACTGGCTAAAAAAAAAAAAAAAAAAACGACACCAGAAAAGATGAGAGATTATTCAAGGTCAAGAATGTGGAATATACATGCCTGGTTGAGGTCAAAATTTATATTCTGCTCTCCTAACAGTTCTTGAGAAAAACATTTATCAACTTTCCAAGTAACTTAGACACAGATTTAAAGTGGCTATGCTAAAAAAAGAAAAAACCCCAAAACCCTAAAAAAACCCAACAAACCACTTCCTCACACACAGCACAAAGAACAGGGATGATGGTACAGTGCTATTCTACATACAAAACATTAATTCCTTCCTACACAAGAGCTTCTGAAAGTGGACATAAATTTTAAGAGTGGACTTCATCTTACTGTTTTTTTCATCTATTCACAAACTAGATATTTATGATTTCAAGAAACAAATGGAATTTAAATGGTGTATCAGTTTTACTCCAGCAATACAAGGCATGGGTTGGGATAAAGCTCAAACATTATGATGAATAATAGTTTAATGCTATATAAACTATGCCTATTTTTACCCACTAGTTTTAAACCAAGTCCATAATACTCTTTTTCTAAACTTTGCATAAAAACTGAGCTAAAACTAAAATTTTAAGGAGAACAGTAACTTTTGTCCAATTTTCTCCCTCTTCCTGAGCTGATACGAACATCTTGTTTCAGTAGTTCTGAACACACAGAGCTCAATAGCTCAATATTTAAAAGAAATAAAATTTGACAGGCCTTGAAGAACTGCAGGAACTTCATTTGACAAGAGGTGAGACAATGTCAATACTGGCAAAGAACCCCATTAAATTATCTGTACCGAGGGGACATGAGTAAGGGATTAAATGAAAGAAGATGGGAAAGAGAAGTCAGTGAAAGAAATCAATAAAGAGTTTACGATACAATTATCAATGAGAATATTATAGTACTGGAAACATTTGGAAGACTTCACTGACTGCAGACATTTTCTCTACTTACCTAGACCTTTTTGTCCAGGATTTTTAGCAAAGTTAAAAGTAAACTGATAAAAATCTTTGAACTTTGCTGGATCCTTTAGCTCTTGTTCCAGCCTTGGCAATAGAGCTTTTAGTTTTTCCGTGGTGTCACACCTGTTCAAAAGAGATTACATTATTTGTATATGTTTAAAATTTCTTCCTACTTTCCCCCACCTTTTCATGGTTTAGTTTAAGAGAAAAAACAAAACAGTGGTTAAGAAAAAAGATATTATCTTTGTGGATAGCATTCTGAAAAATATAAATGCTCATGTGCCTTTACTAAAGAATTTTAAGTGGAACATTGTTTACAGGCATCCATTAGGTACACAATGCAAACAGGATTCAGTGGTTTAACTTCTTTTCTATCTCTTGATGAATTTCTGAACAGATGCTATTCTGTTCTTGAAGAACACCCAGCCCTCACTGAACTCTGTTACTCCTTCCCCTGAGACAGATGCTGTAACACAAGTGAGTGGTTTTGTTTTAATCTCGACAGACAATGCTTATTCCCTACTCTCATGAATAAAGAGCTTCACACTACATTTTCTACAGTTCATCTTAACATTTGAGGACTTTCCAACTAAATGAAGTATTATTTGCAGTCATTCTCTCCCCATCATAGAACAACTGAGAATAAAACTGAGGAACAAAATAAGTCTTGAATGATAGCCTGAAGGCTGGCAAACTATTGAACAGCCTGGCACAGGTAAGTTAAGACAGAATCAAGTTACTGAAATTCTAACAGAAACACATCCCTGAGTAACAGCATCAAAGCATTTTCAGTGAAAACACCTGAGCTGAGAAGTCACACTTTTAAAAGGAAAAGCGTTTCTGTCACAACAAGGCATCAAATGAATATTCAAGGTTCACAAGGACAATACCAATATCTTGAACTGTACCTAGAAATTCAAAGTGAAGCAAGAGGGTTTCAGAAGAAGCAGTATCACAACTAACATATGCATTTGAAAGTTCCCCATAGTTAAATGTTGGTATTAATCTCTAGTTTATTCTAGAGGTTCAAGAAAAATTATGTTAAAGGATGGGTAACTATAACAACATCTATAAAACACAAATGCAGTTTTAACTGTCTTGCACAGTACAGATAAAAATAAGTACCTTTCTGGTCTCCAGCAGTATCTGGCAGAGAAAAGAAAGAATTCTGCCAACAGTCTCAAACTGGGAAGCTCAGTTTGGGAGCTTCTTCTAGGGACTTGATCTAGACAACAAATATACCTTCTCATATGCATCCTACAGATACTATGTGATCTAAGCCTCAGGGAATGTCTTTCCATTTGACTGCTCACTTGTCTTCGTTGCTAAAAACCACAGACACTGTGCCTCCAAGTACATAACAAAATCATTCCAAATTCTCAGCAAGTGCTGTGGCAAGCAGGCACAGCCATATTGTGCTCCTAAGAACAGCAGTTGCTCCAAGAACAGGTGGTTTAGCAAAAGCTTTTTAATCACTTCTATGAAAAAAAAAATTTAAAATGCTGGCATCCTTTAATATAACAGGATGAGCACTTAATTTCTGCCCATGGTTAGAAAACCATAATTATTCTTGTAACTTTTACCCAAAGCTACCCAGTGGGAAAAAATAAAGCAGTGAACTTCAGATAGTATCAGAAGTTATTTCATCACAATTTCTTAAAAAGGAAAGCTTAAAAAGAAATCAATAACTGATGAGATCAGTACCATCAGACTGCTACAATCTCTGTTCAAAAAACAACCACCGCATTTCCTAAAAGTTGGTCTGTCTTAGAAATGCATTGATCAAGGTATCATTCTAAGATCAAATGGAATTGCATTAAATGGATGGATAAGTACAGTTTTTTACTTGGTCCTCTTTTTTGTAGATAAACAATCTGTTGAAGAGTCATTTGACATCTCTAAATATTAGGAATGCTGCTCCTCTTGCAAGGAAAAGTTATACAGAAAATATTATTTAATGATGAAATATGCTTGACTTAATACTGGCAAGCAGAGACAACGTTCAAAGTCTATTATCCAGAACAGCTCCATAACCCAAAAAGGAGTTTTTTATCAGTTACATCACAGTTGGACCAATGGTTTCTACTACCAGTATTGTCATTTTTATTTCAATTCCTCATAGATATTTTGTACAAATGAAGTATCTAGTATGAAAGAGAGGAAAGTATAGGTGGTAAAATGGACAAAAAGAAAGATGGGTCCATTCGTTGGGAGCAAAGGAAAGAATTGAAGGCTCTTTTCTGTTTTCCTATTTCTTTTCTGCTTCAACACTGACATTTTTTACCTTTCATACACCTCCAGTAAATTCCAATTTTTAACAGCAGGAGGTCCAACTCAAATCCTTAACAGAAATTTGCATATGCTTACTATGAACTACATAAAAAGATACATGAATCATCTGACTCCCTTGCTGTACAGGTAGAAATTGTTTTGCTTCCCCCCTGCTGTGGTCATTAAGGCTTTGCAGTAAAGCACCAATTCAAGGAAGACAAGACACTACAGGCATTTTGCACCTGTTAAGCTTGGCACTAGTCCCAACAGCTTTTTAAAGCTTCACACAATTTAAGTGAAAATGTTTTGAACAGAAACACAGTTCAGGCCTTACATTTCAGGCCTTACATTATAAGCTACGCAGAAATGGACACTTACCCCAACTCTGTCATGCCATCAATAAATTCCTTTTTACTGAATTCACATTGTGTGGCTGCCCTGAATTTCCATGCCACAACCAGAACACTGATACTGGCTGGGTCCAGGCTTAAATCATCACAGAACTGCTGAATCCCATCAATGCCAATTTTATTTTCATCTTGTGGGTCTGCAGTTCAAAATACAAATAGGAGAATTAGAATTATTTATAAAACATATTAACAAATAATCATCTGACAGCTCTAATGTGCTACATAATACAGGTATTCATTTTTTCATAACCTTGACAAATGTTTTCACTTGAAGTCTAGATATTTTTAAAAGAGAATCAGTAAATAAATTACTAAGTATTCTGTAAACTTGCAGAGAAATAGGTTTGCAACTTCTCCTGAACTTACCTGCTGACATCAACTAAATAATTTTGTTTCCCCCCCACAATCTCCTTTAAAAGATTTGAGTTAACTCAGAAGATACTGCCTACATTTAGAAACATTAAGGGTGATAAACACATCAAAATGTACAACATATTATATTGGTCAGTGTGCATTAAGCGTAAAAAAAACCTGAAACCAACCCAAAATCAAGTCCAACAAAACCACACATACCACATTAAACCCTTGAATTTTTTTTTCCTGATAGTGACATATGGGTATCCACTATATCTACTTAAAGACCACATTCAAACATTTTGGGGGTTTAATTAAAGTCAGGGAAATCACCAAAACATTGTTCAAGCACTGCCTTAGGATAACAGAGTCTTAAGCTAATTAATACAATTTAGTACCAGTGAAATACAGTATATCCCCAGTAGTACCTTCCTGAATGTTGGTAGATGCCTTATAATAATTCTGTAACAAAATTCTCTCTCAAAAAAGTCCTCAAACAAACAACCCCCTGCACATAAACTTAGATAACTGGAGAAGAAAAAAACAATTGAAAACAAAAGAAAATAAACCCAAACATCTAGTTTGCAAAGCTTGAGACTTTACAAACCACAAAATTGTCTTTCCCAGCTTTTGAGAGGAAGACATTTCCATATCATAAGTCGGGCCATGTAAAAGAAGCATCTCTTGAGTAGATTTAATACCAACTTCTTAAACTGCTACCATTTTCAACCATGCCATTTTCAAGTCTTGATCCAAGAAGTTGATTTTAAAAAAATCAAGCCTAGATAAACCCTTTTGAATTTTATTTTAATTCTTAAGCTAAGATCTCTTTTACTTTTCCAGCCAATACTACAGTGAAAGAAATTGCAAATTCCAGAGAGGAAGTTAATTTGGCAAACAGACTCACATCTATTAAACCAAGAATTACACCCATTGTATAATTCAGGGACCTTTGATCCCAAATAACAAGTAAATATATCTATTCAACTACTTCTAAGATATGTAAAACATATTTCTTGTGTATTTGGGGAGTAATTGAAGAACTGAAGGCAAGATGTGCACTGTCTTGAAATCAGTGGAGAAATTCTGGTGGATTTCAACAAGGACTTTTCATCCCTATCATATTTCACATCATCCAGGCAACTTGTAACAAAAATGCTATGGTTGTTTTGACAGAGTTGCTCAATAAACAGATAGGAAAACAAAGAAAAAACAGCACAGCAAAAAAAAAGACATTTCAGATTTCAAGTATAGCATGCTATTCTATAGGCTTTGTAGAACAAAGGAATCCCTTACTGTTCAGGGGCCAGTGACTCAGGTTTAAGCCTGATATGAATCAAGGTGCTTAACTAGAACTTTCATAGTCTTCTGTCAAATCTTGTCAAAGTTTTTAATGTTTACACCTTCAGTTTTTAAGTGCCAGAACTGCAGAGGTGTGCTGCTAACTGAAACACTGACATAACCTGGCTAGACTTGCTTTCACCCAAGTCAGATGGTGCAGTTTGCCACTGCCAGAACTTTGTAAATAACAAATAACATTTGTAACAATCTGCTTTCATTTTAGATAGTCTTAACAGCATTTATGAATTTGAATATATATTTTTGACTCAATCTCCAAGACTGACATTCAAGGAGCAAACAAAAGATTCAGATGTATGCATATGCTATATAGATAAAAACATACACATAGGCATATATAAACCAAAACATGGTTCTCTGAGTTTTGTCTCAGGGTTTTTGTTTTCACAAAGAAATGCTATAGCATTGCTGCCTCTTTGTCCCTACATAATTCATTATCACACAATAATGAAGTATTAAAGAATCCTTACACTTAAAATAGAACAGATTATGCAAAGAAGAACAAAAATGGTGGAAACAATAGCATAAAAAAAGATGAAGTGTACACAAAGCATGCCATATATTTCAATTAGAAAAATACATAAAATCATAGTTGGGTAGTGGTTAAGAGTTCATGTTTTCAAACATGATATGTATGGATTTCAACAGGAGCTAGCAAGGATTCCAGCCTGCACTGGAACAATGAACAATGCACTCCAACATGAACAATGCACACTCATGTCAGATGCCACAGCTCAGCAAGCACTGTCACCTGGACTGCATACTTTATTATATTTAAATGCCTATTTTTTTATGTTCTTCACAACAATGACAAAAATGGAACTAGGAAAAGAAACAACTCTGCCTTTAATCCACTTTCCTGTGGTTTTCCCTCCAAACCTCTCTGAAAAGGCACATCACTTTTCCTATGATATGGCACCATGAGGGAATTAATCAAGGCTGTAGTATCTAGTTTTTGAGTTCTTATTTGACTGTTTTGTCACACTCCTAGCTGTAACATTATTTGACACATTTTTGCTTTTAATGTATAGAAATATTAGTGTCTCTGAACGGAATTAATTCCCCCAAATATTACCATAAGAACAATATGTATTATTTTGCCATGGAAAGACCATCATACATATTTAAGAGCAGCTACTGGCAAAAAATCATGTAAATTGCATAATAAACTTTGCTACAATATTGACAGCTGGCACTTTTTCCTCACTGGAAGTTTAATTTCCTACTTTTAAAGTCTACAGAAATCTCCACAGAAGTTGTGTACAGATCATTAATAGAATTTAAAACCTTTTTTCACTCTTATCTTATTACTATAAACATACAGTGAGAAGCAAAAGCAAACAAGCTTTACTTAAAACTCCTCAAAAATGGTGGAGGGCAAAGCAGAAAAAGTTCTCACACAACATAATTCAGAAAAAACCATAATAAAATCCACAACAACAAAAACCCCAAGCTGACCAACCCAAGACTCACCAGAAAACGAAACCTTACCTTTGTATCGATTATATAATTGTTCTAATTTCTTCTTGTCTACTGAATTTTTCATGGATTCTTTGCAGTACAGGTCTGGATTCTGGAAGTAGTTGTCTGTTGCCACTTCTAGTTTCCATTCATTCTGTGTTAAGCAGTATATAGCAGTCCTTTCACCAGCCTGGGTAAATGCCATAAACTGGCGGACCTTGTCCTTCTGGGACGATTTAAGTTTATGCTTTGGGATGCAAAAGAAGCAGGAAAGCCAATGAAGCTAATCCAGAAGTTTGTTTCAGCATTCTACAACTAATGCCTATCTTTTAAAGGTTTTAGTTTTCTTGTTGATGACAACTTTCACTTCAGAATTACAGGAAGACAAAGCCTTGTTCTTCTGCAGTTAAATAGACAGCATTTTCTTCTGAAAATTGAAATGACAGCATCTACATATACATTTTTAGCAGCACATATTCTGTCAGTAACAAACTTGTATTTCTGCTTTATTGCTCACATATGCTGGCGTTTTTTCTGTTCTGTAACAGCAGTAAACACAAGTTTCGTCATATTACAATATGGTTATCTTCTGAAAGATATGCCTAGTGGTTATAAAAAAGAGAAATTAAAAGGTGCAACTTACAGATTCTTAAATTCTGTATAAGTCCATACATGGAGAAAAAATACCCAAGAGTTTTCCTAATATTCTCTTAGCAACAATTAACAATGCAAAGTTTAATCAGTCATCAGCTGAAAAAGGCAGAAGCATTTCTCATATAATTCTGTTATAAAACACTGCCAACAGAAGACATAAGGCAAAAATAAAATAGATTAAATGGACGTATCAGAGACTGCTGAATGTTACAATGAAACTATAAGATTGCTGTAAATGTGATCTAAAACTTTAATGTATTAGTAGTATAAACATATTTTTCAAAGTTTAATTAAACAACAAAAAAGCCTATTACAGTGGTCTACAGGAATTAATATGATGTTTCTCTCAATTAAAGCAATCACATGGAGACAATATCCCCAAACTTCTGGAACACCCAAGAGGTAGGAATGGGCATTTTATAGGGAGAAAATCTGCTAGTAACAAATTTCAACATTATTCTTTACATGAAGCTGGAAGCAGAAGGAGATAGCTTAAGTCAAACTCTGTTTTTTATTATAATCTGTACTTTCCAATTTTGTTAAACCTTACTCAACATATGTTCTGGGCCAACAGTTAAGCTGAGAAGTTTGTATAAATTCCTCACTACAGCTTAAATCGTCAGGTATAATGGAAAATTTACACGTCTCTCAAAAGAGAACTGAATTCTGATCCAGTGAGGAGTAAACATGGGACCATCTTTCAGCTTACTTTTTATCTCTTGTCTCCATATGGATGTCTTGACTATAGATGGTCCTGAGACAAGAAACACATCATGTAAACAAGATAAGGATTTTGGTCTTTCCTACAGGATTTTCTAATCTAATATAAGAAGAAACATGCCAGGTTTCTTTTTACACAAGAAATGTGTAGAGTGGGAGGAAAAACGTGCAAAATATAACTACTACGTACTTTGGTAAGTAAATAAAACTAATAATCCTTTGGCTACAAGCTCCAGCCTGCCTCCAAATTTTCACGAAGGTCCAGCTAAGGGAGTCTCTGCACCTAGATCTTCCTCAGTTACATAAACTTCTTCTGGGCAACAAACTTAGCGATAATCACTTCAAAACAGAGGGCTCTGCCAACAACGCCAAAGCAAACCCCGCGTCCTCTTTCAAGCCTAGCTAACGCCAGGCATTTACGGATATTTTCCAGCGGAATGAAACACCGAATTATGTGAAGCGATAAGAAACACACAGGGCTCTCCAGCCCCCTACTCTGCCACGTAGCACGGTTCGCACCGCTCACCCGCGGCCGGTGCCTGCGGCGGGAGCGGCACCGCGCACCTTCCCGGGCCGGGGCGGCTCCGGAGCGCCCGTCCCCAGCGCGACCCCTCGCTGAGGGCACCCGAGCACGGATGCGCACCTCGCCCCCAGGCGCAGCCCAGCCACGTTTCGGGAGCCCTCTCCCAGCGCTAATGACACCGTACCGCCCACCCCAGGGAAGCGCTGGAGCTGCTGCAGAGGCACCAGGAGAGCCCTTCCTTCCCAAAACAGCCCCCACCACGCCGACCCAGCAAGGGGATTTGTACCGCACCTTTCCCACCGCCTCCGGCTGCACCTGCCGCGTCCCGCGGCGGGGAAGGGGCCGGTGGGAGCGAGGGACTCGCAGCTCCGGTGACCTGCCCCACCAGCCCCAATCCCAAAAAAGGGAAAGGTACGCGCTGCGCCGGCTGCCTGCGCTCGAAATACCCGCGGCGGGGCCCGGCCCCCTCCCTTCGCCCGCCGCCCCCGGTGACCTTCCCCGCTCCCGGCCCGGCGGAGGAGGCGGCGGGAGAGCGACTCCGCACGGGGGGTGCGCGTCCCCGTGTCCCCGCACCGCTCGTCCCCCCCGCCTGGCGCCTCCCCGGGCAGGGCAACGGGACTCGGCGCGGCAGGAGGCGCGGGGGCGCTCGGCTCGCCGGCCCGCGGGGTGCCTGGGGCTTCTTCAAGGCTCCCCCTCCACGGTTTCGCCGCCTCCCCTCCCCCCGGGCTCGCACAACCTACCATTTTATCACCAGCGCTCCCACCAACTTCACCGCCCGGCGCCGCCTCCCGCGCAGGCGCGCGCCGGCCCGCCCGCGCCGCCTCCCGCCGGGGAGCGCTCCGGGCCCGGGCCGCAGAGGCGGAGCGCGGGGTCGCGGTGGGGAGCCCGCAGCGCTGCCGGGGGAGCGGCGGCGGCCGCGTCGCTGGGGCAGCTGCGGGGCCGCGGCTCCGACTACAACTCCCGGCGTGCGGCGAGAAGCCGCGGTGACGTTTCCCGCCGCGAGGCGGCGCTCGGAGCGCGGGTCCCGCCCAGCTGCGCTCCGAGGCGCCGCCCCGGCGCTCGAGCACCGGCGCGGGGCGAGGGCGGCCGCAAGGACGGGGCTCCTCGGTGCCCTCCGCCCGCGGCCGCCGCCCACTGACGCCCGTGCCCGCTGCCCTGCGATCCCGCTCTCCCCACCCCGCCGCTGCGGGCCGTCCTCCGTCCCTCAGGTGAGCGTCACTGCTGAAGCGCCGGGCGGGGTAGCCGGCTCTTTTCCCCCGTCCCTCCGCCGCCATGAGGGAGAGGGAGCCGGGCCGGTCGCCCCCGCGCTCCGCTTATCTCCTTCTGTTCTCCCCTTGTGTCCCGGCGTCCGCCCGGCCTGCCGCGGGGAGCGGCCCTGGAGCTGCCGTGGCGCTCAGGTGCCAGCGCACCGGGGCGGAGGTGCCCGGCGGGCACGGCCCCGGCCCCGGCCGGCCTGCGGCTCCCGGGAGGAACTGGCATTGGGAAAGGGGCGAGTGCCGGCGAACCCTCTGACGTTCCCGCAAGAGAGGTCTGAGGCAGGGTCCGGTATTCCCAGCTTGATGAAGTCTGGTGCTACAGTGTCGTTTTCAGGAAGGAAAAACGGGGAAGATGAGCTGCAATCCACCAGGAAGCAAACGCTGCTTAAATAAGGACTCTCCCTCCCATTTAATACTTACTGGTGGTGAATGGAACGGAGTGTGTTAGGTTTTTTTGCCTTGGTTTGGGATTTTTGGGGTTTTTTTTTTGGGGTTTTTTTGTGCTCAGCATCACATCATTTATTTTGGTACGTGAGATCTTTATTCCCTTACGAGCTTTTGAGCACTGCCCCAGGTGTCGCTCCTCTAAACAGTTTTTGCTAGCCAAGTAAAAAGCACAGAAACAAAATTGTCCCATGTGTGAACCACAGTGCTAAGTTTGCACAGAGCAGCAGGGAGTGAACTTTGCTGGTGTAAATCTCTGCTCAAAATTTAGTTATGTGGTTTGATGTACCACATAAGACATGCAATAGAGCTTTTTACTCGCCTTGGATATACACTGGGTGTTTTATTCTCCCTCTTTCTTGCAGAAATAGTTTGTAATATATATTTACCAAAATCTCTGTCCCAAGCCTACTAAACACGAAGAGCATTAGTTTGTATACATGAAGAAATACTTCCTTAAATTTTACTCTAGAACTTTGCCAGACTGTGAGGATTGTTATTTTCCTGATTTCTTAAAAGTAGTAAGCCCCACAGCTTTATCGAAGTTCTGAGATGTTTGTACTTTATTATTTTATTGACGTTATAGTGATGTGATATGTTTTTGCTACTTTGATTGCACTTTCAGTTCTTAATTTTAAATGTTTTAGCTCTTTGTGTTATTAAACCCTAGCCCACAGTCAATGAATAGTAACTAAATACTTTGGTTTGCGTTTCATGTATTGAAAAAACAAATAAACCAGCCCACAGACAGATTTTCTTATTTCTCTCTGAAACACAGATGGGAGGGTATTTAACAAATGAAGGTAGCGCATGACTATGTTTGCCACGTTCCCTTGCCATGGAATCACAGAATGGCCTGAGTTGGAAGGGACAGCAAAGACCAATGGCTCCAACGCCTCTGCCGTGGGCAGGGACATCTACTAGAGCAGGATGCTCAGAGCTCATTCCATGTATTGATGATGGCTGGCTTGGATATCTGGGACTGTGACTGCTACTGCCTTGTAGGAAAACAAGATTCTCTCTTAGGCAGACTGCTTCCACATGCATGTGTCCATGTGCTGGTTCCCGATTAAGGCTGCTGGCCCAATGATCAAGACTAAGTAAATTTTTAGGGAAATACCTGCTGTATTGATGATTTGTTAACATGTCGTGTGTGATATGAGTTTTTAGAATGCCAAGTACACAATTTTATATATTGGTATGTGTAACTTTGTGCTGTGAGGGTTTTTTTGAGGGTTTTTATGTTTGTTTGGATTTTTTTAAAAGAAAATATAACTGTTACTTTGTGCAATAATGTCAGTAGTTCTTTCTAGGTTCTGAGGGAAGGAAATTAGTTTTTAAATTCTATCCTGCTTGGTGTTAAAATTAAATACAGCAGTTTAAGTATAGATTTTCAAGTAGTTGCTGGGAAATGAACTTATGAATGAATTGAGTTAGTGTTTTTGTAATTTACTTTAAAATCTTGAAGATCCCTAATAGGTTTAGATGGAAAGTACCTCAGGGCCCTGCAGCCTTTCAGGTGAAGGAGGTTTTTGATCCAAACTAGTAGCACTCAGAAGTCCAGCAAGTTTTGCTGTTCTTTCTTCCACAATTATGATTTATAATGTAATCTAATTCAGTTAGATTTTTATTTTTATGTTTTGTTATGATGAATGTGTGTAGTTGAATTTGTTAATGTTTCTGAGACTTTATAAATAACAAATGATTATGATACAACGATTTAGGATAGGTTTTAGAAGAGACAGGAGATTTACTGACAGCTAGGAATAATGAGTTCTAGTGCTGGGTTGAAATGCAGCCTCTGACATCATGACTTGATATTTTTAAAGGCTTTTCTTTCATGTAAGAAGTGCAGATGAGTACCATGTGAAGTGACTAAGCTTTCCAGTTGCTGCTTTTAAAACAAGATGTTATCTAGGAAATAGTTAAGGGGAGAACAAAAATCTGTCAGTAACCTTGGGCTGTTCCTTGGTTTTTATAAATGGTGAGTGAAGTAGACTGTATGTGTTCTGTTAAAGCTTGTGGTGCAGGCAGCAGTCTTGGATTTATTTTCTACATTTGTTTGATCTAACAGCCCAGCATTACCGTGTTTGATAACTGATTGGTACTATCTTGCAGCCTGGTGTGCATACTGGAGATGCAGAAGCCATGTAGCAGAAAGCTTTGAGCAGCTGTGGATGATCAGTTTCTCCCAAGAGGAATAAAAAGTGAAGGATGAAGGCGACTGGATTTATTTCCCTGTGGACGTTGGTTTCGCTGCCTTGTGGCCCGTTAGCCAGCCCTGCAGAACGTGAAGATGTGGTGAAACATGCAATAAAGCTGCACCGTGGGAAAGGGGCTGGGATCACTCAGAGGAAGCAGTGGGTGTTGGAGAGCTGCAGAAAACTCTCTGGTCTTCTTCGCCAAAAGAACGTTGTTCTCAACAAACTAAAAAATGCCATAAGAGCAGTTGAGAAGGATGCAGGACTGTCAGATGAAGAGAAACTTTTTCAGGTGCACACCTTTGAAATTTTCCAAAAGGAGCTAAATGAAAGTGAAAACTCAGTCTTTCAGGCAATTCATGGCCTTCAGAGAGCTCTACAGGGTGACTACAAAGATGTTGTAAATATGAAAGAAAGCAGTAGACAGAGACTGGAGGCCTTGAGAGAAGCTGCAATTAAGGTTGGTTTCCTCATGTTTGTTACTAGAGTGTTCATATTCTACTCATGATTTTAACTTAATTATGGCACAGTTTCAGTCTGTTTTAATAAAAAAGAGTATGTACATAAAATATGCAATGTTTACTGTTTAATGAAGTATTTGTTTTCATTAATAAATTTACAAGCAATTCTGGTGTAAAGCTTAAAACTTATTAGCAGTCAATAGTTCTTATCTCAAAGCTAAGTGAATCATAAGACCTATGGCAAATATAATGTTAAAGGGGGAGGAATAAGAAGAGTGAATCAGTGCTCATAGCAGAGTTGCACTACACAAGTCAGTGGCGCTAGCTGAGTGGAAATAATGCCATCAAATGGTGAAATACTAACTGTTTTTTCCATTTTAAATGAGAATTGCTCAAAGTCTGCAGGTAAAACAAAATGACTTGCTGCCTTTCATTTCCATGTTTGTATAGATATGAGTAAAATGGACATGCAAAACAGTAGGTGACTAGATTTTTAAACTCAGTATTGCACTCCTAGCCTAAGAAGTGCAGGTTTGAAATGCAGTGCTTCCAAAAAAGAGTTAGCTGAAATAACTTTGCCAAGAAAAAACACAGATGAGTAACAGTTGAACACAGATACTTCATGGAAAGTTTGAGTTCCTGTGTCCCATTAGGTTGAGCACAAGCTGCCACTGTCTTCTGGACTTGGTAGTGCTCAGATTGTGTACTGAAAGTCTCCCATTGAAAGAAAATGCAATTTAATGTATTTGGTATTTCAATTGCTCTTGTCCTTTCTCTATTCCTCAACCACTGGAGGAATATATTAAGAATTTTCTTTATTTTCTGTCATCCAAAAGAAGAGGCTGCCTTTGCACAAGGGAGCAAGAAAAGGAATAAAAATGTAATTGGCATTTAGAATTTGAGTTGTGAGAGTCTCTGAAGGGCATTTGTGCTAAGAAATGTGCAGACCTTGATAGGTGAAGTTGGAAAGAAATTATGTGCAGTAAAGGTGTCCAGTGAATTGTGCCAAGATAGGCTGGTGGAAGCAGAAATTAGGATGTAAACTTGGCAGAGTGGAGTGATTCTGTGCAGTGGAAATGAAGACAGAATTACAACAAATTTGAATAGGAGATAATTTGGATCTAGATGTATTCCAGTGAACTGCTTTATGTGATTTGTATAGTGATACTTTATGGTAGTGGCAGCCTCTGCTGCATAGAAATGTCATAGAAATTGTCATGAGCTTTACTTGGTTTTCCACCTTTTTTCTTTCTAAGAGCTTGTAAAATACCAGCAGTGAGGCATTCCACAACCTTCTTTCCATTTACCTAATTCTTGGTACTGTAAAATAATGAAGTAATTTATCCTTGAACTTGAGAATGGTGCTTCTTCTAGAAGGAGGCCTTTGTGTACAATTATGTGTTTTAGAGGTGTGTCCTGTCAAAAGTTTACTTTTGCTGAAGTGGATCATGCAGACTTTTTTTATATTTTCAAAATATTTACTTGAGTGAGCAATCTTTTGCACCTTCCTTCTTATGCCATGCATGTGGTTATTTAAACAGAGTATTTGTGGTTCTAAACTTATAGTTGTTGTATAAAGAGAAGCAAAACATATGAAAAAGGGCATGCCAAAAAGATAAAAATTGCATGGGATACATATGTTTTGGACTTGTTCTTAGTTCGTAAGACACAGTAGGTCCCTCTTGGTCCCAGTTTCATTTTACTGTAATGATTATTTTGTTTGTATACTCATAGAACATCTATTTTTTTAAACAGTGAATGAATTGAAAATACAAATAAATGTAGGGGGTGCTGGACTCTTCCCTTTATTATTTTATTTCTGTTGAGTAGAAATGCTTGGAAGACATTAGTGCTGGGATGTGTATGTATGTCTGATGCATTTCTTGCTGGTTCTGCTGCTGTGAAAAGATGTAGTGGGATCATTCACAGTGTGGGGCAGGGGGAAGTAAGAAAGAAGCATTGAAGATGGTTTCTGCCTTCTTTTGCTCCAGGATCCTGTTTGGAAGTTCAGGAAAAAGCAACAAAATCTTACCTACTTTTTAATTAGCTTCTAATTTCTTGGATGCCTGCTAATCAGACATGGGTGGAAAAAAAAAAGACTTGCAAGTATTGCAAAATGCAGCCTCTTCTGCATGTGCTTTTGTCTCTGAATACATAGTAGAGAGCAGCAGCAATTCTGCATTATGAATCAGCTCTGCCCCAAAGTCTTAGTCTTCATTTTGCTCATATGTTTTCAGGTGTACACAATCCTTTTCTGTATTACTTTACTTAAGAGGTTGCTTGTTATCCTCATGATCAAGTGTCTCCAATCCCAGCCTGAGCTGCAGAACAGTGTTTGTACTGTGATGCAATTCTGCTTAGCATGTAGCAGGTTGTTTGAATTAACTTTTTATGGGCACCATTGCCTGTGGTTGTCCCAGTCTACTGCTATCACATTTGTCTCTTGGTGGAAACAGATGCCACTTCAATAGACTACAAAACCCTTAATCTTCATTAATTGAAGGAACTTGCAGCTAAACTCTTTATTTTTTCAAAGCTTTTCTACCCTGCTGTTCAGGGAAAGTTAACTTCTTTGAAATTAGACATTATTTTTTATGTAGTTTGCCTTTAGCTCTGTTCAGCCTGTTTGTCTTGGCCAACGGAAAGGATGAGATGGGCTCCTTGCACCCAAAACCTCTTCCATTTTTGAGGGGAAAGAATCTAACCATTATCAATTTCACCTTGTGTTCCAAGCTGTTGCTGAATTAGCCGATAATCTGCAGCTCATGTGGGGGCTGTTTCTTACATCTTTTGAGCTATGTCTGCTAGCAGAGAGCAACAGATAGGAAATGTTTTTCCTTGAGGCTCTGTGAGAATGACTGTGTCTCCTACTTATGTGTTGCATAAGAACTAATTGTTGACATTGGGCCAAACACATTAATAGTTACATTCTTCCCAGCTCCAGTTATTTTGGGCTCTGGGTAACTTTCACCATGAGGATGTAACTATGATAGTTCTGAACGCCAGCAGACACCAGTACTGTGGTTTCCTCACAACCAGAGGCATTCATCCGACTGTCAGGGTTTCAGAGGAGTTTGGCTACAGTTACTGGTTGTACTGAACATATTCTTCTCTTGGCATCAAGGAATTGACTGAATTTTGTGCATGTTCTTGTGGGTTCCAAGGGGAAAAATGTCCATCTGCAAATGTGTGGAGGAGGAGGAGACACTCCAGTTATTTAAGCATAGGTGTTTAGGACCATTTAATAAGCTCAGGTTATTGAAGATATGTATGGAGGGTAGGCCGATAAAACACACAACCTATGGGAGATCTGTGTTCTCTGACTGGGCATGACAGGGGCAGGGCATCTGGAGACAGCAGCTTGTGTTTTCTGGGAATTGAGTCAGACCTATAGATTGCTTACATTTTATTTATTTTTTTTTATTTTCCTTTTTAATAATATTGTCTCTTTAAAAGAGCGGAAGAAGGGTCTCTCTCATCCAGGTATTCTCAGCATCCAGAATCCAGCTGAAAGGAGCCCTGCCCTTGTGTGTGTTTCCTTATAGCTGTTCTTTCAACAATCTTTAAAAGAATAGAGGCATGTAAAGGAAAGAATCTTTTTCCCCCAAAACCCTCAAGTTGTTCTCTGTCAATACACAAAGTATTCTGTTTGGTTACTGTCATGGTAACTATGTAAAAGGTGTTTGACCCAGTTGTTAGTAAATTAAGCTTTTTTGTTATCTTTTTGAACCTGAAACATCATAACTTTATCAGGGAAATTACTGAAATATTTTCACACCATATCAAACCATATCAGTGTATTTTCTCTTTTTACTATAGAAACCTAGTAATTTCAGAAGTTGTCACTGCAAGTTGATAAGAGGCCCGAACTGAAATAGGGTGAAAAGTCACATGTTTTAATTTTGATTGGAAAAGTGCTTTTTGGGAAACACGAACAGGAAGCTTGGCTAGAGTGATTGGCTGCTCATCTCTACCCCAGCTCTTTTTTTCTTCCTGTTTCCACAGTTACTGTAATTTTTGAAAACCATAAACAGACCTCTTCCTATGTTTATAAAAGGGTTTATAAAGTTAAGATTCATTGTGCTTTACATCTAATTTGTTTGTTTGTTGTAGATAGTATAGCTATGCTTTCAAGGTATTATGTTTCACTTCAAAAGCACAAAGTTCTAAACTTTATTTGGCTCTGAAATGTTTCCTAGAGTTTCTCAAAGTAAATCCTTTCTTATTTTTCTAAGGGCTGTTGGTGGATATTTTGTTTGGCTGTTTTGTTTTCTTGCCCACTTACCCAATGAAAATTGGCATGAGAAAAAGCAATCTTTAAATATCTTCATGATGTTTATATTGCTTTTGCAATTCCACTGATAAAATGTTTTGTGTCAAAAGAAGCACACATTTATGTCAAATGTGTTTTCTGCTCAAAGGCCTGCCAACACTTTATCTGTGTTGTAAAATTCAACAGGAAGAAATGGAATATGTTGAACTCCTAGCAGCAGAGAAACACCAGGTTGAAGCCCTTAAGAACATGCAGCACCAAAACAAAAGCCTGTCAATGCTTGATGAAATTCTGGAAGATGTCAGGAAGGCAGCTGATAGATTGGAAGAGGAAATAGAAGAGCATGCCTTTGATGACAACAAATCTGTAAGTGATGCTTTAGACTCAGTCATTTCATTGGAGTGCATTTATTTATGGTTGATGTTTGTCCTGTGTGTTTCTCTTGTGATATATAGTTGTTAGGATTTTAGTGATTGTTAAAGAGTGAGCAAAAGGAGTAATTGCTCCTTTTTTTTTGCTAGTGATTTCTGTGGTTTTGATTTGAAGGTGCTCCCTGCAGCTGCCACTTTGACAGGCCCAAGTGTGGTACATCTGAGTGATACAGCCTGTGATAGATGTGGCATCTCTGTGGTGGTGGGGACTGTGATGGTTGGCCTTGGCAGGATATGGAGTTACCATGTCCAGCATTGTCTCCACTTTTTAATTTTCTTGAGAAAGTTATGGCAGAGCAAGAGTCCTTGCAGTTGGTTTTCACAGTCTGGGAAAAGATATATTTTTCAAAGGAAAGCCCTGAAATGTGTTTGTGATGTCACATTCTTCCATATCTGACTTCCTCTGTGTTTTGTACCTTGGCCTACCTGCACTGATCCTTGTTTTTTTGTTGCGTGATGGGACAGTATCCTTCAGGTAAGGCTATGTGTCTCTAGAGCCAGGAATACATCAGTTTATTCTTGTGTCCCATTTTTTCATCCTCAAATGGACTCCCTGAATTGGCCCTGTTTGCATAAACGCGGGTGCGCAGCGGACGGAGCGGCCGTGCCCGTGGGAGCCGCACCTGGCGGGGCCGGGCCGGGCCGGCGGAGCGCCCTCTGCTGTCCCGCCCGGGTAGAACGGCCCCGTCGGGGCGGAGCGGGCGCTCTCCGGCCGCACGTAGAACTCTCCCTGCTCTTCTGCTTGTGGCCCCATCCCTGAAAGGAATCATGAAGTGCAGCCTTGAGGTCTATGTGCTTCTCCATCATTGCAAGGAACGTTTTTTTTAAACTAAAACAGTGGAATTTTAGAATAGAGAAGCTTTAATACAGTAATCAATATTCTGATAAAGACACAAGCTTCTATTAAAATATAGCCAAATAGTGAAGTAGCAGGTAAAAATAAAAATTTTAAAAAAAAATCTGCACTACAACCTGTGTTCAAGAATTGCTGTTCTGAGAAATAAAATCCTGAAAATAACTAGGTAGAAACAGTTCTTATAATATCTCCTTCAAATTTACAGGATAGTGACCTTTTCTTAGCATGGAATGCAGTCTTTAGTACAGATTTTTGTGAACTTAACCAATTGGAGATCACAAAGTGATATTTTGTTCAAGGTAAGAAAATATTACTTTTAAAGACATCAAGTTTTGATAAAGAGATTGAAAGATTTTTAGAGAAGAAACCTGCAGTATTTTTAGTTGGTGCCAACAAGTTCTGGAGAAACTTCAAGCACAGCTAATAGTCCTTCCGTTATTATGATATGCCTAATTGACTCCCCTTTTTTTTGTTTGTTTATTTGTTTTCATTTTTAAAAAAGGTAAGAGGTGTAAACTTTGAAGCTGTTTTAAGGGTGGAAGAAGATGAAGCCAACTCCAAAAGGAATGCTTCAAAAAGAGAAGTAGAAGATGACTTAGGACTTAGTATGCTTATTGATTCTCAGAACAATCAGTATATCCTTACTAAACCCAGAGACTCAACCATTCCTCGTGCTGATCATCATTTCATAAAGGTAATAATTTTAGAGACATTCTTGTCATTCACTTCTGGATTTAGTCCCATAAGTTTGCACGTCAGTACTACTTGGTTGGAGTGAGTATTGTTTCAGCATTTGTATGTCTGAAGTTATCCCAGCATTCATGACTCCCCCAGCTATGGTGATTCAGCCATGTCTTCCCTACTCTTAGGTTTGTCTTCACAAGACTGATCACAATGCCATTCTCTGTTTTTATTTGGCTTCTCTTGTTGCACCTTTGGGGCACTGTCCCTTCTCTCAGACTACAAAGTGTTAAAGCTACTGTTGTGCTTAATAAGCCACTTGCATGTTGTCAGTAGAGAGAACTTATCTGGTTGTGCCTTGTGATGAAAAAAGGGATACTGAAAAATACATAGACATCATGGTAGGGGTTTGATTGTACTTGTGCTTTATGTAGAGTAACTGGATTGGGATTTTTGTTTTAATTTTAAAACCCAAAACTGTTCTGTTTCACCATGTTTTAATGCAAGGTGTCATTCCACTCAGGAAATTGCTACTTTCTGTAATATATTTAAAATGTTTATAAATTGATTTAAAGTCCCCCAGTTACTTAAGGTCAGTACCTCATCTGTTTCACCTGAAAAACTGCTGTGCTTACACCTGCAACAGCACTGAGTTTAATTTGCAGAAGTTTATTCTATTTTATCACAAATTTATGTGTCCTTTATACTAATGCCTTTGTAAATCTTACCTATTTAGGATATTGTGACAATAGGAATGTTGTCCTTGCCGTGTGGCTGGTTGTGCACAACAATAGGATTGCCAACCATGTTTGGATATATCATCTGTGGAGTACTCTTAGGACCCTCAGGACTAAATAGTATCAAGGTAAGTTTGCAATTTAGTTCTTGACTGATTAAATTCATTGGAATCTTTAAAAGTAGTTTTAAAAGGATATGGTATTGCCAGCCTCAAATGTAATTTAAAAAAAAATATATATTTCCCAAACCTGAACCTTTACAAGAGGAGAGCTTCAAATTTTATGTCTTTGAATAATTCTGTTTTCAATCTTTTTTTCTCCTATAAAATTATGACAAGTGTTGAAAGTGAAAACTGAAGGTTGTGTGTTGTGAAAGTTTTATGTCAGGTGGTTTGTTTTTTTTCTTTCTTTTTGATTTTAATCATAAAGTGTCACAATTGGGAGCCAAATTATTTAAATTACATAAAATATACTTATGTCATAAATTATTATTATTGTTGTTGTTGTTGACATATTATTATTTATTTATCACAAAATTATTTATGACATAAAATAGACAGAAACTTGCAAAAAGTCAGTGTTGACAGTGGAGGAAGCATTTAAAACAAATAATTCCCCAAGGAACATAGTTTGGCTTTCTGGAGAGTTATTTTGCACCTCTGTAGTGCTTTCATCCGCCCTGGTCCCCCTGCTCCTTTCCCAGTACCCTGCCCACATTCCTGAGGTCTTTTGAACCTTTCTAGCTCCATCACGTGTACCCTGATTAGTGGCTCCTGTGGAACCGTGAGCTGGGGCTGGCTGGACATGTTTTCATTAAGTGCTCTGGTGTGCATTAACAGATTGTTTATCCAGCAGGCAAAACAGAACACATGCTAGGGCTGCACAGTAATGTCTGCTTAAGTTGCATGTGTCTGTTGCATTGATATCCATGAAACCACTTGGAACTTACTGTCTTTGCAACATCTGCTCCTATGTGGGCTTCTGCTGAAAATGACTGTTGAGCTCAAAAGCAGGGATTAGTAGAAATTGTAGGATTTAGTTGATTTAGTTGATTGGAAGAGATTAAATAATCTCAACCTCTGTGCTGTACATAATTTCTGGGTTGAAAATGTCTGGAAAGTTTGATCACTTAGACTGAGAAACAAGATTGTAAGCTTGGCATGAGAAAGAAACCCAACAACAAATTTTCAGGACACTTACATTGAAGAAGATGATGTGGTCAGAACAGATATGAAAGAAGTTTCTCAAGGACAGTTTAAGTGACTTGCCTTTTTCTTGTGAAGCTGTGATTATATACATTATTCACCTGGATAATACTCTTGTTGACAGGGTCTCTTGTGTTCGGTCTCTTCTCCATTTCCTAAAAAAGTTGAATGTCTGAGGAACTGAGAAGTCAGGCAGATTCTAATCTGGCAGAAAAGATGGTTTCTATCTCCACTTCTGTAGTTGATGATAAACCTTGTTTTCTTCTACTCTGGCCTGTCAATACATAGAAAAGAAATACTAGGATTTTAGAATAGAATTGACTATTCCAGTCAACTGCCTGAACACTTCAGGGCTGACCAAAAGTTAAAGCATATTGTTAAGGGTGTTATCCAAATGCCTCTTAAACACTGGCAAGCTCGGGGCATCAATCAGCTCTTTAGGAAGAGTGTTCCAGGATTTCACCAGCCTCTCACTCCTAATGTCCAATCTGAACCTCTCCTTGGGCAGCTTTGAATCATTTCCACTCATCCTGTCAGTGCCTACCAGTGAGAAGAGCTCAGCACCTCCCTGTCCAGCTCCACTCCTCAGGAAGCTGTAGAGAATGATGAGGTTGCCCCTCATGCTGCTTTTCTCCAAGCTGGGCAAACCCAGAGTCCTTAGCTGTTCCTCACAGGACATTTCCTTCCAGCCTTCCGCCAGCTTTGTCCTCTTCTGAATGCATTCAAGGGCCTTCATATCCTCCTTCCATGGTGGGGCCCAGAACTGCACAGAGTGCTCCAGGTGAGGCCACACCAACACTGGATACAGCAGGATAATTTTGGGTGACTGGTGATGCTCTGTTTGATGCACCCCAGGACGGGGTTTGCTCTCTGGTGCCTCACAGTGAGCCTGCTGTCCACCAGCACCCCCAGATCCCTCTCTGCAGGGCTGCTCTTCAGCCACTCCTCTCCTAATCCATACTTGTGCCTGGCATTACCCCATCCCAGGGGGATCAGAATCCAGCATTTTGAATTATTAAATAATTTCCTCCTTTAATCTTTGCCTAAGATGTATTTACATCCCTCTGCAAGGCATCTTGTCCCTCAAAAGAGTGAGCAGCACCTCCCAGTCTGTTATCAGAAGCAAACTTGTGAGTGGTGTGTTTACCTCCTCCATTCTGATCACTGATACATGTCTGTATCTATTGAACAGAACTGGCCTGAGAACCCTGAGTGTACGCACCAGTTGCCAGCCAGAAATATCCCCATTTTTCTGTTGTAATGAGGAAAACCACCATTTTTCTTGCTGTTGGATCCTTCTCTCTGTAGCACAAAGGCTGGTTGTTAATTGTGCTGATCTGAGATGCATGTGTGGAGCCTGTAGGATGGAGAACCACAGCAGCCACAATCTAGCAGAAAGATTATACCAATAGACCAATAAAATAAGTAGCAAGAAGTGGCTTGTGGAATGCAAGCCTTGGAGATTTAATAGTACATGCATAAAACATAGCCTATTTTTTTTCAATCAGCAATAAAGCTTACTGTTAAGGAAACTTTCCAATCTGACCATTCAAGGCTCTCTGCCTTCTTCATCTTCATGCCCTTGGTTATCCCAAAGGTTGGTAGTTCACTGACCCTTGTTGCAGGCTCCCACTGAGAGTTCAGTCTCCATCTCAATCTGCAGCTTGCCAGCCAAGCCACCTGGATCAGATGTATTCCTCAGCACTTCCCCAGATCAGTGCACACGGTCACATTGGGTGACCAGCACTCTCCCACCAAATTACTGCCTAGTATCAGCCAGGGGATGGGAAAAATAATTGCACTCCAAAGGTGCTCTGGGAACTTTAGGTGTCATATGAACATCAAGTGAACTACTTGTGAAAATGTAATGAGAATCAACTTGTTTTGTAGTGTATTTATAATTTTGTATTATAAGTCAACTGCTGTGGACTGATTTTTTTTCTTTTTTTTTCCTAAGTCTATTGTACAGGTGGAGACGTTAGGAGAATTTGGTGTATTCTTCACTCTCTTTCTAGTTGGTCTTGAATTTTCTCCTGAAAGATTAAGAAAGGTATTTTTTTATACTATCTCTGTGTTAAGGAATTTAATTGCTACTTACTGAAACTGCAGATTTCAGTTATATTTTAGATTTTTACACACTCCCTACACTACACTGGGGTAGCTTTCTACATTTTTGAAAAGACAAATGTGACATTTGCTTCTGCACTTTGGAAAGAACAGAATGCATTATTTATTCAGTGTCTCAAAAAAAAATTACGTTTACTCTTTATTTTAGTAAAACAGTTTGATTACTAGAAAAATCTCTCACAGTTTGACATTTCTGCTTTATTTTAACATGCAGTAATGTTCAGTTGCTGTTGTGGAGTGTCAGTGATGTGTGCCATTTGTCTTATTAAAAAATGTGAAAGTTTAAGTACTCCATACTGAATTGATAATACATAGTTTACTGGCTAATAAACTGATTAAGCAAGTATGTTGACACAATCTGGAATATTAAATTATGTGGCCACCAGAATTCAACAAAAACTACAATTTCTTTTGATCTTAATTTAAAAAGAAAAAGTTATAAGCCAGCTAGAATTTTAATAGTGGAAATTATGGCTAAAAATATGTGAAGAATTGCACTGTGTGATCTGTTCCTAAACTGATGGATGTGAGTCTATGATACTAGAAAGCTTTAATGGAAATATGTTACAATTAATGGCCATTGAGCTTAATCTGCTGTTTCTAGTCCACCTAAAGGCCAAGATAAAAATGAGTGATTCAAGGGTTCCTAAACTGTAGTAGGTAAATTGCTCCTTCAGATTTGCTTCTGCACTACTTTGGCATGGGTTGCTGGTATTGGTGACTGATTTTGCCACACCCATTTTTTCCTCATCTTAGAATCACGTCCAATAACTGATCTTTCATTTGATAATTTTAGTGTATTTCAACCCATACTGGACCATTTGGCCTGTAATTTGTCTGTGAGCTTTGGGACATTCACCTGGTTTCTGGCAGGGAGTCTTTTGGAGTAGAATATCTACTCAGTATTGGGAGTAGATGATATAGTGTGACTGTCCATTCTGTGCCCCAGCACTACAGCCCCAAATCACACATCTTAAACTGCTTATTTGCAATGAAAAACATTGTAACTTAGCAGTGAGAAAAGTGTCATAAGATCTTGTTTTCTTCCCAAGGTATGGAAAATATCTTTGCAAGGACCCTGCTACATGACAGTTCTGATGATTGCCTTTGGTTTACTATGGGGGCATTTGCTCCAAATTAGACCAACACAGAGTGTCTTCATTTCCACTTGTTTGTCTTTGTCAAGCACACCACTGGTGTCCAGATTTCTTGCAGGCAGTGTTCGAGGAGATAAAGAAGGTAAATATGACTTCAAATATGGACTACTGCACTATCTAATAAAATTTGAAGGAAGTTGACTTTGTAATATTACAAGAGAAGCTAGTTGAAAAATGAAAACAAAACCCACTCTTAAGCCTGGTTTATAAACAGTCATCCTTATTTAACACTGATCAGTGTTGTGTGTATTCTTGCCAGGAAGTGTACTTGATTTGTACATAGCCAGTCCTCTTTGGGAAAAGACAGTGTAGTACAACCATTGTACTACAACCATTGTAGTACTCTCCGTTGAGAACTGACTTTACTGAGTGTCTGGAATCCTTGAGCTTTCTAACAGGTTACCAGATTATCCCACTGCTACCTGTCATCAAGGCAGAAAGGTTAATTTAAAAAATTCACATCCTTCAGGAAACAGAAAGCAGTTCTGATGGTCTTTCATAGCTAACAGCTCTTCAAATAAGCACCTTCAAGGGCCATATTTCTAGCTTCTCAAATACTTCTAAATGTTTCCTTTTGAAAGTTTTGACATCGTGCTTTCTTCCACTTAAATCTCCCTCATACAAATTGTGTTAAAGTACTCCTCACCCTCTAGGATATTCATTCTAATGCCCGAATTCAAGGTGTATATTTTACACGTGCTGGCTCGAATGTGTGTCTTCAGAATAAAGCCTGTATACTCTCAGTAGAGGAATTTCAATCAATGTATAACTAGTGCTTAACTGCTAAGCAAAGTATGTTTTTGTTGTGTAACAGAAATTTCATATTAATATTTTGTTTGTATTTTAAATGTCTTTATAGATACATTTTAATTTACCTACTAATGGGAGAAAAATGTCCGTTATGAATGACCTTCAGCCCATTAAGGGCTATATTTGGCTTCCATTTGATTAAGCCTTTTCTAGATTTGAGTGTTTGCAAGCATTCACAGTTTCTGATGACTGTTTCCATGACCACTTTGCTGGTGTACAGGGGATATTGACTACAGCAGCGTACTGCTTGGCATGTTGGTGATGCAGGATGTGCAGCTTGGTTTATTTATAGCTGTCATGCCTACACTTATTCAAGCAGGAGTGAGCACATATTCCAGGTAAAAAAAATCATTGTATGGATCTTCCCTCTACCCCTTGCAATTAGTATGTAGATTGCCAATACGAATGTGAAAGCACTGCAGTTAATGTCAGTTCCATGGAAAGTAGGCACTCACTTCAGTGAGATTTCCTTTACTGCTCCTACTTGTCATGAAGTAGAAAATTGTAGCAGTCATATGAAAGTAGTTGTATGAAAATAATCTCTTTACTATAGCTGCTTTAATCCTGTGTGGTAATTAAATTTTTGAGTGAAAAGTTTGTTACTGTAAAAAAACAAGTTAATTTCTTCACTTACTTTATTCCTGCAGGGCATGTTTTTGTCAAAGACTATGCAATAGTATTATTGTGCCTAATGGCTTACCTTGGAGATTAGTCAATGAAAATCTTTCTGAGTCAACATGGAAGTAAATTCTAGACTGTAAAAGAAGTTTCTGGGCACTCTGCAAATTTAGTCTTAATCTTATTTACTAATGTATATAAATATCTTCCTGATTTGAGCATTTATGGAATTAGGTATTTTCATTTACGGGGAACTGGCTGGGAAGTATGAGAGCACTTGAAAGAAACTTTTTGTTTGTTCTTCTCTTCCAGCATTTTCAAGGAAATTCTGAGAATACTGATCCTGATTGGCCAAATTCTGTTTTCTCTGGCTGCTGTTTTTCTTCTATGTCTTGTTATAAAGACTTATCTCATAGGACCGTATTACCGCAAGTTGCACGCAGAAAGCAAAGGGAATAAAGAGATCCTCATTCTAGGGATAACTGCATTCACCTTCCTTATGTTAATGGTAATCCTCTGAATTGATAAAACATTTTTATACATGGGATAGTTTACTTCATCACTATCACAAAAGCCATCACACTTGATGTTATTGCATATACATGTGCCTCTGTAATTATCTGGTTTTAAATTGTTTTAAAACACCCCCCAAATGTGCAGATCATTCCTGCATTATAGCACAGATAAGTAAGAAGAGATACAATTTGAATGTGAATCAGCTGAAATTCTGCTGTTAGCTTTTAATACAGCCAGTTTAGGAATCATGATCTGAGTTTTAATTGTGGGCTACTTCATGCATTTGAAATCATTCAGGATGGGTTTTGAGATACTGATAATGACATTTGTGACATTTGCTCACAAATTTCTTCTCAATAGCAAATTCTCAACATGGTTGTTACTATAAAATAATGTTCTTTTTGTGTGAGAGACACATTTTGGGATGAAATTAAGAAAGTAGAGAAATGCCTTAAGGTTTATGGATTTTGATTAACCCTCTTGGGTGTAGGTAGTTTTCCCCTGAATTCTACTTTTTAGTTTCCATCTCATGTTTCAGCCTTCTGAAAAACTATACTGCTGGAGAGCAGAATGTGACAGTTGCTTGATAGTGTCGTGGGTTTGAGACTCCATTATCCTGAATGTGCAGATTGTTACATTCCTCGAGAATAATTAAGCCAAAAAGTTCCTGTGCCTGTTTTCCAGGGGTGTTAGCTTAGTTACTACAGTCCAACAGGAAAACCTGACCTTCTTCAGAAAGAAGGTTAAAAAGAAGTTAGTGAGACCATTGATTTAGTTAGTGACTTCTACTGTATAAGTTAAAAATTCCATTGCTCTAAACAGCTATTCATATTTCAAATGTGTCCTCTAATAAGAGAAGAAACAAAACTAGTTTCATATTTTTACTTTTTAACAGGAAAACATTACACTTGTAGAACTACTTTAATAAAAAACAGCAAAGAAACCACTGAAGTTGTGTAAAACATTATGGTATCTAGAAGCAATTTTACTTTAATTAAAACCATGGCCTTGATAGAATTGGGCTTCTATATCCAAATTGCATTTCAAATACACAAGGAGTTTGTCTGTGTGACTTCACACAATACATGTGCATACACAAGTGTGGTGGGGGGGGAATATGTCTGAGTTTGTTGGATTTATATTGCAAACCCAGAAGGCTTCTTCAGCATTTTCAAAATTCTTTCCTTTTAAAGTTGATGAATAATTTATCAAAGGGAATGCTACAATTTATCAAAGGGAATGATACTGCAGCTAACTTCAGTGAACCAGTTAGATGCTTGATTTTCACTGACATTTATAAATTCATTATAGTAATAGTACAAGTTACAGTTTGAACACATAATCTTAAAAAAAAATCAAAAAGTGAAAAAATGTTTGTTTGTTGAGTTGAATAGGTGAACCAACAAATCTTCTGGAAAACCAGTCTTAATTGGTATAGATGCTGTACTTTGTCAGGAATACAAACATAGGATGAGTGATTGCAAACTAAGCTAAAAGTGTTGCATATCTTTGGAAAGGTTAAAGTTTTTGGATGCAAGGTAGGAAAGCAATTAAACTCTCATGGATTCTGCAAAGATCATTTTCCTTAGAAAGCCGAAGGAGCTTGTGTAATTAATCTGCAAATACAGAATTTTCTGTACTGGTGTAATTCTGAAAAAGCTTTTGAATCTGTAGAGGAGCAATAAGAGAGTGCCTATTTTAGCATCCTTAACCAAAGACAATTCTATGGCTCCATTTAGAAAATTTGAGTTAAGTTTTTAAATAAAATTATTTAACTCACTGTTTAGCATTCTGTGTTACTTTGCAGGACACATTCTTTCCAATACACAAAAAAGAGATGCAGGACACATTCTTTCCAATACACAAAAAAGAGACTAGGAATGATAAGGTGTTCTTGCCCCATGCATATAGTTACTTATTATATGCTTCAGTGTTGGCTGGGTTTCTGGGGTCCAGCTAAGCTTATTCAGTATTTGGATTAATGTGTAACACCAGCACATGTAATGCTCATTATATATAAAGTTCATTTATTTTGCTTGGTTCCTGTGTTTGAAAAATCTCAGATGATTAATTAAACAAGAATTGCCATTTCCCTGCTGATAAGGGCAAATTATGTATGGGAGGAAGGAGGGGAGATGAAACAGAAGAAGTTCCTTACTGCAGTGTGAGTAAGCAATTTTCATATAAGGATTATCATGTCAGTTGAGGAGCTTTGAGTATGGTTGTGACTTTTGAGCATTTCTGAGCTTGAGTCACTTAGATAACACTGCAACTTGTTACACCTGCAGATATTTTAATAAGACTCGGAGCTTAATAAACCCTTTCTGTTCCTAGTATTCTCAGAAATAATTGGACTTCCCCTCCCTTTTATCCTTCAACTAGTTAGGCAGATCAGGGCTGGGAGGTGGGGATTGTATCATGTGCCAATCCTGTAATAGTATAGATGACGCTGAGACAAAGTTGTGCATCTTTGAATCATGTACCTTGTCTTCAGTAACATAGGTGCAGTAGATCATTATTGTTCTTTCAGCTACTCCTTTTCAAGCTTTGACTTATGCAGTAAACTCTCATGGATTCTGCAAAGATCATTTTCCTTAGAAAGCCGAAGGAGCTTGTGTAATAGAATTTTCTGTACTGGTGTAATTCTGAAAAAGCTTTTGAATCTGTAGAGGAGCAATAAGAGAGTGCCTATTTTAGCATCCTTAACCAAAGACAATTCTATGGCTCCATTTAGAAAATTTGAGTTAAGTTTTTAAATAAAATTATTTAACTCACTGTTTAGCATTCTGTGTTACTTTGCAGGACACATTCTTTCCAATACACAAAAAAGAGACTAGGAATGATAAGGTGTTCTTGCCCCATGCATATAGTTACTTATTATATGCTTCAGTGTTGGCTGGGTTTCTGGGGTCCAGCTAAGCTTATTCAGTATTTGGATTAATGTGTAACACCAGCACATGTAATGCTCATTATATATAAAGTTCATTTATTTTGCTTGGTTCCTGTGTTTGAAAAATCTCAGATGATTAATTAAACAAGAATTGCCATTTCCCTGCTGATAAGGGCAAATTATGTATGGGAGGAAGGAGGGGAGGTGAAACAGAAGAAGTTCCTTACTGCAGTGTGAGTAAGCAATTTTCATATAAGGATTATCATGTCAGTTGAGGAGCTTTGAGTATGGTTGTGACTTTTGAGCATTTCTGAGCTTGAGTCACTTAGATAACACTGCAACTTGTTACACCTGCAGATATTTTAATAAGACTTGGAGCTTAATATACCCTTTCTGTTCCTAGTATTCTCAGAAATAATTGGACTTCCCCTCCCTTTCTTTTATCCTTCAACTAGTTAGGCAGATCAGGGCTGGGAGGTGGGGATTGTATCATGTGCCAATCCTGTAATAGTATAGATGACACTGAGACAAAGTTGTGCATCTTTGAATCATGTACCTTGTCTTCAGTAACATAGGTGCAGTAGATCATTATTGTTCTTTCAGCTACTCCTTTTCAAGCTTTGACTTATGCAGATAGCAGTTAGATTGTTTATTTGTTTGTTTGTTTGTTTTAATTGGTCAACTGTTCTCCTGAATTGCAACATAAGGAACAAATCTAACTTAAACATGACCATTCAGGATCAATGGCCAAACTGGTGGTTGTAAGTCAAGATATTTACCAGGATGAGCTGAAGAATACGTCAGCTAAGCATTCAGTGTAGTGTTGCTTTTTCATATTCTATATGTACAGAAACATTACAAGGAAAATTGTTTTAAACACTGTCCTGATAATGAAGTGCTATATTGGAAACACAGTAGTCAGTTTTATTGGTTTTTAAAACTGAAATTGTGGAGTGTTATAAGAGAAATGGAAAAATATAAAACCTGGCCTGACAAGAAGGACAGTAGTTACATTTACATGTTAATAGGACTGTGCATACATATGGGGGAAAAATGAGTTCTAGTTTCACTGCCTGATGGTTGACCTGGGATGCTGGCAGCAAGTGGAGGCAAATTGCCAGTTTGCTTTATATACCAAAAAGAAAATACAGTGATGTTATTGTAGTACTTTACATATGAAAATGTACAAGGTTTTTCTGTAGTGTCTTATGGACATCTTTACTAGTATTGGAATATTGTTCTTTGCTTGGCTGAAGTACTTCTCAATGGCTTATGAACTGCTTATGGACTCTTTTCTATCAATTAAAGAAGATTAAGGAGGAACTGCAGTCTCAAATAGTTTAGTTAATTATTTAATAAAGCACAGTTGAGATAGAGTTTTTACAAGGTTCACTTAAAATTGTTTCAATTTCCATTACAGCTTCACTTTCTTGAAATGCAATCTTAAAATTCACTTTTTTACTCTTGAGCAGATCTAAGTTACTAAAGCCTGAAATTCTAATACCTTTATTTCCACCAAAATTTTATTTAATTTAATGCCTTACCATATTCATTAAGCTTCTGTGATGAGTAAAGAGTAGCTATAGACATCATTGGAGAATATAAGCAAAACAACTGCTGAACAGATGGTTGAGATTTGCCCAGAACATGTTATAGCAGTAATGTTTATTTCTTTATTTATTGATGTGGTGGAACATTTGAACGTAAAAATCCGTTATTCTAGTGAAAAGCAAACCAATCCTTTCTGAATTGGAGTAAATTCAGACCCTTGAATACAACTGAAAACTTAGTTGTGCTGAGAAAAGCATGTGAATTGACAAAGTTTTTAATGTCATTTGTCTGAAAAAGATTTCTGTAACGTAGGAGTTGAGAAGAGGACAGTGCAAAGCCCAGGGATTAGTAATGGCTCAAGCCCTGTTGGTAAAGGTGTAACATTAGAAGTGATGCAAGCAGAGAGGGAATACTAAATGCTCAATACTCTCCAGGTTTTGCCTGTGTAAAGAACTCTGCTGCAAATGCCTTCCTGCCACTAAAACAAGTCCTCTCCAGTATGTGTGTGAACATGTGCCCATACATTATATATAATAAACCCTGATGCTGCAGTTTAGCTGAGAAATGTGACCACTTGTAGCTAATGCTATGGGACAACTGGCAACCAAGATGGGAATTTTAAAAGGAATTTCTGTACAAAGCTACATATAAAAGGTTGGACTTGATAATCTCAAAGGTCTTTTCCAACCTAGTTGATTCTGTAAATCTGAAGAACAAATTGGAGGAGGGGAGAGAGTGTTAAGAAGATGATGTAATTTTTAGTTCTTTTCCTGCTCTCTGATACACTTTACACTTTTCTGTATGTAGAGTGACCTATGGATTTTGTGGAGCTGAAGTTGGGTAGTACCCAGACACTAGACAAGAAACAGTAAAACTTGCCTATTTTTTTTACCAGGCCCTTGAGCTTATATATGGCTTGCCATAAACTGAAGGAATGTAATTCAGTTTTTATGCTGTGGGAACTAATTCCCAGTTAGACATGCAGTTTGCTCCAGTTATGTCTCATGCTTTCTGAACAAACATGTTTCTTTCACACTCAAATTGCTCCTTGCTTGAAGAATGATTCTTACAACAGTGCAGTATCATGCAATTCTGGTACAAGATATGCTGCATGTCTTCCTTTATGGTTACCTAATCCTGTCCAAGGGAATGTTTAAAATACCAGCTATAAAAGTTATGATGTAGAGCTCTCTTGCAGTTGATAGCACTTAAGTATGGGAAGATTATAGCTGAGTAGTAAAAATAATGCCAACTTTATTTGCATAGGCTGTATTAGATCTTAATCACCCAAAAGAGGCTGTGACTTTTAAAACAACTAATGTATGACTGAGAAGAACTTAATGTTTCCTATTCATAACTGTTTCCTTAATTTTATTCATCTCTTGGTGACTTTAAAGTCCTTCATCTATAAATTGCCTTCTTCCCTCTTACAACCTCAAATTGTTCTAAAAAGCACTGAAAATCCTTTTGTTTTAAAATGAGAATTACATTACCTTGTTCGCTTTGCATGATCAGCAACTAATTATATTAGTTGACAGAATCAATTTATCACCTCAAATATCTTGGAATAAATTACAGAGTGTTACCACAAATGCACTTATGTGATGAGGATTCAGACATTATTACTTCAATACACAAAGGTCTTGGGGTTATTTTTAGGTGCCATCTTCTGCATAGTGTGGAGACTCATTTATTGTGTCTTTTGCACTCCTCCATTCATTGGAGGAGATACGTTGAATGATGTCCATAAATGTCCTATAGTGTATTCTTCCTTAATCTAAATTAGAATAAAAATAAGTAATTTGTTCTAAATATTCTATTAATAGCATTGTGCTTTCTCAGCAAGATGATCATCTGCAGCTGTGTGATTTTGAAGTAATTATTTTAAAATATACTTTATACCAAACCATACATTAGAGGTGCAGTTTGCTTTTTTGTAGTGTTCTAAGCATTGCCTTAAGCAGTTGCTTTGTGCTTTGTTTCGTCTCTTTGCATGTTTTATCTCTTCTTCTAGTACTGCATTAAAATATTAAAAAAGAATGAAGCACAGTGACTGCTTGAATTCTTTCAAGTAGTCATTGTACTTCATTTCAGCAGTTTACATATTTAAATGAATCCCTATTCAGTAAAGCACACAGGCACATTTGAATCAAATTTACAGTTATAAAACATAATTTATGCCAGGGACTTCTGCTAGATTGAGACTATTCTCCCAAATATAATCTTAGATTTTAATTTTTTTCCCCTCTTGATTGACAGCTGGAAAATACCTTGGTCTTACTGCTTTATTTCACAGCCTCAATGTATTATGTAATCCTGGCTCCAAAACTGTCACAGACTCTGACTTTTGAAATCAGATGCTGTCTATAAGGGTCACACAAAGCATTGCAATGTAGATTAAGAAATTTATTTTTGTTTTTGTGGGAAAGGAGGTAACATAAAGGGAGAAACTAGATTTGGGAGTCTTCAGTATAAATACAATACTGCAGAACATTGAAATACATACACTGAATTCTGTTTGTTGTTGAACTTGCATAAACACATAGTAATTTCCTGCATTTGGTGTAATGTAAAGTTTTATAGTTTCACTGTGAAATGCTATATAAAGTCACTCAGCAGTAGATTCTCTGTTATTCCTTAACAGATCACAGAGCTGTTGGATGTTTCAATGGAGCTGGGATGCTTCTTAGCTGGAGCTCTGATCTCTTCTCAGGGTCACATGGTTACTGAGGAGATTATGTGCTGTATTGAACCAATACGTGACTTTCTTGCCATCATTTTCTTTGCATCTATAGGTAACTTCCAAGAAATCTTACTTTAAAATATTTGATATTTATATGTAATATTAAATAATGTTAAATCTATAATACATAAAATATATACTATATATATATAATATATATAAAAACATTGCTTACAATGTGGGTGAGGAGAAAAAAATGGTGTCTGTAATGTCAGGGGAGGAGATAGATTTCATTTTGTTACAATACTGTTAATTGACCACAACATTGGTTTGCCTTTGCTACTACTTCTAAACGTAACATTCAGTTTAAGAAGCCACTTCAATGTTGTACTTCCAAGTCTTGGTTTAGTGTCAGTTTTTCAATATTAATTCTGAAATCACCCTATTTAAAACATGTAACTAAATATATTAAGATAAAAAGGCCTTGGTTTGATTGTTGATTCGTTGGGGTTTTTTTGAATGTTCTTTTGTCTTTCCAGCAGCTGTATATATAATTTACACTAAAATTGTAGTACTGTTTGAGTCAATTGATAGAGTAGATTTCAGATTTTTGTGACTTGGTTTTCTATAGAAGCAGAATGTCATAATATCATAATTTTGTATAGCTTGTTTCTTTAGAAATTATTTGGGAGGGTGTGATCTGCATGTTCTCAATGCAGGGAAAAAATGATTGAAAGAAGATGTATCTCAGACACTACTTGAATGCCAGCTGAAATGCAGCATTGAGGTATAAGACAAGGGAGTAACTCATTATGCTTGATATCCAAAAGGAGTTAACTCAGAATACTTACAGTAAATCAGTAACCTCCTTTTGAACTGCTACATTCTCCAGCTGTCTGTGCATGCCCCAGTAGTCTCTGTCTGAAGGAAAGGCTACAGTGGGTGAGGAGGCAGGCCCTGGGAAAGCCCTTGCCTCTCCCTGTGGATTGTACAGGAGGTGCATGTCCCTATACTGGGGACATTGCAGTGTCTAAGAGGGGATTTGGATGTGGCCAGGTGCACCAATCCAACCTCCTTCAACCCATGTTTTACCCAGAAACTCCTAGGTTTGGGCTTGGATTTTTTTTCAACACCACCCTTAGTTTTTCTTCTGCTGTTATTTTAAGTTTTTTATTGTTCTTTCTATCTCCACATATTTATTCAGATAGATAACAGTAAAGTCCCATCATCAGCATAATTTGAATGTTTTTACTTATATACCGTGTCTGATTATGTTTTTCCTTATATACCATGTTTTCCTTATATACAATATTTGATAATCATTGTTTCATAACAGAAACTAAAACTGGTGGCTGTCAAAACAAAAATGAAATAGCAATGTTTGCCAGTCTTAATTTTATTTTCATTTTTTTAAATCCAGTCCACGATAATAGTTTCTGGTGATAAGTCAGGTTATTTAGTAATAAATGTTTATTTGAATACCTTATTTTTTAATAATGGAAGGAAAGTGATGAGCTCTGATGAAACGTCGTCCGATATAACTGACAAGTTTGCATGAGTAATTGCTAAATGCTTACAGATGTAAGTTGTTTATGTGTTTCAGTAAAGATGGTGATTGAATTGATAGTGTTATCAGGAATACAAAGCATGACAAGTGATTATAAGTCCAAAGTTAATTTTACAAGGGACTGAACAAAAATACTGTCCTACACTCTTGTGTCTGCATAAATTAAGACTAGAGATAAGACTTTACTAAAGTAAAAGAAAATAGCAAGACCTCAGTTGGCATGCTAGCAGAACTCCATGCATATTGTACTTTAAGGAAATTATTTTAGTCATTCTGCTACAGAATTTTAAAAAATATTTTTAACAAATTTTGCCATTATAACTGCAAAAAGGGGAAGAAAGAAAATTTCATAACAAATTGGTGTGATTTTACAGAAAATGGATACTATTCCTGCTTCAGAAGAAAATAAGCTAAAAAAATCAGAAGAACTATATTACAGGCATCTGACAAAATGTGATGATGCTTGCTTTTTAAAAAAAAACAACCAAACAACAACAAAAACCCCTCCAAAACTGACAAAAAAAGAAGACCCAAACCCTAAAAACCTGCCATCCTCAAACAAAATCCCCTTCCTCCACAAATAAAAATTAGCTGCCACTCCCCACTTTACTTTCAGTTACTTTTAAATTTTGTGCTTAACAGGAAATTCTGTGGCAAGGAGGTAGGTTTTAAAAGGAGCAATGTGATGTTGCAAAGAAAACTTGAGTAAAACAAAAAGTATTCCTTAATTTTTCTTCTTACTAGATTTCTTTTTAAAGACTTCTGGCTTACTCTTTACTTACATATGTACACATGCAAATTATATGTGTATATAAATATATAGAGATTTACTCTGTGAAATTATGTAAAAGCCACAGGGGAAGATTCTTCCCCTCTGCCTAAAGAGAAGTTTGTTTGTTACTATATGCAGCAAGCACCTTCTAGAGAGCAGAAACATTAGAGCTCCTGAGGAACACCACTGCAGTAGTATCATTTCTGGTCCCTTTAGAATAAAGGCACAAATGGAAAAAAATTATCTTAATTGAAGAGTGACTGTAAGTATGTCATTTGGGAAAGTTCATTCCTGTTGTGCTTGTCTTAAATGCCTGCTTTTCTGTTCTGACTACAGAAATCCTTCTGGTGCTTTAAAGCTGAGCTGAGTATTACTTGTTCATGTAATGTCCATAGCAGTGGACCTGCCCTTAGCTTGACCTGTGCAATGGTGCTGCTTTAAATTTGCGCTTGGGTGCATTTGTGGGAATAATGCACCTTTGCAGTTAGGCATTAACAGCTGCACTTTGAGTTGCTCTCTATGTGTACATTCATTTAGGCCTCTAGGTGCTCTTCAAGGTTCCTGGCACTCTTTATGCCACCTCCTGATGTTAGAGAGTTTCTGTTAGTCTCTGTCCTTGCTGGTCGTTTTGAGAGAACATCGTGACCAATCCCTTTTGGCCACATTTTGGGCACTTTCCTTCTCATTTCTGTTTTGGTACCTAGTGCACAGATCTTTACCCATACATCATTTGATTTTGTTTTGATTGCTTTTTGGAAAGATGGAATGCATTTTTTTTAGACTGTTTGACTGTTTAAAAAGCTCAATTTCTTTTTTAATCTACATGTGGAGTATAGAGTTTAAAACTGTGCATCAAGACCCTCTCTGCCACTGGTGAGGTCCACTGACTGACAAGTTGTGTGTTCTCAATGTGGTGTACAGATGTAGCCACCTGCCACATTTCCCTTCCATGTAACTCCTGTGGTCTTTGTTGGACCATGAGTGCAAGATGCTGGAAACTGTTTAACAGCTCAGTCTTTTTCTTCAGAAGGTGGGTGATGCTGACACTGCCTGCACCACCACTGTCCACAACAAACATGTGCACAAGGATTGTCTAATGAGCCTCTTTACTTTTCTGTTGAATCTGAGAAAATCAAAGGAGGATCCCAACTGGAATGTGTTAGGTGGCATGCATCATCTTCTCCTTACCCATCCAGCTCTACTGCTTTGTTTTTCTGCATGGAGCACAATGAAACTTAGAGGTTTCATGCTCTCAGAACTGACAAGAGAATCAAAAGGACTTTCCCCTTTGGAGAAAGACTAAGTAGATTGGTTTTTCCTCTGCTGCTTAATGATCTAGCCAGGGCTGTAGTATTAATTGCATTTGCAGGCTATGATCTTAGGTCTCTTAGTAGACACAGCATCTCAATGCATAGCTAATGTGATTTTTCTGAGTGATGTCCTATCTTGAGGATGTGTCAGAATTAATTCTACTGGCTCCAGTTTGACCCTCAGAGTTCGGATTTTTGTACTCTTGTTTGCCATCAAGGATCTCCAAGATTGCTTTTTTGGTGTTGGATCTAACCAGAATGTGGTCAAGACATCTGGATCTTCACATGCTGTTTAGAAGCTATCCATCAGATTGGTATAATCTGCCTAATTGAGGAAAGAGGGAGTTTACTTGTTAAGAAAAAAGTACTTTTTAAAAGATTGTGCAAAGTCTTGCCTATAATTGTCCACAGAATACATACCAACTTCTGTGAGTGAGCTGTGCTTTTTGGCTTGACAGTGATGCACCCCAAGGCCTCTGTTCCCACTCTTTGTGAACACTGCTTGGAGCTGAAGGTCTGGTAGCTTGTGGCCAATTCTATAAAAGTGTACCTAAGTGTTATCCTAGCTGTTGACTGCTGGCCAATCTGACATGTGCTGATGACACTGCTGAAGTTTTTGAGTTATTTGAAGTGTTTCTTCCATGTTAGAGAATAATTTCAGAATTACTGCTGAACTTAGTCGAAGTCTGAGCAAAACCATTGCAATAATTGGCCATATTCATCCACCTTCTGCCTATGAAATAAATGTTTCTGATGGTGTTTGTATTGTCAGGAAGGCGCCATGTGCTTGTTTAGAAGTCTGATAGCACTTCTGGCCTTATCCTGGGTTTTCATCTAGGAATGGGGCAAAGGTCTGTACTGACCATAAAAATATCTTATGATGGGATTTATTTCCTTCAAAAAAAAGTGTTTTCTGGCATGTTGATTTGTCTGCTCAGAATGGCATACATGACAGGTTTAGGCTTGTTTTCACCTTGCAGACGCTGTTCTCCAAAGAATTGGTATAGAAATCTGCTGTAGTTGTGCTTCAGCTCATTGGAATATGGCAATAATCTCCACACTGGGCAGCTGTTCAAATGGACTTCAGACTGCCTGTGTGCTCCAGAACTGAACACATATTAGTGATGAGAGCACTAGGCTTTATTTATAGCCTCTCTTGGAAGTTCTAGATCTGGCAGAATTGTCCCTCTTATCAAACATGCCATTGCTATGGGCTGTATTTCTCTGATTGCTTTTCATGTATTTTCTGAGGTCGGCCTAAAGGTGAAGGAGCACTGTGCACATGATATTGCAGTGAAGCTACTTCCACATGCATCTGTGGATTTCTCTTTTTGGTGTGGTTTTCATCTCTTATTCTATTGTCTCTCCTCTTACTTTGATAGTCTTTTACATTTGCACTTCAGTAGTTGGAAAGAAATTAAGAAATAAAACAGGGTGTGTGCATGCTGACTGGGTGGCACTTGTGTAAAGATCTCTGGGGTAATTGAAGAAGGTTTCCATTGGCAATTCAATGTGCATACAGACAAAACCCTGTGAAGTTACTGTAAGTCTGGAAGAGATGACAGCTCTTGGTTCTCTACAGCTCATCTGGATCTGCAGCACTACAGAGAGGGAAAATTAGTGGAACCTTGTCCTGCATTAAAGTTAGAAGTTATTTACAGCATTGATTTACATGCCTTATGCTTTAGAAAGCCAAATTTTTGTCCTTCATCAGAAATAAGTGGGTTGGAGAAATGCCAACTATTAAGAATTTGTCAGGAACATCACCATTATTTTGATTTCACTTTTTAGAAGGTTTTTATGAAAAAGGAACAAGCTTCCAAAGATATGCAGTTATGTTTGCCTGCCGAATTTTCTGCATACTTCAGGAGATAAAAATGGACTT
Source organism: Emberiza elegans (assembly GCA_024865655.1). NCBI lineage: Eukaryota > Metazoa > Chordata > Aves > Passeriformes > Fringillidae > Emberiza > Emberiza elegans. The sequence goes on along the minus strand of JALJVW010003023.1, from coordinate 60,312,899 downwards.
AGTTGTAAGATTATTCCTCAGTGACTCCAGGACTTCTCCAATAAATAGTTATTTTTCTTATGTTTAATATTTGAAGGATTTAGGTTTATGTTTCTGAGTTCTTTGTGGTTCTTGTTACCTTTCTTTATATAATTACCAAGTTTAAATGACCAAATATTGCAAAAAACCCAAAGACAATCCACTCCAACAAAAGAAACCCCATCAACATCATAGCAGTGGGTTTTTCTAGAATTCCTTAACTGTTAGACCATGCTTAAGGGTTTATGGCCTTACCTGATTCCAGTCTAAGTGACTTTTCAAGTTCAGGTGACTTTCAGAGTTTGGAAGTGAAGGTTGTAGAATGAAAACACTTTGTATTTCTGTTGTAGCTATAGTCTATGCACATTCTGAGTATCATGTTCCTCCCACTGTGATAGTCCATTACCATACCATAAAAAAAAAGTTAAATGACCAACAAAATGTTAGAATGACTCTGCATAACAATGGAATTATTTTCTTGCAGGATTTTTACAGCATTCATTAGATGTGTTTTTCTGTTCAGATTTTGTATTGTTGACTGGTATGGAAGACAGAAAGCTTTAGAAATTGAAGTGCTTGTGCATCAGTCATATGCAACCTAATCCAGTTGGAAATACTCCCTGTGCTAAACCTCCCCAAAGTAAAAAAAGGGCTGGATATCGTGGGAAATGCTTTTGTAAAGTAGATAGTTAGGGCTTTAGTGATCAAGTGGTTTGTGGGTGAGTTAAGGCTTTTTGTTTGATTTGTTTTGAGAATACAGTCTTGCAATTAAATGTATTATTAACCCAGAAAAGTACCGTAGTACTTTTGGCCTCAAACTGTGCGATGTTGTTTTCTTTCCTTCTAGGACTTCATGTTTTCCCCACTTTTGTAATATATGAACTCACAGTCCTGCTATTCCTTACATTGTCTGTCGTCATAATGAAGGTATGTTCTTTTACGCTTTTAAAAAATATTTTAATCTTCATTAATTTAAGTATCTTTGTGCTGCATGCCCTAAAGACAATTTATGCAAGAACTGAACATTTGATATAACAGAGAATATTACTGTAAATATATGTTTGGAAGAATCTTACTGATTAGAATACAGTTTGATACAATATTCTCCAGATATTTAAAAAGAAAATTATTTAATGTTAAAAGTAAATTGCACATGGCAAAGCATCTATTCTCCAGCTTGGGATTTGTGACAGTTATTAAGTGTTTTATTATAGTAAAGAAGATGCTACTTTTTACTGTGCAATGTACATTTGTCTCTTTTGACATTAATACAGATGACACCCTTGGAAGTCCATTATTTTATGTTATTTTCAAAATTATTCTATTTTATGCTATGTGTCTTACAGAGATCATACTATTTTAATTATTGCACTTCTTTATTTAAACAAACAAACAAAACAAACCCTCAATGACTAAAAAAAATCTGGTTTTAAAGTTTGTCTTGGCAGTGCTTGTCCTTTCTTTGATTCTTCCAAAGACCAGCCAATATATCAAGTGGATTGTCTCAGCAGGACTGGCACAAGTCAGTGAATTCTCTTTTGTTCTGGGAAGTAGAGCACGCAGAGCAGGGATCATATCTCGGGAGGTAAGCTGTTCTGTGGTTATTAACTTCATTTTTTGCACCTGAATAACTTACCCTGTAATACAAAATCCCAGTATTTAAAATACCAACAACAAAAAAGTAGAATCAACCCATAGAAATGGATACTTGTATGTCCCTGATAGAGTTCTTAGTGCTGGTTCTCACTTATTTCATACTGAACCTTAGTATTTTAAATAACTTAGTTATAAATGCTTTACCTTAACTTCTTTCACTTTCAGCTTAATTATGTGAACAGTTGCAGATAGCACCCAAGTCATAAGGACTGAGAAGCCTTTGCTTTTAAAATCTTGATACAGCTATTGAAAGAGATATAGGAGTGTAAAATACAGAGAGAATATAGGATTTGAAGAAGGAAATACCAGTAAATAAGAACTGGAGAGCAGATATTGTGAAAATTGCTTTAACATTTAAACAAGCAAATACACTTATAATCACTTTAACCTGTAAAGCTTGTTCATTTTAAATCCTCCACAGAAAAAATAACCAATATTTTTGGTAGTCATGAAAAAAGTCCCCCGGGAAGGAAGCCTTAAACTTAGTTTTATACTGAACCTGTGAGAATGTTACTTTTTTTTTTTTGAAGTTAAAGTCTGATTTATGAAATTAGGTTAATTATGGCTATAGAGATACAGGAACTGACCTCACTTTCTAGTACTAGCTTTATCCTCTGTGCTTCTGCTCACAAAAAATGCTCTCCTGGTGCTCCGAGTTTCTAATTTTCACTGATCAACTGAACTGCATAGTGTTGGAACCAATTCCAAATAAAGCACATGTGAAAAACTTACACAGTGCTGTTCACTTGTAGGTAAAGGTGATTCACTTTCACGTTCACTCCTTCATATAATTAAGAGTTACAAATACTGCATGTTTGCATAGAGTTTCAAGATATCTGTATGTGATCACAGAACCAGTTTAGGGGCCCACCCACTGAGCTTGGAAGCTTTTAGGCTTTCATTTTTTTCTGCTCTCACATGATTATCTAATGTATAGGTTTGTATACCTCTGAAATTTCCTAAACTCATTCTTTTGCTTAAAACCTCAAAACTACTCCCTGCCACTGTTTTCTAAGACTTATTCAAAATATGTCGTTAGGATTTTTTTTTCAGAAGATGTACAGTATGACTTAAAGGGATTTATGTTTGCTTTTTTTCTGTTGATAAGTGAACTAGCAGTGAACTTTGCCATTATATTGTTAAACCAGAATAGCTTAGAGTGGTGGTGGTGGTGAGGTTTTTATATATATATTTGCTTGATTGGTTGGGGCTCTTTTTGGTTTGGTTTGTTTAAGGATTTTCATTTTGGTTTTTAAATAAAGTGATAATTGGCCTTTGACTTTTTAACAAATACCGAATTTTCAAAATTGATCACATAAAAACAATTGTTTTTTATAAGCTCATAATGATGTTTTTGCAATTGTATCTACACACCAGGTAAACAGGTAATTAGAAGATTTGAGCATGTATTGTTTGCTTTTGTAGCAATATGCAAAGTTGCTTAGGAAGACAGGGGAAAGCTCTTGAAAAGATGGTCTAGAAGAGCCTTATCTCCTCAAACTTCTAGATACTTATTTGTATTACCATGTAACCAAGAAAAGTAATGGCTTTTATTTGCCTTTTGCAGGTCTATCTTCTTATTCTGAGTGTGACTACTCTAAGCCTTTTACTTGCCCCTGCCCTGTGGAGAGCTGCAATTATGAAATGTGTTCCGAGACCTGAAAGACGCTCAAGTACTTGATCAAGATTTGCACAAATTGAAGGATATGTCTTCTTGCAAGGAAAACATCTTCATTGCTTATTGTATTCCTATGCACTCTGAAAACAAACCTGTTGAGTATTCAGTCCTCTTAATAAGCACTTGGTCATAAGCCTTATACTGACCTTAAAACAAAATTCAATACTAAAAAATAATTGCATAATATGAATTGCACACCTTTTACAAAATTTACTTTGACTGATTGGAATCTACTAGAACATTTGTTTCTGATCCAATCTGTTATTCAGAGCATAAATTATTTTTTTTTAATATAGTCTCATGCAAACTATGTTTATTATTTTTTTTGCCTGAATGTGCCTTTTAATTTTCATCCTGTTAATGCTGGTTCATCACCAGATTTTGTTCATAAAGGAAAAAAGGATATATATTATGGTGCCTATGGTATCTTCTTTCACTAAATGACTTAAGTCATTTTCACATTTATGATTTTAATATAGCAGTATAAAATTAACTACAAACCAAATTTCTAATGGTGAATAAAAGAGTGATCCTCTGCACAAAGAAAAGGTTTAACTGTTTAGCAATCAGTTCCAAGCAGTTAATTACATATTCTAGTTAGTGCAGCCAGTACTGCATGATATTTTATTTCAAATTGCAGCATATAATGTATTTTCTTATAGTGGGTATATTTTGTGTTAGCTCTTGTATTTATTTAAATATTTGACTAAAAACTGACAGTAAGAAAGGGCATAATTTATGTTTGCAGACTGACAGTTGTTACCCATTCTTGTTGCTAACTGCTGCTACAGTAATGGTTTACAGGGCTGTTTTCTTTTAAATAAAAAATAAATGTAGTAAAACTGGGAAGTGTAATTTCAATTAGATGTGAAAAATAGTACTTCTGTAACCTTGGAGGTTGGATCTTAGTTGACACTATTCTAGATTTGAAATTATTTTAAGTAAATTAAGTTGCAGAAAACTGGAAACAGCAGACTGGATGTGTATTTGCAACCCCATGATCTTTTAAGTTACATTTACATTGAATAAATTGTTAGTCTTTTTAAAATACCATGATATTTTAGAAAACAGTGTTTTGAATGTGATCTTAAATGTGGTTTTTCTTTAAAATGTTGTATGTAGTGAGATAGGTCTTGTAAAAGCCCATTGTTTAAGTGTCACAGAGAAAGCTTACTCGTGAGCTATAGTCTACTCTGTGACAAAGTATTTAAGAATCATCTTGAGGTTCATCTGCTAAAACCAATACTATTTAAGATACATTAACACTTCAGGTCAGTATTGCAGTGTCATCTGAAATAACATTGATACCCACAAAATGGTTAGAAAAATGCATGTTATGAGGTTTAAATTGTCAATTAAAATGAAAATTGTCCTCCAAGTAGCAACACAAAGCTTTGGATGGATCTCTGTGCTCTGTACCTCTTTCCCCTGTAGCAGCCTCAGTTTCTTCTGTGTTTTCTCTGACATCTGCTGGGCTTGTCCAGATGAAACTTGGATTACTCTGGAATGTGTATGTGCTGGTGGGACAGGGTAGAGATAATCATATTTGAGTTCTTGCTCACTGGATTTGGGGCTTTCCCTCTAGGCACTAATGCTTCCTAAACATTGAAGGAATGTATGGCAATTCCACCTCCCCTTAAATGGTTTCAAAAGTTGTCACAAAACAGACAAATACAGAACAAAAAGCTGCTCTACAAATAAAATATTTTTAAATAAAATTAATCTATAACAGAAAAGAAACTCAAAACGGATTTTTTGTTATATTTCAGTATTTTTATTCAAAATAGAGGAACAGTTCAGGTTTTATGGTTCCATTTAACAGTCTACTAGCTCAGACCTTTTACTCTTTTCCAGGTACCTCACTGAAGTACTTTGTTTCTTATCCACTCTGCCCACTTCCTAGCTCATTGTTTCTGCATGAAATAAAAGCATCTCTCCTAAATGCTTCATTTTGGCTTTGAAAGATGCTTATTTGGTTTGGTTTATGGTTTATGGTTTGCCACCTGTTTCAGGGAGAAAAATGTATGACAGGTCACGGTAGAGACCTCTGTATGGTTTTTATTATGTCACTTAGTTAGCCCTTGAAGCAATTACATGACATATTGCACCTGTGATAAGTCAAACTTTTATCTAAATAAATTGCTGTGGGTAGTTGTAGTTCTCTAGAAAACTCCTTAAAAGTCAGGAAAGAGACTAGGAAATACTGATGGCTTGTGTCTCTCAAAAGAAAGAAAATATTTTCCTGAATATCTTTTAAAAGATTTGGGTGAAAAGCTCATTTGGTACCATGTTCAAAAAAGGAAAGCAAGCATCTAGATACCTTACTTGTTGCCTCATCTCTCTCAGTCCTCTCCCAAATAAACTTTGTCATGGTTTAGGAATGGTATTCCCCAGTTTAGTGCTCTCACCACCACCACACTGTCAGTTGTTTCCCCTCTCCCCCCAGCTGGAAACACAAAAGGCAAAGGTTGTGGGTTGAGATAAGCACCATTTACTGGAAACAGCAATGAGATAAAAAATAAACAGTAATAGCAACAATATTAATAACAAAATTGTACAAGGAGGACCCCCAGACAGCAACAGTTCCCCACCAGTTTCTTCCTGAAAGTAAGAGGAGGGAGTCCCTTTTCCCTGCCTCTGGCAATGAGGTAGGATGATAGAGAATAACAAGGTACACATGCCCAGACCACTCCAGGTTCCAGCTCCTCATGCCTACTGTGAAAAAAATCTCTGGTTTTGGCCAGGACAACTTGGCTAGGCTTTAGGAGAACTGGGGGAAGAGAAATAGATTTGTGTGAGTACCAGTGTTCTGTGCCTCTTTATTGACACAGATTTGGATTGCCTGGTTCAGTATTAGATGTAAGTGCAAATTAGTAATCTTAACAGACATATGGTAAGTTTGTTTGCAATCAGACATTTGAGATTGCCTCATAGAAATCTGGAGTTATATTGAGATACTGTAAATGTTTTCTGAAATGCAAATAATGGCTCCATGCACAATTCCATGTCCAAATGCGGTAGTCTCATGATATGATCTTAGGACAGAAACAACAGACCTTATTCCTGAATGATCACTCATTCCTGTATGAAAAATGGGGAGAATATTGCATAACCAGCCCACTTAGATATAATTGCAGCTATTCAGAAACCTTATGCTTGTACTGTGGAATAGTCTCTTTCTGTGTCAAGCAGATAAAATTAAAGCAGAGTTCCAGAAGCCCTGCAAGGAAAATCTCCTGATTTGTTGAAGACTTCTTGAAAAACAAAGGTCTTTTTTCTGGAAATTCTTGTTCCAGCTTGTTGGACAGTGGTTCTATCTCATTTATTAACTAATGATCAGTATCATTTTAATACAGAAAAGCTGATACAGAGCAGAAGCCTCATTAAGTAATGAGAGGATATCCTATGGTCAAGCTGAACTTAAGGGAGTGAAAAGGGAGGTCTGCCCTATGCTTGACTTGCAACTCATTCAGCTAACCTATTTTGGAGTTGAGATTTGGGTACTTTTTGGGGGGTTGGTTTATTTATTTTGTAGGTGGATTTAGCTGTGCTTATTTGGCATGGCTTTCTGAAAATTTGAGTTCTTGTGTGTTACCCCTTAATTGCTATCCTTGATAATTCTGTGGAGATAAAGGAACCAAAGTAGTTCAAAATCTGGTAGTGTGGGCTGTGCTTTGTGAGCCATTTCCCTGGCCCTGGGGTCAGATTGGTATGTATGGACCCACAACCACCCTACTTGTGGCTTAATCCCATACAGAGCAGGTGGCTTCAGTTTGTCAGTAGGAAGGTATTTGTGGGAGCTGTGAGGTGGTTTCCTGAAACTGTGACTGATGTAGGTCTAGGATGGCTCAAGAATGTGGTGATGGTGGACTGAGTCCATGGCACTACATAGCCTTTTAAAAGCTGTAAGAATTTATACTTCCTATCATTCTCAAATATGAGGAAAAGCATCCTCACAAAGCCTTGTTCTTCACTTGTTTTATGATTGGACATCCTCAGCTTTGCAGGCAGGAAGATGTGGGGGTGCCTTGTATGACAGAATATTGCCGTACGATGATGCTTGATGGAGAGGGTGAGAAATCTAGTGTGGTCTTGCCTGTTGGAACGAACCCAGGAACAATCTAACCACAAAAGCACTCCTGGGGTTTGTCTAGGGAAGGAATCCATAGTTCTGCTCAGTAACCAGTGCTGGCAGTGTTCCAGCATGTGGGCAATGCCAAAGGTGGAGGAAACGGGATCCCTGAATGACAAGAGGCGAGCCACACTAACAGCGTTGCTATTTTGTGGGAAATGCAATAGCTTGTAAGGAGCAGCAAAGTATCAGACATCCTGTGTTGATGACCTGACAACGAGGGAGCCAACACAGCTGCTGCAGGGAGAAGGAAGAGCAGTGAGATGTCTTTAGAGCTCCGAGGGGTGTAGCCCACTCAACCCCTAAGGGCAGGAGGGAAAGGCATGCCTCTACCAAGTTCACTCAGCAGCCCAGGAGATTTGCTGCTTGGGTTCTCCCACCGCCTCTGCTGAGCGATTACCACGCCGGGTTGGATTTACTGACACTTCGAAGACAGTGGGGCTAGGAAAACCTTCTGCTGGCTGGAGACAACAGACTGGACAACGTTGTGACAAAAGTGACCTAGGGATAACCGATCCTGCCTTGTGGGAAAAACCTAGATCAGAGAGTAGTAAAATTTTCAGTTATGGTACCAAGCTGTATTTTTTATTTCCTAAAATGGAGTGGAAATTTGAGAGTTGGGAGATGGTACTCCCGACGAGGTCAGATGCTGACAAGGTGGTCAGGTGCCATTAGGTCTTTAATTAAGTCATGAGTTTGCACAGATCACAGCGTTCAGAATGCGTGGCTCCCCGTTCCCGGGCATTTTCTCTGGCATCTATGGAAGCTTTCTGCCTATAGACTCCATGACCTCTTGAGACAATTTCCTCACGTCTGTCATGCACTCCTGCGCACTGATGCTGTATAAAGTTATGATCTGTTCTGCTTTTCGTGCACCCTTAAAAGGGAGAGGTACTCCCCAGAAAGCTGTAAAGTGGAATAGCCTGCCACTACTATCACAAACGAAATCCTAAAGCTCCAAAATACCTGCAAAAGGTGTGCTCAGAGATTAGAGAACTGTTGAAAATTTTTTCACTGGTACAAACACTTCAAATTAGTTGTGAGCAACCCTCGGCTGGAGGAAAAAAAACACCCCACTACCCAGGAGTTGGGCGTGTTTGGGCAGTTAGTATGTATCAAAATAAATTCTAGCAAACTAGGACGCTCCTTGTTTGTGCTTGTTCTGTTGACTCTCAAGTGTTTTTCCTACAGGAATTAATGTAAAACAAAAGAGCGGGAGGTGGGTGGGTAGGGACGTGAGATACACAGACGGTTTGAACCCTTAGGCACAGTATATATGACCTGAAGGGTGGAGAGCGGCATTATCAACTGGAGATGGCTTTCAGGAAGCAATTTTTTTTTCCTGCAGCCGGTTTATGGGTTTTGTGTGTGAAAGTTTTTGCTGCTTTTTGAAAAGCTATAATGTTACAAACGGAATTTCATTATCATCCTCTTTCTTCGATGGCCGGTGCCGTCAAGCTTAATCAAGAGGAATGAAGAAATGGGGATGGGGTTATAACCCTAGAGCAACACCGGGGGGGGCGGCGGCGAGGGGGCATTGTTAATACAAAATTCCAACGATTGCTATTTATCAGGAAAATGAACGTTACTACTGTGAAGCACAAAAAAATCAATGTCTTAAAAAACAACAACAGCAACAGAGGTGTAAAAATGAATGCGATTCTCGTGGACTCGTGAAAAGCATCTTCTCCAGCACTCTCTCTGCTGGATTTGTCTGCTGCTGCAATGTAGCGGCTCTGTGGTCGTGTGTTCCTGCTGCAGGGAGAAGGAAGAGCAGTGAGATGTCTTTAGAGCTCCGAGGGGTGTAGCCCACTCAACCCCTAAGGGCAGGAGGGAAAGGCATGCCTCTACCAAGTTCACTCAGCAGCTCCGGAGATTTGCTGCTTGGGTTCTCCCACCGCCTCTGCTGAGCGATTACCACGCCGGGTTGGATTTACTGACACTTCGAAGACAGTGGGGCTAGGAAAACCTTCTGCTGGCTGGAGACAACAGACTGGACAATGTTGTGACAAAAGTGACCTAGGGATAACCGATCCTGCCTTGTGGGAAAAACCTAGATCAGAGAGTAGTAAAATTTTCAGTTATGGTACCAAGCTGTATTTTTTATTTCCTAAAATGGAGTGGAAATTTGAGAGTTGGGAGATGGTACTCCCGACGAGGTCAGATGCTGACAAGGTGGTCAGGTGCCCTTAGGTCTTTAATTAAGTCATGAGTTTGCACAGATCACAGCGTTCAGATTGCGTGGCTCCCCGTTCCCGGGCATTTTCTCTGGCATCTATGGAAGCTTTCTGCCTATAGACTCCATGACCTCTTGAGACAATTTCCTCACGTCTGTCATGCACTCCTGCGCACTGATGCTGTATAAAGTTATGATCTGTTCTGCTTTTCGTGCACCCTTAAAAGGGAGAGGTACTCCCCAGAAAGCTGTAAAGTGGAATAGCCTGCCACTACTATCACAAACGAAATCCTAAAGCTCCAAAATACCTGCAAAAGGTGTGCTCAGAGATTAGAGAAGTGTTGAAAATTTTTTCACTGGTACAAACACTTCAAATTAGTTATGAGCAACCCTCGGCTGAAGGAAAAAAAACACCCCACTACCCAAGAGTTGGGCGTGTTTGGGCAGTTAGTATGTATCAAAATAAATTCTAGCAAACTAGGACGCTCCTTGTTTGTGCTTGTTCTGTTGACTCTCAAGTGTTTTTCCTACAGGAATTAATGTAAAACAAAAGAGCGGGAGGTGGGTGGGTAGGGACGTGAGATACACAGACGGTTTGAACCCTTAGGCACAGTATATATGACCTGGAGGGTGGAGAGCGGCATTATCAACTGGAGATGGCTTTCAGGAAGCAATTTTTTTTTCTGCAGCCGGTTTATGGGTTTTGTGTGTGAAAGTTTTTGCTGCTTTTTGAAAAGCTATAATGTTACAAACGGAATTTCATTATCATCCTCTTTCTTCGATGGCCGGTGCCGTCAAGCTTAATCAAGAGGAATGAAGAAATGGGGTTATAACCCTAGAGCAACACCGGGGGGCGGGCGGCGAGGGGGCATTGTTAATACAAAATTCCAACGATTGCTATTTATCAGGAAAATGAACGTTACTACTGTAAAGCACAAAAAATCAATGTCTTAAAAAACAACAACAGCAACAGAGGTGTAAAAATGAATGCGATTCTCGTGGACTCGTGAAAAGCATCTTCTCCAGCACTCTCTCTGCTGGATTTGTCTGCTGCTGCAATGTAGCGGCTCTGTGGTCGTGTGTTCTACCTCCCAACGAGTCTTCGTTCCCAGGAAACAGCAAGAATTTAGCGAAAGAACGAGCCTTTTACTTCCTGCTCCCCTCTTCGTTGCATTATGAGCAACCTTGTACCGTGCAGGCTTGGTCTGGCGTGCAGAACTGTGTGTAGCTTCCTCCCCATCGAGCAGCCCTGCATCCACCCCTGTGAGCCACAGCACTCCGGAGCTTTCCTTGCTGTCCCGCAATTTCCATTACACGGCTCCCAGCAACGCTGCAGGTTTTGGGGTTGCTTTTTTCCCCAAAAAACTTACAGGACAACGATGTAATTACATCACATAACCCTCGCTAACATGCTCTGTTCCTGCGGTCGTCACTGCTCGCAGAGGCTGCAGCGCCCCGAGGTAATTTAGTTTTGGGCACAAGGTTAAGAGCTGCAACCGCCCGAGGAAAACTTTCGCTTGGATTACCACAAAATCCCTAATTTTAGCAACGATCGCTGCAAGCGAAACTTTGCTCGGCTAACGGCCGGACAGAACGCGATGAGGAAGCGCTGGCAGCAGGATGTTGTGGCAACCAAACCGCACGGCCCTACCCCGCCGGGTCCCGCTCCGCGCCGGCAGCGCGGCCGCGCCCGCGGGCACCGCGCGGCACCGCGGGGCGGGCGGGGAGTCGGAAGAAGGCGCGAAAATCCCGCGCATGCTCCATGCCCGGCTCCCTCCGCGCCTTGGAGCGGCGGGCGGGCGGGTTGGCTTGGCCGCTCCGCGTGTGCCCGTGCGAGGCGCGCCGCGCCCGTGACGTCAGCGCGCAGCGTCAGGGGGACGCACAAAAGTGTAAGTTTCAATTTTTTTTTTTTAATTTTATTTTTAAAAAAGAAAAAAAAGAAGAGACGGGGGAAGAGTGGCGGGGTCGCGCGCGTAGGGTCCGTGGGAGGGTGGGGGGGGGATCGCTGCATTCGCTCGTCCCCCCTCGTTTACCCGCATCGCCCCCATTCCCGCCGGCAGCCCCTCGGCGGCAGCGGCGTTGGGCAGGTGTGCGGGGCCGCGGCGTGCGGGGCCGTGGCGTGCGGGGGCGGCCGGCCGGCCGGGAGCCCCGCGGGCTGGCGGCCGGCGGGGGCAGAGCCGCGCTGGGAAGTGACAGCCCGCCGGGGGAGACCCTCTTGTCCCGCCGCCTCTTCTGCCTGCACCCCCTCCCCCGGAGCGCGGGGAGGGAAGGCGGTCCCTGCCGGTGCCCTCTCCTCCCTCCCTGCTTCCCTCCCCTCTTCCCGGGCTGCCGATGTCGGTGTCCCGCCGCCTCCCCCCGCCCCTGCCCCCTCCCGCCAGGCCCGCGCAGCCGCCGCACATGTGCAGTCGGGCGCCTCCGCAGCGGCAGCAGCAGAAGCGGCGGCAGCAGCGCGGCGGCGGCGGGCGGGCGGTGCTCCCGCTCCGCGCTCCGGGTCCCTGTCTCGGGGCGGCGGCGGGGGATGGAGCCGGCTCTCTCTGCCTTCGGCCGCTCAGGTGCGGGCAGCCCGCGCCCGAGGATGGGAGCACCGGGGCTTGCGTGGGACGGCGGCGGGGAGCGCCGCCGGCGGCGGGTCGGGCACGATGGGGATGGGGACGGCGCGGACCCGCACTCCGCCCGCCGCCCCTTCCCCCTGCGGCCGCCGGCGGTGCCGCCGGGCGCGTCCCCCCTTGCCCGCGCCCCCGCCGCCGCCGAGGCGATTAGCGCGGCCCCTCGCTGCCGGGGGGAGGCGGCGCGGGGCTCAGGGCTCTGCCCGGGCGGTGAGGCCCCGGTCGGGGGGCGCGGGGTGCCCGGGGCGCAGGGGCGGCCGCCGGTCTGTGCCGCCCGGTGCGGCCGCGGCCCGTCCGCCGGCGAGGAGGAGGAGGAGAAAAGCGGGGCTGGAAGGCCCCGGGGGGAGCTGCCCCTGGGGCCTACTTGTGCCTGCTGCTGGAAATGGGGGTGGGGAGGAGCAGGAGGCCGTGATCGCTGCCCGCGCTCGGTGCTGGAAGGGGCGCAGCTGGACAGGGACCGGCCTCGCGTGGGATCGGGCACGGGCGGGGGAAGGGCACTCTCTGCCCGGGCACGGCTCTCCCCCGCCGTCGGGAAAGGAGTGCCCCCCACACGTGAGCGTGGGGCTCCAGGGACGAAGAGGTGATGATGGGAAACTTTTCCCTTTTTCAAAACGTGGGCTTTTTTCAAAAAGAAACCTAAATTGTACTTGGTAGTATTCAATAATTTCAATTGTAAAAACTTTCCCTCCTTTCATTTTTTATAGCTGGTGCTGTCTTTGCTTTCTGCTTTCCAGAAAATAGCATTGTCCCTGTGTCCTGCAGCCATCAAGATTTTAAGACGACTGGTTTTTAGTCTTTGGTAACATGGCAAAAGATGTAAGTATATTTGTAGCACATACAATGTGGAAGCATAGAATGTTGTTATTAACAAAAGCAAATGGGGTCATGCTTTATAATAGCTGGCATTAATGAATATGTGGAACTTTATCTACACTGTGCATCAAGCCTAGGCTGTTTTCCTGTAGACAGCGTAAACCAGCCTTCAGATCTGCTGCCATTTTTTCAGAGTGATTAATCTTGAGAATTCCCTATGCTAATAACAGCACTTGGGCCGTTGTCATTATGTGCATTCATACTGAACACTGAAAGAGCTTGGGTTTGGCTTGGATTGCAAAAAACCCAGTACGTGTTGTTCAGATGGCAGGGCTGTCGTTGACTACCTTTGTCAACTAACGTTGCCTTTCTTGAGTTCAAGAAGGCATCAGACATTTGAGGGAAGATGGCGCATTCTCCATATGCGTTCATTGTTTATCTCTGTCTACCAAAAGGTGCTCGTTAGTGTCTGTAAAAACCATCTTTGGGAACTTTCACCATAGATTTCCATTACTGCTATCATTAAGGTTTGCAGCTTCCATTCTGCCTGCCTCGTGGAGCATGTTTGTTCTTCACCCCTTCCTGTACTCATTAAAAAAATTTCAGTTTATTCTGGCTTTAAGATGTCAGTCATTGTTCATACCTAATATAATTGGGCTTTCATGTTGTCTTACTGAAAATAAGACAATATACTAGCCTGTATTCAAATTAGAACATATCTCCCCCTTCAAAAAACCCCTAAAAGACAACAGCATGCAAGCTAAAGAAAAGTGATACAACTCACTTGTTAGACAGCAGGTTGCAGCCTAATGTGGAATATTGCAGCCTTCAAATAGCAGGGATTTCCATGAAAGAGCGATTGGTTTAAAAAATAATCTTGTAGGAAACTTCAGTAGTTCAGCTGAAAAACATCTCAATGTGTGGAGCAGCAACCAGACATACGTAGTCACTCAAAGCTTGCCTGGAAGAGATAAGGGTGGCCAAGTACATTACAGATAGCAGAGTTCAGGGAATGATAGGCCGTATAAGCGGGAAGAAAACGAAAGTGGAGTGTGTTAGACTAGGAGATGAAATTGAAACGGTTCAAAGTAATTGAGATACCAAAGTGCATTTGTTTAATCCTAGCTTTTGGGAGAGAGATCAACTAAGTGAAGAGTAGCTAGCACCTGGAAATACAGATGAATGTCCTGCTAGATCTAAGTGAGAATGAGACATTTAAGAACAAACTTTATTTTTGAAACACCTAGTTTATTCTAGGAAAGACAGTAATTAATGAAGAAAGGAAGAAATAACCAACCTCATAGTAAACTTAAGAAATGAGAGAAGGTGCTACAGATCCAAAAAGAAATTGCTTTAGATATATTTATTAAAGAAGTAATAAACTGAATTTGGAAAAATGAAAATCTAGGTCAGGTTTTAGGCAAAATTTTAAGTGTACTTGAGCACTGGAGCAGGGTAGCTAGAAAGGGTATGAAATCTTAACTGAATATTGTCTAACTTGTTCTTAAAAACATGTACATATACTTCAAACCTGCCTCAGGGAAGAAATATGAACTGCTTACCTTTTTGCAGACTGTACCCACCATTACATGACACCTAAAATGTGTAGTGAGTGTTGGGAAGTTTTAAATTTCTAGGTCTGAATATGGGCCCTATGAATTGTGGTTTAATGCTACAACATAAAGATGTTAATTGGTATAACACTTAGTTTAATTTTCAGAAGGGAAGAGATGTATTTCCATATTTTTGTTCAAAGTCCAAGTTCTTTTTCAAGCAGAATAATGGAATTCAGCATGATACAGACAGTATCACTAAATTTCTGGGCACTGAGTCTCTGAAAACCCGTGTTGCTGTAAATTTAAACATTCTGATGTGAAAATATTGCTGTGATTAATGGCTTGTGGTTCTGCTATGTCACCCATCAAGTGCTCTAACTGTCTGTGAGATGTAGTGGTGAAGAAGATGGCATAGCTGATGATTGCTCCTGCCCCTTCCTTCCCTTTTTCTCAGCAGAGCTGAGATGGCTAAACTGTGGGAAGGGCTGTGCTGCTACAATCCTAAGTCTGGGATTCAGGTGCCATTTCCATGGCCAGGAATGTTCAGAGTGCTCCAGCCTGGGAGTGCAGGCGAGGTGTGCATCCCACTGGTGTCCTGTGCTGGGGCCAGTGTGCCCTGGTGACAGTGGAGCAGGGAGCCCTCCACAAGGGGAAGGTGTGGAGACAGTGCTCCTGCTTTATGCTTCTTCCTGCCTGCTGCAGGAGAGCACTTTTCCTTTTATTGTTCCCATCCAGTTCTTCTGATGCCTCTTTTTAAAAACTAGAATTCGATAAGACCTGCTAGAAAAGTCAAATACTTCTAAGAGTTTGCAGACTGAGACTTTACTTGATAATTGAACGCACTGGGGAATGTGATGGAGAGTACTGGCAAACCCAGTGAAATGTTTTTATAAAGTATTAAAGAATTGCAAAAGTAGTGATCAGGTAAGCTAGCAAAATAATGTTTATGAACTATATGGTCCAGGTCTAAATTCTGTGAAGTATTACTTTAAAATGTATCTCTCTAATGCTTTTCAGAGTGAACAACCAAGAGAAAATAAGAAGCAAAACATTGACTTTAATTTTTTTTTTTCCATTTATATTTTGGGGTTTTATGCAAAATACTTTGATTTCCTCAGCAGTAGTCAGGAAGCTATGAGGTGGGGGGAAAAGGATTCATTCATACATAGCACCTTAATTAAGAGCCTGCAGGTGGAGTTTAAGTGCATAATCACAATTTTATAGCTGGATAACATGAAAAATGGTAATGTAAAAAGAAATACCAGCTTGTGAAGGTTAAAGTATCCATGGGTATATCAGTTTATGTTTTGGGTAGGGGATCTGAAGTGCAGTAAAGATGAGGGACAAAAAAAAGAAGCACTCATTTTCCAGTGTGATCTCGTAATAGCAATAAGCACAACCATTTTTGAGTTTGTGAGCACCAGTGAAGCTAAGAAGCAATTCTAACAGAATCAGGCAGATGTGGTATATCAGATTCAAGTCAGGACATCTTAGTTCTTAGAAAGACTTTACTGTTTGTAAAATTAAAAAAAAACACAATGAAAAAATAGGTGTGGACAGGAGAGCAGCAATTGCTGTATCTCAGGGACTTGGATACCTTGAGAGTGAGTATCATTGGATCATTGCATTGCTTTTCAGAGTCTGAATGACAAGTTGAAGTGAGTAGGTTTTGGTACAGTTTTACATCTACATTTGAACTGTGTGGGAAATTTCTTGGTGATTGCATATGGGCAGTCTCCAGAGACTTCATCTTAGGCAGAGCTCCTCTTTCTGGTTAATCAATGTCTCTCTGAGGTGGCCTCATCTCCTGTGAACTCTTCCACTACTTACAAATGTGGCACCTTCCAGGCAGGAGCTGAAGGAGCCAAATGTACAGCCGAGGTCCTCAGTCCACTTGTTCTCCTTACTGGATTCATGGGGGTAATAGTGGGGGGGGAAAGCAATTCCCTGTGTGCAATGGTCACCTGTCCACCCTTGGCATGCCTAAAACTAGCCGGGATGCTGCTTTGAATGAAGTAGAAGGAATTACTGTAGCAAGAAAGCAAATTTGATACATTAATTTTTTTCCAGCTTCCACACTGCTTGCTGGCCACTTTTATATTCAGTTATATGCTGAGAATTGCCTGTAAATTAAGATGATACTTTTTTTAGTAGCATTGGTTAATGTACCTTCTACCATTGAAGTACCAGCTTCTGTAGCATGGCTGAAGATCCAATTTCTGGTGACCATGTTTCTCCCCTCAGTTACTTCTGTCACTGCTGAACTGTTGAGGCCTCTCAAAAAGCCATAAGGAAAGAGAAGCTTGTGGATTATTTTCTCCAAGATTCAGTGCTACATAGGAGAAAAAAAGCAGGAACGACGGAGTTTATTTTCTGCTGAATTTCTGTATTCTTAATACAACCACTTGCAGGAACTGGATCTGTTATTGAGGATAGTCTAATGCATGCTGTTATAGTGAATATCGAAGAGAAAGGGGCTAGACAAAAGGAATGAGTATGGTTCCTTCTGATCTCCAAAATTACACTCATCAGAATAGATGAGTCATATAAATTAAATATTCTTATCTAGGTGTGTTGTTTGTTATTGTTTCTGTTGTTCACCATTAGTGGATGGACTGCTTCAAGCCATGTAAAAGATAACTTGGAAGTTGGGAAAAAAATTAGAAAAACTTTTGAAACCTACATACCACTGTTAGCCTTCAGAATTTCTCACAGACTAAAATACCTTTCTTGAGAATTGTTCTTGAGTTACTGATTCATAGGTAACTGACAGTGGTGTTGGCTTTGGAACTGCTTTTTCTAAAATTAGATTTTTTAATTTATTCTTTAAAATTATGTTCTACTGTCATCTTCTGCTTGAATTATTTTATGAGGGATTTTTCTCTTGATCCCTGGTTTGCATAAAAATTACTGTGTCTCTTTAGTTTTTTATGTTTTACTTTCATGAATCTTACGGAGTAGTAGATATGGCACCTATATCCAGTTTTGCAAAGGAAGCCCTGTGAGCATGTGGAAATATGAGGACACTGTAAAAAGTGCAAAAAGTTCATCACCTGATCTGACATTACTGTTTAAGAGATGTACAGATGTGGGAATTAATGCTGGTGGTTTATTTTAGTTAATTATTCAGAATACATTTAGGTATGTAGCTTAATCTAGTGAATTTATTTCACAGTATTACTAAGTATTTTGCTCAAAAAATGTTTAAAAATACCCACAACAAACTGTTTTTTTCACACAGTTCTGCTGGATAGCTTAATAGGGCTGCTGGTTTTGTGGAAAGTCAAAATCTGTGCTTTTGTATTAATTTTTTGCCAGAACACCGCAGAAGTTGTACTTTTTAATAAAACTTCCATGTGATGTTTCTACATCAATCTTGAGCAAGTCTAAAAAAGTTAAATTTGGGATGAATTGAAAAGAAGAACCAAATGGAAAACACTTTCTTTTGGACCTTTTTTACATGATGCACTTTCAATCCCTAGGAATTATTGAGAAGTCTTCAGAACATTTTTCAGAGTTTTCCTAAAATACCAGCATGCATTTCTCCTTTTATGTTTATTTTTGGGTTATGTACTGGAAATTTCGTTGAGGCGGACTAGAGAAGTTAAATCTTTGAGGAATCTCAAGTGGTCATGCACCTTCTTTGATACCATTTTAGTTCAGTAGCTTGATCTACTTCTCTTTTGCCTTTAGTGAGTTCTAACATGTCCAGAAGTTTGCAAACTAGTGATCAAATAATATTATGAAATGAGGTCATCTAAAAAGGCATCTCTGTTTGGGATTTTGAATGTTGCTAATTTTTTTAATTTGCCTTTTCAAAGATGGCAAAAGGAAAGTGATCTCTAAGCTTCTTTTATACATTCCAGGCATGCAGTCAGAGCTGGCTGTTTCCTATGTTGGGTTGTATTATAAAATCAGGAAATAGCAGCTCAGAAGTTGCCTGTCACCTTGCCAATTTATTTGTCTAAATGAAGCATTTTCTTGTAGCCTGTAAGTGTTAAACTTTATTAATTGTATGTGCCAGTTAATGGTAGTGGTATGTTGCAGTATTGTACTGAATAACCACACTATGATGGCAACAGACTCAACAAAAACGCAGATTTCAGAAGTTAAGTTACTTTGGGGATCAATTGTTTTAATGTTTGCATTTGATTGCGTGATTATCTATTAATGGAGATTTATTATGGCTAATTAGGAGTGGGAAGAAGAATGGATCAACCTTTGCTAAATGTTGTCTATATTGAAACAGTTCTCAGGTAGAAGACAACTTGGTTTTAAGGATAGACAATGATCCATGTTCCCCAAAAATGCTTCTGGTTGCTTGTCTTGTGTTACATTAAGTTTGCTAAGGGTTCCAGTATTGCATTATTGGTTACACAGACTTGGTTGAAAGTTGCACTGTGGGCCACTCTAGCCTTGTAATACACTGATAAGGAGGTTGGTGGTTCTGGAAGGGTCCTGTGCAATGTTATTTGTTGATTTTGGCTGTGGTTCAGGTGCTGATGGAGAAGCGGCTCTGAAGTCTTGGTTTGGCTGGGAAAAGTCTCTTATGGTCAAACCTAGAGTGGTTGCAGGATGTAGTTATGGAAGTTGCTGCTGCTGGTACCTCCACATGTGATTATTTAGTCCAGGAGGACACAACTGATGATTTTATTTTCTGGTTAATTTATGTGGTAAAAGTGGAAAAACGGTGCTTTGATGTCACATTCACCGCTAGGAGTCTCACATTCATTTCTGCTTCATTCTTACAACTTCATGGTTAGTGCCGGGGACATCAGCTTTCAATTTTGCAAGGGTTGTATCACTTGAGCAATTTAATAACTGTAAGAACGAACACCATGGAGTGACTTTTCACTCTTGAGGTGTTTTTGATCTGTTGGCTGCTTAGACAGGACCACCATTTGACTTGTCTTCAAAGTGAGTTCTTAATTTTTGCTGCATTCTGGATGTGTTGCTCTTGTCAGAACGAAAAGCCAAGAAGCTAATGGTCTTGACATAATCTGCAATAAAGGAGATCTTGGGTGTCATTTTGTGTATTGCTCAGTGTCCAGCTTACCTGCAGTATCAGCAGAGCCTGTTTTGACAATGTTTGAACTTCTCACCTCTATTTAGCTTTTTGCCTTCACAATTCTGTGGTATCCAAACCTTTGTTTTAATGCTTTGGCTATGCTTTGTTAGTTAAGGTGCTAAAAATTCAAAAATACTCTTTGGAAAGCTCATTTCTGTGGTGTAACTCATTGCTGAGTGGTTGGCAGATACATTAATTTTGAAGATAATGTCATGATCTGAGGATGTGATATGATTATCTTTGTTCCAGAAAAAGGCTACTGAAGCACAGTAAAACAACACATCTGAGAATTTTGAACAAAAACTCCTCTAGCCCGACTTCAAACGTTTTTATGCAATTTATACAGTAAAGAATAGTCCTCACTGGCTTAATTTTCAAAAATCCAAATATTTTAAATTTAAGAACTTTTTGCCCTTTTCTACAATATTCTTCTACTTAATATCTTTATTGCCCTTTAATTTTTGCAAAAAATGAAATGGATGTCTCATAATAATCTTTTGTAGTTGGTTAATAATTCATTCCCAGAGCATGTTTGTTCTGGTCCCTGCATGAGATGAGAAACCAATGGGGAAAGTAGTTCATTATCATCTTCTTATAAATGACATTTGCATATGGATAGGGATGAAAGAAGAATAAAGGTTGTTTAAGCAGTCTTAAAATAAGGTTGTTTATTTCTGATTATAAGCTTTATTCCAGTTCCACTTTGTAACTTTGCTTTATTTTCTGTTGCTTCCTGATACTGAAATAAGGCAAAAAAAAAAGTAACCCTGCATTGTCAATAAAGTGGCCCACAGTAAAATGGCATGGCATGGAGCCTTTGGACATGTTGCCTTTAAAATGACTGGGGATCATCATGGATGGAGTTAGCTGCAGTTTTGCACAAGATGGGTGGTTGTTTGCTAGTTGGCTTTGCAAATGCCTGTAGACAGCAGAGGTATCCTCCTGGTCATGGAATTGTGGAACTTTTATGGTTGGAAAAGACCTCCAAGATCAAGAAGTCCAACCATCAACCCAACAGCACCAAATGCCCTGACAAGCTCTGGGTGGAAATGCTTTTCTTTTCCAATTCCTCCATTTTCTGTCATTGCTACTTCTTTCCTAATTTATTTTGAACTTCTCTGTCCGAGTTCCAGCTTATTTCCCCTTTCAGTTGTAGTTTAGGTTGTGTTTGTTTTCCCACTTCCCATGTTCTTCCCTTCTTCTCACAGGATTTGATGTCATTGTTCCATTGAAGCTCTCTTAGGTTCTCATCAGTTGTATTGCCTGTACTTTTTCAGTGACTCACAGTTTCTCTACCTCAACTCCTAATTCTGTCATCTTCCATCTGATGTTCTAGCTCATTTTCTGTGTGTTTTCCATTTGTCTCTTTTTCAGACTGTCCCATTCTGACTCCCATTCTTTAACCATTTTTGTATCTTTGGCACCTGTATCTCTTTGTCAAACCTAGCCCTGTGCCTCCATGCTCTATGGGCGTGATCTGCTGTTAACAACTGTTCTGAGAATCAACCTCGTAGCAGGTGCCTCTGTTTCCATGTATCTCTACCCTTTTTGCTCTTCTTTCAGCACTTTTTCAGGTAGTGTTCTTAAAATGGGCTCATTACTTAGAAGCAAGGTAGAAGGGGTATTTCTGTGGCACAAAAGCACCCTTCTCTTCCCCATACTTATTTGAAGTAGTGTGGGGCAGTGTGCGTCTCGGGTTAAATCTGATGCACATAGCACATGTACCCATTCAGTCTTGTTTTTGTCAGATAAAGTTCTTGGTTTTATAGGTTCTTTGTCCTTTAGTCCAAATTCACCTTGCATATTTTCCTGTTTAGTTTAAAGGTTCAGTGAATAATTTGATGCCAGTTTTTATTAACAAATTGAATTACAAGACTGGAAAGCTGGGGAAGAAATTATATTTTTGTTGTAAGGATGTTGATTATCTAGTGCATAACTTCAGAGACTGCAAATAGTAGTTTGTTAGTAAGATACTAAATTATTCTCTTGCAATCTTTAGGAATTTTTTAATGACTGAAAATCTCTGCATCTTCAGAAAATTTTGTTTCAGTTTAACTTGAGTCCCAACAAAAAGATACTTCCCAGTTTTCTGATTTTCAGGCTCAGGGCACTCTAGTGCTTTTCAGTTTTCACTTGTAAACAAAACAGAAATAGACTTCCCAGTCCCTAGGACTGCTGATGATCTCATAGCAGGCTAAAGCTAACTTTAGTTGATCTTTTATATGTTTAGTTCTTCAGTTAAATTCTTTTCCTTGGGAGCTCTGAACAATGAGCTGAGAACAAACCTTGGTGAAGGTTGGGATCTGCACTCCACCACAGCTTCTGCAGTTCAAATTACCAGATCTACAGATTTGTCCAGCGGACTTTACCCTCCTTTCTGGTGCTCTGTGGGGAGATACTAAGTTATTACAGCTTAGATGCTGTGTTGGATGTCAAAAGCTATTTGTTAAAATCATTGTTGGCTTTGTGGTGGTGTGTGAAGGATGAAGGCTGTATCTGTATCTGCTGCCTGTTTAGGGTTTCAGGGGTTTCTTTTTGTAGCTGTAGAGAAGTAGACATAGCCAACATGTGTCTTCAAAGAGGCAAACTTTGCTGAATTGTGAAGTTGAACACACTTAATAAGCTTTCAAAATCAGAAGTAAAGAGCATTATTATTTCAAGCAGCCCCAGGATCACCATCAAAGGATGTAACGCATTTTGAGATTGAGGATCTTGAGAAGATAAGAAGAAACTGTGGAATGCAAAAAGAATACATAGGAAAATAGTAAAAATCCAAATACCTTGTTACAAGTAGCTTGATAAGGCCTAAAAACTAAGTGTATTTTCTCATCAAAAAATAGAATTTCCTTGATGTCTAAACCCTTCCTGACAGAAAGTTACCTTTCCATTGGGGAAAATCCAATACTTTTTCCTGGGTGGGTGTTTTTGGGAAGGAGGGAGGGTGTTGGTTTTGGTGCTGTTTTGCGTTTTTCTTTTTTTTCTTTTTTTTTGGTTCATTGTGAATCTGCAGCTATAATAAATGGAATGGGAGCTATAGTCCACGTTTTCCTCTATTTTCTTTCTTTTGGGTGCTGTGCTACATGCATCCCAGAGGAGTAATCCTGGTGCTTCCTCCAAAATAACCTGGCTTGAAAAACAGGGAGAATGTCCTCAAAATGCATCCTGAGAGATGTTTTGTCTAGTGTTTCCATTTCAGAACAGTGACACCAGAATTCTCTATGGGATGGAAGTTTTGCTTTTCAGTTTTCTTTGACCAAAACTTGTCCCTTCAATTAGGGATAAGTTTTGCTCACCTTAGAATTAAAAGGTTATTCAGAAGTGTGAAGAGCATACTGGCACTGGATTAACAGAATTTTCACTAGAAATGAGTTTTCACTATGAATAATAGCAGCTGGGGGTTCTGTCTCACTGTGGGATTCATGGTTTTCTTTCCAAATAGCTTTCTGGGGTCTTTCTGGGTATATGCTTACAAATGAGTTGAGTATGTGCTATTTTAACTGCTAGAGGTGAACCTTTACTAAGACACTGCTAGAAAGGTGTGGAACTGTAACTTCTATATTGCTCATTAGTGTTGTGGTCCCTGAGGAGATCCTGCTTGTTATTCAGTGATTGCTTTTCTCTGATTTTTCCCAAACTGTATTCTTGCATTGATTAAGTGTGGTGTTTTTTCCCCGAATGTTCTCTAGTTTTTCAGTGACTTTTTTACCTTCAGTCTCACAAAAGCATGGTGTAGGGCATGTATCATTAACCTGAGCCTTTGTAATGCTAGATTAAATTACAGGTTTTGGAGTTGCATATTGTTTTGGGTAATATTTTTTACTGTATGTTTTAATTGTGAAGAAGAAGACTTGAAGCTTATGAGATTATTTGATGCTATGATGTTGGTTCATTTACTTAAAAAGAATCAAAAAAAGATTCTACTGGAGACATTCTAATTTGAAATAAATAGAAAATGAAAAGAAATCATAAGTACTTGATTACTGAATTGCCTAATTTTTCAATTATTGAAATAGTGATTTGCATTAATACCTGAATTTGCTGAATATCACAGCTTAAATATTTGGTTTTGGAATATCACTGTAACTGACATGCACTTGGTGCAGGTTTGCCTTTGCATATTAAACCAATGAATGGATTTAATAATTCAAAATTATTAAATTCATATGCTTAAAAGAAAGACATTACAGATAAGATACCCATTTTCTTGGTGGTTTTCTGATCAAAACCACAATATATTAAATGCTTTTCCAGTCTCATTTATAATCATTTATTCTCATGGAAAAAAGAATTTGCAGGTGTCCTGAGTACAAGCCTCTTTCTGCTGTGGAATACAAACTTAAGTATTGCAATGAAAGAAATTATGACAATGAGACTGCACTTCCTGTGTGGTTTAACACTTATGGTTTGAAATTTAGATAGAATGGGAGCATAAGGTAACACTTAGCCAAAAATTTTCCTTCATGTTTTCCCATGGAGTTCCAGTGTTCTGGATTGTCATGCTGCTGTATTGTAGCCCTAATAACATCTTTGTACACAATACTGGTCTCATATTGATGAGTATACCTTTTACTTTGGAGGTGTCTGATGTAGTCTGTTGCCTTTCTGGATAATGTGGTTGAGTGTGATAAAGAGTGAGGCTTATAAGGAGTTCTGGTGCCTGGGAACAGGGTGGTAAAACCGTCCTCTGTTCGAGTGGGTCTCAGAAATCCCCGCTGTGGGCAGGGAGGACAGGCAGTGTACTGAAGCAACTGAGAAGTTGTGGCAGCCTCTCTATGCTATTGTGTTACTTTTAGGAGGGGGGCATGGAGGACAGAACTGCCACAGACTTTTCATTCCATCCATCACTTCTACTCTCTGCCCACTTAAGGTTTTGCTGTGCATCCAGGTCCTCATTGCTGCATGCCATTACAGGCCACTGCTCTTTATGCCTTTATTCCAGCTTGTCTCCTGTGCTCCATCATCTTCTCTCCCCATTCACTGAGGAGAGAAAGTTTCCTGCTTCTTAAAGTTCCCTGTCTTTGGTAAGAAATCCTTGGTCTGATATACCTGGATAATAGTGGCTCCACAGCATCACCTAGTGGCTTCCTGGCTTCCTCGTTTTCCCAAACTTCTGGCAGATCTCAAGTCGGGCTCTTCAGGTAGACTTGTTTGTAATGGGGAAGGTTTTGCTGCTTTGGCTGACAGCAAAGCCCTTGATCCTTGCTCAGGGATGTCAGGATGCCTGTGTCTACCTGCAGTGTGCAAAATGCAGCTCAGGACTTTTCAGCCTCTGGAGCACCATATGCTACACTGTGCTTAGGTACAGGTATTGATTTTCTTGCTGTTGTTTCTAAATGGAAACAGTGTGTCCCGTGTTCATTAAATTTTTTTTCAGAACTGTTCTGTCTGCAGGTACAAAGAAATTACTGCATTCTGTTCTCTATTCAGTTAACAGTATTTTGAAAGTAATCACTGTTGTGAGGCTTTTCAAGGGATGGTGATGGCTTTGTAAACCTTATGTCACCCTTTACCTTTTTTCATTTTAGAGGTTTGTATTCTGATCTTTAAAGAAATAATAATTGAAAGGCTCAATATATTTCTTATTAATGATATTTTTCCTGATTAGAATGGTCCAGGCACTCTCCACTGCCTGTGCTGTTTTTGCTGTAATGTTTTTACCTTGTGTATTAGGTGAGTAGTATGTACAGAGAGAAAGGTGTAGTTGCAGTTGTCTGTTAAAACAGTGCATACACACTGTAAGAGCTTAGGACACAAATAGCAAAGTCAGTGAACACTTATTTTCTGCTTGCTCTAAAGAATATGGCATTTAAAAAAATCAAGACCTTAAAATTTAACAAGTACTACACCCCAAACAGTTCATAATGGCAGGTTTGTGACAAAAAAAGTGGTAGTGACAAAAGAGTTGTAGAGGCTACTGGTAAGATACCTTTCATCTTTACCAATAAAAGGCTATCTGTGTTTGTAAAATTAATAAGAGTTGCTTTCTTTAACAGGCTGGACTAATTGAAGCCAATGGAGAACTTAAGGTGTTTATAGACCAAAACCTAAGTCCTGGAAAAGGTAAGAACACAATTCTTAGTTAGACTCTCCATTTCTTGATTTTTAGTTGTTATGCATTTTACTGGCTTTAAACTGCTTTCTTAGCATAGCTTTTGTAAAGTTTTTCTTAAGTTACATAATCAGTAAGGAAACTGTAGATTTGCTGTGGTTTATAATTGTCCTAGAACTACAGGTGCAGTTCAGTGGTGGTTTGTCCTACATGTGATCTCCTTAGTGTAGCTTGTGTTGAAGTATAAAGACCAGGATGTTCTGAAGCATCTTTGGGGCACTGTGTTTTAGCAAAAGTTTAAAAAAATGCAGAGGGGTAGAAGTTTAAAATGGGTTATGACAGTTTTTATGATAGTGCATCCACTCTCCTGCAAGCTTATCTCAAAATATATTGTGAACAGAACTGTTTTGGTCTTGCAGATAATGCCTGTGCATGTATGATAATTTAATGCCATTAAGCAATTGAATAAAGCACAAGATAAAAATTTGAACTTGAATTTTATATGCGAGCTAAAGAACTGAGAGTGCCTAAGCTTAGGAGGTGCACTTTCCCTGTTAGCATAGTTGGGGGGAAAACCAGAAGGGACACTACCACCTGCAGTTCTGGACAGCTATGGCATGTAAACCTCTTCTGTAAACTGATAATGTTACATTTGAAGACTACATTTCATGTATTCTTACAGGAGGGCTGTTTTCATAGCCAGGCTATAGAACTCTTCTCCAATTCCAGTAAAATATATTCTTGTCAGTTTATGCATTCTGCTGGTGACAATTGTTTATCAGGTTAATAATTTTCTTTGGCACGTTTGCCTACTCTTTGTAAATAACAACTGAGTATCTTAACAGTCTTTACTAGTTTGACAGCCAACTAGCCACTGTCTCCTGGATTGCTAATCAGGTGTGCTCTTTGTCCCCTCTGTTTTCCTTATTGTATCCTTTGGGCCTGTTTGATTGCTTTCATCAACTTTCTTGAATACAAGTGACTTAAACAGGATGTGTGACTCTCAAGTGAGGTATCAGTCATTTTTGTATGGAGAGATCAGTAATTTTTCTGTGCAACATCATGTTTGGTTCATGTATTTTGGTGAAATGGCCATTTTCCTTTGTTGTTGCTTCCAAGTAATGACAGTCTGCTTTATTCTTGTGAGTGACAGAGGGTGCCCTTTGATAGGCTTGTATGAAATAAGGTGAAATTTATATTAGCACAGTCATCTGCTTATTGTCTGTAAACCTTACTGTTGACTACTCTACTGGCTTTAAGCATTGATGGAATATTCCAGGACTCACAGATTATCCTGTAGTCCAGTTCAGGTGAACTCCTTTAGTATTACTGCTCTAGTGTTTTGTATGCCATTCCAGGAAGCCATTTGGCTTCTGTCACCACCACCAGGTCCAGCAGGTATTTTATTGACATCTCCCTAGACTCTGTCTTGGACCTTTCCTTGTCTAAAATGTACATTGCTCTACAGAAGGGGGGTGTCCCATGAATCTGTCCTCTTCTGCATTTGGTGGAAGGGGCACTAAGAGTTGAGTAAAGACAGGTATTAACTGTCAGAGGTGTATTTCTGTAAACACAGTCACACCCCCCTGAGCTAGACAAGTGTGCAAGTAGGTACCTGATCCTTAACAGCTGTACTGTATGTCCTAACCCTGTGATTTGATTTTTTTTTGCAGGGTAGATACTTTAGGAGGGTACATTTTACACCCACATGGGTGTCTAGACCCTGTTGCAGTCAGTGGAGATCTAGTCAAAACAGTGCAGTCTAGACAGCAAGAACTGGAAATATGGCTCTTCCATTATTACATAGATCTTTAAGTAGAACTGCTCAAATTGGAGGGCATTTTATTGCTTATAGAATTTTCTAAATAAATTCACATTATTAAATAGTTTATTATAGCCCTGCACTTCGTTCAGTTTGAGAGTCAGGCTCTCTACTCTCAATGTATAACACAGCAAACTGAACTGTCCTCAGCCCATCTCTGCATCTCCTTGCTTTTAGGGGAGTTCTGTTAATAGACAGTAACTAATTCTTAATATTGAGAAGAAACAACTATTTCTCTTAGTTTCATCAGTTTGTGGGTCTTGTCTCTAGCTTGTCTGTATTTTATGTACAGGCTCTGTAGTTTTAATCAGAGTTTAAACTTGCAAATATTTGTCACTGAAGTACTCAGATATGTATCAATTTATTCACTGAAGTAATACTTTTTTCCTTTGCCACTTTTTATAATTTTTAGGGGGTTTTGTGCAGTCTTTAAATGTTGACTTTGACAGCTACACACAAAAGTGCTATGCTCTCTCTAAAAGTAGCTGTAGTATATAATGTCTGCATTGCATGCCATTATATCAACAAAATGCTGTCCTCTGCTATTTCTTAAAATCTGTGCAAAATTTCTCTTAATTTCATGATGGAGAGGATTCAGTCCAGAGCAATAGTGGAGAAAGCTTTCCATAGGGTAGCAGAAGTGTATCTGGTATACTTTTTAGGGAGAGTTGAAGGTGGTTAGGGGAAAAAAAATCTTTATGTTCTTATCTGGTGGTCATTATTAAAGGGTTTTTTGGTGTTTTTGTTTGTTTGTTTGGGTTTTTGTTTTTTTTTTTTCCTCATCTTCCCCTTTCAATCTGTATTTCTTTTAAGGAAAGAAATTTTCTATTTTCCTTTATATTTCTTTTCTGGAAGTTGCAAGTCAATCACAAGAAGAGATTGAGAGTACATTGCATGATTGATACTGGTTGTGGGGCGGAATCTCCCTGCTGTGTCAGATGAGGGGTTTGTTTAGCCCAATCTGCTGCCCTTGACAACAGTAACGGGGTAGGCCCTTGAGGGAGAATGCAGGAGCCTGGCTACTTTTTGCAGTTCATTCTTCTTACTGCTCCTGCAGCTCTCAGAGTCACTGGATTAGTAGTACCAGAGATTGCATTCCATCATAGTTTTGGAAAAGTCCAACTTTGAAACTCAGCGAAATTGAGAAGAAAATCCAACAAGAAATCTGTTACTTGCTTCAGTTTCTACTTGTTGCTAGCCAGATGTGAAAGGAGGAGGAGTTCAGCTGTCAGAGGAATAAAGGTTTTAGGGGGATGGTAGAGGACAAAAAATTACTTGTGTGCTGGGTCATAAGGACATGCTTGCAAAAACAGGGTTAAAGAGAAAGAGCAGAATATTGTTGCTGAAACTGTTGTATAACATTGTGGTCAGCAGTCTGTAAGGTACGTGACTAAGTGGTATATGACTATAAGGTATATGACTCAATTATGAGAGATAAGCAAAGATGGGCTCTTCTGGTCAAAACCAGTTATGATGCAAAAATTCTCACAGCCTGAGAAGATTTGTTGCAATGCTTTCAAAATGGGCTGTGAATGAGCTTCCGTAAATTTTTATTCTGCACTGTCAGAAGTGTGGTAACTGGATAAGTTCTTTTCAGACTTGAGTTTTGGTGGTAGGGTTATGTTGCTGTTGTTTCTTAGATGAATAATAAAGAGGGAACATCACCATCTTGCTGAACAGTTATGCTGAAAAACCTCTTGCTCAAAAAGTCCTAAAGATTTGGAATCAGATAGAGAGGGTATGTTCCAGAATAATCTCTGCATGCAAGTCTTATCCATACATTCATTCCCTGACTGTTCATTGATGTCTGCTGACAGAAACAGGCTACCAGTGTAGAAAACCTTTTTGCTTTAGCAAATGTGGACATGCTTCCAGTATCTCATGGAGAGACTGATCTCAGAAAGACTGGAATCATCCATGAACTCCAGATTAGGATTTGTGTTTTAAAGCAGAGACAGACTTTATTTGCTTTAAGAGGAGAAAACAGTATGTAAAAAACACCAAACAAAAACACAAGAAGCCCCAAAATCCCGAACAACAACCCTGAGAAGGTTTGTTTATAATGAGTAATGCATGCAATTTTGAATAAATTAGTCTTGCACATAAAATACCTTTCTGGACAATGCCCTAAAAATTTATTGCTTCAAAACCATCTCTAGTGTGAAGTAAGAGGTATCAACCTATTTGTGGTAGAAATGAGAAGGCAGCTTGTGTTTCCTCCAGTGCTTGTGCAAACTCCAGAAGAAGTTGCCTGTAACTTTGCCCATGTTTTCTGATACCCCTGTGTTTTTCTGTTACTAGAGTGTAACTCTCCATATAGCCCTGAAAAAACAGTATTACTGTGAAAGGTTTGTTTTCCTTGGTAGCCAGGAAGGGGGTTTCCAATTGGCTAATTAATTTTGAGAGTTAGCAAATACATCTGGTTTGGAAAGATAGAAAGAATTTTTAACAGGGGCTGAACTAGTAAAACTTCCTTATGAGTTTGTGTTTTCTATTACTTATTTGGCAATGAATTTTAGAAATTGAGAAATTTTGCTGTTTCTGGAGGTTACATTTTGAAGAAAACTGTTACATTCTGGTCCTTGCCATATTCAGATGTGTATTGCTATTTAAGTATTAAATAGAACACTATTCAAGTCTAATCACGCCCCTCACTTGTGGAGAAATTTGGATGAAAGAAATTATTTCCTTCAGATGAGTGTGAGGGAAAAAATAACCAGTGGTATTAATACTGTATTGAAATTAAAGCCCTTAGTTTAAAAGTTACTCAGAAAGAAAAGTTGGATCTTCTCTTATGCCAGTAGGTGGCATTATTGGTATGTAACCAGGAAGTGCTTGTAAGGTGTGTCTCTAGCTCCTTTCGCTGCTTACACTTTAAAAAAGTGTTCATAATCATAGGCTAATTATATTTACATTTCAGATTTGAAAAAATCAAAGTCAAACATTGTAACATTTTAAGGTGTGTTTAGACTCATTCTTCAACACTGCCTAACTATAAGACTGTTTTGTTCTTTTTATTTCTGGAATTGTTCCTCTGGAATAGAATAAGAGATTAATTTCAGAACCCCATGAATTATGCTTCAGCAAACAGATCTTGAAATTGGTTATAAAATCTATATTACTGCAGCTGAGGTAAATCCAATTAATACTGTCTAAAGTCAAGCTAAGGAAATAAAACTATTTCTGGAAGTAGAAATGGAATTTTGGGAAGTCTGAAAGTAGACCCCAGTTTATTTCAACATAGACTTGGAAAAACTGGTTTGTAATAGGTGAGCTATTACTAGTCATGTATAAAGATGGTAAGAATCATGTAGGAGTCTGAGTTGTGAGTGAGTACTACACACTGGGAGAAATGGATTTCTGTACAAAAGTTCAGAATTGCTGTATAACACGATGGTATGGCTTGTTCAGTAAGTATAGCTACTTTTAGTTGACTTGGCACACAACTGGAGACAATCATCTGGGTGTTGTCATGCAGAGACCCTTAAAAAGAATTCTGTGTTTTCTGAAAATTAGCATTTAACTAACTAATGAAATAACATGAAATATCTGTGGTGTTCCTGACAGAGATGTTAACAACTGCAGTGTCACAGGAGTGACATGTGAGGAATCAGCTCCCAGGATATAATTGTCACCTCTATTTTATGACAGAACTTAGTTTGTTAGAGACTGCATTAAGAGGGAACTGAGTTGCTTTTCTGTTGACTGCTCTCTTTTACTCAAGTAAAGAAAACATAAAGGCAAATTACTAGAAGATGGTTGAATATCTAGAATGAATGGGATTTCTGCTCCTGCGGCAAGGAGTACTTCAATCCATCCTCTCTGTCCTGAACACCAAATTCAAAGTCACTACTGTTTCAAGAACTGGAGCAGTCAGCTTTTCAGGAGATCCCCTCACTGTCTGCAGAGGGCACTCATTTCTTTGATACTGTGTCTTTTTTCTGTGTCATCTTAAGAATTTTTAAATGTTCTTAATTAACTGCATTGCCTACCCTTTTAAACTGTCAAAATTCTGCAAGGGATTCCTTCTTTTTGGTAAAACTCTTTGATTTGTTTTTATATGCCAGGGAAGGTCAAGTTAACCAGTAACCAAAGAGAGCACTTACTTGTTTGTAGACAGATAAATAACAGGTTTTGATAGAGTGCTGCTTCTTCTGGTCTGCAAATTTTTTATGCCATTACTCCTTGATTCCACCTGCATCATTGTGTTGTATTTGGAGGTATTCTGGAACATCATACTGATGAAGTTCTACTTCCCTTTAGGTTTAATGATTGCTTATAAGTTACTAAAAGTAGTTTTCCAAACATTTGTGACACTGAGAATGTAAGTAGTAGTAGTAGTTATATCCTTCTGTATACATTGGGCTTTTTCCTCTGGTTCTTAAAGTCTTTAAGGGGAAAAAAAAGATGTCTCAGTACTAGCAGTATTAATAATTTGTTTTGAAAAGGAAGAAAAGTTGATGCCAGTAAAACTGTTTGCAAACTTGTGGTTTTAATTTTTACATGCTGTTATGTACACTGTATGTTGTCTACAAAATACAGGATTTATAGGGATTGCAGCGATTGCTGAGTAACAGTAATTAAGGAATTAGTAGTAAGATTTGTTTGAGAAACTGTTGCTGTCAGTCACTTGCAAATCTAAGTTGAGAAAGTTACTTCTGCTTGTATTTAACAAACAAAAACCTCCCACATATTATGAGCCTTTGAAAATGCAGATGAATATGAGTAAAATGTTTGCATGTGAGGCAAATGAGAAAATAGAATGCACTTGGACAGAGACATTGAAAATCTCCTCTTTAAAGTGTTGTCTGTATAATTGAACAGTTATACTCAGTATAGCTTTTATAAGTTGACTTTGCTTTGAACAGTGATGCTTGTGTTACTGTTCTTTCACCTACATTTATGTTTCACTGCCAGTCAGTTTGTGCTGAACAGAAAGATGAACCTTGTAGTTTCTGTTTAGAGCCAGGTTGGCTCAGTTGCACGAATTAACTCTGGCACAGCACTACAGGAAATGTTAGTGTAATTAAAAAATTCAAAGAAACATAGTGTGTGCTCTTTCCTTCCCATGGATGTTTTAGTTGCAAGGTAGCTATTTCTGTTCAGAAAATAAAATTATTAATAACAGGAGGCTGGAAGCTGTCTAATAAACCTTACCTTCAAAGCAGGATCAGCTTTGATGCACAGAGCCTTCAGTTCTTGAATTTTGCTGTGTATTACCAAGGAATCTCCTATGCAGCCTGTTGCTGTGCACTGCCTTAGGCAATTTCCCTGGCTGGAATTTGCCTTGCAACAACTTGTGACTGTTCCTTCTTTTCTCTTTTATTATGTCCTCTGTCATCTCTATACTTGCCTTTAATAGTTGAAGGCGGTGATTTCTGCATATAACACCCCTTGCTTCACTTCAGCCTCTTCCAGAGGCTGAATGCACCAGGCTCCCTGAGCTTCTCCTTGTGCAGGATATACTCCAGTACCCAAGGCACACTGGTGTGTTCCTGCTGCACTCTCTCCTGTGTGCCAGTGCCTCTCTTGCATTGGCCCCAAAACTGAACAGTCATCCAGGGACAGTGTAAGGAGTGCTGAAAGAAAAGGAATAATCACTTATTGTTGTATACTTCCAAATGCAGCTCGGGATGTGATTAAGTCTTTGTTAGTCTAGGGGAGCACCTCTGGGTCACAGAGAACTTATTATTGCCTGCCCAGGCCCCTGATGCTTTCCTGAGCATCTGCTTCCTAACCACTGACCCCAACCTCTGCTCTTGTCTCAACTTACACTGGCACATTTTTGTCTTCATTGACTGCATAAAGTTTTTTAATGAACAACATGTGTCGTTATCATTAGCTTACCAGAGTGACCCCGAGAAAGGTTCGAGAGTCTCTTTTCCCAGCCCGGTGCTTAAAGAAGGAGTCAGGGCTCTTCATTTTGCAGTCTCAAAGTTGTTTATTTTTCCTTATCTATAAAAAATTTTCTCCTGCCCTGACAAGGTCAGTTCAGCAAGACCGTCTGAGGCACTCTCCCCTGCTCCTGAGGCAGTGTCGTCTTTTATACTACAAACTACGTATATCATATTTACAATTACCTTCCAATGCCCATTGCCCATGTTAGACAGTGTACTTTCACTATGAACCAATCCCCAAGTGCCAACATCACAGAGAAGATGGATGATAAGAAGAAGAAAGAAGAAGGACGAGACACACCCTGATTCCTCCATCTTGTCTCCATACCCCCTGTACCAAAATACCAAAATCTACATTTCACTCTGTGAACACTCCATTCTCAACCCTTTCAAACTTGTGTGATTCCCATGTTCTCATACACACGTGGCAGATCCCTAAAAGGGTCAAAGTCAAGCCACCAAGCACTTCTGGCAACATTCTAGGGCCTCCGAGCCCCCCAAGGGTTCTCTCGGTACCTCTGGACATCCGGAGTGATGTGCTGAGTTCCCACAACATGATAACATAAAGAATTATTTTATTTTTAAACATACCAGAATAATTAAGTCTCTTGAATGAATCTGAAGATTAGAGGGTCTTACGGGAGTATTGTTCTTTATGAAGTTGTCGTACTGAAGTAATATTTGGAAGTTGTCATAGGGAAAAACTCATAATGTGGACAGGTAGCATTCATTGTAGAAAACTGTCTACCTTTGAATTCTGAAAGGAGCTACCAGTGGTACTTCTATCTCTGTAGCTCAGTATGTGTGTAATTGATATAGTACCAGAAGGAAAGAGAGCAGCATAGCCTGCACTGATTTGTGAAGGGCTCAAGTAAAGGCAGATGAGTAAATCAGACTTCTCTGGCAGCCCAGTTGAGGTCCTAACAGAGAAGGAATGCATGTGTGGACAGATGTGATAGTGGCCTTCAATGGGGCTTTTCTAGAGGGAGGGGAAAAGGCAGGGTCTGCAGTTACTTCTTTTCAAAGTCATGCTTTGAAAGAGTCAACAACCATGTGGATAAGGATTATCTAATCAGAATTATGTCCTTGGATTTCTTAAAAATAATTTTAAAAAATTGATTATCAAGGTCCTTAATCAGCCTGTTAAGCTAAGTTGTGATAGAATGGGATGGTCCTCCCATGGGGTTAATAATTGGTGAAAACTGAACTTGGTACGATGAGTATCTCAAGTGAGCTATTACCACTGAAGAAAGGTCTTGAAGTCATTGTAGGTTATAAGTAATGAAAATGTGATACCAGTGTTTGGAGGGGAATTTTGAGATTTACTTGGAAAGGAACAGGGAATAAAATAGTAAATTAGCTATAAATAGCATGCTGCATTCCTTGGTAGTGGATGGATGCCTGGATCTACAAAAGAAAGGGCAGGAGAACTATAAAGCATGGGCAGCAGTGACCATCAGAGGTAAGGGAGGGTTGGTTAAAGCATGGTGCTTATAAGGCCAGGGCTGGCAGTTTGATTCCTGTATAGGCCATTCACTCAAGAGTTGGAATTGATGATCCTTGTGAGTCCCTTCCAACTCAGAATATTCTGTGATTCTGAGATCATCCAATAGTTGAGATGTCTTAACCTTGGAAAGCAGTCTTTTATACTGGAAATACAGTCTTCAGATTGCACTGAATTTTTTAAAGCAGTGAGGAGAAGTTTTAAAAAAACCTCCAGGAAGCTGAGAAGAAGCTACACAACCACTACTAGCCAGGGTAGTTTATATTGATTTATTGTATTCCACAGAGAGGAAGAACAAACACAATTCCGGTCATGATAGTAATGAGTGTACTTGGAGGGACAGGAAGGTGTAACAGATTTACATTACAAAGTGGGTAGCTGCTGACTTTCTGAAAGAGCACTGGGAAGCTGGTTAGTAATGGAAGAAGGACGTGCTGCTACATCCTATTTGGGAATACATTGATCACTGAGAGTAAATTTTTAAGTGAAGCTATCACTTTGACATGGTGTAGTAATAGCAGCTGGGAAATATCAGCCTTCTGGAAAGCAAGGGCTTAAAGAAGATTTGAATTGTCCTCAAATTTCCTGTAGGCTTCCTGAATGTGTATGATAGGCATCAAGGACCAGTTATGGTCCTCCTGATACAACCCTTGTAAAAATGCTTATTTATTTTTTATTGTTGCTTCTGTATTGGGCAAGGGGAAAAAGAGAGAGGAATGAGAGTTGTACCAAAGTCCGTCTGACCCTATTGGCCTCTTTAAAAGCCATCTCAGAGAAACAACTGCTAAACCTGACAACCACCTGACAATTGATTTGGCAGAAAAAAGGTCTCCATTATTTTAAGACTGGTTTGTTCATAATTTTCTTACTGTAGTCAGTCTTTGTTGCTTCTTTTTTCTTTGCTCTGTTTTGTTGTTGGTTAGGGAGTTTTTTGTTTGTTTTGAATAGGTGGGTTTGGGGTTCTTTCCTCTCAATGATATCGTGGAACATCAGTCTGCTAGCAGATACCTGGGTTATTATTTTTGTAGTTGATTTATCTTTTACATGGCTTAAGACTTGCTTTACCTTCCAGTGCTAGTTGTGTATAGGTTATGAATAGGGAGAGAGAGAGCAACCTTTCCTCCAGGGTCAGTCTGCTGAGTTGCATGTATTTTTCTGAAATAATGGATTCTTGGGGTTGTTTGTTCTTTGATTCCCTGCCTTCAGCTGGGAGGGGACACTAAAAGGAAAGTTGCTAATATTCTCTTGGAAAGGCCTGTTCCAGCCAAATTTTATCTCCTGTAGATCAGCAAGTCTCAGAAGGATATGCCATGTACTATGGCATTGGGCATGTTTGTCAGGTGGTACTGAAAATTATTTCAATAGCCGCAAAGTGTAAGGGTAGAAGAGGAGAGGATTATGCTTTTTATTAAATGCAGGTTGCCTCTATTACTCTGCTTTAAGAGAAAAAATGGAAGACAAGGAATTAAAACATACTCATGTAAGGTTTCGTAGAAGAAAGTTTGAGAGAACATGCTGTGAATTTTAATTTCTTTTTATGCTTCAAATGTGTAAATGATACATTTATATTGAGACTACATGTTTCAGGGCTAGTTTCCATTCATATGCATTGGTCGTATAGATGAGACTATTTGCTAAAATAATTCAATGTGCTGACCTGAAGCTCTCTGCTTGTATTTGTTTTAGGGGTGGTTTCTCTATTGGCTGTTCATCCTTCTACAGTAAATACAATTGGAAAACAGCTCCTGCCAAAAACATTTGGACAGTCTAATGTCAACATTGCCCAACAAGTGGTAAGGAGACTTTGTGGGGTTTTTTTTGTTTCTTTGCTTGTGGGATGTGGGGATTTTTTGGTTGTTGGGGTGGTTTTTTTTTTGTTTGTTTGTTTTGGGGTTTTTGTTTGTGTATTTTGATTCTTTGGTTACTTGGTTTTATTGCTTGTCCTATTGTTTCACATGCAGCAAATCTGAAGTAGCCCAGTAGTCTGTATCACTCATCATGGACAGATAATCTATGTTTGTTTCTAATTTTAGTAGACTTATGTTAAAAGCATATGTATTGCATAAAGATGTTCAAAGGTGACTCTCAAATCAACATGAAGTACCTCACTGTTGAGGTGGCTTTATATTTTGTTAGTCTTGCCATTTAAAATCAGTGTCTCTTTCAGATTCTGCTCTGAAATCTGGCATAGGAAGTCCATAAACACGTTTTTATGGAGATTTGAGCTAGGTGGAATAAAATTGAAAGCATAACTATATTTTAGTGCTTAATTTAAATATTGTTTTGCTGAAATGCTTATTTTGAGCTTTGTGTGAGATATATGAAATCAGATGTTCTAAAGAATCTTATAATGCAATAGATAATAGGTTATAGTAATTCTTTCAGTACTCAAAATTAGAATTCAGTGATCTGAGTAGAATTAGTCTCAATCATCTGGAAAGCAACTGTAGCATGTAAACATCTGAACTAGAGTGTCTTATATTTGGGGTTCTCTTGATATGAAAGCAGTGGAGTAGATTTTGAATGTAGCGTAGGTATTAATCAGACTTCTCTGTCCCACTCTAGAAATGAACCGGTGAATTTGTGCACACTTCATTTTTTTCCTTTGTAGAGTTGAATATTTCAGGACTCTCCTGAGTGCAGTAGAGGTTCAGGGTTTGCTGCTGCCAGGTTTTTTTTTTCTCCAGCTGTAATTATTTTCCTCCTCAACCCTGCCCCTGTTCTGGTTTGGCTTTCATCTTATTACAGAGTGATACAAATTCCAGAGGAACAGTGGTGGGGCTGCTCATGGAATTAGTAAAGCAGGGAATTGGAGAATGGGACTCTCTGCAAGCAAGGTGCTAAATCATCTCTTGCAATCTTCTGCCAATTCATCTAGGGAATAGAAACCAGCTTACAGCTTTCTTCAGGTCCCCAGATAATCTATTTACTTGAATAGCACATGGGTGGTTTTCACACTCTTTGGAGACATTTGGTGAGCCAGACCAGTTGGTATCAGAAGTGATAGTATTTTTTTTCATGGGGATAAAGTGAGCAGATTCACATGTGTCCTGTGCCAGCATTCCCCCCACCCTCATGCCATTTTCTACAATCCTAAGTTTTCTTTAGGAAAAGCAGTAGAGGAGATTTGGCTTTACATAAGAGACAGAAACATTTCAAGTATGGTACAATGGTCCTGGAAACGAGTACCCAAGATACTCTGATCAGAAGTGGATATGGGACGCAGTATCAAGCTGCATCAGGGAAATTTAGGTTGGGTATTAGGAAGAAGTTTTTCACAGAAAGAGTGATAAAATGTTTGAATGGCCTGCCTGGGGAGGTGGTAGAGTCACCATCCCTGGATGTGTTCAGAAAAGGACTGGATATGGCACTTGGTGCCATGGTTTAGTTAAGGTGTTTAGGCCATGGGTTGGACTTGATGATCTTGAAGGTCTCTTCCAAACTAGTCATTCTGTGATATAACAAATTTATGCATTAACTGCTCAGAGAGGTGACATAACATGAAGAGAATATTTGGGAAAAAATACAGCTGTTTGTCTTTCCAGAGAGCTGAAATCAGGGACATCCTACAGTCACTAGACTACCTTTGGCACCATCTATGCAAATTTCACACATGAAACGTTTCTTTTTCAGTTTTTGTATTTTACTTTTGTTAAGACTTAATTGTTGAAGATGGCTTGAGGAAGAAAAATTAAGTTTTGCTGCTCAGACAGAATGCAGCTACAGGAAAATATGGTGAGCTTGTGGGTGGTTATGAATTTAGATTTGTTTGATTTTTTTTCATTTACCTGATGTCAGGGATGCAACCAGCTGTTTGCACTGGGAGGTCAATGTACCCCAAAAAAAGTAGATATATCTTTCTACACAAGAGTGATCTAGAGGATATAATTTTTTCCCCATAATCCATATTTTCTAGCAAGTTACATTTTAAACAATTCAGAGATAAAATCATCACCTGCAAAAGTGGGTGTTGTGTTTAGCTAGTTTCAGAGGTAGAAGGGCACAATTCTATGTGCTGATGTATGTTATTATTACTTATGGTCAAATTACATCTTCAGGCCAATTCACATGGAGGCTGGAAGACTGTGCTTAGCCAAG
This sequence comes from Emberiza elegans, assembly GCA_024865655.1. Lineage (NCBI taxonomy): Eukaryota > Metazoa > Chordata > Aves > Passeriformes > Fringillidae > Emberiza > Emberiza elegans. Next base: position 60,273,826 of record JALJVW010003023.1, on the reverse strand, counting down.
TGTGTGCTCTCAACATGTTTGCAGTGGAATGGGTTTGCCTAATTTGATGTCATTCATTGCAGTGATGAGGAAAGTTCACCCTTATTCTTTCTCACCTCTAAAATAGTAGTTTTGACTCTGGTGATAGAGGCTGACACCAGGAAAGAAGGTTCTTGCAAAAGTTCTGCGTTTTCTCTCTGGTTTTACTGATTTTCAGATTTTCTTACATTCATATTTTAACTATAATTTACTGCAGCATCCTTATACATAATTTGGTGGCATAGGGGATGTTTTCCCTCCTTTTCCCCCCGCCTTTTCCTTGGAGGGAGAGAGTGTGTGTGTGTGTTTTGATCTCATCTAAGTTAGTGTTCAGCACTGTTCAAGAGGTCCAGCAAGCATGAAAACCTGATTGAAGGAGGTTAAAATATAAATGTTTGTATCTTAGGGTGTGCTCTAAGTATATTAACTGCAGTCAGAAGTTTTTTATACTAGTGTGTATAAATTAGATGCATCTAAGAGAAGTGTGTAAAGTACTAGTGTTTGGATAATGCATCATTTCGATTGTGTCACTTACAAATGGAACTTTTGGAATTCTTACCATTTTCCAAATGATTTTATCTTCACTGTAGGTTATTGGTACACCTCAGAGACCTTCAGCACAGAATACCATCCTGGTAGGAAGTCCACATACGCCTAACACACATTTTGCATCACAGAACCAGACTGGAGATTCTTCACCTTGGTCTGCTGGGTGAGCAAAATGAAAGCTAGAAAGGATTAATAAAGTGTTGGAACTTTTGTTTTAAGTGTTGTGATAGTGTATGTACTCCTCAGGCTAGCAGTGTGCTAAAGTCTTTTCCTTTTCATCAAGAGCACTTCACCACTGAAGTCTGTTCTACTAAAATAGGGAGTAGTCACACCATGAGTGCCTCTTCATTTCTTGTAAAAGAATGCAGAATATTTTCTATAAGCTGTAGTAGATATTCTGACATTACTAACATTTAGAGAATTTAGCTCCTAAAAGGACACAGGAATTTCTCTGACTTGATTCTATGGTTTCTCTTATGCTGGTGTATTTTCAGAAAAATATGGTGTATTTCTGATTGAACAAGGATATCCCAGAGTGTCATTTGAAATAAGAATATGGTCCTTTTTGAGAAGAAGTGTTAAATACAAGGAATGCATTCTTTTGGTGTGTTTTTTTCATGCAAGCTTGTTTTTAAGGGCATCTTGTTAAATGTAGTTGCTTTAAAATACTACATTTATTATTGGTGGCCTGTTACTCATAAACAGGTTTCTGCTTTGGAATTATACAGTGAAATGAGATGTAAGAACTGAGACTTCCCTTTGCTGAAACTAATTTTGTTGATACTTGTATTTTTCCTCTGGTTACAAGGAAATTTTTATTTAAAAACTTTGCAAAGCAGAAAACTTTGTTATACTGCTTGTATCTTGTAACTTTGAAGTTCTAATAACAATTTCATATACTGTATAACTTCAAATATGTGTTATAGTAATAGTGTAATGTTTAGTGAGTTCAACCAATACCAGACTTTGTCTGCTCAGTCAGAATCAGTATCACATTGCGGAGAAAATGCTCAATCTATGTTCTACTTAAAAATAAAAAAAAATTAAAAGGACAAAAAAATTCTCTCCTCTGATTCAGTTTTCATGTTTTAGTATTTATCCCCTTATCTCTTCTTGTCTTGAAGTTTGGAAGGTTTTCTTTTTTGATTTCTTCAAGTAATATCCCTGTTGTTAATTTTTTGGCTGCCGCTGGAAAGAATTCAGGCCGGGCTGGATAGAGCTTTGGGCAACCTCACTGAATTGAAGATACCCTGGCTCAGTGCAGGGGGGTTGGACTAGATGACCTTTAAAGATTGCTTCCAACCCAAACTATTCTATGATTTTGTGATTCTACTGAAGCTAGAAAAGGTGGCAAAGGAATAAATTTATATTTATTGGTTGGTAAGGGATAAGAAGCGAAAGAAAAGGGAAGGCTTGGGTTTTTGACAGCAGTGTGCCTGTATTTGAAAAAGAGACATCAAGTATTCCAAAGTCTAAATCTTCTTAAAATATATATTATACGTATATTTAGGAAGCGGAACAAAAAAGGCGAGAAGAATGGAAAGGGTTTACGTCATTTCTCTATGAAGGTTTGTGAGAAGGTACAGAGAAAAGGAACCACCTCATACAATGAGGTGGCAGACGAGTTGGTTGCAGAATTCACTACCACTGATAATCACATTTCACCAAATGAATCAGTAAGTATATGGGAAGTCAATTACATGTGAACTGAATGGGGGAAGAGAAATTTCTCTTGAGATTTTTCTGTTTTTCCTACTGCTAAATGAAGCAGTTCAGATATTAACTGAGTTTACCCATTTGCTGTAATATGTTTATTTTCAAATATTTTTGACACAGGTATATTTTTGATTAATGCACTATGTCTACAGCAGGCTTATGACCAGAAGAATATTAGACGACGTGTCTATGATGCCTTAAATGTCCTTATGGCCATGAACATTATCTCTAAGGAGAAAAAGGAAATCAAATGGATTGGTCTACCTACTAACTCGGCTCAGGAATGTCAGAATTTGGAGGTATGTGCATTTGGAACTTCACAATAGCTTTGTGTTTGAGTAAATGTCTACAGCTTTAATATGTTCTGATAGAATGTGTGCCTATAGTCTTCTGAGGTAGCGACATAGTCTTCTTTGGACTCTATTTTATTTTTTATATACTGAACACACACTCTTCAACTTCCAGATTGTTACAATGTGTCTTTGTATGTCAAAAATACAGCTTTTAAAAGTACATGTGAAGTGGTTCTGAGTGGAAGGTAGTAAAAAATTAATGTGTATTTCCAACATTGCAGTAGTGGTACTCAGGAGTTGGGAAGATTTGTTTTCTCCAGGTGCCGCAGTAGATCTTTGATGATAGACGTTGCATGTAGGTCAGTACATACAGGCATCTCCATTGCTGCAGGTCCTTTTTTACCTTTTTGTGACAATTCTCTTAGGTATGTCAGACTTTCTTCTTGTGTGTCATGGGGAGGTGAAATGCTTTATGCTAAAAGAGATTTTGTAAGTTCTGACAGGATTTTTTTACTGTCCTGAGATTTGCAGGATAATAAAGTTACTGAGGTTTACTGAAGTAAATTCACTACATCTGAATGGAATGAGACATTGTATTTATTCTTAATAAGTCTAAACTCCTTCATCAAGACAAAAAAAAATCAGTGAGAAGGTGCCAGATTTAGGGGGAAAGTGGAACAAAAGTGTTTGGGAACCTTATCTACAAAGGGATAATTCTAATTTTTGTTTGATACTGATAATTGATTTTTCATTTAATTTTTAAAATTAATTTTGTGGCAGTGGGTTTCAGGTGCATGAGAAGCTTCTTATGAAGTTACTTTTGTTTGGTTTTGAACATCTTGATATGTTGATATCTGCTGAATATTTTTTTTAATTGGAAGTGATGATGACCTAGTCATTCATTATTCACTTTCTCCATCCTGTTCATTGTTTTATAGGATCTCTCATTTTCTCCCCCATTATTCCATACTCCTTTCAGTACAGTCCTAATTTATTCATTATTCTCCTGTGTAAAGTCTGTTCTGTATCACCGGTGATCCTGATTGCTTTTTCATATGCTTGTCTTGAAATAGAACCATCAGACCTACAGAATTCAAGATGTAAACATGCTGCTTCATAGAGTAATGTAATGATAATTCCTGTTTGGTACTCTGTTTCTTGTGTAATAATTCAAATTTTTGGCTATCACAGTATAGTGAGCTGATGGATTTTGCAGATACTGCAATTTTAGATCTTTACTGAAAGTCATTTTATTTTTAAAGTGTGCATGGATTTGATTGTTATCTCACACAGACCACACCATATTTACCAGAAATAATTTAGGTGGTGTAATCACAAAGTGCTGTAAGACACTCTGAGTTTGCTTTATGACAAACTCTCTTTTTACTATGCCAGATAATTCAGCATTGCCAGCAGATTCTGTCACCTTGTCACCTTAATCTGATTGTCTGTTGTTAGAGTAAGAGTCTGTCAGTTTAATCCCCATGGGAATCTGCTGGGGAGCTTCTTCCACTAAGAAAGCTGTGTATTTCCTAGCTTTTTGTCTCTTACCTCTTTTGTTATTATTTAGTACATATTAAATACCGTGAGGTGTTAACCTTGGGGTCCATAGCAGCTTTAACCATCTTTAACCATCTTTGATAGATCTTCTCCAATACCTCCAGTGTCAATAAACTCTACATAAATAGATTCTTTTTGTCTATCTTTGCCTCTTTGAGAGAATTCCAACAACCCTTGGAGGCATAACTCAGACATTCTGTTTGCAAAGATGTTTTTATCTTTTTCACAGGTTGGTGTGTTTTATTCCCCAGGGCTCTAATTCTGCTTTTTGTTCATTTCCATAGGTAGTACTGATGTGTCTTGATAGTTAAGTCTCTAAACTATGTGTAGAACCTTAATGATTGATTGCTGTATTTCCTACCTCCAGTGCTCTGGTATTGAAATGATTTTAAAGGGAGAAAATGTTGGCATAAAATGCCACTTAAAACCAACAAACTGACTAGTCCTTTTTGTCTGTCTTAAGGTGGAGAAACAGAGAAGAATTGAAAGAATAAAGCAAAAACAGTCTCAGCTACAAGAACTCATTCTACAGGTACAGTCAAGGTACTCTTGTCTATAGGGCAAGGTAACTTATATCTGCATTCCTCTTGTTTTATCCCAGTCTGAGGGATGGGAAACTTCTAGGAAGACTAGAGGTGAATTTCAGGAGAAGGTGTATGCAGCTTTATTTAACACTGTAGTTTAGATGGCACCATACTTGGCCATTGCTATTGGGGATGCCATCAACCTTCCATCAGTTATGATGAATCTATTTGGAGTTTCAAGTATGTTTAAACAGGGTTTATGTTGATAGGAGAAATATTTCATACCATATCCTCTGAATTTTCCAATTCAGTTCAGGAACTGAACTAGATACAGGCATCTAGAATTTTCCTCTGTGTTAGCATCCATAGATAAAATTATGTGACTGTACACGTTGTCTGTCATAGTGCTCTGCATTGTGCCTCTCTGGGGACTCGCTGCCACTGGTGTGGAAGTGGCTGGACCACTGTGAAACAGTGGCTGAACTCCTTCCCACATTTCCTTTACTACACCTGGGGAAACAATAGTCTATTTCCCAAGTCACTGTGCTGCTGGTCCCCAGAAATGTATTCCTGGGTAGCTATGTTGCCCACACAGTAGGAATGAGAATCTTAGAAGTACAGACAGCTGTGGGACAGCTGCCTGATTTTTATCAGTCTCTGTGTTGGCTTTGGATTTTGGTCTTAATTATTGTTTATTTAATTTGATTTTGCGACCAGAAAAATATTTTTCTTTGTTCAGTAGCTTACTGTATGATTTATTACTTGAGTTTCTATGGTTTTTAATGATTCAGTTTGCTAGTTTTTAAAATAGGAACATTCCATTGTAAAAAGCAATCTTGGTAAGATATTAAAGTCACTAATCTTAAATGGGTAATTCAGAAACCTAATGCCAGATATTCAAATCCCAAACATTAACTTTTTTTCTTGCATATAGCTAATTTCAGTATTAACATTTTTTGGAGTGCAGCAGCTAGTAGGGAAGCGTAAATGGACAGGAGATAGGATGCTATGGGAAAATTTATTTTTCCAATCATTGTGCTCTCTCCATTCTGCCAGGGATCTATCCAAGGAGCTGTGCTGGTGTAGTTAGTAGAATGTCCTTTTTTTTTTTCCTCAGTAAAGTTTTACTGCATTGCCTTTTTTAATACTGTGATCTGTGACTGTTCTTGCATCTTAACATGCAGAAATATGGTAAACACTCTGTCCTTTTCTGCATTTACTTCTGCAACCATTGCTGGAATCCTTGGGAGTTTTGTTAACATGATCCTAAAAGTTTCATTCATGCTTTGATATTGCTGTTGCTTTTTCTAGCAAATTGCCTTTAAGAACCTGGTCCAGCGGAACCGTCAGGCAGAGCAGCAGGCAAACCGACCTCCCCCTTCCAATTCTGTCATCCATCTGCCTTTTATCATTGTGAACACCAGCAAGAAGACAGTGATCGACTGCAGTATTTCAAATGACAAGTAAGCCAACAAAGTTTGCTGTTTGGCTTTTGGTAGAGCTCTGAGTTTATATAAATGTTCTTGTAGATTTGTTAAAGGTTAAATACAAACTTACTTTACTGGTGCCTTTTTTATATTGAGAACATGCACTTCAGACAGCTGTTTTATATGTTTTTTTGATCATTAGACTAATGAATTCACATTTGATAACTTATTTAAGACTTGCTATCTAGAGATACTAGGCATCTCTCTTGACATTTTGTCTTACTTAACCAAGCAGTGTTTTCCTTTGTCTTTAACACCATGGAATGCAGCCAATGGAATTGAAAATGGATTTCACTTTCAGGGCTGCTGTTCTCCACTTTTGCTTCAAAAAGCTGTATATTTCATCAGCTAAATAAAAACTGAATGTAAGCAGTCACAATCATATTCATAAATCTTGAAAATTTGATTGCTTAATGTGATGTGTCACTAACACACTTAACACTGTGTGTAAAGCTTTTGAAATGCTGCAATTCCTGAAAATGGAAAGGTAGTTAAAGTTGTTGAAGTTAATTGAGACATTTTTTCCTCTCCAGGTTTGAATATCTATTTAATTTTGACAATACTTTTGAAATTCATGATGATATAGAAGTACTAAAACGAATGGGAATGGCTTGTGGGCTAGAATCTGGAAGCTGTTCAGCAGAGGACCTAAAAATTGCAAGGAGTTTGGTTCCTAAAGCTCTGGAACCATATGTGACAGGTTAGTTACTCCAAAAAGAGTTGATTTTTTTTCCTCCTTAATATAGGCCTCTAAGAAAACACATGAAAATACCTTAGATCAGATAATTTCCACTGATTTGTGGTAAAGATTTCTGTCAAGTTCTCAAATTTGTCTGCTTTTAGTGTGTCTTAGGGAGCAGATAACCTAGTGATTCATAAAGAGTGGAGTGTTGCTCTTTGCAAAACATTTTGTATCAAGCCACACAAATAGATCTTTGCAGTGTGTAATTCTTTTAAGAGAACAGTATTTATGCTTGAATCACTTGCAAAGGCAAAAGGTAGTAAAGTGCAAGCATATGATGAAGACTGAAATCATCTGTCCTGCTCACTTCAAAACAAATGGGTTTTTAAAATGTATTTTGAAATTTTATTGTTGCTTGCACCAGCCTTTTTTTGAATTATGTTGGTTTGGATATAGTACATAAATATGTTTTGTTGTTTGGGCTGCAAGACTCCTTTTCTGGACTTTAAAGGATGAAGCATTTCCACTGAATTAGATGGGTGTGTTTGGAAGGATTCCTGAAAAGCATGTTGTTTGTTTTACAGAAATGGCTCAGGGATCAATCAGCAGTGTATATGTCACATCTTCATCAGGTTCTGCATCAAACGGCACAAGATTTTCAGCCAGGTGAGATGAAACTTTCAATTAGTTTTTAAAATCTGTGGTCATCAAGAAAATTGGATATTAAATGCTTCATGAAGCAAGTTCTGTTTTGATTAAATGTGCTATGGATGTATGTTTTAAGTTTATTCTCAGACATCACTTCTATGGTGGTTCTTAGCAGTGTCATTGAGGAAATCCTTTCCTGTATAGTGGAAAGGTGTTAGAGTGGTGTTGTTCTTGAATGTGTTCTTTGTTTGGGGATTTTTTCTACTTTAGAGTTAGTGACAAGAAGACAGATACTTCTCTAAAGATAGAGTATTGGAAAGATTACCCCTTGATCATTAGTGTCTAACTTTAAAAAAGATTTTGACCTTTGGGTTTTAAACAGCAATCACAGAAGCTGGTAACGTGATAAACCATAACTAGTATTCAACTTTGTTACTCACTAGTTTCTTATTACTGTATTAATCAAAAATATGTCCTTCTGTGAGCTCCACAAGGTTGTAAAATTAGTCAAGTATTCCGCAGTTGGATTCTGTGATCTCAGGTCTTTTCTAACCTAATTGATTCTATGATCATTGAAACGCTTGACATTCGTAACAAATGCTTGAATTAAGTTTCTGCATGTTTTGTGCAAGGGAACTGAAGCTTGAGTGAGAATTCTGCCAAAATATCTTTAGAGATGTTGAACAGTACCTAAAATGTCTGTTTTCAGTAAGTTTCCTTCTGTGGTAATGAGCATAGGGTAGTGAAAAAGAGCACCATGTGTTTTTAAGACTTTGAAATTTGAACAGGCCGCTGTTAGCCAGAGACCAATAGAGAACCAGAGGCTGACTGGGGTTCATTATCTTGGTGAGAGTACAACAACTTCTAACATTTCCATTTCTTAGGAGTTTGAAAAAGGGCAGTGACAAATTATATTTAATTATAGGATATATATGAATATTCATGGCAATAGCAATGAACATTCATGGCAAGACAAGTTGTGCTGCCAAGGCAGATAAAGGCTGTACATTTATTTAACAAGGTCTCTAAAGAAAGTTTGCAGAAGTCTGAAGATGCTGCTACCAATACCTTCATCCCAGTTTTTTTACCTTACTTACTAGGATACTCAGGTTATGAAATCCAGTTGTTTTTATCAAAAATAGAGGAGAAAGGATTTTGGGTTTGTACTTTCAAAGTTTAAAAAAGCACAAGAATAATCTCTTCATTTTGTTTTCTTTGCTTTTGAAACTGCTTTTGCAGATAAATTTATGGCAGACCTGTTGTAGGTCATCTCACTACAGCTAGACAGATATCTTAGTATCTTGCTGCTGAATAAGCGTGCAGAACAGCAGAAATGCTTGAAAGTGTCTTACTGGATATGTTTTTCCAGTGAGTTTATAGGGTGTACCCTGGCAGTTTCATTCTGTGTGATGATAGACCATTGAATTCGCTCCATACAGCAACAAACGTGCATGATTGAATGTGTGCATTAGCTGGATCAGCTAATTAAAAAAATTAGTAGAAAAAAATCAGTAATTAAAAAAATTACTAGCAAACCTATTTTTGAAAGCAATTTTAAATGATTAATGTCTTTCAAGTGAGATACTTTTGTACCTTTGATACTTACAAGGGAGATATTTTTTGCAAATTTAAAAAAACTCCATTTGTCGTGAATTTGTGGCTAAGTTTAATAGTTTACTAAACTATTTAGAAAGTCAACAATTAAACAGATTTGCAGAGTAGCAATTAATAATAGAGGTAGGAATTTTCTGGCTCAATTAAAACAAAATTCTGCACAATGAGGAGAAAACAGTTTCAAATTAAAAATACAGTAAATGGCAGTTTGCTATGAAGTTTCAAGGAATTAAGGAAAAGCTATTGATTCCCCAGTTTTCCAGGTCTTTGAATCAAGATTAGTTACTCTGAAAGACATGATTCACTTGCAAGTGCTCAGTGCTACACAAAAATCCTAAAGAGCTTAGCTTTGTAGCCTTAACACTAAACGTACTTTAGAAGAAACCTGAAAAATATATTTATAAAGTGCCTGTGAGAAAGTTTAATCTTTATATTAAAACCTAAAGGAAGAAACCTAATAAAAACCACTTCAAAATTACTTCAGACTGTTTCATCTTTTTGGAGACATCTTGGACAGTTTATAAAGTGGCAGTGGCACATTCATTAAAGGAGTGGACTAGAAATGGGAGAATTCATGAAGCAATGCCAACTGGATTTTTTTTTTTTACAGTGACTTTTCCAATGGTGGAGATGGAATGTTGGCTACAAGTTCCAATGGATCTCAGTATAGCGGCTCCAGAGTTGAAACACCAGTTTCTTATGTTGGGGATGACGATGATGATGACGATGATTTTAATGAAAATGATGATGACGACTGATGCCCTTTGCTTGTAGACTATTTTTTTGTTAAAATTCAGCAGGCTTCAGGAATAAATTGTTCTAGGGAGAAGTGTCTCAAATTACTTTGCCCCATCCCCCAAGGAGAATATTGGTAAGCAGTTCTGAGTTTAGAAATTGCACCTCTGATAAGCAAACAAGGATTGTTTTATGTAGGATATTTTTAAATGTGGTGTGGATGTGTGTTTTTGATACCAGTGTGTTAATGCAGAGCCTTTATTTACTCTTGTTTTAGGGGTTTTTGGTTTGTTGGTTGTTTTTTGTTTGGGATTTCTTTTTTACTTGAAGGAAAAAGAATTTTGCCCCAAATGTTCTTTCAAAGTTTGCTAAAGAAAATGTAGACACATCATTGAGAAATAAAATACTATCCTTCTGTGGAAAATGAATACACTGAATGGCAATTTATTTGGAGTGTATTTTGATTATGCCACTTTTTGAGGGATAGTGAGCTAATGTAGTAGTGTTTTTTGTTAATCATGCAGTGTCCAAAGAACCAAACAAGAAAGATACGTCCTACTTTTTTACATGTTAAATTCCAGGAATGTTGTTGTGAACTTATTTTCCCTTAAATTATATCTAACATTATGATTCCATCAAGTTTATATACTTTTCACTGTATGTTGGGACATACGAATTACAAAGTTTTTGGCAAATGTTTACTGCCAGTTGGTGCAGCTATATAAAATGTCTTGAAGGTTTGGAATGATTTATTGCTTATGGTAAAATTTGCCTGATTTCTTACAGGCAGTCTTTGGAAACTTTTTATTATATAGTTGTTTACATACTTATAAGTCTATCATATAAAGACATGTACTGAAACAAATGTTTGTATTTGTTTCATAAGCATCTTCCTGTAATCTATTATAAAGTTGAAATTAAATATAGAGAATGTTTTAAGTTTTTTAACTCAAAATTTGTCAATCATTTTTACTAGTTCATTTTTATAAAAGGAATTTCAGGGCAGGTGGTAGTCTTTTTAAATTCATTCACAAACAATTAACTGCACAAATACTGTCAGCTGCCTATTCTAAGACAGTAGTCTTTTTATTGAAACACAAATAAACTTTTCTGTAATATTTTATTAAATATAAAGAGACTATAATTGTTTGACTTGTTTAACCTTGGCACTGTTAGTTTTTATTAATAAAACGCGCATGGGCATTTTTAACAAGCTCTGTGGTTTTTCTAATTCTAGGATTATTTTAGAACATTTCACTTCTCGTCACAAGACCTAGAATTAGCTGTCTTGGGATGCTGCATCTGTGCTACAGAGGGCCCAGAGTTTTTGCTTTGATGTAGCAATTTGCCCTTAGAGCTCATGATAACTTGTGATGCAAAAGGCAATAACTTACCCGGTATATTCTCTTCTTTCACACCTCCTTATTTCGTCCATGTTGCTCCTCAGCATGACAGGTCGATCTTAGTACTCCTGTCTAGCTTCTGTTTAAAATCCCATGCCTAATGTCCTAACTTTCCATCCCCTATTCCTCAGTCCTAACTTTCTGTCATGTATTCCTATGTCCTCCAGGAAGGTTTTAATCTACTTTTCATTTCTTCCTTTTTTTAAACCGTTCTGTCAGATCACATCCTCTGCTCTCACCTGTAGGAGGCTACTGAGCTGGCTCAGTCACTGCAGGCTACTGTCACAGTCAGGATATGATGCTTCCACAAAGTCCAGAGTCCCTGCAAAGTATTAATAACTGTGCTGACTGTGGTAGGGGCTCCTGGATGCACTTAAACCCTGTGGTAAATGTGAAGTGTGTTACTTTTTTTTTTTTCTTGAAGGGATTATTCATAGACAAATCTGTGTGGGGATATGTGTTATTCATATAGAACAGCTGATACACACTGAAGGTTTTCAAATTGTATCAGACCTTGTACCATGGATGAATGAAACAAATTACTTTGTGGGACTGGGGAAAATCTGGGGGAAAGGAGGCTAATTGGATGTTGTGCTTCTCAGTGAAGAGGCAATTCTCTGCCGTGCTAATGCTAAACACAGGGTTCTTGTTGTGGATGATACAGTTGATTCGAATTGTCTTTGATGTTGAAAGACAGTTCAGTTTGCAGAGGAACTTGAATTTTTCCAGTTTTGCCTTGCGTTCTCTAGTGTATGATCCAAGATTTACCTGCAAAGAGGGAGTAGAGGGATGTTAGGGAAAGAAGGTTGAAAGAATCTGACAGTATTCTTTTTGTTTTTATTGCTGGAATAGTCCTCAGATAAGATAAGGTCATGCAGGGAGTGAAAATGTGACAAAACATACATTTTTAAGATGTTACTTTTCTTTTGCTTGGTGATGAATCTGAAATGGAACTTGATAATTTAAAAGTTGGAGTGCTTTTGAGGAAATAATTTTTTTATTATATTTCTGGTTGAACTTGATGATCTTAAAGATTTTCTTCTAAACAATTCTACAATTCTGTATAACCTTTGTTGTTTTGGGAGAGCTTTCTAGTAAAGGCAGCAATCAATAGTTAGAGAAAGTCTGTAGACTTTTTAAATAGTTGCTTGACTTGGAGCAGTCACTTGGTTACAATGTTCAGGTGAAAGAGGAGAAAAAAAGAAAGATAAAAGAGACCAATGGTGAGGGGCCAGGTTGAGATGAGGAAGGAAATGTGAAGAAGTACGTGCAGGGAAGGGTAAAGAAAGAACAGATTATAGCAGGATCTTTGCAGAGGAACATAATAAGAGAAGAAGGTGTAAGTTGGAAAGAATGAGAAAACAGGAGAAGACTAGTCAAAGACTACAAAAAGGAGTAGTAGAAACTTATTTTAGAAAAAGAAAGGTAGAGAGTGTAAGTATTTAATAATGTCAGATGTAGCATGAAAGGAACTGAAAAGTGAACGATAGGTTTAAACTGCATGGTTCTAATCTCTGAAAAAATTGTACATGTACAGATGGAAAATGAAGATTAAGAGCAGGAACAGAACATAACAGGAAATTGTGACAGGAAATTGTTGAGGAAATGTCTGGGAGAAAATACTGTAAGGAGATAAAAACTAGAGTTTGGTTTAAGAAAGATTAAATGATGGTACAGGGAATGAGAATTGTTATAAGGGCTCAGTTTGGGGTAAAACATGGCAGGGAAGGAATGTACTTTTAATTCCTTTACTTAGCCAGCACTTTTTTGTGATATGAAGAAGAGGAAAAGAGGAAGAGTTGCAAAGTGTGTATTTGTGCCTCTGAAATGGTCCTGCAGATAAGTCCTTGGAGGAGTGTGCATCTTTTGTGCTTTCTGAAGTGTTCCTGAGCTGCAAAAGACTGTCTGTTTTGGCATGTGTAACAATTTAAGGATTTCTTGAACTGTTTCACAAATAATCTGCTTTGCTTTTCCCATAGGAATTTGTCTTAACCAAAGAGAAGCAGTTGCGAGTTCCAGAAACTGATGGGTTTTGGTTTTTTACTTGAACCTTCCTTCAATGAAAGGTGGCAGCTGTTGCAGAGAAAAAAAACATAAATGTAGCTGATAGAGTACTGACCCTTGACAGATGTCCATTTATTTATTTGAATTAAAGAATGAATATTTAATGAAAGGATGTACTGTCACAAATCTCCTCATTCCTTAATCAGTGAATACATAGATTGTAAAATCTTCATGTGAATGAGAAATCTGAAAATTGGATGCTGCTTTAATGTAGAAAGGGCAAAAGTTAAAAAAAAACCAAAACCAACCAACACGATGTTGCACTATTGGAATAATCACCAGTACAAAGGACAGCATATCCAGTTTTTCCCAGAGAGATAATTGTTTACTGTTGGGATTTCCTTTCTCTTGTCTGCTTGTGAAGAGTGTAGTAGGCCATTTGTCTTTATGACTACATTGAGTTAACAACTTGTCACCACTTCTCAGCCCTGTCTACTTCCAGACACGAGGCTACTGTCACACATACTTTATTGTTGAAGCCTTAATTGTCATTCATTTACCAGGAAAAGCAAAGATGAGCCAGCACACTGAGAGCAGCCTTTTCCTGTTGTTATTTTCTAAATTTAGGATTTAAGGTTTTTCCAAGGTTTTTGCTGACCTTTGGTTTGCCCTTGAGCTTCCATGGATTCTTGTGGGTTACCCAAATGTTCAGTGGGCTGGGGCAGCTTCTGTATGAGGAGAGGCTGAGGGAGAGCAGCTTGTTCAGCCTGGAGAAGAGACAGCCTCGGGAGACCCAATGGCAGCCTTGCAGTGCTGCGGGAAGGTTATTGCAAAGGTGGAGCCAGTGCACAGGGGTGTGTGAGAACAGGATGGACAGACAACACACACAGGCTGAAATGGGAGAGTTTCCAGCTGAGTATGAGGAAGAACTTGGGATGATCAAGCTGTGAAACAGGCTGCCCACAGAGGTTGTGCTGACTCGATCCTTAGGGTTTTCAAGACCAGACAAGAGAAAAGCCCTAAGCAATGTAGAGTCTGACCTCATGGCTGAGCATGCTTTGAGCAGAGATTGGACAGGGGACAACCTGAGATGCCTTCCAGCTTGAATTACCTAATGGATCCCATAACAGAGAGGAAAAGAAAAGAAAAAACATGTTAGCAAATGTCAGTGTTAGGAACAGACTAGCAAGTGGGTCATCTGGCTTGCCAAACTCGTCAGAAAATGAATGGAAGCTCAGCTCATCTTCAGAAGCTGTCAAAAGGTACCAAACTGATGGAAAAGATGCTTAAATGTGCAGGTAGAAGTGAAGATTGCTTCAAGATGAGGTTTCTAAGACTGATGCTGAGAGCAGAATGAGGAAGGGCAACAGGCAGCAATGCAGTGTGTTTCTACTTCAAGCATTGGTTACACTGGAAATTCCTGTCTGGCGTGATGATGGTTCTCACCTGGCACCATCTGCCTCTCACTCAGTTGGGACCTGCTGTCCTCACATTCAGTGAATGTCAGCACTTTGTGAAACAACAGTTGGAGAAAATCATGATGATTATTGATGCACAGCTTAGCTGTGGTAAAGGCAGAACGTTCTGATGTGGAAGAGAGCAAAGAAGAGAGGCTGGTGTTAATTGAAAGTCACATGTGTAATACCATTACAAGTGCTTTTCTTTGTTCTACTATGACCATTTGTTAAATTGTTGGATGTTTTCAACATGTTGAAATTCAAACTTAGGCTAAAAATTTTTATTTCCTTTTACCAGGTTGCTGTGTACACATCATGGTACATTGCTATAAATTGTGCAGTTTCATCAGCCCTGCCTGGTCAGAGCATCTGCATTGTAGCATATTAAAAAGACAGCAACGTTGCAGACTTCAGGCAGATTCCTGCTCTTTATTCATGTAAACTTGAGAGAATTTATTGAAAATAAAGCAGAACAGTAAGCATATACTCTTACGTGCAGCTCCAGTAATTAAAGTTGGGCAACTTCTGATGCTGATTTTTAATTAACCTTGGAATATTTCTTACAAACTAAAATAGTGCTAGAGTGCCAGTTTTTGAAATGTGAAAGAGTAAAAAGTGTCAAAGTTTTGAGGAAGTGCTGTCCAAATGTGTGTGGTCTAGACAGCTTGTGATCAGCCCTGAATCTTGTATTAGGAGAACTGTTGAAAGAAACAACTAGAAGAAAATTAGAAGCCTGGAAGATTGTTAATGACAATTGTTAATGACAAAGTACAGAATAGGTCATATCAAATGAATGTGGGGAGGACATGGCAAATGTTTATCTGATTAAGGAAACAATGGCTATGTTTCAGCATATTTAAACCTTTTAATTTCATTGCATTCTGATTTTAAATATGTTTTACAATATCTTCAGATTGTATGTTAAGGGGTTATGAACTATTTACTGCTGAATCATTTTTGTGGCATCATTACGGACTGAACAGCTGCAGCAAGTAAGATTGTACTCCTGTTTAGCAATTTCTTCAATAACCCAGAAGAAAATTTAAGAATACTCTGAAGTATTTTTTGTTAGAAAAGAAGTAAACAATGAAGAGGAGAGATTAATGTGAATTGTTTGGCAAGCAGGCCATGTCCAAAAATGTTGTGGTTAAACCACATCTTGTGAAGAAAGAATTCAAGGTACACTTACAGGAGGAAAGACTATGCTGGAAATGTAGGGTCCTGAAAATGATCCAGGGTGTCAAGGTAGATTATAACTCCACGTGTCCTACACTGTTTTGTAAGGAACTAGCTAATCTGAATTTGGATGTGTAGGTAAAACTAATAATGGGTTGGAAAACAGTGTTACATCCAGATGCATTCAGTGAGACCAGCAGTGAACAGCTGCATACTTGTTAGCATCATCAGTTCAAAAGATGGAAATGATGGAAAAATCAGGAAATACTCAGGAAAAAAGCCCTTCCCCCAGTTATTTTATTCCTAAGGTCAAGATCTATTACTATGAGATTTAAGGAAGTATTATTTTGGCTTGTTTAATAAAAAGGGGGGAAATGCAGAAATTAGTGGATCTGTGTCAAGTCACATAAAAGATACCATTTCAACAGGCTCATCAATATCTGGGGGAATATTTAAGAACTGGAACTTGAAATCTGAGTAATTAAAATGAGTTACTAAGTTGATGATAGTAATAAACTGCTGGAGCATATTTTTATCGGAATGATCACAATCCCACACTGGCGATACTAGGACTATGTGTAAATATACACACTAATGAATGGTGTTATGCCAAGTGTTTCTCCAGAATTCAGTTCTTTCTCAGAGGTGTAGCAGGATCCTAAAAAGGGAATTTTCAGCCCAATTTATGCTTTTAAAATAATGAGAAGTTCGGTGCATCCATTGTTATCGCTTTGGTAAAAAAACATTGGAAGAAAAGTGAAAAGTCTTCCTCCCCCTTGAGAAGAGTGTTTCTAATCAAATTGAAGAAAAGGGCACCTTTCCCCTCATGCACACATGTATTTTACTTTAAACAAAATAATCTTGTTGGAGCTTGAGCGTTTGTGCCTGAAAGAAATGAAGCTTGTGAAGGGAGTTGAGGTGCATAGCAGAAACTACTTTCTGCAAGCATTATTGATGTAGCTGTTACTTTACATCCAATTACTGAAAGTAGCACATGGTTAGACAGCTTTATTTGTTGCAGAATCAATTTCTGCTTGACTTTTATTACAGGTAAGAGATTAAAAACAGCTCTGTGAAATGGTGGGAGGAATTCCCAAGTGCAGCAGCAATGACATCATATGAGACCATTAAGCAAAGATTCAATTATTAATATCTAGTTCTGAAAGGTAGAGGAGGCTTTGAACCTGCTGTAGTCTCATTGCCATAGCACAAAGTACTTTAAGCATCAAGGTGCTTGTATTCAGTGTTTTTCTCCGCTCATTATTTTAATAACAGACATTAGGATTTTACACTTCAATAATTTACTACTGCCATGAATATTTATAAAAAGGAGGTGTGGAAAGTGAATCTCAAAGCAACTG
This sequence comes from Emberiza elegans, assembly GCA_024865655.1. Taxonomy (NCBI): domain Eukaryota; kingdom Metazoa; phylum Chordata; class Aves; order Passeriformes; family Fringillidae; genus Emberiza; species Emberiza elegans. The sequence continues at coordinate 60,256,599 of JALJVW010003023.1, read as the reverse complement.
CTGTGTTTCGTTTCGCGCTGATCTTCGAGAGTTTTATTTAGCACCTTTAGCAGATAAGTCTGGAAACTAAAACTTATTTTATATAAAAATTCATGGTGTTACTGTATTAGTTTCATGGCCTATTTTGCCTTCCCCATGCCTTTTCTGCTGGCTAACCTTGCTGTTGCACAGCTGGTAAGAAAAAAATGGCACTGAGAGCCACTGTGTGGTCTCTGATACTGCCTTGCTGGCCCCTGCACTGCTCCAGAGGCATGGACTAACCACCCATCCCCATCCTAGCTGATCTGCATCTAACTAAATCAGGAATTTGCATTTGCTTGCAATTCATTCTTAAATCTGCTGCTTCAGTTTCCTGTGTAGCCTGATGAGGTTTTTTCCCCATTTATATTTGGTCTTGTCAAATACTGCTACTATTGCAGCTGAATTTATGTATAATCTGTGTATATGATTATATCTGCATATACCTAGATCTATATATGTATATATTTATATATGTTTTTGAATGCATGTGTATCTCTCAGGGAATTGGACTCTTGCAGTGAAAGTGCTCAAAAGACTGATAAATGTGTCTGGTTTCAAATTTGAAAACAAAGCTTTTAAATTAATTCCTTAACACACTTTGTGCTAATGTTAGCTCCTGCATAGCAATAATTATTGCTGTGTGTATACAACTGTTAGTCTGTAACACTTGTCAGTCTCTAACACTAAATTAACTGTGACTGCACTGTAACTTGCAGCTGCTGCTGTACAGCTGGCCCTGGTGGCTGAGGTCCTCTCAGTCTCTGGGTGAAGGTGATGAGGCTGGAGGGCTCTTAGAGAGAGGAAATTAATTTCCTCTCTTAATTTCTTCCCTCTCATTGCTGGTGTTTACTGCTTCTTGGCCTCCTTCCCCTGGATTCAGCTGCTTTTTAGCTTGTTTAGCTTTTGCCAGTCATGCTTCTTGTGCCTTGCCTTGGGCAGGATGCCCTGCCTGTTTTCCTTCCCATGTGCTTATTTTGGTCTGTATCTCATAACTTCTGTCATTTGTGTGCCTCCAAAGTGCAGCTGTGCTCACTAGACGACATGCTTGTACATAGTGTGGGGCCGTGGCTCCAGTAATTGGTATTACAAAATACTTGCATTATGGGCATTCTGCTATTTCAGTGTGCTTGCATTTGGGGTTTGGGCAGGCTAATATTAACTACACTTTTCTACTTCAGCTACACTAGCCACAAACCTTGCTCTTTGTTGTTTCATTTCTGATTTCAATAAAGAAAGGGAATGATCTCGGATGCCTGGAAGTTCCAGAAACATTTAACTGCAGGATGGCAATCTTTGTACTTAGAGAACCAGATTTGGTGTATCTTTTTCTTGATGTCAAAATGCAACATCATTTGGTCATCACAGGGACACTTCCCTTTCTCTATTTATCCCATCACAGGACTTTGTGTGAAGCTGGTCTAGGCTGTTCTGAAGCTGTGGTTTTGCAGGCACACAATCCATAGGAAATTCTTCAGCATATTCCTGAGCTGTGGCTGTAGGGCTGACTGGACTGTGAGCTTGTGCCACTGCATTGCCCAGCTCAGTGCAAGCTGTAGATACTAAAAGCAGTCAAGCAGAGAGTCTGCCCTTGTTAGGGTATTAAGGGAAGAGTCCTTGGTTTTCTTGGAAATATTTGTATGTTCTGTTCATAGACAACATTTAACCCATCTTGAACATGACTTACTATTTTGTTATCAAAAGTATTTTATTGTTTTCCATGTCATTTTGGAAAGATGCATAGGGGGAGACCTATGTTCCAGAAAGGATATAAAATGGATTTTCATTGCTTCTCAGAAGAAAGGCAAAGCTGCACTGTAAAAATCGAAACAGGAAAGGCCTGGGGGAAAAAAAGTTTTTATATGAGGAAGCATTTTCTTACTGTTTTTGAAATGCAGAATTTTTCTAAGAAAGGCTCAAATATAATTTGTGGCTTTGGAGATGAAATATTCCCCTCCAACTGGATTCCGTCTACAAGGTGGCTGGCTGAATGGTGCTGTGGTACAGGTGGTGATCTGTTACATCTTGCTTTCTGAAATGTTCCAGGCAGTGAAGGTGTAAAATGATTTCTATGATTTCTGCTCTTGAAGGTTTTGGGGGTTTGGTTTTTGGTTTGTTTTTTGGTTTTTGTTGGTTTTTTTTTTTAATGTGCAGTGTTTATTTTCTGGATGGAGCATCCTGGATTTCAGGTAACATAAACCTACTATACAGACACAACAATGCTGTCTCTTTGTATTAAAAGTGATACAGTCAGTCTTCTCAAAGTTTAGATTAATTTAAAGATTTAGTGTTGTTTCAGCATCTTCCAGATTACTCCAAGTAACCCAAAATTTATCATTACAATAAGGCACTATTCTACTGGATAAAACAAAACCATCACAAAACCAACAAACACTAAACAACAACAAAACACCAAACAAACAAAAACCCCACAAATTACAGCCTCTAGTTAAATGCACAGTTTCCTGGATGTAACTGGATGTTACAGTCTTACCAGTCATTTTTACTAGGTTATATACATAGAGTTAAGTGGTACAGTGAAATCTGTGAGCTAGAGGACAGATTTCAAGTACACTTCTTTTACAGTCTTTGATTTGTCAACTAAAAAAATCTGGCTTAGCTGGCTAGTGAAAAAAGCCAATGCATTGGGATACAGATAAATTTAATACTTTTTTATACATCCTATACAAGAGAGATTGAAAATTTAATTACTTCATAGTATTTCCAAGTATTGATTTCCTTTTCAAGCTATCTAATTTCTCAATAACCAAGATTTAGTATCATATATCAATTATTTATTATGGTTTGAAAGTGATTGAAAATGGTTGGTTGAGTCTATACTTATGTTCTTTGAAGGCACAGCTGCACCCTTTGGGGGAAACTTATTTTGTACAATTATTTTCATGAAGGCAGCAGCATCCTGTAGCCATGAAATATTAAGCTATGTACATTGAGATAATCTTCATCTTTACACACTGAGAGAGGATCTTGATTTTTAGCTCTACAGGCCATCCTGCAGTACAAAATGTCTCCTTGCACTGTAATTTATATGGGAACCATTGTGGGAAAATAAATATCAATGAGTGTGATAATAGTTTACTGTTCATACATTTTCCAGAAGTGTCTCTGTTGCTGCTCAGTCTTCTATTTTCAATTTAAATTCCACTTTGCCTTCATATGGATCATGAACATTGAAGGTAATTCCAGCTCCAATGACTTTGCACACTATTTTAAATTCTACATTCCTGGTAATGTTGAGAAATTTCACAGCTACCAAGGGATTGCTGTAGCTGGGCTAAAAGGAGAAATAAAAAAAAAAATTAAAAAGAAAATACTTAAATTTTACACTACCAGTTTGAAAATAGCCTCTCCAGTTCTCATAGGATTTCAGAGACGCTCCATATGTTTCACCTGACGTACAGAGAAAGAAAAGTTAAGTACAGAAGTGTCGGAACCCAGGAAATTCCTCTGGCTGCCCTGGAGGACTCGAGCCCTTGCCCAGGGGGCTCAGAGACCTTGGCACAGAGCCCAAGACCCCTGTGCCTTTGATTTAGCCCTTGGAAAAAACAATTACCAACATTACATGAAGAATTACAAGCCACGGAAGTTTAATTAGAATGACAGTGAATTTATCACGGGGTGAAAAAATAGGGGTTTTAGAATGGGGGTTCAGGGGGCAAGATGGAGGGATCTGGGTGTGTCCAGCGTTTCTCCTTGTTTTTGGCCTCCATCTTCTGCTCTGATGTTGGCACTTACAGATTGGTTTTGAGTAGAAGCTCACTGTCTAACATAGATGATAGATATTGGAAAGTAATTGTAAATATTGTACACGTAGTTTTTAGTATAAAAATATAAGACCGCCCCGGGGGCAGGCAGAGCGCCTCTGACTGTCTTCCTTAGCAGACCTCGGCAGGCCAGAAGAAAGAATTTTATAGATAAGATACCATAACCTTGAGACCGAGAAATGAAGAATTCTAACTCCTTCTTTGAGCGCCGGGCTGGGAAAAGAGACTTTCTAACTTACTTCGGGGTCACTCTGACCAGTGAGAGGCCCCGAGACAGGAGCACCCACCTGGGCCTTTTTGCCGTAGTAGGGGAAGTAGTGCAGGCTGAAGGTGCCATTCCCAGGGTAGTAATCCGCGTCCAGCGGGCGAGACTCCTCCTCACCCTGGGTAAAACGAGAGAGGAAGAAGCTCTGTGGTGAGGGAAACCATCGGCCAGCCCCAGGCAAGTGTCTCAGGGCTGCTAAGTGTGTGTTAAAGCTTAAGTTCAGCAGGCTGTTAGCACCACTCTTAAGTGGGAATCTCCCGCTGTTACAATTGCCAAGAGAAGCAGGCGAGTGTCCTCTGATAGCAGCAGGGAATTCAGTGAGCCGGAGCTGCTGAGAGCCTGAGGGAGCCGCGCTGAGGTGTGGCCGTCACTACGGGGAGCTGAGAGCAAACAGCAAATGTTCTCTGCAGCCCGGAAATGCAAATTTTCAGGTGATTTAAAATAAAGCAAACTTGGAGGTTTCTTCCTTAGCATGTCAGTTAGTGCAAGAACTGGCACAGAACTGAGACTATTCCAAGTATTTGGGATCTGATTTTCAGGTCAGTGTTTTTTTTCTGGTCAGTGCTTGAAATGTGTGAGCCCCAGCCCTCATAGCCTTACCACATATGTGCAGTTCACCCTTGGTGCAGTGCCATTGCCGGGGAAAAACTTGATAATCTGAAAAAGAAAACACATTTGGTCATCTTGGAAATGGTTTTGAGATAAAACTGGGCAATCAATTATTTGAGGGCTGAGCTTCAATTGATGTTTCATATGTTTCTGTGGAAGACTATCTCCAACAAATAATCTAATTTATGTAGGTGAAAAACTGCATATTTAGGCAGCAGGACTCGGCATTACCTGGGATGAGCACTGCTGATAAAATCTGGCCTGGCCAGAGCAAGGAGCACTGCCCTTCCTCTGAGTCCAGCTCATTACCCACCCATACCACCTGCCCAGGCAGCCAGGGGTCTCTTAAAGCAGTTAATTGTGTGTCAGCTAAAGAAAAGCTGAATGTCCATGCTTTTCATCTTACCTGTCTTAGAAAACCTTGGTTTTGGCAGAAAAACCCTTAGGTTGGTTTGATGCTACAAAACTAGTGGGGTTGTATCCTGTAGCGGCAAAAGTAAAGGAGGTGAAGCTCCCTGGCCACTATCCACGTCTTTTCCCTGCTGAGGATGGCACCCAGTCTTGCTAAAGAAGGCATTTCTGGAAAGTGCTTGTTTCACCTGCCAGAGTCAGATATGCAGCTCCCCTCTTGGTTAGGGCTTGCACAGATTTTTGGAAATGCCTAAGGTGCAAGCCAAACAAAAAATACAGTGATTTTGTCTATCAGAAACTGGAGGGGAACTTGAACTCTTCAGTTTCTACTGAAACTGAATCAGAAGGCTCAGAACTTTATCCAAAAAGAAATACAAACTGCTCATGCCTTTGTCTACATCCTGAAAAAAATTAAATCGTTGAATGTTGTAGTTAACATATTCCGTAAGTCCAATCTCATATTGTTATATCTATCATATTCCATTGTTGTATTTAACATATTCCATAAGTCCATATTAGATAAGTCCCAAGTTGTTATATTAAGCATATTTCATTAGTCCTGTACCTCTTATTGTTGTCTTGTGGGCGGCAGATCTTCACAGCACAGGAACAAGATCTTCCTTAGTCAGAGCTCCATCATGGTTCTGCCTGACTAAGTAGCCCAAGTTACCTTGACAAACCACAGCTGCAGCCCAATGAAGAACATCGCAGCTGCAGCCCATCAAGGATAACTAGGACTAGTCAAGGGTAAAGATATTTAAGTACAGGTATATATAATATGTATTTAATACCTCCTCCATTCATAATACAAATATTTAGGGCCTCCTACAGTTGAAAATTCCCTTTATTCCTCTCCAAAAAACCTGTTGGTGGTTTTCCCTGAAAAAAATATCCACCAGGTTTGAATTTTGGTTTTATAGGTTCTTCTGAAGATTTTCTTTGCCACCTGGAAAAATAAGATATCACCTCTCTGAAACCACATCAGTTACTGCCACATCCTGGTGCCTCAGCTGAAGGTTTAGGGCTGAGGTATTGCAGGAGGAAACTTCTGGTGCTAGTTTGTGGGATGAGAGGCCTGCAGAGGCACCAACTAAACTAAACCAAACTTAACCTAATCTAAGCTGTAGAGAGTCAGTTCAGAGACCACTGCCCTATGTTACTTTCGTAGGAATGGTGAAAAAGTCCGAGGATTTCCCTGGTAACTCTAGTGGTCTGTCAGGGAACAGCGCGTGATTTTTGGTTCCCAGTAGAAAGCAGAGTTTAGAACCCATGGCAGCAGAGACACAGCAGCTCCCCAGCTGGGGCTCAAGCTACTCTTAATTTTTTCTGCTCAGCACCTTGACCTTGTACTTACCCTGTTCATTTTTATAATAAAACAGGGTTTTCCTTCCGGGTATCCAAAAGTTGGATCTGTGATGCCAGAGCAGTTTTGAAGCATGTCTGAGGTGAATTTGCAGGATAGTTTTGTTTTATTTGGGCCATCAAAGGTGTCCTGGATGAAGTAGGTATTATTGGTGCAGTTGATGTTCAGATGCTGAGCAGCTGGTGTATATGCTAGATGTGTGAAGGAAGAAAAAAAAAAAAATCTCCTCTGAAGCTTTTCATATGCAAATTATACATCACAACATCAGGCTGGAGATTCTGTCATGGGAGACTGTACTTCAAGTGAAGTTGGCATTACATGGAACAAGGAAAGTTCGGTTTTGTTGTGTTTTTTTGTTTGTTTTTGTTGTTGGTTTTGAATATCCAAGCAAGCAAAATAAAAGAGGTCGAATTAAGTCTGGCAGCTTGTGTTGGTAGCACCATATAAAGTCAATTTCAAATATAATTTTTCTCAATATGTATGTGAGAAACATGAAGAATTACAATATTCAGGCTCAACAGGCATATAACCATGCTAAGATATGAACATGCAAATGAAGCACGTAACCTACTTTGACTGTTTCCTGAAGACACCATGCGTTATGAAATTTATTATGGCATTTTGATGTTTGTAGTCATAGACAAATTAATTAGATTAATTTAGATGAGACTAATTTTGAAGACCTTTTGTCTTCCCTCTTCCTTCAGACTTCCTATAGATCTATTTTATTAATGCTGTTTAGGATTAAATGAAGTAAAAGCCCTAAAGCAGCGCCTGGATTTTAATAGATGTTTACATACATTTGATTTATAGATTCATGAGGTGATTTGCTCATCTCTTTCAGAAGATGCACTTCCCACTCAAAATCTGTGATTTGAGAAGGACAAATGTAAAATGGAAGTACTGACTTAAGGTCTTCTGACCTAGTATTGGAGATAAGGCAGCACCTTTCTTCAGTATTATGCAAGAAACTTCATCTTTACCTGTTAGAAAAGTATGAAGAGTTGTCACTAAACCTTCCCAGGTTTTGTTGTCCGATACGTTGTAATAAATTCGTAGTCCTCTGTCCCCATAAACATCGGGTCGTAAGGTTACACCTTCACAAGGAGGAAAGGGGAAGACAAAGCAGAGGAGAAGTGCCAGGCATAATTTGTTTATTTTAATTGACAGTAGCAATTATGCTGCATCAAGACTCATTCTAAGTGTATGAGATCCTCCAGCCTTTTTGGGGAGGGCTTAACCATGTTCAGAAACCACCTCAGCTGTGAGTTGTTCAACCAAAACCCTAAAGCCTGTGCTGCTGCTGAATTATTTTCTTTTCACATATATCCGTGCTGTTACAAGAACAGCTTGAAAATCATTCCAGCAATTGCACTGCATTTCCCCAGGACTTGTTAGCAATAACAGTCATGTCAGGTTAAAGAAACAGATCATACAGCAGCATGAGAAACAGCTTTTGAAAAAGCCACACATAATATGTCACAGGAATTATTTTCCCAGCAAACACCAAACTTGCTAAATACTGGGAGTGGAAACTTCAAAATACAAAAGCATTTGACAGAATAATTTTTAGGGCTATTTTTTCCCCTCCCATTGTGGAAACAACCATTGGGGTGTGAAGTTTTAGCAGTGTGCACTGATAGTCTCTGATCATTTCCCCTATCTCTTTTCATGTCCCACAAATCTGAATTCCTAATCCCACATCTTCATTTTATTTTCACTTTCTTGACTGCTGGCACAGCACATCCTGCTGGCAAGGTATTCCTGCTCTCCCAGAGACTTTCCATGGTGCTGGCAAGCATGGAAATACCCACCCCAGGCTGCTCACCCCATTGCCTCTACATCTTGCTGGGCACCCCAAAGCTCTCTGTGGTGCCTGGGGGTTTGGAGTAGAACCTAGGACTTCCCAGGGACTGACTTCTGCCCTTGGGGAGAGAAGGTGACCTGCTACAGGCAGGCAGTGATCATCCCAATAACAAGGTGTAATTTTTCATATTATATATTCATAAAAATATGGATATAGAAATATATCCATGTAATATGTAAATAAATGTGCCAGATTTTCTTTTAAAGCCTGAAAGTGTTTTCAGGCAGAGGTTAAACTTTGCAGGTGTTGTCTGGGCAGAATTGACCTGATGTATTCCACGTGTGTCTGCCCTCAGCCCTGGGCTCTGGCAGTGCCTCTCAGCCCAGCCCAGCCCTGTGCAGCTGCCAGGGGACCCTGGCAGTACCTGGGGATTTCAGCTGGTCCTGGTAATCCGGCTCGTAGGGATTGATGGTCCTCATTAAGCAATAAATGGAGAGTGCAAACAGCCCCGACATCACCACGTAGAAAGCCAGGTAGTAGAGGCTGATCCACACTGTGGAGAAGAATAAGGGCAGAGGTTCAAATTTTGAGCAAGGCTGTGCAGTGCTCTCTCTGCAGCCAGGATGATCCTGGCAGCAGCTGCTGTCTCCTTTCCACCCTTGTCCCCAGGGAAGTTCTCCTTGTAGAGGGACAGGTGCTTTGGAGTATTTTCTCTACACTCAAAAAATATTCTTCTAGAAAAAAATTGTATGGTTCTACAAGGATTTTTGAAGGACCTGGTGCTGAGCTCCGATTATTTAAAGCTTAAAGGTTATGTGGCATCTTGAAGTAATTTCACATATTAAGATAATTTATCTACTTATTACACATGGACTAAACAAACACAGATGACGAGGTGTTTCTTTGACAAACCCAGGTTGCCCCTTGTGTTATTTGGATGACAGATGACAATACTTCAGGCATGTGGGTTTTAGACCCATATAATTTCACTGCCTTATACAGCTGGAATCACCAACAGCAAAATGTGCCATCTTGCTACTGTATTCTGCTGTGAGATAATGTAAGATTGATGTTGTGTTTCTGTCTGTATGTGCATGAAGTGTCTTACACATGGCTGGCACTGTGCAAGCAGCCAGTGGTTGTTTTGGAGGGGTGCTATTAGAAACCTCTACTTGTAATCATAGGTGCTTTGTAGCACCTTCTTCTCTACCAACTAGAAAGGCTCACATTCCAGTTGCATCATCTGTCAAATTCTGGTTTTAGGAATAGCCAATAAACTACATGCACAGGCAGGGAAAAATCACTTGGAAACTTGAAGCTACTCCTACAGTCTGTGGGAAGAGTGTGGATCTTCCTTACAATGGTCCTGGCTGCCCTTCCCAGGACATAGATCATAATACACATCAGCATTGTAGACACCAATTTGGCTGTGGGAAGGGAGGCTCAGCTGAAAGATTTGCTAGTATAAAATACATGCTGGTATGAAATACCTGCTAGCATGAAATTCATGATAGCATGCCATGATAAGAAACAAGATCTAGTGAGCAGACAATAATTCAGAAAGGAATTTCAGAAAAACAAAACTTGTTTCCAAAGAATTGGACAAACTCATCAATTAAACAAATTTCTCCACATACCTGAACCCCCTTTTCATTAACAATGTCAAAACCACCCTGCAACCATCACCCCTAGCTACTAATAAGTTTCCTGTTAATGTGTTAATTTTTCTCCTTTTGAAGTATTTTGTTCAAAACCACTTTGAAGTCATACATTTCCAGGAACTGCATGGATCAATGTTTTGATCTACTTGATCCAGCTCACAGAGCTGCCCAAAAAGTGGCTTAGAAGCATATATGAGAACTGCTGGCTTTAACACATTTACATTGTGTCCCACTCATTGGGATGACACCCTCCCGCCACAGTTTTTAAGCATACCAGAAGGAAGAGAAGAATCTTGCACATGAAAACCTACCCCAGTTAATTAAGGACCTTCCCATGAAGAGCTTTGTTTCTGGATTCCAGACAAAACGACGGAAATCTGCCATACGTTCGCTGCAGGTCTTCTTCTCATTTAAAGTTGCCATTCTCTCAGAAAAGTTCCCAAAAATGGGTCCTTCGTGGAAACTAAGAAATTCAACCAGTGCCCAGACAGTCGACCAAGAAAAAAGACTTTGGGTTTTATACCTTCTTTTCCACTGAAGGTGACCGAGATTGCTTCCTGTACCAATGAAAGCCCCTGCTCACCACTATCAACCTTTATAAAGGGTGCTGATAGTGCTGGCAAGGGAAAGTTTGTTCCTATGAAATGCCCTTCTCCCTTCTCTTGAGTGCCTTAGCAGGTCAGCAGAGTTACGCATTTTGCCAAGTGCCCGTAGGGTTTGCGATAGACTCTGTGTGATAGCTGTTATCAGAGCAGATAAAGCAATGGAGAACTTGCTTCTCTCTTGTTTTTTTTTTTTTTTTTTTTTCTGAGTAACTTGCAAGAAGTAGATACAGTTCTCCTACTACAATGTGTAGCCATTTGTTGGGACACAGGATATTGCAGGGTGGATGGTTAGAAAATAAGTAATTACTTGTTAAATATGCAACTCCTTGTGGGAGCTCTCTGCAAGCAGATGGAAGACAAGGAGGTGGTTGGGATTTAGTAAGGGTGCACCGCATCTACCAGTCTTGAGACAAGTCGACTGGTTAGCAAACGTGGAGGCTTTCCAATTCCACATCACCCATCACCCAGTTTGGCCTCAGCAGAGCTGGTGACACAGCAGCCAGGTGGGGAGCTGTGCTTTGGCTTGGGAAGGGCTGGGGGATAGATGGCAACTGGATGAGAGCTGGAACCACAGTGCAGCACTCAGCACAGGGACATCCAGCTGCAACCAGTATGGAGTGGCATCCCTGAAGGGCCAGTGCTGACATGGGGACACAGGCCAGCTCAGTCAAGCCAGAGTCACAGAATCACAGAATGGTTTGGGTAGGAAGGGACCAGAAAGATTACCTAGTTCCACCCCCCTGCAATGGACAAGGACACTTTCCACTAGACCAGCTTGCTCAGAGATCCAACCAACCTGGCCTTGAACACTTCCAGGGATGGGGCACCCACAGCTTCTCTGGGAAATCAGTTTCATTGTCTCACCACCTTCACAGCAAATTTCTTCCTAGCATCTGATCTACATCTGCTCTCCTTCAGCTGAAGGCCATTCCCCCTTGTCCCTGAGCATGCAATAGGTCTCCCCTGTTTCATACCACAAAAACACCTGATGGGCTGTCCTCCCCTCTTCCAAGACACAGACCTAGGAATGCATGCAAAAATATTAATTATGTCTTCAGTGAGAGCCAAGTGGCAGAATGAAGGGCTCAGAGGGGACACTGGGCTGTGTACTGCATGCTGAGTATGTGGACAGCCTGTTCCCAAGCCATGTCTCCTTCATGGACTCGTCCCCTGTCCCTCTTCTGTTTTGCAGCAACAAAGACCATGAAGAGAAAAGGGCCATCAAGAGCAGAACCTTCATAAGTGCAAGAGTTCTGAGTGTAGAAGTTTCCCATTGGGAACCTGGCGATTTTTCACCACCTTACAAACAAGCTGACTTGGAACTTGGTGAATTTGCCAGATACTTGGCATGGCTAAGCCATGGGCAGCATCCATGTGCAGCTGTGACAAATCTGGGATTCTCCTGGAAAGTTTGTGCATGAGTGAAAATGAACACTGCCTGCCTGAAGTGGTTCATCAAGGTAGGATGGAGCAATTGCTATTCCATGGGCTCCATTGAAGGGCTCCTGGACACTGCAGTAATTTGTCAGGACACTTGTTACTGACCAGTGGGCAACTCTTCATGGCCCCACAGGAGGGCTGGTCTAAGCTTATTCTTGCTTTCTACTCCATTAGGATTCATCCATTAGGATTTCCTCACCTGCCCCCGCAGTGCTATCCATCCGTGTCCGTCCCTGTCGCAATGCCCTGGCCCTGTGGCCATGGCAGCCAGCCCTGGTCCCATTGCAGTGCCAATCCCTTGACCCAGAGCCTTTTGTTGTGTTTAATGTACCCCAAACTGCTCGAAGAGGGACTAATGTTTGCTTTCCTTGGCTGGTTTTTAAAGCCTGCACCACTGACCTTGGGCTGGCCACCAAAGGGAAGGACAGCAAGAGAGGGAAGGTCACACAGGAGAGAGGGAAGGGTGCTCAGGAGCCTGGAGTGGCACAAGGCTGCAGGTGAGACTTGGCCTGGCTTCCCTCCTGCACAGCCCAGGCATGGCTAGGGGCAGGGCTAGGCAGGATCCACTGCACATTTTCTCTCTTGCTGACCAAGGCACCAGCAAGACAAAGCCTGGGCTCAGGGAGACCAAGAGGCTCAAAAGAAACCACTGGAGAATGTGTTTGCAAGGGTCACACTGCTGTGACCAGAGGCATGCTGAGTATGTGGACAGCCTGTTCCCCAAGCCATGTCTCCTTCATGGACTCGTCCCCTGTCCCTCTTCTGTTTTGCAGCAACAAAGACCATGAAGAGAAAAGGGCCATCAAGAGCAGAACCTTCATAAGTGCAAGAGTTCTGAGTGTAGAAGTTTCCCATTGGGAACCTGGCGATTTTTCACCACCTTACAAACAAGCTGACTTGGAACTTGGTGAATTTGCCAGATACTTGGCATGGCTAAGCCATGGGCAGCATCCATGTGCAGCTGTGACAAATCTGGGATTCTCCTGGAAAGTTTGTGCATGAGTGAAAATGAACACTGCCTGCCTGAAGTGGTTCATCAAGGTAGGATGGAGCAATTGCTATTCCATGGGCTCCATTGAAGGGCTCCTGGACACTGCAGTAATTTGTCAGGACACTTGTTACTGACCAGTGGGCAACTCTTCATGGCCCCACAGGAGGGCTGGTCTAAGCTCATTCTTGCTTTCTACTCCATTAGGATTCATCCATTAGGATTTCCTCACCTGCTCTCGCAGTGCTATCCATCAGTGTCCGTCCCTGCCGCAATGCCCTGGCCCTGTGGCCATGGCGGCCAGCCCTGGTCCCATTGCAGTGCCAATCCCTTGACCCAGAGCCTTTTGTTGTGTTTAATGTACCCCAAACTGCTCGAAGAGGGACTAATGTTTGCTTTCCTTGGCTGGTTTTTAATGCCTGCACCACTGACCTTGGGCTGGCCACCAAAGGGAAGGACAGCAAGAGAGGGAAGGTCACACAGGAGAGAGGGAAGGGTGCTCAGGAGCCTGGAGTGGCACAAGGCTGCAGGTGAGACTTGGCCTGGCTTCCCCTCCTGCACAGCCCAGGCATGGCTAGGGCAGGGCTAGGCAGGATCCACTGCACATTTTCTCTCTTGCTGACCAAGGCACCAGCAAGACAAAGCCTGGGCTCAGGGAGACCAAGAGGCTCCAAAAGAAACCACTGGAGAATGTGTTTGCAAGGGTCACACTGCTGTGACCAGAGGTAGCCGAATGATGTATACAAGCAGGGAGGTGAAGACCCTTCTTCTTTCTGTTGTTTGTATAATTAGCAACATGAGTAATATGCTTGAAGGCCACTTTTGCAGCACTGTGCCTAAAAGGTTAGACCCAGGCTGAGATGTTATCCCTTGGAGATGGTGTCCTGAGCAGACCTGTGTGCCAGCACCCCTGGCACTCCAGGCCTGGCTTTAGCCCAGGCTCCTTACATGCCACACCAGCTTGAACAGCTCTAAGTTCACCCAGCGCTGACTGGGAACTCAGTGTCAAAGTTAATAAAACATTAACTCTGTTTACTCATGATAAGGCACTTACAGGTTCCTCTCTCCTGTGGAGGCTGTGCAGGAGGTGCTGGTGGTGGGGAGCACCAGGAGAGACAGGTCACTGCCTGAAGCCTCACTGGCAGCACTGTGATGGGTCAGCCTGCAGGGTGGTTCCATGGCTCTGCCTCTCCAAGCACCATGATTTCAGCTATCTCCTGAAGGAGCCGTTCATGCCTTGGTGACTCCCCAGTGTGCAGCACAGACTGCCTCAGCTGGGGGGAGAATCCAGCCTGGTACAGCAAGGTGTGGGATAGGATCTATGGGCTCCCTCTCTCATGTACCTGGGAGTTGTACACTAGGCTGCCATTGGAAGTTCATCTTCCTTCCATGGTAGAAATGAGGTTTATGTCTTTACCTTTGGCCCAAGTCTGTCTTCTGTATTAAAAATTCAGAGGGTGACTGGACCTGTCAGGCTTTCTCTGCCTTTCTCATGGAGAGGGCAAAAATTTCTTCTGATTTTTTTTGTAATAAAAAATTTAGCACATAAGAGAATCCCAGTCTCTCAGGCAGTGTGGCACAGTGAAGGAACATTCTTTGCATCTGGCTTACTATCTAGTTTCAGAGTCTGAGGGGTGATTTTTTTGGTGTGTGTTATGTTTTTCCCTTTGCTGCATTGTATCTCATTAATAATTCCTCTCCTTTGCCTCTCTCCTGTATTTTGCAGTTTGACAGAAGAAAACACACTGGAATTTTTTCAAGCTAGGGAGCACAGTTATTTTGTGTCTGAAATAAAGTCATGTGATCTGCAGCCTGAGCAATTCAGGGAGGCAAAACTGGGAAAACATCTTGGAGCTGAACTGAGCTGATGTTTCCACTGTTTTCAGCCTCAGAGAAAGCAGTAATAGCAAGGAGGGGTACTGGCAATAGTGCTGTGCTGGGTTTATGATAGCACAGTGTGATCAGACAGTGGAAAAGGCCAAGAAGCCTCTCCTCAGGGCTTGGCTGGTCTCTGCTTTTCTGTCCTGTTCTTGTTTGTCAAGGACTGCAGACCCCACCATGAGCCCAGCCATATCCCTCTGCTCACCCTCTGTGTCCTGGGAATCCAAAGGAAATTACTGCTATGAAAAAATGCTAAACTGACTGCAAAAATAAACCTAGCAAAATCCAGTGGTGTTTCTTTCATAGTTTAGTGCCAAAGTCTGCTGTTTTGGGGCAAGTTACCACTGCTTGTGGTGTATTTCAAATGATGGCAAATAATAGGGTCCTTGGGAGCATTAAACATGCCATGAAACTTCTCCAGCAGTTTGACCTCATCACCTTGCACTGAAGGGGTATCTCTGTCTGCACAGGCTATCACAAGCCATAGAGTTTTAGGTGGTGTTGCAAGAAAACGAGCTACATGCCCAGCTGAATGCCCATCTGCAAAGCTCTTATTATACTCAAAATCTTGTTTGTGGACAAAAGGGATGCTCATCAAGTAAAGCCAAAAATTTATTGATAACATATATGAAATTTTAACAGTCTAATCATTATTACTCCAAATCCAGCTGTTACAGGAAAGAACAACACATAAAAACCATACACACATATTCAGCCTCTGCACTTTTTTCTTGATTTTGCATTCTCCCATCCACTGCTTCTTGGGATCCAGGGTTGTTGTGGGTGGCAGGGACAGCCAGAGGAAGGGACATCCAGAGACATCCCTAAAGTAACTCAGCCTTCAAACCTGGGCTTCTCCCAGCCTGACCTCACCATGGCTATTGTGGCACTGTCACCTTGTGAGATATGGCTCCCTTCCCCTCTTTTGCTCCTTCCTTTATGCCTCCCTACTTCAAAGTCTGTTGAGATACTGCTTAGCCAAGCTATTAGTAATTTAATAACTCTTCATTTTTACTTCCCAAGCCAGTTACCTTAAACTCTGTTACTGACATTTTCTTTTGAACTCCTCTCAGCTTGTCTGTGGCTTGAGGGTAAGAAGGTGTCCAAAATTGAATGGTGCTCAAGATGTGTCCTCACCAACATCAAATCCTCTAAAATCCATGGCAGTGTGCCTGTTGGCTTAAGTTTACTTTGGGATCTGGCCTAAAGAGAAGAATACTGCTTTGTCAGCTTGGTAGCATCATGTCTCAGCATGAGCCACTCAAAATTACAAATGGTTTTTTTGGTTTTTTTTTGACATAGCCCTATTAAGTTGTATTTAGAGGTTGTAACCTGGTGTCAGCCAAAGTGGACACTCCCTGAACATGGTAGAGCCTTGCCCCCTGGTGAGAAGATAACTGGCTTTTTGGTCACATATTCCGAACCTGGTCCCCAGCTCCTGCCCTGCCCAACACTACAGGGAGCCCAGCTCAGGTAAGGAAGCCTGGAGCTGTCAGCGTTTGCCTGCGCACAGCAGGTTTGCAGAACCTTTGGCTGTGTTGGTTTGCACCTTAACTCTGCATCAGACTGTGCAGGGAAAGGTCAGCTCCAGCCAGGTGGGAAATCAATACCAGTGGAAAGCATTGTCTCAAGCTGTGGGTGTTAAAATACCACTGGGAAAATCTGCTTTTACAGATGCCCCTCTTCATTGAAAATTTTCTTCAAATATGCAGGCTGATTCCTCCATTGATGTCAGTCTGATTAATTCCGTATTTGTTAAAAGATAAATCCCCACAGGCCTTATTTCCACTACAGATAACAATCAAGTTATCAAGTATATAAATATTTAACAGGTTTTTTTTAAAATACATATATATATTATTTTGTTTTTTCCAGGCTGATATCAGGAAGCAAGGGCTAGAAAGTGTAGAATTATCTTCCAGTACAATCACAGAAGCTGTTCAGCTGTTAATGAGCTCACTTTAGCATGCACACATCCTTTTACAGTCCTTGTCCCTCTGGAGCTGCTCAGTTGTCCTCCTGGCTTTGTTACAACAAACCAATGTTCTTTTTATTGATGTGGCTCCTGTCACTGCATAAAAAGATACTTGGTTGAACAAAATATTCTGAGCTACCAAAAAGCATATGGAATGGTGCTATGCTATAAAGGACCCCAAATTCATTTTTTTTCCCCAGAGACTCAGCTCTCACTGCCTCTCCCTACAGCAGGGGTGTCAGTGGGGCTGTGTGGTGCTGTCCTGCACCCCTACAAGCAGCAGCAGTGGGATGCTGGCATGGGCAGCTACCATAGCATCCCTTGGGAGCTGCCCATGAGGATGGATCAGGGGGATCATCCCCCAGGCTCATCTGTGGTGATCTGCACATCACTGCACAGCTCTAGACACCATGGCCAAGCTCACCCTGCACTTCTCCAGAACAGGGGCATTTTTAATGCTAAGGGCCCTTTTTAAATGCTGTCTAAATTATTCAGAAAATGGCAAAAATAATGCATTCAGTCTTCATCCAGGCACAGAAATATTTCTCTGGTTCCAGTAAATGTTGGTAAGTGGGAAAACATGATGGAGACTTTTCCTGATAGAGTGACTGTAAGTGCTAAGATCCTCAAGAGAAAAGGAATTGAGTGAAATTTGAGGACAAGGGCTGAGAACAAGCAGATTTTAGTATCAATTTATCTCTGTGTTGTACCTGCTTGTAGAGCTATTAAACCACCAGCCTAAGTTACCCTTTCTTCTGAGAAAATCTTATCTATAGCAACCTGGCATTAAAAAGGTACACAGTTAAAGATGATATAGTTCTACTTTTGGCTACTTAGCTACAGGACTTTAAAAAATAAGTCTTTAGAGAGAACAGGTGAACAGTTTTAATGGAGATAATATTAATTCAAATGTTGTCTGAATTAACATTTCAAAGGAAGTCCAGAAATTAGAAAAAGAAGGATATAGAAATTATAGCAATTATAGAAAAAATACTATAAAACTGAGTGTTTCACTAAAGCAGGTTAGGAGCATTTACAGCACCTTTATGTTTACCTGTCATCCTGCTGGGATTGGAACATTTCAGAATATGGCTATGCATTAGAATTTCAGAATCAGTACGTCTTTATATTGATCTGAATGCCTGGGATCAGCATCCATAATGGATGATGACACTTATGAACCCAAGGCACCCTTATGAAACACCACTATTTTGAATTTGCTACTGCTATAAGCAGAAATTGTGGAGATACTTGTGAATGCCAGGCCTGAGTCTCAAAATAAAGAGTTGTTATAAAGAACTTGTTTTGTTCCTAAGCTATAATACTGTTTCCATTGCATTTATAAGTTGCTGTGAATGTGTAGCTAGACTTATAACTTCCTAGAAATAAGTATTAAGATTGTCAGGGTGCATGGCAAAGATCACCAACCACCTCACAAAACAATGAACCTGCTTCTGATCTGACACGTGCACATTGCCAGAAAGCCAAACTTGAACCTGAAACCCTCAACTGAAGAGAGAAAACAACTGATTCAGCCTTCAATCTACCCCAATGGCTTCAAAGACCCTGTCTGAGACTCATGACACAGAGTTCAGTGAAAATCCCACCCCCCCACCACTCATCCTCCACTCCTGCTGGGTAGGACTCTTCTTGCTGAGGGAATTCAGTGAAGTGAGAGACATCTGCATAATGACAGTTCTCAGAAAGAGAGATCACAGAATTGTTCATTGGTATCTTTTAAACAGAGGAGCCTAATCTGTCTTTTAAAGTAGTTTATACAAACTGCAATCAACCAGAGGCACACAGAGACATGGCAGGTTTACAGGGGATGGGGAGGATGACACAGACACAGTGGGCATTCATGAGATCATCAAAAACTTATTTTGGACAGGGTTGTGTTTGATAATTCTAGAAAGGCTTTTTTCAGCCCTAAAACACACATGTCCAGAAACAGATTTTATCTAGTATTTTTACTTTCCTCCCTGGCCATGTTTTCATAATATTCTAAAGTTCAATCCAAGCTCACTTCTTCAGCTGTGACAACAATAGCATCACTCAGTGCACCAGGCCAACAGAGCAGAGCAAGCTATTCCTTCCCATGGCCCCAGGACAGCAGCAGCCTCTTAAGTGGAGGGGAACAGGACAGAAATCTCACTGGTGACCTTTGATTGCTGTGTCCCTGTAAACAGCTGGTTTTTTTGACTCAGTAAGTCACTGTAAATGCCAATATTGCAAAATGCAGTTATCAATATATGAATCATTAGCAGGTGGCTCTGAGGATGGGTGACATAATATGGAGACTTTCAGGAAGAGGTCACAGGACCTGAGCTGAGGCCAGGGTACTCCTGGGGACACATAGCACTGTGCCTGCCTGCTGGGCTCCAAGGCTGTGTGTGGGATGCAGCTGGGTGGGTGCAAAGGCTGTCAGCTACTCCTGCAAAGCATGGCTGGGATCTGAAGCTCCACAGCATTTTGCTGCTCCCCTCCAGTCTCCCAGAACTACTGCACCTGAGACTGTTTCCAAGCCCTCTTATGTCCCAGTGACTCCATTTACCTCAACACACATAATTGCCACTTTTTCCTAAGCTTGGATTATTTCCACAGAGGTGTTTCTGCTGCTGGACTGGGGGAGGCAGTATCTGGCCACTGCTGAGTGGGTGGTGAGAATGTTCCCCTGACCTTTGGAGCAGCAAGCTGGCCTGCAGCCCTGGAGCTGCAGGGGCAGTGCTGGGGGCTGCAGCATTTCCTCATATGCATGTTCTTCAGTGCAGAGCCACAGGGACACTTCCCCAGGGCCCCCTCGCAGCAAGAAGCACCCTGATTACAATGATCACATTATGCCTATGTGGCCAAAAATTAGGGAAATGTGGGTTATTTCTGATTTCACATATATCCTCAGGGACCCAGATCTCTGATGAGTTTTGAAAGAGGAAGGAAAGCTCCCAATGCACCTTGAGGATAGCAAAGAGTGCAGATTTGCTGCCTGATGAAGTTGCTCGTGCTTTCTCTTCATTTCTCTTACTGTTGCTCTGTTTCTCTACTGCATTTCATCTTCGACTTCCTTGACTCTCCTGCTGTTTTTACAGCTGCTCAGAGATCCTGCTGCTCATCCAGTGTTCTCTCCCACCACATATCCCACTGGTCTTTGCCTGCCTCCAGCTGTGCCTTGTGCTGCTGCCAGTGGGGTGCTTCTCACAGGGGCAGCTGGCCTTGTTCCTGGACACAGCAACCATCTTCACATCACACGTTGGTTTTGGTTGCTGGTTTTGGGGATTTCCACCCCAGTCATATTAACTGTTCCAGGGGCAGCCAGAGCCCAGACCACAGGGCAAAGTGCATTTCCTGTGTTCAGTGGGCAGTGTTCCCCATAAGCTGCCACCCAAAAGCCCTGCACAGAGGATGTGCCTGGGCTCAGCAAGTGAGAAAATGCTTGCTAGGCTTATGATGGAAAGTGTTTCTTGTCTAAGTGCCTGAAAAATGTGGGCTCGCTGAAACTTTGTCTTATTTAGAAAGCAATCTATAATAATTTTTGGAAGTATCCAGAATGCTCCTAGTTGAATATCTGTTTATATCCCCAACAGTGCACTTCAGGACTCACTTACAGTTACCAGCACTCATCCAGAGCTGCTGCACTCCCTGGACATACTGGACAGAAGCAGGGTAGCTATGTGTATACATACACACCCACTGCTGATTCCTGTGTGGTGTCATTCCACTGAAATGCCAAAAGTCTAGCTGTTTGGATTCTGCATTGCTGGAGGTATGGGACAGGGATTATGGATTTAGGCTGACATCACTTCTCTATTTATGTCCACAAGGAATGCATGCACATGTGTCTGGACCTTCCTAAACATTTCTGCAAATACATTTATAAATCAATGTCATTTCAGCCAGCCAGCCAGGACAATCAATATTCACTCTCTCTCAGTATCCCGGACAGCATTGATCCCCCTTGTACCTGCACAATAGAGACTAAAAGCTGAGCATGTGTGGCAGCTGCTAGAAGCTGTCTGTCAAGCTGTGTGCTTCAGGGATGCACATGTGCAATTGCACTGACCTGAAGGATTAAGGGGTAACTTGGTGAATACAGCTGTGTATATATATATAATATATATATATATATATATATATAGCATACCTTCTTCCTAGACAGTGAGAATGGATGCCTACTGTCACATCTGTTGCCTGGTATTGTACTTCCAGACCAATAGCATTAGTGAGAAAGTGCAGGGTGAAGAACAGCAGATGGAGAAATCTGTCAGGTAATTTTTTTCAACATGGGAGTAATAGCTGCTGTGGGAGGACCCTCCAGCAAAATCAGACTTGCTTCTGGAGGTGAGTACCTGCTTGTACAGGTGACCTCAGCACAGAGCAGGGAGAAGAAAACCAGATTTTTGGTACTGGTGTGTTTGACCCTTAATTATTGGGCACAATGTAGAAAGGACATGATTAATAGAAAAAAAATCTGTATACTTATTAAAAATTATACAGTCCTTTTTACAGTGAAGCTGCTTTTACTGCTACTTAGGGGACTTTACTGTCTTAAAGTAAAGACAGTAGGGAAATTTAATTTTTCTGGAGCTAGGTATGAAGTACTGAGTATCACCATTTTATGTGCTTATGCTTTCCTTGGGAACATTATCCACAGTTTTTCCATTCAGTTGTAGATAGCTTCTGAAACTGTAAGCCATGAGCTCACTGACAAAGACTGGGTAGAGTTTCCTGGTGTGTGTTGTGCAGCAAGGAATAGAGGCAACCAGGGTGGTTTCTCTAGCCTCCAACAGCAGTGTGAAGCCATATGGAAAGGGGAAGGAAGAGCTTTTCAGGGACAGTACTGAAAGCACAGCCTCTCATCATCCCTCCCTCTTGCCTCTCAGGGTTGATCCTGAACAGGCTTTCCTGCTGCCAAACCAAACCAATACAATCAGTAACTAATGCCAATCTGACTATTTGGGCAGCAACCTGAGCAGGGCTATAGGGTGTCACCAGAGCCCGTATGGGGTGCCAGATGAGCTGAACATGATCGTATGTCCTTTGGGTGCCAGGAGCAGCGCTTGGAGGCTGGGATGAAGGGACAGTCTCCCCAGCACACCTACTTTGCACACAAATTAACTTTAGGGTTTTTTTTGTATCAATGGTTTGCAGGAAATCTCATAGGAGCACTGTGGATTTTCCCCCAGCTCTAGCGGCTGAGCCTTGCGGGGATTCTTGATCTAGCACCCCCAGAGAGGGAACTGCTCTGCAGCCTGAGACCATCTTCCAGTAAGAAACAGAGGGGACTCCTCTGGCCTCATCAAGCCCCACTGTGTGCCATGGGGTTGGAAGCCCTGGAGCTGGGTGCTCAGTCCCTAAGCTCAAGCAGCCACTGCATGCTGGGCTGGGGGTGAGAGGCAGCAATGTCTGGGCATAAGATGTGGACCCAAATGACTCCAAGGGATAAGCAGCCAGATGAACACTCTCATCATCTGAACCAGTGGTGATGACCCTCTTTTCAACTGGTCTGTGTCTTTCTGAGCCCAGGTGACCTTGTAGCCTACAAACAAAAGGTCTCTGCCAAGGCAGCCCACAAATGTTCTGCATATTGTGTGTATAGGTATCTTTCTATCTTTTGAAGCTTCTGCCTGACAGGATCACTTGCTGCCCTGTGCTGCTTGGATTAGAAGAGGCAGCTGGCAACTGTTCCCTGCTGGCTTTCTTACTGCCATTCGTGCTCTTATTGATCTCCCTCAAGCCACCCCCTCTCCTCTTCTCTTCAAACAGAAGAGCCCTCCTGGATTTATTGGTTTCTGGTTCAGAGGCCTTTCAGTACCTTTGATTATCCTCACTGATGATCCACTGGTGCATCAGAACATTTCACATCTTTTCCAGTTCCGCTGTAGCTTTCTGGATGTGGGGAGAAGCACAGAGTATCCGGCTTTAGAAACATCTGCCCCTAAAATCAATGTGTCTGTTCACTGCAATATTACTGGTGCCTGTTGGCCCTGTACAGAGCAGAAAGCAGGATGCATCCAGGAGGGGCAGACAGATATTCAATCCCATTAAATCCCAATAAATAAATGATACATTGCCTAGCAGAGCAATCTGGGCTATCAGATGTCCTTTCATTATAAGGGAGTGTAAAGCCTTCTCTCTTGCTGGGAGGAGGGCCCCTTGCAAGCTTCACTAACATGCCTGGGCGGTACCACCAGCTGCTGTGTGTCACTTTGCTGGGCTCTGATGGGAAACTTCACCTCTCCTTCCCATACCTCTGTAATTTCTCTAGATGAGTTACAATTTTTTCAGGACATTGATGAAATACTGTGTCACAAATCAGCATATTTGTTTTCTATTCAGGAAAACACCCATTATGCCACCACTTTTCTTCAACATATGCTATATGGACTGCGTAGAGAAGAAAAACCATCCTCTTCTTTATAGTGGGATAAACTGAGAAACACAATCCATGACAAGAGAGGAAGGAAACTGACTTACTTTTTACTAGACATCTCTTTTCTGGATGCGCTTGGTTGTAAGATCTCAGCAATTGATTCTTGTAGGGATCAGTGCCAGGGTTGCCTTCTGAACTCTGTCTATTAAAGTTGTTCACAAAAGATCGAAACTGATTTTGTAAATAAAAGAAAACTGAGCAGGACTGAACTGCTCCAGGACACAGTTGCTTTCCCCCCCGGATATGTTATCCTTGAGATTGCCAGCCCCCTTCAAAGTGTGATTACATTTGGCCACTGGGATCAAGTGCTCTTACAGGGAATTGATAGGCAGCACAACTGCATAAGTTCCAGCTTCAGGAGAGCCAAGGATAAAAATCCACCGGAGAGAACAAAAGGAGAAAAATAACCTCATTTAAGAAACCTCCATGCATTCATTGATTAAAATAAGAGCCCTCCCAGGCAACTCCCATTTAAAGGAGTGGAAGAACATCTCTGTGTTGAAGACAGAGTTATCACATGAGGCTAGACCTTCAGAAGTTGTATTAACAGATATGTTATCTGAATACCAGGTAATAGCCTGCAAAAGAAAAGGGCCTAACACTTATTCATAACATAGAGACTTTAAAAAAACATGTCTTTGGTGCCTCATGTCAATTTTGGAGACCAAAAGAATGGTAGGCATATTATTTAGTGGGACCTCAATTTTAAAGGGGCCAAATCTCTCCCAGGTTTCAACAGGCACATCAGCTGCATGGAGGAGTTTCATTCATAGCTGCACATGCAAATCCCTGTACTTTATTTACCTCACCTAACCCAAGCCAGCCAGCCCTGCAGAGTGTGGGTGTGCCTGTGTAGAGGCTGCTGTACCATACAGTCCTGCCCTGAGGGCTCCTCTCAGGGGATGTCTCCTCTTAGAATGCATGGGTTTGCATTCTCAGTTCAGTCAACGTGAGTCTGGAACCAGGGTCCAAAGGACCAGAGCATTTCTGCAGGTGAGCTCAGTTTCTCAGTGACTGGCATTCTGGGGGGTAGGTATCTCTGTTTTCACCCAGGAAAAAGGGCAGAACATCTCAAGTTTCTTCTAATACAGGATGAAGACTAATTTTTTCCATGCAGCTGATTCTTGCTTTGAGGCCTTAGAGCCTCTTTCTTCAGTGATGCCCTTTAGAGCATATAATGTATTAAACTAAGGTTTTCTAAAGGAATGAGATATTACCCCAGATAGTCTTAGAGCTCCTAACTGGCAACCTAAGCAAGCCAGCATTATTTATAAATGAAACCAAAGTAATTGATAGCAGCAATACAGACATGGTATTTAGTTTCTCTGTCTGAAATTTCTGGCACTGCTGTACTCAGCACTGCAACTCAAAGCTGACTGCCACAGGGTATTTAATGATCTAATAAGCAATATTAATTTTATTTTCACTGAGTATTTGCTATCTATTTGTGTAGCATACTGGCAGTACTTAGGGATTTGAGGTATTTTTGCTCCTCTGGAGAAGTCTTGCTCCAGTCTTTCTTGCTTGTTTCCCAACTTTCAGACCAGTTTCTTACATGGTAGATGCTTGCCAGTTTTTCCCCTTTCATGATCTGTAATATGAATAGAGGGATTTATTATCTCTTTCATTTGTTCCTTTACTCTGCTCCAGACTCCAAGTGATGTCCTAATGATTTTCCTGGCAAGAAGATCTGTCTGTCTCCTAGGATTTTAAAAGAGAAAAGTATTTACTTCAATGACGTTAAGGCGATTCCTGTCTGGCTGTGTGGAGGGTTTTTAGAAGACAATAACTGCATATATGAAGCATTTCTTTAAGAGTGCATTTCATAACCTGTGGCATGCTCTGCTCACACTATGCCAGAGCCTCTGGACCATGATTTAAAATCGTTGCTTCAAATAACATCTGTGGGCTGGCAGCCACCACTGCATTTTTGTATTTGCCCTGTTGAGGACAGACAGGGCAATGATTCCCATTCTGTAGCTCATAGTAACTTTGCTTTGGGCCTGCCCAGCTGTTTGAAGACTGCCACCACATGAAGGTTGTTCAGAAACCTCATCCACTGTAGCCAGTGCCTGTAGGAACTGCTTCTGCTCTTGGCCAGTGCTGGATTGCAACAAAGTCAGTTTCAGGAAAGGGGCGAGCAGCACTATGATGAGTGGAGCCACCAAAATCCCACAAACAATCTGTTGCACTCAAGGACAATAGGAAATCATTTGGGGTCTTGAGGCAGGTCAGTTGCAATTACAGAGAAGCAATGCAGAAGATGAAAAGCAGATAAGGGAAGAGATGGAGCATGATCTGAATCAGTTAATAATCAGATAGAAGGTACAATTAAGAGTGACTGTTCTGTGATGCCAAGTGGAGGAAGGAAGATAATCCAATTCTAGTAGCACTGCCAGAGCACCACAACACTCTGCCTTCCCTTTATTTAGACAGCAGGAGGGCACTACCAAATACACATCATCATTATTGCAAGAAGTGCTTGTTTCTCTCTCATTCACTGTGCAATTAATTAAAAAGTTATCTTTTACTTGCAAAATCACTGTAAGTTTGGGGTCAATTTATGTCTTGCTGAAAGCACAGTTGCTATTTGAGGAGTAAAAACAGCAGAGAATTTATTACCTGTCTCCCACCTGCCTCTTCCTAAATCATTCCTCTGGCATTCTCCTTCCCTGCCAAGGTCTTGTCTTGGCCTCTTGTCCCATTTGACACTTGGTACCTCATCTCTGTGCCTGCCCTCACACATGAACACCCTAAACATCTCGTAGGGTGTTCAGCCACTTGTGTCATGTGCTCTGAGCTGAAGTCTGGGCATCCCTCTTTGGCCAGGGTTCAAATATTTTTAGTGAAACACCTCCCAGAATGCACTCACAGGCAGCATGACTGCTTCAGCCACATTTCCAGATGAAAAAATCAAAATTGAAACCTCTTGAGTGAGCAGCAGCAAGTTAAGGTTTTCATGTCCCATTTCCTTTCTTTCCATCTGTGTTTCTCCTTGGGTTTAGGCTTTCTAAAGCAGACTCTGGTCCTTTTATCCTCACATGAGAAATCAGTACATGTTGGGAGCTGCATGTACAGCAAATAAGCAGCAGACTAATTCTATGTGAAAAGAAGTTTCCACAAAGAGCTGTCATATATAAATAAATGAAGGGATAATATTTATATTAAAAACCTGGCATCTTTGCTTGGTAGGGGAAATGCAGGATGCTGTGTAGTAGAACATTTTTAATAGAATAAGAAAATTGTGTCTTACAAATCAACAATCAGCTTCTAGTTAAAAACTGAAAGTCTCAGTAAGAAGTGAAAAATGTAACGAAATATTCTAGGAAGGAAATTTTTTCATGTTAAATGCTTCACATTTTTATTTATGTCCACTATAGTTGAAAGGGCAATAAAAAGGAAGACACAGATGTCCGAAGCAGAGCTGAACACCCAAATGCATGCACATGAAGAATTTACTCATAATTAAAATCTCCGAAGGCTGGGTGAGAATAAGCTTTGCTGCCAACAGGTAGTCATAATCTTCCACACTGATGAAGACAGTTTTGTTAAAATGTATGGAAGTCCTCTAGATTTATAAGGATTCTGTAGTAATTAAAAGTATTGAATGTTTATGTTCAGAAAGAGCTACATAAATAAATCCAAATGTTTTATATTTTTATTTGACTTCTTTCAAAAGTTGTTTGCATCATAGCAGGAGCCTTGGTCTCATCTCTTGTTTTATTCCTATAGTTCATATTTATTTAATGTAATTTTTCAAATTAAATGGGTTTTTTTCCCAGTGAGCTGGAAAGGCTTTGTGTTTATCTTAGATAACAAATACATACATGATACAAGTGAGGAATCTGATACACACATAAAATTTAAACTCTAGTTCAAACCATAGTAAACTGGATATTTCCCCATGAGCTGAAGATCCTTGGAATTCTGCCCAAATTTAATTCAGACCTCTGACAGAGAGGCAGTCCAGGGACTTTTGTGCAGAGTATATGGAGTTAGACCTCCCCCCATGGCATTTCAAATGTCGAGCACACCGAGGAGGGACCATGTAGAGTGGTTTATACCCTCCCAATGTAGTTTCATTTCCAATCCTTAAGCTGATTCTCCTCACCCTAAAAGACTTTAGCATTTCATACTGAGTACTCAAGACCAACTTAAAATGGCCAAAGGAACAGAAGGAATTTGTCTTTGCAGGCTGGATTTTGCAGTCACCATTTCAGATGCAACACAGAGACACCTCATACTGGAAGGGACCCATAAGGATCACCAACTGCAGCTCCCTGCGCCTTGCAGGACTACTTAAAACCAACCCATAAGACCAAGAACAGATATTGCTTGACCTTTGTCAGGTTTGCTGCTCTAACTACTGGGAAGCCTGTTCCAGGACCTGACCACCCTTGTGGAGGGATGGAATGTAACAGAATAGCGCACATGAGGAGTTGCAGCTGTACTAATCACCAAAGATTAGGAACAGGCCTGCCCTTAATAGGCCACAGCTCTGTCCAATCAGAAGAGTGCTACAAAAGAGTGGGTTAAGTGGTGGAGAAGATGAGCTGGAGTTTGTTGGTTGTGCTGTGAGGAGCTACCCATGAGAAATCACTGAGATGGTATGGGACCTTTGCAATAAGATGACAATGCACCCTCTCAATGAAGAAACTTTTCCTAATCTGAACTTCCCTGACAGCTTCACTCAATTTCCTTGTGTCCTATAGTTGAGCAGCAGAAAGAGGAGATCAGCACCTCCTCCTCTGCTGATCCTTTGAGGAAGTTTTGGACTGTGACGAGGTCACCTCTCAGCCTTGTCTTCTGCCAGCTGAACAAACCAAGTGACCTCAGCCACTCCTCCTGAGTCTGGCACTCAAGGCATTTCCCCACTCTTGGTCCCCCTCCTCTGGACATTAATATTTCTCCTCTCTTGTACTACAAATGAATGAAAATGGGGCTGAGTTTCTGCCCAGAGATGCTTGTGCCAGAGACATGTTCTGAAGGCATCCAGGAGAGAGAAGGTCTTGTATTTCTGTATCTCACCACAGCCAAGGGTTACTGAAGACCTCACTCAATCTGTGCCTGCTGTTAATGGACAAACCATTGTCCTCTTGCTCTCAGATACCTGCTCATAAGAAGGTAAGTATAAGACTTGAGGAAATAATTGCCTGCAGCTTGCAGAGAGGTTTTCCCACGTGCTGATATTAAATAACTTTCACATCAATACCACAGTTTGAGTGACTTCTGTTGGTGTTCCAGTTTAGATGTGTCTGAGTGCATTCAGGAGACCTGTGTTCAGTCTGAACCCTGAACACCATCAGTACCTCCCCTGTTTTGTTCTGACCTGTGTAAAGTTCTGGTTTCCAAAGCTTTATGCTTATCTCATTTCATTTTGCTAATCTGAAGTGTGCCAAATTCTGACATCATGTATAAAAGCTCCAGTATAGAGAGAGGACCAGAATTAAAGTCTTGAATTATCCTTGGTGTACTGTCAGAATAGAGAGCCCTTGGAACTTATGCTACTTCCCTGATGCATACCATCACATTTAGCAGGAATGCAAAGGAAATGAAAAATAAAAGCAAACTTGGTTTAGGACATAAATGCTCTTGAGTCACTAAAGTGACATTGGAAATGTGCATCTTCAACCCATGATCAGGAAGCCCTCCAGGGACGAGTCAAGTGAATCAGTAAACTTGGTTGTTACTAAAGGAGTTGTGCTGAGAGAAGAATGCCTTTAAGTTGAAAGAACCTAAATCTAAATTTAATGGTGAAATGAAGGCTCTTTTGAAAATTTTATGAAAGGACAAAACACTAAGAACCTGTTGCACTTGAAATAAGCTGGTATATATAGACAGCTGTGATCACATCTACTGACTAATTTGGACCTTTGTGTAAGTATTATTTGAAATGAAGGCATGTTTGAGATCTGGCTATTCAAATGCAGAAACTAGCTATTTTAAACTAGGTTTAGTCCCCTTTCTATCTTCTGCAGCCCAACAGATGTAGAGAACCACAAAACTGCATCCTTACCCAAAATCAGAGCTCTTTTTTTGTAAAGATTGAGTAAATTCAGTTGGACTTGATGATCTTAGTGGTTTTTTCCAACCTAAGTGATTCTGTGATTCTAATTCAGAATTACTGCAGAGTTCCAGTTTCAACCCAGTTTTGACTGGGTTGTTCATCTTTACTGCTCAATGTGTATCTTCTGTTACAGGTTTGTAACTTCTGTGTGGGTGAGGTTTTGGTTTGCACAGGTGCTCAAGAAATGGCTTTTCTCTGAATAAACACACAGATTGATAGGCAAAGAATAGCATATGGGATATGTCCAATTGTTATTTGAGTTAGTCTTCAAATTTTTATTTTCCTGGGCAAGGTGCAGAGGCACAGGGGCAGGAGCAGGTATGTTTGTGCAATGCAGGCTGAAACCTTGGGTTTGGGAGCCATTAGGTTATTCCTAATATTAAATTGTATCCTTAGGATTAATTACGGTACCAAATATATGTGTAGAACTTAAGATCAATTAATGAAGAAAAAGTCAAAGTAAATGCAAAGTTTTACAGTTAAAATAAATTGTATTTGCTGTGAGGCCATCTAAGGACTTACGGTATGGCTCCTGTTTTTATGAATCTAACAGCACATTTTAATGGGACATGTGAGCATTCCTGTACACATATTTAAATAGAAATAGATATGCCTATGTAAGAAATTTATGGCAGTGTGACAGTTTTAGCTGTGTGAAATTACATTTCATTCACTAGGCATTTTTGAAGCCTCATCTGCACCCTGTCCCAGTTATCAGTATTCTCATTGTCAAGTGTGGACACTGTAGACTCCTGACACTTCCAAACTGGTGCTGCCATAGAGGCTGGACAAGCAAAGTCCTCCCGTTATCATGAGCTCACAGCAAATGGTCCTTCTCCAAATACAGATTTTTCACTGACTCCATCTCCACAATGCTTTCCTGCCTGTCCTCACAGCCTTCCCCATCCCTGCCAGTGACTCAGGCAGCAGGGCAATACAGTGTCCTTTCCTTGGAATCACAACATGCTACAAAGCCGGGACTGAAGGCTCTCTGCAACTGGAAATGGAGATTCCCACCTTTATAGCCAATCTTCTGACAGATGGCACAGGTCCTAACACCAAGGTACTACTGCTCATGGAACAGCGATTATAAATAATTGTCAGGAAAGTCAGAAACTCACTGGTTAGCTTCCAGACTCTTTTGTGTTCTGGTACCTCTGTAGCAAGGCAGTGAAAGCTGCCCTTAGCATAGTTTAAGTATCTTTGCAGAGAACTGCCTTTTCCTACCAGCATCTGCTATTTATACCATACCCTTTAGATCCTGCTGGGAGATGGTTCATGTTCTGGATGAGCTGCCTGGATGCCTCCAGGCCTTTGCCACAGACCAGTAGCTCAGACATTTGCCCAGTCACGCTAATAAAACTTTATTACTTCTCTTTAGCCAGTCCTTTCTGTATAGATTGTGAAAATAAAAAGCTTTTAAGATTAGAGGACCCAATTCTGCACTAAGTTGTGTTCAAGGGGCATTTATATACTTACCCTCTGAAGCCCAGTGACCACTTGAAGTCAGAAGAATTTGCCACTTAGTTTGAGGGATCTGCTTTTCTCACAGTACAATAGAGTTGGTGGGGAGGTGTCCATGGAAGTCAAAGGGATGAATTGTAGGGCAGGACATTAAGCAGATATCTACTAAGTTGATGTATCAAGAGTTTTCAGTATCTATTTCAATGGCTTCATTGATAATAAAAACAATTTTTAAAATAACACTTTCAAATGTGACCTGAAAAATATATATAGGAAATCAAGATGTTACAGAGCTGTTGGATAAGAGATATTCTCTGTTTTATAAACTCAGAGTTTAACAGAATATGGGAAGATACAGCAAAACATAATAATAAAGACATGGCATAACAGTTATTTATGGACATTGGATAATATCCATGTTGCTCTAGGAAAGGAAAAGAGAGGTGAATGTTAGCATAAATAAATATACAGTGTTGTATTCCTCTGAAAGTGGACAGCATCTTTTTCTAAAAGTTCCTTGCATTATTTGCACAACAAATCCTCTAGGAAAAAAAGAGAATATGTTTGAAGATGACTTATAAGAAAATTAAAAATAGGTTTATTGCAGCTTTATTTTCCTCAATTCACAGATAAACAATCATGATCTTGTAGATCCTCAGAAAAAAGGGCCAAAAATCTGTGAATCCTCTGTTGTTGTTGCATTTATTCTGGAATCAAGCAGACACAGAGTCTAAGGGAATCAGCCTGGCAATAATGCCTTGATCCATATCTGGGAAGGACCTGTAAGGTACCCTGGAGACAAACCCATAATGGCTACTTACCACCTCAGGTCCCCACTTGTTTGAAGGAACTGTCATGTGGCTGGACAAAGTTAGTGTGATAGCAGAAAAACCACCACACATGATCTGTGAGGCAAAAGGAATGTCCTATTTATCATGGAATCTGCTTACTATGAACAGTCACCTCGTCTCCAAATACAATCTATTTTTTCCTTTAGAAGTCTATGAAATCAAGCATGAGCCTGGGCTCCATTTGCACATTCATGTTCACAGGTCTTTCAGTGTATCCAGCCCACACAGCTTCACCTCTCACTCTACTTTTTCCCCACCTATATTTCAGTGCCTTTTTTTTCATTGACACTGAAAAAATGTGTTAGAGAGACTGATTTCCTGCTCTCATTCTATTCCTCTTATGTATCTGCTTTCATACATCCAGAGGCAAAGAATATCTCTGGTTTTGCTACCCGTTGCTGTAGTTTGTTTGCTGAGGAGGAGCAGCACAGCCAGCTAACATGGGGCTCTCCTCAGTGGTGGCACGCAGAGAGTCCCCAACTCCTCCTCCACCATGGCATTTTGTCACATTTTGAGCTGACTCCCATACTCCCCTGTGCAGAGCTTTATTCCAGGGCAGCAGAATGTTCTCCATGGAGGCCAAGCAAGACTGAAGAGCTCTGATTTTGTCCTGCTCCTTCAGGAGCACCCTCTTCACCTCTGCACAAAATACATCTGGTGACTTGAGGGCTCAGTCTCCAGGGTTGCACAGACAGGAAAGGGGTCTTATTACTGAGGATGCAAGCCTTGCAATAACTCTTGATCATTTTAACCCAGTCTCAGCATCTTCTCAGCTTAGAGAGGTTTGTCTTGGTTTCTTGTGTGTGCTGTCCCGTTGAAAATACTGTTTTTGTGATCTAACCACACAAGGCACAGGGACTCTGCTGCTTAAATGACAGCTTTGTGGTCAGGGGAAGTGTCTATGACTGACACCCAAAGGAAACAAATTAGGGGCAGAAGAAACATAGAAGTGATAAGTGTTACCTAGAATGAGTTTATTTCTATTATTAGCATCAAAATATGATACTTTCACAGAATACTTTGGACAATGAGAGCAAAAGGCAATAGAGGAAGACATGTAACATGTTCCACTTAACCACTCTGAATATGAAGGCCTCAGAGCTGTAAAAAAAAAAAAAGGGATGGGGAAGGGCCAGGGAAGGAGAACACTATTAAAATCTCCAAATAAAGTTTCTGCTAAGCTTTTCTCCTTTGTGAGACACGTTGGGCTGCAATGGCTCTACGTCTTTCGTCATCTTCTTGTATGTCTAAACATCGATGGCAGCAAGCCATAGTCCATCTCCTGGCCAATTAAATCTCCTTGGCAGCAGTTTTCCACCAGCTGCTTTTAACTCTTTTTTTTCTTTATTGTCAACATAGCATTTTACAAAACAAAGTACATGTAAGAGACTGAACTGCTGCTGAAAGTCTCTTAGAGTCTCTTAGCCCTGATGGTAGAGAATGCATTTTAAAACCTGTCACCTTTTTTCATTTCAACCCTACATCTCCTCTTTATCTCCACTAGGAGCCCATGTCACCATATGCACCAGTAATTCTGGTACTTTCAAATCAAGCAGAAGAAATAAACAAGGCTGTAGCCCTTCCTTTGTGCTGCCATAATGAACCAAGCTTGGCATTGGGAAGACAGAGTGCTGACATTTTAACTTTTAACGGAAGAATTTCTTTCCCACAGAAGTATCAACGGGGAATGGAGGATCATCCTCCCTTTAAAATGTAAAGGCCAAGTTCCTCAGGTGGTTTTGAGCCAGCATGGGTACAGTCACAAGTGGGATGGTGTAGAGGTGACTTACAGGGCTGCAGCTGAGCTAAAGCACTGGCCACTGTAAGTCACTGTTCTAGCTGAACAACCTTGGATCTGACACTCAGAACCCACCTGCTGTTTGCATGTCCTGTACTGTCTCCAGCTGAATTCCAGTGATTCATCTCATTCACTGCCTTATTCTGTCACATGACCAGGAATCCTCATCCCACCAGCATCACACAATGTCCTTCAGGAGGACCCAGCCTCCAAGTCAGGTTTTATGGCCTCTTTTCTGTTACACCTTCTCACCTTTATCAATTCCTAAACACAAGCACAATTTTAAGAATTGGCAAGCTGCTTCTCTCATATGTGAAAGAAATGCTGCAGTTGTGATCTTTCCAATGGATGTGAGTGCTGTGAAAATGCTGAAACACTGGACTGCAGTAAGAGCCTGCCATCTTATTCCCTTCTAAATAGGTGGGTGGCTCCTAAGGACCCTCTGACAGGGAGAAAGAGACTGACTCAAGATTACTGGGATACCTCTCCATGGCTGGTAGATTTTCTTCTAGAACAAGCTTCCAAGGCTGACCCACATGTCTCTGCTCACCCTCTGCCTCTTTGTTTTTCCCATCTGAGCCACCCTACTACATTCTACAGACTTTACAAGACATTTTTGATTCAGAGGAAGCTGCAGTGCACGTCAGAATTTGGCTCTAATTCCATATTTCATTGTCCAGAGTTTATGAAGAGTACGGTGAGTTCCTGAAGTTAAAGGAGTACATCAGTAAAACAATTAGGAGATCAGTTTGACAAATGTTGCGGTACATTACAGCTCTTGAGGGCTTGTCAGTGTGGAACTTGGCTCTTGACTCTCTCCATTTTCCATTAAACTTGTAAAACTGCCTGTCAGGGGAAAGGAGAACTTCGTAAGTGAGACTTAAAACTCAACGAAGCAGAGCTGCTCAGAATATATGGTGGAAACAACCTTGCCTGGATGGGACAAGTGAGGCATGAGGAGCTCTTTTCCCCCACTGAGACTGTGCTACACATTGTCCTTGACTTGGTGTCACCACAGCAGACAGGGATGGAGGGCACCTGACTAAATAAGGCACCAACTGACATGAGAAAATGTACTGGGTGTCTCACTTACTTCTAGGCTTCAACAACCTTAATTTGAAGGGATAGTATAATCCACTGTGCTACCAAAGGAATTTTTTAAGATGCTTTGAGCTAGGAAAAATAATTAATCAAACTTTATGTTAACTACTTAGAAGTGTAATTGAAATTATGCCTGTTTTAAAAATTTCATTAGTACATCTGCATTACAGATTGATTTATTCTTTTGGTGATGACATAGTTTTGAAATTTAAGAGACATTTTCCAGAGGAGTTTCCTCATGCATTCCAAAAATTGATGATCTGTTCCTGTTTGGACTGGTATAAATACCTCTGTAGACATTTCTACCCATATACAAATTAATGTAATTATTCACAATACCAGCCACGGTTTTTTTTTGTTTTTTCTTCAGTCATGCTTCTGATGTGCTATTCTTGTTAACTTTCAAGCACATCTTTATTAATCATGTTGCAGAGGTACACAGGCAGTTTATATAAACTTAGGCTCTATCAGTATGACAATATTTCAAAAAACAAGTATTTCTCTGAAAACATTTTCTTTACTTCGGTTTTCAGAGATTTGTTGTCCTGATAAAGCTATGAGCTACAGCATAAGAATGGTCTGCAGTACATTATCCACACTTTTCATTATCTAGCTTTATTAACAAATAAATACCACAATGTATTTTGGTATAATGTAGCAATTGTTTGCTTGATGTTTTGTTGCGATGTTTTTGTAAGGGCCATGTACCTGTCCTCAGGAATATTCTCCTATGACTTTAAATATACCTGACATTTAACTTGACTTTTATCTTGCTCTTTTCAGTATGCCTCTTGTTCCCATTGGGGTATCCCATGTCTTCACACAGCACACATGGAGCTCCTTGTCACACATGCTGTGGATGCTAAAAGTTTATAGAATTCAAAAACTGATTGCAAAAATTAGTGGGTGAAAAGTGCACTGAAGGCAATTAAAGAATTTTAACCTGCTTTTGACAAACATATACCATGAATTAATGTGTCATTCACTTACTTCTGATGCCTCTGAACAATGCTGTAAAGAGCTTTACCTTTTCAAGTCCCTTTTAAAGAAGTCAGGCAGAGTCTTTTCAATCTTGTGCTAATAAACAAAACCTGGATACTGACTGGCACCAGGAAGCAGCATTTTTGAAGAGAATTCCCCAGAAATTGTCTTTTAATAGCCATATTTTAGTCAAATATTCAGTGGCCATTTATCTCAACCTCAGGGCTACTTCTGTTGCTCCTTTCACTTCCTGCATCATTCCCTTATACTGCTCAGCTGAACTAATGCAATGTACTTCTCAAGGGACTGTACCACTAACCATGCCAATAAATACTATTTATATTCTATGAACCAAGGAAATTTACTTGCCTTGCTGTCATGACCCTGGGTGACTGGGCAAGCCAACTTATTAAACATCCTGAATTTTGCCCCAGCAATGACTGGCTTACCTTTCTGCTGGGCATTTAAACAGTGAGAGGAGGAGACAGTTCACAGACTTTTTGAGGAATATAGTAGTAGTCCAAGTACTGTGGTGAAGAGTTAGGTGCATTGAGGCCATTTAAGCTGCTTCACACTGGTAGTCTCTGTGACTGATTTCTGAGCCTGTACCAGACCCTTTATAGAGAAACACTGTAAATTACAGTAGCACAGAGGAGATTAAGTAAGTAGCTGGAGAGTCATACCTATCAATGGTCCTGGAAGACAGAAAGTGCTGACATGCTGTCTGGTATTGTTCAGTATGGTCACTGATGGCCTTGGATATAAAGCACATTAAATTTGCAGAGGATACAAAGATGGGAGATACTGGAATTACTCTGTTAGACTTAAAATTCAAAATTATTTTGAAAAATAATTGTTTTGGTTGTGGAGTGACCCACACTGGAGATACTCAAAAACTGTTTGGATGCAATCCTCTGCAATGTGTTTTAGGATGATCCTGCTTGAGCAGGGAGGTCGGACCAGGTGATCCACTGTGGTCCCTTCCAACCTGTGATTCTGTGAATATTGCTCAGTCATTTTGCACCACCCTTAAAGAAAGATGTGGCCCACATAGAGTGTGATGACACAGAGGCTAGAGGGAAGCAAAGGGAATGTCTGTTAGCCTAGAAAGATAACCTGAAAAGAAAGATCAAACAGATTGATCATGTTCAAAATAAAGAAAAAATACTTCAGGAACACACAGGATGGAAATCTCACGAGTGACCAACCTCATTTCCAAAGAATGCACTACCACAGTGATGACATGTAGGAAAAAAGGCAAAAATCCTTCAAACCTGCAGTGTGCCACAGTAAAGCAGGAGAGGAAATCAAGGACATGTTGGAGGCTTTCAGGCTTACTGCCAAATATGCCACAAACACACATACCCCGTACCTGATGGTGACCCATACTTGCTGCTGTCCTCTTCATGTTAAGACTTTTCCTCTAAAAGAACCCCATTAATGTGTAGACATCCAGACAAATTTGCTTCACTGCAGTGCTTTTGCCTGAGTAATCACCTTATCAAACATCTTGGGAGTCTGACATGATCTAGCTTTGATGAACCATCATGTAGCTGAAGCCATTTTTCATTTACCTCTTAGAATTTTCCCAGTCAAATTAACAGGGCATGGAGCTGCTGTTCCTCTCCCTCCCTCTGCCTCTTTAGAAGACAGCTTTCCTGTTCTCCAGCAGTCTCCAATAACAGTGCTTCAACCCCAACTTCACTGATTTATCCAAAGTGTTGCTCAGGACTTTACAAGACAGATACCAATTTTTTCAACATTTGGGTTGTGGTTTTCCAGGACCCATGACAAGAAACAGCCTAACTTATCTAACATCATCTTTTACATTATCTTGCTTACTCTATGCTCTCTGTAAATACTCTCACCTTAATTTGTTCTTTTCATTGAAAACTGAGGCAATGTATTTATTCAATATTTGGAACAGCCTTCATCTCATCCCTGGCATTTATCCACCACATATCTTGCTTCTTTGAATCACTTCTATTTGTGTAGTTGAAGAATTCTTTGCTGTTATCCTTTTCTTTGCAACATGTCATTCAACTGGATTTTTATCATTTTTTTTCTCTGATCCCGCAGTTTCCAACTCAGCAAACTGTACTTCTCCTATTTCCTGTAGGTCCATTCATTTTCAGGTAGTTACTTATCCACTAGCTCCACAATTGCTCTTGATCTATTCCAACCTCTTTTATGGGATGTAAGTGCTACACAGGATATTCCATTTTGGATTTTAAGTAAGTCCATGATTCTTCCACACTCAAATGCTAAGTCCATGCTGCTGCATCAATCATTTTTCATAGTTTCTTAATGTTTTCCCTCTCATATCCAAGACTGTAGGATATTTTTATAGATCTATTCTTGGTTTTCAAGAAATTTGCAGTAAATAAGGTTAGTCATTCATCAAAGATTATTTTCTATGATCAAATTATTTTTTAAAGGATTTATAACATCCTTATATTTTACTGAAAAGAATTTTAAAACAGTTTCCCTTTAGGCTGTTGAGTCTGAACAGTGACTGCTGGTAAATAAAAGGTTTATTGCCCATCAGACTCGATAATAAATGCTGTGTATGGTCTTTGTTTTGCATCTGTCTGAGGAATTGAAGTCTTCCCCAAGCTTGCTGTTATTTACTGTTGATGAAAACGTCTATTCATAGCTATCCCCAAACCTGAGAGTCTACCAGATTTTGGGACATTTGTATCGCTGTTATTCACTACCACTTTCAAACAAATTTGTTATTTGTACCATCACCATCTCTGTTTTCTCAATCTATTCATTAATTTCTATTAAAAACTAGTAATTAATAGTACAAATACTACCTCTACCCTATTTTTTCTCCTTTCTTCTACCTCTTCAGGTTAGAGGATGTAAAGAGAAAAAAGTGGGTTTGTGTTTGGCCTTAGCTCCTGGATTACTTATTTTTATACACTACAGGGGTGGTACCTGAGAAAGCTGTCTCTTTTCATCTAACCATTTTCTAGGGAAATCTGCCAAAGACCGAAGAACTTAAATACATATATACATATACATTGAGAGGTTGGAACAGAAGAAAAACAATAATGTTAAGTAGAGTTGTGCTTTTTGCAAGGGGGAGAACACAACACAAGCAAAGCACTTGGCAGTCTATCAAAAACACACAAAAAAATTATTATGTTCTCTGGTATAGGGAAATCAGGCAAAAGGAACAGCAGGCATCAAAACAGCACAGTGCCTTTGGCTATTTCTTCTCAGTTGTTGCTAGACTGTTGCAGGCAGAAGTCACACAACCCTGCAGTAAGTAGCACTAGAAACAACAGCTGGCAGTTCCTGGGCAAGATTCTGACAAGAGTCAGAGTCTGCAGAAGGAATAAAAACTGAGACAGTGAGGTTGAGAAATTGATAGACACCATATAAGAAAAAGAACAACCCTGTTCTCTTGACTATTGACATCTCTTGACTATTGACATTTCCTGTCTTAGCCTACACCTGCCTTAAGCTATGTCTCTGAGATGCCAGCGTTAGTAATTTACTTAGTATTTCTGTTGCAGTTGCATTTTATTTCTGATTTTTATATATAAATATATATTTTTAAGTGAAGAAGAAAGCTGACAGGAGTCAAATTGGCCGAGAAGAAATCCAGAAGTGACGCCAAGGCTGAGACACGGCTAGGACATATAATGAATGAAGCAGCTGACGGCTGCACAAGACCCGGTCCGTGCTTCCCCCGCGGACCGGCGCTGGCGCTGCGGCGAGCGGGACCGGGTCGGGTTGGGCGGCCGGGTCCCCCGCGGCGGGGGCAGCGCCGCTCGCCCCCCGCCCCGGCCCCGCCGCGCCCCCAGGCGGACCCGCCGCGCCCCCGGGCAGCGCCGCCGCGGAGCCGAGCGGAGCGCCCCGGGAGAGGATGGCCCCGCCGCCCGGCCCCGCCGTGCCGGGCCCGCTGGCCGTGCTGGACCCCACAGGTGAGCCCCGGGATGCGGCGGGGCAGAGCGGCAGCCGGCGGCGGGGCTGGACGGCCGGGCTGCCCCGGGCTCGGCGCCGCTGCCCCGGCGCTTCAGTCGGCGGCACGGCACGGCACGGCACGGGTCGGGACGGACGGGAGGGGAGGGCGGGGGCTGTGCCCGGGCTGAGCCCCGCAGAGCGGCGGGGCAGGGAGGGTCAGCCCGAGGTCGCCGGCGCGGTGCGCGCTGCCGCTCCTCCGCTCGCTCGCCGAGGTGTTTAAAAATACCGGCTCTTCTTCAGAGCTTTCAGTGCGCTGGGCGAATCCCTCTGCTGGAGGTGTTCGGGGGAATAGCTTGGTACGGGACGCGGACAGGAAATTAATGCAGGAGCCATCGTGCTGGCCGGTGGAGCAGGCGGCGGTGCCCGCAGGTGCGGGGCGGGCTAGGGACAGATGTTGGGTTCCTTTCCGTCCTCCTGGTTCTCCTAATTGTATGACTTGTGTTTACAGCGTACGTCCTGAAATACAAACGCATAGGCAAAAGAAAGGTCAAGTATTTCCTTATTCCAGCGGAATTTGTTAAAGTTTAGAAAATACAGAACTTACTGCTGGCAATTACTCTGTGTAACATTTGAAAGGATAAGCAGAGACTTTGCTATGCACTCAGAGACCTTAACAGCTAAGTGAAAAATGTACCAGATCTTAATTTTTGTCTTAAGCTTGGAAGAAAAATTATGATGGTGTTGAAAATGTGGAAGATGTGCTGTAAGTTAAAAATATTTTCAGGCAGTCATGGGGAAAAGAAGAATCTGTATGCCAGCTTTAAACTAGTGATTAGCTGCTCATTAAATTATTTATTGGTGAAACAATTGCTGCCAAACAATGAGGTCATAGTGATACTGCATGCTATCACTTACTATAGCCATACTACATAGCGTATCAGGGCTTGTGGGATTGCTTTTTCATTTTGTTCAGTATGGATATTTTGTAGTAGAATTGCAAACTGTTTCCCATAGTCTTGAATATATAATGCACTTGTAGAAGCTTACTCAACAAATTAATAAAAAGGGAAGAGATGGGCCTGATAAAAGCTGCTGTCTTGTGGCTTGAAATGAATGCTGTTTGTTGCATCTGGTTTAATTAGTTCAGCACTCTGGACAAGTCAAGCATTTAATCAGAAAAGGGAAAGTAATCACCAGCAGCAGGTGTGAGCATCTCTTTTAAGCATCTCAATCCGTCACATTTAATTTTGGGAGGCAATGTAGGATTAATTCAATTTCACTGGCATGAAACAGTTTTTAAAATACACAAAACTGTAGTTGAGAGAGAGAGATGGCACTGAAGTGAATGTTGCAGCAAGTAAAAATTTATGATCTAGCTCCAAAAATCTCCTAAAATTTTTCTCAATAGCAGCAAAACAGCAGATACATTTGGTACTAAGGTTTGTCTGTGGTGAATTTCCACTTAATTATCTTTTTCTGTGTGCTTAATGTCACTCTCTGAAACATATCACAATTTTTAGTAGTATCCATTACCTAATAAAAATGCACTATTTTTTTCCTGTTACAAAAGTTTTCTTCTTTTTCTCATGGTAAGATGCTAATAAACATTGGGCTGGGGCATTACTTGAAAGAAGTGTTTCCATTTTGATCACCATAACTAGACCAAAGAAGAAGGTATGGAATTTTGTAGTGCTAATATTCAGCAAATGTGGTTGTAATCCCAGCTAACTGCTACATCCTACAGCGACTTTTTTTTCACCAAAAACTATGCCATACTTTTTAACTTTATGATGTCTGAAGATAGATTTTAAAATAAGTAGTGAAGTTTGCAAAGTATAGTTTTTTTGGTCTAAATGTAGACTTTTTAAAGTTTAGTAGCAGATTGTATGGAGGTTTTCCAAGGTGGAGAGATGCTGTTTCATTCTATTCCTTCCTTCCCTTGGCCTCTGGACATATTCTGTGCCATGGACATGTTTCATCATTAATTAATTAATTCCCCTCTTAAACTCACTCTTTGCTTTGTTCAAATCCAGACCCTCCTATTCATGATTAGACCCACCACTTTGCAATCTCACACATACCCTCTCCACAAAACCATTTATTTTTCCATAGTCTTCCTATAAATTTAATTTAATCCCCACCCATTGCAAATAGAGCATTGTAATACAATTTTGTTTTCTGGCAGAACAGGCAGAAGTTTTTTTCTGAGTGCAGCAGAGTGTGGTCTTCAGCAGGCACTTTTTCTTTTTGCTCTCTGGAGGGTGATCTCAGTTTCCCTCCTGACAGGCCTTTCTCTGTCCCAAGGAGGCAGCAGTCTGGTGTCTCCCTGCCTTGTCCTGGTGGTGTTTTCTCACCTTCCACTGTGGAAGCAGGGCTCAAGCTGATACTTTTCCTGACAGATGTTTAGTGAGCAAAGCAGAGAGTGTTTCTGTGACTGTTCCTTTTTCTGCACAGTTTAGGTCTGCACCAGGCAAAGCACAAGCCTGTCATGTGGAAGTTCTGTTACCTCTCTAATTTATCTGTAGTGCCTATTGCTGCAGTTAATACTGCAAAAATCTCAGTGCCCAAGGCTCAGTCAATACTTCACTGCCCAAAACTGCTGAAGAATATTGCCAATAGATGTTAATAATATATTCACAGCCTCTATTGACCCTAACCTCAAGCTAATGCTAATAAGGATAGGAGAAGGTTTCTTCCTGCAAGCTTGGTTTTTGGTATGCTAAATATAAGAACTTAAAATTATAATTAAATTGCATTAAGGTCCAGACTAGGAGCTTAATAATATTCATACCAATCATTGCTAAAGAAGTTGAAGGTAATAGATGTCAAAATTATTCTGAGAGTTACTTCAGTACTAAAAAATTGGAAAGCAAATAGCCTCCATTAACTGTTTCCTGCACTCCAGGAACATTGGTGCTGGAAGAAAATTCAGGCTACAAATATTGACTGCAATGTTTCCTCTGCTCTTAATTTAACTTCTATTCTTGTGCACGGCCAGCCTTCCGTCCAAGCCTTGCCACAGAGTGTCAGGGAAGAAGGCTGGGCCAGGCACACTGCCTGAGCTGGAGACAGAGCTTCTGAGTCTGGCATGGGGCTTTGGCTGGCAGGTACATGAAAAACAGACCCAAATAAACTGCATGGCAACTGCCACAAACAGCAGTAAACAAAGGCTTGGAAAAACTTGGGACCCCATGACTGAAATTGCAAAAGGAAGCCTTTTAATTGTGGGAACCCTTTATAGCAGCAGCTTCTGAAGATATTAAGCTGCTTTGCAAATATTACATAGGCCTCCCAGAAAGCTGGTAGCTTATATGCATGTAATTATACATAGTTTGATAGAGCAAAGATTTTAATTGTTGTCACTAAGGAAAACCAAACAGCCATGATAAAAACCAATTTAAGCTGATTTCTATCCATCTTCTCTGAGCATGTGGTAGTCTTTGAGAGTAAGTCCTTGCATGTGCCAGCCTCTTCTCAAGAAAGGGCCTTTCTGTGCTCCTGCACATAAGTCATCTCTCCTAAGGGTGGAGTTCATAGCTAATGACATGGTTATTTATCAGAGTTTCCTAGACTATGAAAAAGGGGAGATACAATTGGATGTTTGACTCTATTTTGAGATGCAGGTGGTAAAAGATCAATAAATATGAGGGTTGAAGAGTTGCATTCATAAATTTATTCTGGCATGTGTAAATTTCAATGTCAACATGTAGTTCATACCAAAAATGTCCCTAGAAATAATGACATGTTTTTCTATTCTGTTTCACTAAATCCACATCAGATTTATTCCCATTACAAATAAGAGCATACTTCTCCTAAGACATTTTCCAGCAACTCAGTCAGGGCAGTCAAACTCATGTCTTTCATTATTCACAATCAGAACTCAGGAGGGTGGGTTGGACCCATAATTTATCTCCATCCAGTCTTATCAACCTTTGCCAATACAGGTGCTACTCTGAGGAGGTTTGGCTCCTCAGGCACTTTTCAGTGGTTTCAAGAAGTCTTGGCTGAGGACCATGTGCCCCACTGGCTTTGGGAAGGTTTGTGTTCCTGTGTCCCTTTAGAGTATGCCTCCATTGCAGCTGCAGCTTCATATTGGAGGATATGAGCACACGTACCCAGTAAAACCATAGAAGAATTCAGGTGGGAAGGTACCTCAGCTGCAATTCCAACCTCCTGCTCAAAGCTGGGTTAACTATGAAGTCAGGCCAAGTTGCTTAGTGCTTCTTCTACTTGAATCTTGAAAACCTCCAAAGTTGGACAGGGCACAAGTTATTTGGGCAACCTGTTCCAATGTTTGACTCTCCTAATGTTGATTTTTTTTCCTCCTTATACCCAGTCTGAAACACTTTTTTGTATTTCAGTTGGTCTGCTGTCTTTTTTCCTCCTGCTGTGCACCATTATGAAAAGCCTGAGTCTGTTCTCTTGACAACAACTCAAAGGAATTGGAAGACTGCAACTAGCCCTGCCAAAAGTCATCTCATCTTCAGTCTGAGCAAGCCCCATTCCCTCAGCCTCTTCTCATACAGAGAGAGCCAGCCCCTGACCTTCTTTGCAGT
This sequence comes from Emberiza elegans, assembly GCA_024865655.1. Taxonomy (NCBI): domain Eukaryota; kingdom Metazoa; phylum Chordata; class Aves; order Passeriformes; family Fringillidae; genus Emberiza; species Emberiza elegans. The sequence goes on along the minus strand of JALJVW010003023.1, from coordinate 60,212,628 downwards.
TCTCTGATGAATTCATTGCAGTTAATTTATGTATTTCCCTATACTGAGGGCCCCAAACTGAGTGCAATATTGTGTCATCTAAAAAGTGCTGAAGAGATGGGTGTAATTGCTCCTCTGATCACTACTGATGCTCTTGTTAGTACAGCCCAGGATTCTGTTGCTAGAGCATGCTGCTGGTTCATGATCAGCTCATCATCTACCAATACCCCCAGGTCCTTTCCAGCAGAGCTGCTTTGCAGCCCTGCAGTCCCTTACCTGCATCATTGCAATGCATTGTTCCTTCCTTTGCTAAGAACTTGGCATCATGTTAAAAACCTTGCTAGAATTAAGGCAGAAAATATCCAATGCTCCTCAAGTCCAGTCTTTTTGCCATAGCTGGCACCTGTGCTGGTCAGACATGACTTGGCTCTGGTAAATCCATCCTGACTGTTGCCAATCACCTTTTCCTCCTGTGCCCAGAAATGTCTAACAAGAAGACTTACTCCACCTTTTTGGTCCCAGCATCTCAGGAACTAAGGTGAGGTTGGTTGGTTTATAATTCCCTGAATCTTCATTTTGGCCTTTTTAAAAACAGGTGGAGCATTTGCCTTTCTTCAGTTTTGGGGATTCTTTAATCTCCATGACTTTTCAAAGATGATGAGGAATGCCAAGGGCATTAGATATTACTTACAATCTGGAAGAGATACTGAATGAATAATTTTAATCTGTAGGAATGACAGCTGATTTGGGGAGCTGCACATCTGAAATCTAGTTTTCCCTCTCGGCCATGTGAACTGGCTTCTCTGAAAAAACCACATTCAACTCCGCACACTTGGTGATAAACTGGTTGTTAACAAAGAACCTCTCTGCTTCCATGTGCCCAGTGACCCTCCATGGATTAACAGGGAGGAAGATAGCAAAGACACAGGCTGGAGGAGAGGTGTTGGGCAAGTCTTAGGAATTAATTCTTTATCTTTAGCAGGAAAACTTTGTACATGCAGGTGAAAGAGACTTTTGTAATCTCAATAGATGGTATTTGTCTTTAGGAAAGCTGCTTGTATTTCATACTAAAAGACTGGAGTAATTTTGACTAGTTGTTCCACTGGAGAAATGTCAGCAAACACAGCTTGTTATTATAAATTCATTTTTTTACTGATTGAAATTATTTGACTTGGTTTGCAAACATTACTAATCTAGTCTGGCTTTTGAACTATAAACATTTAACTGAGTTAAGTGCCTTTAAAATGGTCACAAAACTCAAGCGACTCATTGTAAATGGCTTTGGCTTTCATTTTGTCTTTCCTGCATTTCCCCTGCTTTTACTTCCAGCAGTGCTCCCAGAGCCTGACCCGCACAATCCCACACAATCCCACACAATCCCGCACAATCCCTCTCACCTCCTCCTTCCTGCTGAGGGCTGCTGCCTCCAGGCTTCAGTGCAACATCACAGTCCCTGCCTTCTCCTGAGGCTGGGCAATCAGGCAGCTGCCTGAGAACACAGGGGAGAGAGACTGGCCCTGCTGTGGCCAGGTTTTGCTTTCTCAGGAGCTCCATCCTGCCCAGGCGCAGTGTAGGTACCATGGCATCGCATGGCCCAGTGCTGCAGGGTGATCCTGCACGCTCCAAAGTGAGAACAACAAAAATGGGGACCACAGTTTGATCCACTTGGGTGTCTTTTGTTAGTTAGAGTCATTAATGGCTTTTTTAGTCTTACATAAGTCTGTGCTGTGGGCTGGGGCCCTGGTGTGAGTAACCTCTGGCTACAGCTCAGATCTGCCACTGGATAACCAGGGTAAGTGCCTTGGAGCAGGCTGCAAGCTGGAGGTGAGCATGCTGGTTTTCACTTTGGGGTATCTGGGCCCAAATCCCAGTGAGACTGAAAGGATTTCAGTGAGCAGCCTCTGCTGGAAAAGTCTCGTGTATCGTTACCTGATAAGCTCTATTACAGCTTTGCTTCAAGGACACAGATTTCTTACCCCAGTAAACATGAAGAGCACATTCATTTTCATGATAGCATGCAGACTGCCTGCTAATCTTGTTTAAAATATTCATTTTATGTTCAGGCCAGATAGAGTCAAATTGGCATTTCACACAGGTAAGAATTTAAGGCCTGCAGGATCTCACCAATGTGAACAACAATTCAAAATGTTACTGAAGACAAGGCATAATTACCATTGTCATCATCATAATTATCATATAATTATCATTGTCACTGACTTACAGTTCAGTTTAATAAAAACTCATCTCATGTCTGTACCCAATGCATGTGCATTAAGCTATACTCTAGCTAACTCTGCAGGTTTTAATTCCTTCTGTTGTCTGGCAGCAATTTTCCTTAGTGGGAGAACAACAGAGGATTATCTACATAAAAGAGTAACAAAAGAAAATAATAATTTTGTATTTGTTCTGCCATGATTGCAATTAAAAACTCTTTTTCTTTTCCCCTTTCCCCTCCTCACTCCCTCCAGGACAGTTTGCAAAAAGGAAGAAGACTTCCCTTTGGTTCACAGTCGCACTGCTGGTGGTGTCTGTTTTCATACTCACCATAGGTCTGGCAGCTACCACACGAACAGAAAATGTTACTGTGGGAGGCTACTACCCAGGCATTGTTGTAAGTAAAAACCCCATTTTAAAATATTAGGTACATTCAAATAAATTATTATCAGCTGTAAATGGGAAGCTCTGATAGATTGAAAAAGAAAAAAAAAACCAAACCATTAGTCCCACGTCATTTCACAGGAGAGAGATGCTGCTTTGTTTTGATCTAGTTCTACTGTGTTATAAGGCAGGGGGGTAAACTGTTTTTCTAAAGTGCCCCAAAGGGAATGGATTTTAGGGAATGGAAGGAGTTCAAGACTGCACTGGACTGTGCCGGGCTCAGGGAGCTGTGTGAAAACCTGTGCCAGACTCCCACTGGTCTCATTTAGAGGTGGGTGTCTGGGTGTCTGTGTGACTGGACAGTAGGCATGGGATAGATTTGAACAACCTGTTAGAAGTTTACTGCTTTGATGGAAGGAAGAGCCACTCCACTCTTGTGTCTGTGTGCCAGGAATTCTGCTGTGTCCATGGCAGGGAAAGCCCTGCAACAGGACAGGTGTAGGCTAATCCCTAACATCCTTTCTTGCAGGCTTGCTTCCAGTTCTCTCATACAAGATCCTGTTTCCAAAATCCTTAGTCTTGTTTTTGCCTTGGGAACAGACTGTTAAAAGCCTTCCTGCAGTGGGCACAAGGTTCAAACTCTGCCTCCTTTGCCCTGTGGTGCCTCTGTGGCTTCTGGGGAGGAGTAACCCTGCCAGCCCCTTGCTGGTTCAACCTCCAGGCCCTTTCTGATCTCAAGAGAAGGGATCAGTTATATCCCAAAGTGTGCAAATGTCTGGAGTAAAAAACAAAAAACCAAAAAACCAAACAACAACAACAAAAAAACCCCACCAACCCCCCCATCCCCCCCAAAAACCCAAACCAAACAAAAACCTGAGCTGAGTTTCAAATACGAGGAGTGTGGGCAGCGAACAGAGAAGGACTGGGTCAGCTAAGGGGAGGTAGAGGTGAAGAAAGAAATTCACATATTTACAGTTAGACACTACTTCGGTGTGTGGCTCCACTACCACCAAAGTATGTTGTAAGGTACCATAATTTCTTGCTCTCTATGGAATGAAATGTCCAGAGAAGAGGGATATGCATACACCATTAATAATTTGTGAGTTAGAACTGTTCCTCCTAAACAATTCCTCTTACATCTTAGTGTTATGTTGAGAGCAGGACTTTCAGAAAGATAATTTTAGGATAATGATCTGTAAGGACTGGTGTTTTAAAAATAGAGCAAAAAGCAGTTCCAGGAATAAGACCTCAACAGAATGATTTTCTCTTTCATCAACCTAAAATAGATAGATTAATACTGATAAAGGTCTCTTCTTCCAAAATTTGACATAAAATCTTTTGTAAGACCACATTATCTGCATTCCTCCCTAGAAAGAAGTTTCATTTCTAAACTGCTGTTTTCGATAAGTAATAAACCCATGTGTACAAAACAGGTTATTTCAGCATTTAGTTTCTTGTAGGAATAATGTAATGTCTCCTCACGCATCTGAAAAACATCACCTGCTAAAATATTTTTTGAAAATCTTGTTTTCATTATTAAACAGATAGAAAAACAAGAATTTATTGGAATGCTTTGAAAACAAAACCTTTTATTAATAATGTTTGTTTGTAATTGCCAATGTAAATGTCAGCAAGATATTAAATATCACAAACGTGTAGCAAGAATTAAAAGTGCTGTGCAAATCTTGCATGGTATCTTGCCAAAAGCCTGGTCAGAGTTGTGTGACAGCACTGTTATGTTTCTGCCTCACTGCCAGAAGTGACTGACTCCAGTGCAGCATTGGCAGAGCGACTGTCACAGAATTGTAGACTGGTTTGGGATGGCAGGGCCTTTAAAGGTTATCTCAACTCCTCTGCCATGGACAGGGACATCTTCCACTAGACCAGGTTCTCAAAGTCCCATGCAACCTGGCCTTGTACACTTCCAGGGATGGGGCACTCACAACTTCTGTGGGCAACCTGTTCCAGTCCCACCACCTTCACAGTAAGGAATTTCTTCATAATATCTAATCTAAACCCACCTTCTTTCAGTTTGAAGGCATTACCTCTTGTCCTATGTGTTCATGTTTTCTTGAAAGGCTCCTCTAGGAATTGGAAGGCAGTAATTGGGTCTCCTCAGAGCCTTGTCTTCTCCAGGCTGAACAACCCAAACTCTCTCATCCTGCCCTCATAGAGAGGTGCTCCAGCCCCTGGTTGTCTTTGTGGCCCTGCTCTATCCTCACTCCTGCATGTCCATGTCCTTACTATGCTAGGAGCCCCACTGAGGGCAGCACTCCAGGTGGGATCCCAGCAGAGCAGAGGGGCAGAAACCCTTCTCACCATCACCTTCTTCAGAATGTTCTGAATAGCCCTCAAAAGGTGCTTCTCTTCTCTGCTGACAGTAGAGGGAGCATAGAAAACCAGCATAGCCCTGATCCCAGACTCTTAGATACCTAAACAGGGGGAGTGAATTTGTCACTACATATTTAACTGCTGGGCTCGGAGAAAAGCAGGAATAGAGGACAGACAATGTTAATTTAAATTTAAAATAAGGTCTAGTTCTCATAGACTTCAGTAGTAAAATATTAACTTCACAGCTGGTAGATGAGGTGAAACCCCACTGACTTTAGGTAAGCAATTTTGGTCTTAAAAACCATGCAGAATTAACCCTGCCTTGAAGACACCTATGAAGATGAGTAACACTATCCACTGGCAGAGATTTACTTGTTTCTAGAAGTATTTACAGAACAGGTCTTCAGGGTTAGATCCATAATACATTTTATTTTCTGCCAAGTTCCCACTGGCTTTATGAAGAGTTAAGTTCCTTAATTTACCTGCATATGTGGTCACTTGTAATTTGTTTTGAAAAAAATATTTTTTCTAAATACGTCTTTATAGTGCATCTTTAGTACATCTTTATTACCTGAACTTATGCATCCAAAGTAATTGAACATAAAATATTTCTGTGTGAGATGAGTTAAAATAATATTACTCTTTGGAAGGTGTCTGCATTTAGTAGATTAGAGCATCTGTTGGGACTGCATTTTTGGAATGGTCTGCAAAGACAGAGTCGGAACTGCTTCAGCCTCATTTCCTTAAAAATATTGTTTATACTTAAATATTTAATGTCACTTCTCTGTGACTACTTACTGCATTATTTTGTTTGCTATTTCTGTACTCTTTCAACAGGGTCCCCAGCACCATACTGACCTGGACTCCCAGAGCTCCCAAATAACCTGTTGTCTAAAAAGACAAAAAACTAGCTCCTATTACCCTAACACAATTTCAGTAATGCTGTGGCTTTCATCATGATCTCTGTGATTGTGCTCCTTCTGATTTAATTGTTATTGTTCTGTGTTTGGTCATTCTTTTTGTTTGCATGGATATTATTCATTTTGTGTTCCCTGCATCAGCCATAAATGAGGCTTTATGGATTGTTCCTGTTGGAATGAAAACTGGGGCTTGGAACCAGATGTCATTTTGATGTAGTTATCTTAATTTGCAAAGTTGCTGTCCCCTGAACAGCGTGTCCTTGCTCACCGTTCCAAGTGTCTCTACTATTTAGCTGTCAGCATGGGTGCACTTGCCCACTCTTTCAAAGTCTCTGCTTTTAGTCCTTGTGCCTCCCTTTCACATAAATTTCCCAAAGCACTCAAGAGCAAATCTCCTTTCCCTACAGTGGCTTTCCTGAAAGCGAGTGACGGATTCCTCTGGTGATACTGAGCGGGCAAAGTGCTTGCGGGGATTTGCTTTCTGCTGTGAGCAGCTATGCAGAACAGCGAGGAACTTAGGGGCATTGCCTAAGCCCTTGGCCGGGACATGTAGTCCTTAATAACTTCATTTGTGCTTGGAGAAGAGGCTCTGAGCTCGGTTCAGAGGCCTCATTACAGAGGGGCTGGACCTGGGAATCCAAGTAGTTTCTACTGCTCCAAAACTTCATGGGCCCATCACAAGGAGGAGGTTTTCCTGCCATCCAATGTTGAAGCAACACTGGAACATTAAGGCCAGCTTACTTCAGTGTCCCTTCCTCCCCTCTCACTCTCTCCTGTGGCTGTACTGGTCCTTTTAGCATTGTAGCAAGGACTTTTTCTGGGTTGTGTGATAGTGTCTAATCTTTAAAATCAAACAGATGTAACTCTAAGGGTTTGAACTTTGGGGAATACATTATTTTTTTGAGAAAAATTGTCTGCAATTGCCTAAAGCTTTGCAATTTTCAAAAATTATGATGTGTGGACTAAATGTGTTTTTTCTCCTACTTTACTTAGTTTTTTGCTTTTCAGTGTGTAAAACTATACATGACAATGGTAACAGTAGTCAGGTTATAGATGTGTGTCTATACAGACTTCTGTTTACTGCATGACAGATTTTGCACTGAACTATGAAAGGGCTGCAGTCCTGGCCATTTCCCATTGCATTATATGATTTATGTCCAACAGTAACTTCCACCTTTTCCCTTGACCCACCCCATTAGCCCATCTGCGTGGTGCATTAGCTCAGATATCACTGTGTGTGTTGGTATGTTGTCCAGATAAGCTGACCTCATGCATTTCTGTTGGTTTTGTTCTTTGCCTTAGCTTGGCTTTGGATCTTTCCTAGGGATTGTTGGCATCTACCTGGTAGAAAACAGAAGACAAATAGTAAGTAACATTAATTTTAATGTTTAATTACATTTTAATTTAAGTTAATTTTTTTTTTTTATCAGACTGTATTAAATTTTTAAAAAGCGGACATAAAAGAATAAAAATAAAAAGCAGAGATTTCCAGTTGACTTAAATCTGCTTTGTCTGTCTCAAAGTGTTAGTAATTTGTTTCACCACTTCTGAGAAGCTTTAGAGAAGCATGAATGGACCAGTAAGTTCCTTTGTACAAGGCAAAACAAAAGCAGCTTACTTTGTTTTACTGAACTTACTTTCCTGCTGGTTTAGTGAATTGAATTGATTGAGGGCAGAATCACTGAAGTGCCAGAGCTTGGCCAGGACCATGTAACTGGGAAAAGGATGGGAAGAGAGCAAAATAGCAGTTTGAGCAGCAATAAGCTACGTGAACAGCTCCACCCTAGCAGATGATCTCATCCTGTCCAAGAAGTTTGTCAGGAACACTTTCCTGAAACAATATTTGTTAAATAGAAGGAAAAAAGTCTAGAGCTCTTGCTGTTAAGATTGTCTGGCTATTTCATACAGGATCTGAAATACTGAGTGATTTGTTTGTAGATTTAGCTTGGCTTCCCAAATACTTCTATTTATATGAGGAAGTCATAGAAAGTCTTTGGGGCACCTGAGTAAAGGAGGGTGTAAGAAGGAAGAAGGAATTTGTAGAAATTCTTAATGATTTCCTTTCTCTCTTTGCAAAAAGTAACAATCTTAGTTGAATAACAGCATATCCAATGGGCACTTCACAGTAGGCTGATTATAGCCAAACATCATGAAATATGATTAATTTCATAATGCAGAGCTTTCCATGGTATAAATCAAGAGTGGTGCTAAGCTCAGAGGAAGAACTGATGGATTTAGCTCACATTTTACTAATAAGTAACTACTTTACTTACAAATAGTGATAATATCACTCCTTCATTGTGTATCACTCTTTTTTTGCATTACCTGTGTCATAGTTTATTTGCAAGAATTCCCTGGCTTTTACCTTCTGTTTCTAGCTGGGTTTCACAAAGAAATAAGATTTATAAAGCTGTGATATTTTTCTCTTCTTTTTCTGTTCTCTATTCCATTTTTTGAACATATTGACCAGTTTCAGGCAAATTCAGGAGGGAGGTAGAGACTTCAAAGGTGTGCAATTCCATCAAGTTTCATGAAAATTCACAGGTGGGTAGAGGAGAGAGTTACAACTTAGTTCCCCCACAGTGGTAAAGGCTGCAGTGTTAGCCCACCACTATTTAAAAGTAGAGAATCCAAACGGGACATGACCTGTGAGACAAAAATCTGCAGTAGGTCAGGTGTCATTGGTTTTGCTACTAACAAAACAGCTTAATTAAGAACTATTGCTCCTGATTTCTACATCAGAGACCAGGATGAACAGCAAGTCCCAAGTTGCAGGCTCAGTGCTGGGCAGATGAAAATAGCTTTATCTTCCACAGCATTCATACTACCTTACTAACAGGCATAACATTTTAGGATTGTTTGATTTCTCACTTTTCTTCTAATCTGCCTTGTAGTTTTCTATGTGTCTGTCCTTAGCAAAAGTAAAATGTCTGAAAAGCCACAAGGTGGCTAAGCAGCAGTTAAAAGTATGTATTCCTTGACATGTTGTGTCATTTACAAAAGATATAGGGAGACATAAGTGTCCAGTATGCTTGGGATTAGTGCCTGCTTGCATTTCCCAGCATGGAACAAGGAAAACTGCTTTCTGCTTATAACATTTACAGATGATTTGGCTGTTGGAAGATTGGGTTTCTGGGGAGCAGACTAAGAGAATACCTAGAAAGTTTAATTATGCATCTTGCCTTGAGAATCATCCACAGTGGGTCTTTTAGCACTGTCTTTGCCGAGGCTGAGCTGATGGTTTTAAAAGTTGTGGAAATGACATTGAAAGGGTTTACAATGGAAGGCAGTAGTTATTCCCTGAGACATAACTGAGTATATTTGATTGGAAAGGTTTAGGGCAGCTTTAACAAATTTGCAGCCATCAGTAAGATTATAAAGATTGAAAATAAGCACAGAAATGTAGAATAAATTTTATATTCCTGTACCTAAAAACTATATGCATTGCAGCAGGACAAAAGGGAGTGGAAAGGAAAAGAAATTGCTTACTCAGTTCTTTCTATTTTAACTAGACTACCTTTGGGTAGTTATTGCAGTATAATTTGAATTTAACCCAGTGTAGCTCTGACAGTTATCTGGCCCCTGTAATGACTCAATACTTCATTTTTTGTTATTTAAATTGAAAATGAATGCAAATTCAGTTGCACTAGGGAAAAAGTCTATTTCAAACAGACCATTCTACTTAAATCTATTTCTCTTTTTATCTTGAAGTTCTGTTTCACTGTGACCTGTCCATTTTAAGTCCAGGTTCTTTCATGGTTGATGAAATGCTAAATGTGACATAAAATACATAATGATTAGCAGAACCAGTACAGCAAAACCCCAGCACTCAGTAACTGATGAGCCTGGAGTTTGAGAAAGCAAAAGCACAGTTAGTCAGAGTGGACAATGGTCTGTTCTTAAAACATGACATTAATAATGTTGCACTTCTTTGACCTCCTTCTTGGCACCCCAGAGCCTGCAGTGGGAGTTCAATGTGCTGACCAAGGTATAACCCTTAATTCAAAGGAAGTGCTGCTTGAAGAAGCAGGCTCTGCCTCATTGACTAGCATGATTTCACTTCAGCTCTTCGCATTTGTACTTGGCTCTGATATGCAAAGCTTGGCACCAGCAGAACAAAATTTCCCTTTGACTAAAGATTTGCACTGATTTGGGATGTTTCTAACTGGCAAACAGAAGGCATTTCAAGCATAATGTGTCACTGTTCCTTTTTGTCTCTCTTGCACTCTGCAAAGCAGGTTATGGATTGAAGGGCAGTGTATAGCTGGATGTTGTTTCATTCCAAAGGCACACTTAGTCCAGCCAGATGGGTGAAAAACATGATACTGCCCAAATCAATTGGATTTTATTGTAAGACATGAAGTGTTCTTGCTTGTTTGCCGTCTCCTCACATAACAGTACAAAGTATTTCCAGTTAGGAAGTGAGATGCTGGAATTACATACAGGAGTGGGGAAGGCTGGGTGTGCAGGGGGGCTCCTGGGAATAGAGTTGAGCTGAAAGCAGTGAGTAGTACTGAGGGAGTGCTGTGAGAGGTTTCTCCTCAGAAAATACATATTTTCTGAGGAGGTGGCACAAGCTTGCACCCAGAAATGAATCCCTCCCTGAATGTGCAATGTCGATGTGACACCATGTATGCAGTTTTAGCTAAGCCTATGCATAAACTGAGCAATGGCTCACAGCTTCCACTCACACTCCTCTCCAGCGCCAGCCTCACCCAGCCATACTGTTTGCAAGGCTGAAAATGAGCACCCTGAAGCTATGGTGTCTACAAGAGCCATGGGAAGGTTCAAGGGCAGCATCATAGCTGCCAGGGTTTGAATGTTTGCAGTATCACAGTGCTGCCTGCAAGAGCCCTCACTAGGGCTGTGGGAGCTACAATGACAGCAGCACAGGTGTGGTAGAGAGCAGGCAGGAAGGGCATGGGAGGAGGTACAGGAGAAAAAAGGACACAGGGAGGATGGGGAGGGGTCATGGGAGCAGGAGTGACCCCTCATGAGACGGTGAGTAAGCACAAACCTTGGTAATTAGGATGAAAGCAGCTGTGTGCAGCAGGTCTGACACCCAAAGTCATCCATTGCTGAGTCTTCCTCATGTGTTCTTAATGCTAAAACATTTCATTTTCTCACTGACATGTCTAGGATATACTCAGATATAAATCTAGTGCTCAGCCTGGTCCTTGACTTGTTCAGAGAGATGGAGGCAAAGCTTCCAACAAAGCAGAATTTGAAAACGTGAGGAAGGTACAAACATGGAGCTCTGTGCGCAGACAGAAAAGGCAAAGCTATTTATTCAGGCTTCTCAAGGGATGCTAAGTTTAGGTCCCTTAATATGCTTGCTTCCCAACCTCTGTCAACAAGAGTTAGATTTCAAATGAAGTGTTGAAAAGACACTATAGCTGAAGTTGGAGAAACAAAGCAATAATTTTCTCTTCTGTTTTCAGTTGATAGACTTCCCTTATAGTGCAAGCATCCCTGTCCTGCATTGACATTGTGTGAGGTAGGATTTTAGTATAATCTCTGATTATTTTCATAACACTGGACTTTACATCTGTTTCAGAATAGAGGATTTTTTGAAGCAGGTACATGTGTGAGCCAGCCTTCAGAAGAGGCAAATCTCTCACTTTTTTCAAAACCAACATATCTTGTAAATTATACCCATCAGAAAATGCCCACTGGGCATTTTATGTAAAGGTGATGGTTATTAATATATACACCCCCCCCAAAAATACTGCTATATAGACACCTAATTAGCTCTGTTCAAGCATGTTCTGTTTCATTTGCTGTTTGCAAATCAAACATTCTGAAGAAATTAGCTTTAGTGCAGATTTTGATCAAAGATACTAATTACTGATTGATTTCATATCACATATTAGGCTAATTAAAGCAGCTTGTTTTAATAAAGAAGGACCACTGAAATTCTGCAGATCCCCTGAGACTGTCTTTGATGTTTCTGTGCAAATAAATGGAAGTAGCCTTTACTGTTGCAGAGGAAATGCAGAAAATGTAAAGGTAATCTTTGTAATTACCAAGCTATTATTTCTCTCCTAAACTCAAGTTTCTGACAAAGTTAACAGCACTTCTTTCTTTCAGTGTTGATTTTCTGAATGCTCATATTTCACACAGTTCAGAGAAAAACAGTTAATGCTGAGGTAAAAATGTTAAGAATGGAAGAAATTAGTAATTATCCTTCTCTTGTTTAGCACCTTTGAAATTATTGAAATGGAAAAGACCTACTGATGCCTTTTCAGGCATAAATGTGGGCTAGGTTTTGTGGTGTGATCTAACTGCACATTTCAGAAACAGACAAGATTTATATAAAGATAATCAGAATAGGTTGACACTGACACTTGAATGAGCTTGAGTGGCTCCTCTTTCTGAATCTGCATTTTTTCAAAATATAACAGCATCTTATTCGCTGTTAACTTCAAGTAGCTTATTCTTTGAGAATGTCTTCCTGCTCTCATGACTAGCTCTTCAAGACTGTGATGAGGTGCTCTTCAGAGGCATCTTGTTCTCTCCTTAGGTTCTGGAAGAGACCTTGAAGGGTGGTTTACACTACATTCTGGAGTTGTAGTTAGCTAAAGTGTGCGAAGAAAAATCCTATGTTAAGTGACAATTATATTTCTCTTCTATAATATTGAGGATATTACAGAGGATATCATACTGTAATTCTGTCTAAGTTTGAGTTGAGAGCAGAGCAGCCTAAGTATAGATGGCCCATAAGCGTGGTGAAGTCTTGGGTATTAGCTGCCTTATTTTGCAGGAATCAGCTTCAAGGCCCCTTTTAACCCTTTTTGGAAGGGATTTGGAATGTGGTCTGTCCATGGTAGGTCTGGGAAATCTGTGTTATTCCCTGTAATGCAGGAAAATATTCCACAAAAACAGGATAGAAGTGAGATGAATAATTGGAAATGTTTTGAAGGCTAAGTTTTTCAGCTGCAGAGGAGGAGATAGATGATATATTGGTGGGTATGAAAGCACCTTCCAAAATGAAGACAAGTAAAATTAAAAGAAGAAAGTTCTGTGGGCAAGTAAAATGTAAAGAAGTAGAAAAGTTGTTTCTAATAGTATAATATTATGAGACACATTTTTCTATTATTAGTGCTATATAGTCCATGAATAAAGACTAAGTAAAATACTTTGGATTTCTTTATGCAGTTCTTTGACCTTGTGCATTTAATGTGAGGAATTCCAATTTATAATAAATGTAAATACCCACTGACACAAAGAGTTTTTTCTTCCTTCCTTTGCTCCTTCCTCTATCTTGCTGACTCCTTCTGCTCCTCTTCCCTGCCCTGGCTAAAAATACTCTCCACTGGTTAAGTGAGTAAAAAGGTTCACAGCCAAGTGAGCATCAGACATAGCACGAGTTAACTGGTGGGGCTGCATGGGTAAGGGTGGAGAGGAATCTGTGGAAGGAGGGAACAAGACTTGTCCCTTTTGCCAGGAATAATCTGTTATATCAACTCACTGTGGTGTGAAACCATCATCTAAGTGTTGTCAGTGAGCTAAATGCCTGAAGATAGATAGCATAAATTTCCCAACAGTGTTGGAGAATTTTGAAGTTCAAAGACTCAAAAATAGATGATTTCACTGTGTGAATTACCAAAGGAAGTGTGGGAGGTATTTCAGCTCTTCCCTGATCTAGTTCCTTATGGATTGGCATTTCATATAACATGTCTAGAGGTGTGTGCTTTCAGATTTTACCAGCACAGGTTCATCAGCTAGACATGCAAATATTTATTTATATGTAAATATTTGAATACAGAAATCTATTACGAAATTATAACCATATAATACATAACCTGTAATATATGCTCCCACATGTACATTTATGCATTTACAGCTGACATGTCCTGGCAAATGTCTGTAATAATGACAAAGAAGTCTGTGCCACTGTGCTACTGACATTATGTCTTTATTGTGCCAAATGCTTTTTACACTCTTCATAGATGTGTGTGCCAGGTTGTTTCAGCTGGCAAAGCTGTAATGGGTAGCACAGTCAGGTCTGTAGCAATCTTTGTGCTCCATCATCAGGGCTGTGTCTGACATAGAGAGAGATGCCACCAAGTACCTCAACCTGCAGCCCAGAACTGTTCTTCCCTCCCACACAGCCCTCTGCTGGTCCACTGGTTGTACCAGTCTCAGGTCTTAACCCACCTCAGGTTTCTCGCCTCATTGGAAGAAAGAAATGGAATGTTGGTTACAAAGGGAGAAATTTTGAAAGAGATTCTTTGTTTCTATTTGGAGAGCTTTCTTGGCAACCAGAATTACTTTAGTTTGCTTCTGGAAGCTTAAATTCAATAGAAACAGAAAGAAGATGCATACCTGTATGGGTGAAAATGTCTTTCTACCACCAGAGCTTATTTCCAATACTGAAGTCTTTAAAGACTGTCACCATTCTTTTGAGTCAGAGACTCAAGCCACAAAGTCAGTTTAAGTTCTCTATCTTATTAAGTGGCAGTCTTTTGGGATGTGGTTCCTTTCAGATTTGCTTGGGAACAGCACACGGGACCAAGTGCATAATAGGGCACTTTTTAACTGCCAGTTTGTTTTCTTGTGCTGTTTATGTAATGAAGTGTTTCTGTCACATAGTTGAAAACAAAAGTAAACCTTATGACCCAGGAAATGTGTTTGTGGAACAATAAAGATGTCAATTACTCTTCCTAGCAAGCACAACCACAGGATAGAAAGTGTCAGGAAGGAATTTAATTTCTGGTGTGTGCATGGTGAAGAAGGTGAGGTGGGCTGTGCCCTGTGGAAAGGACAGTTTCTGACAGTTTCTGAACCTCTTGTTTAAGAATTAGCTCAAATTAAATACCTGAACATCCCTGATGGACAGATACAATCTTCCATACCCTTCAGGTAGAATTTCACTACAAAAAAACTTGTAATTTATGCATTTCTATAAAGAGAGTGTGTGTGTGTCTTGAGAAACCAACACAATCACTGTATAGGGAAAGAGGATTTATGAAAACAGAGACTTTGGTGTAAAAACAGTTCTTGCTGCTAAAACAGTCAGCTCTGACTGTCTCGATCTACGTAAATTCCACCATTTTTTACCAGGAAGCATAAACTTTTATGACACATGGTATGCTATATATTTTTGGGTTATTGTTCTCATACCACTCACAACAGCTGAGATGAAATGACCTTGTTCCAGCTTAAGCAATAAAAGAGTGTCCATGAAAAGAAATATGTGATGAATTCCTATAATGTCAGCACTGTTGATCAGTGAATCTAAATTTGCTTCACTTTTGTTCCCTTTCCTTTAATGCTGTGTTTAACTTTTTCTTTTAGAGTGAATATGATGTCCTTAAATGTGTAATAATTTTTAACTGTTCTTATCTAAGTGCTTTTGTTGATGTTTGCAAAGGGGAATTCTTATGAGTTTGAAGTGCCTACTGGACTGAGACTTGATTAAGCTGGTTCCAAAACCATTAGCATTTCTCCAGCTGTGAATCAAGATGATTTTTTTTTCTCTTTTCTGTGTAAGGGTGGCCAGAGAGTGGCACTATCTGGAAAAGAATACTAGACTGAACTGCCCTGAGAAGCCCCAGTGTTGCCCTACATAACAATAGGAGTCTGAAACAGAGAAAAGGGGGCTGATCACACACCTGGTTTAATGGGATGGAAGAAAAGTAGAGCAGCTATTTAAAAAAAATCTCTCTAAAAGGAGTGAAAACACAGGAGCAGGGCATATGAAGTGCACCTCCTTGAAGTAGAGAAGGTCAGCCAGTAGGGGGGTTGGATCATTTCAAACTTGGGGCAAAATACAGCAGTGTTGTTTGAATGGGTAAAGCTGAGATGTGTTACTGCTAGAAGGAAATCAGGAACTGCAGTAAGGGTTACCAGCATGATCTGGGATTCCTGGATGTTGTGAAGGCTTAAAAGAGCACCATAGACAATAAAGCTAACCCTGCACCAGGAAGAAAAATTCCTTTTTTTTCCTTCTGTTTCTTGACTTAGAAAATGTAAAGCAAGTACAGTTCTGTCTCATTTTTTAAAAATTGTTTTAATAATATTTGCTGGAGTACCGTGAAGTCTCAGATTCTACAAAAATCCCAGGAGACTTGATAGTGCATCATCAGTGGTGGCATTTTTAACTGAATCAAGACAAGCATTTTACTCATCAGTGAATGAATTATCTTGAATTTAATATGTGTTCATTTACACATAAATCATATTCATTCTCTGATTGCAGTGTAATAGTGACTCCAGTTTCAAATTCTTAAGTGCACAGAAACTGCTTGATATAGGTTTTTTATTCTGTAGATTGGTCATTCCAGTAAAGATTTGCTTTGCTAAAACAATTTGAAATAATTTCCTAGCTATTCTAAGTCTGGTTTTGTAGCTGATATTAGATTATGAGAGAAGAAAGAATGTATTAATCAGGTAACCTTTCCCAGTAATTTTGTTTCATGTTTCGTAATGGCTATTGATTTAATTCCTACCAATCTTTCATTGCTTGAAGATAAAAATATGGGAAAATTTGTCTTTATTTCATATAATGTTTTTCACAGAAACTGTATCTTCATGTGTTCTTCAAATTAGAAAAAAAAGACAAGATGAAATATAGAAAGCGTAAAGCAAATGCCTTGGCATAAGTTAAGGATTAATGCTCAAGACAACATTTCTAGAGGGTGGAAACAACAGAGAGACCTAGATCAGGGAACTATTAGAGCTAGCATACAAGCTTTTATTTGGACAGTACAATGTTAAGGCAAAATGTTTCCATGCTATTTTTATAGAGACAGTTTTGACCTATGGGCTTTCATGCCCTAAAGGGAAATAGCAAGGAACGCTGGCTGGGTGAGCCCTCCTGCCCTGGGTGAGCCCTCAGGCTGTGGGTGAGCCCTCCTGTCCTGGGTGATCCCTCCTGTCCTGGGTGAGCCCTCCTGCCCATGTGGGTGAGCCCTCCTGTCCTGGGTGATCCCTCCTGCCCTGGGTGAGCCCTCCTGTCCTGGGTGATCCCTCCTGTCCTGGGTGAGCCCTCCTGCCCTGGGTGAGCCCTCCTGCCCTGGGTGAGCCCTCCTGCCCTGGGTGAGCCCTCCTGTCCTGGGTGAGCCCTCATTCCATGGGTGAGCCCTCCTGCCCTGGGTGAGCCCTCCTGTCCTGGGTGAGCCCTCCTGCCCTGGGTGATCCCTCCTGTCCTGGGTGAGCCCTCCTGCCCTGGGTGAGCCCTCCTGCCCTGGGTGAGCCCTCCTGTCCTGGGTGATCCCTCCTGCCCTGAGTGAGCCCTCCTGTCCTGGGTGATCCCTCCTGTCCTGGGTGAGCCCTCCTGCCCTGAGTGAGCCCTCCTGCCCTGGGTGATCCCTCCTGCCATGGGTGATCCCTCCTGCCATGGGTGATCCCTCCTGTCCTGGGTGAGCCCTCCTTCCATGGGTGAGCCCTCCTTCCATGGGTGAGCCCTCCTGTCCTGGGTGAGCCCTCCTGTCCTGGGTGATCCCTCAGGCTGTGGGTGATCCCTCCTGTCCTGGGTGATCCCTCCTGCCATGGGTGATCCCTCCTGTCCTGGGTGAGCCCTCCTGCCATCGGTGAGCCCTCCTTCCATGGGTGAGCCCTCCTGCCCTGGGTGAGCCCTCCTGCCCTGGGTGAGCCCTCCTGTCCTGGGTGATCCCTCCTTCCATGGGTGAGCCCTCCTGCCCTGGGTGATCCCTCCTGTCCTGGGTGATCCCTCGTGTCCTGGGTGAGCCCTCCTCTCCTGGGTGATCCCTCCTGTCCTGGGTGAGCACTCCTGCCCTGGGTGAACCCTCCTGTCCTGGGTGAGCCCTCCTGTCCTGGCTGAGCCCTCCTGCCCTGGGTGAGCCCTCCTGCCATCTCCTGTCCTGGGTGAGCCCTCCTGCCCTGGGTGAGCCCTCAGGCTGTGGGTGATCCCTCCTGTCCTGGGTGAGCCCTCCTGCCCTGAGTGAGCCCTCCTGTCCTGTGTGATCCCTCCTGCCATGGGTGATCCCTCCTGTCCTGGGTGAGCCCTCCTGTCCTGGGTGATCCCTCCTGCCATGGGTGATCCCTCCTGTCCTGGGTGAGCCCTCCTGCCCTGGGTGAGCCCTCCTGTCCTGGGTGAGCCCTCCTGCCATCGGTGAGCCCTCCTTCCATGGGTGAGCCCTCCTGCCCTGGGTGAGCCCTCCTTCCATGGGTGAGCCCTCCTGCCATGGGTGATCCCTCCTGTCCTGGGTGAGCCCTCCTGCCCTGGGTGAGCCCTCCTGTCCTGGGTGAGCCCTCCTGCCATCGGTGAGCCCTCCTTCCATGGGTGAGCCCTCCTGCCCTGGGTGAGCCCTCCTTCCATGGGTGAGCCCTCCTGCCCTGGGTGAGCCCTCAGGCTGTGGGTGAGCCCTCCTGCCCTGGGTGAGCCCTCCTGTCCTGGGTGAGCCCTCCTGCCCTGGGTGAGCCCTCCTGTCCTGGGTGAGCCCTCCTGTCCTGGGTGAGCCCTCCTGTCCTGGGTGAGCCCTCCTGCCCTGGGTGAGCCCTCCTGTCATGGGACCCAGCACAGCCATCACACAACCCCAGGCCTGTGTCAGTGTGCTCAGATGCTCAATTCCCCCATCTCCATAACAAGCTGACACAGTAAATGGCGCAAGGAACGTTCCCAGCAACTTAAGCAGTCTGTTCATCTGACCAGTAAAGAAGTAGTCCCTGTTCTAAAGATGTCTGTGTGTGCCTTTAGGAGCTGGAGAAAGCAGGCTCAGGACCTGTACTCCCTTTCTTTTCTTACTCAAGTGTGCTGCATAAACCTGCTTGGGCTGAGGAGAGCCAGGACTGACTGCTAAGTCACTCTGTTGCACATTTCCCATCCTTGGATACTTCTGCAGTCCCTTGCCATTGTGTGTAGCCTAAATCATGAATTATCTACAAAAGTTGAGCAGCAGTACCACTGGAAGAGAAAAAGAGAAAGCAATGTGTCTACTTTTTTACTGATGCCTACGTATGATAAAAATTAACTGTGACTACCTAAGGTTACTACCTACAAAAGATGTTGCAAATCCTGCCTTTCACAATTTTGCCCTTCAGGATGTGGGGCAAGGAAAAAAAAAAGATAAATTTTCCAAATAAAAATGCCACTTTGATTTTGAAAGTGGATTTTGATCTTGTTTTTTTCTCTTTGGCATAATAATTTATACCTCTCATGTGGTTTCTGTATTCTTTCCCCTTTGTTTATCTAATTAATTCAACCTTTTTATGCATGTGAGGTTGCTTAAATGTCTCATGGGACTTTTCTCCTGCCTGTGTTACACCAACTGGCCTTTTCATGTTGCTATTTTTCCTAATTATCCCTGACATGATACTGGGAAACAGCAGACTTCTTCACAGGCAATAAAACAAAAGTCTCCTTGACCACAAACAACAAAATAACCCCAGTCCTTATGATTTATTCATTACAGCTAAAACCTAGCTTTTACTTTGATAATCCTTAGGACTGTAAATGACACAGAACAGGTGAAACAATCTATTAGTTGCTGTCAGCACTTCTGCCTCCTTCCCTTCTGTCATGGCTACATGGTGTCACCTTCTCATTTGCACTGAATCTAGTGCTCATCTCTCTCTGCAGTCTTCTGATTTAACTCATTTGAGGGAATAAGTAGTTTCTGCCTGTGGAGTGAATTTCACTGGCTTTCTGTGTGTTTGGATGGGCACAGGAGCTGGGATGAAGGGATGCAGCCCTTTGGCACAGAGAGCAGGAGAAAGAGCTGCACAGCAGGGAACCAAACTAAGGATTGGAGAAGAAAATGCCCTTTGAGTTGGCAGTGAGCAAGCAATCACACAGGCTCAAGTCTATGCCCTGAGATGCTATTAACAACAGAGAGGGGAAGGAAATCTGAATCAAAGATCTTTGGTTTTGCTGATAATATTGAACAATATGACTGGACTTGCTGAATTTAACAGTGATTATACTGTGAAAAGGCCATAGGTTTCTAATTTGGTCACTTGATCTAAGGATGAGACTTAATCTAAACATATGACAACACAATCATAGAGTCACAGGATGAGTTAGGTTGGGAAGGACCTTTAGGAGAAGATCACCTAGTTCCAGCCCCCCTGCCATGGACAGGCATACCTTCTGCTAAGCCAAGTTGCTGCAACCCCATCGAGCCTGGCTTTGGACAATTCCAGGGATGTGACATCTACAGGTTTTCTGGGCAACCTATTCCAGTGCCTCACCACCTTCACAGTAAGGAATTTCTTCCTAATACCTAATCTAAATTTTCCCTTTTTTAGTTTGAAGCCATTCCCCCTTGTCCTCTCACTATATGGCCCATATAAAAAGTCCTTCTCCAGGTTTTTTGTAGAGTTCCTTTAGGAACTAGAATGCATAGTTTGGACAGTCATGCAAGTCTTTCACCATCATGAATTCTTGTGATTGTAACCAGTGCACAGCTATGACTGGAGTTGGCATTAATGAATAATGAACATGATGTAATCCCATCTCCTGTGGTGTGACAGTTCTCCAGCAGAGCCTTAATTACAGCCATGCCATTATTTAAGAACCAGCCTATGGAGAGAATATGTTGTCAGGCCATAAACTGTGGAGCATATTACCTGGTGTAGTGAGAAACCTCCTAATTAGCTCAGTTGTGAAAACTGTAGGAGTCTTGCCTGTGCTTCATTTTCATCACAGCAGCAAAACATCTGTCCTAAGGGCAGGAAAAAGAATTGGCTGTTGTGTGAGAAGCAGCCACACAGGAGAGGGCATTCCAAATTAGAGAAAATTAATTCACAATTAAAGTACTTATATAGAGGCCCATTTCACAAGACAGGCAGTGCTTAGTTGACAGCAGCATCTGAAATACAATGCAGTGCAATGAGTTTAATTATCTTAATGTTGCAGGCTATTAATCTATAGACCTGCTGAGGTATACCATGGTAACAGATGCAGCTCCTGGCTGAGATTGGTTGTTCCAGCTCCCTGGTTGCCCCAGGGTGAAAAACCATTCTCTGTTTTGGATTTGTGATGTGAGTTTTTGTAAACTTCTACTCTTACATCATCATCCCCATTGAAAAAGTGCAGCAGATTTATTTAAGCCTGCAATTCTGATCTTGGGGACATGGGGAAATCAAACCAGTAAAAAGGCCCACAGAATTAAACTGTAATTTGGGGAATGTAATGTTAGGGGCAGCCTGCAACAAACTTTCCCATGCCTTTCTTTTCCAAATACTTGAACCTGTGTGGGAATAAAAAAGGACTTTACAAACCTGTGGCATAACATTTACATACCCTTTTGCAAAGACTTAACTTTCTAGAGCAAAAACTATTGAATGACAGTGGTTGTCAAGTTACATCAGTCAGGGTAATTCTGATTCCTTTTCTGCCTGGAAAAGAATCCCAGGGAGGCTTGATGAACAGCTCAATGCTTGGAGACATTGGAGGCTGTGCAATGCAGAAGTAGCCATTTAGGAGGAGGGAAGTGAGTCTGTTAGCTGTAATGCAACTTGCATCCAGTACCAAGGTGATTTTGAAAACAAAAAATCCATGTATTTTTCAGTCTCAGATCTACTTGGTCCAAATCAAGAGAATGAAGCATCTCACACAGCATCTGGTGCTAGAAATGACTGTCATTACCTGAGAAGTTGCGCTCTTTGGTTGAGGATAGGTAGAGGCTAGGTTAGAATCATGAGGAAACCAGGGATGTGCCAGAACTGAGAGTCTAGCTAGCTCCCAGAAGTATTCCACAGGGATGTTGGAAACAGCCAGACAGGTGCCAGCCTGTAGCCAGCATATGCTTCTGCTGAGGAGCAGTGTGGTTTTCTGTGGGTCTGCTGGCAAACACTGGCTGCAGGTCTCTGTGTGTCACACTGGGGATGTGGCACCATCAGTGTGTCATTCAGCACAGAGTGTGCCTGGGGACCTGAGGTGGTGTTTGTGTGCAGTGTGTACATGAGAGTGTGCCTGCAGCTGGGCTGGCCTCATCAAACTCAAAAATCCTCTTGGCTCTGATCTCTGGCCAACTCCTATGGGAATCCTTGTGGGAAACTTAGCTGCCACTCCCGGTGCCAGGTGCATTTCTGGCAGCTGAACAAGAGTCTGTGACCAGCACCCCATGCCTCTGTGTGTCCCCTGTTGCCTTCACTAGTCTCACTTGTGCAGGAGGGTGACAGTGCAGGCAGTGGTGTTGTATGGCTGCTGAAGGACGGGAGGTTCTCCAAGACAGGTGAATTCTGAGAAAAAATGCATGTCTTTTCTGAAAGAAGGCAGTATGCAAGAGTTTAGCAGTCCAGACTTTCACTAGTTTTACTTTTTAGAGTGTTTCCATAGTTCTCTGACACAGCTGAAGATAGATTACAGCTCTTTAGTTAATACTGTGTACAAAACCCCTCATTCCATGTGCTGTTTTGTTCTCCCTTTTGCTAAAACCCCTCTGTTAAACAACTGCCTTTTGAGTTTGATTGTTAGGCCCACACCGTACAGTTTTCAGTGTTTAATAGCTGGTTTTATGGCTCCCTGGTAAATAATCAGATTATTGTATTCTATACAAGAATGAGGAGTAAACATGTTCCGATGGCAACAGGTGTAGAGAAGCCTGGCTGCACACCAAGGGAAAAGCAAGAGCAAAACTGTTTCTTGAATAACTGTTCAAATATATTGCTATAAATAATGAATAGTTGTCCTGAAAAAACATAATGCTGTTGAAAATGGGGATAAGATGATGTGATGGATCAGTATTTATTTTCTTTAAAGTGTTATTTCTTTTACCTGTCAGCAAACATTCTCTATCTTTAAATGAACTGCATTTCTTCTCTTTTTAGACAGTCCTAGACTTGTGAACTCACTGCTCCAGCAATCACCTACTACTCAGGAAAATTAGCTTTTGTATTTACAACAGCTCTTCATTTGGTTGTCCTGGCAATTTTCAGAAGTAATTAACTTTGTACTTGTTTTTTTAGGTTTTTCACATTCTTAATAAGCAATGAGAGATTTGAGAGAGAATATAAATCTGTAATTTTATTTTAAGAAATTTTTAGTGGTGCTCTTGTACTATTACTTCTTTTGTCATTCAAATATATATAAGGCAATTTCAGTCATAAAAAAATTCTCTGTGTCTTGTTCTGTCATGTCACTTTGGCATCATGATAAATATTACTTCAGTCAAGAAATTATATTGATTCTAAAGGGATTGCTCACTGAAGTAGTTGCTAGTAGTTATGGATAAGAACAGCAGGCTCTGGCTGTAAACCTTTGACTTGCACACAATTCCTTGGAAGCATAGATGATCTCCAACATGACTGAGGAGTGCAAAGCTCCTCAGCTTTTTTTTTGTAGCTCCTTTCTATACTGTGATTTACTGCACCTTTTTATGTGGTGTCCTAAGGCTATATGGTGAAACTGAAAGGCCAGCACACTCATTAGGTGATTTAAGCTATCTCAATGAGTGGAAAATGTTGGTTTGGGGATTGTAGATCATCAATAAGTTGTTCATGTGTGAAATGAAAAGCCACCTAGAGGTCAGCTTCCAGTAAATTCATCTTGAGCGCAGGCAATTTGGAAACACCTGGCTTAGCCCAGTAATTATTTGATTGACTGCTATGACTTGAAAAACAAGATAGAGGTATCAGACAATAATGGCTTAATCAGAACTTTTAAACGCTGCTGCTTTTTCAAATAAACAGACCAGGATCTACAGCAAATGCAGCTGCCACAGGGCAGCACAGCCCACTACTCTGCAGTGATAGGAGTCCACAGCCTTCTCAATCTGATGAATTGCATGCCAAGATCTTTAGACACCCAGATTCATGAGACATGAGACATGACCTTCCACCCTGGAAGCCATGGGACAGCAGAGGCTGAAGGGTGATGCAGCCAACAGTGTTTTCCTAGGGTTTCAGCAAGAGGGAGCTGGCTGCAGAAGGAATGCAATGCAGGGCTCCCAAGATCAGCCAGTACCATCAACCTCAGCCACATTTGTGTGCCCCTTTTCTCCCCATGCTGAGGATTCCAATTCCACAGCAATCCCTATGGAATTGAGTGGAGATGAGTGCTGGCTCATCTCTGATTTCATGAGACATGAGCTAAGGGGAGATTAAAGGAGTGTGTCAGTAAGCATTGTGATTCTTCTGTTTTTAAGCTGTACTTTTTGCCAATTCTCCAAGAGCTCTTACCTCCAGGTGGATGATATTGCTTTGATCTGTGCATCCAAGCTGTGGGCTTATATAGTTGTAGTTTCTTACCTCCCCAATATAAATATTTTTGAGAAAATCAACAATGCTGCATCCCCTGGAAGCACCATTGACATTGTACTATTCTTAACCTAACACAAGCTAAAGAGCCCATTTTTCAAGTGAGTTAGTGATGCCTTACAAATTTGTGAAAATGGTATCTAGGTAATGCAGATTTTATATAGGCAAAAAGATATATGAACTGTATGGATACAATTTTTGTAATCTGTACCTGGGCATTTCAGGAATACATGCTGTGAAGGAGCATTTAATAACTAGTAAATAAAAAAAAGGTTCCACATACTTAACTGAATCCCTTTTCCATGTGCCCTATCAAAAAAAAAAAAAAAAGCTGTTCTGTCAGTTTTCAAGAATTTTTTTAAATCTGTTGTTGTTATTAACTATAACTTAATACTGTTGTAAATTAAAATCAACATATAGGATGTTTCAAAGGGTTCCTCTTGGGACTTTGCCTGAGAAATGTCAGAGACATGAGTAGGATACATTGCATTACATTAAAAAGCATAGCCAGATAGTGCATATTAGGTTCACCTTCAGGAACTCACTCCTTCAAACTCAGGGTGCAGGGTCCTCAACATCAGAAAATCCTCTCATTTGGGAGAGGAAGGACTGTCAAGTTCTCTCCCTCATCAGATGGCATTGGGCTAGCAAACGCAGGGGAGCACCTTGCCAAGTGTACAGTTTGTCTTTCAAGGCTTCATCTCACCTGGCTCACAGCACTGCACCCTTCAGATGTGACCTCAGAAGAAGCCAATGTCACCTCAGAAGTGTGTGCCAGCAGCACACTGACTGGTCCCTGATGAAAATGCATTCCATATTCTTTCCAAGTCCTGTTGCACTCTCCAGAATGTATTGGGCAGGAGCTCATGGTGTCTGGGGTTGTTCTAGCCCTGCAGTTGCTGTCAGAGCTGCAGCACAGAGAGCAGGGGGCTCAGCATGCCCAACCTGCACAGCCTTTTCCCCCAGGCCCTCCATACCACCACTGCTTGTGCCAGGGCCGTGCTCCAGCTGTGCACCATGTGCAGTCCTGTTGAGAGAGAATTAATAGTGCTTAATGATTAAGCAGTTTGGGAGGTAGAATGAGGTCTGAAACTAGTAGGTTGATGAAGACATTGTGCTGTCTGTGCTGCAGCTGGGACACTCACTGAGCTCTGCTGTGCTCTGCTCTGTCCACTCTGAGACTGAGGACCAGGTTGGAAACCCCAACAAGGGTGGGGGCCAAGGCAGCACACCCCAGCCCTTCCACAGGTACCAGTCCTCTGAATCTCTGATTTTGTTGTGGCATAAGCTATTTGGGATGATAAAATATTTCTAATCATTCACAGGCTAGTTATTAACTTACTACAGATGACTTTATCTATTGATGTGAAATACTACCATGTAGTAAAGCTCCAAAGATTTATGTAAGCCAACAGAAAGATGACTTTTTGTGTCCTTATTGAAACACTGCTGTTTTAGTAAGTTGATTTGGAAGAAATCACCATTGAATTTAACTCTTGCAGCTGACCTATTTTTCTCTTGAAAGATTTAAACTTTTCCAGTAGGCTTGGTGGTCTGTCAACTCAGCATCAAGAATTTCTGCCTTTTTACTAGTGTATGACTGTCATCCTGACACACTGATCTAAAGTGAATTACAGCAGCAGGAACCATCATTTCAAATACTCGAAAAACTAATGTAATTGTTTTAGTTAAGGAATTATACTGAAAAGATTGCTCAATGTGTTTTTCTCTTCTCAGCTGGTGGCCTCCATTGTGTTTATCAGCTTTGGTGTTGTAGCAGCCTTCTGTTGTGCAATAGTTGACGGAGTGTTCGCAGCACGACACATAGTAAGTGCAGTGATTTTGTCATCTTTCAATTTTGATTATTTATGTCATTTCTAGCAAGAAAATATTTTATTTTGTTTAATGTTTAGCAGTATATTAGGGGTTTTGATAGATCCTGGTGGAGACTCCAAATAGAAAGGTGATATAAAATGATGTCATGAAAGGCATGCTAAAAGGTGTATCTGCTTAGAAAAGGAAGACATTTTACCCACTACCAGAATTTGTTTCCTATTGTACAAAGGCTTTTTGGGCACAGTAAGGATTTGGAATGCACCTAATGATGAGCACCCTCACCTGATGGGATTTGAATATGCTAGTTTATATGTTAGAAATGTGTTGTTTGCTGTTCTATCTTTTGTGATAGAATGCCTAAAAAATCAGTCTAAACCTTAGATTTAATTGAGCTTTGATTTCCAAAATCATCAGGAAATAAGTAGTCATATGTGTTAACAGACATTAGAGGTCAGATGTAGTATGCTAAATAATACAGCATGATAGTATATGAGCCTCTCTCTGCTATGAAATACCATGAGCCTGCTCATCTTTCTGCTTATGTTCATTGAGGGGCAGCATAACTCCACTGGCATCAGTGAGACCCTATTGAATTTCTGTTAGCAAATACCTCAGAATAATTAGGCTTTAGATCATCTGGAGCATTAAGTTATAAACTGATTTATATTTTACTGTTACTGAAGAGAGCTTTAAACCAAATGCGGGTTTCAGAGCTTCATATGCATTGCACAAGACAAAAGACATCTATTGGTGTAAACAGCTGAGGTGTGCAATGTGAGCATGGATAAATGTTCTGGATTGTAGTCACGTTTTGTGGTATACAGACCCTGCACGATGCCAAAGTGGCCTGCTTTTTCTTGGATTTACCCTGTAGCTGGTCTGGATGACACCTGGTTTAACTGTCTCTGATTAGCGTAGGCTCAGGGAGCCTTTCCATGGGAGCTGCTTAAAAGAGGAGCAGAGCAAATTCCTATTTAGATTCCCTGCTCCAGAACATTCAGTGGTTGTGCCCTGAAAACCACTGACACTTGTTGAAATTTTGGACCTGTCCTGGAAAGGCTGAGGCAACTGGGGTTGTTTAATCTGGAGAAGCAGGAGGTTATTTATCTGAAAGGAAGTTATGGTGAGGTGAAGGTCAGTCTCTCTATGTCCCACTTGCAAGTCTGAGAAGAACTGGTCTTAACTTGAGCCAGGGGAGGTTCAGATTGGATACTGAGAGAGTAGTTAAGCATTGGAGAAAGTTGCCCAGGAAGATGGCAGAGTCACCACTTCTGGAAGTCCACAAAGGCATCTGGATGTGTCACTTAAGGATATGGTGTGAAGGCAGTTTAGGGTTAATGGTTGGATTGTATGATCCTGAAGGTCTCTTCCAACCTTGAGGATCCTGTGATTCTGTAATTTCCCAGGAACCTGACTTATTTCTGTCCTGCTTTAATGTGATCATTAGGAAGTGTTCAGATGGCCCTTGTGCAGTCTTAAATGTTGTAACTGCAGTGCAGCTGTGCAGCCACAGCCCCCCACTGCTGAGGGTAGACACAGCTTCTCTGAGGTGGGGTCCTGTGGCAGGGGACACTGTGCTCAGTCTCAAGCACAGACACAGCTGTTGCTCCTCACACCTTTCCAGGTGTTTGCAGTAGGAGAACACCAAGACACAATGTCATTGCACCCGCCCAAGAAAAAAGCATCTTACAATCTGGGGTGCAGTTCTGTATCTGGTTAAGTCTGTGACTGGGTATGACTGCATGCCCTGTGCAGAGCTGGAGGATGGAAGGGGCTGGTCACCATCCATCCATTCCCAGGAGTGCTGGAGATTTACAACACAGCAACATGGTCCTGCTTCAGTCACATCATGACAGGCTTCGTGGAAATCCATGACCAGTTGTTTACATTCAGGCTTAGTTCTGTTTGTCACATCTGTATCTTGCTGTCTCCTTCACCTATGACAGAGCAAAGAAATACTAAGTAGCACCATTTGTTGGAAAACTAATTTGCATTTCAGCATGATCACACTCACTTCAACTCATTCTCCTCTGTCTAATAAGGAACTTGGTAGGATCAGGTGAAGTAAAGGTGTGCATCACCAAGTTTCTCTGACTAACACACCTGGGAAGGTCTGTAGGGATGGTAGTGTAAGTGTGCTCCCAATTTAATTTACAGGAATGGTGGGGCCTTATCAGAAGAACATGGCCATGCAGACTATGGTATCATTGCCACAGTTACATCCTCTTTGCATCACAGCTCATTTCCTTCAGGAAGAGCAGCAACACCACATTCAGTCTGCTCCCTACAGGCAGTACCAGCCTTTTTCAGACCTGGCTTGTGCTGTTGCCATTTTGTCCACTGCCTTTGGGGCACAACTGCTGAAGAGTTGGAGTAAACTGTCCTCCAGTCAGGGAAAGGACAAATTCAATGTCAGAGCAGGTGCCTATACTAAAGCCATCAACTTTTTGTGAGAAATGGTAGCTGAAGCCAAGCAGTCTTCAGACTGACTACAAATACAGCATTTTTCACATCAATTTGGAATAAGAAATGTGTCCCCCTTTTTTGTTTTATTTTTAGCTTCATTTGAGCTGAAAAGGATGTGAAGAGGACAAATCACATAATTGCAGATTTTTCTTCGTATGTGCCTGCAATAGAATGAAGACTATTATTGTTGCACATTTTCTCCTGCTTTTATAAAACTTTGAATAGAATAATAAAATAGTTTTCTCTGTTTTATCTCCTTCCCAAGAAGGCATGAAATTGACAAAAATTCTTCCAGGAAATGGTTGTATTTCAGAAAAGAGATGCTCAATTATTTAAGACTTACTTTGCTGTATAGAAAGCTCTGGATCACACCATTTATAAAATTGAAAACACTGAAGGAAATGTAGCTTGATTTAAAATAGCAGTAGCTTATTTAAGAAATAATGCAGATATAATTCACCTTAAAAACAAGAAAACAACCAAACCAGAATCAAGAAAAATAAATCAAACTTGAAATTAAAGTGCAGTGATGTTATTTCAGAAAAATAGGGTGATTAAAGGAATTTATGTGCATTTGTGTTTTCTTGAGACATTTTATTATTTAGCACAGGAGAATAGACCAGTTTTTCTGTTGGAGATCATTCAACAATGTCCTCCCACCACACAGGGAGCTGCCCTGTCCCACCACAGGTACACGTTCTCTGCAGTAGCTATGACCTCCTTATTCATGACTGCAAGCCTTAACCATTGCCGCATGATCTTTAGCTCTGCAGTTGTGCTCCACGTGGAACCTAAAATAGCCAACAGCAAGAAATCCATGTTTGAAGTGAAGAAATTGCCTTTTCCAACTGAGTTTATTCTGTGATTCTGTGAAGGAAAAGCTGGGTGCTCTGGAAGGCAGAGTTGCTTGTCCATTGTGACATCTAAAATGCACACCAAACCAAGCAGTGTTAAGTTGTTCCTCTCCTCTTCTGCAAAGCCACTTCTGTGTAACAGTGATTTAATTTAATTTTCAGCTGACCTGGTTTCTTCCTCTTGATAGTGATGGCTTAAGGAATTAATTAAAATAGAATATGTCATCAGGTGCTAAGCCCTGAAATGAACCTGAGAACGAACTTAGCTGAACTAGAGGATACTGAAACACTGCTAGATTCGGATCTTCACCCATATGGTGCAAGTGCAGCTTGTGGACTGCTGAAGTATATCAGCTGGGTAATTACCTACTGATTTTGGAGTTTAGAAATTAAACTTGAAATATATGCTTTCTCTTTATATATGTTAATTCAAAATACTGTTTGATAAGATGGGCATTATGTAAACTCACTTTCTCTGAGGCACAGAGACAAGGCAATGGTAAAGTGGAGTCTTTGATCAGGGGGAAGCTCATGCAGATTGAGCTCTGGTTGGTAGAACTCCAAAGCTGCTGTATTAAGCAATGTAAAGTTGGCAGCCCTAACCTAGTGAAAAAATAGCTACATTATAAACACGTTCTGTGTGATGAAGATCTGCTGATTTCTGTGTTAAGAGTGGTTCCCCGGCAGAGACCCCTGCCCAGCAGTGACTGCGGGCTCCGAGCAGTGACTGAGGGCTCCGAGCAGTGACTGAGGGCTCCCAGCAGTGATCACTGAGCTCCCAGCAGTGGCTGAGGGCTCCCAGCAGTGACTGAGGGCTCCCAGCAGTGATCACTGAGCTCCCAGCAGTGGCTGAGGGCTCCCAGCAGTGACTGTGCACTCCCAGCAGTGACTGTGCACTCCCAGCAGTGATCACTGAGCTCCCAGCAGTGACTGTGGGCTCCAGCAGTGACTGTGGGCTCTCAGCAGTGATCACTGAGCTCCCAGCAGTGGCTGAGGGCTCCCAGCAGTGACTGTGGGCTCCCAGCAGTGGCTGAGGGCTCCCAGCAGTGACTGCGGGCTCCCAGCAGTGACTGTGCACTCCCAGCAGTGACGGTGGGCTCCAGCAGTGACTGTGAGGGCTCCCAGCTGCTCCCTGAGGCCTGGGCCAGAGGATGCTCCCAGCAGTGACTGCTCCCAGCAGTGACTGTGTGTGCCCCAGCAGGACTGTGGGCGGCAGTGACCAGGGCTCCCAGCAGTGGTGTGCCCTCAGGGACGACTGGGGCTCCAGCAGTGACTGCAGGCATGCCCAGTGCTCCCCTGAGGCCTGGGCCAGAGGATGCTGGTGCTGCTGTGACCAGTGACCAAGGATGTCCATCCCTTCCCATCTCTGGAGCTTCTCATGCAGGTTACAGACACTCAGGCAAGGACAGCAGCAGGGGTGACTGGCGGCTTTGCTGGCCACTGCTGCATTTTACTACAGGATGGCACATATGCCCATGGCACGTAACACAGGCTACAGTCTTGCTCACTACAGGCCAGATCCTCTATAAAGCCATTTAAAATGTTCTGAGCAAGCCTGTTGGCCTTTCCATTGAAGAAAAAAAAAAACCAAATAGTTTTGTTCCATGTCTAACAAAACTCCAAGAATAATTTCTCACTGGAATTAAATTAGGTAGATTCTCTGGAGAACAACACTAAATGCATTTTGTGTTCTCCATGTTGCCACATGAGACAAAATTACACCTAATTACTTTTAATTCCATTTCCATCCTGTATGACTCATTAATGTAATAGCATGGCATAGCATATACCATAAAAAGCATCAAAAGCAGCCTGTCCAGCAAGTCAGGGGAGGTGATCTGCCCCTCTGCTCTGCTCTGCTCAGGTGAGACCCACCTGGAGTGCTGCATCCAGCTGTGGAGTCCTCATCAGCAGAGAAAAGACATGGATCACTTGGAGTAAGTCCAGAGAAGGGCCACAAAGATGATCAGAGAGATGGAAGAAGACAGACTGAGATAGCTGGGGTTGTTTAGCCTGGAGAGGAGGAGGCTCCATGGAAACCAGACTGGGGCCATCCAGTACCTAAAGGGGCCTATAAGAAAGGGACAAAATTTTTAGCAGGGCCTGTTGTGATAGGACAAGGTTTTAAAGTAAAAGAGGGTCGATTTAGGTTAGTTATAAGGAGGGTGGTGGAACAATGGAACAGATTGCACAGTGAGGTGGTAGGTGCCCCATCCCTGGAAACATTTAAGGTCAGGTTGGACAGGACTCTGAGCAGCCTGGTCTGGCTGAAGATGTTCACTGCTATTAGATGGGCTTTAAATGTGTCTTCCTACCCAAACTATTCTGTGATTCTCTGAAAATCTTTGCAATTGTATTTTTCTTTTAGCAGAGTGAGTACTAAACATTTTTAACTGAAAACTAGCACTAGTTCAGTAGTGATTTTTGTGTTGATGGTCCACTGAGCGCTGTTTCATTGTGAACTTCCTAAATACAGAGTGCTTGAGTTTGCAATCAGTACATTTTGATGCCAAAGATCATCTATCCCACATTGTATTTATTCTAGTATTAGACCTTGCATCAGACACTGAAGCACAGATTGCATTCTTAGAGCAACAGCCATTTACAGGGTCGATTAATTCTTTTTTATGAGCTTAGTTCAAGGGTTGGAGCAAAGACAACCCCATTCACACATCCAAATGCAGTTGACTGTACTTTAAATCAAAGGGCAAATACTTTGAAAAATACTTTTCCTGGAGGGCCTGAAGAGCTTGGAGCCTGTTGTACTATCATTTTTGTTCCTGTTACTCAGATATGTTTTCCCTGTGAAGCACATTATAGCTTGGGAGTGTCCAGTCCTGTGAAAGGTAAATTAGTCAGAGGTACATAAACAAAAGCCTGAAAACAAAAGTCAAAAGGACATCTAGTAGAAGAGAAGATACTGACATCACAGAAGAGTTTCAGACCACCCCCACAAGCTATTTTGAAGCCAGATCTGAACTAGACATATAATGCTAAGCTGTGTTAAGCTGTGCTAAGACGTGAGCAAAGTGGTCTGACTGTGTGGAGTTTGGTCTCTGGCTTTTATTTGGCAACATAGGAATAGCCTGTGAGTATAGGAATAGCCTGTGGGACCACTGCTAGATTACTGATTCCAGCTCTGGTATTTCTTGGTGCTTTGCCAAAGACCTGATTGACTTGGAAAGAGTTTGAAGGAGAAAAATCTGAAATGGTAGCTTTTAGAAAAAGTACTCAGAAGATTGATTTGTTTTATTTAACATAGAAAAGGTTGACAGGTAAATTGATCATGGCCTTTCTAAGGTATCTGTGCAGTCAAAGGTTATCTGATAGCAGACACCTTTTAGTCCCTCACACAAAAACAAAAGAAATGCAGTGAGTTGAAGTCAATGCTAAAGAGATTCAAACCATGGAGCAGACATGCTTTTGGCAATAATGACTTATGGAAGCAGCTTTTTCAAGGTTATGGATAATTCTCCATCACTGAAATACCTGAATTCCAAGCTTCTTTTTGTGTAATCTTATGAAGCATATCCAGAGGTTATGAACTTGAAGCATATGTCTTGGGATGAAATTGTTTAGGCTTTGTTATTCAGGAGGTGATTCTAGAGCAGGGTCTTCAAGGAAGGCTCCTGTGAACTATTTTTACAGTCAGGTAAAAACTCTATTACCTCTTGTAAAACCTGTCTGTGTGGTGCCAGGACCTGTCCTCTGCTGGAAAATGTTTAGGATTTGATAGACTAAAACACTTGAAAACCATTTATCAATATTTCTGATCTAGGTTTGCTGGTCTTCAAATCAACAGAGGAAATGCAGTCTTTGACATTAACATAACTTAAAAACTATCTCTACTAAAACCACTATTCCTCATGTACTGGATAACATACAAGACAACCCAATGATGCATGCATTCAAAATGTTAAAAAATATGTATGAGTACATATATATTGAATATATTGGATGCATCCAGGGACTTGTCAGCAAAACTGCCATCTTGCTAATGTTTTCTGGTCTAGAACACAAACCCACAAATCTGCAATCTGATATTCCACTGTTTCCAAACAGGTAAGTATTATGTATACAGCCCAAATATACTGACATTACAGAGGAGCTGGTAGTATGCATTATGGTTGCCAGATATTTTGCAGTAAGAAAAATCATGGCTACCATTTTTATTTTTGGAGAACCTCTTATGATTCCCCCTCGAGTTTGCAGAGCCTCTCACACTGGCAGGGACAAAGCTCACAGTTTATACAGTGATTTTTTTTTTTTTTTAATCCCTGAAATTCCTTTCAGGTTTAGCCAAATTGCAAATTCTTTAAAATCCTTTTTTTCCTTTCCTGCTGTGACTTGTTCTCCTGAGGGAAAAGGACTGGTATTATGCCAACCAAACAGAAATGTCTCAACCGTTAGGCAGCACACACACTTTGTTTGGATACCAAAGAGGAATTCACTTGTTGATAAGAAGGGAAAAGAAGGGTTTGAGTTCCTTTCCTATCTGCCCCACTGTAGAACAAATGCCTTCACTGCTGACAAAACCAAGGATTGGTCCAGGATTCCGAAGCCCCCTGACATAAACACTGATCCATTGTCTTCCCTCTTTGAGATGTAACAGCCCAAACTGAGATCTCTCATTAATGTCATTGCTTTAGTCATTCAAACTGCAGCAAGACAGCTTTGGGGGAAGAGTTCTGTGAAGATGCAGTAAGACCACTCTTACTACAATTAGACACAATACGGAGGAGGAAGACTGTTCTTTTATTTTAAAGTGGGAGTTTGTACTGTGAGAAAATATTAATGCATTTGAATATTTGAAAGCTAATGGTTAAATGCCACTGCCATTTAATTGCATGATCCTGTTGCACAGAGACCACAATGTGTGGTCTGTGCAAATGTACAACTGGGCAGAATTTTTAGTGCATTAGGGTTGTAGCAAATCTGGCTTTTCCAATCTCTCTGACTCTGAAAATTTAATTATTTTCTTTTAGCTTTGCTCCTAGTGTACTTTGATAGGCATGAATTCCATTGAGTATATTGTAAATCAGCTCCAGAAATAAGGAAATAGGATAGGGAAATTGTACACATTTTACTGATATTAATAATCATATTATTAATGCTAGAAATAATATGAGAAAGTGAGAAGGATTTGATCCAAATTTAAAATTACATTGGCATTTTAGTTCTCACAGATTATAGTCTTCTGCATTTGTACATAGATTGTACATGGCTTCTGCATCTGTGTGGCTTCTATACATCCAACAATCAGGTGAGTGGCAGAGACAGCAGAACTTGTTCAGCAAAGCAGAATAGCAGCTTGGGTCAGGGGAGATTAATTATCTACTTCCACCTTTGCTTCCTTACTTTGCAAAGCGTGGGCCATGATGGAATTTATGCAAAGTGTACAAAGCAAGTTAATTACACTTTAATCCTCAGAAAGGTGGGTGACTGGGGCAAAGGGCTTGAAGTCTGTTCTGAAAAGCATAATCTACCTCACTCTGATGGGCTGCCAGCACAAGATAATTTCCTTTATTGTTTCCTATTCTCAGAAATGTTCTAGACTAACAACAGATATTTCTTTTCTATGAAAAAATTTCAAAGCTTCTACACAGACATATAGAGGGAGCAAAAATAACCACCTGCTGGACTTCAGATTGAAGCAAAAATATTTCACAGTATTTTCATCACTTCTCAAAGGAAAAACATTGTTTACAGTTGCCCAGTGCAGAAACTAGTGGCGTTAAAAAAAAAAAAAAAAAAGTAAAGGCATTGTTTATTCACATGGAACTAAAGTCCTTAAATTCTACTAGAGTAAAAATTAAGGGTGTTTCAGTATGCTGCAATATGCCCTAGCAAAAGGTTTTATTTTCTTCCCCTTTAAGAAGAAACCATGATTAGAATGAATAATCATATCATGGAGCAGGAATTTCTCTCTCTGTGGGTGGATGATTATTCAATTGCATATAATGTCCATGGAAAGTATGTTCCCAGGTACTCAACAAAGTTTTGATTTATGATTATTTATGGCTCTGTTAAGAGCTTATTAAAATGTGTTGCATCACTGCTGCTAGATTATGGAACTTCACACTTGTAATATATTTCTTTAGTCTTTTATGATGAATTCCAAGAAGGTAACATACTTAAGAAATTTTTTTTTTTTACCTAATCTGCCTAGAGTTTTCTTGTATGGCTCAGTGCAGTTCTCTCCACATTCCCAGCCATCAGTATATCCGGTGACTTCTTTGCCTCTGGAGCACTGAGTGCCATGTATTTCAACATTTCTGAGATCTTCTGAGATGCATGTGAGCTTCAAAATGACAAGCCAGACATTTTGAGAGAGAGATGGGTAAAAGCTAATTGTACCTGAGCAGTCCGGGCATTCATGAACCATTTCACTAATTGTTTATACTATTTTACTTTTAAAACTCATGTCTTTTCATTCCTCTTGAGGTTTCTCTCATGGACTTTTTCCTCTCTTACATTTTGGGTCCCAGTCCTGCAGTTTCTCCCATTTAGATGAGGCCTGTCAGTCTGGCTGACATGTGGCAGTGGGTATCTCCCTGTTAAAGGAATGATAGGGGCCTTTCATGGCAAACTGCTGGGCATAAACACCTACTTTCTGGCTGTTTTCTGCTCAATACCTAACATAAAAATGTCATGCATAAAGTTGTTATTACATTAATTAAATTATAATAGGGTTATGTTGTGCCATGGCCTGAAAATTAAAACCAACACTGCAATGTTTATTAAGCCTCCAGCATTTTATTTGTAGATGTAGATATTCAATATATTTATATATTGTTCAATTAGGTGTATTTAGTGCAGCCTCTTTTCCTTCCCTTTGCTATAAAACAAATCCAAAAGAGCATTATAAATTAAACCCCTGTACATTTCAGTCAGCAGGATATTCAGTATTTCAGATACCTAAAGGCTAATGTCTTCCAACATGACACTTGTTGCAGTAGTATACTTAGAGATTTATATGAGATTAGTGCAGTTGGTTAAAGCATGGTGCTCATAATGCCAAGGTTGCAGGATTGATCCCTGTGTGGGGTCATTCCATTCACTTAAGAGTTGGACTTGATGATCCTTGCGGGTCCCTTCCAACTCAGAATATTCTGTGGTTCAGTGATTTCTTACATATTCTGATAGCATTAAGGCAATAGAAAGGAGATGGAGCACTTTTTCATGTATTTGAGTCACATTACCAGAAACAGAATAAACAGTTCTTGCATTCTTGTGGAAACGTTAATTACTCACACGGCACAACATCATTACAATCAAGACAGAGCAATCAGTTCATATAACAAACCCTATAATCAAAGTAATGTAATCAATGAAAGTAATCAACTATTATAAGCAATTAAATACCTAAATGCATCAAGCAATAACTAAAATTACAGCCTTGAATAGTATCAGCTAATTGCATCATTAGAAACTTGTGTAAAAGCCAATGGTAAGTCTAAGTTTTTAACTATACAGCATAGCTATTGCAGGTGTTATGGGGAGGTCTATAGCTTCATCCTGAGAGACACTGGCTAGCAAGACTTGACTAAAGAAAAGCAGACCTATTCCTGAGCCAGGCTTGGATTTGCAGTATTAAGGCAGGAATTGGCTTCCTCACTGGAGCCTTGGTTGGCTTTATCCGCAGAGCAGCCAGAGCAGCAGTCCCCAGACAGACAGACACTGTGTCCACTCAGCAGCTCTGCACACACGTCTTTCCTTCCTGCCACCACCTAAGCCTGCTCAGCCAAAGGCACTGCAGGCACTGAACCTCCTTGGGAATGTGCAGGGGAGTCAGCTCCCATTTCTTTTGCCTGTTCCTCTGCACTCCATCTGCTTGTGAAGGCTGACAGGCCTCTTCTCCCACCTTCATGCCACAGAGAGTGTGAGTAAATGTCATTGAGAGAAAATCGCCTGTTTGAAAAGGTCTTAACCTCTCCTCACAGATCTGTATCCATCTGAGAACAGACCTGTCAGTCCACATCAGGAAGTATCCTGTCTGTGCCCATTGTCCAACAATGAGGCAGCTCCAGCATCTGGAGGCTTTTCATTTGACTGTAGTAGTACTACAAGAACACAAACCTCACCAAAATAAAGATGAGTAAGACTAAGGCTACCACTGCAAAGTATAAATAAAAAAAAATCAGTGAGGAAATATAAAGTGAGACTGAAGTATATTTGTGTGGTTTGGTTTCAACCATGACAGTTTACAGGTATTCTGAATATTTTACTGGTTTGAAAGACCTGAAATGAACATGTGCTGCTACCAAATATTAAGAGAAGAGGATTCGGTAGGATCCAGTCTTTCAGATTAAATAGAAATTCTAAAAAGAACCCTGGAAATGTAAAGTAAATCTGGTTTGTGACAGTGAAGTTTTAAGCCCCACCAGCTGCTTTTCCTATTTTCAGCACTGAAGTTGGGTTGTTTCAGCATAGCAGACAAAATAAGCAGGGTCTCTAGGCTGGAGTGCAGCATTTCTGGAAGAAGACTAGCTCTTAAATTCATGCAAAGCAGATGCAAAAGCACAAGAAGAGTAAGTTCTGTCTGCAGTCTGCAGTGGAATTGCTCTCATGGCGTGACCTCACCCGAAGAATGTAACCAGATACCCGGGCGGCTGCCTCTGAAGTGCTTAAACAGCACTGGGGATGTATTATTTGCACCAGGGGATCACTGAAGTGGTGTAGTTAACAGTAGGAGTATGGCATGGACAGGAGAATGTCTCTGTCTCACTCTGCCTCGCTTTGAAATGTTTGATCAGCTCTACATTTGGGAGCCCTTGACTTCTAAGGCAGGGCAACATGTGTAGAAACTGAATTAACACACACTAGCCATGTCTGCAGCTTAGGTAAAAAGAACACTTGAAAACCCAATTCTAGGGCTTAAAGTTTCTTAATATATTTTCCTAATTATTGTATACATTTTGAAAAAATAGCAAAATGAAAGCATTCCACTCCTGCCAGTTCGGTCCATTGCAGCCCTTGGCAGTAGCATGACCTTAGAGCTGGGCTGCTGCACTCACACAGGGCTGTGGGAGTCCAGAAATGGCTCACTTTTTTTTTAGCATTCTCTTTTCCAAATCCCACCCAGCATGGACTGTGCACACCCTGACAGCCTAGGACTTCCCATGTCAATAGTCAACATGACGGTATCGAGAGAGCAAAACATCAGAAAAAGTAGGGACCAATCACTGGTATCACAGAGGAGGGAAACAGCTGAAATGAAGAAATGGAAAGGCTGGAGGCCCACTTGATGAAGTGAAACTGAACTGACACATTTGGATTCAAAAGCTGATTATGATCTTGGTGGCTATGTTAATAATTCCTGAAAAAAAAATGTCTTAGTGCATGGTCAAAAGGTGAAATAGGAAGGGATTATCATAGAATGGTAGAATTATTTACGTTGGAAAAGACCTTTAAGATGATCAAATTCAATGTAAACTTAACACTGCCAAATCCAGTAGTACATTTAATTTTCTGATCATGACTGTACATTCCCAAATTCCTTAATTAAAAAAAAATTATTTGTTTTTGTTGCAATTTCTGTCTTTCAGTCATCTCTCCATAATGCCCATGACTTTATTTTCTAGCACCTGGACTTCCTTTCAGGGTCACAGTGGTTTTTAAACCTGAGGTTTCATAGCAACCACAGCATTCCAGATAGCTGTCAGCCAAATGCTACAGCCAATTTATTATGTGGGTTGAATTTCTTTGTGAATAAGAGAGGTGGAGATGCCATGGCAGCCTCTTTAGAATCCCTGGTGCTGACTGAAAGAGCACATCCTGGCAGAGGGCAGGAGCTGATGACTGGCACTCCCATAAGAGCTGTCCCAACTATTGAAGGGAGGGAAGAAAAGGCCACTGAGCCCCATGGTGGTGGTGGGCAGACAGTGGTCTGTCCAAGGAGGCAACATTTCCTGTGGGAGCACACGATCTGTCCTGCCCAGAGGCTCCTGCCACACACTGAACAGTGACCCCTCTCTTCCTCTCTGTCCAGCTGCTGTCTGAAATAGAAAGGTTTGAAAATAATGGTATTAGTTACAGAAATAAATTTTAATGAGGCATGTGAGTAATACTATATTAATAACCATATGTAAACAAATAGTTTACAAAACAAACTGTATATAACTATATGTATACAAAAATTTTATGTCTCGTGAATTATGAGTAAGGCATTCTGTTGGACTACCAGGTAGTTAAAGATTCTTTAACAACACCAGAGAAGACACACATCTTTAGGGAACTAGCAGTTTTTAAATTGTTACTTTAATTATATAGTTTTCTGGCAGTTGATGTGGGTTCAATAATTGGAAATATGGACTTGGAGATTTCAGGGGGTATTGTTTCTTCTTTTTCCATATAACAGTGAAATACTGCAAGATAAATTGTTTTCTGAAATGAAAGCCATTTCTTCTTCAGAAATTACAAACTGAAAACTGAATTGCAGGTTTATCTGCCAGTGAATAAAAGCCCAAAACACTTTTCAAAAAACCCACCCTTGTTTCTGATTCTAGAGGGGAATGATCATGTGTTCTATGTGGGAGTCACAAGGCTGGGGAGCAAACTGAGCTTTAAAATGTTTTGTTCTTCAAAGCTGATGTCCCCTCACAGCAGTGTTGATGATACTGGCCTTGGATTCAGAAGTTCCTAACACCAAACTGGCCAGAACCAAAATGGAAACTGTTCATAAATTTTTTTTAAATTGACATGTTTCAATTTTTTGTGATTGAAAGCAATTTTTGTAGTAATCAGTCCTGTGAATCCCTAGGATTTTCTATCAGTCTTCCTCAGGAGAAACCCTTCTCATTGGGAATGCTGCTGAAAAAGATGGAGAAATAGCCCTTGGTCAGAGGGAAACAGGAATTACAAAAGACCTGTAGCATTTCCTCTCATTGTTTGTACAGGGTAGGATCCAACCAACTTTAGCTTGGGCCCCCAGACAGTGATCCTGTCTGCCTGCTTTCCCAGGCTCCTAATATGTTGGCCCCTTCTTTTAGGAGCTTCTTTATCTTTGGTCTGAAAGCTCTCAGGTTTGTATGCCCTCGTGTGCCATGTGCTGTCAGCCAGTGTGGGGCAGAAACAGATACCTGTGCTCCATCTAGCCCCCCACAGAAGCATCAAAGCTAATTACTAATAACTTCTATTTGTTCATATTTGCATGCCTATTTTGAGAAAGTTAGCAGAGAGTGTGATCTTGAAGGGAATGATAATCTCCAGAACACCCAGCTGTTGGCACAGGGCTGAGCTGGCACTGAAGGGTGATGTTTCAGTTTGTTTTTAGGATTAAACTTGAAAAATCTTGGCAGCTATCCCTCTCCTATTCATTGCTAGCTTTGCTGTAGATGAAAACAACCGAAAACAGAGAATTAAAACTTGACACTAATGAGACACTGAAAACATTATTCTGGTTTTGGACTCCTCAGTTTCATCTATATTCATCTCTTTCATGTGACCAGGATGGTTCCTTGCTCCCCAGGCCAACTGGCATGGTGAAACCCACGTCCTCACTCTCAAAGTCTCTTGGAATGTAAATGGCAATGTCCAAATTACTTACTGGGAATGGTTCTTGTCCCATACTAATTTACAAACCATGCCCAGAAAATATTTTGGAAGAGTGATAGTTTGCCCAGGCCAAAGCCATCACCAGAACAGTTCTAACAATTTAATGGGCTTGATGCTTGAGTTTCAGCCCTGGGAACATTCCCTGGCACTGATCAATCTACACCTCTCTTGATACAGGAAGAGAGATGGAAGCTAAGACCAAATAAATACTGTAATTGGAAAAAAATAGCCCTCACTGTATAATTATTTCAATAAATTATTAGCCCTGTTTTGTAAAGTATGACATACATTTCAGTCAATACAGTTTAAGGTATATCTGCATTTTCTGAAAGTGAGCTTATACGTAAGGGAGATGGAATTTTCCCTATGTTATCCAAAATATATCTGTTCTCCAAGGAAACAAAAACTGGCATAGAAAAAGCTTCTTTTCATACCTCAGCCTAGAGCCCTTCAACCTCCCCACAGGCATTTTATCAAATCCACAAAAGATACTGTTAAAAGAATATTTTTCTTACACAAAATGTAATTTCTTACTGCAATGCTCCCACCATCAAAGACAATGTGGGGTTTCTATTGTATGCTCTTAAAATAAAGCAGTCAGCCAAACCAAAACCCTCTATATTTGGACCAAATCTTCTCTTCCTTGGCATAAAGCCTTCCCTCTTGTCTGTCTGTCTGTCACTCTCAAGTTTTAATACACATACTAGAAAAGTATTGAAATAAAAATTTCAAGAAGAGGAAAGCTACAATTTGCCTTCAAAGCTACAATTTGCCTTCAGGGTTCAAGGCTGAGCAGTTCTGACTTGTCTGAAATTAAAGAAAAGTACTGGGTATCCTGGGTTTTGGGGGATTTTTTGACACATCTGAAAATTTTCAAAACTTAGCTTGATGGCATTCTGACTGTACCTGCTTGGTATACACAAACACATTCAGATGTAGTTAGCTAAGAAATCATCTTTTCCAGTGCTCAGAAGGATTAAATAAAACCTGTCCATTTTTCTTTTGCACAAATAAATAAACAAACCCAAGAATACAACAACATTTTTACAGAGAATCCTTCCTTCTTTACCAGCCTACATATTTTGTCCTCTGTGTGTATCAGCAGAGCTTTAACCAACAGAACTTTCCCACCTGCCCATTTCCACTTAAAGGGACTTACTCAAAGAAGCAGAGAAAGGGAATACATTATGTATCATATATTAATATTATACATTAGTGGGAGGTATTGCATAGCTCTGTCTCAGTAATAGTGGTTGAGGAATTTCTTGGTATCAAATGATACTAAATTAGTTAAAAAGAATATTGTTGTTATATACTTTAGAGTTACTCTTAATAGATGAAATGTATATATATATACATACACACATATATATAGTATTTAAAAGTAGCTCTATCTCAACCACTATTGCTATAAGCAGTAGAATCAGGAAGAATCAAGGACTGGTAGGTATATACTATATTCATACACAATCTGTTGTGAGCTATGTGAAGTATTTAAGACCAGTCTGTCAGGAATGGTTTCATAGCTTTAAAGTATGTCTCATTTGCCTTTGGTAAGAGACACTCATATAAAGTCCAGTGGGTGCTTATGTGGTGTGACATACTGTTGGATAATTTTTAAACACTTTTTAATATCTATGTGGTGCCTTATATATAAACACCTTAGTAGACAGACAGACCACAGCACCTCTGTAACATGGAAATGGAACCATTTACCAATGCAACATTTTGGCATCCCCAGTGTACCTTTGCTTAAAATCTGTGTGCTTTAGGTGTTAAATTCTGTAGGTGTCTGGACAAGGCCAATGTTATCTATTTTGTACACTTGATCATCACTCATTTATTTCATTGCACATAGGAATGCATTTAGAGAATGGACTGAATGCAGAAGACTGGCTGTAGTAGTGCAGCAGGCTTGCTGTTCAAAATTAGGTGCATGAAGGAAGGTACTTGTTTGCCATGATTGTGCTTGCAAATCTAATAACTGTATTCACTGTGGTCGCTTCCAAGTCACAGCTCTGACTTTTTTGCTGCATAGCAATATCAAGCCATAATAGCTGGTATGGATTAATCAATCACCTCTTTCCTCAGAGAACAGTTCTGCTTCCAGTTACAAGCACACTTGGATGAAAAGTGTGCTTGTCTTCTCCATTGAAGACCAAACCAATAAAAGGACCAATTTATTTCTTAAGAGGAAGAAAGTGTAAGAGGTAGAAAAACTGTG
Organism: Emberiza elegans; assembly: GCA_024865655.1. Lineage (NCBI taxonomy): Eukaryota > Metazoa > Chordata > Aves > Passeriformes > Fringillidae > Emberiza > Emberiza elegans. The sequence continues at coordinate 60,169,696 of JALJVW010003023.1, read as the reverse complement.
TAAGCCAAGAGATCAGGACCAAAAGTGAGGATCTTCCTGTACTTGATGGAGGCAGATTAGACACCTCTCTCACTGCCTTTAAGAACATATAGAGGTGTCTGAGTGGAGTATTTTAGCATTCAGGGTCAGACTCAGCCTCATAGTGTGATGTGGTAGAGTCACTCATCAGCAACCTGTAGTAAGATGTGAATGCCCTGAAGGTAAGGCCAGGGAGCAACTGTTTCCAGGTGCTGAACTCATAACCTATGATACTTTGAGAGAACTTGTTAGTCTGCTCATAGCCTGACATAGGCTCTGACCCTCCTCACAGAATCAGAGTTGCTGAGACGGGGCAGAATCTCTGGAGATTTCTAATCCAACCACCTGTGCTTACAGCAGTGTCAACTAGCACGGGTGGCTCAGAACTGTGTCCCGTTTGAGTATCTCCAAGGATGGAGACACCACAACCACTCTGGGAACCCTGTTACAGTGTTTCATCACTCACAGAATAGAAAAGGTTTCTTCTTATGTTTTAATGGGATTTCCCATATTTCAGTTTGTGCCCACTGCATCTTGTCATTTTTCTGGACATTACTGAGAGAAACGTTGCTCCATCTTCTTCACCAAGCCAGTCACATCCTTGTAGAAGGTCAATAGGTGGTTCAGACATGACTCTCCCTTTATAAATCCATGCTGATTACTCCAAATCACCTTTATGTCCTTGAGATGTTTGGAAATTGTTTCCAAGATTATTTGCTCCATCTCTTCCCATCAGTGTGTAGCTCCCTTGATTGTCTTTCTTGCCATCCTTGAAGACAGGATGTATCTCCAGTCTGCTTAAATGTTCTCTAAACTGATCCCCCTTTAGCAAGGGTAATTCTTTCTTGTACCAGATTTTCCCACTGGTCTCCACTGTAGACCAAAGCAAAGAAGGCACTGAATACTTTGATCTTTACCATGTCTTTGTACTATGTTGCCTGCCTTATTCAGTAATGTGCACGTGTTTTCCTGATTTCTCTTTTGCTGCTAATACACCCAATAGAAGCCCTTCTTCCTGCCCTTTGCAACCCTTGCTGGACTGTACTCCAAGAGAGTTTTGGCTTTCCTAACCCCCTCCGTGCATACTCAAATAATTTTTCTCTTTTTTTCCCTGGTGATTTCCCCTTTACTGCTTTTCTCGTAGACTTCCTTTTCATGCCCAAGTTACATCTGGAACTCCTTGTTTATCCACACAGGCCTCATGCTGCCTTTGCTTGATTTCCTGCTAGATGGGATGAACTGTTTCTCAATTTGGAGGAGATGAACCTTGAATATCAACCCACTTTCCTGGGGCTCATTGCTTTCCAGGACTGTATCCCATAGGAGTCTTGCAAACGTATCACTGAATAAGCCAAAGTCTCCTTTCTTCAAGTCCAGAGTTGGAATCCTGCTTCATCCTCTCCAGATTCTGAACTCCAGCATAACATTAGGGGCAAGGCTGCCCTTGACCTTCACATCCCTGAGCAATCTTTCCTTGTTTGAAACTATGAAGTCCAGCAGAGCTCCTCTCCTTGTCAGCTCCCTGTTCTGGCAAAGGAACTGCAATCCTCTTAGACCTCCCAACCAGATCCGTCCCTGGAAGTCATGGCTAAAGGCTAATGCTTTCCCAGGACTGTGGAAGAATGTTGACCTAGTTCAAGACACGGCATGCTGTTCATGTGGTATTTGCTTTTCCTCTAGAGAAGAGTTACTGAAGCTTTTTTTCCTTACACTTGTGTAGTATAAATAAATATTTTTGGATGCAGGAAGCTAACCTTTCTCTAACCCTTGAGAGTTGGTGTCCAAACTTGCTTAAGTTTGCTGGAGTAATCAGAAGGGCAAACAAGCTGATGGAGAAGCTTTATTCATTGATCTCTCTGCATTCCTGCCTAGCTCTGCATTTTAACTAATTATGTATTTTGGATCAGCAGATTTATACAGTTCACACTTCATTTTCCAACAAGCAGAGAATACTCTGCCTGTGACCTGAAGTAGTGCAGATCTTTATGCAAAATCTGGGTTATTCCTGGATGGATTTTAAAGCTTTAAAATGCAGTGTAAGTTAATCAGTGAAGACTTCTGCTAACAACTTAAATAGTCCTTTGCTTGTAAGTTGGCATGGAAAGAGGGGTTGGCAGATAGTGAGTTTGCATCTTCTGTCTTGGATCTGGTCTGACTGACATACTGAGGAGCAATGAGCACTTGAGTATTCCACAGGATCACAGAATCACAGAATCAGTAGGTTGGAAGAGACCTTCAAGATCATAGAGTCCAACCCATACCTTAACACCTTAGCTAAACCACGGCACCGAGTGCCCCATCCAGTATTCTTTTAAACACATCCAGGGATCATGATTCCACCACCTCTGGGCACACAATTCCAGTACTTTATCACTCTTTCCATAAAATTTTTTTTCCTAATATCCAACCTATATTTCCCTTGGTGGAGCTTAAGGCTGTGTCCTCTGTTCTGTCAGCTGCTGCCTGGAAAAGAGATCAACCCCCACCTGACTACAACCTCCTTTCAGTTCTAGAGAGTGATAAGGTTATCCCTGAGTCTCCTTTTCTCCAGGCTAAACACCCCCAGCTCCCTCAGTGGTTCCTCACAGGGTTTGTGTTCCCAGCCCCTCTCCAGCCTCATTGCCTCCTCTGGACACACTCGAGTGCCTCAATGTCCTTCCCAAACTGAGGGGCTCAGAACCAGACACAGCACTCAAGGTGTGGCCTCACCAGTGCCCAGTACAGGGGGAGAATGACCTCCCTGCTCCTGCTGGCTGTTCCTGATACTGGCCAGGATGCCCTTGGCCTTCTTGGCCACCAGGACACACTGCTGGCTCATGTTCAGCTGGCTGTCAGTGCCCCCAGGTCCTTTTCCACCTGGGCATTGTCCAGCCACACCATCCCCAGTCTATAACACACCAGGGGGTTATTGTGGCCAAAATTCAAGACTTGGCACTTGGAGTTATTAAGCTTCATCTTATTGAACTCTGCCCATCCATCCAACCATTCCAAGTCTTGCTGCAGAGCCCTCCTACCTTCCAACAGATCGCACATGCTCCCAGCTCTTCATGCTTTTGAAGGGACAGATCAGGACTAGATAAGTGATAGAAGGTTGAAAAAGTCTTTTTTTTTTTTTTTGCAAACATAAGTAATTCTGAGACTGCTTTGGGATAGACATTGGATCACAGAGGACTCAAGTTGTCAAATCCTCCCAAAACAAATATGGTCTAGTCCTGAAACTGACTGAGGTATGCACCCTCCAGGCTTCAAAGTGGCTGTTTGCCAAGGTCAGAAGCTCACATTTTCCATCTGGCCAAGGATATTTCATTGTGTTCTTCCTTTATATCAGTTTGTGGGAACTGTTACAAGCAAAATATGAAATATGAGCAGTGAATGCATCTTTTGCAACTGCATAAATGGAAAATAAGGCAAAACCAAACAATGTAAATTGCTTTCTCTTTATGCCTTAATTTCTTAATTATTCTTTGTTTTACTTCTGGGGTTTGAAGTGTGTGTTGTAAATGGAATATTCAAACTATTATCTATTTTACTTTGTTCTCACCATGGACATTGTTGAAATTCTTTAAAAAGAAAGTCCAATATCTTGAAAACAACCTGCAAAATAAATCTTGGTTCTTAGGTAAGAAACTGCACCAGAAAAAAGAATGATTGGATCATTGTCAGAGCAGTGCTATTTGATGTCAAGTGTGGTTAAATGATGTCAAGTGGTTAAAAGCCAGAGGTGATGTCTTTTAGAGAAAAATAGATGATACTCACATAGCTTAAAGGTGGAGTGAGGATGGAAAATGTAACCCTGAGGAGAGCCATTCAGGAAAGAAAGCCAACACAGGGGATGTGAGCCTTCTACCCAAGTGACTGCACTGCTTCACAAAGCTGTAAACATCTGCATGGGAACGTGGACATAGTGTCTTCCACTTCCTCCAAACCAATCACTTTTTTGGCTGTTTTTCTCTTTACAGGAACCCAGACCTCTGTATAACAAAAGATGCCAGTTTTATTCAAGTGGAATAGGATTCCTATATGATGCCTACCAGACTGAGGTAAACAAACTCACCTCATCATGTGTTCATTTCTGCTGTGCTGGGGAGGAGTGAGGGAGATGTTTGAGAGCATGCTCGTGCATGTAGATCATGGGTAGATAGAAATGCGACTGTTTTTCTCCCAGAAGTGTCTCCTTGCTTGTCCAAACTTCTGATGATTTAAAATCACTATAGTCAGTGAGGTTTTGAGTATCAGTGCTTGTATCCAGTACTTTACTCTGGGGTCGGAATGATTCCTAGTCCATCCATGCTGTAGAATAACTCTCTGGAATGTGTTTGTCACATTGGCATCCTCCTCTAAGAAGGCTTTTCTAGACTCTAAGTAGAATAGGAAATATCTAAATTAATCCATTTGTATCATCCAGAAGACTTCAAATCTCTGTATTTATCCAGCACAGGTCAAGAACATCAGCAGTTTGAATGCAGCATTTTTATTATCTCAGTGATATCAACATGGCCAGGAAAGTGCCCATATCCAAATGGCTCGCTTCCTGAGAAGTCCAGAGTTAGTTTCTTTTCCTATTTTATTATTGTGGTAAATTGGTGGGAGTGAATAGAAAAGTGAAACAGAGAACAGCTAAACAGTGGTATAACTTTCAAGAAGCCAGTTGTTCTTTGCCACCATTCCTGCCATGGCTAGGAAAAGGTGTATGGGGAATGGTACCACTAATATTTCTAGGAAGCTTAGTGAACTGTACTAGCAGGTTAAGCAGCTCCTTAAATCTTGCTGCTAGGGCCTCCTGCTCTTGATTCCAGAAAATGTATTGGCAGGCCAGCAGTTTATATACAGACGTGAACAGGATGGGGCTACTTTGATCAGGTCTAGAGCTTTTATTTGTTACGACAATGGAGAGGAAAGATGCGAACAGCCTGCTGACCAGAAAGTATGCCAAAGAAAAACGTTACAACAGGACATAAGACAGTCTCAGTCCAAGTTTCATCCAATCACACAGAGCAAAAGCATATTGACAGTAGTTCTATCCAATCACCTAAAACACATGTAGATGTGGTTAGAACAATAGCAGTTTTTTCTCTCATACAATGCCTCATTTATAAAAAGACAAAGCACAGAGCCCCATTCATATTTAACCGTCTAAATGTATACTTAAAATATACTTTTTGCAACTTAGAAAGCCAAGTTACATAGGCCTATTGTTCTAATTCTCATTTTTTTGCTATAGCCAATATCTCTTTTCCGCTGCTCTAGCATTTCTCTATTCTCACAAGTCTCTGGGGCGTGTCCTTTTCACCACTTTCCTGAAATCCTCTGGATTTTATGGATTCCCACAATTCCCCCTCTCTGGATCCCCACAATTCTCCCACAATGTATGGCAAAAATATTACTGAAAATATTACTGATCTCATGTAAAAGACCGACCCAGACAAACTTCTTAAGTGTGACAACACCCTTTCCTGTAATATTTACTCCTTCCTCTTCTAAAGTGTGCATGCACACTCAGACTCAGACATGGCCTGAGAAATGCTTCTGATCCTGTAATGAGAATGTGGTTTGCATCCCACTGACCACAATTCCTGGCAGGTGACCGCAGCCTCAGGCTTCTGGCCAGACAGTTTTCCACAGCTCTGCTGGTTCTGAGAATGTCTAAACTTGGGCCACCCAGAGCTCCTTCCCCTATTCTGGAAAAAAACCAAACCCCATATCTTTTAGAAGTGTAGGTATTTCTAATAACATTCTTGTCTGGTTGTTCACTGATTTAGAGTCAGTGTATACTAATTCAGAGTTAGGAATTCATAACATTTATACTTGGCTTTTGCTTTTCCAAAGGTTGCCAGGTAGTGAGCAGGGGGCATGCTCTGCATGCCGGGCAAACACTTAACTAGGAAAGCAGATTGTTTACTGACTGCAAGTTTCCTTTTGATTGACATCTGTCACCTGTAAGTGATCTCTAGCTCATTTGGTCTGCCTGTTTCAGTTCTCTTTGCTCAAAGCAGAAAGAATTTGATATACTGGCAATTACCATGACAGGAGAACATATCTTCAATTGCTGCTGAGGAGATAATAAATCACAAATGTCTGGGACATGAAAAAGCTGTGTGTCTGGTCACTGAAATGAAATAATAGGTCTTGACATGCAGAACTCCCACAAATGGCCAGTTTCCACCACCCTTGCTCACACCACACACTAATTTGTTTATTTTGGTTTATTCACTGTTCTCCTAAAAAGGAGTGTCTTGTTCTAGGCATGTTTTAAAAGTGCAGTGATAAAAATAGATAACTACAGTAACTTCCTTGGCCAATAACATGTATCTCGTAATGTAGAAGCAGCCAAAGACATGTTTAAGGTCATGCTGATCTCCCTGTTTTGTACTTCTAGCCTTCTCCATTAAAACAGGCAGACTGGCTTTATTAATGCTTGGGGAGAGAAAAACTACTTTTATTTCCAACCAGAAGTGGTCCCCAAACCATGCATCAGAGCAAACCAATTTTAGCAGCCCATTCCATCTTATAAAGCCCTCCTATCCCAATTGTGTGTGTGTAAGGGGAAAAGGGTACTTTAACTCTGCAGATCCCGGGCCATTGTCACTGCATAGAGGAGGTCAAAACCAAAGTCTGAAGATCCACTGAATGCAAAAGTATAGGGCATCCCACAAAATGGCTGAGGTAGCACACTGTGCTCCAGGATTGGTTTTCAGCCTGCTTTGAGAAGTAGCCATGTGGGATGGTTCAGTCACTGCCTTGATGAAGCTGATGTGGTCAGTGACAGTAGGTGCTCCTCTTCTGCTGGCAGCTGCAGCTCAGGCTGACAGCTGCAGCTGAATGTGACTTCAGCCAGCAAAGCCCTTAGGTTACGCTCCAGTAAGTTCAGACACAATAGAGCAACGGTGATGAAACAAGATCCTGTCTCAGGGTGAGATGTCCTTGTGACAAGTGGGATGTGCCTGTATCAAACTGTGAGCTTCATTTCCAGATTGCAGCCCAGGCTGAGACTGACTTTTTATTACCTACCATTTTAGGACAGGAGAGCTGATTTGTATGAGACACTAACCACAGGTACAGTGTTGTCCTGAGCAGCAAAGCAATCCCAAGGAATCATTTTAATCTCCTTCTAACATTAGTTTTGTCATCCATCTTCCACTGCCCAATCAAATCCTGCTAAGGACAAGTGTGGCAAGTTGGAGACCAGTTGTGAGATGAACTTGCTCTGTTGCTGAGTGTGCATGTTTAAGGCTTTCCTTTTTGCTGGGAACAAGCACGTGAGAAGTACAGACTTACCAACAGTGACAGTTTTCATACTAAAAGGATACACAGATCCAGGACTTAGGAAGTGAGAAACATCTAGTTTAACATCTCTTGTGGACACTATTGCATAGAGTAAAACATTTGTGGCTAAGCTAGAGCTTAACCTGAGTCTGATAAACTTGTCAAAAGCAGGCATGTATTCCTAAGCATGCTCCTTCTACTTTTTCATTATGAGGAGTTTTCCATTGAGTAATATATTTTAATTGCATTTCACGAATGAAATAGTTTGCAGTGGTTACAGAGATTTTTTCCTATCAAATAAAAGCTATAGAAAGAATGTATTTTCTGACTGCTAGCTTTTAAAACATGACAGCTCTCCAGGATTTCAAAGTCAATAAGCTAAACCTCTCAGGAAAAAAAAAAAACCCAAAACCTTTTATATAAAGTATTTCAATTGGTCTGTAGTACCAAATAGAAGTGATTAATGCTTACCATACTTAAGGAGTCATTAAAATGATATTGTGGATGGAGAGTGGATTACATGTGCCTGCCTTTATTGTTCTAACATCTGTCCATCCCTGCAATTCCTCCTCACATAAATAAACCTTTTCAATTTTGAATTTGAGAGTCTGCAATAAATGGTACTTATTTGCTGGAGTGCTTAGATCTTTTCTGAATTATTCTGTTTGTGGGTTTGAAGATTATTCTTGCTGTTATTCATAATTACTTCCTTCTTCAGGAGGTTTTCACTGAAAGGGGAGAGCTCCCCTGTATTGGAAGCTGTTCAGATAAATTGGCTCCCTTGCCATTTTCCCACTATAGTAGACTGGTTCTCTTATCCACTTCAGTGTTTGCTGTAGTGTAGCTCTCCAGACCCACAGTCAGCTTGTCACAGCTGTAGAGATCTGAGGCTCCTGGCTGCACACTCTGGGTCTCAGCAGAAAAAGCACCAGGCTGTGCAGCAAAGTGCTTGAAAACTCTGGCAGTCCTGGCTGCAGGCTGGTCCTGGGAGCTCTGGGCTCCACAGTGCAAATGCCCTCAGACTCAGGACTCCTGTGAGCTCAGGGGTGGCCTTCAGGCTTCCAGTCATGAATTTTGGAATCTCAGGATCTTTCTGCACAACAGGGAATATAGCCTGACAATGTTGTATTAGCTGGGGGCTTTTTGTGGTCAGTACAGTAAGATGATTCACACAACTGTGAAACATTGAGCATTAAAGTAAATTTCTGCTTTTTTGGCAGGTTACATGTCATACCTTAAACAGCAAGTGCCAGCTGAAAGTGAAGAGTAACACATGCTATTGCTGTGATCTGTACAACTGTGAAAAGTAAGTACCTGTGTGAATTCTGTGGCCTCTGAGAAGTTCTTGGCTGGTTGTCCTTGTAACTGGTAGGGCCTGAAGAAGTCACACAGGGAGCTTGTATGCTGAGAAATCCAGTTTCTCTGCAACTGAAACCCTGATACCAGCACAAAGTATGTCAAGAGTTGTTCATTTGTGTTGGTATTATTTAATTTTCTTTTCCTTTGAATGTGACCATACACATTTTGCCATGTCTTCAAAACTGATCACTCAGTTACATCCCTGCTCAGGTATACTCTTGGTCTGGCAATGCATTTTTCCCATTAGGTTTACTGAACCTTCTGCTTGGCTCACCCTTTGCACATCTCACTGCCATAGAATCACAGAATGGTTTGGGTTGGAAGGGACCTTCAGGACCATCTGGTTCCTGCCCCCTGTCATGGGCTGGGACACCTTCCACTGGACCAGGCTGCTCAGAGCCTCATCCAATCTGGCCTTGAATGCTTCCACTAATGGGGCATCCACAACTCCTCTGGGCCATCTGTTCCAGTGTCTCACCACCTTCACAGTGAGGAATTTCTTCCTAATACCTAAATCTTGCCTGTTTTTTTTTAAACCATTCTTTCTTGTCTTATCTCTACCTGCCCTTGTATATTATCTTACCATGCACTCTCATGCAACCTCTGCAACCCTCTACAGTTCAGCCACAGTCACTTTTCCTTCTTCCCCCCTGTGCATTTCTCATCTTTCTTCCTTCCTACATCTATTTTATTTTGGTTTTGCCTCCTCTTCACATGCTAGCAGCCCTGAATAACCTCAGTCCTCTGTAGGACTTGGCTAATGTGATGCCAGACAAAACATTTTAGGTGTAAGGAAACAAGGTGGGAGCAGTCAAGCTTCTACACAAGGCTTCTGCATAAAAAGGTAGCTTTTAGCCAGATGATATCTCAACTAGAGAAGTAAAAGAACATTTGGGACTAGAGGGAAGTGATTTATGCAGATGGGAGACACAAAGTGAATGAAGGTCTATGAAATTAATTAAAATCCTATGTAGAGTCTTTTGCTTATGTAAGAAATGTTAAATCTGGACATGATGGAACATCATATTTGGTGTACAAAAATGCTTCCTTCCATGGTACAAGTGGGCAAGGTAGAGAACCAAACAGCCCTACTCAACACAGAAAAGAACAGGGCTGTTGACTGAAAAAAAAGTGTCTGTTGCTTAAAGTAACAACAAGGAGAGATCAGGCATATTTCCCTTTCAGATGGAGATCCTCAGTGCCATTTTTCTAAGACATTGAGTTTGTCTGAAACACTTGGGACTGCTCATTGCTGTGACATTATCCAGTGATTTATTAAATGTGTGTGTTCTTCTACTGTCAACATTCTGCAGTGGACAGCAAGATCTTATGGCACTGGCGTGGACAAATCCAGGGTGAATAAGCAGTCATGCTGCTCTGGAGACTTGGCAATTCCAGTTCACAGGATGGCTAGAGAGAAGTAGGAAGAGGCACAGGCCCACAAAGTGATTTGTTGTCAGCCTAGAATAGACTGATATGAAGGCAGGATTGTAAATCAAATTTCCCCAGCCTCATGGCAGCTGAAGCTGTAGGTTTATTTAGTTAAGATGGGCACATGGTAGGGCCCAGGTGAACTCAACAGTAGTGGTTCTTCAGTGCCAGAGCCATGACCTGAAGCCATTGATTGGATATTTCCAGAAGTTACTGTGCCTGGCTTGGTTCTTCCCAAAAATGTTGTGGACTGCTCTGCAGAGCTTTCCCTAACCACACATGCGCTGGGGATGGGGTAACAGAAGAGTGAACACAAACTGCCCACTTCTGGTTTCCACCATAATCTGATGGCAATTTGGCAATTTCCTAACAGTGGAAAAACAGGCTTGGCATTTAAAAAAAATCTTTCCTACTCAAATAGCTGCTCTAGAAGATCATTAGTGGGCTCAAATTAAGGTAGGTACTGGAAAGAACTGCAGGAACCTGTGGTTTCAAATTTTGCAGCAGGATATTTCTGGCTTTTGGCAAGACAATGAGGTGTGACTTCACCACATGCCTGATTTACAATAACCAATGTGGTGCAGAAATATGAACAAAGATTTCTGGTTAGTACAAACCCAAGTGTAAAGACATCTTTATACTGTACTGTGTTGGAACCACAGACACCATAAACAAATGTAGCTGGCTGCCAATATCTCCCTTCCTGTAGCTGAATTAATGCTTAAGAAACTTGCCTTCCCCAATTTTTGAGATGCCAGCAGAATTCTCAGTGAGCTGGGTAAAAAAGAAAAGCTAAGCAAGCTTTATCTGGTAGCTAAATGGAAAGGGCAGCCTCCATATACCAAGATTATGTGTCTGTTTAGAGACACTGGACAAAAAATAAAGACAGGTCCATGCTGGTAACCACCACCAATCGGCCAAACTAGGGTTGGGTTGCATTTGATGCTGGTGTTAGCAGAGCCAGTTTTTCAGCAGGGCTTTCTCCAGTTCTTCTGAGCAGTTTTTGGTGGGAGCAGGGGTGTAGTACTTTGCCAAAGAGGAAACCAAGCAGGAAGGATCCTGTACTGTGTGCAAAACCATTCCCACTGCAGTGACATTGTCTCTGCATTCCCTTTCAGTTCAGACCAGTCCTCCAGCTACTATGAATTTCTTGGTGTGAGCAGCTGTCAGGATGTGCTCCACCTGTACAGACTGTTGTGGTCCTCCACAGTCCTCAACATCATCGGCTTGTTCCTGGGGATTATCACCGCAGCCATTCTTGGGGCATTTAAAGATATGGTAAGGCTCACGGTCTTTTGCCTTATGTGAGGGCTTTCTGCTTGTTGGCATTATCAAATTAAGACCAAGGAAATATAAATGTACAAAGGAGATGCTTTAAATGTGTTTCCTGGGTGTTGTGGGAGTCTGGAATGTGAGCCACTGCAGAAGGCACCAAGAGTGTAACCCAGGTTCTTGTTAATAGCTCCCTTGGAGCAGATTAGAATGAAGCAACACTAAATGTCACTGCTTTTAAATAAACGATGTAGGGTTTATTATAAAACAATTTGGTTGCAAAGGAAAACAGCTATGGAGCTGTTTTGGTGGTTATTATCTATAGTAATAAAAGATTAAACAATTGCAATATGAAAGTGCAACAACGTCACCCAAGGACACACACAAGGAGAAAGAAAGAGAGAGAGGACAGGAGCGTGAGGATCTCACCACCCACAAGAGACAAGGCTTTTGTTGCTGTGCAGTCTTGGTCAAAGTGGTGGTTGCTGACCACATCTGTCTGGTGGTGGAGGAAATCCTGAAGAGTTGTGGAGAGAAATCCCCAGAACACGGCATCTAGTGGGTCTGTATTCACTCTGGTTCAGGAGGGAATGCTCAGGTACCTCCCACTAGGAGGGGAGCTTGACATAAGAATGAGAGTTATGGGATGCTTTGGGAATCCTTGACACCTTCTAAGACAGCGTAGCTGCCCATCCTAGCAGCAGTTGAGTCAGTTGTGCTCCATCAGTAGAGATAAAGAGTCCACAGGCAAATGTCCTGAATGCCCTGGTACTTCCCTGGGGAGAGGAGGGGGACCCCCACAACCCAGTGGTTCGTGCTAGAGACCACAAATTAGCATGACAATGGGAACAATCCATCTCCACGGGATCCAGCTCCTATCTCACTCACAGCCTGTGCCTTATCAGAACAGAGGTTTAGCCATTACATACCCAAAAGTTCACCTCCTCCAACTCAGCTGAACGCCTTGGGGTCTCAACAAATGGGGGAATGTTTTGAGTGGTTGTCCCTTGACAATTCAGCCTCTCTCATGGATTTATACCTTTAGGCAAAGCTGTTGCCAGCTGTTCACAGCTAAGTGGGTCAAGTGCAGTCAAATACATGAATGGAAGAAAAATACCACAACAGTGTGAACAAATGCTGGCAATTCACTTAGTGGCATATGTTTTTTCCCTTCTAATTCATCACTGACTGTGTGGGCCAGCACGGAGTCTGAGGATGCTAATTTGTGGCTGACATGTAAAAGTCAAGTCCTACGTGTGACTGCTCAGCCTTGTGTAGTTCGTTTCCCTAAGAATGGGGATGAATTCTGAAGTACCAGTTAAATTTTTATTTAAACAGTTGTGTGCTCGGGACACTTCAGCATCCTCTTTTGCTTCACTAAGAAGTGCTGCCTTTTAACTACTCCCTGTGCCACACCACCGTGCTGTGCTTGTGTGCACCACAGCATTCAGAAGAGACTGTGCAGTGAGAGGGATTCTCCAATAAAATCCCTCATTTGCCTGGATTTACTGACACATTAAAGGGTGAAGTTGCTGTTCCTGGGATTATTACTGTCAGTGGCCCTGTTTGCTCAAACAATGCCTACAGACCAAGCAAGGGGCTTGTGATTTACCTGGCTCTCAGGAGAGCAGTAGAACCAAATGGGCAGAGGCATGGAGATGGAGGTGAAATGCAGGAACCAAAGGGAGATGTGATAGCAGCACAGGCCATCTTAGATCCATGATGTGTCTGGTCACTGTTGCAGAGGAGAAAACTGAATAGAAAGATGTGTAAAATAAAAAAAAAGAGAGAGATAGAGCAGGCAAGAGAAGGCATGAGAGATAGCTGAGGGATAGAGCAGGCAAGAGAGAGGAGCTGTACATCAGGACAGGAGGGGGAGCAGAGAGGCAGGAAGGGGCTGCTCAGAACTGGCACCCAGTCAGAGCCAAAGACCCAGTCAGGCCATCAGGCCTCACAGCTCTGACCCCCCAGCATTCCTTAGGAAGCATGCCCAGGCTATCTACAATGTGTGTTGGGTGCTTAAAACCATGTTTAAAGTAGAGCAGGGCCATATGAATTGTTTAAAATTCACCTTTGTTAAGAGTTGCAACATTTCCTGGAAATATTCCTCTGTCCAGCTTTAAGCCAAACAAGTGCCCTGAGCTATCATGTGTAAGAAATGTGCAGCTGAGCTCTTCTTTATGCAGGGGACTCCTGCAAGGAATTGATAACAGATTGCAGCCAGCCACTGAAGAGCTGAAGCTGCCCAAAGGGAGTAGAAACAGTTTTCCCATCTTAATTCATCCCCTCCCTGTGAGAGGAGCAGAAGGGGAACAGAAACAACCACAGTGGGAAATGAGGGGAAGGAAGAGCAGCTTGCATGTGGAGTGAAGGCAGCTATCACCTACAGGAAGTTTTGGGGAGAGCACTGCAGCTTAGTGCCCCTAAATGTTTCCTCATGCCTAGCAGGTGGGTGTGAGTGCAGCTGTGGGAAGCATGCAGAGAGCCAGCCTGAGTCCACCTAACCTGTCTTGCTCAAACCTAAGCTTACATGAGATCAGAGCTGATGCTCTGATACAGCTCTGTGCTTTGCAGGGCCATCACTGCGCTGCTGGTGAGGAACATCAAGCCAAGGAGATGTTCCTGGGAGAACTGCAGTCTCCATGATCTGGCGCATTCCCTGCTGGGAGGCAGAGCCTGAGTTATGGTCTGGGTCCTCTGGGTGGCATAAAACCATGGAGGGAAATCACAGCAGCAGTGGATATGCAGCTTGATCCCAGGCCTAGCTGGAGTGAGTCTGTCAGGGCTCCAGCTACAAACCTCATCTGAATAAACTGTTCAATGTCTCCACTGAGTGTGAGCAGGAGAAGGATGTCATAGTTCAAGGGAGAGATGAGTTTGTGTCAGTCACCTCAGCCATGCTTGTGAAAGCCTTACTAAAGCAGCAATCCAAAATGCAATGACTGCTCCTTGCTCCTGCCTGTGCTTTCTCAGGGTTCTTTTGAGTTAGTACCAGAAATAATTTGCTAATCTGCTGCTCCCTTTCCTTACAAAAAGAGTAACTCTTGGGGGAAGACAGGGGCCAAGAAAACATCAAGTAGAAGAGAAAAAGAAAGGGGCATGGGACTGAAATAAAAAGAGGGAAAAAAAACCCCTTTAAAGTATGTGAGAGAACTATTTACTTTGCTTTAAGATGTCACCTTCTCACATAAATGCTCACTGGCATTTTGCAGGGAGAACTGCACAGCCCCCTGAAATGCCTCACATCATTGCTTTGGGATTGACTTCCAAAAAACACAAGGCCAGGCTGACTAGTCAAACAAAAAACATCATGTTTATCTCTGGGGAATGCTGGCAGCCAAATCATGTTACAAAGGGAAGAGTTTGCAAAACAGTGCCCTTTCCTTTAAACCCATCATATTGCCTGGACAGAAAAAAAGTGTTGTTTTGGTTATTTTGGCTTTTCTTTCTTGTGACAAATTCCCTGCAGACCCTGGCACGCTCCCCTGATCTCCTTTTAAGATTTACAGCATGCTTGGATATAGGACATGGAGGCAGTTACCTTAAAGTGACCTCTAACAAAAAAGCAGATCAAGATATTACATCAGGAGATGTAGTCGAGGTACCCAAAATGATAACACACTGTGATTATTTCTTACAGAAGTTGCAGGTAAAGAATTACATGGAAAATTTCACTTGCTGATGAGGAGTTAATCTACAAACTCCCTTCCCTGTCCTGTGTTCATTTGATGACTTCTGGATGTTTTTCTGACACACCTTGCCAAGGAATCTGCCTGCCCTGAGTTTAGGGCTGCATTAATCTGAACTACTGATAGTCCTGAGGGGAGGATGGGGGGGGGGTGGGAAGGGGAAGCCTTTTAAAATTTGTATTAATTAGTCTCCTTCTTGCAGCCCTTAAAGGAATCTGAACAGATTAAATAGCATTCCTTTATCCCCTCTCCTCTTCCTTCATCCTGCTCTAAAAAGGAAAGCAAAATGAACCCCTGATTACTGAGCTACTTGCCATGGGTTTATGTCTTAGCACTCATGCCACTACAGGTGCAGTCTGATGTGAAAAGAAGCTGGAGGTCAGACATAGATGCTCTGGCAGGTCTGTGTGAGGCCAGTGAGCTGAGTGAGCTGGCACTGTTAGCACTCCTGGCTAGTTCATAGCTCCTTATCTCTTTGACTGGGGTGTTGGTGCAGTTTAGAATGTCTCAACCCAGCCGTGTATTTTAGGTGAGCAATTTAACACAGAGTAATTACTGGAATACTTGATAAAAGCATCCAACCAGCTTCAGTAACCACAAATTGTTGCTGGCCCTGGGCTGAGACCAGATAGCATGATAATAAGGTGCTTTGAAATAGTAGGTGTGACGTGGATGACTCCCCAAATTTGTCTTCTAGGACTGTTGAGATGTTCATCCTTAGCAGTTAGAGAGCATTGCTCTGTGGGTGGATGGAATGTGAGAGGACTGAGAGAGGTCCTTAAGAGAAGAAGCCAAAGGGGGTCACACAGCAGCACCCAAAGAGACCAACACCAGAAAGCTGGTGACAGATGCAGAACAGTCATCCGTATTTCACATCTGTGGGTAAAGTTTCTTGACTCATTTATGTCAGAGGGATCTGATTTTATCCCTCCTCTGAGGAAGGAAACCTTTGGGTCTGAAGCATGCAGGTTACCTGCTCCTCCCTGCTCCTGAGGCAGTGTCTCTTCCCCACCATATCCACCCAGCAGGGCAGGTAGAGAGGTGGGTACCTTGCAGATGAGAGTGTTTTGAGGAGGGTGCCTTGAAGATGAGAGACTTTTGCCTTCTCCTGTGAAATAAGCTCTCTGCCTCTGATCCCAGCCTTTCTCCATGCCAGCTCCTGAAATGCCAGATTTCCCCAGGAAACTAAGGCCTAGATTTTTCAGTAACCTTATGTGGTACATCAGTGACCTAGATGATGTTTTCCATGTACAAACACAATTAATATACCTCTTTCTCA
Organism: Emberiza elegans; assembly: GCA_024865655.1. Taxonomy (NCBI): domain Eukaryota; kingdom Metazoa; phylum Chordata; class Aves; order Passeriformes; family Fringillidae; genus Emberiza; species Emberiza elegans. The sequence continues at coordinate 60,153,385 of JALJVW010003023.1, read as the reverse complement.
ATCAGAGAGATCTCACACTCTCTCCAGAGGGTGCAATGGTTTATATCTCCCACTGATAAATCTGAAAGGAAGTAAAAAAAAAAAAAAAAAAAATCCTGGCTGCTGCTTTCAGGATTTGTCTGGCAACCACCATATTTTATTATTTCACTGAAAAGAAACTTCCATGCTCTCATGTGGAGGAATCTGCTAACAAAAACAAAGGAAATAAAAGAAACCACTGGATTTCTCTCATGAAAATATTTCACAAAGCTCTGTTGCTCTGCTGTCCTTCACAAATCGTTATATAGCAGAAGGTTTTAGGGTTTAACACAAACCCTCTTTCACATTCAGCTTTGATCTTTGTTCCAGACCAAGATTTTTTAGCTGGTTTAATGTGAGCTAATACTTCTTCATTCAAACTTCATTTTGCTTTGTAATTAAAAGACATGCCAATAAAGCCATGAGAGAAGGATTTTCTGTAGTAAGAATGAGGTAAGCACACTGAGAGTGATGCTGGAGAGCCAGCAGCAAACTCCCAAGTGAGAGTGAGCTGTGAAGGAGGAGCGACTGGTCTGGAAAGGGAGATCTAGGTAAATCTGTGTAGGAAAGCAGAGAAAAAACTTGAGGGCGTCAGGTAGTTGCTGTAGGAAGGAGTCAGCAGCAAATGGTGGAGGACTTGGTGTTTGGTGCTGGATGAATAAGAAGAGGCAGCCAAAGCTGTATGCTGTGCACTTCAGGGTGTCTAAGATCTGGAGTAGAGCCAGTGCTTCTGTAACTGTTGCTAGGGAAGCACCAGCAGCCTTTTCCAAGGGAAGAAGATTAAAATAGCTGTGTATTTTTACTCAGAAAATTCATTCCGGATACACCCTCCTCTCATTCTGTCTGCTGGTTTTTTGTACTACTGGTATTGTGTTGGAAAATAGAAAGCTGTTAAATTGTCTTGTTGCCTGTGTTAGGAGCAGCTCCTGCTCCAGCCCCCTCTACACTGTACTGATATTTTGTTGTCTTGTGTGCTCAACAGGTACCTCTGTCCCAAATTGCCTTCAGTGCTGCACCTCCTCCTCAGATCCTGTACAATCCTGCCCAGCAGATCCTGACCTACGCTGGCTTCTGTCCTTCTGCAGCAACAATTTCTACCTATCCCTCCTACCCACTGCCTCTTCAGGTACAGTACAGACACACACCCCTCTCACACCACCACAAAAGCATTACCTGCTACTCAGTACAAACTCTGCAGAGGCAGGTCTTAGCTGGATCCAGCTCCCAGGTTTGTCTGTGGGATGACTTTGTCTGTGCCCTTTGTCTGTGTCTGTGTTTTCTGGTCTGTTCTCAGACCTCAGGATTGCTCTGGTTGTCCTTTGGACTCTCACCTGCTGATGAGGTAAGAGTTGCCAAGAGTAGAGAGAGAAGGGGGTAGAAACATATGAAATTAAGCTGAAAATATTCATGTAAGTAGTCATGAGGATCCATTGTGACTGTTCAGTCCTCTGTCCACTGAGAACTAGAAATACATTACATTTACCCCAAATTCTTATCTGCACTCCAAAATAAACACCATTATTTCCCTAGATTTCTACTTTTTCAAATAAGTCTGTTCATTTATCTTCCTCCCCTTTTATAACATTCAGTGGCAGACACCATGAGCTGTCCCCAAGTCGGGAGGGGTTAGTAAGAAACACTGGGATCCACTGGGATGTTTAGTAAGAAACAGTGGGAAAACTTAACTCTATTCCTGGGGAAAAAAGTAAAAGCAAGCCACCTCCCTGTGTGTATGAACTCATTATGGTGCAGTTTGGAGAGAAGTAACTTCTGCATCACTATATGAATTTTAAGAAATCAAAATAAACTTATTCAAAGGTACAAATTGTGAATGATGGTAGCAGGAATGATTAGGCACGGCCAGAAGCTTGACTGTCATCTGCTTCCATTGCTTGAGAGCTGTGGGCTGAATCCATGGGGCTGGAGGTCTTCATATTCCATCTAAGTGCTTCAAGCTGCTGGATTCAGACCTTCACAAGCCCTGCTCAGATGGTTGTAGTCCTTAATCCCAGTCTGGGTCTGGGATTCATCCGACTGAACTCAGGGGCTGTTGGCATGTAGGGATCTAGTATTGCCTGATAATGAGATCAAGTAGCCACCTGTCCCCTGCTGCTACTCTGAGAGGGTCCAGGTTCAGGTCCCATTGTCCTCGGGTCACATCTGTAGGGACATCTGGGATATCCCATGGCATCCCAAAAGGGTTGCACACTTAGATATTAGGAACTGAATTAAGTTTTAGCTGTCCACAGAATAGAAGTCCCTGACTGAGCTGGTCAACCCTTTAGAGTCACCAGTGGTTTATCTCAGGTTAAAGGTATATGACATTCATTCCTGATCCTTTGCTGAATCCAGTATCTCACTGAATAAATGCTGGCCAGAGAGGCAGAGTCTATAAAAGAAATCAGCCAAATGGCAAAAAGAAATTATGACAGCAGGAATGCATTTTGAAAGGATGTAAACAGCATTTCTTTTGTTTACTGTGACTTGTGCCAACAAAATAATACAGCCCTTGCTGGTACAGTTCAGCCACAAGTAGTCTTGGTAACAGGACAGCCAGCTGGACAGGTAATGGTCCTGATTATTTGGGCAGGGACTGCTGGTGATGACAGCACTTAAGGGTTGTGCCACTTATTCCTGCTAGAGAGAACTCACTGCAGAAACAATTCCAGGCAAACAGATGGAAGCAGTGGTTGCAGTTTGAGAGGGGCGGGAAGCAACAACTCTGAAATAAATAAAACCCCAAGCCAACCCAAAACCACAACACCTAAGTTTGGAGGAGATGTATCTAGCAGGTCTGTCAGTGTACCTGCACTGCCTCAGAGAGTTAAAGGGCATAAACAAGCCTTCCTGTTAGGATCTCCCCATTCTCCCTCACTAGGTCACTGTGTGGTACAAATGCAGGACAACATTCTCCTTGCCAGGAGGGTTTGACCCAGCAGCCCCTGCTCACATGAAGCCCCATGGAGGAAGCAAACACCTTGGCATAGGGTCCATCAGCCCTGGACAGCTCTGAGATGCCATTGCCCAAGGGCCAGCCCGGGGCCCTGGCCTTCTAGATTGTAGCTATTAATTTTTTTTTTAGCAGCAGGGAACATCACTTGCCCAGATTTTTCATTTCCTTTGAAAAAGATCCACAATTACTTTGATTACTTTATCTCATTTTTAAATTCCAGGCACTTTAAGTTCACTTTAAAGTCTGTACTTGAGGACAGCTGGGCCCAAGTCTTCAGTTGAAGCCCACAGACTGACACGTGCTGTCATATGAGTAAAATCCTCACCCTCTTGAAATCAGTGACAAAATTTGGTTCAAAGCAGTAATAGAATTTTATCCAGAATATTATTCCCTACATGCATTCTTTTGTGTTAATGAACCTGGTTTTTTTTCTGAAGATAGGCTACGTCCCAAGCTCTGTTTATTTATCTTGCCTTTTTCAGGCAAAGCCCCATCACAGCTGACTGCCAAAGAGGGAGATACGTGCCCACCTGTAAAATTTTCTCTTAAGAGGGGTCTGCATTTGGCAAATAATTATGCAAGTATTATAACTAAGATTAATTACATCTGAGGTAATTTAAATTTCACAGTGAGGCCTGGAAAGGAGCAGCTACATGTAACCTAATCAGTCAGTCAGGTGCTGTGCCTCACCCAGGAAGCCAAGCATCTTTTCCTGCAGAAATTCCTGTTCTGCTGTATTGCCTAGCTGTCTGCACAATGTCTATTAAAAATTACTTGGGTTACAGATGGAATCTCTTGTTTCACTAGACACCATCATTGCTACACTTAAGCAGGTGCTTTAGACCTAAAGTTAATGTTGTGCTGCAATGCAGAAATTTAATTGTGGAGCATATTATGTAACAAACACATGGCAAACAACAGAAAGATGCAATGGGGTTGTAATCCTTTACTGAAGAAGTTATTTTTCCTTGTCTGATACAGCCTGCCAGCAATTTTCCAGGAACATCATCTACTGACATTTCTTTATCAGAAGAAACTCAGCCTCCATCTCAGTCCAGCTCCAGCTATGGTCTTCCCCCAAATGCTCCAGCCCTCTATACACCAACTTACTGCTTGCCTGGGGAAAAGCCTCCACCATATGCACCATAGAACAAAGAATTTATTTTAGTAGCTGGTAGGCTTTTCTTTTCTTTTAAAGAAACCTCTGGAACCTGTGCTGTGCAGGCACTAGACTTCCCAAAGGAGCCCAGCACAGAGTGTTACTGCCACTCTGTTTTTAGCCACATCTCCCTGTGAGCAGGGCAGAGCCCTGGAGCTGTGACGGCAGGCGTGTCACCACTCAGAGTGCCTGCAGTCAGATGTAGTAGAACTTTCTGCCTACTGTAAGCATGAGATGCTTCTCTCCCAGTCCACTGCAGAATAGATATTCTTCAAGAGGAAAAATAAAGAAAACACTCCAGATATGTGTTCTGCTTTCATGAACCAATATTGAGGGGTTTTAGCCTGTGTTGTCTGAGTGGGTAGCTGGGAGCTCCCAGAGTCAATAATTTTGGGTAGCAAGAGTTTGTTTGCTTGTAGTGTTTAATAACTATTCTGGTGAAAGTGTTGTACCAATAAAGTGTGGCAATTATTTTACAATAAAGTTCACTGTGTATATTTATACTATCCTAAGGCTGTGTATATTTGGAAGGGAAGGAAAACAAAAGAACAGAGGAAGAAGTACCCTACCAAATAGTTTTCCTTTCCAAGTTTCAGATAGAAAGGCTAATTCTATTTGGACTGTTTTAGCTGAAATTTGTGCCAGTCTAGTCTTCATAATAAAATGTCATGTTAATGCACTAAAAATACCATTTCCAGACGTGTATTTTAGGCTACACTTTAGTGTTCAAATTAATTCCTTTCTAGTCAAAAGAGCACCACAAGCAAAACCATTTTAGGTTGAATGCCTCTTATTTATTTTTAAGTTAATCCAAGACCTAATGCAGGTTATTTTGCAATGACTGAAACAGAGTGAATGAAAGGATGAAAGGAATGAAGGGGCCCAATTCCTTTTTTAATGTGTTTATTTTCTCCAAAGGCTAAGCAACAATACCTTTGGCAGTGCCACTGACAGGAAAAAAGCCATGTCTCTGTTGTCTGCACCCTGCCTCCTCACCATGCACCACATTAGCTGGGATTCCTTTTGGCACACACCTGCCATATTTTGGGGCAGGGGTACTTACAAACAGCATAAAAACCCATCTAAATGCTGCATCCCTTCACTTCATTTTGCTCCTGCAGGAAGGGTGTTGGTGCTGCTTGCTCCATAGATCTTTTAGTCTAGACAGCAATGAAGCTCTAGAAATTTCCTGAAATGCCAAAGAGTAAAACAGGGAATGGAAGGTATTTCTCATTAACATTTTAAGCAGCTGCTCTGTATTATGAAGATATTGAAAAAAACTAAATAAACAAAACCAGCTTACTTGACAATTTCCTTTGAAAGGAAGAGACACCATCAGACCTTCTTAAAATGGAAAAAAGAGTGATCATCCTTTTGCATAATACTTTGCAATTTGCAAAAAATACTTCTTAATTCATGTGTTTTACCTCTATGTATAAAAAGCAGATTCAGTACTGATACACATAAGAGACATTAATTTATATGGACCATAAAAGCCACCTTTTGTTGAATTAAGGTTTTTCTGAGATGCAAAGTTTTAGGCCAGTGATGAGGTGCCTTACTCACCTTGTTGGCAAGGTGAGTTATATGAACATGGCTGAGAAAAACAGAAGTCAAAAAAGAGATAATTTGTTTTGTTTTAAACATTAATTTAATGCATCCCAAGTGCTTAGTTCTTGTGCAAGTACATGCTGTGAAAAGCACAGTCACTCTGATTATGAAGTAAGTGAAGCTACACATTTACTTCTTTTTACTTGCTATGAATACTGCCAGGGAAACCACCTGGGCCCATTTTGAGGACTCAAAGTCCAGAACAGACTTGATCCCTTTGGGTTGAACACGTATGCTAACTGAACAAGGATGAAATCAATGTTTCTCTTGAGTTGAAGCAAGTGACTGAGAAGGAATGAAGGAATGCTTATTGCAGCCTACCTGTTCCTCCAAACCTTTCTCCAGTATGGTACTGCAGTAGGGTATTAAAAAAATTCATCTTTACACTCTGCCTCCCCTTGCCTCCCCACCTCTTCTGTCATTCTACAGACTGAGAAATTCAGAGTTTCTCTTCTAAATCACATTTGAGTCAGGGTGCATTGTAGTCTATGCAAAATGTCTACACATACATGCACACATATGCAAAGTTCAGGAGCAATTTCTGCTCTGAATTTGAGAATTAAATGCTCTTGTACACATGACATTTAGTATGGACCTGCAGAGTACCATAACAAACCACAGGATTCATGTTTCCAGGACCCAAAATAATTCTGGCCACATAAATAGTGTCACTTCCATTAACGCAAAAGTCAGACATGTTTGTGATTCATTTATACCACATGGTAGTTTTTTTGGAACTACCACAGAGATTTTACCAAAATACCAGACATGAAACTGGTATTTTGCTAGATTGTTTCATTTGAAAAGAACAAAGTAAAGCAGGGCTTGTTTCATCTTCCTGGTTTAAAAATAGGTGTCTTCCAAATCTGTAGTTTTTTTCAGTGGAGTTACTCCAGGTCTAAAAGATGGGAGATTTTTGTGGTCAAACCCCAGCTGGCAGCCCAGTGCAGGCAGCCACTCACTCTTTCTCCCTTGCTGGGACTGGGGAGAGAATCAGAGGGGTAAAAGTGAGAAAACTCATGGGCTGAGATAGAGACAGTTTTATAGGTAAAGCAAAAGCCACACACACCAGCAAAGCAGAGCAAGGAATTCATCAACCACTTCCAATGAGCAGGCAAGGAATTCATCAACCACTTCAGGAAAAGGGGGGAAACATCACATGGAACAGTGACTTGGGAAGACAAAGACCATCACCCTAAGTATCCCTCCCCTTCCCCTTTTGCCCCTCAGTTTTACGTGCTGATCATGAGGCCACATGGTGTGGGATATCCCTCTGGTCACTGGGGATCAGCTGTCCCAGCTGTGTCCCCTCCCAATTCCTTGTGCATCCTCAGCTCCCTCACTGGTGGAGTGAGAAACAGAAAAGGTCTTGGCACTGTGCAAGCCCAGCTCAGCAACAGCTAAAACATCCCAGAGTTATCAACATTGTTTCCAGCACAAACCCAAACTACAGCCCCATCCTGGATCACAAATTGATCCAGTCATCAGGGTAACATAAAGCACTTTCAGGAACAAGGTGGTTTCCCTTGCTCAACTAAAAAAAGCAAAAACATAGAACTATTCCTGGGTTTTCCTGTCCATGCACTGTCTGTCAGTAAGTTATTACTGTCTAGTGGGAAATTTCCTTTCAAACTTGGTCAGAGCTGGCAGTAGGTCCTTCTCAAGTATAAATGAGTAGGTTGGTTCAAAGTGATAAAGTTCTGTTCTTTTCTGCCCAACTGCATTACTGCTGATTGTTTTACTTGTGATAAGAAGCTATGATGCCATGTCTAGTGACTAATAGAGTACATTTCTCTTCTCTGCTAAATAAAGCAGGGATCCTTGCTAGAGAATATGCTTGGAATAGTCTTCCCCTTCTTGCTGCTTTTCCTCTGGGACAGCTGTATCTTCACAGTTTGGTCGCAGATGTTATTAGACTAATGTGTTATCTCCTTATCTGCTTAGGGAAAACATAACATGACTGACCAAGAATAATTTATAAAAGACCTTGTAGAATTAGACTTTTTTCATGCTAATCCTCTGAAGGGTGGTGTAACCTTAGCCACCCAATACTTGGATTTTGCGCCGCAGCATATACCAGTATTACTCAGTTTATTCATTTGATGCAAGACAAACACCAAATAAAACAAGATTTAAGTGATTTAAGACAGGCTAGGCAAAGCCCATCCCAACTTCAGAACGATAGCTGAAAAGTTGAACACACTTTGTGGCTCTAAAACCTTTCCTGCATAAACCCCCACAGATATTCTCACCTCATGCAGTTCAGCCTGGCTAACTCTCACAGCTCAAACCTCTCTGCTCCCACTAGGCTCACAGTGAATAAGCCAACCTAAAAATGCAGCAGCAAAAATATGTCATCACCAGATAATATTCCCCAATTCTCAACACCTCATCATTTACTCCAGCAGCTATTGACACAAAAACTGTGTGGCTTTCAACTTCTTGAGTCTTTCCTTCTAAATGTTTCCCGATGACCCAACTTCATTTTCCATTTTCTGTTGACCAAGAGTTTTTCTAAAGGTCACAACTGAGTCTTTTTCTGTGGTACCAGAAAGAGAAGCTCTAGCAATAAGAATAGCAGCCACCATTTGCTCTGCAGCTGAGAAGATACGAAACACTGATAGAAGCATATAAACCCCCAACCCTCAACCTCCAAAAAAAAGCAGCCCTTCCCCTCTCCCCCACCCTCTCCCAGTGTAACTCCCAGATCAGGCACAGTCTGAATCACTGTCTCCAAATACCAGAATACAAAATAATCTCAGTACAGGTAAATTAAAAACTTGTATGTAAATATTTTATTCTCTCATATTTTGCAAATCAGAAAGCAGTGTTTGGTAATAAAAAATAATACAGAATTATTATTTTTCTTCCAGTCCACACTCATATATTACCAGGTTTCCCACATTGCAGATGAAACTGTCTCTTACAGTCTAAAGATAGTCTTCACTTTCAGTACATTCTGTACTTTTGACTTATTTAATATTAGTCTTCTGAACTATTTACAAATATATTACAACCTTTAAACCTCAAAGCAAAGAGTATTTCAATAATCAATCTGACATAAGGATCAGTAGCTTCTACGTAACTTCAGTGTTTAAGAGAAACTATACACGCAGTGCGGTAGATCTGAATAATTTATATCTTTTAAAAAAAGAAAAGCACTGAAAGTTTCTGAGTATAAAACTTTCGCATTGCAGTGGTACCTACTGACCCTCCTGGACTGGAGGACAGGAATGTGAGGTGATGTCACTGTGCTTGTAGAGAGCCTCATCCAAGTCCAGTGCCGTGTTGTTCAGCTTGAGGGTCATGCAGCCGTGGTAGGAGGCGGTGACCGGAGTGGAGGTGACAGGAACGTCTGTGGGAAAGGGGAGATAAATATCTCTGACAGCTGCCTTTAAATAAACACCTGCCCTGCCTAGGCTCAGATGGCTATCACTTCAATGAATTCAAGCTCACCTCTTCCCATGCTGGCGTTTCTACATCCCCCTGCCCCCTTGCCAGAAGGCAAGAGGACAATCCCAGACGTGAGGAAAACACCATCTGTTCTGGTGCACCAAAGCCCTTCTCCCAGGCTGAACCCTTCCTCAGCTGCTCTGTGCCTCTGCAAGGCCTCCTGGATGAAACCTTGTGCTGCACAGTTCACTGCAGTGGCACAGTGTGTCCACACAGCCCCATGTTATCTCCCCTCCATCTCCAAACCCTCTACTTTGTTATTGGTGGAGATATTAGACCTCCCTCTAATGCTCTTCCTCTTCAAAATAGCTTTCAAAAGATTATCGGAAGAATTTTATGACAGGAAAGAACTTCCTGTATGCTGCCTCTACCACTTGCTGGACTTATCTTTACCATGGTTTTGCTGTGTATGAGCACAGGAAGTTTGCTGGCCTTCATCAGCAAGGTGCTGGAATACATCAGTTGAATTGGTCAGACTAATGAGACTAATTTTTACTGTGGAGATCCACTGTTCTTTTAATCAGTTTACCAGAGACAGAAAACAGATGGCAAGGAAGAAGACACTAAGTACAATCCAATAGACTAGAGGAAATTAGTCAGTCTTAGTTGTAACTTCTGTAATATCATATACACACTGACTGTAAACAAACAAAAACCCAACACAGTAACATAACAACAAGAAAATCTACATGAGCTCTGTCCTCTACCTTTCCCCAAAGGTCTTTAGTTTATTTACAACCCAAAGCTGACCCAATCAAACTGGTTGTGCAATGGAAATTAATGAACTCAAAAAATATTTAACTTCACAGTGATTCGGGTGGTCAAATGAATGACTTATCTTTACATCGAAGCAAGGACAACTTGAACAACAGGTTGTCCTGTTGACACAAGATTATATGAAATTTAAAGTGTTCTGCCTGGAGATACGCAGGGCTGATGTGCTCAGACAGAATCTAGGAGTGAGTGGGAGAGAGAACATTTGTGGGAGATCTGTAAACCACAAAGAAATACTATAAACCTCTTCAGCTTCCTGGGGGAGAGCTACCATTGCTTGGTAGTTGCTTTATTTAGTGATGTTATCCATTTCCCATTCCTCCCCATTTGCCAAAGTTTATCTGCAAAGTCTGCTGAAGGAATGCAGCATCTCTGTTGTAATACCTTACATGAATGTAAACTAAATTTTGAGTCAGAAGGAGTTGAACTTGTGACTTAACAACTTGAAGGCTTGTCTAAGGATTCAAGCAGATTGCTGTCACGTGTGCCACAGGGCTGAATGAAAGACAGTGTGGGCTTTCAGATGGATTTGTAAGAGATTTAAAAGAAATTACTTTTTTTTCTTTGTGTTGTAGTTGTAAATCATATGAAATATTTCATTTTCTGTTATGACTAGAAATTGATCTGTCCGAAATGTGGTTATGTAAAGATTTGGAAGCCTAGTTTAAAGGTTTCTTCACCTGGTGGAATGCATAGTTTCTGAAAAATCACCTATGCATCACATGGATTACATAATTTAGAATTTACCAGAACTGAAAAGCCTATAGAAAATGAATTAATGTCTACATGTTCCCTCTTATCTGTTGAAACTCTAAATAGTATTTCTTCCACATCTGCAACATTAGCTGGGCTTAGGATCAGATTTAATACATATTTGGATCCAGAATTCTTTCTTTCTTTGTGGCAAATGGAATAAAGACATGAAGTTTGACCACTATACTGTTTTTTCCACAGGGTATGGAAGCATGGAAAAACGAAAAACTACGTAATGTTTTCAAAATTGGAATGAGCCAAACTGACTTAGATCTGACCATTTGGTATTGTTACTTAACCCAGAGTGATTAATCCAACTGAAGTGCTGAAATGTTTATTTATTTGGCAAATGACAGTGTTTCTCATGCAAGTGCCGGGTTCCTCTCAATGGCAAAAGCAGAGTGCTGGCAGAAATTCCCGTTGCTAAGCACAACAGATCAAAGGGGGGAGAGCAGCTAAACCTACAGCAGCCAGCTGAGCCTGAGCTGCCACAGCCATGGCATCTCACCCTTAGCTCTGGCAAATGAAAACCAGGGCTGCACCCAGCACAGGTAGTCTAAACCACAGAGAACCTGGGACAGTGACAGAATGGGATGATTTTCTGAGCTGTGGAAATCTCCACTGTGCATCTGAGAGCAGCTTAAAAGAAAACAGGCAACCTCTATTACCTGTGCAATGGCCAGCTTAGATAATTCAATCTGAGAGTAGAAAATGCCACATTTGGGATTTCAGCCTCGTCCCTGCCACTGTGTGAATGTCCCAGAGTATGTGGCCTCCCCCTTTCAGGCGTGACTGGGAGCCATTTGCATCATCAGCATAAATCCTCTGTAAACTCTTGCTCATGGTGGGGACAGCCACGCCATGTGTGGCACCTCAGCCACCCTGTTCCAGCATGACTGCTTCAGCACCTCACAAGAGGCCAACATTTGTACCTCTCCCTTGCCTGGGCAAGTAAGGGCAAGATTTTGCTTAGCTGCTGGCATCATGTGCATCAGAGACATAAGTGTTCCTTTAATAGCATTCCTCAGCAAAGGGACTGATAAACCTGTTCAGGCAGAACAAGAAACAAACTCCCAAACTTGGCCAAAATTCACAGTTCAGATGAAAGTTTGATCTTACAGGTTCAGAAGAGAGGAGCAGACTAACCTCCCAGAAGAAACCCTGTTGTGCTGAAAAGCCAGAGACACTATAAATGGTGTTAACCCCTTGGTTGTGCCCTACCTGCCCCTTGCTGGGTGGCACTCCCAATTAACTGTGTCATGCTGTGATCCCTTCAAAGAGAACATCAGCCAGGGAGAATCCCCACACTGGGCTTCCCAAGTTTCAGGCACAACCCCCTGAGGCCCTAGTGCTCCCCTCAAGGAGTGCTCCCACAGATTCATTACATTAATGAAGCACTGCAGGAACCTATGGATTCAGCTCCTATGGATTTTACCAGGTTTAAGGTAATAACCCATCTTACAGCAATCCTTCAGATCAAATCATTCCTATTGCTGAACAAGCAAAACCTCCTCTTTCTATTTCTGCCTCCAGCTGCCCTCAGAAGGACACAATCATCAAGGAAAATGCATCCATTATGTTCCTGCATTGCAGACAAAGCCTGCTCAAGCAGAAACAGAGAAGGACTCTCACAGCTTGAACAGAAACAGTTTTCCTGACTCCCAGCTCAGCAAAGCGAGTTGGAAGTCTGTGGTCCGTGGTACAAAACTGGAGGCTCACCTGGCAATCCTCCCACGTATGTCTTCGTTGATTGCAAAGAGCTCTCCAGGATGGACAGACTGTCCTCCAACTCAGAGATGCTTAGTTCACTCTCTCCTGCTACCCCATCCACTCTCAGGGATAAGTGATCTTTCTTGAGGAGGACATCTACAGTGTGTTCCTTTTTATCACAGAGATTTATTGCCAGTCTGGACACAACTGTGTTCTCCAGGGCCATGATGACAAACTGAACAGCAGGGGAAAGAAAGAAAAACAGGCAATGAGCAGAAAAATACCTAGCTACACTTACCCAGTACCAAGATGAACCCAATGTGCCCTTTATTACAAATATTTTGCAGAGCCTCCAGAAAATTAGGTTTTTTACTATTGCTGATTGTGTTCTGAGCTCGTTTACACAGATGAAAAACCAGTGAACCAGTGGGACTAATTCTTGAAACTCTGTTTTCTCAGAGAGAGTTCTTAGTGGGTCTTGCAGAAGTCATTATATTGCACTGGGGACAAACCAACTGGAGCTGCTCTACTATAAATGAAAATTGGCTCATGGGATTTAGTGAAATCCTTCCCGGTTTACCCTTGTGGAATGCCAGAATTGAGCCCTTTGTTATGAATGCCATTAAATAGTAGCTTCAACACTCCACCATGACTGGCTTTTCCCAGCATCTTTCTTACACCTAAAGCCTGTCTCTTGGCTACTTTGGGACAGGTACTGATAAGCAAGAATGGAAACTCAGGGTTTGTGGCACTAAACAGTTTCTGCGCCGGAAAATAAAATATGCCTGCATTCAAGAGAGCAGTTCTATCTTTTACCTAGGCCACATTTGCAAAGAGCTCCCTATTAGCATCTGACACACAGCTGTAGGAGGCAGAACTTCAGGCAAGCACTGTTGTTTCAGACTGTGCTCTGAACAGGTGGGACAAATAATGAGACAGGCAGCAAATCTGGCAGCTGTTTTTGAAATTGACTTCCAGTTACCAGGAAAGAGCAAGGAAACTTATCTACAAAAATACTCGTTTGTACCTGTTGCTTCAGTTTCTTTGTGGAGTGATAGTCAATCAGAGACAGCGATAAAGGGACAGATGCTTCTTCTGTAACTAGGGCAAACAGCACACCAGTGTCTGTTGCTGGTTGAATTACAGCATTTACTTCAATTTCCCAATTTGTCTTGGTTTCATTTCCAGAAGAAGGTTGCACTGCAGAAAAAGAAATTCATTGGACAATGTGTCAAATGGGTAAGCTGTTCAGTTTCTCCCTGGAGAAGAGCATAGGCAGATGAGCATCTGGAGGGACTGCCACATTTTTTTTAATTAAAAAAAAATCATTCCAAAGCACCTGAACATAAAATTGGACAAGAAAATGGCATCAGTTTCTTCTTGTTACCTTATGCATTCTGCTGCTTTTCAGAATGTCAAAGGATAATATAAAGCTTTTTATCACAAAGAGTTAGTCAAATTCCCATGGCTGCCAATCCAACGCATTCAAAGAACTGCCACAAGATAGGTCAATCAAAAAGCAGTTTTTGAACCAGTCTGTCCAAAGATCATTGAGAAATCTGAGTTGAAATTTGACACACAGGAAACATTTCTATTTCTTAAACTCAAAAATTGTATAAACATACTACACTCATCACCTACTCAAACTCTTCCTGATCACCGACCTCTCAGAAGTGTGGCACATTTTATTTCATCTGTTGAACCCTGAATTAAATTTTCCAGTATCTTCTTACTGCCTCAGTGCCCTAATAATTTAAAAGGTAATGCAGGCTGCAAAGAAAGATATCAACCTGCTCCTGCAACCTCTCTTCACAGGACTATTAGCTCTGCTAGTTCACCACACCTTGAAATACAATAATCCATTCTTTTTAGGGCTTACCACTGCAAAGCAAAAAAAAAAAAAAAAAAAAAAAAAAAAAGGCAAAAAAAGAGAGAATAATTGTTGTAAAAAAAAATTACAGGTGCTGAGGCCTTATCTTGGCAGTCATCTGCACTTCACCTGCATTTTAGAGGCTGCCTTGTCTTTACTTTGCAACTTTTAAATCCGTGTGCTAAGTAATATGACAGACACCTGGTATTCCCTAATTTACCATGGCACAGCAGAAAAGTCCATAATACTGAACAGATGGCTCCTGCAGAGCAGAACTTACACACCATACCAAAATAGATGGTCAGCATTGGTGTGGGTTCAGAAATACTGATTGGTTGATTACACAGATAAGTAAACACAACAATCTAGAACAATAAAAGGTGCCTTTCTGAATGCTACATTAGGATGGACAAGTTTGATTTGAAACCTTTTATTACTGTATGCCAATTTCATTGGCTTCTATCAGAGATATGCACTTGTCCCAAGTGTAAGTAACGACAGCCCATGATTAAAAGTGAATCCAAGACAATAGACAATATTAATTTTTCTGTCTATCATAACCTCAAGATACAACAGTGAGATGGCTTGCAGGTCTCCCTATTGAGCAGAAAACAATGGTAAGGGCTGGAAACACCTAAGCTGCTGGCAGAGGGATGTAAAGCTTCTAAGGCTGAGGATGAGCTGGAGCCAGTCTGGCTGTGAAATGTATTACTGGAGCTACACAGAAAGAACCTAATCCCTGCTGGCCATATTTGCACTGGCTTGAACTGTGATTTATAGGCCTTCCTTCACTAAGAACCACAAGTTTAATCTTTTCTGCATCAATTAACAGCGAGTCTGGCATACACCTAAGTTTTAACACTGTTTATTAACCAGGTATGGTTAATGGAAGGACAACGGGTCAGAAATAAAAAAACCCAGCCTACTTACTGTAAGTCAGATTGAACACAGCAAAACCTCGGCCAGGATAGAAAGAACCTCGTCCTGCTACAGCAAAGCACTGCATCTTTTCATTCATCTTTATGGTCTCTTGGATGGAGGTGTCCTCCCCATTCAGCCAGTTCCATGCCCGCATGCAACCATCCAGCCGAGGGTTTATCTGGGAAGATAAAGCAGCACCTTATGCCTCAAATGATTGTTCAGTGAAGAGGAATTGTGTGCAAAGGAATACTGAGTTATATTATCATACTAACCAGTAGAAATCATTTTGATGTGTTATGCACATGCAAACCAAGAGGCAGCAGCCCCAGTCCTGCGACCCCAAGCAAGTGAGTGGTCATTATTTCCCCAGGAAACTCCCCTGAGCTCAGCTTGTCTCCAGAGGCCAGAAGAGCACTAGCTAGTGCAGGTGCTGGTTTGGTTGTATTGGTTCTGTAAGCTTCTCTATGTGTTGCCGGTCATTAATACATCTTATTTCTAAAGCTCTGTAGCCAGAGCTCCATAATTCAGCGCTGCAAATGCTGGAGGCTAACTTAAGGCTGAAAATCCCAATCCTTTTTGTCACTGCAAACAGCCTGCATGACACACAAGACAGACCTTGAAGCTGATCATGGTGTAAGTTTTTGGGTTCTGGCTCAAGGAGGGGTGCCTGCACCACAAGACTGGCACACCACTCTGTACACATCTTATTGCTTCCAGCTTCTAGTTAGGCTATCCTGTACCTAATGTATTAAATGTATTAAATTTAATTTAAATATATAATACATCATATAATAATACATTTAATAATACATTAAATGAAATGTATTATCCTGTACCTAATGTTAGCATTAAAATGGGAGTCAGTGTATAAAGAGAAGGCTCCTTGCAAAATCTTTAAATCAGCATCACTACCCCCAATTAAGTGAAGGAGAGAGAGAATTAAGTGTCTGAGCCAGGATAAAAACCTGAGGAGTTTCTGGCTCTCAGTCCTAGATTCTGACTACACCCTGGGCTTACTGTTTCTGACAAGCAGTGGCCCTGAATAACTTCTTGGGAGGCACAGGAGCTGTGAGGCTCAGCTGCTGCACTCCCAGTCACAGAGCCACAAGCTTGTCACCCAATTTAGGAATAAAGAGATGCAAATTTGGATTTCAAGGTGTCAGCTCTGCTTGTGTTGGGCATTCAAACCAGCCCACTATTCCAGAAACACAACAATCATCCAATCTTACCCAAGGACTGCCTTAACTTTTATTCATATGCTGTATCTACTTCAATTAGGAGGAAATAAAGAAAATAAGCTTCTGTTTTTCGTTGGGTCTCACTATACTGACACAGCAAACACATGCAGCAAATTGTGATTTGTTACACATGAAGAACAAACTTTGGTCACAACACAAAGAGTGCCCCAATGTGGGTTCCAGACTTAGCAGGCACAGTGGCACCCTCACACAGCAGCATGCCCACTGACCCCTCCCCAGGCCACTCCTGCTCTCCAAGCCAGCATGACCACTGTGGATTTTGTCAAGTGCTCCAGTTTTCCTGTGCCCTAACTCTGTAGGTGGGATACATCTCACCCAAACTTACCAATCAAAAAATCTGGAGACTCAACTTTGCTACTGGCTTAGGCTCCTGCTATAGTCAATGGACTGAAAGCTGTATCCAGAAGGTGATAATTCCACCTGTTTCAGGGCAGGTTGAACAGCTCTCAGGAAGGACCTACATTACCCCAAGAGAAGATGAACTCAAGCCCTTCAGGCATGCAAAGGAACACAAGTTATCATGCTATACTTACTGGTAGAATAAGGTCCTTTGTTTTGAAAGGAATGCCTCCTACTGTCAAATTCAGCTGGTACACTCCCTTGTCTAGTGTAAACAGGTTTCCTGAGACAGCAATTTTCATAACTGCATCCCTGTTCACCTTTATAATCAAATTTCTTTCAAGTTCCTCAACAGAGATCTGAAAAAGTAAAATTCCAAATTGAGTTATTAAGTATGAATAGAACTTAGTACCTGCAGTTGCAGGTACAGGACAGACCCCAGTGAAATCCCCAAGATAATGAAATGTTTTCAGCCCCCAAACCTCTTTGTTCACCTTTTAAGTTACATTCCATCTTGATATGTAAATCTACTCTAGAGAGCAGTCTGTGATTAACCTTAATGGTGAAGACAGTCCATCTACTTCAAAACAGCTACAGAAAAATGTGAGTGGATTAAATACATGACTTTTGTAGGTTGCTTTTGCAAAATGTAAATATAATAATGAATTATTAATGAGAAACTTCCTATTGCAACTGCATGTGAAAGGAAAAGCTGGAAGGACAAACAACATGTCTTTGGTTGGATCAGTGTAAGATAATGCAGGAGCCTCCCAGACCCAGTCTTTTAATATCAACCCTTTCAAAAAGCACAACACAGAATGGAAATTTTGAGAGGGTAATAAAAATGTGTAATAGGCAATAACTTTTCTCTCAAAAAAAATTTGCAAGTTTTCCCTCCATGTCTTTGAAAAGCTACTTCTAGGAAGTTTCTATTACTACTGAAATTTCAAAAAGATTTCATCATTTTGATTATGACCAGGCTGCACAGAGAAGCACTATAAAGCTTCTGTGGAGGGAGGGAAGGTGAAGCCCACAGCTGATGCACCAGACTGACCAGCAGCCAAGATTCTGCTGCCTTGGACATGGGTCCTGCTACGAGTGGGGTGTTCTGTGGCTGTAGCAGAAGACAATCCCAATCCTTCTGTAAAGAAAAAAGGAACACACCTCCACTATTTCATAATCTTCTTCCCACTCTACGACAGATACTCCACCTACTCACACTTCATCTGTACAGCTCTGTTCCCTGGGACACCCAGAAGCTGCTTCCATCAGTGAGCTGCTGTACAAACCAATTATCTATTTCAGAGGATGTTTAGACATGTCCTGCCCTCTCCCTGCTAGCAGGGCAGGTCCTGAGCATCTTTCTCTCTGTATTTTGACTAGCAGTCCCAAAATTGCTCTTATCAGCCATTCTGAGCTCTTGCTCTGTGGCTGTAACATACAGGAGGACAGGGTTGAGCAGGTTTGTACTTGCGCACTCCCTTTGGGTTGCAGTCTTCAGTAATCAGGATTAAGTGAATTTTATAGTAGGAAAGATTATTCCTCCTCTCATGAACCTTTTTTCTTCTCTTGTGAATTCCAGCACAATCTGGTTTATATTGCTACAACAATGTTTCCACCTGCTGTGTGCTCTGCGCCACATCCTACAGGACATGAATTTATTTGTCTGCAGCTTGCTTGTTTAAAGCAGCACCTACATCTCCAAACTGCATTTCATGGAGACACACCAGCCAGTCTCAAACAGGCTTTTTTTGAGTATTGGATGGCTGTGAAGCCCATTCAGTGTGTGGGAACATAAGCCCACAGGCTGTGTAGCCAAAAACTCACAGAGACACCTCTGCCCAGTGTCGTGGTCACACTGCCCTAATGCTCTGGGCTGTGGAGTGCCACAAGGAGCTGGCACAAAGCATCTCCCTGCTCCTGGCACAGACACTGGGCAGACACAGAGCAAATGGGAATTGGGAATAGCCAGCTGCAGCAGTGCCCGTACTCTGAAGAAACACTGCTACTTACAGGGCCACCAGAATTCAGGGCCTTCTAAAATTTAATTAGATTGTACAGCAAGTAATAGCATATAAATAAAAAAAATCTGAGTTCTTAGCTGCATCTGATCTTTAATACAAGCAAACACAAATTAGTGAAAACTTCCATAAGAGAAGGGGTTAATCTCTGTGGAAATTCTCAACAGATTCCAGTTTAGGAAATTACATTCTGCCTACTTTACAATGCCCTCTGGCTGTTTAAGCTCCTGCTTCTTATAGTCAAAGCTTAATTGCTGGTGCACCACCATCACATATAAACCAAAAGAGGAAGCATTTCAGTAGTTAGCATCCTGCTCCAATTCCCTACTCTTGTGGCAAGGAGAAGCTACTTGCTGCCTGCCACCATGGCTTAGGGACATTCAGGAGAACAGTTCTCATAGCTAAGGGTTCCCATATGCTTAGGCATAAGGGCAGGCAGCTTTGTGTTTGGATTCATGTCCTGGATAGCTCATAGCACACAGCCAGCCTGTCCACTGTTTGCTGAAAAGCAAGTGGACAGCACTGAAAAGGGACAGACCTACAGTCAGCTGCAGGGTTAAAACCAAATACCAATCTTGTGATTGCTTAACTTTCAGCCCTGACATTTAACAGTGCAGGTAAGTTATTATTTTTGCTAACCAGACTGTGTCCTCAGAGCAGAACTAAACTCTGAAAATAAGACAAAATGATGACTGTTTTTGGAAATGCAAAACAAACAGAAGGTGAGTGCATTCTCTATCATAATTTCATATGTGCCACTTCATCCAGCTGCATTACACACAAATAACCACATTAAAAGTCTTTCCTGAGGTTTGCTTGTTTGTGTTTTCAATTCTGGTTCAATGCTGATTGCAAAATATTTTAGGAAGGATTAACACCAGAGAAAATACCTTGGTAGAAATATTAGCCTGAAGTTTTGAAAATGCCATTGTATTTCAGTGAAAGTATGCAACTTTTGCTCAAGAGATGAGAACACTGCTGGTGCTTTTTCATATATTTTTCTTTTAAATACTCATTGTTTTTCCATCTGCTGAAAGTTAAATAGTAAAATTGCTATTTTCTCACAGCCCATATGAAGTTCTCTCCAGTATCCAAATTCCTCTGGTTAAGATCTAGCCAAAACTAAGGGCTTGATTCTGTGCATACTGAAGTGCAGACTAAAGCTCACAAATGCATCTGACATCTGAAGATTGTTGGGGTTGTGTTTCAGAGAAAGTGAGGCTGCAAAGTAAATCCTCAAAGAGGATTTCTTAAATGAAAAACCATGCCAGAGAGAGAAAAATGGAGAAATGTAGGAGGGGATAAAATGTAGGAACATATTTACAGTTGTATCACTCAGCCATATAGATTAAATGTCATTTAGAGGTGTGTGACACTAGATGTCAAATAGAAGAGAGCCAAGTATCTCTAGGGAGAAAGCAAGAGATAAGAAAACACAGCGGAGAAAGGAGAAATCAACAGCCCCCCAGCAAACCAGGTGAGGTGCCAGGTCTCGAAGGTGTAAAATAGGAGGTCAAAAGACTAAAAGCTCCTTCCTTCTGCTGCTGTTCATCCGTGGGTAAATCCTTCTGCTTTGGGGCAGTATCAGCACTGCTCTGTTTCACTTTGGGAGACAGTCACCACAATTATGGCCATGGACCTGCTCCAGGTCCACTCCTGTGGCAGCAGTGCATGCTGCTCTCTCCTCCACTCGTGCCATACCCTCTATGCCTCCGGCAGCTGCTCAGCCCACGGGCAGGGCAGCACCCCTGGCTGCGGAGACACTTCTGCCTCCACCCCATCAGTGTGGCTCCTGCCCACCTGCCCCACACAGCACCCACAGCTTGGTCTTTACTGCCCCAAAAAGCCTTGGGGAAGGATTTTTTTTGGGATTTACACAATTCCTCAGAAAATGTGCAGGGTGCGTTGCTACAGCTACTCAGCCAGGCAATTTCTTGGTTAGGATGGTACCTGGGGATAAGAACCCTGACACTGACAGCTGGCAGGAGACATTTAATTCTTGGCTAAACATGATACTTTCATCACACTGACTTCTCTCCCTGAAGAAAGAAAACACATTTCAGCTGTGTCCCCCTCAAACTAATATGGGGTAGTTTGTAATTATCTTATAATGAAGTCAGGCACTTGGCAAGTATGTTAGCTCCTCTATTAAATGAATTGGCTTGACAACTACTGATTTTTGTGACTCCCAAGTCACTCCAGTGGCATCCACTCTGCTTTTCACATCTTCTGTCACCATCCTCTCTTTGCAGGCAATTACAATTGTCATATTTCAAATTAGCAGAACAACTCTTACCATAAAATTTGGTAAGAACTGGCTTGGTGCTATTCCTATATGTAAAGATATGGCATGTCACACATTTTATATACAGCTTCACTGAACCTCTACAGTTCTCCATTTGGAGTCTAAAATTGTTTCACTGTCATTAAAGGAACTGAACCAAACATCACCTCATCTGCTGGAAGCACTACCAATTGTCAGTGGTTGATAGTGAATGTATTCAAGGACTTCTTCATTTATTAATTAGAAACATTTTTTTCTCACTTTGCTTATTTCTTTAATGTATCATTTGGAGCTTTTATATACTAAAAAACGTAAACCAGAAAATTATTCAGTTACCAGTATCTGCATTTGTCTCATATGTGAGTTAGCTGAGAACTTCCCACCCACTCCCCAAGAGGCACATCAATTTAAAAGTTAAAAGAACTAATTAAGTAAGAAAAAATGAAAGGAGAGGAAAAGGCAGAAGTGAGAAAGCATGTATAAACTGCTCATCTAGTGTAGATCATACTGCAGCACGTTTTTCATGATCCTGGCACAAATGGCAACAACCATCACACTCCCAAAATCAGCAGCTGATGTTCTGTGAGAGTGCCAAGAAGAACATGAACCCTTACGGTCCTTACAATCTCATGAGATTGCTGGGATTATGGTATCCATAAAAAGATGCTTTAGGGGTTACAGCGGTGGTGCTGGGTTGACAGCTGGACTTCATGGTTTTAGAGGTCTCTTCCAACCTTTTTTGGAATTCCCTGATGCTATAGTAGACCCCAATATCTTTACAAGGGAAACAGTCTATTTTGTACATAAACAGGCCTGAAGACCTTATAAAAAGTATACTGTAGCATAAGAGATTTGTCAAGGCCTTAGAAAATACAAGGCCTGTGACTAAACAAATGAAGGAATAAACAAAAGCAACCACACATCCCCCCACACCAAACACACTTGGAAACTTTCTTAAAAGAACAGTAAGAGGGAAGGATCTCTTTATCTGACTCCCAGCCCTCAGCCAGAGGGCATCTTCTTGAACTGATGGGAAGTCACCTTAGCCCTACTGCATCTCAAAGGCACTGTTTGTGCAAGTGGTTGCTCTGGTTGTGCAAATTAGAGATGCAGTGTATATTACAATGGATAGAAAGTATAATTCAATTTCTTAGGAAAAATATTTTCACCTTGGAATGTATAACATACTGGCATGCATGTAATGGATAGACAGGCTGGAAAAGCATTTTCCCATGAACACACAGAGTCAGTCTGCACTTGATGAGTGCATCCCAAACAGGCCAGGAAGGAGTGGGACCCCAGCAGGTCTGGGCTCACCGTTTGCCACATGCCGTGGTTGATGAGCGGCCCGGTGCTGGTGACGCGGCCCACCCCGCTGTATTTCAGCTGCAGCTCCAGCCGTCCTTTGCGCAGAGCCAACACTATCCATGTGCTGTCTTGATGGCCTCCAGCAAAGAAAAGGATACCTTCAGGATCAAAGGTTCTAAAGTCGAACTCAGCCACAAGTCTGACCGCACAGGTGCCAAGAAATAAATTAGTTATGCAGAGTTCAAAAACCACAGAGTATTTTCCATACAGATAGCATCAATTCTAGCAGCTCTAAAGCACTGTTAAAATATACTAGCTTTTAATGCACTCCTGAAAGCCTTAAGATGTGAGTACAGCTTTTAAAACATCATCAAGAATAAAGAATACAATACTATATTTCAGTAATTATCCTAACAGCTCTGTGGTCAAGGCTGTCTTCCTTAATTACTGGTTTAGGTAATGTTTAGCCTAACAGGACTTCATAATCCAAGCAAATAATGATGAATGTAGGGTCAATTATTATTGTAATAACTCCCTTGCATGCATCAAAGCCAGTTAGAGCATTTCACTGTCATTTCAAATTGTCCTCACCTCGTCAGTTGTTTCCTTTTGAAGCGCAGCCTGATAACAGGAGTGCCACTGAACATCCTCCCCAGGTGCAAGGATTTAATACTCCTTCCAACAGCAAAAGGCACACATGGTATGATGTTCTATAATCAAAACACATTTCTGAGTGCTTATTCTCTTCACACAGCAGAAAGAGAATCAGAGAGTGCTGTAAAGTAAAGGTCTGTTTGCAGCTACAGCAATGAACACTGACATACCTCACATGTATTCATGTCCTGGGAAAGTTTCACTCCCCCTCTGCCATCACAATGACAGGTGTAACTCCCTGGTGAGTTGACACAGGTCTGTTCACAGAGCTGTTCTTTGCATTCATCTATATCTACACAAAACCAGTGAAGAAGAGAGATAAAACCACTGAGTTTGTTTAAACATGACAAAATTGAGGGAATGGCCTGAAGTTGTGTCAGGGAAGGTTTAACTTGGATATTAGAAAAAGGTTTTTCACCTAGAGGGGGTTTGGGCACTCAAACAGGCTCCCCAGAAAAATGGTCACAGCACCAAGCCTGACAGAGCTCAAGAAGCATTTGGACGATGGTCTTGGGCACACGGTGTGCCTGTTGGTGATGGTGCTGTGCAGGGCTGGGAGTTAGATTCTATCCTTGGATCCTCGTGGGTCCCTTCCAGCTCAGCTTATTCTGTGAAATCTATTTTCACAGACAGATTCCAGCTGCCCAAAGATACACAGCAAATCAGTGGGAAGGCTGGAAGGGAAGCAGAACGCAACTACTTGTCTGCTGGAGCAGAGCCCTGGGCTTTAACTCCTAGACAAGACTTCCTCCCTTCAGGCCCCTTCTGCTGTGCCTGTAGTCACTGGCTTCTGCTCCTTGCAGTCAGGGACTGCATATAAAACCTGAGTTTCTCATTCACTGTTTTCTTTTCTTTTTTCTTCAGCTATTTTTTATCTTCTTCACAAACAAATGCAGGAAAACAAACTGTGACAGCCCACAGGGATCTCTTCAGGCAGAGTTGAACACTTAACGCCCAACAGGACTGGTTGGAGTGTGATTTGAGTTAACTTAGACAAAAGGCAGGGAACAATGCTGGTTTTGGAATACTTCCAAAACTTTGTTGAGAAAGCTTGCAGCAGTGTAGCCAGCAGAACTCTGCATGGTTCCAGTACATATTAAATTCCTAGTTCAGAGTAATACCACAAGACAGGTTTTGAAAAAAGAGCTACTGCTTTGTAACTTTTCTTGTCCTATGAAGAGAGACAGCAACATGCACAGATGCTTCTAAGCTTTCACCAGATCTTGCAATTGTTGAAACTTCAAGAAATCTCAGTACTTTGGCTCATACAGCTTGATTCAAGTAATCAAAGGTGACTGCAAACTCACTGAACTCAAAGATGACAGCAAGCTCAATGAACTCAAAGGTGACCACAAACTGCAAACTCACTCCTAACTAGGGAAAGGGAACAGAACTCCAGTGTGTAAGCAAAATTAAAAAACAAATAAAAAAAAGCTTTTACTGAAGCCTGAAACTAAATTTCTGCGGTTCTACAAATTTAAATTATATCATAAATGCTAACACATTTCTTGTGCTTACCCTGACAAGTTTTTCTCACATCATCATACATGTAGCCTGCATCACAAAGACATTCATATGAGCTTATTAAATTTTTACAGTGAGCTTCTCCACAGATGTCTGCTGATGCTGTGCATTCATCTATGTCTGCAAAACAAGCAAATAAACAACACAACTTCAGAGGAATATAATCACTTCACTCTTCACACAGAGTGAGCTTAGGGCAAGGAGATCCCTGCATAACTTTGAAAACTGAAAAAACCCCAGTATCTTTAAGAATCTACTTTTAGGGTTAGCTAGCTATAAGAAGTGACTTCAGGCTTCAAAAATCAGTTGTCTTTTTTACCTTAAGTCATTAACCACTGTTGGAAAAACCAATGCAAAGTTAATCAGGAGAAAAATTGTAAAACAAAACAACTACCACAAAACCAAAAAGCCCTGCTCTCTCCAGCCTGGGGGACTGAAACTGCAGGTTTAAAAAAGCAGCAGGCAGAAACTTAGGAGCAGCAGCATGAATATTATCCAAAACACAGCCTATGGCACTTCAGACGTTTCTGCTGTGTCCTCAGACAGGCAGACAATACATTTTCATATATTCACAAAGCTAAGATCTAAATCTGCTGGTCTGCAGTGACAAGGGAGAATTGAAGCAGCCCAATTTGTCCCAGAGAACAAGCCATGCCAGAGAGACGTGGGGTTTCACCATAAGGGCAGGCAATGAACTGGAACTGGAAGTCCATAAAAAAACCTGATTGTTTTCTTCACATGTTAACTAATACCCTGCAGAATCCTGGTGTTGACAAAACATTTGTAGTGTACTAAGAGTTTAATATTTACTTTTGCTTTCTAGTATGTGTTAAAACTACAATTACTCATGACTCTTGTTGATTTTCCCACATATGAGTGAACTGGCTGAGTACCCTACGTAGCCTAGCCTACAAATCAAGCCAAGAGGGAACTTTTGTGTGTATGCCTACAATGACAGGAACAAACATTTAAAAAGTCAAAATGCAATGATAAATCTGAGCTATCAATAACCACACCTGACAGTAATCTCAGCAGCTGGAAGGTCACATATTGAAGCCACTGAATGCTTATATAGCAGTGCTCACAGTGCTCTAGGAGACAGTACTAGGGTATGCAACAAATGTACACACACAGAAAAACAAACACACATGTGAGCCCCTCGCCAGCCACCTGTCCAAGCTGGCTGGCACCAGAGGACAATTCAAAAGCGAAGTTGGCTCTTCTAAGTTGCTGCTCCCGTTAGGAATGGATACCATGTAATTTATACAGTCATCACTTTTTAGAGTGTGAGTGAAATAGAAACAAAATCTTGCTCTTTTTCTTTTTGCTGGTAGTATTAATAAGTTGTTCAGATCATGTATGCAAATTGTTTAGAAATATGTCATCACATCCATCTCTAAGAGAGATATACCTGTTTTTTCATTTTCATATATACCTTTTTCATAAGATGAACATAACTTTAACAGCCACCTGTTGTTAAGTTACTGAGTTTGTCTCAGCATGCAGTCTCTTAACACTTTTAAAATCTCAGTTGCTTAAGTTTTGGTTATGTAAATTCATTCAGCAGTTTCAATCAGAAACTTCAGGTCCTCATTTTCTGTTCTTAGCTGGTATGTAAAATAGCTGCCAAACTTCACTAGGACCTTTCTACACCTATTAATATTGAGTTGCAGTGAATTTAGCCATCTGTATGTATCTGAATTCATTAGCTGCTGCACACATACAAATCTAAAATAATAAAATAGGAAACACACAAAACAAAAACAAATGGCTCACATACTACAACACTGTGAGACTGGAAAGAATCATAACAACACATCTGGCCAGTGCTTCCTCCTCTCAATGTCAGGATATGAGGACTGATCAACTACACCAATTTAGCACAATCCAAGCCACAAATCCTCCATGAATCACGCCCCTGTTATGCTCTTGAGAGCATCATGGTCCAACTGCTGACAAGCCCAGGCATGTAGGCTGGCTGGAGCACCCAGCACAACCTCAGTGGAGTAAAGCCAAGAGGAGCTACCAACAAGTTTCTGCTGGGCTAGGGAGCAAACCAGGACTGCTCAGGGCACCCCAGATCTCCAAAATACAGACACAAGCTCCCCCTGAAGCAAACTGAGAGTCCCAGCAAAGCTTACCTTCACATATTTTGCCGTCTTTAAGAGCATAACCACTGTAGCATGAGCACCGGTAGCTGCCTAGCTTGTTGAGGCAGAGCTGGTTACAGCCGCCGTTCTGTGTTCTGCATTCATCAATATCTACATCAAAAGAAAGTGTCACAGTCAGCTGTTCACATCTGTAAATAATCTACAGGGTCACAGTGCAAGAGGCATTGGGAAGGAGAAAGACCAAACAAGAAACAGTATTACAGATGCAACAAGTGATAGCAAAAAGCACAAAGATTTCTTTCAAACACTTCATGCGTATAAAGTCAAGTTTGTTTAACTTACAAAAAAAAAAAAAAAGGAGAGAGAAGGATCTGTAACTGAATAGTATCTCCTTCACAGCTGAGAATACATAAAAGTATCTTTAGTCACTGTGGAGACAAAGAAGCTTGTTTGCAGAAGCAAACTACTTATGTATTTTATATCATAACTAAGGACTAAAATTATGCTATGGCCAGTAAGTTCAGGACAAAAGCTTTAAATAAAACAGGACCACTATATTGTTACTATTACAGAACTCAATGAGAACAGAGGAAGTTCCAAGTTCACACCTGCCGAACATTTGTGAGCTTAACTGTGTCCCGCTGAAATTGGCAGAAAAAGCCTGCAAAATCCAGCAGAGCCTGAGTTTCACCCTCAATCTACCCTACCTGCTCATTATGTCCTGCTTGTCTATGGGACTCCAGAGTTAGCTGATGGGTAGAACAGCATGTCATGGCATTTTACAAGAAAACAAGGAAATATGCTTCAGACTGATCAGTGTCTGAGCTCTCAAAGCCAACTGGATACTGACTGGTCTGCTTTATGAATTGATTAAATAAGATGCTTGAGTGATCCTATAAACTTAACACAATATTTACATGAGAAGGAAAGGCTTGGATCTCCTGCTGTCTCGGTTGCCACAATTCAGGACTGGCTGAATACAATTCTAGTCATTACTTACTATTGGCAAGCAAAAAAGCAGTGGCCCTGACAGGAAGCCTTGCAGGCAGAAGAAAAAGAACCAAAGCAACCAGAAAACAAGAGGAGGGAAGATAACTTGTAGAGGAAACTCTGTGGGCAGCTGGAACTTCTTGCAAGAATAGTTTCTGTCTGAAATTCTCTTTTGAGGTGATGGAAATACACCAACGGGAATATGTGGAATTAAGTGGACATGGAATAAGGTCAGACTAGCAAGGAGGCTTCAACAGACTAATTTTATCAATCTGTGTGTCATCAGACTCAAACCTCAACTTGCCAACCGGAAGCCATTTTTCCCACTGCAGGGATGCTGGATGGGAAGATGGGCCAGCGTCTCTGGCTCTGTGGTCTGTGATCTGTTGCACCAGGGTTCACAGCAGCAGGTGATGCAGCTCTGCTTGAAAAGCCACTCCTACTCTATTTCTGCTGCTGCTTTCAGAGGGGTTGAGCAGAAAGTTGGACCATAACTTCTTGGATTACCTTGCCAAGACCAAGCTGAGCTCCATTAGAGTCATATAAAAAAGTTAATGTGAAAAACTACCTGGTTCCCAGAAGGGTGAGAACATGAACAATGTGTAACCTAGGTTCAGTTCTGTGACTTATGAATTGTGCAGCACAGTATCAGTGACCATTTGAGAATACAGGAAAACCCAAAATATCTTTATTACAAGAATAAAAGATAATGAAACCAAATTACCTTTTTCACATTTCTTTCCCTGCCAGCCACGCTTGCATTCACAATAGAAGTCCCCCTTGAGATCCTCGCATTTGACAGTCCCTTCTTTGTGGCAAGGATTGGGAGAACACTGGTTTGGCAAATCTGATTTACACAAGGAATAAAAAAACCAAAACAAAACAGAACAATACATTGAAGTCATTGGCAACAAGATGTTTCACTCTCATTAAAAGATGGGAAGCTTAAACAGCATTGGGGAATCACTCAAAAACACTTGCACTTGGCAAAACTATAAGCTGATTCTTAGTGCTCACATGCCAAACAAGCTGTGCCAAGAATTTTTCAGAGCACATGCAGTGGAATTGACTTAATTGCAAAAGGGAGTGAGCTACCACCCCCATATCTGAAGGACACATCCTGAAAGAAACAACTAAAAGTAGCTTATTTTTCTACTCGTTAATTTTTGAAAATAATAATAATAAAAAAACCCCAGTATAAATTAAAGTATTCAAGAAAGGATGGGTACTCTTTTCAATCACCTTTAGTAGTTAAACTGGGGATTTTACCAGGACTGATAAGATTTATAGCTAGCAAAAGTTTTTAAATTAGATTTTTGATGGATCTTTTAGATTACACAGAATGAAAAAAAAAGGCATACCCATATTTCAATAGCCAAGGAATAGCAAATCATTAATCCAGTTTACAAAGAGCACAATGTTCATAGGGGGATTTTTAAGCCAAGTTCCAGTACCTGGCAATGAGTTTCCTCATTGAAAAGAAGCAGGGTAGTAGTCACCACACTTTGGGAATGACTGAAGGAATAAATATCAAAGTGTCATGTAGCTACTCACCAACTGTAGTCACCTGCCCAAATTCACCTACCCACTTACCTGCACAACACCCAGGGACAGTGCTTCACAGAGGGGGCTAAAGGAAGGATGAGAGAACACCCTTGTTTCCACAAAAAATGAGTTGGTAGCTATCATGTAGTAGTAACCTGTTAACACCAGTGTTCTAGATCAGGGGTCTTCAAAAACATGAATGTGTCAACTGTTTCCATAACTTTAACCAGAAGGAACAGTGCAGGAGCTCATTCTGCAGATTGAAAGCTCAAGAGCCTTTCCTTTCACATATCTCCTCCCAGCATTTGAAAGTGCCCAGTGTGTACACTGAAAGGACCTGCACTGGTTTCCATGCACTGGTTCTGCTGAGTCCAGTATGGATTCTTGATATTCTAAACATGACTTTGTAGCATGACAGGGAGGCTTTTAGGAGAGGAACTGTTTGTAGATTAGCAGCCCCATCAGACTTCTCAAACTGAGAAAAGTTAAGACTCCTACTTTTGTCATTATATTATTATACTTCTGCATGTCTCTTCTTAGCTTCCTCTGTGTGATCCTGAAAGTTACTGTCATGACCAGCTGCTGTGAAAGAACTGTAACACTTCTGTGAGTGCAGGCAGTAGCAGCTCCAGCTGATGTCTCATAAAGCACTGAACAGCACTTTTGTTTGCATTGACTGTCTTGGACTTAAATCCACTCAGGTGGTTGAGGTTGGCAGGCATCTCCAAGGTCACCTGTGTGACCTCCCTGCTCGGGCAGGGCCACCTACAGCTCAGGACCATGGCCAGAAGGCTTCTGATTCCACAAGCTCCCTGGGCAACCTGTGCCAGTTCTGGTTTGCTCAGAATGAAAAAGCATTTCCTGATGCTCAGACAAAACCTTCCAGATGTGCAGAGCTGGGGCAAAGGCACAGCCAAAGAGGCCAGGCCACACAAAACAAAACACAGCTACATGGGCAGTCTTAACATCCACCTGCCAGAACAGCTCCCAGTAAATCCCTGCCCAGCCCAGCTGACACACTGCTGGAGGCGGAGGAGCTGGGGAAGGAGAGGCCAGGGTAAGGTGGCAATGAGCCTGTAAGCCTGTCCTGGATGTTCCTTGTCCTAGACACATCAGAACGATTACATTAAACAGAATGGTTTAGATACAGTAAGCCAAGTTTGTTTGTTTGTTTAGCAGCACACACCAAAACTCCTAAACATGTCAGTGTTTTCAATCATTTGATAAGCAAATCAAATCAACAGGGTTATGCACAACTTATCTGGTGCATCCACAAGTTCCTGTTTCTTCCTTTCAAACTGGATTCTGACATGCCCTGAAGAGCCACATGGTAGTAACAATGCCCAACAGGGTAACAACCCATGGTATAATCCATGGATATCAACCACAGAGATTTCTACCACATCAGCACTGTGCTGATTGTTTGCTCCCTCTTATCACAAGAGTTTGAGAACATAAGACACACTCTTATACTTTTCTGGTGGCTTCACAGTTGTGTTATTCAGCTGGCTTCATAGAAGGTGCTCCTGATTGAAATCATTGCAAAAGAAAAAAACTGAGCTTTTGTTTCCATTCATTTACATGACAGATTTTAGCAAAGCTGTTAAAAGTAGTGATGAGCATGACCTTTTCATGTGCTTTGAGCTGTGTCTGATAGCACCTATGAAGCTCATAAGTGCAGACAGAATAGAACTACCAATTCCATCTTTGAAATCTGTATGGAAACAAGACTTTGTTTATGCCCATTGACTGTCACTTTCAGTTCACTACTTTGTTCTGTGAATTTATTTTTTGATACCCACAAAATGGTTCATATTGAAACTTCATAAAATGCTAGGCTGCAAATAATATTACACTCAGTAATTGAATAGTAAAAAGCAGGCACACATACATAACAAAAATCTCACGGTGTTTTTTAAGGTCATGTGTAGCTCCATTTACCAAAAGTCCTGTAGAGCTTTCCAAAGCCTTGCAGAACCAAATCCTTAATCCCTAGATGACCTGCAGGATCTCTTTTAGAAAAAGATCCAGATATGCAGAGAAAGTATCGGGATCCATGTGTAAAGTAAGCATCTATCTGTAAAGCAATTATAAATACTCATTCCAGTCAGTGAGATAATACAATAAACAGAGTCTGTGGAGGGACTTGGGTTTCCTCAGAGCAGACCCATTTTGGCTGGGAGAATCCCTCTAGAACCAGCGGAGATTAACTCTCTGCTAACTCTGGTGGGAATACTGCTCATGTAAGCACCCATGATGGAAGTACTGATTTACACACTGCATGGAATCCTCTGAATCTGGAGGGGAATCCTAGTTGTAACGTGATCTCAAGAGTTTATGAAATTAGGAATCCTCACATATTCTGTCTAACCTGTCTAATCACTGTCATACTTTAAATTATTGCCTTATTTCCAGTATAAACTTGTGCAGTCAATCACCCTCCAGCCCTCAGGTTGTTCAGTAGCTTTGTACACCAGGTTAAAAGAACATTCCACTACCTTGTTTTGAGAGGAGAAAGGCTGTTAAGAAACAAAGTTTAGAAGTGTCTTGCAGGCACAAACCCATAGAGCTCCATAGTCTTTTGGCAGCATTTGTGAAAAATTAAGAGACACACTAGAACTGGCCAAGCACGAAACCTGTCATTCTTCCAAGCACACTTCAGGCTCCTTCTCTGTTAGTTCTCCTGTGAATTGATGATGGCGAGCCAAAACTCAGCCATTTAAAAACCTGTTAATATTTTAATGGGGGAAAATATTATCATTTTCTTTCCAAACCACTGCATCTGCAATGGGCAGAAATCCCTAAAAACAATTATTCAGCTTTTATTTTTTCAGATTTTTTCATCACTATCCTTTAGACTCCCATTTCTGAGACCCTGATTAGTTGTTTGGAACAAGTGTTCCCATTTGATATCACCATTTTCAGCAGAAACTCCTGCCTCTTTGCTGTGCCACATGCACAAGTAAATGTAAGCATTCAGCTTCACATCCCACTTTGCAGCCAACACAGGTACCACAGGTCTGAGAATTCCCAGTTCAAAGGACTCAACATCCATAAGTGATACTGCTGCAGTATGTGAGAGAAATTCTTCACATACCACTTATTAACCTTGGAATTTAGTCTTTAAAAAGGTTGTTTTAATGCAGTTTATAAATGTAAAAAGTTGACTAAAGGCAACTAGAAAGGTATTAGAAGAATTCATTACATTTTCTTCTCTAGTGTTAGTGAAGGACAAAAAAAAACCCTTCACCCTCTACAAAGTTATCAGTTTGGCTTCCAAACTGATTTGAGGTTTTAAAGGTAGCAATATTCAAAGCATAGTCATGTGATAAGTGAAACTGATCTCTTAAAGCAAAGAAGGCTGGCACAAGCCTGGTTTGACTTTAAACTTTTCTTGAGGTTCCTTAATGGGGTAAGCCAAAACTAGCATTCAAGGGAATAGAAAACAAGGGTCCAAAATTTGTGTACAGCCTTATGGCACCTCCTAGTTCTTGTCCCTCTTGCTTCTCATATTATTCAAGCTTTGGGAAACTGGTGGGAAAGAAACTTGAATCATAAAATATCAAAGCACTAAAACATGACAGCAAGATGGCATTAGGTTATAAAATGGGAAAGATTTTGTTTAGTGGTATGGAATCTTAAGCCTGGAGAAGAGGAAGACCAGTATTGAAATACTACCAAAACCAGAGATGGCTGAGCTAGTCCCACACCTTCAGGTAGAATGAGAGAACATTTAGTTACAATATAAAAACCAAAAATGCTTACTATGAACACATGTAAGGAAATCTGGATTTCTTGTATACGGCGACCCATATTTCTGAATACAAGCTGAAAAACAGAAAATGAAATTGTTATTGTTGCAGTGGTGAAGGACAGCTGTTCAAAGCATGTAAAATGATACCTGGCCTGAAAGGATTTGGAAGGTGGATACAAAATCCATCCAATATTATCATCTCCCAGATGCTTTGAAATTCTGAAGTTCATTGAAATCTTTTAGCTTTGATGTACAACAGTTAAAAGCCATTTGAAGAAGATGATCACTTAACCAGATGCTACTATGGTTCTAAAACTATGATAGTAGCTACTCCAATTTGACCACCTAAACTTCTTAAAATATCTAAAAAGCACATGTTTTTTTCTCCCACTGTGGCATTTGTAATCTTAAATACATCATTTTTAACACAAATAGAAAACAGTCTGATGCTGTAGTGAACCCCAAGGATACAGGAAAAGCTCCTTGGAGAATTGAATGCTGAGTCATTCCTGAGCAAGTGTTATCCTGTTCCTCTGACCCGACCGTGTTGAAACCCTGTCCTTTAATCAGTTAAGACAATACTATTGTAACTCTGAGCTATTGGTCAGTTAAGGAATATGCTTAAACCTGCGGCTATTGGCTGGTTTTGGATCCATGCCAAGGCTATAAAAATAGCCCTCTGTACCCCCACGGGGGAGAAGAAGAAGCGCTGTAACCCTTCGCAGACCTCCTGAATAAACCTTCACTGCGGAACTCCGGCGTATTCTCTTCCCCTCTCTCTCCGTCTGCTACGCCATTGCCCCGGGCGATCTTCCTAGCAGCTGAGCTGAACTCATGAAAGAGCTGACTATCACTATAAGCTGAATATCACTAGCTTGCTAGGAAGGAGCTCGGTGGCTTGGCCCTTGCTTAACTCAGCTATTGGGTCTCTGCTAAAGACTTGATCTACTGAGCTAGCTGGGCATATTATATATAATAATCGGGCCTACCTAGAGAGGCTCGCATTATTATATATGATGCCATGACTATGATACAGTCAATAGAATAAGCCAGTAGTTCAATCCAGCACCTGTTTCTTTTTAAAAGGAAATTAGTTAATAACTAACTTCATTAAAAAAGGAAAAAGATTGAAAACTACAAATTATTTCATAACACTGCAAGCCACAGACATGTATGCAACATCAAGACTTCAACATGCAGAAAACACATAAAGCATTTCTGTCTGCAAATGTACACGTAAGTAAAAACACACACCTCAAAGTACAATAAGGAACATAAAGTCTATCTTAAAAGTTAGCAATGCACGTTTATTGCAATCAGATTTCCTTCCCTTTCCATCCCTCAGCTGTGACAAGCTCCAGTGTTAGGCACATACCAGCACTCCCACAAAGTGGAAATAAAAGCTGCAACTCACCCAAGTATTTCGGGTAAAAATATTCCTGTAGAAGGAAAAAAAAAAGTCAAAGATTTATTGAATTGTATGTTCATGCTATTTAAGAACTGCTGTTACTTTAGTGGTCTTGTATGGCAGTTTAATAATTCCAAACACCTAACTTCCTTTTATTCAGAACCAGAAGCAGCACAGTATTAAATATGCATTTTGTCATTTGAAGAGCAAAGAAACATTCATTTGTCTCAAGGTATTTTTGATGGCAGCTGATCTGGTCAGTGACTGAGCATGAAGACACCCTCCAAGAGATAAAGCTGCTGCTGATGGCATGAGGTGGGGGAAGGAACTGGAATCTGGAGCAAAACCCTAAAGGGAAGAGTACAGGATCCTTCAGTCACCCTGTGCCTCCTCAAAGGCACTCTGCTGATGCAGGACACGGGCATGAACACCACAGGCACTAGAAAGAGTAAGGAGCACCCTACAACTCAAACAGCACTCACTAGTCTACCACACATCACATCCTGGGTGCTCAAAGGAGGGAGCAGTGATGCTCTGCAAGAGGGGGGAAAATTGACATCCATTTCTCTAAAACCAGACTGCAACGGGCATTGCCATTCCTCTCACGCCACACTGTCATGCATTCCTGTTCCCTACTCTGCATCAACAAAGTGCAGCCATACAGTGAGGGCAGCACCATTGTGCTGCTGTGGTGTGAATCCAACCTTGCATGTTAGAATAGTCAGCCTGGTGAGGCCTGGCAAGCCACATGACTGCTTGCACCAACACAGGGGAACAGCAGAAAAATGCAGTTGTGCTGCATGGAAGAATGGGAGATTGGCTGAAACTGACAATTGTATCACATTCTTAAAAAATACAAAACTTCATAGCCAGGAAAAATGCAATTTTTTCCACCTTCACGCTGTTTTTCATAATATATTAAGTCAGTAATTCAAGTGCTGTTAAAATGGTAATTGGAGCATTGAATGAGGAAAAACTTATGCATTGTATCAGTGTTTAATTTTTTTTGTTTAAATAAACCACTTCTCAGATAATTACGAAAGCATCTGCACAGTATAATTCACCCATATGCAAGAGGAGCAATTTCCATATAACATTATCTTCAGTGAGATTGGGACAGTAAATACCCTGCATTCTACAAAATTTAATTGGTCTATACAATGTGCAAGATAAGAAACTATTTTATCCTCTCCTCTTATTACAGATGTTTGGATTGGATCTATACAGGCATGTATAAACAACAGGGACAGGCACACACCATGATTCAGTTTGACCTGGACTGTCCAGTGCAATCAATTGCACTGCTGTCATTTACCAGAAGAATCAATTGCTTCTGGCAAATATGCTCCAGTTACTGAAATGCACCATGTAAATATTCAGCCCATGTGAATTATGAGATCACCATGTAAATTATGAGAGCATCAGTAAAGAAGTAGAAGCAGCAGCTTACACTAATGTTAATTTTCAATTCTGATATGAGAGTGATGTTCTTGGCATCTTTTGGGGCTGAGCTTTGAAATGTTTCTTCAGCTTGAAATGTGTCATCAGAATGATGAGCTCAGAACCCACTATGGTCCTTGCTCACTCTTTTTTTTTTACATTTGGAAAAGACAAGTCATAAAAATGCAGTCAAAATGAAAATAAATCTAAGCAGTCTAAATATACAGATGGGTGCTCATATGTGCCATATAACCACAAACTGAACTTCAACTAGTGCTTGAGGAGAAAAAGATAGGGGCATGTAATAAAGTATTCCAAACATTTCTTTCATTATTTCCCCTTTGTTCCATGTACTTCACAAGAATGTGTAGATGTATTTAACCACCAACAGGATAATCCAGACTCTAACAAGAACTTTGGCATTCACAGGACAATAAATAGGAGCTTTCATATTCATGGCTATCAGCCTAATTGCTCCATGTCAGTGGTGGCAAAGGCATTTTCTCCTTGACCTCTGATGAATGAGCTGAGTGCTTGAAAAGCGGTACAGAATTTACTTTTGTAAACATAACTTCCAAACTCATACTGACTGTGTATTGATTCAATGCCAGTTGAACAGCAGATAAGTGAAACTCCAAGGCATTGTACCACCACAAGCTTCATTCCACAAAATACGTAGCCAAGTGATTTAAACAGGAGACTATTACTAGAAATTTAGCTCTTCTTTCCCTTTCTCATTTGCTTATGTTATACAAGGGCACTTGCTGATCAGTAGCACTTCTCCAGGTTTACAAAACCTGCTGATACTACCATTCTAAAATAAAGACACATTTTTCTTTACATTCTTTCAATTTTTCTTACAACTGCCTTCTGTAAATACAATGACAATGCATTTACATTCAGAGAAAAGATTGATCACAAATCAAGGACGAACGATCTTGCACCTTGAGAAAAGGAACCTGCTTAAACTGCAGTCCCTTTTCAAAAAACACTAATGAGAAGTTTTCTCGGTTAAAAATTCAAGCAGCACCTAACCTGATACAGATACACATTATTTCTCATGTGACACTCAACTCTTCAATGTCTTTTGAGGCTTCTGTGATGTACTAAGGCTTAATGACCCCCAGATGTCAGGGAAAATTAAAATCCTACACAGCGTTAGGTCCCTGTTTAAAGTGTGCAACTCATCTTCTTTCTACTAGAAGTGTTCAATTGTATTTTCAGGATTCTACAAAAATGCCAAGAGAAATGCTTTGAGGCTTGCTAAGAAGGAGTTGGCAAAGATTCTCTGTTACTATTTTGCTGATTTCTCAACAAGCCAATTTCAATTTCAGGCTCAATAAACTTCTCACCATCCAGAAAGTCACACACTGTTCACAGGATCAAAACAATAACACAGGAAGTTATTTAACTGTTACCACTAGGGTGGCAAAAATCACCACAGAATTATGTAAGTGTTAAATTTTCAGCTTAGATTCTGACAAAAAGGGTCAACATTTAAGTGTGGTCAGCCCTTCCCCTTTAGATCTGCTTCCTAATTACTGCTGAAAATAAAAGCAGGAGCAATTGGCTTTATAAATAAAAAGCTATAAACACATACATGTTGGACATAAACATCCTCTGGACAGGCTGCTGCACAGACACTGACCTCATCAAGCTCTCTAATCCTTCTGTCCAGCAGTAATGTCCCAGTGCTGGCAAAAGGAAGACAAAGGCTGCAGAAGCTCCAACCTCCACAAGAGACCAAACCTCAAGAATGTAACCTCAAAATTCCAACCTCTGTGACTGTTGCCAAGAAAACTTAAATGTATTTCCACCTCTCTTCTTTGTGACCCAGCAAACTTTCTGTCTGTCTGGTCAACCAGTATGGCTGGGATGGCAGAAGCTACAATAGTCACGGGCCTGGCAGTGGGCACTGGCAGGCTGTGGTGCCCTGGTAAGGACTATGAATGATCCTTTTGTAAATTACATCTTTTATCTGCTGCCACTGCAGGTCAAACTTGCAGTATGAGCTGTAAGTCACCCATGAGTTACACATCATGTACCACCCAAAGCACAGCTCAGCAGAGATCTCAGGTAGAGAGGAAGAAACAGGAGAGACTGGGAAGTGCCTGAGATGTACACATCTCCACCCTTTGAGGTGAGGTGGAAAGCAGGGCACCAGGCCAGCCTCTCCAGGCAGGTCCTGGCTTGCTTATTTCAGCTCAGTTCCAGAGATCTTTCTTTTGCTGCCCAAGAGACAGATCTGTGCTTTAAGAGAAAAGATTTAAGCTCTACAGCCCCCACCCATTTCACACAAATCTAAGTACATGCTGGAAGCAAGTCTTCTGATGCATTAAATGCAATTATTTGCTTCCACGACAGTGTTGCAAGATCTGAGAGTGCACGCTTTTATTTCAAGGCAGAGCGACACCAAGCATGGGCATAAGAATTCTGTTCATGGGGCTGAGGTGTTCCTATCCCACCTGCAGCTGGAGCTTGCTATTACCCTGATAAATCAGCTACTACAACACCTAGTCTGGATACCTAAGAGAGCATAATTTTAAAAGTGTCCTCAAAAAAACTAACCCAAGCAAACAATCCCCCCAAAACTCCAGGCTGTTCATTTTTATATTTGGCCTTTTTCGTTCCAAATGATAAGAACAGTTTCTCTGGGGCCACCCCCACAATGCCTCTCATTGAAACAACTGAGGAGAGCAGCAACATGAAGGTAAGAATTCACAGCTGTGGAGTGGAAGGGGCAGAAACACCTATGTCAGCCTCCCTGCCAAAGGAAACCTACATTAGGATGGGGTCACCATCTATTTTCAACTCTATGGCCAAAGTCCACAGTGGTAAAATCCAGAAGTTGCTGTAATTATACAGGGTATGCATTAGTCCTGCTGCATTTTTAGAGAAGATGGAAAAACACCAAATCAGAACAGGCGTTAACATGAGTCACTGTACAAAAATAGCCCTTCTGAAAACATAACAATGACCCTGTCAACACCAGGAAAATGTTCTCACTGGTGTTTTACTTTAAAGTAATTGGTAACACTGGAGACCTCAGAAAAAAGGGCCTGCTTACTGCTTCTGTTTATTTTGCTTGAGTACCAGGTCAGGTAAGACTGTAAGACCTGGAATCTTACAAAAATTATGTTTGAGCTCTAGAGGCCAGAAATAAAAGATGCAGTTTATAGGAAGGCTGCTCATGTTTCTGGACATCTGGCTCTTGGTGGCCCTGCTTGGACAAGGAGGACGGACCAAAAGTCCTCCAGAGGTGCCTGCCAACCTCAACCAGTCTGTGATTCTGTGACTGCAGTGCCACTAACACTGCAGCATTTCACCGACTTGTGTTAGCAACAGTGATTTCTAAAAATCATTTCCTTAGTTACCTAGTTACATCTAAGAGACTAGCAACAACTCCCACATTATGCCCTTTCCTCATTTCCATATAATGACTCTCCCTTTTCCTCTTTCCTTCAGGACTGAATGTTTGTCTTGGGCATAGCCAGACCTCATTTATAAATGTTCTTCATGTTTCCACACTATGGGCTTGCATTATCCTTGAAGAAGTCACTGCTACCAACCATAAGTGGCCATAACTCAGTGTTTGCTAGTTTTCAAGTGTTACAGCCTGAGAATGCAAATCTCAGCAATGCTTGAGAACTCTCCT
The DNA here is from genome assembly GCA_024865655.1 of Emberiza elegans. Taxonomy (NCBI): domain Eukaryota; kingdom Metazoa; phylum Chordata; class Aves; order Passeriformes; family Fringillidae; genus Emberiza; species Emberiza elegans. Next base: position 60,113,871 of record JALJVW010003023.1, on the reverse strand, counting down.
CCTTTTTCTAAAACTCAGCCCCAGACTTTAGCTGCACAGCAAATCTCACACTGCATGATATGTGCCTTCCTCCTGAGTCAGGCCAACAAGGACTTCTGCAATTCAGAATTTTAAGTACATAGAATCAGTAGTTTCAGAATTTATGCTCAAATGAATGCCATGCTGCCTGCACAAGCTTTTCCTCTCATCATGAGGGACCCAGCACTCAGCCAGGGTAATGAGCTTCCTATTGTGCTTTGTGGCAATCTCTATTCTCTATATGAAGAGCAAAGAGAACTTCTCTCCACAATTTGGCAAGTGAGGAGTTAGAGAAGCAAGTAGGTCACATTACAATCCAAAAGCAGCCTCCAAGTCTCATCTCCTACCACCCAAGTTACAGCTGCTAAGGTTGGCTTTTAGACTGTTTTGTCCATTTGTCAAGTATCCCCTTCACACTGTGCAGCTATTCAGGTGCACAAAGACTGGGACTGCCCCTTCTGTCAAGTTGTTGAAGTTTCCAAAATAGAAGCATTCAAGACTATACTCTCCAGCATGACATCTTCCATGGAGACTAGGTACCTCTGCAGAATCCTCGAGTCCGGAATAAAGCCCATCTATTGTCATGACTTCCTTTGCTCTGTTCTGGGCACCAAGACTGTTTCCCAATAGCTTACTGAAGTGCCACTTCAGCAAAAACTGTTTCTTTGCACTGTGGAAAAACACACCAATGATTGGCATACATAATTTAAAAAAATTACTGAAAGGAAATGAAAGACAAAAAAAAGTTCATGTACATCACAGACACTTCACATTTTGTGAAGATGCAAGGGGCATGGAGACATGATTTCTATAGGTAGCCTGAGGCAGAGTTTGACTAGACAGTAAACAGTGTGAAATGGATATAACTGGTGTCAAATACTTCAACAAAAATAATTTGTAGTAAGATTCCAATTGGTTGCATGCACTTTTAAGTTATTCTGACAGAAATCTGATCACAAATGCCTTGAGGTTTCCTCCACTGCTTCAGAACTGAAAGGCTACTTTCCCTCCAGCTGCAATAATGTGCAAGATCCCAATTTGATGACAAATGTCATCTCACTCAATGTTGCTTGTTTGAATCTTTACTTTTGCAAGAGTTACAGTATTTGTATGTGGTAGACTAACATTTGCTCAGACAGTTTAGTCAAATTAAGGAAAACAAAACATGTAACATAAATAAAAGGCTGTCTCTCTAACACCATCTATATTTACTCTGTAATTATTTTAGCCATATTCAAAACAGAACATGTCATATATCCTATCAAACATGATTTAAATATCTATGATCTCTCATGGGCTCTGTGGCATTTTATCCACTTTAGTTTTTCCCCTCCTTATAATGTAATCACACTGTTTCTTTGGATCCTGCTTAATCTGCAGAGGTTGCAACTCACACTAACAGCACTCAATCACAATAAGGCATTTAAGGATTCAGACTCAGAAGGCACAGGCAAGTAAGGAATAGGGAAGTGACAACTTAGATGATACCAGCCCTTGTGACAGAATCTGATCTCATACTTCCCTGTTCATTATTTTCATAATTAAGTAACTTTTGCTTATCTGTTCATGTCCTAAATATTTTCTGGAATTGAACTACACTTCCCTGTTCCAGGAATCAGCCAAATACTGTTGCTTTCCAGGAACATGTATTTCTGTGCAGTGCAAGCATGACCAGTTCTCCTTCCTTTTATCTCTTCATTTATGTACCCTTCTGTCCTGGCAGGTGTGTGGAGTGAAGACAACACTAACACTTGTTCCCCTCTCTGAGTATCCTCCTTACTTCCCAGCTTTGCTTTTCTTCTAGTTCCCACTGCTGCTGCTCAAAGGAACAGGGAGAAAACACAAACCCATCAATAATAAACTTCACACACATGTGGGCAGTCTATAGAACAGCAGTCATAACAAAACTGTGATTAAAGCAAAGATACAGAAGGGACACCTCCTGAAAAACTTCAGTCAGATTCTCCAAGGCTTGGTTGTTCATTCATTGCCTTGACAGGCTGAGCTGTGACAACCATTTCTGTTTCTCTTCCAGCAACTGGCCTTCCTTCCCATCCTAACCTCAGGCTGTCCTTTCCACTCTGCCAGTCCCCACTGGACTGGGGAACCAATCCAGCTGTAAAATTACTCTCTGCAGACTACTTTTCTTTAGGTTAAGTTCCTTTAATTGGTCCATGCAGCCCCCAAATTGCTGTGCAAAAGAACAGGCAAAGGAGTTGCTTATCTCTACTAGAGCAGCTGAATCCCCAGCGTGAAACCAAATCTTGAAAAGCAATGTGAAGGGAGAAGTAAACCTTGCTGCTCTGGTCCTTCACAGTTTCTTCTAAATCTGAGGTTTTGCTTCCATCCTTGTTCTTCATACTTAATGGAAAGTGGCTGCTTGTAATTCATTAAGCTCACTCAGAGTATGGAACACACATGAATCACAGCTGCCAATTTATACACATTCAATGTTTCTCTTACCTGATTCTTTAGCAGCTGCACTAAAAATTATATTAATTCCCAGTAGGCTGCTCATTTTCTTTTTAATGTAAAAAACAAAACGAAATGAGTTCATGGCCACAAAACTGTTTTCTTAATTTTTAATTGACTTTTTTCCCTTCTTACGTACTTATTACTACTTATTGTACTGCTCTAGAAAACTGACTTACCCTAACTTCATCTACGTTTTCCATTATCATCCATCTTGAAACCAGTATAAATCCCCCCTTCAATTTGTCATTCTTAGCACCTTTTTCCACCCTATCTTCAAACAGCCCCTCAGCGCAATATTAGTCCCTTTTGTCTTCTCTTGCTCCTTCCCTCCTGCTGCACAGGACATTTAGCATGCACTATGTCTGTGATGTGGTGTGTCAGTATTTCCAAGTCTATTCTGAATTTTTGGGCTGCTCTCCCATGAGTGGAAACTGATAGAGATCAGGCAGGTATGAGTCCAGTAGAGCTGATGGAATCAGACACAAGTCTGATGGAATCAGACACAAGTCTGCTTCCACCAATGGCAAACTTCACTCATCCTTCTCAAAACCTTTTGATAAAGCAGCATTTAGCCAATAAATGCCTGACCTGCCTCCTAAGGCAGGCAGGAGTATTTTTGTCACCCTCCTGCTACTGAACACCACCACTGCCAACAAATACTGTGTCTGTACTGCAAAGTAGATGGGTGCATCCAGGCCCACAGTCCCAATCCTTTTGCCTTGCAGGTCAGTTAGACCCACTGGATTTTGGTACAAAGCTCCCTTGTCTTTTATACCAAACTACAGGGAGAAGGAAAGAAAGGGCAGGGAGTGCACCTGGTGGACACACAGATCTTATCCCAGCAGGTTGGGTTACCACTCTGGCATATACCTGGGCACTCAGATTTTTACTTCCTTTTTCTCTCCTTCAACCCATTCCTGGAAAAAAAGTCTGTGTCTCCCTGTATTTTCTTTCTCAAAAGCTATTAACCAGGTATCACTGTGCCTGGGAACCCATTCTTACATGTATTGAGTCCAAGCAAGTTAGAACATCAGCACAGGATTTTCCAATAACTCCTTCTCTCTCTCTGCACCAACAAGAAGAGATAAAGAAATTTATACAGCTATAAATCTAGCTCTTTCTCCATGCTCTGCCAAAATGTCAAAACAAATCAGTATATTGAGAAGAACTGTCACAGCAAATAAAACCAGATTTTTGCCTGGTTATTAAAGGAATATTCTATACAGGGATGATGACATCTGTATCTAAAGATGATATCAGTATTTTCCATGTCTAGACTACACAACATTCACTAAATTACTTAAAGAAATTTTACACTGCTTTACTCTCCCAGTAACTCCTCTCCTCCCTCTACATGCCTTCATACTTTACTGATTAATATTTACAAGCGTGGGTCTACCTTGTTATTCTTAGAAATAACATCTAAACATTGCCTGACAAGCGTGCCTCCTAAAAGATCAGAATGGAGTTTGGGTGACCCTAGTCCATGCATGAAGGCTCATCTGTGTTATCAAGACCATGTCATGTTATGGAACACATAAAAAATAAAACCAGTGAGCCTTCAACATGCTGAAAACCAACCAAACTGACCATTACCACACCCTATAAATTGCTTCATCTTCATTTCAGCTTCTCAATAAACCCAGCCTAGCAGAAAGAATGCTGACATTGCTGGATGTTTTGTTAGGATCAGTAATTTTCAAGACAAGATTGCTAAAAGCCCCCAGAAACATGGCCTGGTGTCACTGCTGCCCTTGCCATGAGTGGGACAGTGGAGTAGATTCCTCTTCAGCTCCAAGTTATGCTGTGATTCTCTGCCAGTGTTTTGTGTATCTGACAAGCTGTAGATTTTAAAAACATTTTGCATGCAAATCCCTCAAAATGTGGAATTTTCACGTGTCTGCCTATGAATCAGATGTGCATTCTGCACGCACATGGAAACCAGCTGGCTTTCCACAGTGCTCTACCGAGGGCCAAATCCACAAACAGTAAACACAGGTGGCCAGGCTGACCTACATCAGCGTTTCTGATGTGCCTAGCATTTTTCAATGCATTCAGTACAGCAATTTCTATGGTGAGCTGCAGGAAGAGCAGTAATTCTTCAGCAGTAGCAGCAGCAAGCAAGATGTGCAGGGACAGATGCTGTACTGTGGTACCAAAGGATAAGAGGCTGCCTTCAAGTATCTTCCCTATGCTGAGCCTTTCAAAACAGAGAAACTCCTCGCACAAGGACACTTTTTTCTTCAGTGAAATACAATGTTTCTAAGATCAGGATCTACACTCCCTTCTGCCCTTTGTTTTACATGCTTGGATGACCAGATTTTTAGAACGGGTCAACCAAATTCCAGAGCAGTTTATCAGTCACTTAACAAGCTGTAATACCTTGACTGCATACCAAGGTCAAATATTTCTGCAGTGCTGCTTTTATAAGGCCTTGTCAACATCTTAAATAAGATAACATTCTTATCTCTGTATCCAAGATATTTTGCAACTTCATCCCATCTATCACACCTAGCATGTATTTTGAATAGATCACATTTAGAAACAGTCTGCATACCTCCCATCAAGATGTGTTCCATCCTTCTTTTTTTTACCTCTATATTATCTTTTAATTTTTCTGTTTGGCACCTCTAGCATAAATGAAATTACAAAACAGGAACCATCCCAGAATTCTGCAGTAATGTTTAAGGATGCTATAATCAGCTTCATGAAAAAGGTAGGGTGCAAGACTCATTAATCCAGGCTACTTGCTTTTACCATGTATAGTCATACAAGTGGCACAGACTGAGTTTTGTTCTGCCTCTTAAAAGAAGAAAACAATAATCTAAAAATGTTTCAATTGATCTTCCTTCCTCTAGCCTGAGCGAGCTGTTATTTATATTTTCCGTAACATAAAAGACAAAAGCTGCACTGCCCTGCACATGAATGGCCCTTGGGCCCCGCCTGATACACTATTCTTAGCAGCTGATGTAAGTAATCTCACATGTGGCAAAATCCACATTCAGGTTTCAGAGAATGTGCATCTTCCGCTGGCTGCCTGCAGATGTTGTTATGGAAAGCTGATCCCTGAAACAATGGAAGGCCCAGAAGAAGGGTGCTCTGGTATTGGTATGAGGTTTGTGACTTGTCATTTCATTTACTGCTCTGTCCAGGAAATCAGTCTCTTTCTGTAAAATTCTTGGCTAGACGTTACAATTGGCTGCATAAAGGTATGGGAAGCATGGGAAGCATCACATGAGCTGTTACAACCTTGCTTCGCCTTACCTCAACTTTGGAACTGGTTTATTGAATTAGTTAATGCAATTTCCTATCACATCTTTAGGTCATAGGTCTTAAAATTAGGCCTTCAAATTCTCCTCACACAACCACAGGACAGTCAAGAATGGCAAGGTTGGTAAGGAAGGCTCATACTCATTCATCAGCATCAACTGGAGGGGAAAGGGAAAAGGGACAACACTTTTGGTCTGACATCACAAGCCTTTCTTGAGGCTGAACTGTCACAAGCCTTTCCTGAGGCTGAACTGAGAAGCATCAAGATTGATCAACTAATCTGAAACTAACTTTCAGTTGCCAAGGCTGCAAGACCATTGCTCCTGTGGGACAGTAAACAGCCAAATGCCCACATAGATGCTTATCTGGTGATTTAAAGCATAAAACCTCGGAGATGCAACAGGACAGACTGCACTGCTGTGTTTGTCATAGCTTGCCTCCATAGCCTCACAGAGCCCAGCACAGGACAAAAAGTACTGTAGCTGCTTCTTTCTGCTACAACCTAAATAGTTAATCCATGGGACCAGGTTCAGCAGGCACATGGAGAAATTTCATCCTTCCTAAACTACAAGGAATCTTCTTCTGCCAACAGCAATCTCTTCATTCCCCTGGTCAATAGAAGCTCACTTTCCCAGCATGGATCAGCTGCAGCCCGGCAATATGCTGAAGCATGACTACAGTTACTGTAATTCTTCAAAAAGCTTGGTGTTGTTTACAACAGGTTTTGGCTTTCCAAAGTCAGGTCTGTTTTAACTAGCTTCCTTCTTCTGTCAGTCACTGGGGCTGGATGTACAACACAGCATCAGTGAAATGACAGCACAACTACTCCCTACTGTTTAAAATACACTTCCATTGTGCATTAATACTCTGTCCACGACATCCACAGTTACTGCTGAAAGAGTAGTCACCTATGCACTACAAAACAGTGAAGCCTTCCAGTGCAGAGCAGCAAGAGCCCACATACATAACCTCTGCCACCATGCATTGGAAAGCTGCTACTGAACAGCAGCTGCTGCTTTCACATCACATACTGATTGCAAAAGGGAGAGGAAGGGCCGTAAATCCCCCTGATATATTACAGCACACTTGCTTCTCAATCAAATTGAAGCAAAGTAATGCAAGGACTAGGACATACTGCACTTAACAAGCAACTTCACAGCTCTTGGGAGGTTTGTGTCTCAGAAAAGGTAGGATCTCATGTCACTGCAGATCTAAGTGTCCTGGTATAGAAGGACATGTTAGGGGGCACAGACACTAGAAGCCTATCTAGCCTTTCTTCAGGTTTTCAGAACAGAGAGAAACCTAGCAGCAATAGCAAATGAAATGCACCAAAAAGTCAAAATCACTTGCAATGACAGAAAGCCAGCATTGTCCTACAAAACACACTGAAAGTATGATGGTATCTTAAAGAATTTTTATTATATGTGAAAATATTTTAAACCAAAATGATTTCATTGTCATTTCACTAGGAGAACTGTGTATTCTTTGCAATTTACAAAATCAGTACCAAATACTGTTAAAAACTCCTGACATATTTGTACACTATCCTACCCTTAAACTAATCTATCAATATATCACCTTTGGCTACCTTTTTGGCCAGCAGCCAGTTGGTAAAAGTAGTGACCTTAGATCACCCTTGTTCCAAAAGGCTACAAAATCACACTCATCATAGTTTTCCCCGTACTCACTGCTAAGTGATTATATTGAGTTTAAAGTTATATTACTCAACACAAATAATGTAATTGTGCCAGCCACTCTCACCCCATTACAGTTATCCACATTCTGAAGCAGCTCAGTTTTTGCAGAACAGAAGCAAACACTGCTACATGCAGATGTGACTACACATGCACATAAAAGGTGTAACATTAAACACCACCTGGGCAAGTGTTCCACATTAATCTCAAAAATAAAGATGGTCAAAACCACATCACTTTGCTTTTGCTGTGCTTACTACTGTCTTGTGACAACAAGCTACTGCACTGTCTATCCAGTGCTGAGGCTGCCAATGAAGCACACATGTCAAGACTTGCCTTACTGAAGCATAAAACATCTCCTCTGCTCAATCCCTCCCCTGCCTGTGGTTTGTGCCTCTGTGTACACACACACGTGCTCATTCTCTCTCTCTCTCTCTCTCTCTCCCTCCCTGCCTCTGTCCTATCTTCTCCCTAGAGCATCATACCATTAACAGGAACATGCTGTGCAGAACTGAGCTTCAGTTTGAACACCAGAAAATCCGCTTCCCACTGCTAAATCAATGCCAGATAGTCCTTGCAATGAGAACAGCCTATCCAAAACAGTGTTGAGAGGAAGTGTAAAGTGGCTGGAGGAGTAAGCCAAGCTTAGTAAAGCATCTGCATGCTGCTCAAAGTGAGAAGACTGAAGTGAAAGTCAACCTTGATAAGACTGGAAAAGACAGCTCCACGTATGGTGTGCAGTCTGTAACTGTGAGAATCCAGTGTTAGAAGTGCAGCAGCACCATGTTCCCATATATGTGCCCTCCTGCTGTTGTAGGGACAGGTCCTGAACCTACTGATTCTAAAATGCTGACCAAGCTGAATTGGCCCCCACGGATTTAAGAGCGGTTAGGATATATTTGTCTGAGAAGGCCCAGTTGTAACATATGCTGCAACACTAAGGGGATTTTAAATTCAGCTGGGATGGGAAGCTGGAGGGAAGAGCAGGGTATCCAGACAGAAAAGCTGTATCATTATGCTGCACTGGTCTTGCTTCATGGATTCGGACCATGGGTGAACCCTCCAGAGGCAGTCCTGCCAGCCGGTGCCAGGCTCACTCAGAGCTCACTCGGAGCACGCCCACAGACACGCCGCTGACCGGACAGCCCCGGCACTGCCCTTGTGCAGGCTGAGCACAGTGTGCCTTGCAGTCATTCACCTCATGGCCCGGGGTCCTCCTCCTCCAGATGCCTTTCCCAGCCGTGCCGGTAGCTGGCATCCAGCCGCGGACAGAGGGTGGGCGGGAGCGCAGAGCCGGACAACCCCCCCAAATCTCCGTGTCCTTACCGTCTCTGGGTCATTCTCAAACACCTCCCGGGCCTCCTCCTTGCTGCAGTGCTCCTCCACGCACTCCCTCTCCAGGTGTCCTTGCTTGGTCTCCTCGAAGATCTGGTACGCTCGCCGCTGCCTGTGCCGCAGGAACTGGGCGGCTTCCGGGGCGCGCAGCAGCACGGCTGGGCAGCCGAGCCGGCACGGCGGGGAGGCCGGGAGCAGGACGAGGAGCAGGAGAGGAGCAGGAGCAAGGACAGGCAGCGGTGAACAGCTGAGCCCGCCTGATCGCCCCGGATCCCCCGACCCCCGCCCCGCACACCAGACCGTCCCCCTCCGGGGGCACCGAGCGCTCTCCGTGCTCGGGGCGCCGCCCGAGGGTCGCCGCGGCCTCAGCGCGGCCCCTCACCGCATCCCCTGACCCCGCCGCCGCCCTCGCCGCAGCCGCGCATCCCCCGCGCCCCAGCGCGCCCGGCAGCACAGCCCGCACCCGCACACACGCAGGGCGGCGGGGGATGCTCGGCGGCGTGTGCGGGAGGGACGAACCCCCCGCGGTACTCACTGTGCGAGGAGTCCGCCGCCAGCAGGACGAGCAGCAGGGCGGCCCCGAGGGGCGCCGCGGGATGCGGCATCGCGATGCGGCGGCGGCCGGGGCCGGGGCCGGGGCCGGGGCCGGGGCCGGGCGGGAGCGGCGGGAGCGGGAGCGGCGCGGGCGGCGGGCGCGCTGCTACTGCGGGAGCGCGGCGGCGGAGCCCGGCGGGGGAGCCGCGGAGCCGCTCGCCCGCCCTGCCCAATCCTCACCAGGCACCGCCGAGCCGCTGCTCACGGACACACCTCGCTCGCTCGCTCGTTCGCTCGCTGGCGGCGGAGCGGCCGCCGGCCCGGCCCCGCGTACCTGCCCGGAGCGGCCGTGGCGAGCGGCGGGGGCGGTCACGGGCAGCCGGGCCGAGGGGCGGCCGGCAGGACGCGGGGAGCGGGCGGGGAGACTGCGCCCTCACCTCCAGGCGCATCTCTTTAATAGCTCCAGGCGCATCTCTTTAATAGCGCCGGGGCTCATCACTAGCAAGGGAGAAGCTGGCACCAAACCCAACCCTGTCCTGCCGTAAATTAGAAACTTGGCTCTCCCCACATAACAACACAGGTTTCGTCAGAAACGCATTTTCAGTTTGTTCCAGTATTTCAGGATTAACTCCCCGGGAAACAGATTGATGTCTTTTGTTACCAATATGTTGCAAGCCATGCTTTACTGTCCTTCGTCCATCCGAAGCTCCACAGGACACTTCCACCGTGGGAAACCCTGTTAGCTGTAACCTAGAGCTGTGGGGTCTGAGCTCAGAGGTGCTCTTAGGCTATCTAGTGCCACTGCTTTAAAGCCATGCTTTCTATCTGTACTACTCTGTCAAAGTTAAGTGTGACAAATAGCTCCAGTAACGCCATGTCAACGCATTCTTCGAGAAAACTCCAGTGGCAGAATTTGTTTCAGAAAAAGAACTTGTCTAATTTTATTTTGTTATTTAGGTACATCCAATACAGACTTTTTGTCTCCACAATAATTACTACAAATATAATATGACAAATGTAAACAATGTATCCATATCACATAGTTGAAGTAAAGTAGGTGAAAACAGAAGAGCCAGCCTCATTTAAAGCAACTGTCCCTAGACTGGTATCTTCTGTCTGACAATGGCCAATAGTAGAGATACAGGTAAGAGGTATAAAAACATATAAACCACCATTAAATGGCCTTTTCTTTCTGTTTTTAACTCCTGAAGTGCAGAGGGAAAGCTCTCAGGTGAAATCCACTGCAACCCTAGGAGCCACAAATGTACCACTTCTCTATGAATTTGTCAAATAGCTTTTTCATCTGTTGGTACACCTGGCCTCCAGGAGTGGTGGGAATGTCTCAAATTTGCACAAAGGCTAGACAGGAAGTTTTCTCACTGGTTTTAAATCCAGTGCTTAATAATTTTACAGGGTACTTGAATTTTTGTAATCTAAGAAATAGTGAATGATCATGCCCTATTTGTTTCCACCATACCAGTTTATAGACCTCTCGCATATGATTTCAGAACCATCCTTTTTCCTGATCTGTGGAGCTTTGGTCTATTACTTGTTTCCAGACCCCTTTGAGCTGGCATTGCTCAAAGGAGCAGCCCTTCCAGTCCCTGTTGCTTTTTCCTGTCCTTTGGCCACATCCGTTTCTTGTGCTAGCATGCTGCAAACTCTATCAGAATAATCCAACAAAAATGATTAATTTTGTTTCAGATCAGTTCCCCCACTGAGTTGCTGAACAGCTGCACAAACACCAAAAGGGAGAGGCTTTCAGGGGTGACAGCGAGTAGCTGCAGGCAAAGGAGCTTGCACCTGATTTCATCAGCAGAGCTGGCCAAAATGGTTCATGAAGCTACAGCTGAAGGCAGAGATTTCCTAGGACTGGCTGCCACTTTTCCTGCCTCTGTTGTCTCCCCCTGCCCAGGTCCACAAACGTGGCTGTGTCATTTCAGCTCAGTCACCTGGCAGGAAGCTCTGCCTCTTTTTAGTGTGTGTGTGTGTGTGTTGTACCAGGTTACTGTGCTGAACCAGCTCAGTGACAGCATGGAGAAGTGTGGAGTGGGATTACAGCAGTAAATCCATAGTCTGCTCTGAGACTGCAGCCTGAGCCCCTCAAACAGAAACCATTCCCCACCTTTTCATCCTGCCCTGCATGTTTTCTGTTTATACTTCTTTTCAGACAATGTGGACAAAACTACATGCAATATTCAAGATATGATACTATAGCAACAGTGTCCTGCTTCTTTCTTGCTTCTGTTTTTTTCTTACTATTTTCAGACATTTCATGGGTTACTTCTTGACCTGTTCTCTCCACAGAGCCATGAACAAGAGGTCTGAGATCTCTTTCCTGAGTGCAGATTTACCAGTGAATACAGCAGGTGAGAGCTGTCTTTCATGGGTGTGTCACTTTGTGTGTCTGCATATTAAATTTTGCTTGTCATTTATCACCCTGTCATGTGAGGAGTGTTATCAAGTGATACAGCCAAGACAACTGAACAGCTTCTTGCTACCAAAACAGGTTGTCCCACTCTGCCTTCCCTCTAAGCTTCCACCTTATCCCTGGATGTACAATCTTTGTACACTTTTGTCACTGATGTGACCTCTCACCAAGTAAATTCAACTCACTAAGCCAAGATAAAAGTTTGGTTTTTTGCTAAAAGTCTCCTGATATTCTTGATTACCAGTTTAAAATTTGTCTGTTCAGATGAATTTTGTATTATCTGCCAACTGACCTCATGGCATTAAGCTTCTCCATAAAATTTCTGAAGATGTTGAACAGCAGAAATTTTTGTGGGTTCTGGAAACTGCATTATATTGTGTAATCTAATGATGAGTTTTCTTTCTTTCACATTTTTTTATCCTTTTCTGTTTATCCCATATGATCACACTTTGAGAGCATATGGTAAAAGACCAGTTCAAAACTTTTTTAAAAACCAAATATCTAATATTATCAGAACCACCCTTCTCTAAATAAATATCATTCCTTGAATCTCAAATGGATTTGCAAAACAAGACATCCTTCTTGGTATGCAATGCTGATTCTTCTCCAACATATCATTCAGTTCACCAGTTCTATTCTTTCTTATGTTTTCCAGTAAGTTACTTGGCACAGACATCAAACACTGATTTTGGTGAGCTCAGAAGTCTCTTCAATAGTTGTATTTTCCACCTTCCATTCTTCTGGCATGGTAGCATTTAAGGCAGATTTAAGCAATGAGTTGAATAAAGTAACAGTTTAATTTTCTTCAGAATTCATGGATTTTTTTTTTTTGTTATCTGGTCTCAGCTGTCCCAGCAATGTCTTAAGGAACATGAAAAATAATGCTGAAAGTATTAAAACAATGTTACATGAACTGCTTGTACTCTCAGCATGTCCCATTTTAGACTGTCTTTTGATTTTAGAGTAATCTAGACACAGATGTTTCCAAATATAAATCTGAACCTGTAGGATTTCCATTGTTTTTTAGACACTAACCAGAAATATGCACCAAATCTAACAAGTTTTGAGAGAAGTGACTAAAAATACAACTGGAAGGTGTTTGTTAAGGATCAAAAATCTAAAAGTGGTTCATTGGTTCACACACCCTGAGACACTTACTCCAAATTCCAACTGATGTCCTTTGGTTTCTCTTCCTTAATTAATCCCAAAAGAAACCAGTGTGTAGTGTGCAGAGAAGCTGCAGAGGCGTAGCAGAAGGTTTAGCTGAGCAAAGTTCATTTAGGTTCCTGCCACTAATTACATTTGCAGTCACCAATCTGCAGAATGAAACTCAAATGTCCTGAGAAGGGTATAGAGGCCTCACAGCTTTAGAGCTGAAGAAGCAGGGCAATGGAGCAGGTGCAGGAGCACAAATCTGATGAGGAGCAGCTGAGGGGGCTGGCGTTGTTTAACCTGGAGTAAAGGAGGCTCAGGGGGCGCCTACAACCACAGCTACCTGAAAGGAGGTCGTAGTGAGGTGGAGGTCAGTCTCTTCTCTCCATTAACAAAACACAGGACAGGAAGAAATGGCCTCAAGTTGTGCCAGGGGAAATTAAGATTGGATACTGGGAAAAATTTCTTCACCGTAAGAACAGTCGGGCATTGGCACAGGCTGCCCAGGGAAATAGCAGAATCATCACCTCTGTCAGTGTTCCAAAAATGTGTGGTTGTGGCACCTGGGGACATGATTCAGTGGTGGACCTGGAAGTGCTGGGATACCAGTTGGATTTGATGATCTTAGAGTTTTTTCCCCAACACAAACAATTCTATGATTTGATATACTCATTGTGTACAAGAGGAAGGGATTCCCAAGCCTGCCCTTCCTTCCTTCTATCAGTCCTCTGGCCAGGGACACTATGAGGTGCATGTTCTTGACTTGTGAAGGACCCTCTCTGTGTAAAGTACTTTTCTCACCTCAAGGAAAAATTGGTTAGACATGTCCTATGAGTTGTCCCACACTGCCAAAGTATCTCAGATTTTAGAGCAAATGACTGTTTCACATGCTCATTCCATATTAATTTCCTGTTATTTTTCCTTTGAAAGTGTTCCTAAGGTGCCATTCCTACTTTTGCTTGTATTTTATGAGTAGAAGGATATGAGATTACATCAGAATATTTATGAAATTAAATTATTATGGAAGGCAACATACTTAATCAGAAAATCCCTCTGAGAGTAAGAGAGCTGATTCCATGATCCTTGGCCTGAGTGCAGTACAGGCTGGCCATATGCCAATTATACTCAGCACATTAAGATCTGGAACTTGCTGCTCAGTTGTCAACTAAAATTCACGGACTGATGCCAGGAAATAAACTTCAAGGGCAAGGAAGTTCTGAACTGTCATCTTGTTCTCTCTGTGTCTGTCTTGGTTCCAGGTGAATGAGATTTCCTTTCATTAGAGGCTAAAATGGTGGCTGAAAATGTCTTTAGGTACTGGCAAAACCAAATTGCTTACCTGGACAGCGGCACTCCCTCTGCAGCAGGCAAGACAGCGAGCAAACTCCTGGGCAGAACCAGCCACTGCCATCCACAGGTGAGCTCTCAGGCTAAACGGCACCAACCAACAGCACAGAGCTCCTGCCAGAGCCTAGAGGACGTCGTGGCTCCTGGTTTATTGTATACCTCTGCGGGACACCAAAGGGTTGAGGTGGGGGTGCAGGACCAGAGAGTGTTTTCTGTGCAACCTGAGTCACCACTAAGCACCCGGAGGCAGGGAGCCCAATGGGGCTGTTGTATTTATGGTGACAAAATGCTTGGAGAAGATCTTCCACAACTGATTCTGCTTTTTGCTTCTTACTTCCTTTTTAAAAAAATAGCTTTGCTTTTCTCCATTTTGAAACAATCTCTGTACCTCTGGGATACAAGCATTAGATTGTGGACTTAACTGCATTGTGGGGGAACACCAGTTCCTTTTATCTTGCTCCTGCCTTCACATGTCTGTTATCCAGTTGAGGATATTAAATTCAGTTCTAATAGATTCCTTGCTTGATGATTAAACACCTGTTGTGCCATCACTAAATGATGATGATGTCCCTCTAGTGTCTCCTTGTGCTGCCATTTGGCAAAAGAATTTTGTAGAAGTTGAAAGATATCTTGGTTTTCAACATGTGTGACAAGGCAAAGAAGGGAGCTCACAAACTGGAACTACTGTGGGCAGACCAACCTCAAATAACTTTAGAATGTCCCTAGCAGGTAACTTATATCAAAAAAGTAGAATCCCAAATATCCTACTGTCTTCACACACACACACACACACACACACACAGACAGAGAGATCTTGTTTGTATGAAAAAATCACACAAAAATTCCTCCTTACTGAAACAGTGTCATTTTGAAGACCTGAGGATTTATAATTTTGTTTCACCTGAAGATGAAAAAGCTCCTGTATCAGTGTGTGCAGCTTGGCCAGGCAGGCCTCAGTTAATTAGACAAAGTAGGGTTTCCCACACTAAAAATTCAAGATTTCTTTTTGTCATCAGCAGGAATTGAACCCAGACTCCAAGACAAGAACCTTTCATGGTACCAGTGCAATCCCTGCTG
Source organism: Emberiza elegans (assembly GCA_024865655.1). Classification (NCBI taxonomy): domain Eukaryota; kingdom Metazoa; phylum Chordata; class Aves; order Passeriformes; family Fringillidae; genus Emberiza; species Emberiza elegans. The sequence goes on along the minus strand of JALJVW010003023.1, from coordinate 60,098,538 downwards.
CTTGGGAAACCCATTTGGTAGATCCATCTGGACCTTCTCCTAATGTGCCACTGCCGCAGATGAGCTGGGGCTTTTTGCACAGCCTGCACTTTCCTTTTAAAAACAGAGTTTTGGACACATCAGCTTCGTTTAATGCCTGGTTGTTAAGTGAATCAAAACAAATTAAAATTGTAAAGTATTTGTGATGATGAGAAGTGAAAGTTGGGAGGTAACAAAAATAGGGTGCGAGCCTTCTAAGAACATTTATAGGCACTCGGTGTAATGCTGGATGGTCATGCAGCTCCACTGAAAGATGTTAGTGATGCATATGTGAAACCTTATTCCAACGCTGATTAGAATGAAAGTGGTGATGAAAAAGAATGTCAAAAGGATGAGAAACTGCAACTAAAAACCATTAGAAGCCATGCTTGGATTCAGGCTATTTTCAGGGATAAATATGAAAAATTACTTTCTCCTCTTCCAAATATAAGTCCTTCATGGAACCACTCAAACATGTGCCTTTGTTTAGATCAGATCAATATTTTTGCTTGAGAATGTGAAATTTCATCCAGAGGTCTTTAATAGTGTAAATGGCATAAAATTCCTCTTCTCTGGTGTGCTCAAGTTTAACATTTTCTAATCAAAACAATCACAGAAAAGGTGCCCTTATAATGAACAAGTCTTTTGAGTGATTGGCATATATTAAATCAAGAAGAAAAGGGCTAACTTTCAAAATATGCTTAATTCTAGTGATGATGAAATGGATGAAAAGAATAAGTAAATGTAGATTAGAGAGAGAATCAAAGACTTGGGTAAAAAGTGGAGCTGAATGCATGGAGAGAAATGTAAAAAAAAGGTTGTTCATCTTTCACACATGTCATTTACTTAAAAAGAAATTTCATAAAAGACTCTCCAATTAATGTCTCTCTTCACGGATCCAATACCTATTTTCTGACAGTGATACGTTGTGCTGGAGGGAGAAGGAGAAAAGCTTCTTTTCCTCAGGTGCTAGTCATGTCTGTATGCTGAACTGAATGACCAGGAGGAACAGCCTTTGCTGGGGACCAATTTCTCTTCAGGGCCATCAGCTTTCCTGCTGGATGCTCTGCAGCTGAGACACCTGAATCTTGCTTTGGAGCATTGCACCAACATGGACACTTATTTTTCTTCTTTTTTCTTTGATGCCCTTGGCCCTGTGGAAGTGTGCTGAGCTAAAACAAGGGGCAGCCTGATGATGGATAAATTATCACAATCTGCACAATTGTCAGGAAAAAGCTGAGAGAAAACGCAGTGTCAACTGATAGAGCCCAGTTCTGACTTATAGAGGAAAAGAGTTCAACAAGCCTGAATCCCAAACCAGATTTTGAGTAGGAATGAACATTTGGGTTATGTAAGGGATGTCATAAACATTGCTGGTGGACAGGGTTTGTGTTTCATTAGGCCATTGGTATATGAATGTACCATGAGGTCATCATAGCTTCTATTCCTATGCATTCCACACGTGTTTGAGTCCTAGGGGATTTTTAGTTGCTTGAATAAAGCCTAAAAGAAATATGAATAAATTCAAGGATGACATGAGGAGGAGAAGAATATTCCAGCAAAACAATAAGAACAAATACAATCCTATACAATGCATTCTACAAAACCTCACCAGGAATTATATAAACACCAAGATGACAAGTGGAGTTGCTGAGACATTACTTGAGTTGGAGCTGTCTCTCCAAGGCAGGAGGGAGAGTACTGATGTTCATTGCTGACTGTGCAAAGGGCCTCTTAGCAGAAGACCATGATGTTTCTTTATTGTTCTCATTAACTCAAAGCAATAAAAAACTCCCAGCTGTATGGTACAATACAATGGGACAGTGAGAGACAAAAACAGTTTTAACGAGGTGTATCTCTTGCCAATGCTCTGAGCTCTTAGAGGGAGCTCTGCTCTGAAGCAGCCCCCATGCATCAGTCTGGGCTTGGAAGAGGGGAGAAGAGCTGTCACTGCAGAGCAGCTCTCAAACCCTGATCCCTGGGGCAAGCTGCTGGTGGTTGGGAAGAGTTGCCTGGTAACAAGGAGCTGCTGCCTTCTCATTTCCAGCTGTTAAACTGCATTGGAAGGAGCTGAATAATACCAGAATAGAAACCTAGCTTATTATTTGTGGTTTAATGCAATGAAATAGGAGTAATGTTACGGCATCTCTAAATTGTTTAGGACACGAGTCTTTGCAGTAGAGTTCCAGCAGATCCATGTTGCAAAATGGAAACAGAGCTTTCTGTAATCTTTTATTGATCAGCTTCTTGTTCCAACAAGATTTGTCAGTGGAATGCTGGTGGTGTAATCTCTGGTGTGTGTAAAGAATGGGGAAAAGGTAATTTAGCAGAAGGTAAAATAGCAGAGGGGATTTTAACAGAGCAGCACAAGAAACAGACATAACCAAGAAAACAGAAATTCATTTTCTGGAAAGTATATGCCAATATATGTATTAAAATATCAACATTTATATTTCATATTTGAATGGAAAATGCAATATCTGATGTGGTGATTTCTATATCCAAATGGAAATGTGTACATTTACCTATTGGTGGTAATAATAACAATAATAGTAGCAAGGGTCTGAATTTAATTCTAAAACAGGTGTCGTGCTTTCTTTTCTGGAAGGGAAATTTTAGCTGTGCAGTTTGAGAGGGACTGAGACTTGAATGAGGCCTGTTGACATCTCTGTGAGAGACAAAGAAAAATGGAAGGAACAGGCCAGAGCAGAGGGTTATCCCAGTGTAAGACTGTCATCATTGAGGGAAGGAGTTTCAACATATGTTGTTGGGCAATCTGTGCTGACTGCCATGAAGTTTCCATCTTCAAAAGCTGGAGGAAAGGAGAATGCCTGCAAAAACCCAAAGCAGCAAACAAAAAGCATACCCTCTGAAGTCTTGTGAAAAAAAGGTGACATTGATGTGGGCTTTGGCAGGGAAGGCAGTCATGGGGCCTGCTTACATTCTTTAGAAGAGTTGTAAGCAACAGAAAGAAAATATCAGCTTTGATTTAAATTTTAAAAAATCATAGTTCAGTGTGCTGTTTTGGCTGGGGTAGAGTTAATTTTCTCTATAGTTGCCAGTATGGGGCTATGGCTAAAGCAGTGTTGGTAACTCGGGATGTGTCAGCCATTGCTGAGCAGGGCTGCAGAGCACCAGGGCCCTTTGTGCCTCTCACCCCACCCCACGCACCAGCGAGGGGGCTGGGGGCGCACCAGGACCTGGGAGGGGACACTGCTGGGACAGCTGGCCCCAGGTGAGCAGAGGGAATATCCCACACTGTGTGGTGTCATATAAAGCTGGGGGAAGAAAAAGGGAGAGGGGAATGTTTGGACTAATGGTGTTTTTCTTCTCAAGTCACCATTACAGGTGGTGGTGCTCAGCTTTCCTGGGTTGACTGGATGCCTGCCTGCCCATGGGCAGAGATGGATGAATTCCTTGTGCTGCTTTGCTGGGCAGTGTGGCTGTTGCTTTCCCTGTTGAACTGTCTTTGCCTCAACCCATGAGTTTCTCACTTTCACCCTTCTGGTTCTCTCCTCCATCCCACTGGGGAGGAAGTGACTGAGCAGCTGCATAGGGCTGGAGTTCAATTGTGACTTTCAGAAACGTTATTTTAAGTAGGAAAATTAGGGAGAGAGAGGCATATCTATGTGAAGAATGACATCCCTCTTCCATTCCAGAATGCTTTGAAAGATATGGTAATATCACAATTCGTTGCTAGTGAGAGCTGGTTTTGAGCCTGTGTTGTGCTAATTTTATCAAACACCAAAACCTTCAAACATTGATACTTAAAATGGGCAATAAATACGCCAAGAAAACATGCTTCATTCATGTGCAATTTGATCTTCAGGTAAATGTACCAATGTCCTCTTCTCCACAAGAAATCTTCTGTGGTTTAGGAAGATAGTGAAAAGACAGGAGGCACACAAAAATCAAACCAGTCTGTACCCCCATCCATAGATGCATACAAATACGCACATATATATGTATATCCATATCCATGCCTGTCTTGCCATGTCCCAGCATCCTACAAACACAAATCAGTTAGTATTCTTACAGCAGTCCTCTGAGACAGGAAGGTATGATTCCTGTTTACAGATTAGAAGGCAGAAGTCTCAGGGAAGTTCAAAGGTAAAACCCCAGAAGAGCTGGAATTGATTTTAAGTTTTTAAAGTCCAAGGTGGGAGTTTATGTCCAAGATCTATGATACCATCTTTTCTTTTTGTTGTTTGAGTTGATTTCAAAATTTCTATGGCAAAGAGAGAAAAATCATGGAATAGAATAGTGTTCAAATAACAGGACAAAATTATTGTTTCCTTTTAAGTTGAGAGAGGGAAAATCTCTCCTTCATCTTAGCTTGTATCAGAGTGGTAATTTAAAAATGAAGTGCTGATTCTTCAAAAAGAAATTTAGTTTTGCTATCATTGATGCCAGCTGGGTCTGCAAGCTCTACCACAGGAAGAGATGAATAGGTGGTTCAGAAAACCTGAATGAATTATGCTCAGACCACAATAATTAAAGCCCTTCTTGGATCTTAAGGGCTGGAACCAGAAAAACAATGGTCCAAGAGACCCAGTCCAGCACTATTGCATTTTGATGTGGGTAATCCAGTGCACAATAAAAACTCATCAGCATCTTGCTTTTAGTGGAATAAATGGGGCAAAGCAGGTCTGGAAGGGCAGCAATCCCTTTTACAGACTGGTATGAAGGGCAAATAAATCCACCCCCACTGCAGGACACAGGCTGGGGCTTTGTTCAGCCTGTGGCGCTGACTCCTTGTCCCTGAGGAGTGCACCCTCACTTCTTATGGGCAATGCTGTGAAGCAAAGGAGATGATGGAGGGATGTGGTACTGTGGTGCATGGAGAGGACCCTCAGGAGGGAATATGGTATTTCCTACATTAGCCTCCTTCAGAATTTTAATGATTTTTTATACATTATATTATATACAATACAGAGTGACTGTATATTTTATACAAGACCCATCTTAGCACTGGATACTGGCCTCTGCTGCAGATTCTTCTCTAGATTTACTCAGAAATTACTTGTATTGACTCTCTCCAAAGGAAACACAGTCACCAAGCTGTTGCTCTTTGTCTGTAATCACTTTGCCTTCATCTATGGTTTGGCACCAGCTGCACCAGGAAAAGGCACATAATTACAGTTTGCTTCTAAGTTATTTGATCAGAAGTTCAAATTCTAAGTCTCAGAAATTACACATTGGTTATAACTAAGAAAAAAAAGTCAAGTATTCTGTTAAGAAAATGGTGTTAAGCAAAATACTCATAAGTCAAACCTATTGCAAGAAAAAAACCTTAATATCAGAAAAAAATAAAAAGGACAGAAACTTAAATTGTTATCTGGCCATAAAATTAGAGTACAGCTATTTTCTTACTTGAGCTTATCAGTATTTTTATTGTGTACATTGTTTATATATTGTGCTCTAGAAATATTTTATTGCATAAATGTTTGGCTTAAGGGAGGGAGGAAAGGGTGGGAAAAATCCCAACAAATAACCCAGCATATTTAAGGCTTTGAGTCTGTCCATATGCTGCAGGGAGCATTCCAGCAGTGTGGTTTACTGTATGCCAGGTGCATTTGCTGCTTGGAAACAAAGCTCAGCTTTCCACAGCACTTGGCCCTCGTTGAGACTAGAAATCTTCAATGTGCCCATCACTTGAGCAGACACCACCTCTTAGGGCAAGTGCAGTAAATGCACAGGAATGCACATTTTGGGGGTGAAGCCCCCTAAATCTCACAGGCAGTATCCTGAAGCAGCAGACTCACCGTGTGTGGGCTGAATGGGTTATGTACCATGAGCAGAGGAGCTGCCCTTGCTGTGCAGTGCTGGGTTTGCAGCAAAGCCAGCCAGTGCTTTTCAAGGCACTTGGTGCAACATGAAGGGGAAAGATGCTGCACCTGCAGCTCTGCTGCTGTCCTGTGTCTCCCATGGGCAGGGCCACACTCTAACCTTCAGGTAGAAACCGGCACATGAGGCCAAAACTTTGTGCTGGGTGCCAAAGAAAAACGTAAAACCCTTTGGCAATGCACTCGTGTGAGACCTGCACATGTGTTAACCCATAACACAGGAGCTCACGTGTGGCCCCACGTGCATACATCCCACATGCATCCTACACAGACTCTGCACACAGTGAAGGTGATTGCCCTCTGCAGTGTTTCAGGTATCTCAGCTCAAAGCTGTGGCTGCACCCTGGGTGCCATGCAAGGAGTGATTAAATCTGAGCCCAGAACCTCCCCAGGCACCAGCACACACTTACCTGGGGGCAGAGGCGTAGAACCTCCAGCAGCCCTCTCTGTCCTTCTCTCCCTGTGTGCCCAGACACCTCCAGATTGACCCCATTGCTTGAACCCCATGGGTGGGAGGCACAGAGGAGCTGCAGCACAAGCTGTTCCCGTGGGATGATCCCTGAACCCCCATCCTGTTTCCCTCTGTCTTGCTGCAGTGTCCCCATACCAGTCCCTGTGGGTAAATGGAGGGGCTCCTCTGATGCTCACCCAGCTCCTCCTGCTGTGCCTGGGAATGCTGTTTCCACCCCAAAAGGCTCCATCCAAGTGCACAAGTGCACTGCCTCTTCCTTCCCTGTGTTCAGCCTTTAATATGCATCCCTGTAGCATTGTGCAGCTTCCGATGGGGGCTGATAAGATTGCCTTTTTTTTTTTTGTAAAGGCAGAAAACTAATGCAAATGACATTCGCTGTGGGTTTTGATGTGTGTGGCTTGATGCTTATCAGCTCAATTATACTGCAGGAAAATGAATGGCAGGATTGTTCTCGTAGTCTTACATGGAATTTAACAAGAAAAACTGTGAAACTCTTTGTGTTACTATCAAGTGTTAACTGGGGTCTTCACAATTTTAGAAGCAAAGTGGGGTCTCTGGCCAAATTAAAGAAAGTGGAGAATTGCCAAGGAAAACATTTTTGTCCAGCTTAGTTTATCTGATGTTACCAGCATGTAGTGATACATTATCATAGAGAGTTATTTCCTCTGTTAAACATAGAAGCAAGAGCAAGGATGGATAAACAATGTAGGCAAACAAGCCCCGAGTGTTTAATTATTTTAGCTTACCATGGCAGGAAGCAGGGGTGGAGAGGGAAGGAGATAAAATTAAATATTCCTCAAAGAGCCCAGCTACTGCTTTTTATGTTGGAATTGTCTCCATCAGAGAAGGAAGCCTGAAGCACAGAGCAAGTGGCTGTCCAGCAGCCAAAAGCTCTCTCAGAGCCCCAGTCTGTTGCAAAAGAGGAGCCCTCTGAGCAAGGCTGTGGGGCGTGACTCAGGGTGACCCAGATTTCATGGCCTGGGAAATGCACAGCAGGAATCAAACATCTTGCCTGCTTTTAGATGTGTCTGGAGCAGATGTCTGTGTCCAATCCACTCACTCCAGGCTTTCCTCATGACAACCAGAGGGATGCAGATAAGGGCATGGTTCATCTGACACTTATTTCAGGTGTCTGGTTTGGGATGAAATGATTCACACCCTGAATACATTATACATTGGTTAAAAAGAGACTATTCCATAGTAGATGGCTGTGTTATCAATATTTCATCAAAAGACCCTATAGGCCACCACAAGATTTCCTTTGGTGGCTGCCACCAGCCATCATTGTTGGCCCCTGGGATCTGTATGGCCTCGCACACCCAACAGGCAAAGGGAGGGACAGGAAACCAGAAACATTCCTTAGGGAAGATCCTAACCCTTTAAAGAAAATGAGTGAAGTTTCACTGCAACAAGGAGGAGTGATAAGGATTGTCTACCCAGATAATTCAGTTAATCCCTTTAACCTTGAATCCCATAGTTGAAGTATTTAGATAATTCCAGTGTATCCAAGACCTGAAGTCCCTGAACAAATCAGAACTTACAGAAAATTTCAGAGAGAAAGTACAGTAAATGTTGCTAATTACCACTATAAACCAGTCTTCAGTACAGCAGGTGTGCTGCTGAGGACAGATTTTTAGGATAAATTTTTATACTGCCAAGGTAACATACAAAGGAGCAAAGGGATCTTCCATGATGGAAGGGCTGGAATACGTTTGTGTGGCTGAGACAGAGGTTTTGTGTGGCAGCACCCCATTATCTCCACACCTGGAGGATGAGGAGCAGAGCTTTGGCTGAATTTCCAGAAGCAGTTCTGGGTTGTGAAATCTCTGTGTGAAGGAGCAGGGACAGCTCAGCTGACCTTCAGGTCTGGCTCAGGTGTCAGCACCCTGCCTCCCCTCCCTCTGCTTGGAGGGTAAGCCATGAATGGGGACGTCATTTCCTCACGGATAATCTGCAGGCCACTGGATCCTTTTCAAACATAAAAATGTACTTCGACATGCTAAAATACAGCTCCTGCCTATACCTTTTTCAGTTAAATTGGGCAGGGTGAGACACAGCCTCTTCCAACAGCTTATTTTGGTTCATAAACTAGGACGTTTACTGGCACAGCAGCAAAAAAAAATGCATTTGCTAACCCTTATGTATAACAAACTGGTGTTATGGCAAAAACATGTTTTGCAGAAGGTACCAAGTAATCTCAAGGCTGAATAGAGAGCTGTAAAGTTGTCTCATTCCCTGCCAGCAATCCTGGGATGTCATCCAAAATTACCTGTGGCTTTTTGAGTTTAGTTCAGTTGGAGATGAGAATCAGCAAGAAAAGTCTGTGTAAGCATCTACATATGCAGAAGCAAAAAAAGTGACATATTGAAGACTGTATCTTGGTAGCCTACATGTAAGTCCAGGGGAACATCATAAACAATACACATATTTAAACATGTATACATCTTCCAGAAGACACTTAAAAGCCACAGTTTTAATTCGTGATGCTGAAAGTCTTGATTCAGAATGACATCAATCAACACTGAGTGTCTGTCAGAAGCTGGAGCTTTGCATTTCATTAGGTTGTCTCACAGTGGTGTGGAGCAACATCTTATGGGGCTTTCTGTACTAGATCCAGTCCTGATAAGCTACCAATGTGTGTTACTTCAGACATGTAGAAAGTCATCTGTACATCTTGATTTGAGGCAGACTAATGTTATTTTGTGGTGTGGAGCTGTACATCTAGATTCATGAGTGGGACCCAGATCCTGAAAAAGAGTAGAGAACATCAATGCCTTTGCAAAATTAAACCTCTCAGTCAAGTTCTGGATATTTTCCTCCCGATAATCCTCTAAACTAAAAATTAAAATGTAAGAGACCAGGCAAATATTGAATCTAGATGCAGTCTAATGAAATTTGAATCAGCAACAAATATTCCTATTTCATAAGAATGAAATAAGATAGGGAGAGTATGGTGAAATAATCAGAAAGTACCTCTAATCCTATATTGCTTAAAACTCACTAAAAATAATTATTTAGTGGCATAAAAGCCTAGTCTAAGCAGTCTGTTGTTCTCTCTCTTTGACTAATTTCTAGAAATTAAGCTACAATAAGCCCCTGCAGTATAAAAGGCTCCAAACCTCACAGGAATTGTTAGAGGTTTGCAGGAGGCTGTGGTGGGACTCAGCTGAGTAGGACAAAAGGATAGGATAAGCAGTAGATGGACATTTTTCCTGGTGTGCTTGTAGGCATGTACCATCTAAAACTGAGTCTTGTGGACACCAACAGTTCCATGGGTGTGAGCAGAAGAGATAGAACTAAACCAAACAAGCCAACAGAGAAACTATTCAGCATTTCTGTGGAGATAGAGCAGCTGGTCCCACATGGAAACAGCCCATCCCCACACACCATGCTCCACCTGCCAGGTACAGTGGAGCTTCAGCTCACAACATCAGATCTCATGTGAAGCAAGGAGAGGAGCATAGACTATCCTGTGCTTTAAAGGTACTTGGACACTGCACAGTCAACTTCAACAAGTTATTTTATGGATCCAGCTATAATATCTGCAGGAGTTCTCAAGACCATGCCCCCTGAGCTTGCTCAGCCAGCCCTGCTGTACCCAGCACTTTGACTGTTTCACCCACTGCCCTAACAGGGGCACAGGCAGTGGCAGCAGAAAGCCCAAATTGGGTCTGTCTTTGCTATTGTTTCTTCATCTGTGGGAAGTGTGCAGAGCTGAGATTGGAATCAAAAGGTCTGCAGTGGGGAAAATACAAAAACCTAAGGGATGCAGAGTGGTTTGAAAGACTTCAAGTTCGTTTACATCCTCTCATTTTTCCTTTTTCTTATTCTCTGTTACTTCAAGAGTACTGTGGCATGGAAACATCTCACAGTGGAAAGGCTAGGCCAGTCATGGAAAGATAGACACTGAACAAAGTGCTGGCAGCCAAAAAGGTCTTCCTGCCACAAACAATGGTGGTATGGTCATGGTTAATGTCATGTGGGATTCAAACTTATGTAGCCTATTTTCAGGCAAAGGACCTTTGGCTGTCTGCAATTAAAAATGGAATTGATTGAATTTTTCATCAGCCTTGTTTATATTTATGCATTCTTGTCTGGTTAAAATTTGGAAGTTTTGTGGGTCATTTGTGTTTTGTCTCTCTGACTGTGGCATATTTTAAAAAAAACAACCTGAAATGTCAATGATATCAAGAGGAGACAACAGTGACTGTCTGACATTACTCTAAGCCTCTCTTTCCAACAGAGGAAGAATAGAAAGTTCATATCTACCTTTATACATAGGATAATTTATGAAATCTTTCAGGAATTCTGTACTGTTCAGACAATTTTCATTGTCATTGGGGGAAACAGCAAAGTTTGGTACATTGCTGAGAAATGTCTGTGCCTTAAGCATCTCCTGAAGACTCATCTGCAGTTTTATTGTACACCACAGTGCTCCATTCTGCAGGTCACTTCAAGCCTAGTTCTGGTTTTAATGGGACTAATGGCAGTTCTAAATATTCCCTTTGGGAGCAAATGAATACAGCCCATTCATTTCAGCTGACAAAAGTTAAGTAAATGTAACATTTTCCTTCTGAAAATAAATGGAAATATCTTTAAAAATGAGCCCAAAATAGATATTTACATCATGAAAAAAACTGTTCCTTATGTTATTCCAATTTGTATTCATTTTTGGCTCCTTCAACAGCAGCTATTGGTGATGAAGTAGTTGAAAAGGAGCATAAGTCATTGAATCAGAGTTCAGTCATGTTGTACCATGACCCATATATTCCTATTAGGTGACTTGCTGCACTTGCATGGTTCCAAGCTGAAAGGAATGTGTATTTCTTGGGAACATATACCTTGGAAAAAGCATATAGATGATAATAAAAAAGCATGCAGCTCAACATGGAAAGACACATCTCTGAGTAACTGCTGCTGTACTTTTTCTCAAAATCCATCTGTTTATCATAAATTTTCATGTCTGTGCAAGCATATTAGGAGATATTGAGTGATGTGGTAGTTATTGGAACCATTACAAAACCAACAAACTTGAGGAGAAAGCCAGTTTTTCAACATTCTATTTACTATACAGGACAAGCAATAGAATACACTGGTAAAATTTTGAAACTTCACAGTTACAGTGAGTAAGGACTCAGTAAGAAAAGCACAGTTTTGCAGCAGGTTTCAATTACATCCACAGTGGATTTCAGGGCAGTTACATCAGCTCCTATATTTTGGGTAAATCAAGAAGCTGATTAGCATGGATGAATTGTGCAAATGGAAGCTTGTGCTTCTTCTCAGTTATTTCACCTCCATTTTCTCTGTGAACACACAGATTTCTCAAGAAGCAGTCAGTGTTTTCAAAATAGGCCTGTAATGAACTGTAGGCAGGTTTTGCCTGTTCAGTGATCAGGCTGCTGATGAAATTACCTTCCTTGAGAACCCAGGAGTCTGCCATCATGTTGGCTGTTTATTTAGGTTGTCTGTTCAGAATTATGGTAAATTCTTGCCTTATGCAAGCACAATATCTATTGCACTATTCAACAGAAAAAACCAAATACTAGCAACACAAACATTTTCCCAGTTCAATCACTAAGAGGCAGACTGTGCTGTTTGGAAGGTATGTTTTAAATGGGAGGAGGGGGAGACTTCACAAAAGATTATATGTTATTTGATTATACTTTAAAAGCAAACTGAGAATTGAAAAAAAAAATCTATAGGATAAATATGGCCTCTATAAGCTTTCAAAAACCCCAGTACAGAGTCCTGCTGGCCTTTAGGACTGCAGTTATAAAATCAGGAAGCCAAATATGTGATCAATTGCTTGTGTAGACATAATCTTCCCACCTCCTTTCCAGGCCTACTCTGTCTCAATAGATATTCCTGAAAAACCTTAGCAGGGACTGCCTGCAGACCCCTGTGGACAAGCAGGGAGTTCAGACCCTGTGATGGTGTGACCACCCCAGTGATCTGTTTTGTCCTGCTGTTTGACTGCAAGCTTCCTCTGAGGCAAGAGGCAAGGGAGGATGAAGAGCAGCTCCAAAATGATGTGCTGCTGGTAGGAAAAGGAAAGCAGGAGATGTTCTAATCAGTTCTAAAGGGACACTGACCTGGGTGCGTGGCTGTGGTGGAGGGTGCCTGAGAAGATGGTGAGGCTGTCAAGCTGTCCAGGCTGGGAATTGTTGACTTCACCAGTGCTAGCAGGTGCAGCAGTGGAGGCTCACATGGGAACAGGAGCTGTGAGATGCCTGTGAGGAGAAGGTGCAGCAGCCACAGGGAGACTCTTTGGCTGTACCCCCTTTCCCTTGTCTTTCCCTTCTGCTCTCTGCAAACCTGGAGGTGAGGAGAAGACTGCAGGAGCTGCAGACCAAGGATGCAGCTGGAGTGGAGGCAGGTAGGGCAGCTTCTCCTGCCCACGGGATCTGTCTGTAGCCATGAGCCACACAGCCATGGAGTTCACAGTGGCAGCATCAGATCTGCTTCCAAACGTGGGAAGATTGGGTGGGATGAATGTTGGTTCCCCAAAGGGTCCCAGGACTGGTTGACAGCACAGTCCTTGTGTGAGCACTGTCAGGGTGAGGGGCTGGTGGACGTACAGGGCCCTCAGTGGTTAAAGGTGCTGTGGAAAGAAGTTCTCTGGGAGCTGGGATAGAGGGCTGGCTCTGCTGGAGCAGAGGGATGGGGGTGCTGTAACCCCCAGAGCTATCAAAGGGGAGCATGCTGAAAGGGCTTCAGTCGACTGAGGACTACAAGTGATCTGTCAAAAAGAAGGACAAATTCCCATCCTGTCATTGCATGGTTGGACAATGACTTCAGAAAAATTCAGTGCAATTTCCTTTCCAAAAGAAAATGTTGTTTTGAAGTAAGCCTGTGCATTTCACAGATGTGCCAATATACTGGCTGGCACAGCTCCTATTCCAGAAGAATATATTATTTCTTTTTGATAGGAGGTCAAATAAAGAAGGGAATGGACTGAAACCAAATTCCAGTATATTTGTTATTTCCAAGCTTCTAATTCAGAAAAGCAGTGTTGCACAACATTTTTTGCTATTTCATCCATGATTGTTCTCTGAGGGATCAACATTACAAGACACACTCATGTGGACAGCCTGGGCAAATATCTCCTTAAAAATTCCATGAGGATGAAGAACAAGACTTTCTGGAAATCACTCAGTGCAAAACACTGTCCAAATTCCATTTGAAGAAAAGGACATGTACACAAATAAAACACATGCAGAAACTTTCAGACTTCAATGGCAAATCTCATTTTGCTTTTACCTCTGCTCTCAGATAGGAAGACTCATGGGCTCTTAAAAACTCTATAAGCACCAATCCCTCCTCCTCCCTCTGCCCCTCCCAACAGGATCTTCTGGTTTTAACTTCTCACTTTGGGGTCTTCATAGCTATTCTGCCCAAGAAAAAAGGGCAGGGGTGTCAGCCAGAGCCCTGTGCTGCCTGCATGCTTCATGTTCAGCTGAGTTCTAGACTGCTCTGCACAGCTCTCTGCCACATGAGCCTGACCAGAGAGCCATGAGCACCACAAATGGGACCTGAGTTCTCCAGTGATCCTTGGCTCTGATACACGGCCCTTGTCAGCTTAGCTGAGAAGATCCATTCTCTAAATCTGCCTTTGTGAAAGCAGAGCCAGAGAGCTCCACCCCTACCAGCCGTGCTGCTGCAGCCAGCTGTGCAGGGTGTCAGGCAGCACAGCTGGCAGGGCTGCACGAGCAGCTGCAGGTGACATGGGAAGAACTGGGAAGAGGCTGAGAGTCTTGGGAAAGACACAGTGATATTCCTTTGGTTTAGAGCTCTAGTTTAGTCTGTTTTTGAGTTCTAGTTGCCTTCCCTCATGTCAGGCTTTCTGGTGTTCTGTTTTTTTTCAAATAATGATTTATTAATTCATCTGTACATGGGATAAGCAATAAGCATAGCCATAAAAATAAAACAAAGTGAAAGAAAAGCAAGTGCAGAGGCTGGAACAGTACCTGGTGTTATGGCAGTAGGATGCAAAAGTCACAAAAGAAAAAAGAAATGCAAAACCAGATTTTATTGACTCTTCTACTCCCAGAACCAGCTTGGGTTATTTTCTGGGACTTCTTTCCCTCTTTTTATAACTTTCCAGGCGGGCCAAATTTTCCAATAACTCTTCAAATTCAAAAGCAAGCTGTGCCTACCGGAGCACTTCTGTCTCAGCAGTCACAGAATCACACACTCCTGTTTTCCCTTCCAGCACCACTAAGCACTCCTGAGCCACAAAGCCGAGGTCATTGCTTGAAGTTTTGCACAGTTCTGCCTGTGCATGCTTGGGACTTTGCAACATGAGGAGGTCAGCTGCAAAAAACCCACCAAAACCAGAATGGCTTGAGGCATCATTGTCATGCACTGTGGGTCATCTGTGTCCCACAGATCAAGGGTAGAAATGTTACCAAACCTGAACATCACCCCCAGCCCCAGGGAAAGGGGAGGCTGGAAGCCTCACAAAGAAATAAACTAGAGAGAGCCTGGGGCAGGATCTATACCTCTTCTGAGTAGCAGTTCTCCACTGTAGTCATAAGCTCTCCTGAATTCACTTACTTTTTAACCTAGTGCAAAAATTATCCTTCAATAACAGCATTTTTGGGGCAGTGTTTACAGGGAGCATTCCCAAAGTGTTAGAGCAGCAGTACCTAAAGGGAAGTTTAGGTTTGCTTTTCCTCCCAGGTAGCAGCTGCCAGCTATACACAGATGAACATGCAAAGGTCCAGCTCCAGTCTGCCTTCTTCTGAGGCTCCCAACATTTACCTTTTTGCCACCCAGTAAAAAGCATGTTCAGCTTTACCTCAGGCTACCTCATCGTGTAATCTCAGACATCTTTATTCCCTCAGGCACAGCCCAAAGCAGCAGACCCAGTTTAGAGGAGCTATCACTTCAGGCAGCAGAGACTACATCATGTCGTGCATCTGGTCTGCACAGTCCCATCCCTGCTAATGCTGCTGATATTGCTGTTAATCCATGCTGCTGGTGGGGGAAAGCCCACCCCAGATGTGCATCCCTTGATCTGTAGCTATGGAAGCTGGGCTCCTACTCCCCATTCCTCTGTGTCACATCAGGACCAAGTTTGTCTCATCCAAGCATGCAGGAGGAATAGTTATTTCTCTCCAAGGCAAACACTGAAAGACTCTTAATTCTCATTTAGCCTCAATAAAGGGAAAAGACTGAAAAATTACAATAGTATGTATTTAATTTCAGGGCAACTTCATATAAGGGAAAAGACTGAAAAATTACAATATTATGTATTTAATCTCAGAGCAACTTCATGATTGCCAGATGGATTCTCCTGGGAATCCATCCTGATCTCCAGATGCTTCAGTAGCTCCCTCTCATTCTAGATGCAGATGTGGCCTCATTTTCTGGAACAAGAATCAACACTGTAAATGTTTACACTGCAATACAGCCTAAGGAGCCCTCCACTTCTCAGCATTTGAGAGGGGATCAGTAGTCAAAAGGCACCACTGAGCAGCCACCCCTATCTGTCAGCCTGCTCTCTGCTATACAAAATTCAGTGATTTCTGCTCATATACAGCAAAAAGAATCATGATTGTTTCTGACTCAGCTCGGAGTATTTTGTCATGTCTGATTTTGCTGGAGGCTCCAGCCCTTCACGCCAAGTTATGTTATCACACAGCAAGAACAGCTAAATAGCCCCAGATGGCCTGGTTGGGTCACATTAGCCTCCCAGGTTTTTAGCAGCACTGTCATATACCCTGCTACTCTTGGATAGTGTAGAGATGGCTTTCTCCAGCCAGGTTTGTGAACAGTCTAGGTGGATGCTCCAGGGCTCCATTCTGAGGCTTGGCGCGTGTTTAAAGTACTCTGGGTTTGAATAAATCATATCCCTGCGTACTACCATAGAGGAATGTGGATGATACTCTTGCGGTTATCCGCAACATCTTTGTGGAGATTTTGGGAAGAAAAACAAATAGCACCCTTCCAAATATTTTGAAATGCTACCTCTGACTCTGAGGAAGAAAAAGTTTAAAGAGAAATTAGGCTGTCATGAGTTATTTGGACTAATAACCACCAGCAGAATAAGTTAACTTCTAAAAATATTGTTTGGCTGAAACTTCTGTGTCTGGTTTTGGGGGAATTTTTACTGATCTCTGCAGTAATGCACACACTGTAAAGATTAAACATTCAGCAACTTGATAGGCAGGTTTAGCTCTAAGACAAAGTCATCACACAAATGTTGACCTGCATAAACCAGGAGACATGGCATGGTTGGTACCGAGTGCTGTGGAGAAGCATCATCACCCATCATCTTTATGGTGGCTCATTTTATTGGTAACAACCCCAGCTGTGGTCTCAGCCAAGATATTCTCTCTGCAAAAGTTGAACTGAAAAGATCTGCAGAGAGTTCTCTGTGTGGTGTAGTGTAATAGATGGATAATGAGATTATTGGCTCTCACAATTAAAAGATAACTATTGTGTGAATACTAAGAAAAGCTTAAGTGATGTACAGTTATGTTATTGTAGTTTAGATGTCCTCTGTTCTCCCCATAGTTGCCTTTTCCCCCCTGTATTGTGACCGTCAGACAGCCAGGGTTGTCTAGGACAGGTAGAAAGAAGGCTGCACATGTGTCCCTTACCTGGGGCAGCTGGGAATGGAAAATGCTGTTGTTTAGGGGGTGAGGCATGGCAACACCTGACCTCCAATCAAGTTACAAGAAAGCAGTCTCCACCGATAAATGGGAAAGATGAGCTGACTGACAGACTTTGAGAGGGGCCAGGGCTGGCTGATGCAACCCCCAGGGGTATAAAAGACTGAGTGTCCATCATGAAGACAAGCCAGACACGTGGTATGCACGAGGGGCAGTTCCCAATGCTGCAGCTTTTTCCTTATGTAGTCCTTTGTTGTATTTTTGTCAAGGTTTAATAAACCTTTTTAAATTTTCAAAGTGAGCAGTTGTTTCTCACATATAGTATAACAAATGTGCTAGATTTACTGAAGTGTTAGGTTTGGAATTTGCTATTCAAGCATTCCTTCAATGGGACGCAACAGATACTTTGACAACTTGTTTAAAAGAAAAACCTGGTCTCCATTATGTACAAGTGTTATGTCATATAAAGTTGAAATAGGAAGACACCATTCTTTTAGCTCAGTTTTGGTCATTATGACTGTATCCTGCCATTGATCTATATCTGGGTCTCTAAGCAGTGTCCATTAAAAGGCCTGAAAATGTATCAATGGCAGGATACAGCCCTTTGTTCTTTCATGTTACAATCACAAGGAATCAGAATGGGATCTGGCTCCCAGGACTTGGAGTTGGCCTGCAGCTTTATGAGAGTGGCTTGCATCCCTCAATGAGAAAAGCCTTTGGAAAAACAGGCTGCCATCTGCTAGCTTCCAAGCTCGGACACTGCCAAGTACAAACTTTCTCACTATATGAGCATACCAGCCATTGCAGAGTGTCAGTGGTGATCTGTAGCTGATAGCAGGGTGTTCTCGGATCTTTCTGGCCACACTTCTTGACCCACCTCCATTTATTACGTTTTGATCCCTCATCAAACAAATGTTTGATTTCCCAAGTGCTCTTGCACAGCACATTAGCCCTGTATGTGCATGTTTGGCTGCAGAGCAACGGAGAGGAGGGAGGGAGAGCTCTGACCATGCTCCTCTTCAAGCGTCCAAAGCTGCCTGGTGGCCTAGGGCTCCTCAGAGTCCTTAAATTCCAAATCTCTCTGCCACATAACCCTGTAACCTTGCATTTTCTGTGCCTATGGACTGTGCAAGAGAGGGGTAGACACGCTCTTGGTGGCCCAAGGGAAAGCTCTTTCTCTCCAATGCCATAGCCAGCACCTTCCAGTGCCAGGAAAGGGTACAGCTGGAAGCATTTCAGCCCCCAAACATGGGGGGTATGTTTGTTACAACCAGAGAGCGTGGTGTCAGCTCAGTAAAACAAGATTTGCTCTGCTGCCATCAGTGTCTCTGGAGAGGTAAATCTTGGCAATAATGAGCCAAAGAAAGGTGGCAGCCTTGCAATCAGTGATCAAAACTGCTTCCACCCACTCCCATTCATGACCCATTTCATGTTTTACATTTAATGCCAACCAGAAACCCAGTAAAGCTCTCAAAGTACTTGACCATGAATACTCTCTTGAAATTTAGACCAAATAACTTAGACCATTTTTCTAAATAATTTCTTTGCAGAAATTCATTTTCATCCAAAACACTCTTGTGAAAATTATTTAGGCATTGATTTTGTACTGAAAAAAAATATCCTCTATAATTTTGCAGTCTTTAAGGGTAATTTAATATTGAATACTATTAATAGATTAGGTTAAAAATAAGTGCCCTTTTTAAAACTAATGTCAGGAATTTAAATGAAGATTTTATTCATTCAGAACAAATGGAAGGTTGCAAGACTGTGTTTTTCATACAGATTATATTATTGAAAGGTTCACGATACCCTTCTCAGCCATCCCAGAAGTCAGTTTTACAATTAGATACTTGTTAGTGAAAGGAGGATAATTTTGATGATGATTTTATGGACAGATATTTTCTAATCTCAGAAAATTTGCAGCTTACTCCCGAATTTTTTTTCTTGTTTATGTATGATATTAACAGATGAGAGGAACATCACAGTAAAGGAGTATTCAGAGCAAAAGGTCTTTAAGGATAACATTATGTGATGTTCCAGTGTTTCCTCTGGAAACGGTCTTGGATTCAAGATGATGTATGATTGACCAGCCTACAAACTCCCAAACAACCAATGCTAACATATTGTTCATGTACAACTGCTAATGTACCTATTTTTAAGCCTTTTGTACTTTAAAACAATATTAAAGTGAGAAGGTTGTGGTGTAACTCTTTCAAAACAAAGCATTTTATTTCACTTTCAGTCACAATCTTTGCATGCCACAGTCAATGTCAGACGGGTAAAGTGCAGTCTGCAAAATGTGGAAAGCAGCTTCAAAGCTGCCTTCTTTGTCAGGTGGAAGGCCCAAAATCACTGGAAGGGGCAATGAGCAGGGCCCACCCGAGCTCAGGTGGGTTCACCATTTGCTCTGTTTCTTGACTCTTGCAGGTTCATTTCTGGCATCCCCAGGTCCCTGGTTACTGCACGGCTCATGTTCATGCTGTATAGTTTTCTTTTGCACTTTCTTTTGATCAGTTTGGAAGGAAGGACTTGCTGTCCCCACGGCTCTGAGCAGCGCAGCTGTGGAGCTGCAGGTTGCCTGGCAGTTTTCAACTGCAAACCCATGGCATATCCTCCACCTTACCCCTTTCAATCCTTTCCCTCCTGGATCATTGAAGGAACCTGTAAGGGGAGCAGGAACACTTTGAAATTTGAACACCAAGAGGCAATTAAGGGGTTCAAGAGAGGACATGAGGTTGATCAGTAAAACATCGTAACACTGAGTTTCTTCCATTGCAAATCTCCTGAAGCAAGTGAAGGTGCAAAATGGTGCCTCCTGATGGCTACAGCCATCCCTGCATAGGAGAACAATTCCAAATTCAGTTTCCACAAGAGAGATTTTTTTTCTTTTACTCGGATAGCGGTTAAAAACAATATTTGAGTTTTATGTTGCTTCCTGCCTCAAACAACACCTCCCCTGCAGGTCCCATACTGCTGCTGCTGTACGATGGAGAAGCAAAATGCAGGCTTTTGTTTTGGACTGCTTACTGGTTTGGAGGCATTTCATGCCTCATCATTGGCTGATGCTGGGATCAGAGCTCTCCTGTGTTGTGCACACTATTAACCAACCAGCAATTTTGAAAATATTTTTATTGCTGCTAATTACCCTCCAGGGAGACTGTAAAACAGAGTTTTTATGGCAATCTCTGAGCTGTCCATGCCTGGAGGAAAAATCTGAGAATGATTAGCCACGTTTGCTAACCAGAGCATCACAGAGATTGTCTCTATGTTCCTGTGCCTGACTTGTGCCAGGCTGCCTGGGAGATGTTTACAGCTCCCCTTCTCACAGCTATCCTGAACAGTAATACTCACTTGGGAGGCAAAAGAGCCGTAGTTCATTATATGTGTTTCTGTTTCTGAAATAAGCACTTCAGCCAACCTTCCACCAGTGGACTGAAGATGTCCCAGTTTAAAATAACTATACCCTAACTGCAATGGTTGGTCTAAGGCAGCTGAGGGATTTGGTGGGGTGCTGTGG
This sequence comes from Emberiza elegans, assembly GCA_024865655.1. Classification (NCBI taxonomy): domain Eukaryota; kingdom Metazoa; phylum Chordata; class Aves; order Passeriformes; family Fringillidae; genus Emberiza; species Emberiza elegans. Next base: position 60,078,066 of record JALJVW010003023.1, on the reverse strand, counting down.
AGAGAGGCTGTCCATGCAGTCCTGAGTCCATCCAGATTTACTCCCGATATCTGTGTTCATCGTATCACCCATGATATCCATGCCAGTGGGGTGGTGGGGGAGGAGCTCCTGTGGCTATCTGGGGCACTTCTAGAGCTGTAGCTCTGTCCTGACCTGGGCTGCCCTGCCAGGTCCACATGGAACCGAAAAACAGCTCTCCCTTTGCTCCTTTGCCTCTGACCATAAGGGATGTCCCCCTTTCTTTATTGCCAGCATCAATGCTTGTAACTCCACAGCTGGCATGGGACAGGAGATGTGTGAAAGGAGAGCGTTCAAATGGCTGGGGACCAGGGGAGGCAATAAAATGCCTCCTATTGTCACCATATAGATTCTATACAGCGAGAGGTTATAGCAGAAGTGCACCATGAAGTCTCACCATGGTGTGCTCAAGCCACTCACCTGGCCCCACATCTGTAGAAGGAGGTGGTGGCACCTGGTTCTCAGGCTCTGTGTGACACTGTGATAAACTGCAGCACAGAGCCAGCACTGAACACTGCTGCAGCAGAAAGAAGGTTTATTTGTGTTCAGGAGGAAGAGAAAGAAAGAATTACACTCAAAAAAGGGAAGAGAAGTGAATAAAGACATTAGCACAACTCCTAGGGGACTGAGAAAAGGAGAGATGAAAAGTAAAACTACTGAGGCAAAATAATCACATCTCAGCAGCAGTGCATGTCCATGGAGAGCCTTGCCAGGGCAGGGCTACCCAACATTGCTGAAAAATGTCAGTGGGCAGCACAAGGCTGGGGAAAATGCCTTATCCATGCCCTGCAGCCACTCCTGCCCCTCTGAGTAAGCTGCCTGCTCCTCACTGCCCTCAGCATCCTCAAATGCAGACACAAGTGCAAATTGCTCCCTTCATGCTTCTCCTTGGCTCCACACAGACAGTGAAGACACCCAAATGCTGGTCCCTGCCTCCACCCATGGAAACCTGGATCTGCTTCTGGGCCCAGCACAGGGAGGTTAAAGGACAGTGAGTCACCATCAAGAGTGGTGTGAATAGCACCTCATTTTGTGGATTTGAACACTGCAAGGCAAATTAAGGATAAAACACTTTCTCTAAGCTTAAGATGACATATTTTACAGGACTTGAGTCACACTTGAGCTATTTTAAAACTCTCTTTGAATGCTTAGTTTTATTTTTCAGGAATAATAAGTAAGACAGGACAAATTAAAAGCTGTGGCCCAAGCAGTGCTGAGGGTCTTATGTGAGGGTCAAGAGAAGACCAGATTGCAGTTTTCCAGTTTGGCTCATCCTCCTGTAGGAGACTTTTGGAAACTATCTTGTACTCAAATGCTCTTTGTGCTCGAGGTTTTCCTTCCACAGCTAGAAAAGCCCAAGATCTGATAGACCCCTGCCAGACTGAACTGTAAAGTGGAGTGGAAAACAGCAATTTTGATTTGAAGTCCCATATATAAAAACCTTTCTATCCCAGGGGATCTTGAACCCAAGCAGCCTTCTCTCTTTCAGGAGCCAAAAATTTTTCGCATGAAACCCTTCCTGGAAAGATTTGCATTCTTGCCCTGATGTGATCAGCAAAGAAACTTTGTCAGTAACCACAGAAACTGAAAATCAGAATGTATCTGCTGAGCCTGAGCTCTGTTTCTGTCAGGAAACACCCTCTTTTGTTAGGTTTGGATGCCTGCTCCTTCTTCACCTGTGCCATGTTAAATTGCCATGAGCACTGATCCACACTCTGTGCCCTTCCCCCAGAATGTGAGTCTCATAAACAACCCCCTCAGAGGGTTCTACTTCTCTTGACAGCCTCCTAGGCCTTAGGTTTGAAGCACAAAATGCTTCCAAACAATGTCAAACACAAGGAAAGCAGGTATCTGCTGCTAGCACTTGCCTTTTCATGACAAGCTCTCCCAGCACACAGAGGTAACATGACTTGCGAGGTTGTTGAAGGTGGCACATTCCTCTGTTCACATGCATTTTTCTGGACTCTGTAAAGAACAACGACAGAGATGTTAAATTAATTTAAAATATTGCCAGGAGGCAATTGCAGACAAGCCTCTCTCATGACAAGTCTCAACTGAGATTATTGATTGATCATTTGTGCACTTCACACCGTGACATTTCAAAGGCCAGGACATTTTTTGCAGCAGTTCCAAAACATGAGCAAATAAATTAAATATCCGCAAGCAGAAGTACGATAGGGAAGGTTCAGTCTCAGGAACAGCTCTACTTTTGGTCCTGCCCAGCATGGGCCACTATCCCAGGGTGCCCTGAGGGATAACCTCACTCAGATAAAAGGATGAATTGCAACGGAGCCATTCCAAGGAAGCTACATGCTTGCTAGGAGCCTTTGTCAAAGTGAAATCCTACTGAATCATCCCTCTGAGCTTTTTGGATCAGGCCCATCAGCATCTGAGGCTGAAGTAGCATAGATGAGATAATTTTCAGCAAGAGCATAGGAGAGGAATAAATGTCTGCATCGCATTTTCTATGACAATTTTCTGTACAGAAATTGGAAGTCCTGGGCCTGAGCACACCCAAGCCATTTCGTTTCTTTTCTGGAAAATAGCAAAGATGAGAAAACCACCAAACTCTGATCACAAACCAGCTGGGTACCTTCCCTATGAGCAGCTTCTTTTCCACATTATTCCCACTTTGATATGAGCCTGTGGGGTGGGATGGTTGTACACAAGTCTCTGCTTTCCATGTTGAGTAGACAAGGTCCAGGTCGGTGGAGTCCTTAACAGTGAGAGCTGAATGGTGGTTTCTGATCCATCTTGCCATGCTCACAGCATGAAGATGAAATCCTGCCTTTAGACAATAATTCACAACAGTCAGCAAAATCACAGAGTTGCCTTTGACTTCAGCAAGGGCAGGATCAGCCCCAGGGGACAGCACAGCTTGCTTTGGCCAAAGGCTGACAGGATTTAATCCCACTCTTTCCAGAGCAGAGAGCCACGTAAACCCTCACTTACATCACCATGTCTGAGCGCTCTGGGGCTGCTTCAAGAAAACATCTGCTCAAGAAAGCATGGGGAGAAGGATGGGACAAAGTGGGCCTGATTTAGGTACTGAGGCCACACAGGAGTTTCAGGTGCCCACTAAATCCACTCTCTGGCAGTAAGTGCCAAAGTGCCCCACACAGCTAAAGGTGATTTTGCAGGTGTGTCCACACAGAGCACCTGCCAGACAAGGAGCAGGAGTGTGTGAAGTGAGGCCATGGGTGTTGGCCCTACCCTGCAGCTGTGGTGATGGCTGAGCAGCACCTGGGCCTGGGCACTCCCCTGTTCCTAAATAATCTCTTTTGTGATAAAACAGTAGGGAGGCAGCAGCTGAAAGGTGTTTCTCTGGGCTCCTGGTTCTGCATTGAGGCAGGCAGTTAGAGGAGGCAGTGAAGGTTTTTGGATTCCCAAATCCTTTTGTTGTGAAATTCTGGCCCTAGTGAAGTTGGTGGGAATGACACCACTGCCTTCCACCAAACCATGATTTCACCCATTAGCTTTTTCTCTCCTCCAGAGACCCATGCAGATACTAGAAAACCACATTTATCAGGGTATTATATTTGCAAATAAATACTCATTGTCACAAACCTTTTTCTTTGTCAAGAGGGGCCCAATGAGCCTAAGAGAACAGGCTGAGGAGCAGCAAGGATACAGCGCAACAAAGCACAAATAGCACAAGAAAAGGCTAAGAAAAGCAGATTCAGTCCTTAGGAGGAAATAACATTGTGCTCTGCAAAAATAATCAGCTGACACATGCAGCATAAAGCACCCTCTGAACTTTGTTTTCCTACAGTTATAAGCAGTGTTTTCCTGTGGCACCCTGCACACAGCCTCTGCTCTCTGCTCAAGAAGCAGGCAAATCAGATGAGATGGTTCATGACCAGCATGACAGAGAGAAAAGCCTTTCCTGACAAAAGATCATTCTTTTGCTGAACTAAGTCTAAAGACAAACCAAGCCTGAGGTGATAAAAGGAGAGAGAGATGTGCTGTGAGGAATGGGACCAGTGGGATAGAGAGGCCTCTCTTACCTTTGGGCTTGCTCCAGCCTAGACCAGAACATGCATCAGGTCCAGCTTTCATGTCAGCAGAAGGAGAACATTTACATTGACTAAAACTTCTGGGTTTTACATCCATGTGGCACCAATTCACCTGGCCATTGAAGGGGATCAAGTGATGGTGCCAATACATGACACACATGGTCACAAAGCACTTTCTACAGGTGACTCCCTCAGGCTGATCTCTTGAGCTTTATCTGAGAATTAACTAAGTGTTTTAGGGCAGGATGGTTATGACTGTTTGGCACCAAGGGAATGCTGCACAGATAACATGGCTGCCTTCTAATAGCATCTCATCCTAACCTGGAGTGCTGCCTGGTTTTGTTGGAGAGGATAAAAAAAATGCTGTAGCAAGTATAAATTAAACCAAAAAGGGAAACAAAACTGATGACAACATCAAAAATATGGATTTGAAAGGACACTTTGTAAGTGACATTTTTTTATTGTAGCACAGAGGAAATTACCTATGTTGCATATTTTTTTAAAAAGCATTCAAACTTGAAGTCTGCCAAATGACCAAAAACCCATGAGAATGTAGGGGAACACAGTCCAGAGCAGCTGCCAACCCACAGGCATGGAGGGAATTTGCTCAGTGTTGCATCTGGTATCATGACCTGAAGACCAAAATCTTTCACAGGAGAGAAATTCCTCCTGGTAAAATCTGCTGAGGATTAATGGCCTCTCTCAAGGCAACTGGTGAAGATACAAATGCATCCACACACTGCAGTCAAACATGACCTTCTTATTTCCATAGGTGTTCCTTTCATGGTTGATGTGCATATGAAAACATGCAGGTATGCTGAAGGCTCCCACCTGAGCATCCCTGAGGGCCTTGCACAGACAAAAGCTCAGCACTGACCCTCTGGCAGGGCTGCAGCTTCCTGCAGTCACCCTGAAGGAAACCAACTTAGTGACTGTGAAAAATGAGTATTTTATTATTGGCTTTTCACAAATATTAAAATGAATATTATATGTGCTATGTTAGAAAGTTATGCTGTATTAGTTTTCTTAAGTAGTGTGTTAAATACAGTTTTAGGCTATAACATAATGTTAAAATAGAAACTATGCTATGTAGGATACTTTTTTTAAAGAGAGGACTTGCAGTGAGATAGCAGCCACAGGACACTTAAATCTTTCAGAGAAAGAGAATTTATTGCCCTCTTATCAGAAGAAATGAATTTCTTCCTGCCCCACTCAGCCATGAAGATGCCGTTAGGATTCAGAGGAAGAAGCTGATGCTGACCAGACAGAATCCTGTGTTTGAATGGAATTTATGCATCATGGATGAGGTGTATGAATACACAACCTGCTATTGCTTTTAAGGGTTAATCCTCTGCTGACATGGGTCCTTTTTCAGGCTTACCGTCTGTAACTCTTTGTTTTTATTGCCTTGTATTGTCCTAAATCCTAATTGTCCAAATTATTATTACTCTAATTATGTTACTATTTTTATAACCATTTTATTACTATTAAACTTTTAAAATTTTCAAGGCAAGTGATTGGCGTTTTTCACAGTGACTCAATGGCATGTGGGTAATGTGGACTCTTTGCTCCTGTCACCACTAACTTTCTAATCCAGAGGGAAACTCTCCTGTGTGGAATGGATTAGGCTCTTGGAACTGGTTTGAATCTGCATTTTCCCTGCTTGCAGTTAATGTCACAGTTTGGTGATGGGAGAGCAGTATTTCAGAGAGTTAGGCTGTGAAATTTGCTCTGATTTTTAATATCTACAATGAACAGGAGACATGAGCCATGAGCTGGGGAAAATCTCCAACACCATCAGACCTGTGAAGTGCAGTGGCCAGGCTAAGAAAGTCACACTGCAGCACGTCACATCTGATGCTGGCAGGAGCATGCTCAGCACAGCTGATGTGCTGCTCCTGCAGGGCAAGCTGGAGCTCCTCAAAAGGGTTTTCCTCATGCAAGATTGCAGGGGCCAGCTCCTTAGAGAGTTGTCCTGCCATCAGCTGCTTGGAAAGGATGTTTTGCTGATATAAAAGCTTAAAGAAAAAAAGTAGGACTGTCACCTACTGATTCTTATCCAAAACAGCAAAATCCTGCTGGTCTAGCACGATGTAGCATCACATTTTGTGACTGTGAGGGGAAATATGCCCACAGCACCATGGGCTGAGCAAGTGGGATCCCAGGGCAGCATCAGACACAAACTCATCACAGCAGAGACAGGGAATACGATGTGAGCAATCTCTCTGGGGGCTCACTCGTACAGCCTGGCTCCACTAGTCATGCTTCTCACCTAGGACTCCAGCATTTTCTGATTTCCAAAGGAAATCAGGAGGAATAGTTAAAATTTAAACCCCCCCCCCTTTTTTTTTTTTTTTTGAGGTTGTTGGTACATATTGAAACTGGAACATTCTTGAAAAATGGGATTTCTAGCTCCCACAGGTGGAAACCCCTTATTCTGCAGGGCTGCAGCCTAGGTCATGCTGTGCTGTGGGTCCTTTCTGGAGGGTGATGGTCCTCAGAGGATGAGTGCTTCAAAAGGGCTCCTGAAAGACACCAAGAAAAGACAGGTGATTGTTCATGGAAGTAAATAAAAGCAGGGAACCCACTCTGACAATTGTTTAGAAGTCAGACAACACACAACCGTATGTATTTCTGTATTTCTGTTTGTATTTCTGGCTGCTTACCCTGTGTGGTTTGTCCTGTGGGCTTCTTTTCTTTTCTTTTTTTTTTTTTTTTTTTTTTTTTGCCTGGATTACTACATCTTGCTTGTTTTGACTGTCAGTTGGAATAGGTAACCACTGGCAAACAGTGGGATAGCGAGTGCTATTTGCAACTCCAAACAACTGGCTTTCACACAGAGTCATGCTAAATGCTCTCTGTGTGCATTCTTCAGTCAGGGGTCCCCCAGGACCCAGATTTAAGACAAAGTGATGATACTGGAGAAACAGCCTGGCAGCCCTATACTCACTTCTATGGTTAATCAGCTTTAGTAATCCTTGTTGTCCCTATTGTTTCAGCAGCTATAAGCACATAAAAGCAGATAAATTGGAAAAAATGGGAAAGGCCTCAACTGTAATATTTTGAGTAGTTTTTCTAATACTAGGAACGACTGGATCATATTTTGCAATCTGAACTTTAATGTTTTATTTTCTTAAGCTGAGGCTGCCAGAATTTTGCACTTTTGCAAAAGCAGTACAATTACTGTGTCTCTCTGCATCAGCACCACAGAAAAGAAGTCAAGCTAACATTAAACCATCCAAAGACTGAAACTTTCTACACCACACGTCAGTCAAGAGCTCCCACGGGAGCAATACTGAGCCTCTTCCATGGGGTTTTCTAGTGACAAACTTGCTAGTTTAAATTTCTCTTTCTCAATGTTTTCTGAAGGAAAAATGTGCCAAAAAAGTACTTTGGCTGAGTTCCCCCATGGCAGTGGCTGAGTGAATGTGCAGAGCCAGCAGCTCTCCTGCCGGGCAGCAGCTCAGTGCCTCTCACACAGCTCAGGGGGTTCCTGGAAACTCTGTGTCCCCACAGCCGGGGGACACACACCCAGGCCTTGCTGGGACATTGTGTAAATCTTCCTGTCGCTCTCTGAACGCTTCTTCAGGGTCCCAAACCAGAGGGGAGAGCTTTCCTCACTGACTAAGCATTCATTCATGTGCAGCTGAGGGGTGGGTGATCCTTCCTCAGCCCTCCCACATCCTCCCTATGCAGTGTTCCTCCTCCAGCAGACCCCAGCTTGGGGAAAACATCTCCAGGGCTGGCTGCTGCTTTCTGATGCTCCGTGAAGCTCTAGTCAGACAAAAACATTCACTTTCCAATTGACAAAGGCAATGAATTTCAGCCAGGTTGGAGCCTTGGAGCCTTGTCTGCAGACCTGTTCCCATCCATACAATCTCCTGCCCTGTGCCTAGGAGGGGAGCTCAGGAAGAGAGAGGGCTCTCAGTGCCACTGAAAGGTGGGAAGAATTGTGTGTTTTTCACATAAGTCTGAAGACTCACCAGTATTAAAATCAGAGTCCATCTAAGGAGACAGTTCTCCACCTCAGCTCCAGGAACAGTGGCACTGCTGACACAAAGTTGTGGCTCCCCCATCCAGCTCCTGTATGCTGGCAAACAAAAACTCATGCAAAATAAAGAGCTGCAAACACATTGTTACAGAAACCTGGCTCTGTCCCTGGGCAGGATTGCGCTCCAGGTCAGCTCAGCTAACAAGGTGTGTGCACCACATCTCCACAGGAAGCAGCAGGAAGACACCAGTTACAGTGGTCCCAGCACTAATTTCCCCAGAGGGTGACTGTTTTTCTCCTACAAACACCAGCTGTGTCTCTGTCACTGGGACCCTAAAATCTTACATCTTATCAGGTCCAATATGGTGTACATGAGGATCATTTTGCAATACACCTCTAACTTTTCTCAGAACCACTGAAGGAGGTTTTGGCAAACAGAGCTAATTTCTGGTGCACAAACTGGACAGCTATTACTCTGTTGTAATAGCTGTACCCCACAGAGAGGCTTTCTTGGCCCAGGGGCTGATTTGATGAAGGAGAGGTGGTGCCAGTCCCAGAGGAGCTGTGGGCCTGGCCTCAGTCAATGCAGAACCACATCAGGCTCAGCTCTGCACCCTCTGCTCTCCATCTGATGGAGGCTTTGAATCTTCTTGCAGGAGCTGGAATTGCCCTAAGAGCATTGACTGTGGGGACAGCCTCCCACCTTTGGTGTTTGGCTGCAAAGCAACTGCTGGGGGCTGCACTGAGGCCCCACAGTATTTCTGACCCTTTGCACCAAAGGGAGACAGCAAAACACAAACCTGTCTTTGGGTCCAAGAGGTATCACCTGTGGTTCAGAGAGACCCAGGGTGGGTGTGATACAGCAATCATGGCTCAAATCTGCCTAGCATGGGCAGGTAACAGCCACTGGGTCCCCAGTTCTCTGTTATTTAGCAGCATAGAAATACTCTGTGTCAGGGCTGGAAATAAGGTGGTGAAAGGGAATGAGGGGTTCCCGTGCCAGACCAATTTTCCAAATCATGAGTCACTTCTAGTGTGCTTTGGTGCTTGATCTTTCTCCAGCTAGTATTGAAAAGAAGACAGTTGGCATCCAATGGGGGAAAGAACAAAAAGCCCAAAAGAATCAGGCTTCCATTGGCAACTTTTTTAGAGGCCTTGAGCAGTTTCTTTTTGGCTTGTTCCTAACTTTATCTTTCCCAAGATAGGGCATGGTGTCTCTAGGGGCCAGCTGCAACTCCAGCTAGCTGTGGTGGCTGCACCACTGTGGCCTTCTCTGCAGGGAGCTGGGCAAGAGAACTGCCCCTGTGCCAAAGTGCTCCCTGCCTGAGATGGGTACAACACTGCTAGGTAACAGGAGAAGGACAAACAGAAACTTTATATTCTATTGAAGTACTCTGTGAAGCTTGCAACTTTTAAGTCTGCACTCTGTCTCCACAAAACAACAACAACAACAACAAAAAAAAATCCCCCTGTAGGCAGCTGGAGACTTGGATGTACTTGGAAAATTTGTCCATTGGTAAGACACTCCAGTGGCAAGTCTGTCACTTACAGGATAAATCAAAAATTTAAAAATAAATACAAGGGTGAAGCAGTTTTCTCTCTGGCCATGGGGCAGCACCATTGAGCTATTCACTGCTAAACCCAAAGCTAACCTGCCTCAGTTTTACAAGCGGTGGTTCTGCAGGCACAAGGTGCCTGTCATTTTACATTGACCATCCCAAGAGATTAGGTTTGCCAATTTAGTGGTGAGTCAGGCCATGCCAACCTCTCCTGGCCATTTCCCCCTCTATGACCTTTCTAACTGCTTGCATGAAAATGAGCATTTTATTGGCCATGCCCATATCATGTCCTTACCACGATGCCCCGGGGCCCCTGGTGAGTCCCGGTGGATGCAGCCTCTGCCAGGCTCTCAGCTGACCAGGGCAATCCTCAGCCAGCCCCACCACACAGCTCCCCAGGCATGAGCACAGAGAGTGGGACAGGCTCAGACTGCAAGCTGCAGAGTAGGAGATCCAAAAAATATTTACATGTTTGAGTGGGGAGCTCAATTTGAGCTCCTAGTGGTGTTTATTGTGTTTAGTACATGAAAAGATAGAAAGAAACAGACAAGTCAAATCTAATCTTGGACACCTATATTTGATTCTATTACCCACCTCTTGAAGACATTGAAGAATTGGAGAAGAGTGCATTTTGCTGCCAGACATTGTCTGGAAAACCTCAGATCATGGCCTACAGGACATCCACTTTCCTCCCAAGGAGCTCTCTGCATTGTTTTTGTGTACCTTTGCCAAGAAAATTCAGAACAGGGTGAAAAAATCCAGCTTGCATGGATGCCTTGCTGGCCCCCTGCAAGCCCATTGCTCTGAAGAACATACTTCCTACAGCAAAAATGATCTCAGGGAAAAGAATAGAAAAAGAATTATCTTATGAAAAGCTATTTCCATCTGCAGCTGCACGGTTGATGGGATGCACTCAATGGCAATCAAGGAAAACACTACCCTTAGCCTCTCAAGGAGGCTGCATGAACATCAGATTAAATTCTTCAGCTCCAAATGGCATTTACGTCAGGAAAAAGGGAAGCTTTCCAGAGCTTCTAGGGACACAGACTGTGCTGACATCCAATGACACTTATTTCCCTGTGCAACATTGCCAGGGGCAAATGCAAGAATTGCCCAATATTTACTGATGATGTATCTGATACACAATTTTTTTTTTTTTTTGCAGTGATTGATTTGGCTGCAGCAAGAGAAAGTATTGTGCTTTTGAGGAATACAGCAGGACTTCTCATGACAATGGGAAGTTGCTGGCAGATGTATGCTGGTAACTTGGAAGAAAACATGTCAGCCCCATTGGTGGAGGCAGGACAGAGAGGGGAAAATGTTACAGGAAAAACATGGAGTAAGTGGGAGATTTTACCCAGCCTGCCCACCATGCTGCAGCAAACCTTGTGCTCTGTAAGATGGAAAATTATCTGTAGTTCCAACAAACACCACAGGGCTGCTGACGTGCAGGCAAGTCCTACAGGAAGGAAAATGATAGTGACCTTGGAATATATTTTGGATGCCTTGGTCTGAGCTGGAGCAGCTGTGCTGCAGACAGCCCTGCACCACTGAGGACTAAGGGCCACCCTCAGGGATCAGCACTGCTCAGACTCTGCAGCCCTCTGGCAGCCTGACTGCATGGAGGTTTGCTGGGAGGTTTTGGAGGAAGGCAGATTTCTCATTTCTTTCATAATTCTAATAGTCAACAGACATGGTGTCCTCAGACCCCCCTCACTAAGGGCCAGCTGACAGACAGACAGCTCACACTTCCATTTCTGCTCATCTTCTGAGTATCTTGGTGAAAAGGAGTTCTCTGGGTGAGCTATTGGAACTGCCACAGCTCCAATAGTGCTGCTGGAATGTCCCAGGCACAGAGAGCAGTGGCAGCAAGTGGGCATCACTGAGTGTGACAGGGGCACCTCAACACCCCAACATGCAATTCTGCTGCAACTGTCTCTACTGAATTTGGGTTAACAGTGGTGGCAGTGGAGTCTGCCTGTTTTTGCACCTTCTGCCTCAGAGATTTATAAATGCAAGCTCACATTGTCCAGAGGGTTTGTAGGGCCAGTGGCTCCCAGCAAAAAACAGAGTAGGCAAGAGAGAAGTTTGGGAACTGCTCTCCTGTGCTTAGCAGGGAAGAGAGGTGCTTTTTTTTTTATAAGATTAATATGACACTATTAAGATTAATAGTTGTGATAGGATCTAAGACTGTAAGACTGCTTCCTCTCATCATGGAAATCTGAGCAGGATCCTCAGCTCCTCTGTTTCAAGGGAACTGAACGATGAGCAGCTCCTGTGACTTACCTCACCTGACTCCAGAGTTTATCAGGGGCCCTTGATGTCCCCTGGACTTGCTCCAGAAGCTGTTTCTTGGAGTCAGGAGCTGCACAGGCAGTGACAGATCATTCCTGCTTCTCCTCTACCAGAGCAGAAACACATCATGCTCAGGAGTGAGTGCTTGGGATCAGCTCAGGGCCCAAGCAGGGAAACACCACCAGCAGCCCCCAGGGATTCTGTGAGCTGGAATCTGTTGTAGGCAGTGAAGAGGATACACTGCAATCCCTTTGTGCCTCCAAAAGCCTTCAGTCCAGAGAATGGCTTAGGGAGAGCACACAGTGGGATGCTGGAGCTATTACTCAGGGTGAAGCATAATCCACCAAGGCCTCACAACTGAATCCAAGTCTTGTTTTGTTTGCTGATAATTCAAAACCCTGAGGTTAAAGCTTTTAAAACCCATTTAACAAGAGGAAGTGTTCGTGACTTGGGCTGATATAAGTGTTTCATACCCTCACTGTACCAAAAACATCTCCCAGAGCAATTTTCAGATCTTTGCCGAGTGAGGCAGGGGAATTCCCCTGTTAGTGAGTGCCAGGCTGCCAGAGAGCCCAGCTATGACAGAGCAGACTAAAGTATATCTGCATAATGAGTTTTTGGCTGTGTGACTCTCACTACACCAGGCAGAGGTGGTTTACCTAGAGCATCATGCTGTGTTTAAAGCAAAAGTTTACCTAGAGCATGCAACACCCCTCTCACTCGCCCTCAAAGCCAGCATGCCCTGGGGGGCAGCAAAGGCAGAGATTTAACCTCCAGCAGGTTTCTCACAGCTGAATTTGCTCTTCATTCACCCTTTTCTTCATTTTCTTTTGCAAATCATAGAGAGCTTCTCAGAGCTGGAAAATGTTTCTGCTAGGTTTTAGCTCAGTAGTGCCCTCCCCAGCCTCTGAACAAACACATGGAACACACAGCTCTCATCAGTGGGAAGTGGCCTCTTCACCTTCTGCTGTGTTAATCTTCCAGCATCATCTCACCTGTGTCTAAGAAGAGAAACAAAACAGAGAGCAGGGAAAGGAATATTGTATCTAACACAGGTTTCTTCTCTCATAGTCTTTTGTATTTACCCCAGTGTCACTTTGAGAAGAGCAGCCTGAACCAAACCCACCTCACTGGTGCAGGATGAACCTAATTTTGTGCTTTGTCCCCAGCTCTTCCCACCAAAACTGTACTTTGTACTACAAAAGCAATGACCATGGTGGAAGAGGAAGGTAAAATTTAGATGACAGAAAATGGGTGTGAGACAGACCAGCAGCAGGAATTTAAGTAGTAAATGGGGTGAGAGCAGATACTCACCTAAACAAAGCCATACATTGAAGGAAAAGAAGCATGGCTTCAGCAGCCCTTTAGAAATAAACATTACAGATCACAGCCTCACCCTGCACCAACCACAGCACCACATAGTGGATGTAATTCCTCTGTATAAAGTGTCTTGGATATACAGAAAACCAGACTGAAGCCCTGTTTTTCTGTTTAAATTAGCATCTGCTTCTCAGCTGGTCCATGTCAACCCTCACAGCCAAGAATGAGATACTGCAGCATCTGGGGACAGACATCTCAGCCAACCAAACACAAAACATCCAGTCTGGCAAACACAGATGAAAGCAGCCTGTGCCCCCAGCACACAGGTCCCTCCAGCCCTGTCTGCCAGGGGGAAAGGCACAGAATGCTGACATTTGGGGCTGTTGCAGAGGAGGAGCTGGCTGAGAAGTGCTCTACTCCCAGCTCCAAGCCTTGGCTCCAATCTCAGGCAAACATTTCTTAAGAAGGGATTTCTGCAGGCCATGGGTCACGTGCCTGCCAGGGAAAAACCACAGAGCAAACAAAAAGAGATCAGCTGATCTGTGCAGAGCCCTGGGAGAAAGCCACACAGCCAGCATGATTTATGCTTCCTCTTCCAGGATGTGCCCTGGAGAGGTGCTCCATGGGCACACGTTACAGCCTCCCCAGTGCCAGCTGGGCATGGCTGGCAAACTCCCCGGGCTCACCCAGTCCTGCCAGGGACAGCTGGTAGCTGTGGGGAGCAGGATCTGCTCCTTCCAGGAGAGCTGCCAGCAGCCATCCCCATGCCATGGGAGCTCAGGAGGGGCTGTGGAGGTCAGGGTTTCATTAAGGGGTGCCAGGAAAGAGGTCTGAATGCGTGATGCTCAGGAGGGAACATCAAAGAAAGCTGTGGAGAAGATTTCTCCCCTGTCCAGCTGAGGTGCAGATCCCTTCCCAGACCAGGTCTGAGCAGCTCCCAAGACATGGGTGCCTGTTTAGCACTGCTCCTTCTCTCTCCTGCCATGGCCAGCCTGGGAAGCAGCCCAGCCTCTCTGGGGCCTGGGCACCAGGGCAGGAGCAGAGGTGGTTTGCCAGCGGCTTCCTACTAAGGACTCCACTCTGCTGATAACCCACCTGATCCCTGCAAACAAGACAGTAAGGCACAAAGGGTGCTCTCTGTGTCTTAGGGATGCACTTGAGAGTTGTTCTTGGTCAGCTGAGGAGCTATAAAGGAGCCTCACAAGATTCAGGACTCACAAGATTGATCATATATAGTATATATAGTATTCTTGTTCTGCTAGTGCTTGCAAAAACAATAGGATGATATACTCACTTCCAAATTTAGGAATGCCAGTATCCTTCACATTGTTTATAATTATTTTTTCCTAGAACATAAATCCTTTGGGCCAGCTCTAATGTGAATGTGATGGCAATGTGGATGGGATGTATTGCATTAATGCTGTAAGGCCGTCTGGCCTTGGGTTTCTTTCCAGCCACCCCAGAAAAGACCACAGGGCCACCTGCAGCTCTCTGATCCACAGCACAGGAATCACTTGTGGCACTGGAGACTTAAATACACAGTTATTTTCCAGTGTGAGTTTAACAATAAGGATGCACAGCTCACCCAGTCAAGTGTGTTTCCCTTTGCACTTTGGAAAAGAGGACAGAACAGCAAGTCAGGGGACCAGAGATTGTTAAAAATTAGAACAATATCCCACACATGCAATACAAGAAGTACAAAGCAAACCAAAAGCAATGGCCAGGCAAATCATTGCTGCTTTGGTGCTCTAGTGGTACCACATGAGAATTGCCACCCCCCTTGCACTGAAGCAGGAGGGGTTCACCTTTCTCATCTGGCTGCCCTCTGTCAAGCAGGAATATTGTTTTATCTGGCATCCAGTGCACACCTGAAAGCACTGTGGGCTTGCCATGCAAGCCTTGAACCAACCTGCTCAGATTCTGCCAGTCCAAGTTTGTCTGGAGGCCACAGTGGGTCCTGGCAGCTTCCAGGGCTGTTGGAGCAGCCCCAGCTTTGTACCTGACCAGGTGTGGTCCTGTCCCACCACGGGAGCCAAGGAAAAACAACTCAGCTTGAGCTCTCAGAGCACGTTCAGCAGGAACCCACGATGGGCTCACATCCCACCTGGGCCCGTGTGTGCCACCCCTGGGCCAGGCAAGCCCAGAGCCAGCGCTGGTGTCCAGGAAAGCATCCCTGGGCTTCTCCTGCTTGGATCACCACTGAGCAGCACACCCTGAGCAGGACCCGGCGCTGTGGGACAGATCCTGCAGGAGATCCTGCACCCCCATCTAGTGGCCTCAGCGGTCCCTGTGGCACCAAAGGCAGGAGGGAAAACCCTGAGAGGACATCCAGGGCTCCGGCTGCACAACGGGGGTGTCACTGAGTGACAGGGTACAGCACAGCAGCTGGGACTCCCTCCTGTCACCCTGGCTGTGCTTCATCTCACCAGCTCCAGGTGGCTGTGCTCTAAGAGATCCTGCCACGTTCTCTGCAGTCTACTGATTGGAACTGAAAATTTTCAGGTTTGATTAATTTCATCCTAAAGCAGACATACTAAAAAGTGTTGAGAATCAGTTTAGAGAGGCCCCTCTCTTTCCCTTGACTATTGGAGGATGAGTAATTAATTGAAATGTCATGGTGGACATCTGTAACTGAGAAGCAGATCCTATTTTCTTTATCTTATGATGTCTTATTGAATCAATTTAAATACAAATCTTGCTTCTCACAGATATCACAAGAGGTTTGAGATTGCCTGTTTAAGTAACACTCTAACAGTGCTGTCAGAGTTGTGTATGAACATATTCAGCAGAACATCATTCCCCGTCCCCTGCAAAATAAACTCACTTCGGGTTTATGCCCTTTCAAAGTCCCTAGTGTCTGGTTTTGAACACTCAGCCCCTGCCACACACAAACACTCAGATGAGTGAAATTTTACAGGCAAGGATGACTGTGGAATTGAAATACTTCTCTTTGCATCCCATTACCTCCAAGCAGCACTGAGATTCTTGTAAGGGAAGAATAAAACTTCCCAGAGAGTTCACCAGCTTTGTTCCTCCTCTACTGCAGCACTGAATCCCTGCCCAAGGGACCTCCTTGACTGAGTGAAACAGCAGTGCTGTCTCAGAGACAAAGGCACTCTCAGGGGCAGTCAAAAGCCCTGATCTGAGGGGCAGGGGGGATGAGGGGTGCCCTAGAGGTCCCTTCCTCACTGAGTCTGCTGGTGATCAGTGCTGACACCCAGGACTAGGGCAATGGCCAACACAAGATCTGAGACACCAGAAGGGGCAACGGGCTGGGCCTGCACCTGGGACACGAGGAAGGTGCTGGTAAGCAGGGTCTGTTTCCATCTATTCTGTCCAGGCACCAGGTGAGGAGAAGAAATGGGAATAGTTTTGGAAGAGCAGGGTCAAGGAAGGCAGTAAGGCAAAAGAAGTTGTGGCAACCTTGCCTGCAGAGCCTGGGGAGAATCCCAGCAGCCCTGCCCTGCAGCTCCCATGTGCAGGGAGCCAGGGAAGTGCCCCACTCTCCTCCCTGCTGGCCCCAGGCAGCTGCAGGGGGTCCAGGCACATGTGGCTGCATGGTGGCTCATAGGGTTTTCAGCTCTGAAGGAGCACAACAGAAAACAACAGCTCTCCTTCACAGCAGGAATTGCTTAGACAGGAGAAACATGCAGAGAAAATGAATTACTGGATAGCTCAGTTAAGAGAGCATCATTCAGCTTTGGGAGCCCAGTGGGCAAAACCAGTTCTGATTTTTCTCCTTTAGGCTGCCCACGGCCCCCTGGCTCTTGCTTTACATGGACTCTGTCAGGTCCCACCACAAGAGCTGAGCAGGCCCTCGAACACCAGAGCACTGGGCCCTTTCCAGCCCAGGAAGATGGGTCCTGTCTCTCCATGAGATTTTCTTACCTTTCTCCTGTTAATGAGACTGATACTATCTGCCCAGGCCTGCCAGTATCTTCATCCCCTCTCCTGTAGTCACAACTTCTAAATAAAGCAAAAGCATCAGCCATCTCTGACACCAAAATAGCTTGGGCACCAGCTACTCTTTGGTGAGACTCTGTGCTAAGTCCTCTCAGAGGGCTCCACAAACTGCTCCCTATGAGGGCTCTTTGCTCACTGTTCCCTCTTCCTGCATCTTTGACAGAAATTATACCAAGGAATGATGATATTTAACAAAGGACGCTGAGGCCCAGGTCTCTAGTGGGAAAATGAGCCTGGACTGGTGGGGAGGGTGCCAGAGCAGCCATCACACATCCTCTCTGGTGGTGAGGCTCTCTGGGTGGCTCGTCCTCATCAGCTGTGCTGGTGCAGGTGTTTAGGACACTGCTGCAAACCTGGTCAGGCAGACAGTCCAGGTTTTTCCAAAATCTCCTCCTAACAACCACCAATTATTTTACTGATTCAGTTTCATCAGTGCTATTAATGGGATGCAGAAGCACAGCCAGAATCTCTTTCAGGGGGCCCTACCACAAGAGGAGACATAGCACAGAGCTGTTCTCACAACACTGGGTGCAGCAGGAGGCAAAGCATTTGCATCTCCAGACACCACAGATGAGTCTGTCTATTTTTAAAGTTGCTTTTCTCAGCTGTGATCCTCTCTAGTCATAGGCTCTCATGGCTGCCAAAAAGATAGCTTCTATGGAGAATGAGAAGTAGGAATTCTAGCTGAGCTGAAATGCAGAAAGACTTGCCAAAGAAAGCAAAACACAAGGCGTTTTGGGTAGCCCTCCCCTTTTTTTGTGCATCATTTGTATTTTTATCAAGTATGTCTTTCTTCACCTTTAATTCATAAAACTCATTTCTTGTATTCCCATCATTAGATTTCTCTACACAAACATGATGACTACAGTTTTAGTTTCCACCTCCAGAGAAATATATGGTTACATTTATCCAAAGTATCTTTCTTAGTCAATTAAATTTACAAATTCTTACCTTTGGTACATAATGGTAATCCTGTGCACTGCTGTCATCTCTACTAAAACTTACTAATTTGCCTGTAAGAGTCCATATCCAGGTAGTACTTTTCTTATGGCCTCAAGCAAACAATAAAAAGTGTACTTTCTTTTGACAGCTTTAGGACAGAACAGTGCAACTGTGACAGAGGTTAAGGATGATGAATGAATTTAGTAAAGAAAGTCAGACACCACCCAGACCCCACACTTGTAGAGAGAATTTGCTCTCAGCACTAAGCAGACTGATGTCATCCAGGGCATGTTTTTGGTTAAGATTCAGCACAGCAACATTTTCAAACCAGTAAAAAGCCAATTTCTGTTTTCACCATTTCAACCTTCCTTACACCTAGCCCAGGCTGCTGGTGAGCCTTTTGTTTAATCAAGACTTCCACATTAGTTTTGCAGGCAAACCTACTAACCCCAGGCAACTTTGTGGTTCAAAGTAACAGCTTTGCACAAAACCAGTAAATCCAATAATGGTAAATCAGAGTGGCTCAAATGGAGTAGCAGAAAAAAAATAAGGATTGAAATTAAAGGCATGTGTAATTTGTTCACAGGTTAGGAGGGCTGGTTTCTATCCTCAAGATTAACCCCTTAGGATCCTGTTTTATTTTAGGAATCCAGAACAATTGATTCATGATGACTCTGCAATCTTTTCTTCCACAGATCATATCCAGAATCTTATCCATACAGGAATACAGTGATTTTGTCTTAAAACTTCCTCCATTCCTCAGTACCCACTTGAGCTTTGGAATAATTTATTTACCATTTAATGACAGTAGCCCAAGAGGCAGAAGGAAATGTTGCCTTCAGTCAGCCCTGCTAACCCAGCTGGGAAGATGCTTTATCTCCAAGCACCACCCACTGTCAGTCCTTACACCATATTCCTCCAGCAGCACCCATTTCCTGCACCTATCATGGGGGCTGGCAGGGCTCACACATTCTCCTGCTATCCAGGTGAGCTTCTCACACAGACCTCTGAGAAGGTGAAACTGCACAGAGAATGGCAGAAAGAGGATGGGAATCACACTGACGTTCAGGTGTCTCACACAGCTGTGTCACACAGCTAGCTGCCTTACCACACATGGGTCCTGTCCCCCCATCAGCCCTGCCCCAGCACACTGCTGCAGCAAGGGAGAAAACAGGCTCAGGGAACTTCTTTGGCTCTTTGGCAGGAGGAGTGACAGGAGAGAACAGCCCAGCTTCTAACTATTTTTTCTATCAAAAATAATTTTGTTGTCTTTCAGCCCCAGACAGAGCAGAGGTGAAAACTGACCTGATGTGCTTACTTTTGCCTGTGCTTTTTTTTTTTTCCCCCTATTTTCTTCATTCCAGACACAAGGGATGCTGTCCCATGTTTCCCAATCAAGCTATTTCTCTCGTGGGTAGGATTTCTGAGTATTTCTGAAGATAGCATCAGAAACATATGCTGCAGACAGACAGGAGATAAAGGCTAAGCAAGTACTGGAAGCCCAGTTTTAACACAACCCCCTCACCAAACACACAATGTTATGCTGTAAGAAAAGCAGATTTCAAAGATTTCCTATTGACTTAAGCTAAGATATGTTAGCAGGAGAAGAAAATTATTGTATACACCAGGCGAGACTGAGTGAAAAAGAGAGCTGAAAATGGTTTTACAGTAATTTTTCATTTAACTCTTCTCAATTTCTTAAATCTTGTATCAGTTTCCTACCTCATTTTATGTAAAATTTTGTTTTCAAAACAGGGTTTACAGTTCCTCAGCAAAACCCCACATGTACACAATTGCAGTTAGGTTCACCAGGACACTGGTGATGCGTCTTCCACCATCAGTTTGGTTTTGTTCCTGGATGTGGTTTATCTGTTAAACCACTGCTGTCACTCACTCAGCCCGAGCGTGCCTGCAGCAGCTGGGCCCCAGCAGCTTCTCGGAAGCGCACGCCTGGGCTCTGCTAGAGACACCCACCCAGCAGTGAGAGTCACCTTCAACATGAGCTGAGTGACACACCCTGAGTGCCAGCCAGCAGCTTTCCGTCCTGGGGGCACTGCCCAGGCCTCCTTGGAACACTCCCCAGGAGAACCAGTGTGTGCAGCTTGTCCCACATCCCAGAGCCAGAGTTCCGTGCACATGATTGTCCTGGGAGGACTGGTAAGCTCCAGGAGTAGGAACAGCAGAGACCTCAGCACGACCAAGGCTTTGCCACAGGACAAGGGTGGTGGTTCCATAGGTCTATGAGCCAATCCATAGGCATGCAGGGAGCTGTGGGCTCAGCTCATTCCTCCTGTGTCCTGGTTCAGGGCAAATTTGGGACAGAACCCCCAAAGGGCTCCTCTAGGAAAGCAGATTCAATCGTCTCCTCCCCCCAACCTGTCCGGGAGAAAATATCTCCTTGGAGAAAAGGGGAAAAAACTGTTTATTAAACAATAAAACCTAAACAATATTAATCAATAAAAGCCCTTACTGGTCCAAAAGAGATGACAAACTGAGGAAGTCCCCCCCTGGGTTGCAGTTCAGCTCACTCAGTCTCTGATCAGTCCCTCCAGTGCTGGAAATGTCACAGGCCAGGTGGGCCACAGGTGTGAGCTGCCAGTGCTCTTCTGGTGTTCAGTCCAGAGCAAGTTTCAAGAGGTCCAAAGAAAAGGGAAAAAGAAAAAAAAAACCCCACAGTCCAGGGAACTTCTTTGCCTCAGGCAGCTAAACTAACTAAAAACAAAGGAGGGCTCTGTCCTGCTCTCTGTCCATCCGCAGACAACGCAGTCCAGGAGCAGGAATGTGGAGGAGTGAGAGCAGTGTCTGAAAACAAACTGCTGCTTCTTCTCTCCCCCCCTTCACTCTCTGGAACAGGTCTTAAAGGTGCAAAACTTATTATTCAGCATAAACAGAACAAGACAATTGGGGATAAAAGCATCATATAATCAACCCAGGACACCCTGTCCTTTCAACATGGCCTCAGCTCAGCTTACTGTGCAGTAACACAAAGAACCAGTTCAAGATGCTGACCTATCTGAGCAAGCTTTATTTGCTAAGGCAGTTCATGGCTGCCTCAGATGCCCAGTCTGGTTCACTGCAGAGTCCCATGGGTGCAATGCTGACAAGAAAAGGGGTGGGTGGGGATGGGATGAGGAGCAAGGGTGGGACTTGGCAGGTTCCACTCACAAGGATCTCCATCCACGGCCCCCACCCTCAGCAGATGATGTGCCAAGAGGCATGCTGGGGGCCACTGTGAACTTAAAAAGACTCCAAACATGGACACAGTTCTCAGAAATAAACCATTTCTTTTAATTGGCAAGTAGAACACACATTACAGGTCATTAGTATTTTATAAACAATATTAAGTTACAAATACATGTTAAAAATTGCAGTTCATGGCAGCTAAAAGCTTGGAGTCCTAAATGCATCTTTGCAATGCTTCATTACTTCCCTTTCCCCAGTCTGCTGGGTGAAGATGAATAAAAGATCATCTATCATCTACTAGAAGGTGGTCTACTATATATTCAAACAAAACCAAAACTTAATTCCTAAGAACATCACTAACAAACAGAGGCATTCAAAGTACTTTAGCCATCTTAAATCATGTCAGATGCAATGAGGACACAGTTAAGAATTATTCTTTAACACTTGAAGCAAAGACAGACATCTTCACATTAAACTGATCAATGCTTTCTGATCCAACTCAGCTTAAAACCTGTACTAGCTTCTACCCCACAGAGGCCTAAAGTCCATCATGCAGGCTTCCAAGCCATCAAAGCTAGATGTTTGTGTATCAGACCCTTACACAGAGAAAAATTATGGTGTACAGCTAAACAGCATACATAAATATGCATTGAATATTTAGAAGATCTTTATTCCTCTCCTTTTGTTGGTATTAGTGAGATACACAGCTCATTCCATTTTTACTATACTCATAGTATTACCAAGTTATCATTATGCATGTTAATATACTAAATATCATTTAACAAGTCTCTTTTAAAAAGTATTTAAAAACATTTTTGGAAAAGTAGAAATCTATTTTCCAGAAAAGCAAGTGGTACTAGGATAGCATGGACTCCAGTGCATAAACATCCTTTCAGAGAAAACCCATCCTGACGGCTTTTGTGCCTGGGAATCAGCATGTCTCAGCTGCCAGATTCATATTCTATTTGTCCTTCTCACTGTGCGGATAAAAGGTCATCAAAATCAGCTTACCTTGCCTTTCAGTTGGCAGACTTTCAAAGATTACCATTCACTGGACTGTGTAAGAGACACGTAGCTCTGACATGAGTTCATCTCTTTCTTACTCATATTTATGA
Organism: Emberiza elegans; assembly: GCA_024865655.1. Lineage (NCBI taxonomy): Eukaryota > Metazoa > Chordata > Aves > Passeriformes > Fringillidae > Emberiza > Emberiza elegans. The sequence continues at coordinate 60,055,664 of JALJVW010003023.1, read as the reverse complement.
GAGTCAGTTTTATTACACTGCTGAGATTGCATCTTCAAATCCAAAGTCTGTTGAATGTGCCTGGAGAAATGACTTCGTATCTCAAAAATATCAAGAGTACCATTCAGATTTGAATTTCTATTAAAAACTGTGCACAGTTAGCAAAAATTACACTGCTGTAAAAACAAAAGGCCTGCTCCTTGGCCTGCTCAGAATACATGCTACAAAGTAGAGGATTACACCAGGGGGATTTTTCTCTGCTTCTTTTCTAAATGCAGGCATTAAAAGTGAAGTGTTACTAAGCTTTTCCTAAGAGAGCACGCAGGGGATGTGGCATAATATACATTAATCAGGAACAAAAAACAGTAACAAACAAACTTTCTAGAAAATGCTGCATATTAGCAGCATGCTTGGTTTCCAAAACACAAGGAATTGCATGGGAGTTGTCAAGATGAAGTCCACACACCTCGATCATTGAACTGATCACTAGATTCCAAGAAACCAAAGCAAATTTAAAAATACACATGACAACTGCCTAGAAGGCAGGGTTTTATCATCTGTCAATAACCAGATGAATAAAGTGCATAGCAACTATTATAACAGTTTCTTGAAAAGAGAATACATTTACCAAGTCTCAAAGTTTGTAAGCTTGACACTTATCCATACATTTTGCTACATGTGTGGCTTCCCTTTTGTTTTGCTATTTAGCATCACTAATCAACTCTTCAGCACTGTCCTGTGATTTCCTTTGCACTTCATATGGAATGTGCTGAGATCTCTGACTGTTGTCTGATGTATGTCTGGAAGCTCTTGTCACCAATGGGATGCTCTCTGAAAGAAAAGAAAAAAACAGCTTTACTCATAGAGCCATCTGTCAGGACATGAAAATGTCAGAACAGAAGGTGGAACACACAAGAACTTCTTCCCTAAATTTGATTTTCAGAGTTGTAATTGTAATGTTAATACTGCATTTTACTTGAGCTAGAACTGACTGAATTGATCCTCTCTTTTGTCAGCCATATGCAGAATGCTTTATGTGTACACAAAATACAGTCATGTGGCTGTGTCAATTACTCTTTCCATTTTTAAACCAACACTCCAAGATAAGCTGGTAAACACATCTATCTCCTGCTATTAACTACTGCTCAGTTCACCAGCATGGGCTCAAAATTTAAAACCAACAATGTAACAAACCCACATTTAAATTTTATGAATGAAACTGCATTAAAAACAAGCATGAAAAAATTCACTTCAGTGCTTTAAAATATTGTGATATAAATCCTAAGTCACAGTGCTACTCTGTATGTATTTGCAGGACAGTTTTTGGACAAAATACAGTGAAACCCAGAGCATAAGCAAGGGAAATACCATCTTCCAGGACTGTTCCCCTGTTTGTACAACCCATTGCACTTACTGGCTTCCATACTTTGTCTTCTTAAATTTATCTCTCTTATATTGAGCGTGCTCCTGCTCTAAATTTCCAACACCTTCAATAATCAGCTTTAGTGTTTTATACGTCTCCTTAGGGTCATCGATGATGAATGTAGAATACTCTTCCTCTTCAGGTCCATCATATACAGATTTGCTCCCACAGGCCTCTGGAGAAAAAAAATGAAGTACAGGAATAGATATGAGGCAGGAGGGAAAAAGGAAGACAAGCAGACTAAAAATATTCAGTCTGGGCTTCATACAGTTTCTTGGTTTGCGTCTGTATGGCCACCACAGAACTGTGGCTGACATCAACAGCAGAAATTGTGCTGGGCAGTTGGGAGGCACAGAGCGTGTCCCATGCTTGTTCCCTCCTCCTCATCTTGTACAGAAAGGGCAGCAAGCCTGGCAGCTGCTCCTGGCTTGGTGGGAAGCTGTCCTTTGCTGCCCAGGCAAGGCTTTAATCTCAACTGCCACTATCTGCACCCCATGCACACATTTTGGAAACTCCTACACAGGCCTGCCTCTGCCACTGTGCTGCAGGGCTGGCCTGCACAAAGTCAAGTATTCACTTGTGGGGACAGGTTCCACCCCCAGGTAGCAAGTACAGGCTGAATTTGAAAACATTACAGGCTGAAGTAGTCATGTTTTACCACATTACCCCTAAAAGATTCATACAATAAGCACAGGCAGAGTATGCCATAACTACTGCCTGGCTGCCTGCTTTATGACATATCCAAAGGGGCAAATCCTTCTATACCTTCTGATCTTAGCAGGGAAGCCTTCCTCACTAAGAGAACTGGACACTGACCACACATGTCCACAACACATTTCCCACGTGATCTTGTGATCTACTCCTGCACTGTAGCAGAGCGTATTAGAAGGGGAAAGGGAAGGGAAAGAGTATTTTACTTTGTCTCTCCTTCTAGCTTTACTGCTGTCCCAGTCTCAGCTTTCAAATTCCCTTCCCCTTGCTGCACTGTCTGTGCCAGACCTGCGTCCTTTTCCCCAGCACTGACACTCGATGCTGGCTCTGGCAGCAAGGATTCGGAACAGGGGAAAGCTGGGCACCAGTTCAGACAGCTCGGAAGTGGTGAGGATCTTGAGTTTGCAATTGCACAGCAGCCAGGAACAGATTAAAGTGCTTTCCAGTCTGTGTGTTTGACACCACTGGCTTATCTCATATTATAAAATAAAGTCCTATTTAAAGATCAGTGCCACAGTGAAGGCTTCCCCGCCACTCCCTGTGCTAAACTGAGATTTCAAGTCTGGCACTGTGTACACCGGATACTTCTCTTGGCATGCCTACTAGTACCAACTTCCTCTGCTGTCTCTTCTTTCTTTTATCCTTTCCATCACATCTCTGCTTCCCTCAGCTCCTGAAAGTTTCCCAGCCAAAGCTCCACTTTTCAACATTTCACAGGTATCCACAGGTCATCCTCGATGGGTAATTCTAAAAGAGCCTTTCCAAAGAAACCATTTGTATCCAGCCTGTTCTTAGGCTCTGAATCAGGGAATATGTGTGCACATGACTTCTGGTAACACAAAACCATATTCCACTGAAACCGCAACTTTGCTGGTGCAAGCTCTTGTCAGGATCAGTAAACCTCTGGTTCAGTGCTGGCTCTGATTTGTCAATTCAGAGCCTCCAAGCAACACCCTGTGCCTATGCTATTTTAGGATGATGTGGTTAAGACCGTATTTCAAACAACTGTTAGTACGCAAAGAACTTTTTACAGACCATGAGACTGCACCAAAAATAATACACACAACTGCCTCAAGACAGCAGAAGGGGAAACAAGTGGAATAAAGGTCATTGTGTTCTAGGATGTGATTTGCAAGGCTGGTTGAGCCATAACATCCAACTTCTCACAAGCATTTTTGCCTTGTTAAGTGAATTGGAGATGTAAAGATCTTTAATCCTCACCTTGCATTTTTTCCAATTTTGGCATATACAGGTTGAAAAGAGAGTAGATGCGCTCAGTTTCTCGATCTCCATCTATATCCAGTTGTATATTTGCTGGCAGGCCTCTGTAAGGCATCAGGAAGAGAGATAAAAGTTATATGCTAAACAGTGTATTATGGCACATAAAGCACTTAACAAGGAAAACAAAGTGAGTTCTCATGAAAGCAAACAGATTGTGTGTAACAGAGCTCAAAACCTTCCATTTTTTCCCAAAAGAAGAGAAGTGAGAAGTTCAAACTTACTTACGCCTCATTTATCCAGCATCCTTTCACTGACTTGAAAGAGACTATCAGTATCCAGCCATTATGGTGAATTAGACAGCTACAACCAGATGGAGGAGCCAAAGCACTGAACTTCCAACTACCCAGGTCTTACATCTTAGTCTAACTACCACTACAGTCTTGTGACTTCTCTCGGTTTAGATGAAAATTGCTTCCTATAAACCAGACAGTACATCTTTGTTTAAGAGAGAGCATGAGCAGCCCACTGAAAAGATCAGTTTAGAATTAAATCTATCAGCAGATGAGTGCTTCAGGAATTTATAAACAGGATATTGAAGGAATTTCAGACATTTTTATTAATGACAGATGATCAAAACCAAAGTATTTTTAATCCCACAGTCACCTCCTATCACCACCTCTAGCTCTAAAAAGTCAACATTTTGATCCAGACGTGCAGAATCAGGAATACCAACAGATGGCCTTTGAATACCTGTACACCTGGCAAATCTCGGTTAGCTGTGCCCCTGCAAGTCACCTTGGCATGGCACATTAAACCCTTACCCTGTGCAGGGTGTGCAGCCAGGGGTGTTGTCTGCAGTAGCTTTACAGCAGAGCCAGTGGCCATTGAGATAGGCTGAGGGATGGTAGACTGTCAGGCGTTTCTTGTTGCACTGGCTGACTTTGGTGAGGATATCGATCCAGTCCTTGGCCTCCACACAATTATTTGCTTGGATATACAGGACTCTTCTTTCAGGCTGGATCACCTGGAACATCTGCAAATAAACCAGAGAATAAAGCACCAGAATGAGCCAGTGAACCTAGGACTAGAATCAGAGTGAAGATTTATTGCAGGAAAAACACAGCTTACTAAAAGAATGGACCAATAAATACATTTCAACACAAAACCAAGCAGCAAATGTGCCCTTAAAAGAACAAGACCTTTCACCTGGTACAAGGAATAAGATACCATTCCTGTAGGAGATGATTTACAAATAGCTAATATCAACTTGCTGCTTGGGTCTCAACAAGATTTGTTATCAGCCTCGGGGAAGCAATTTTAGTAATGCTGCAACTCCAAGTTTTGGAAGGCTGACAGAGGAACCCAGTGCTGGCCTGAAAGGAAACACTCATCAGCAGGAGGCAGAAAAGAGAAAAATGAGAGTTTGGATCCAGCCTTAGTGACAGCTTTGCCTTAGTACTGCCATTTCTCTAGTCCTTTTAGTACCTGTTTCAGCATGACCATTGCCTTTTAGTAACTTCCATGCTTCTGCACCCAACTACAGCTGCTATTAGAAGATCACAGAAATACTTTCTCTTTGATTGACATCAGGTGGTTTAAATAATTACACATTAATTCTGTGTTACAGCTTGACCACCGAAAATCTTAACTAAAGCTCTCCTGCCTGTTCAAAACAGCTTGCAACCTAGAAGGGGATTTGCTTTCCTCCTCTTGAAGAAGGAACATTTTGATGCACAGCTTTATTGCTTTATTACACTGATCACACACTGAAGATTACCAAGCTCAAGTTAGTGATCCTGGCTGCAAATTTTGGAAAGGTAAATTCTCTTCACTTCCTCTAGCTTCTGCAAATACTTAGTTTTAATGCATTTTCTTCTCTCTTTCAGGTATGCCTAAATTATCTTTCTCCCCTCTACTACTTCACTTGATTATTCAAATCATTGGACATTACATTGCCATATGGAATACGATTTTATAAACAGCTGGTTTCATTGTGCTGTTTTAAAAAGAAAACCAGAGAGGTGCATTCACACACACCAAAAAAACCCAAACAAACAACAAAAACCATACAAACAAACCAAACAGTAAGAACAAACCAGACTCAACAAAATTGAAATTTGCCTTCGTTACACAGACCTGAAATACTGGCTTGAATTCTGCACCTAACTGGTTGGGAGAATCTTGCAGACTGGTACCAAACACTGTCCTTTCTTCCTCTGTGACACTTTTAAATGTGCATCATGCCAAATAGCAAAGGGAAAACTCAAAGAAACATTTCCCTGGATTTAGCAGGGAAGCACTACTGGTATCAGACAATTGGTCTGATATTGGTCCCTAATGGTACCAGACAATGATTAGAAAGGCACAATGCACCATGGCAGTGGAGCAGCTGCTTGGTGTGATCAGTCCAACAGTGCCAAGTACACACCAGAGTCCTTTCAATAAAACTCTTCAGGGCATAACTGGCAATTTGAGTTTGGGATGGAAGGAAGAAAAAGGAAGACAGGAGCATGCAGTTCAACCCTCTATTAACACAGAGCTGCAAGGAAAAGAATTTCAATGTCCTGCTGGGCTAAATGGAGCCTCCTGCACTGCAACAAGGAACAGATTTAAGGAGTATGGCTTTGTGTATGGGGATACCAACCAAAGTGATCCAACATATGGCAACAGTTACTGAGGAGCCCACAACTAAGCCAAGAATTTCAAGTGGCTGCAAGACCTTTACACTACCAAAACCACCAGTTGTCTCTCAAACAACACAGAAGACCCAAACAGTACTTAAAGCCATCCCCACATTCCCCAAACTTTGCTTAAGTACAATGAAGGCTACTGGCCTTACTGCCAGATAGGCAGGTTTAACATGAGTGAGAAAGAAACACTTGGTGCAATTCAGAGCACAGATACACTGAGAGTATTTATACAAAATGTGAATTTTTATCCCACAAGCATCCACCAGGGAATATCCATTGCAAATACATCTGCTGTGTTCTGATGATTCTGATCTTGCTGCAGTAATCTATTTATGTATGGCAAGAAAAATAGGAATTTATTAGCACAAGGAGGTGGTAACATTATTTTCTACTGTTAATGGAAAGACTGAACCTTACTTTCTGGAATGGATGTAGTCACTTTGATTTCCCAAGTAAAACTGATTTTAAGCAACCAAAACTGCACCGGGTTTTTGATGTTAACAATAAAGGTATACTTTTCTGATAATGAATTTTCACAATGCAGACATTTTTTGGATGCTCAGTCTAGCTCAGTTCACTCAGCCTCTAAGTTACAAAATTATAGCTCACTCCTCTCTACAGACAATGAGAGTTTTATCTCAACTGTGTGGCTGCTTTCAGTTCAAACAAGTTAGTTTGCAGAGTGCAGTTCATCACATGTTATAGATGCCTTCTGATAGCCTAAATTATTTTGCAGCTTGGTTGGTTTTTGCCTGGGTAGTAGAGTTATAAACACCAGAACAAACTACAGTACAACTGAGATGCATTCTAGAAGCAGGTGGAACTGAATCTGCACTCCACATTTTAGCAGAGAGAGAGAGAGAGATGTTACCAAAATAATACCTAAAACTGGGAAATACTGAAGAGCCTAGAATTGTATTTCAGTTTTAACATAGAGCTGTTTGAGGAACCTAATATCTAGGGCAGGATTGAGCACTGCCCTGCATGGTGCTCACAAGCAGCATAGATGGCAGGAAGGACTTAAAGGCAGAAAAAGATAAAAGTCACAACCATTTATATCTGTAAGTCTGTGGTAGATGTGTGTTTGGAACTGGAAAAAAAATGAGCTCTTTTTTTGTTTAATTTTAAATACAAATTTTAAAGGACTGGACTCAGCTTTACAGGCAGAGGTGTATGAAAAAGGCTCCCAACATCAGCCAAACTGATCAAGTCTGTTCTTACACAATACAGAGGTTGGCAGTAGTACTCCATGCATGAGAAATACAGCTGTATTTTATTCCCTAATGTGGCAACCAAAATGGTAAACCATACCAGCACAGCACAGATGTTGTTTTGGTACATAACCTAACCCAAATTTAATATAAATATACAAATCCATATAGATATATATATGTACTTTCATAAACCAATAAAGAAACCTAATAGCTAATAAAGAAGTAGTGATCCTTCACAGTTATAAGCAGCAAGTTCCTCCTCACCAGAGAGGCCTGGCAGAAAGGGCAGGGGCTCGATCATCTTACCTGTGTGTGACCTTACAGAGCTGGCAGCTGATCAGCAGTGCTCAGTACTGAGTGTGCTGCAGATCACGAAACCCAAAGACTGCTGACTGGGCTGTTAAGAATCTGAATGGGCTGTACTTTTGGAAACTCCTGCTACTATATACAGAACAAGCAGCTGTGGTTGTACATCTTTCAACAGAAATCCAATCCAGGTTACAGAAGGGAAAAAGGCGATTAGGCTGCTGGATCTGGAGCAGCCTAACAAATACATTAATGAAGATGACCCACTTACATTTTTCATTTTAAAGGATTCCTCCTCTAGTCTTTCCACTGCCAGAATGTTTTCAATTGGAATGCTACACAGAGGGTGATCACCTGCAGAACACAGACACACAGATAATGAGCCACTTACTCACAACTCATCTTCACCTTTTGCCCATTTTCTAAGGGCTAATTCAGTTTCTTTGAAGATCATTTTGACTGCATAAGAAAAGAGGGAAAATCTTTCACTCAGCAGGGATTTGCTAGCACGGTCCTTAAGTATTATCTTAAGCACATTTCTCTTTTCAGCTGTACTACCTTACACTAGCAAACCTCTTAGAAACTGATTACTGCAGCGGGACACGGTACATTTACTGCAAAGGTGACAATGAAATAAATCATTCCTGTCAGCTGAACTGAACTAGTGGTGATGCAAGATCTCAAAGCTGAGTGTGAAATAATGACTGGCATGACCTGAACATACTTCCTTATCTTTCTTCCTCCCTATTTACTCTCATGATGGAAGGAAGTGGTATTTATTGTGTGCTACTGAACAGACAGGAACAATTTGCAAATAAGTAAAATCCTTGCTATTGGGCAACATTAAGTGAACACATTTTTTTGAAGTTCAAAGATTGCAGATGAATTCCTGTCTACTGTATCCAGTTGTGCCAACACTATACAGAATTTATGAGCACATGCTGACATGCTTATGAAAATGTTCAATACAAACCCAAATTCCAGCTTGAGGTTTGTATGTTTTGTTTCCTAGGACAATCTAGGTAACTGTGAAACCTACAGATGATGTTAGTAACTGATATTAGACAAATATTATCAAATACTTTGCTAACTTACAGGGTATTGTGCTATCCAAGAAACTTCTCTAACTGTCAATACAGACACTAAAAGAAGAGCAAGAACATACAGGCTGACAGACATGCCTGCACTGTCTTCTACAGTTTCACATCTGGATCTCAATCTTCTACTCCTACACAGTCCTTATGTTTATAATCTTTGCTTCAATGTATCAAAACAAGACTGGCAAACTTTTGTTACCTTTGCTTTTCTGGTAAGTAAACTCATGGTTTGTCAGGCGAAACCATCTCTTCTTGAAGTTTTTCATACCAAATCGTTTTCTTCCTTGTGCTCTCTTGATCATGAACCTAGTAAACAGGGCACCAATTGTTACAATACATGCTTATGTATGTAGATTCATACATAAATGTGTATACATACAGATATGTCATAGCATTTGCAAAGCTTTAGGAGGGGACACAGAGTGTTTTCTAATTACTGAGGTCTTTTCTTGGCAAGGAAAAGTGTCACATTTGGACAGCTCTGGTGCATCTATTAGTTAGGTCTGTCCTTTTTCCAGATCTAGATGACGGGCAAGACATGTAACTTGACTTGAAGTTAGTTAACTGAGCTGCAGTTTGTGCCCTTCCTGCAGTTACAAATTCAGCTAAATGGTTTCCTAGTACAGCAGAAAAAAGGCAGAACATTGTTAGTATTGCTCTGCTAAGCTCGACCTGTTGGCTCTACAAGCTTCATTTATCTTTTTTAAGCTGTGAGAAAGCTCAAAAAGTTTAGATTATGTTTAATAATTAAAAGGCAGGTGTAAAGCCTCTGGAGCACAGGGACTGTACCCTTACATGCTTTAATCACTCTCAAGCTCTAGAAACAAAATCAGGATGTTCCACAGCCCCATTTGCAATTGCACGTAGATACTGCAGTTGAAATGCAATTTCAGTAACATAGAAAGTGATCTCATGGCTGGAAGGTAGAGCACTCTCACCCCATTTTCAGCAGATTAGGGGTGTTCATTTACTGAGTTGTCAGTTTTAATTCATTTCAAACTTGAATGAGTTTATTGTGGAATTAGTTTACTGGGAAACTGTGATGCATCCACCACTTTCCTAACCACTAAATCAATCCAAAAGCTTCAATGTGACTTTGGTGACTCCATACTGCTCAGCAACACTTTTGTTAGATAAAAATGTGTGTCCATATGCAGTAGGGAGTTGATAACAGCTACTCTACACATTACATGAACTATTGTGCCAAATACAGAACTGTATAATGGAGTAGGTAAAAACTACTTACTACAGAGTGGTTTTTGTCAAGTAGGAAGGCACTACACAGCACAAAAAGCACACAGAGAGAACAGCAAATGACCTGGTTTAAGATTTTTCAATAGCAGAGCTAAAATGCTTAGAACAGCTAATACTGTTTCTTGCTCCAGGTACCTTCAGTCACAAATAACTACAATACATCTGACCAAACCACGGGTCTGTTTAAAGCTCAAACAGAAACCCAAGTTCCTTCAGATTTTAACTATTTTGTAACCAGCTGGGCTGGTGCCTACTGCTCATTCCAAGCTCTGTGGGCAAAAGCTGACAAAGACTGTCTACAGCAGCAGATTTATTTTTTTTTTAACTGGTTATAGTTACACATCTCTCATTCTTAAAATGGTCAGACAGTTCTGTCTTGGTCCTTTATTCTTGGAATACTTGAGACATATTTAATAACACGATGTGATTCAGGTTGTCACCAGGCCCATTGGCAGTAGCCCTCATAATTCCAGGTTAAGGCAAATTTCAAAGGAAGAACTGACACCCTTGGGCAGGACAACATGCTCTTCAAGTTAGTTTCTAATCCTTCTCATGCCAACACTTAAAGGTGACTTAAAATTGCAAACTCCTACAGAGCCTCCCTTCTTTGGAAAAGGCAAACTCCATATGGCAGAGCTAAGAGCACATTTCTGATTAAATTCGTCATAGGTGACATAGCCAAGAGAAAAATGTGCTTTTATTTCCAGAGATAGGTGACTAGCATTCAAAGTCACAGAAGTCATAAGGTCAACTTCTTTGTTTCTAGCAATTGCAGAATGAATGAGAAGTCAGAACAAATAGAAGCACAAAGGAGAAAAAATCCAAGATAAAATCCATTTCAGTACAAGGTGGTTGGAGATACTGTTTCTTCTCATGCTTATGGCAGACCTGAATCTGGACCACCTTAGCTTTGCTTGGAAGTATTGACATGCCCTTTTCACCACCAACAAAAATAAGAGTTCTCCTTTTCATTCTCTTCCTTTTGGAAAGAACCAGGCAGGCAGCTGTTGAGCAGTGATGGCATGATTGATGTCAGCAAACCCAAGTGCCAAGGACTAATCTTTTCATTCAAAAGTATTTATGCTCTAGCTTTCCATTTGATACTCTTATTAGAGGCAAAGGTAGATTAAAAACACAAAAGCAAGCAAACATATTGCAAAGGCAAATAGAAACGTCACTAAACAGCCATTCAGTCTGGAGAAGAATCAAATCAAAGGCTGTGACACAACAAAACATGGCAATAATGCAAAAAGTAAAAAAGAAAATAGACTGTTGAAGGCCACTTCTTAACCTTGAGAATAATTTACATGAATACTAATTAAGAAGTGCCCAGAAAATGCATGGTCTCTTCATCACTCTCACTAAGTTCTTCAGGATCCATACAGTGCTTCTTGGTGCCCTGCCTACAGATAGAAATCCTTTATTCTCTATTTACAGTAGGCTTTTGTTTTAAGGAAAATAAAATAAAAGGTCAACGTCAAGAAATGGGTAACTAAATGTTCTGTGCTGGGTTTACACAGGCATTTCAGGATGGTTAAACAGAGTACTTCCTCCCCAAAGTTAAGTCAGACAAATCTACTGCTGCAAAGGACATGCTGTCAGCCAGTAGCTACAGCAAAGCAGCAACTGCCTCTACCATCTTACCTGCATGAACTATTACCATCAACTTTCTTTACTGTTAGTTTAAGAGTCCTTACAACAGCAGCCACAGGCCGAGCAAGAAAAGACAGAAAAAAATCAGACAGGAGCAAAAGAAAGACAGAGGCAGAAAAAAATGTTTTACAGTTAGAGGGTAAATGTTATAAACTATAAATTTATTTTGAAAACCAAAAGGATGATAAATGTACAGAATTAAATTAGACAAAATTGCTTCTAAGGACAGAGGTTTATCAGAGAAGTCAACTGTCAAGGTTAAATAGAAGAGGTAGTCATGTTTTCACTGAAAATGGAGTTTTTGCATTACTTAAAACAATGATGAGGGTTTACTTCAAACAGTATTTGAGCTTACTGAGCTCTGAAAAATTTGGATTTTTTTCCTTTCTTCCTCCCAGCTCAAATAAACCATTTCTAGTGTGCACTTAGATGATCTTAACAACCCAAGTTTTGTAACAAAAAATACCAACAATTGGTATCTGAAACTAAGACAGCATATGGAACATACTTCCCAAAAAAGGAAAGGTACTGAAACTGCAAACTGTTCCAAGTGCATGTCAAGTTTTCCTTGAAATGCCCATGATAATAGTTAGCATATGTATCTCATAGGGCAGCAAAAGCAAGTTCTGTTTGCAGGCTTTGCTCTCATTAAGTTACTCAGTGTCTCTCTCTTCACAGTCTTCCACTGTCTTCACAGTGAAATTTTACAGCTTTTATTCACTAGAATTCAGGAAGAAGATCCCAGCTTGATTTTAATACAATGCTGAGTTTATTTTGCCTTAGCTAAGCTAATTAAGTTCTACAGGCTTCTCTTTCCTCCACTTATTTCAAAACACATTTATATTAAGATGTTTAAATCAAATGAAAATATGTTCAAATCAGCTATAGCAACCACAGAGAGCAGAAATTGCAACACAAGAATTTTCCTACATTCTTCTCTGATTGCAGGAATGGAATAAGGGTGGCAGAAAAAGAGATGGCTGCCTTAGAATGGCAGTAAGCACACGAGCGGACGGTTTTGTTGCACATGCATACTTACCCTTCTTTAAGCAATATAGGTTGCTCTATGCTCTTGTGATCTCTTCTTCCTGAAGATGAAATCAGATCTAGAAACTAAAAGGTGAACAAAAAGCAGATGTAAAAATGGCAGGACCACACTACCCAAATTAAAATCTTTCAGCATTTGCATAGCACAGAGCTACGAGAGTATTTGTAAAAGAAGTTAAACAGAAGGTAATGGCAGAAGCTTGAGGAATTTGGGAGGTTTCCTGGGTTGTAACCTAAAAATAGCACAAATGCTCTCAGTAGAACTGCAGATCCCCATTAGTTCTTGTGCTTCTCCTTTTGTAATATGGATCTTTCACTTCCTTTTGGACTAAGCAATTTTCATCACAGATCTGCAGCATTCTACAAAGTACACACATCTCAAAAGCTCTCAGCAGCAGCGTGTTAATCCAATCTATTTATCAACTAGAAATAGATGCAAAGAAATTTTACTACTGACATGTGTATAATTTGATAGAAGTTTATTGAATATTAGTTATCAGGAATCTGTTTTTCTCAACACAGCTCCTGGTTTATCAACAGTATGTATTGCATTCTAGGATTCAACTTCAACAGCACAGCAGGGTTTTTAGAATCTTCACATGTATTACTTACATTTTTTACTGCATCTGCATATTTCTGTTCATTGAAATAGTCATAAAATGTAGCCATGTAAGATTCCTTGAAATTGGCCTGAAATACAAAGCCAAAACCATGCATATCATCATACAGTTTATACAGAAAATATTATTGCTAATAGCAGCAGGTCAGGAGGAAAACCACTGCAGACAGTTTTTTTTTCTGGCCAGAAGTAAAATAAGCAAGTACTACTTTCATGTTATACAGCACACATTCAGTAGACCAAACGTTTATTTCAGAGAGGCAGCTGAATGCATTTCTTATGTTCAGTTACTACAGTTAACAATGCATTCTTCAAAAGCTTCAAAATCCTGCTTTGGCTTTAATTTTTCCTCCTGACAATAAGTGAAAGAAAAATAATTCTGCTGTCTTGAAGGACTCACAGCTGAGGTACACAGTCACCTGTGTGAATCCTAACAGGACCCCCACCACCCCAAATTACCACCAGGTCTAGCAGTGTGGTGCCTGAGATACACTTATTTCAATCAAACATCCAGAGTATGGGCATCTAGCTCTAATCTCACCCCTGACAGAAAATTGAACTGCTAAGAAAAGGAAAGTATAGCTCTTTCCCTTACTGGGTGACTTTTCTCAATTGAGTTTTAAAATGCTGAAACCATCTATTAAGCCCTGTAGAGCTGCTGATCATGTATCACAAATAAGTAGAGAACTTCACAAGCTCTCCTGATCATTGTCTTTCTTCCAAAGGAAGGAATGAAGAGCTCTGAAACAGACTTCTAGATTGGTAACACAATTTTGTTTTACTGAAATCTAGTTCAGATTAAGATAGATTTAGTTTTCCTCTAAACATGAGAGGCTTATAATCAAAGCAATCATTACCAGTTTTGCATGAGCCTAGTGCAACTCAAGCATTTTAAAGGCTTAATTACAATTAATGATGAAAGATTTAAAAAATCACTTTCCTAAATTAAGTCATTAAACGAAAATAGCATACTTACAGATTTAGATTTTGATAAGCTGCCTAGTGTTTGAATGGTTTTAGAGATAAGTGTCAAAGTTCGAGAAGTCTGAGGATCCTAGGAAGGAGAACAGTATTATATGGACTGGCTATTTAAAATAATGAATAGAGGAAGGTAAACTGTATTTCTTATTTCACTTGCAGAAGAGTAATAAAAAATTAGAAAAGACCCCCTAATAAAAACACTGCAGGAAAAAATTGCTTTTATATTAAAAGGTTTTCAGCTCGTAAGCCATCATGCTCAATAGCCTCAGAGATCTAAAGGCAATCACTTACAAAACAAAAACAAGGCTGTCCACATCCTGCCCACTCCCAATAAGAACAACTACTAGAAGCCTGATGTATATTAACATCCAAAATATTTCCAACACTGCTACCAATCAAGCCAGCATTAATATGATGTGGCAAGAATGAAGCAATGACCCTTTTTTCCACAGCAGCTTAGACCATCTACCTTGCTTGTCCTTAAATTTCACTCTTCTTCCAATATCTCCCAAATTCTTCAGATGCAGAGTCATTCAACATATGCTTCATATCCAAGACAGATATAACAGATCTTTGAACTAACAAAGGTACTTTTCCTAAAGGCTATTAAAAGAATTGAAGAAATACTCTTCTGGTGACAGAACCAAAAACACAGCTAGAAAAAAAACTGATACAGTACTTACTGGATGGTGCGGTGTAAGCTGAAAGAGGTTTGGAGAAAGAATGGCAGGAGCAAAGAACCTCAGGAAAATAAAGCTGCTGACAGCTGTGTACCTTACATCTAGGTCACCTATTAAAAAAAAACCAAAAAACCCCTCTATTCAGCATTTCAATAATCCTTCCTGAAAAGCTTCATGAAATTATCAGAGCCTTGAGAGAGCTAACTTGAGCATGTGCTGGATAATGTATGTATTTGAGAGTTACAGGATTAACTGATGACAGAGGATTCGGAGCCAGAGATCAGCTAGCCTAACCCAAGGAAATGTCAATGAGAGCCTCTTTAAAAAATAACCAGTTTCATAACATAAGCTGCAAGAACACCATTCACTTTTCCACCACACAGGGAATTTCATAGACAGCTGCTATTCCATATATGCACTGAATTATGATGAATAATTTACACAGTTTATGAAATGTTCAGCACAGAGGCCAAATCTCAGTTATCTGCTTATAGCCCTGAGCACAAGTGTTGTACAGACTCCTAATGGATCTATTCCGGTTGGTAGTTACAGAAAATACATTTTACTTATTTAAACATAAAGAGCAAAACAGCACAGTCAATGGTTTTCTGCTTGAGCTTGCCTGCTCCAAAGTGACTGTTTAAAAGCTGAACTTGTATTACTCTCTCTAAAACCTCCCTACTGTAATCTGCTTCCCTTCATAAAAATACATAGCTTGGTTGTTTTGCTTAATTCTGGTTTTACATTGCCCACTTACTCTCACGGAGTCAAAACAACTAAGAGGGACTGAAAGAGCTGTCTCTTGACAGCCAGAAAACCTTTGCAGTGCATGGGCTCCTAGAGCAGTGAGCTTGCAGTAACTCAAATTTATAGACTGGCTTTTATTACAGATTGACATACAAGCAGAAAATAATTCCACTGCATGAAATCTGCTGAATGAGCCATTACTAAATCATGAACATTTGAAAATTGAGCATGCTTTGCAAATACTGAACCTATAAAAGATCATCATAATGATCTTTTTAAATGCTGTTTTCCTTAGAAAGATGTTTAAGAAAAAACTCCAATCATCATCAAAAATCATGTTCCTTTGTGGAATGAATAAACAATGAGAAAACAGCATTAACATACTGCAAATATTATTTTGGATAAGCTGCTGTTCACATACTAAATTCAACAGGGATTATGCAGACTGCTAGACTACACCTGTATTTAAAAGCTATCAGTTATGTAAAATAAAATTATATCTACAAACTCACCTTGAAAACGTTTGGCAGCTGATTCTCTCAGTGAAAAGAAAATATCACACATCACTGTAGGACAGCTTACACCAGATTTTGTAATTACAGTAAAAATGCGATCAACATACTGCCTCAGATTTTCCTGAAAAAATGCAAAGATGATGACAAAATTAGTATAATTTTCTGCTGTGCAAAGTGGCACTATTCCTGGTTTAATTCATAGTGGCATCATTAAAAGATTCCAACTTTCAACATTATACACTTGAAAAACAAACTCTCACTCAATTATACTGTTTCAGAAATGCACATATTCAAGAAGAGTAAAAACATCATCACTATTAAACCAAACATTAAATGATACAGCAGTATGGCAAATCATTCCTTCCTCTAGCACTGTTTACCACATCATCAGCAGAATCATAGAATCATTAAAGCTGGGAAAGATCTCAGATCACTGAGTCCTACAGTTACCCCAGCCCTGCCAAGTCCACCACTAAACCATGTCCCCATGTGCCACATCCATAAGCCCCTTGTACATTTCCAGGGAGGCTGATTCCACCACTTCCTTCAGCAGCCTGTTCCAGTGCCTGACCACCCTTACAAAACTTTTCCCCGGTATGCACTTTAAGCCTCCCCTGATGCAATCTGAGGTCTTTTCTTCTCATCCTTTCATTTGTTACTTGGGAGAAGAGGCCAACCCCCACCTTGCTACAGCCTCCTTATAGCTGAAGACAAGAGTTCTCCAGGTCAGCCACAGGCTAAGTTATCCTTGTCCTCAGGGCAGCAGGAGAAGTCATTAACTTTCTACAGGTATTGCCTTTATAGCATATGTAAAGCTGTTGTGAAATAATTGTAAGGGTGGTGCCAAGAAAGCTTACAGTGTATTTTAATGAATGACAAAATTATTTGCAAGATCAAACTTCTGAGGACCTCAGTTAAACTTGATGGCATAAACAGAGACTGTCTTCAAAATCTAATGCATACCCTGTTATTTTCCAGGTTTTCACCATCTTTTAATTTCACAGGATCAATTTCACAAGGTTTATGGACCTGGCAGATCTAGAAAAAAAATATATAGTTAACAATTGACATATAAATTTATCTGCAAGTACAAAAAGTTTTGTAAAAAGCTTAATCTGTTAGCTTTTGAGATGAGACGTAAAAGGCAAAAGCCAACTTTATAAACAGCATTTTTTTCTTTTAAGAGCAAAGGTAAATTATGTGTGATCTTTATTTTTTTCCAAAAAGCAGCATTAATTCATTCTACCCTTTCCTTCAACTAAAATGCAGACCTGTTCTTTGGACTTTCTCAAGCAATGCTGTTCAAGAAAAGTCCTATTTTTTCCAAAACAGTCAACTTTGAAAGTATATCCATACTCTTTAAAACTTGACATTTTCTGATGAAACATTAAGACAAGAACTGAAGAAATTGTCAAATCATTTAAAGGAAGTCTGTGGTCTGAAAGTATTGCCCAATTACAGCACTAAAATACCCACACCCACCATTCTGGACTGGAGAGATAATAAACCATTGTTCCAATATATGCATCACATGCACAGTTATCTAAGAATAACTGCATCCCTTTAAACCCACTGGATGAAATGCATTATTTATAGCTTGACAACAGCTTTCTATTGTATATACTATGTATTAATTTCTCAGAAACAATATAAGCTAGTTTTTATAAAACAGGGTAATGTGGCTTAATAAATAGAAATTTTACTTTTTCTTTAATGCAGTCCAACTGTTTCTGAATTTGGCAACTCAGCTGTGGCTAACCTAACACACAGGATTTTAATGCAGAAACAAGCTATTAATAGCTGTTAAACATTATTCTTACAAAGTGTTCTTAAAATGAGAAGTTATAAACAGTATTTGTTCCCTGAAGGCCTCTACAATGTATTTTACCAAATAAACAGTCTGAACTGTTCTTACCTCATCTATAATTGGCTTTAGTGTAACTTGCAGATAATGCATCCCTGCCAGTTTCATTGTCTCATCAATGCATTTGGAAGTTAACGAGTTTCCTCTGAAAATGGTGTTTGGATCTCTGGAAGTGAACAGTTTTCTGTAATTTAGTCTCTTTGTAATGAACTGCTAATACATGGAAATAAAAGCAGCAGTGAAAGGCCACAGAATTCTGGGTTTGAATATACAAGCAAAACTTCCCTTTGACACCAGCCTGCCATGAAATGTAGTCATGCAGCATTTAATGCACTTCCAGGGTCTAACAGAAAAGCAGCAGCCTTGGAAAACTCAGAGGGACTACAGATCTTCATTGTATTAGCATTGTGTGCTCAGTGCACTATCCTAATACACAGTGATACACAGGCTCAAATCCAAGAGGTCTACAGCACAAATCTGGGAAACACATCTGTTTTCACATGCTACTGAACACTGCTAATTTGAGTAAGGGAAAGAGGCAATGAATTTAGTCTCACAACTACACTGGACATTGCACATGACCTACTACTTGCACCTACAAAATAAGTACTTGTGAGCTGGGAGGAAAAAGAAAACACAGGGCTCCAATGGCACAGCCATAATTTCTAAGGGACTTGGAGCACTGTTCTGTGATAACACAGTGCAGACCCCAGTTCAGCCCTGATAAATGTGTGGCAAAGTGGCGTCTTGCAGACTCTCATGTTTTCCTAAAAATCTCTTGCACAGAACTCATCTTGTGTTAGACACACCCTCTGTGACTGATAAAGCTTCAGCCAACTGCTCTATCATGTACCTGTAGCTCCCTGTTCAGCAATTTACTTTATGCAAATAGGTACATAGCCAAAGATCTCATCTACAGTATGTATCTTTGCTGCTTTTTTATCCAACTAACATGGACTGACTAGGGATCAGCAAGTTTCCTCATGCTACAGCAACCATGCTGTTTCAGTCAACTTGCAGTTCAGAAAAAATACACCTATCTACAGGAAAGAAAACACTTCATCCGTCAGACACTCTGAAAAGAGCCAACCCATACAAGGACTTTATTTTGTACTAAGGAAGTTTGTAGTCAGTATCTGTCATTCCACTTGACTCCCAATTGTATCTTCTACTCTTAGTCAAGAGCATGACTACACAGCCAGAAGGACTCAGGCAGCAAATATTCTTTAGGATCTGCTTGGTATGAACACTAGATCTTACACTATTGAACTATCAGCCCACCAGTAAGTCAAACAAGGAATTAAAAAAAAAAAAAAAGCAGCTGAAAAAACCCAACTTCATTTTCTGCCCTCCCATGCCAAATTCAATCTCATCCTTAATCCTTCACCCTCTAACTGGGATGACTAGACATAGAGCTTGCCTTAAATATTCATGATTAGGAAAAAACTTGCTTGTTGTTTGTAACAAATTCAACAAACACTTACTCAGCACTAAATGATTTATTAGCACACATAAAGCTGAAATTATTTCATATGAACAGTTGAAGGTAATGTAGAATTTCAGTTATCACATATACTTACGACTGAGTGAAAATCCATGCTCTCGCATGTTAGAATAGTCCTGCAAATCATTTCCACAAAAAATGATGGGAACTCCTCCTCAAGGTCAAATTAACCAGATCTTGAGAGCAGTGAAAGAATTTAGAAAGAACTCTGCCACACAGCTAGGAAGAACAGGAATGACCCTAGCAGCTTCTTCTGAAATTGCCTATATCTAGAAACTGAGTGGAGAATTCTGGCACTAGCCAATGCAGTTTAGGTATTTTTGATAGCAGTTTGGTTTTGGTACTTACTGAGTTCTCTTCACTTCAGCATTCGCAATGGCACTTATGAAAGGCACAATTCTGCCATAGTGTAAGAAAAGCCTGACCAGAGGTATGGCTGCTTCCTGCTTTTCTCTGCAAACTTCACCCAAAATATGTGCAGCTGATGCTGAAACAGGCTGAACAGTGGAAGACAAAAACTTTGAGAAATCCTTCCAGAACAACCATTCTTTCTTTCTATTCCCATTAGCTTCTTAACACAGAACCCCCCACAAGAGTTGCAATGGCCAGTTACCCAAATGTCTGTATATAACGTGGGGGGATGTCACATCCCAGTTTTCGTGGGCTCTAAGTTCTGGTCACAAGAGGGCAGCAATTAAAAAACTACTACAGTACAGTCTTTCTTATCTTCCACATTTTTAATGGCTGTCTTTTCAGTAAATGTCACTTGCCTGAGAAGCAAGGGAAGAGAAAGAAACTCTAACCCTTTGTAATTTCAAGTTCCAGTGAGTACAGAAGGAGTTATTTTAGTGAAAAAACAAAAGCACCATTACAACTGTAAAAAGTACACATAAGGGGACACATGGTCCAAATCTCTGATGTTTCAGGATTAGCTCTTGGTTTGGGTTTTTCCCAATTCTGCAAACAAACCTGCTCCTGTCCAGTAAAGGTAAACAATTGAAATTAAAAAATCACGGAGAATGTGCTGCTGCTAAATGCACTGTGTTCCTGGGTCTGTCTTCCCCCACAGAATGCAGATAAAGATCTCTGCAAGGACTGAAAACAAGCACAAGGGACATGCAGAGCTTAACAAGGCTCTGAGGTCTGAAAAGGAAGAGCTGACCTCTCTGGTAATTACACAACTATGGTGTCAGCAAGATAGTGACAAATCTTCAGAGACCCCTGTGAAGATGATCTGCAAGTAAACAACAAACAACACTAGCAAATTACCTCAACATCTGCAGATTTTAGCAGGACGTCTCGCAGTGGACTGTAATAGTCTGAGGAAAAAACATGGTCCTCAGTGTAAACCACATTTAACCTTAAGGAACCAAGGTCATCAGGCTTCAATGACTTGTTACCATTATCTCTGGGCTGCAGAAAATACCTGATATGCAAAAAATAGGACAGAAACTTAGTGCTGAAACACAAGCTTTTCTCAGGTTATACATAAGCATAGAGAAATTCTACAGATACACAGAGTATTTATTATATGTATCAGACTCTTGAGAGTTCTGAATCAGGCTTCTTAATTAAGTTTGCCAGTCTGTTTTGCACCAACTACAACATGGGAAGTTCTGAACACAAAGATTTATGTAGATATGATTAAAAACCCACACACTAAAACCATAGCACTGCTGATGAACTGCAGTAAATAATATAAAAACAACATACTAGAACTCCCACATGCTACAGAGAGGCAGACTGAAACCTCTAATCACATTATCAAAACTTCTTGTTCTTACACTTGCTAAGATTACTTTGGCTAGCTTACAAAAAAGATACAAATTAAATCCATTTAAACTTTATCACATAGCAGTAATTACTCTTAAGTCTTCAGAGGAGACATATGTTTCTACTTATTCTCCGAAAGAAAAATGTCAAATACCATGCTTCATAAGAACTGGACTGTCTGAGAAACTTCAAAGGGAGTCTCAGTTCTCCTAGAAACTCGTCACCAAACTTCAAGTTACTGGCATTCCAAAGATCAACCCTGTAATAAAAACAAATAATTTAAAATACTATTAAGAAATTAAAATAATACTAATAATAATAAAGCCCCCAACATTTCTTCCAAATTTGTTAGGGTTTTCCCCCTGAAGTCTATGAGTTAGAAAGACCTGAAATTGTACAGCAATCATTTCCAAATAGTAGAGATAACCTTACCTTAGACTTCTGAAGCCTTACAATTCACCCCCATAAAACATCAGTGAAAAATATAATTCAGATTAACTTTTCTAATCTGTATTGTTTCCACTGTCCATATTGATAAAGATTGAGATGGCTGTCTGGCTAACCCAGATAATGGAAAAATACAGGTAAAATGGACACCAGGGGAAAAAGCATGAAGTTATTTAAGGACTACATATTGTCAGTCCCTGTCTAATTTGGGATTACTAACAGCAAAGTGGCAGCTTTACAGAATTAGTTCTACACAATTTTTCCCAGTTTCTAGCTCTTAGGAAGACTCCTGTGTCAAGCATACATACTTATGGCACCTAAACTGGTTTTGTAGAGTTATTTAAAGCTGTAGGATAGTTTTGCCATTTGGTAGAATCTGTGAACTGGCTGAAGCTTACACAAATTTTGGCACTCAGTCCCTCACATTTTGGAAGCTCTTGTACCTATCTGTAGATGATCCTTTCTTCCTTTTCATATGCTCTTCAACCTCTGGATGGAAAACAATTTCACTGAGATTCAAAGCAGAAGTACTGGTGTCCAAAACAGCATGCAGGTTAACCCTACCATATCCACCTTGAGGCAAGGGTTTCACACTCCAGGGTATTTGTTTCTGTATGTATTTTAAGGTTTTCTCTAAGAGCTATCTTTTTAAAAAAACAAGATCAGCTGACTATTTTGCAGCTAAATGACAGCTTGAATGTGCCTTAAACTTTTGGGAGGAAAGACGGTACATGGAAAGAAATGCAAGTTTTCCACTAATGACAATTTTTAGAAGAGCAACTTGAACTTGGACAAGGTGCAAAGGCATCCAGTTGTGGACGTATTTACACAACCCTCATGGTGCCAAGCAAGTCACAGCAGACTGGCCAAGGAACAGATGTTGACAGCCCTGTTAAAGGTTTATCCTATCTTATGCAAGCACAGAATGTGTCACTTTTAAATCCTCTGAGCCTTGTATCTCTCAACAGTGTCTCCTGCATCAGCTGTCATACACTAGACACACCATCAGCTCACACTGCATGCCTGCTAGGTAAAGTTCTTTAGACTCTGATAATTTGGATAGTATTTCTGCAGGGCAAGAACTCTCCAAAAGGAAAAAAACTTCTTTTAAATTTTGACCTTCTCTCTCCTTTCTAGATATTTGATGGGTTATTATCTTGCAAACCAGTTCAGACAGCTAAAAAGCAGCTTCAGGAGGAGAGGAATCTTTAAGCCTATTTACACAGTCAAACTTAAAATTTACCAAGTATTTACAGGCTACTGGTTTCTAGTTTATCCAAACTCATTTAAGATACCAACTATCGATATCACTTTCAAACACAGACAGCTAAAGAGTTACAGAAAAAAATCATTGCAAAGGATCTGTACAAGAGAAACTAAAAATTCAAAGTAGATCTCCCACTACACAGTAACAAAGCAGGCATGCAAATTCTGAAGTTATTGGTTGGTGCTCTTGGAGTACAAAGAATAAACAGAACTTATTAAAAATGTTAATACACAGATCTCAGAGTCTAAAAGATCACTGCTTCCCAAGATTTTTAAAAGGCAAAATTATGACAAGTGTTATTCTGAAACTGGTCAGATTGTAGTCACAGAAAGAAACAAACAGGAGAGAGGGGGAGGAGAAACAATGAATTCACCAGAACATCTGGTCCCCAAGTGTTGATATGCCCTGCCTACAACTTCCTACACCCACTCAAAAAGAGAAAACTTTTCATAGCTTTAGAGAGAAATCATGAGAGACTAAGCCTCCTCTTTACCCTGTGGAATTGTATCTTTCTCAGGGGAGGAAAAAGAAAACAAATCCCCAAACCCATAAATTGTATGATCTGTCCAGAGGGCCTGGGGGCAATCTGACTCTCACTAAACAGAGCGGAGGAAGTAAGCGGGGGTGGAAGGGGAACCCAAGATGGAAACAAAAACACACTGTCCCACAGGGGACAAAAGCTCTAAGGAGGATTTGCCCAACCAAGACTGACACTTTATCTGCTTTTGCCTGTTATTTAAGTGCTTAATCTTTTCCCAGCTATTTTGCAAGCCTCCTCTCAAAATACTCATCTGTACCACACTGTGCTGTATTGGTTTTCAGGAATTACAGACTTTTCTGAAGCTCAGTTCCACATCCTTTATTGCTGCAGACAAATCATTTGTCCAGAAAATATACTTAGCAAGTCAAACAACTGTGTAATTTCATTTAGTCCAGTAGTATAAAATAATAATAATTGAAATATTAAGCAATATGTAACTGCTGTACACCAATGTCTAGCGTCTCCTTCAAAACTATCAAAAAATCTATCAGAGAATGCTAGCTTTCATTTAAAATCAGTGCATGGCTGGGCACCATGGTTATAAAGACTCAGAAGGGCCTTCTGAGACATGGTGTAGTGGCCCAGCTCATCACATATATCCCATGGAATATGGGGCATGCTCCTCTGGATCTGCCTACAAATGCAAAGCTTTGCAGAAATAGAGTCTGGTGCTAGGACTGGGTCACCTTCTGTGCTGCAACACTGACACCACCAAAGCAGCTCAGCCCTGCACCTGGGCCTTTGCTTTTGCTCCCATGAGTCAGCTGTGGGTTGCCCTAAACCAGCTACCTTTGCACTGCCTGACGCAGATGTTCTCTGTGAAGGAGCACAGCTCTCTCATGTATGAATATATATTTATGAATAGCTATATATGAATAGCTTCCCTTTCCTGCCTCAGAGCCATGGCAAACACAAACCTACCAATGCCCCTGTAGTGCTGTCACACTGCACTGACAGGCTACATGAGCCCACAGCTGTCACACCAGAACAGCCCTCGACCCATTCATGAACACAGATGTGTTTTGCTTGCTGGGAGTAAGCATTGTTCCTCTTTCCTGGTCTCCCCTCCTTTCCTTAGAGCCAGCTGTGATTCTGAAGGAACTATGGAACTTCCTGGGAGACACCTCACTGCCTCTCTAGCAAGAACATATGGGGAGGGAGGCAGTGCTACTATTCTTCCTCCAAACACTACCCTAAAGGAGAGGGGAATTTCTCACCACCTGATGCAGAAATAGCAGTATTCATTTACTGTGCATACAGATCACCAGATGGCCCAAGCCTCCAAGTTCCAATAGTATCTGATGGCAAGGCACATGTGACACTTTCGAGTTTTACACCTCCTATTGTCTTCTCACTCCTCTTTACATTCACCTGTCCCCACAGACAATGCTGACTGGCCTCAGCAGGTTTTAAAATAGTACTAAGAGGGTGGCAAAGGGTGGGGTGGGATTTTTTTTGGCTTTGAAATCAGAATTGCTTTTTTCCTGTGTGATTGATTTCACTTTTATCACACCAAATCTTGCAATAAAGGGTTAAAGTTGGAAGGCAAAACAGATGAGAAACTGTCTCTGCCCCAGAAAAACTCCTGAGTTCAGGAGTCTCCTTTCAGAGAAGAAGGACCTTATAGAGGTTGCTAAAATTAAGTGACACAAGAAAATATACTCCGTAACTTAGAGCATCACAGAGCCTCTGGGCTGTGCTGGGAAACTGAGGGAGGGAGGAAAGAAGAGCCCAGACACAAAAGGCTGTGCTTAATGACAACTGCATATCAGTATACACACAGTGCACATGAGAAACAAAGAAAAATAATAATGATCTTTCCTGCATCAGAACCACTACACATATTCAAGATAAAATCGACAGGACAGTGGAGGTAAATAAATATACAGATACAGTGACAAAAACTCATCTTGATTTATTAACACAAAAACCACACTTGCCACTTTGTAAACAGAGTCTACTACAAAGTTACACAACTCTGGAAGACAACTTTGTGCTAATAGCATATTTTATATTACCTAATCTCCATTTTGTCCACTTCATCTACATCTTCAATGTCAAAATGGGATTTCTTGTTGTAGCTGCTGGGTCTTGTAACCTAATAAAAAGGAGGAAACTTTTAGCAGCTTCATCTGATACAAAAACATTCTGATGTAACTTTCACAAAGCTTTGGAAGAGCACAGGATTTTACTATCAGCAGTAACTTTAGTCCTGACACTGAAAACATTCATGTAAGTGGAAAAACATGTTGACTAAACAGACTACTGACTATAAAGTGGTGGTTACACAATCATTTCCAAGAGTAAGCAGATAGTCCATAGTTTTTTTACAGAGAAAGACCATCTTTAATATTACTACAGCACTTTAAGTTTATATTGACATCAGAAAGTTACCACTGACATCAGAAAGATACCATTGAAAGGAGCACTTTCATAATCCATCCAGGGGAAAAAAAGGGCAATTAATATTTGTTTTAAATACAGCTGTACAACAGATGCCCTGAGGCACTTTGCAGAGCACGGGGGAGGAACCACAACCACCCTTGAAAACATTTTGCAGTGTATCCAATTAAAATTAGGAAGTTCTTCCTGTCCTGATATCCTGGAAGTTAATTTAACTTGCTCATACAACAAACACCAAGCAGACCAAGAGACCCTAGCCTGTGTTATGCAGATCAGAATACAGAAGTAGCTGCACAGTTCACCACCCATATTTGCAAGACTGATTAACTGGAAAGCCCAGTCAAAGAAAAAAGGAAAAAAAAGTATAGAGCATTAGCGTAAAAAGCTTCTGTAAAAACATTTCTTAAATGTTTGTACAACATGTTTTCTACCATGATTGTAAGAACACTTTTGTGGTGGTATTTTTGCCTAGTGCGTCAGAAACTTAAGAAAAAGGCTACCCCACCCAGCTGAAACCACAGCAGAAACTGATCAAATGCAAGGGTGTATGATGAAGTGTGGGTTCAGCTCTTGGTTGCACACAGAAGCTGAACTTTATTGTATGTTTGAATATGCTTGTGGCTTAATACTCCTCACCCACAAAAACTGGCTTTTATTGTAAACTTGACTACTTGGTTTTGTACTGGACATGAGATGCAAATGGCAATTGAGGGAGGCAATGATACAGTTGCCTAAGTGAAGAGGAACCAGAAAACAATCTTTGGCAGAGGACACTCAGAGCCTTTTTATATGTGTATGTGTGAGGCAGGCAACATTTTCAAAGTGATACACAAGAACTAAAAGATACTACCAGCAGCACTGGCGACCAAATGCTCCAGACTAATGGAACGTGGTAAGCCCAAGAGCACAGGGGATTTAAATACAGTCTACAACTTCAGCAGTTACACAAAAATTTCCTCATCCTAGCCTTGCAAACACTTCACTGTTTCTGCGAAGTATCCTAGAGGCCTACAAATGACAGATTCTTCTACCATTGTGAAGCTTATGGTGCAATTTTTATTAATGAAACAAACTTTTAAGTCTCTTTCTATCTGTAGCACAGGAGTTGTTACAAAAAGCTGTAGCACAGGTGTAACTTATGGCATGTCCCTTCTATGTAAACACTTTCTCAGAAGTTTTGCTGGAATCTGCATGTATGACATCTCTCTGTGGACCAATATGAATACTTAGTGTGCACATCAATACAGCTCAAGAGTGGTATTCCAAAAGGGATAGCTGTACGGAACTGGAGATGAGGAACCTCTCAGTCCACAGTGCTAAAGCAGCTGACCCATAACATCGTACAATAAAGGGGGCATAACTCTGCTGTGTTGTCCCTTTCACCTGGGAAAGCTGGCAAGCCATTTATCAGCTGCTCAGGTTTTTTTTCAGCTCATGCAAGTTTACAAACAGGTCCCCAGCACCTCCCTCCTGAATTCCTGTAAGAGGACCATTTTCCTGTATCTGCACACACAGCACCACAACACACTGCAGCTGAAGCAGTGGTGAAAATTGATCCTATCAGGTGCAAGTTTCACTCACCACACCCCTCAAATAAGCCCTTCTATTTCCCAAACCAACAATAAGCTATCTTTCACTTAGAAAATTAAATCTGTGTAACTTTTTGGTTGTAAAAAGGAAAGCACCCATTCACTGTCTTTTACAGATCAGGTTCTTCCTTGGAGGCTTGGACAATCACTGTGCTAGCAGGCTGCAGAAAAGCTGATGAAGCTGTTCAGAAGCAGAAAGTGACACCGCTGTCAACAGCACGAATCTCTCAGCTCCACAGGAATTGGAGCACTTCCTTTGCATGCATCAGCCACAGGTCTGCCCACACCTCATTAGTGAATGTATTTCCCAGTCACAGCAGTTCTACTGAACCTTGCTCCTTGAAGATGTTTAGCCTGATTTGTACTAACTACTCTCAAAATGGCATAAATCTATGATGGCTCTGTCTGCAGAGCTATGTTTATATTTCAGAGCTTTGGCTGATTCAGTCATTTCCCAAGCTCTGCTCTTACCAGTACAGAATTCATTTTGCTCTGAGTTAGCAGAACTGTGGCATGGGCTTGAGTTAAGGTTTTACTTTTGCTGGTACTTGCACAGAACTCAGCTCTCACATAAAGACAAGCTAAGCAAGCCCCCAGCCCCTTCTCTCTCAACTCTAGCTGGAAGATGCTTTGTTTCTCTCCCTCCTCTCCCAGCATGGCACCACCTGCCAAGTTCAGTGTTTAAATACCAAACATTTTCTGTTTCTGCAGCACACAGAAGGATGAGGAATCAGGTGAAGTTTTTGTAGCTTACAGTCTGAGTTCCTGGACTACATTCTCATTAAAAAGTTCTCACTGACAGGCTCCTTCAGAACGGCCTACGTTAAAACAAGGAAGCCCATCTTAGTTTACTTATATTTAGCATCACTCTCGTATCACTGCCAAAGACCACACTTCTGGGCCAGGTGAGGGACTGAAATCCTGGCTGAACACACAGACACCTCAGTGCAGTTTTAACACTTGGTCTCACAGCACCTCTGCCCCTCTAACTGGGCCCATGCAGCAACTCCACAGAGCCTCATGGAGCCAGGAAGCAGGCACAAAAGCTCACTGCAAGCAGGGCAGCTATATCCTGTATCCTGGGATGAGATGGGCTAGGTTTGCAGAGCAAAGACCACCTCAGAAAGCTACCCTGGCCTACCCTCATGGCTTCCAGCCCTCCAGGCACTACAGAAAGTGCTCCTACCAATCAGGAACTTGCTAAATCTGCTCCTTGTATCCAAACACATTACATCAACAAGAGCATGTTGCTGCTGGTATGACAGACTTTGATTGGTCAGTATAACTACTGGCTTCAGGCAAAGATGGTGGTTTGCAGGAGAGGGAAGACAGCAACGTCAAGAATGACACATGCACTTCAGATGTGCACAGTGCAACAGCACCTGTATGGCTCCTCTCTCCCCAGCTTCCCTTCCTGGTGGGGCTGTGGCCCATAACTGACTCCAGAAACCACATCCCTAGGTGCCATGCCTATGGCAGCAACAATTTCTAATGCAAATGTGACCTGAAAGATGCAAGCCATATGAGCAGAAAGGGCTTTTCAATCCATGCCAACTGCACTGTGTTACTCCAGCTTTTTCTCATCAACCTCATAATTACAGATACTTTCTTGAGGTGTCTACTGAAATAGAACAATCAAGCATAGACCAGGACTATGATATCCAAGAGAAAAAGAGAATGATACACATACTTTAGAAGACAAAATGAAAAGTTTCAAGAGAGATCTAAGTTATAAACACATGCACATATATGTATGGACACACCACAATTAGAGCTACTCTTGCCAAAAGAAACCAAAATGAGGACTTTCATACAAGTTATACTTTATCTTAACTGGACTTGTTGAAAATGCTCGGTATTAAATAAAGCTATAGAGGTTTTACCCGCTTGGAGAAAAGGCACTAATATTGCAGCAGACTGGTAGACAGCCAGAACAACCAGTTTTAGTGTTTTTCCTCTACAGTTTTCAGTATTCCTAAGAACATAACCCTCCTCCTAGTGACTGGGAAAGATCAGGTGGATCAGCTATAAAAACAGACTAAGAAAAAAATATTATTTCTCTGCATGTGTGATTTGTTTAGGTTTTTTTAAACTAATTTTTAAATGTGCTTTTTTCAAAGCTCTCATGGGGTGAGTTGTGATTAAATGTAAAGCCTGTTGCTCAGAAGTGCCCAACTTGAAGCTTTTCCTACAGAGCACCTGAGGTGAAAGCAGGATACTGCTCCTTCAGCAGACAGCCAGTCTGAGCCCGGGTACTTCTTTCCCCCACACCATGCTTTGAAACAGCCTTCAAAGATGACAGCTGGCACAACATGGAGCAGGATGCTGTGCCAACTATCCACAGTATAGTATTTCAGCTTATCACCCGCTCCTTTGAAATACCAACCTCAAAATAAAACACTTCATCAAAATGTGGATTGTTGGTCTTCTTTTTAACTTTAGTCTTTTTGGCTTCTGATCTGAATTAAGGAAACAAAAACAACAAAAAAAAAAAAAGGGTAAGAAACAACATTAGTAGAAGTGTGATCCTAGAAGAGAGCCACTGAGGAGGAAATAGCCAGCCACTTGATTTATCTGATAAAGCTGGAATGCCATGTGGCTCCAGCACAGCATGGCACAGACACTTGCACACACTGAAAAGAGAGATTCAATGCATTCCTAGCTCTCTAAAGTGGCAGTAATCACATTTTGTTATCCTATTTTAAACACAACTCCTTGAACCCTTATTCTATCACTTGCTTGACATAGTAGAATCTTTTATCTGTACAAACTGGCAAGAATGGGACTCTGAGCAGCAACATTTGGAGGATGGTCTCAGTCTTGATGTGACTCAAAAATTCCTCATACTCTAAAAACACAGGAAACAAAGACTAGTCTAGCCATTTCTGTGAGTCATATGTTGTAATTCTGGTCTGAAAAATCAATCACTGCTTTTCAGTGACAATCAAAAAATACAGAATGGTTTCTTCGACAAGAATATTTTTATTGCTGTACGAGCATCCCTTTCCCTGCAGCACCAGCAGCACTTAGTTAATACAGTGGTGGATTACTATGACCAGTGCTGAGCAGAAGTCTCTATTTTTATTGTCCTGTAGGTGTAAGAAGTGGCAGACCTGCTCCCAACCATTTAGCAGGCCTGACCCAGCTCTGCAGTGCCCATTCATCCCCCATGGGCCGTGCCATCCGCCTGTGCCTGCCTTAGAGAGCACAGACATTGACTGCTGGGCTCAAGCCAGCCAATGCATTTCTCACAGGCCAGCCAACAGCTGTCTGACGGCTTCCAAATGCTATGAACCTATGCTTGATTTGTTCTCACTACCTACAAGAGAAAAGCTGTGTGCTGTCCTGTGTCACCAATCTTACCCTACAGCTCTGCAGGCATAGATAAAACAGATGCAGATGCACATCAGCCATGTGGAAAACTGACCTACTAATCATTTCAGCCCAGAATCTATCATTCATTTCACATGCACCAAAGCTGCTTAGAGAGCTTGTAACTGCTTATATTCACTGGACAACTCTGTGTATTCCACAGAGGTCAAGGGAAGGGGGATCTAATTCCCAATGCTGCTCCAGACTTCCCATGTGAGTTGAATGGGCCTGTCCCCAGTATATAATATTTTCCACCTATAATACAGGCACAGAAAGAGTTTCTGTCAGGAAGTCTGATAACTCTAAGTACAAATCACATAATAAACAGCAGCATGTTTGTTGAAATTTTTATGCTTGTCATTGCATAATTGCAGCTGAATAAAGCAGCTTTCCTACTCTAAAATGAGAGGCACTGGAAAATCCAGAGAGGAGAATGATGTACAGATTAAGAATATCCCACTATTCCTAGGAGAAGCTGAGAGATAAGAGACACTAATCTCCTCCAGGACACAGCACAGATTGCCAACCCCATCTCATCAGTCACACTTGCCAATCAGCCTCTTTACTGATAAACCCATCTGGGAGGGGACTGGGAAGCAGGATGTAGAACAGGAGGTGATTAAGGCAGCACAATTATTGAGCAATTACAAAGCAGTGAATGGGAATAAGCTGCATGCTGCTTGCTGGAGATAGGAAGCAAGCCTTCTCCCCCCACCAAAACCCAGATAGGAATAGGATAAGGCTATGCTCCGTATTCTGAAGGAAGCACATTATCAGCAGTCACACATTATTCAGACTGGGGGCACAGGGAAGCAGACAAAGGTAAATTCAGACATTCAGGAGTTAGTCAATCAGCCTCCTTACAGTTTCAATTATAGACACCCAGCCAGTCATTTGAAACAAGTTACAGCCTTAAAATGAAGTGAGCAAGTCAAATATACAATTCCATTAATGGAGATAAGGCACAACACACCTAGACAAAGATGCAGAATACAGACAGGCTCAAAGACTTCTCTACATGCAAGGTAAATATTTGTCAAGAATGTTTCTTATTTATAGTATTTTCAACAAATTGTTGTAAAATATTATTAATAACCCTTGCTACCAAATCTGATTCTTTGAGGTCACAGCAAAGCTGTTTTGTTTCTATAATGACACAGACATAAAAGATGACTAGATAAGCAGAAAAACCAGCGACATCCAACAGCACAGAAAATTTTCATAACAGATGGGAAAACTGAATCCCAAATTTAAACTGAAGAGTATCATGCAGAATCTCATCACTAAAATCTCATTCCAAATTTTATCCATGATATTATGTCTGCATGTATCAAATTACAGGACTGAGCCACTGAGGGTTTTTGACATACATATTAATTTGTCACACCTTGAAAGTGAAGACACTAAATATTCACATGCAAACGTGCATACTCGGCAAGATGTTGATGTATTCACATTTCTCTTCCACCCTGCCCAAAATCAGGCAATGAATTTGCTCAAAAACTGGCCTCCAACTGTGAGGTGAGAAGATGCATAAATTAAGACTAACCACAAATTATATACTCTGGGATATTCAAATTATTCAGATCGTTACATAAATCAAAACTGAAACAAGTCTCAAATCACTTACTCTAGCATAATTCAGTAGCTCATACACACACCCACCCCAACATTTAACATATTCTAGAAGTGTCTAAATACTCCCAGCTGTCCATAGGAGAAAGCAAATTTCTAATAGACAAAGGAAACAGAAACCACCCTTATAAAAGGGAAGCCCTTGAATGTGCAATACTTGCCTGGAGGGTCCTGCTAAGGTAACAGTGGCATAGGGATCACATTGCCCATTCACAATGGGCAGCCCTTGGCACTCCAAAACTCTAGAATAGAAGAAAATGAAGACAAATAAATTAATTTAATGGAAAGAGGCTGGAGGGAAAATAAAAGTGAAGCATGTTCATAGGTTTTTTTTTCACAACACTTTACACTAGGGAATTGAAATGTCACTAAGCAGAAACATTTAATTTATACTTGAATCTGACAACACATTCTGTTCTTAAATGCTGACTTTAATAAGGGTCAAAACCACTGTTAAATTACTGCAAAGCCTTAACTCAAAGGATTTTTATTATGCAAGCACAGCAATTTAAGGTTCATGAAGTAGGAGTCTGCTGTCAAGATGGCAGCTGTCAGCACTTTAAAATTCTGTGACAATTTATTCACCAAAATACATAACCAGAATTTATTCTGTAAGAGAAATATAAGAAAAAACCCACACAGATCCCAGAAGCAGTTAAATAATTTCTCAAAATAACATTCATGAAGACCTCAGTGCTTTTGCAAAATTTGGCATGGGCTTATTTATAAAGTTGTGTTAATTACAGACCAGGACATATGACAGCTCTGCACTCAAGTAGTAACAGAGACATTGGAGGGAAAAAATGGAACAAACTGGGGTTTGCTGCACACAATGGTGGAAAGCTGCACTTCTGCACTCTCATTTCAACATCTCTTTGGGGAAGAAAAAAAGAAGAAGAAGAAAAAACCCAACATAACTACCCCCAAAAACTTTAAAAAATGCTGCATGTTTCAGAAGTTAAAACCTACTGAGGAATGCAGCACCAGCTGGAAATAAAGAAGGCAAGCCAGTTTCCAGAACTCTCCCTCCAGCAACAAGTTCTGCTTCCAACAGGTAATCTGCTGGGCTGATGTATTTGCACAATTTTAACTGGAAAGTTTTGGTGAAGACAAACCATGAAGCTCTCTGGGCAAGTGAGCAGTACCATCACTGCAATGTGAAGTATCATGCATAATTCTGGGTGCTATAACATCACATGCCAAGTAATAGCCATTTTACTGTTTTCTGTGATGGCAATTTCAATGCAAAAGAATGTAAGGATGAGTGATAGAGAAAAATTCAGTAACAGGTACTGCTTGGTTACATATAGTGTAGACTTTAAATACAGTTTAACTACAGACCTATTATTACTTACCCTGCATAAAGGGAGAAAATAAGTAATATTCAGGAATAATTTTTGTACCAGAGAAGGTACAAGCTAGACAGGTTCACACAGCACTACAAATAGAAGACTGAACACCACACTAAGGGGCACACATAGATAGCTGAAATGATACATTACACTCATAGCTGAATTGTCCTACCCATGCCCCCTCAGAATGAAGGCTAGGTAACTGTCTTTGAATACAGACAGCCCCCAGTAATGCACCAACTCACAAGCTTCTCAACTGCACAGCCCTCACCTAGTCGACTCCTCATTGCTAACTAACACGACTACAAAAATTCACGAACACTAGTACAAAATTATGTTCTGTTTTCTGGATATGCAAGAGGACTCCTAGATCAAAACAACAGAGAGAGCTAGGAAAAGGCGGGACTGCACAGGCCATGTGCTGCTTTTATCTCTGGACCTCGATTATTTCACTACATGTTCACCATCCACAGAGACAGAATTTAGAAGCCTCTGAAGCCACCTACTTTAAGCACATATCTGATATTACAGAATGCTACAACACAAACAGTGAAATTCAAGCCACAAATTCTATCCCAGCACCAGCTGGAAATCCATGATGTAAGCTTCAGGAACCCTCAGCATCAAACAACACACAAAACACATGATTTGGCTGCCTCAATGCAATGCATACAGCGCCATTTGAGACGACTTTGTTTCTTCCACCATCCCTTGATGCTGCTCCACAGAGGCAGGAGGTACCCATGAAAAACACAAATTGACAGCTCCACATCTCTCAGAGGCCTCATAAATAGACCAGATGCCTGTTTTCAAGCTATCAAATCCTACTCCAAATTCACCTAGCTTACCTTACAGAGAAAGTGTAGAATACGCTTCTTATTTGCACATGTAGTAATACAAATACTCAAAATGTACGGGAGATGCCACTTTTTACATTTAAAAGGGGCAGATGTGAACAGAAAGAACATTATGGGGAACTATACACTGTAGCACCCTGACAGAGTTATCTGTCAGTGAAGGAGGAAAAACCACTAAGTACCAGCAGAAAGTTTTCATGCAGAGGCAGGTGCAGCTTGATTTTCTTACAAGTAAAGGGCAGACCAATTTCCTTCCAGGGGTCTCTGCACAGGACACATTCACAGCACAAACACTGGCCTGTGAGCCACAGCAGGACTATTGGTAATTCTTTTAGGATGACAGATGTGGCTTGAACACGTTCCTATCTAACAGAACAACTGTACACCAAGTATCAGTGTCAAACCAAACTCCTGTGTTCCAGTGCTTCCTTAAAGCAGTCTGGAAGCTCCTTAAAATGAAATAGTAACTCAATGGCTTTATAGCAGTCTGCCAATTTTCTGCTGATGATGAATGGATTCCAAGCGAGCTCTCACCCATAAGAGAATAACTATGTGAAATTTAAACAGTCAGAGCATGTGGCCAGAGAGACTATGACTCCTGTTTTAGTAAAAGCAGTTCTTTCCAGAGTATGCAGAAAATAGAAAGTGCTCCTAGAGAGAGCATAATCTACACTTGAGGACATACAGAGTTTGCAAATCACTACACAATCAAAACAAAAAATAAAAAACTATCACAGATTAACTTGAATGATGAAAAGTGTGAACTCATCCAAACAAAAATATGAATATCCTAACTGTACACATGTACAATGACAGGATCTATTCTAATATTGCCACATAGAAGAATTTAAGTTTTTCTTGTGGGTAGCCCTGTGTAATCACATCAATCATCTGCAATGGTTCAAAAGGCAAGCAGTATCACCAGCTGGTTGGGGAGAACAGAGCAATGTACATCATTGGGCACCTATAATTTGAACTGTGTGTGCTCTCCAGAACACATGGAGAAGAACAAGAGATGGCTTCTAACCACCCATAGCTCTCCCAGGGCTCTATTCTCCAGCTCAAAAAACAGAAGTTATCCATCCACAAACAGCTTACAAAATCATGAATGGTGTGAAGAACATTTCCTCACAAAATAAGAATTAAGGGGCACATAATGAAATTACCAGAGAGAAGGTTTAAAAATAAACAAAAGGAAGTACTTTTTTACACAATGAAATTGCAAAATGTATTGCCATGCGGTGTTGTGGAGGCTGAAAGAATATGTGGATTAAAATCAGCACTACAGAAACTCATGGAGTATAGGTCTGTTGGCAGCTATTAAAGCTTAATGGTCCAGAAGCCTCCTTCAGCTCAGGAAATCCCAAACTGGTGATGAGGAAGGGTGCAACACTGGAGCAATCACACCACTTGAAGTATCACTCACCAGAGAGCATCAGTACTAGGCTAGACTAGAGGGGCATTTTACACAGTAGGGTAGTTCTGTTCTCTGGGGGAAAAGCAAAAACAAAAGGAAAAAAAGAATGAAACAAAATACACAGATGTTCTTGCACAGTTATGATGATGACTTAAGAGTAAGATGTTTCTTTGTATGCTTCTGGAATAAGAAAAGCAAAAGCAACCTTGA
The DNA here is from genome assembly GCA_024865655.1 of Emberiza elegans. Classification (NCBI taxonomy): domain Eukaryota; kingdom Metazoa; phylum Chordata; class Aves; order Passeriformes; family Fringillidae; genus Emberiza; species Emberiza elegans. The sequence goes on along the minus strand of JALJVW010003023.1, from coordinate 60,019,296 downwards.
AAGAAACAAAATGTGGGAAAACAGGAAACAGACACCAACAGACTGTATCACAAGACTTCCAGGTAATTTAAAAGCAGTTATTGTTAAGAATGTTGAAGAAATCAGGCAAAAGACTGAAGACTAAGGATTCTGAGGAAGGAAGGCTGTGTTTGGAGAGACTTTCATTCTGGTTCTTATTTCTTATAAAGCATTATGAGGAGAAACAATAAAATTCAACAATGCACAGGTCTGTTTGACTCATGTTAGAACACTCTCCTTAGCTACAGGATACTGTAATGTCAGGGCTGCTTTTGTTACAGTCATTTTCTTCAGTCACTGGAAAGTTGCTAAGTCAATTAATGCTCCTCTCTCCCAGCCTGGTACCAAAACACTGGCTTTACTTGGCAGGCAAGGAAAGAGCTAGAACAAAATGTCAGCTTCTCAGAGACAATAAAATGGAATCTCAATTATGCCACAAGGCCATCACATTATTTAGACTGACAGTTCATATCTGGATTAGATGAAAAACAAAAAAAATGTGTAATAAAGGTATGATCTCGGGAAAGAGGGACATAGTGGAAGAAGTGAACAAAGCCAGTAAAAATAAAATGCCCCTGCTCTAGTCATCTGCAGAATTAACTTACATGTACTAAAATAATGAAAAAAAGCCCTGACAATCAAGATTATTCAAGAATTACAAGTCAACCCATCAGACCCCAGAGAAAAAAAAAGTCTGGTGGCTGCCAGAATCTTGTCTACCCAACTGGTAATTTCTCACCATTAGCTGTCTGGAGCCCAGCTGGGGCAGAATGAGCCATCCCTCACAGCTTGCCTGGCTGGGCAGAGCTAAGGTTAGTGCTGGGTCATAGGAGAAAACTCTCAATGCAGCTGCCTCACTGTATTTTGCTTGTGGTTTATAAAATTAATAGGTTTCAAGAAACAAGGCACTTCAGTTTTCAGTGTGGTTCATGACCAAACATTCAGAAGAGTAAATAAGCTATGGAAAATTCCCAGTGGGTAAGAGAAACCTCAAAAACCTAAACATATCATAAGCATGCCCTTGTGTCTACAGAAGCTGAGACGGTGGCAGGAGCAGAAGGTCTTGAAAGAAATAAGAGATTTTTCAACAAAGACTAAGTAGCTCATATCTGACAGTACAGGCATTTCCTTTGCCTCTGGGTTGCCAACTCAGCACTGGAAGCTGTAATCTCTGACACAGCTCCTACACAAACATACTCAAAATCAGCCTTAACACAGGTGAGCAACATCAGAGTGATCCAAGCCCATAGGCATTCCATGCTCCTGCCCAGGAACTCCAAAAATTGTTTAGAAATTACAGGCTTTGTGATTAGTTCAAGATGCACATGTGTCATCAGCCTCCTTGTGTGTCAGAATGGACAACCAAGGCAAAAACAGACCAAAAAAAGAAACCAGAAGGGACATAGCTGCTCTTAAAACTCACATGAGTATTTACTGTTTTTCCAGAATAAATCACCTCCAGTCTACTGACTCAGGCACAGTTGTTTCCCCACTTTTAGCTTAGGGTAGCGACCAGCACACCATTCCCATTCTCCTTCTCAAATCAGACTGTTTTCTCACTGTGATTCCTCAAGAGAAAATAAATACATCATTTTTTCAATACAATTGCCTTCTATCATCGTACCAGATATTCTAATTGCTTGGCTTCTGAGATCAATATAGATACTTAGCAAGTTTGCTCATCTATCTTATCATTCCTCTATTTCTAGCCTCCACTTGTTCCACCTCTCTTTCATTTCTTTATCTTGAGACTTCATTCCACCTCATATGAACATTTTTTGGCCATACTCAGGTTCTGCTCTGCATCATTTTAAAGACAAGTGACTTCCTCCTTGCTTGCTCTAGTGATCTAATGATTACTTGAACACTCAGTACTTTGGGAGGTAAGCCTGACCAGGCAAGTGCCAACTTAAAAGCAAACTTGTGGTAGATTTGTCAGAACTGTCATCAAAACAATGCATCTTTGGCTTATGCTAAGTACTTGTTTGGTAAAGTACATTTCCCAGAGCTGGGTATATGACTTAGCTTCTAAAGTCTCTCTAGATCTCTCAGTCTCTTTTTTTTTCCTTCCCAATTTTTCTTTTCTACTCACTAGAGTCATCTTGTAACATATGTACTATCTTGAGTACTTTGAGTTGCAGAGGTAACAGAACACCTCTAAATACTCCCTCCTTGTGACTGGGCTTCTCATGGAGCATAAAATAAGGCTATTACTCTAACTTTACAATAGGGCAGTCCGGTCTTTTTGCCTAGTCTAAAGCAAAGAGGTGGCGTTCCTGCCTTGCAATGTTCATTCATGTCATTCCTGAATGCTCTTTTCTTTTGGTGCAGCTTTGCACCACAGGCTGAGCTCCCTTCTCATTCCCAGTGGTTTAGGAGGAACTTTGCTGTAATGCTGCATGATGGACTTCCATGTGCACCTTGGCCAACCTCACACCCGGGTGGGCACATGGCAGCTGCTCTCAGACCAGTGAACTGACTGACACCTTCCACTGCAAGCAGGAATTACTGCCAGGCCTCCTTCTTACTCTCTTTATTACAGACTTAATAAACCCGTTATATTCACATGTTTCAGAGGGGTTTGCCTGAACGTAATTCAGACAAAGTACATTCACCACTAATAAGCAGAAAGGTGCCATGTCTAGCTCAGAAATTCCCTGAATCATAAATTTTGGAGGCCAGGAGAGTGTGTCACTGTATGACTGCTCTCATCATTCTTCATCTCCTAGACAGACTCAGAGTCAGCATCCTGGGCTGAGTCTGACCAAATGCTCCATCTCTTTGTGCACCTTCAGACAGGCCCTGCGCTTCCCCTTCACTTCCACAGAGTAATCTACCGGATGTCCACTGAGGATTTAACATACACACACAACCCTTTGTTCTCAACAGGCTGACAAAGTGACCAGTTTCTTCTGGAGTAAGACAAAAATTTTTACAGTTTACTCAATCCTGATTTTAAATTGCACTCCGCCTTCATCATCAAAAATACTACAATTATTATGTGCCAGCCCTCTCAAAATTTCTTTACCAATCAATACTCTGACTTAAACTTCTCCCTGTCCCCAGGGAATAAGGAGGCTAAGAATATGGAATACACATATTGAATCAAGTCCTTGTCCTCTGGATGATCATCTGAGGACAAAGGATCATGCCCATTCCCAGTAAGTGAACTTCAGTAAAAGATTATTTCAGAAGTCCCTATTCCTTGACATTTGCAAGTGATCTATTTGTACCAAAACAAGATTTCCTACTATTCTTCTCACCTGAATGTTGTTTTGTACTGGGAACAGACCAGTTTCCTCTGACAGCAGTTCTCACGTCCTGGGAATTGCCTGCAATGATGTGCCCTGGTTCACCTTCAAGTTATGTCCCACACAAACACAAAATGTTACAGCACTGTGTAGTATCTGGTGACCACTGACCATGCCGCCATGGTAGAATGAACCAGGAAAAGGCAAGGATGGAACAATGTCCAAGTAGATAAAGCCATACTGAACAAAATACATCAATACTTGCTTTATCATCATGATTTTAAGACATTTTCCCATTACATTATTTCATCTCTCCATGAAAATGGAAACCAGAGTTTTTATCCAGTCCTCATCCACACTGCTGGTCTCCAGTCTAGCCTCCCACCACTCTCACTGCCCCTCCACGAAAACTATTCTCCTTGGGGAAATTCAGCAGTACTCTATCTTGTCTGGATAGTAACCTCCCTCCTTTTGAGTTTATTTTGGTGAACAAACAAGTTCTCTCTTATAAAGCAAAAATAAACACCATCTCCTTAACATTTGAGAGGATTAACAGCTAACTGGAGCTATTTTCGCCTTCATGTGGCAACTCATTCTGCCACAAAGGTCTGTGGCACTAAAAGAAACCCTGCCCCATACAAACAAATGGCACTTCAGCTGGATCAGCAATTTACTTGTATTCCCTTAGAATAAAGACTTCTACAGTATTTGAGGCATTGACTCTGAAACATTTATATACAAAATATATTTATACATTCAAAACTACTCTCATTTTGATCAACCTTAAGGACATCAGAGGAATAGTCTGTGCAGGCAACTATTTTGGTTTTTCCCCTTTAGAATATTCTCCAAAGCCTCAATGACCAAAGCACAATAGAAACCTTGAAACTGAGATTACAGCTGCAACCCCATGTAAGCACTACTTTTTCTTCCCCATTTCCAGTTCAGTTGAAAATCATCATAGTCCAACAAATTTAAACATGTTTTTAAACCCGTGTCACCCTGAACAGATTCCTTCCCAAGCTGACCTACAACTATTTTTGCAGCTTCATGTAGCATGCAGATTAGCTCTTGGTCTTAAGTGGAAAGCTCTGTATGCACAAAATTTCTGTAACACACACACAACTCTTGTTAACACAAGACTGGCAATGGTGATTTCCCTCTGAGAGAGCAAAAGAAAAGAAATTAACTGCTAGTGTCTTAGATCAAGCAAAAATTTCTTTCCCAGCTATTTTACTGAAGGTATTTTATAGCAAAACAGGGACAAATATTCATACAAAGCCAACAAATAACATATAAGAAAACAAGTGAAAGCTAATGAGCACAGCCCCTACTTCCCCATTCTACCAAATCCTATTACAGATATTACAATAAAACTACATCCAATGCAAAAACCCTATGGCATTAAATAGAAGGAAGAAACACTGTCAACACATCCCTAAAACCAGTATTACTTCAAATAAACTGCAAACTTCTCATGTCATTAAACATCTACATTTCTTAGAAGTTTAAAAACAGACTATTTTTCTGCTATTAATACGGGAACTGTCCTCCATACTACAGCTCAAACCATCCCATTTACTTTCCAATATCCACTCCAGACAGACCTTTAAAAGCACCCATTTACAGGGTACCATCCTTACTCTATACTAAAGAGAGCAGACTAAAAAGTGGGTGACAGCCATCCTGTTCTCACAAGGACTTAATCCATCAGTAGTTAAAGCCAGTTTATGAGCCAATTACAGGAGAGTTGCAAGCTTCCTAAAAGCCTCTTCAGAAAACTCCTCACTCATGTCAATATTAAAAAAATGGTTAAATTCTCCTCTACGACAGTGCCCTGAGGCTTTAAGCAGAGACACAAGCTCACTGAAATTTTGCTCTACACTGATTTAGTGACTATTCCTGGCACTGACATCATCATTTCCTTCTGCCTTGGTCTCAGACTGGCAACCCCAGCTATTAACAGGGAACAAGAACTTAACAACAGGAGAGAAAAGAGAAAGGCTAAGCAAGCAGAAGTTATTTCTAGTACATGCTGATATTCAGAGAAGACAAAAGATGCAAGTACCAGTCAAAGCAAAGCAAATAGTATATAAAAATTGCAATGGAATTAGCAAAACAAAAGAGGAGGTACAATCAGGAAAGGATAAATGTGCTTAATGATGGTACTATATTGATTCTTGCAGGGGCAAGTGAAGAAATTTGAATTTCATGTAGCAGGAAGCCAAGGAATGGGTCAACATACCAAGGCAGTTGCAGAAGCTCTCATGTTAATGCAGCATGGTGAGAAAAGCAAAAGGAGTGAAACACAAAACAGCAACAATTACAATACACAGCAAATGATTAGAACCCAGCCAGCAGCTTTAGCTGAGCTGCCTGTGGCAATCCTAAATGGAAGCAATGAGATCCTGTCTGTACAGGCTGATAAGGAAAGAAAGAAAAGGCACCACGGGAGTGAGAGGCAGAAAGGCTGTTATGGCTAAATAATGAAGCCAGACCATGGCACGAAAATCTCCCATGTCATTTTTATTTGCTTGTAAAGGTACACTTGTCTCAGTGCTCTGTATGAAAAATACAGGTTTTATGGAAAGAAAACTGCAGTGATTTCTGACTTAACCTGCTCTCAGGAAGGAGCTGTGGGCACACAGCACAATCTCTCCTTTCAGGCAGCACTTGCATGTCTCTGTGTACATACATAAGCATGTAAGCAAACAAAACCAGCTGCAGGAACATGTCCTGACTTCTCCCCTCCACCAGCCAGCAGAGGCCAGAAGCATCTGCAACTATTAGATGTTTGATATCCATATGACAAGAAGGAAGACAAAATGAAGAAGCTATTATAATAAGGAATAACTTACAATCAGGAAGCTATTATAATCAGGAATAACTGACACTCATCCCTAAGAGAGTGTGATACATGGCAGAGTAAAAGTTGAAGAAATCACCCAAAAGCTTTTGAGCCTACTGGCAGGAGTCTGATTATGAAGTAAAAGGTAAGGAAAAGGCTAAAAGCAAAAGCTTTAAAGAATTTATGACAGAGAGCAGGAAATAGGCACCGTGGTGGGGAGTGGGTAGGGGTGGGGTGTGAGAGTGGGGGTATTCAACTCTGAGAAACAAAAGAGATAAAGAGAAGCAGCTCATCCTGGGGCTTTCCTACCTAGCTGGTGAGCAAGAGTTTCCTCCCAAGTGCTGAGTATGGTCATGTCAAACAAATAACCCAGGCTGCCCACAGACGGTAGTATTTTAAATAAAAATTTAGACATGCAGGTGAGTGACCTGAACTGACGAATACCTGGAACAACTGGGAGAACATGAAGCACAGCAGATTGGAAAAGAGCATCTAAATCACATGCCATGACAGATTTGAACCACAGGGCCCAACAACCCACAACTCTTGGGCCAAGAGAATGCATCAGCTGAGAAGCATCTTTTGGGTGATGGGGCATGCACACAGGGAATGAGATAGTTTAATGAAAGCTGTAGCACGAACAGAATGTAAACCCAGCCAGCTTCTTCTCATCCCTACCCAATCCAAGTACAATGATTTCTCTACTAAATAAATTCTTGAATACTCTTCCATATAGATTTTCACATCATATATTTAATTAGATGTAGTAACAAAGTTTAATTAGGTGTAGTAAGAAATACACCTTTCTAAATGAAAGCAATATAAAAGTAGGTTGTAATTTATAAAGAAAAGAAGTAACTACTGTGGAACTAGAAAGCAATCAAAGGTGCCTCCAAACACTTCACAGAGGCTACAGTCTTCTGTAATGAGAATGCCTTGGCACACCTGAGGTAGGTAGAACCTTTAAGGCTTTAAAAAACTCAACTTGAAACAACTCAGAAAAACTCTTGATTCCATTTACATAAATCATCAGACAATCTGGGATCTTGATTAACTATAGTTCTTATTAAAGGGCAGTGATCTTTGCTACACTTTGCAATATTTTCATTATGAAATTCAAATTAAGTTGATACATTAGCCCTGCTGAGACCTGATAGCAGTTATGTTGCCAACTAACTTCCAAAGTAATGCTGATACACTGAATTTGTTGTGATAAGAGAACTGGGCTAAAGTTATACAAATTGTGTCACAATGAACATAAAAATTCTCTCCAACTAGAATTCACAAAATAATATATTAATAACTTGATTCTGTCAGGATTTACATATCTAAAAAGATGTCATTGTATCTCATTGCAATTACAGACAATGCAGTAATCAAACACAGGAGATAAAAAAAAAAAAGCACACAGTATTTAATATGGAAATCAAGGCATTATAACCTTTAAAACCTGCCCTTTATTGTAAAAAAAGAAACCTAACTCAAACCAGAAACATTCCATTTAAACCAGATACACCAAGTCTGGGGAGAGTCTTCTTTATTAAATCAAATTGCAATGTACAGATTAGGCTTGTTAACTTTCATTTACCTACATTTTTACACTGATGCAGATAGAACTATTCATAGAATAGTCTGGGTTGGGGAGTCCTTAAAGAACATAAAGCTCCAACTCCCCTGCAATGGGCAAGGACGCCCTACACTAAAGCAAGCTGCTCAAAGCCCCATCAAAGAAGCACAATCATCATGAAGATCAAAATGTACATTTTGTAATGCACTTTCCTATGAAATTAACTGAAAAACCCTTACCAATGTCCCTGACTTGGCAAAAGAAGAGATCAAACAGGATTCATAAACCATTTATTTCAAAAACAGCTGTCACAGGATGGTGACTTGCCTAATTTGAGTAATTCCTCTGGTTCTACAAGGAGATGTGCAATAGTGTTCTGTGCCTGAAGGATCAAACTGTGAACGTAATACAGAAATTCCATGAAGGACATTTTGTGGCCATTCCGTAGCAACACCAAAGCAAGTAGGTCCTGCAGACAAAATCTTCCATTAGCAGTGAAACCTCCTTAATAAAGCATCATCCTCTGGCAATGCTACAACTGTAAAGCTAAGGTTCTTAAGACTCTCCTCAAGTTTTAAGACATTAGAAAAACACCTATGGAGCAAAACCCAGAAAGTGCCTGGAGAGGAAGCCACAGACTTCTAATGGAAAACAAAATCCCTTTGACCTGTTTGACAAGAAAAAGCACCAGTTGTGATTACCTGCACAACAAAAGCACATCCCAACGGTAAACCTGGTAGCCCTTACCAGGAACAAAGCATTACACAAATTGTAAACAATTTCCCCTGGCACACTGTCCCATTTGACTTTCTACTCTGAAAGGTTTACCATGTCATAGGTTTAGCTAAAACCTATGATATCCCATCCAAAGAACAATGTGTTTCACCAAGTGCTGGTTATACCATTGCTTGTACAGCACAAAGCCTCTAGAGATGAAAAGCAATGTAAAGTGCTCTTTAATAAAGTTTTCAGTGGCTTTTCACTTCATCGTATGGAAAAACAAGATGCAAATTAGGGCAAAGTCAGATAGGCATGTTGGTATAACCAGCTGTAATTAGAAGCCCACATCAGCTTTTTAATTCCAGCTATTGCAGAAAGAGTTTATACTGATGTTACGTTTATCCTCATGGTTTGGGATGAAAAGGGACCTTCGGGATCACATTCTAGACTCTTTTGAGACAGTGATGAAAGCTCACACCTACTAAATTTGTGCGATAAGTTCATGATGATTACTTCATCTTGAGAATACATTTCTGAAGAGCAATCGAGGCTTAACTCAAAGGAATCACAACTATTAAAATATCCTCAACATCTTCCACATGAAATTGTTTGCTGATTAATGATCGTGACAAAAAACAAACAAACAAACTCCCCACCCCCAATGGTTTTACTACTTGTTTCAAACTACTCTTGAGCTTCCAAACATTGGTTATCACTTACAGTAGGAATAAGTAACCATACATTCAGAAGGACTCACTTCTAAATAACGTGCATACTGAGATTTCACAGAATCAGCTAGGTTGAAAGAGACCTCTGAGATTCTGAGATCATCAAGTCCAACTTATCACCTAACACCACCTTTCCAATTAGACCATTGCACGCAGTGCCACATCCAGCCTCTTCCTAAACACCTCCAGGGACGGTGACTCCACCACCTCCCTGGGAAACCTTTTCCAATGCCCAATCACCATTTCTGTGAAGAACTTCTTCCTAATATCCAGCTTAATCCTCCCCTGGCACAGTTTAAGACTACATCCTCTTGTTCTGTCACTTGTTGTCTGGGAAGAAAAGCCAACCCCCACCTGGCTGCAGCCTCCTTTCAGGTGGTTGTAGAGAGTGAGAAGGTCCCCTGTGAGCCTCCTCCTCTCCAGGCTGAACAAACCCAGCTCCCTCAGCTATTCCTCATAGGAGATGCTCTCCAGACCCTTCATCAGCTTCGTTGCCCTCCTCTGGACACTCTCCAGCACCTCATGGTCCTTCCTAAGCTGAGGAGCCCAGAACTGGACACAGCACTCAAGGTGTGGCCTATATCATTGGATTCAGCCCATGGATCCAGCCTGTCCAGGTCCCTCTGCAGAGCCCTACTACCCTCCAGCAGATCAACACTCCTCCCCAGCTTGCTGTCATCGAAGTTTTTCTTGCATAAATCCAGCAGTCATTCACTGTAAGACACATTTACCAGCTCCTCTATTTTTCCTGTAGCTGTTCCATGAACAATTCTGAGTTTAACAGCATGCTTTTTAGCCCAGTCTCCTAAAGAGAGAAAATGCTTTGTCAATATTTGTCCATCAATCTCCTGCTGATGATTTTTTCTAATCAGTTGGCATTTTCCACAAAATTTGAATAAGCGGTAGAGGTTTCAAAAGATACTCCAGTTCTAGTAATTTTATTAAACTGAACGGCTATGCAGAGAAGAAAGCACCCCAGGATGTCCCTAGGGAGGAAAGGGCTGCACACAGCAGTTCTCAGCAGCTTCTGACTGAAAAGTACATAAATAGTGAGTTTGCTGTCACACTGTGCCACCTTTTACAAACATGATGTTTGAGCTGGTGGGGCATAAAACTGGATAAATCAGCAGAGACTGTCAAACAACTAAAAGGGTAAAACCATACACAGCAAGTACATCTGCAGCTGGATACAGTCTAGCTGAATTGTTGCCTCTGTTTGAAGCTTGCATGAAATTATTACAAAACCATCAGCTTGGAAGCAAGTCAACAGTAAAATAAGTTAAAATAATTGCAGACATTACTGCCTACAAAAGCACAGCATCCTTGACAATTTCTGTGCTCACTGCAATTTCTTTCAGAGTATTTCTCTTTTCTCTTAGTATTTATGAGAACAAAACTATTAGATAAACTATCAACCTACTTTGTAGGGCAGAAAGGAATGGGACAGTGAAAATGACAGGTCTCAAAGTGCTATTAAATTAATGAGTATTGAAAGATTTTTAATCTGACTCACAAGTGCTTTTTACTTTACAAATATATAATTGACAAAATATATGAATTTTTCCACCATTGACTCTTACTGAAATTTCCAAAAAATGGCATCCAAGTCAAAGGCTTACACTAAGACAGACAAGTAGGGGAACATACAGTTGATACCAGGTGATTTTAGCACTGTGGATTCTGGAAAGTACTCAGTCATAGCACATATGACTACTGAGAATGCAACACCACTAGTTGCATTCTCAGTACAATAATGCACCCAGAAGCACAAACATGATTCCAGATTGTCAATATTTGTCCATCAATCTCCTGCTGATGATTTTTTCTAATCAGTTGGCATTTTCCACAAAATTTGAATAAGCGGTAGAGGTTTCAAAAGATACTCCAGTTCTAGTAATTTTATTAAACTGAACGGCTATGCAGAGAAGAAAGCACCCCAGGATGTCCCTAGGGAGGAAAGGGCTGCACACAGCAGTTCTCAGCAGCTTCTGACTGAAAAGTACATAAATAGTGAGTTTGCTGTCACACTGTGCCACCTTTTACAAACATGATGTTTGAGCTGGTGGGGCATAAAACTGGATAAATCAGCAGAGACTGTCAAACAACTAAAAGGGTAAAACCATACACAGCAAGTACATCTGCAGCTGGATACAGTCTAGCTGAATTGTTGCCTCTGTTTGAAGCTTGCATGAAATTATTACAAAACCATCAGCTTGGAAGCAAGTCAACAGTAAAATAAGTTAAAATAATTGCAGACATTACTGCCTACAAAAGCACAGCATCCTTGACAATTTCTGTGCTCACTGCAATTTCTTTCAGAGTATTTCTCTTTTCTCTTAGTATTTATGAGAACAAAACTATTAGATAAACTATCAACCTACTTTGTAGGGCAGAAAGGAATGGGACAGTGAAAATGACAGGTCTCAAAGTGCTATTAAATTAATGAGTATTGAAAGATTTTTAATCTGACTCACAAGTGCTTTTTACTTTACAAATATATAATTGACAAAATATATGAATTTTTCCACCATTGACTCTTACTGAAATTTCCAAAAAATGGCATCCAAGTCAAAGGCTTACACTAAGACAGACAAGTAGGGGAACATACAGTTGATACCAGGTGATTTTAGCACTGTGGATTCTGGAAAGTACTCAGTCATAGCACATATGACTACTGAGAATGCAACACCACTAGTTGCATTCTCAGTACAATAATGCACCCAGAAGCACAAACATGATTCCAGATGGAGTAGGGCAAGAGATACTTTCTCATTATTGCCACATCCACTGTATGACTTTTTGCAGTAACTTCCTCTCAACAAGTCCTTCTGTGAACAATGAAGTGAATGACAAGTGTTTCCTAGGCACTGTGTACCATGGCTCTACTTTCCTTATATCTGGAAAAAAACCCAAAGAAACCCACCAAAAAAGAAATTGTCCAACCTCAACACTTGGGGCCCTGCAACATCCTCTTTACCCTTCAGCTTGCCCTGTTTCTGTCCTACCTTGATGTCTGTCCCTAGCTCCATTCTGCTACCTAAATATCATGTTGGCACGTGCTGCTCTTGGAGCAACAGATAAAACATTTACAGAGACAACTGTAATATCTGTGCCTCATCACATTGCTCCTTTAGAAACTCCTTCACTGGTTTTGGACGGTGCCTGCCACAGAAGCTGTAGAGATCCCAAGAGTCATTCCGAATGAAACAGGGTGCAAGCTCACCCTTGTATTATGCTAAATACTTTGTACTCCAAAGGGAAGAACCTTTTGATATAGGTCCTGTTGCAAGACAGCTTAGCTGGCTTTTCCTGGGGCCCTACCTCAAATGTAATTGAACTCTTCCAGCTGGTCATGATTAAAGGACATCAGCAAAGTAAAAACTGCAGGCATTTGGGACACTAACAGCCTACTGAAGGTGCTAACAATTCACAGTTCTCAAAATCCACACACCTTTTACAAACATAGGTACTACAGGAATGTTCTCCAATGCCCCTGAAGCACCCTGTGACCTCAAGCACATTTAGAAATAAAATCATTTACCATAAGGATTTATGCTTGAATAATTCGCCTCCATTTATAATCCCAGTCTGTGCAGCTCTGTGTAAAACAGGAAGCACTGTCACGTTATTTACACAGCAGCATTTACTGCTAAAACAGAATGGCTTAAGACTTACATTTGAGTCTTTAATTACAAACCAAGTTTTATACCTGTTCCAGAGAGTCATGTGATGGCTATCCAATCTCAAAATGGTAAGCACTTGAAAATATGTTCTGCTGGAGAAAAGTTTAATTGAAGTTGCTGTTGATTTGGATTACAGATAAAATGACACTTGTATGTGATCTGCATAAAGGATTTCATGAATAGAGGAGAAGCACTGAAGAAACACTGAATACAAAAACAAAGAAGCGTGAAACAAACTTCATTTGGTGGGAAACACAGCAGCAGCAGAAGACAGCATTTCTGTTTATCAGAGGTTTAATGGAGAACAATTGAAACTTGATTTAGGCCACAAAAGAGTCAACAAGAGTATGGTGGGGATGGAGAAGCACAGCAGACACAGTCTAAACTCACTGTTATGAGAGCTGGCAGGAAAAAAGATAAAATTGATGCACTATGTTAAAGCCTTATAAAGATAGATATCTCTTCTTTCTTCCCCTCTCTACTCCCAAAACCCACACCACTGCAGCACTTCATGACAAAATACCAGACACTATGTGAGCATTTTTCCCCCATCAGTTTGTTATGAAATCCGCACCAGATTAAAAGCACAATCAAGATGCAATCCTGCAGGAAAAGGTGCAGCTTGATGCAGGGCTTGGTCTCCAGAGAAATGAAATTGTAACACATTTAATGAATGCATGAGTTTATTCAAAATGAAGCTGTGAAACTACTTCATGCCTTCCTTAGCATTCCTTCCCAGGAGCAAACAGAGGTTGAAATTTTTCAAAATACTGTGAGTTCATCTGATTGCTACATACATTAAACTGGCCTTCTTGTAGTTAGCAATACCTTTTTTCCCCTAATTGATGCAGGTCATATTTTAGGCAGGAAAATAAGCTTCATTCAACCCTGAGGTGAGTTCAAAGCTGGCTGCAGTCTCTGCAGTGGAATGGAAACTTTTCTAAAGCAACACAAATGTATGTTCTCTAAACTGGAAGCAACAAACCCAAGAGGGCAGCGTGGCTCATGGACCCATTCTGGACATAGGCACAGCACCAAAAGCTGTAACATGACAGAAAAAGCAGTCACTGCCAGCTCTGGCCTCCTCTGACCTCCAACAGGAGCTGCAGCCCTGCACCACATCAACATAACCATCAAGAGCCTGAGACTGAGCACTCTGCCTCACAAAGCAACAAAACATTGCCTCCATGAAGAAACAACCTCAGGTTCCTGCTGACACTTTGGTGGAACACCAGCTCCAATCTGGAAAAGGAAAATACTTTTTGCAATCACAGGAGGAAACAGCAGACCTGCACCAGACAAAACCATGTTTTCCTCTTATGCTTTAAATTAGGAGCCAAACTGCTGATCCAAAAGCAGGATTGGCCACTATCTCAGCCCTTCCAACCAGACTTGATATATGTAACTTTGCCCTTCATGAGTTGTGACCAACAAAACAAAAAGGCTGAGCCTCTGAAATTTTCAAAATGAAGCATCATTTACCTTAACCTTAGAAACATCATATTGCATAAGAGACTTTTAAACAGTTACATAAAGTCAATCTGCTTTAGGGCAGCAATTGTCACCAGTGAGCAGCAATGCTCATGGACAAGGAAGTTCAGATCTATAATGTGAGCCATCAGAGAGGAAGGTCAGATGCTGCTCACTGCATGCTCTGGGCTCTATTCCCCTGGCAGGGAAGCACCACCAAGTCCCAGGACACCCACACCTAGGCAGAGAGCTTCTGCTTTAACCACACCTGACAAATGAAACCTTCTTCCTTACCTCCCTCTTCCTCTTCAGAAGGCTTTTAAAGCCCACAGTTCAGTCACTGCTCTTCTAACAATCCCTGAAGCGTTGATCTTGGGGATGTCATACCTACTTATTGTGTCCTCTCCTGCTTGCTCTTGTAAACTGCCCATTCAGCTTTGTTCCACATGGTTGGAATACATCTTGTGGAGCCCTCAAGAGAGCTGCACAGCATTTAATTCATAAATTAATGCAGAGCAGCCACATCTTCCATACCAGAGCTACAAAAGCTTCACTTACCAAATAAAATTTCAGCATTGATAATGTATTTGTAGACTTATGAATTGTTTACTGGAGAACTGTGTTACTACATGCGAAAGACAGCAGTGTCCTCTGAAGCACATATGTTGTTATTTAGCTATATAGATTTACTGGGTGGGAGAAAAAAGAAGCAGAGGGGAGGAGGGGTGAGCTCTCCAAAGCAGATGTTTCCAAGCTTTTTTAAAACTAAGAGGCAAGACATAAGACAACACTTGAAGGAGCAGCTGGGGACAGCGAATAAATACAGACATTTAAATGTGACTAATTACATACACATGCTGGAATTCTCAGAGGATGATCAGGGAGCCAGGCTCCCAGCTCACTCTGACTTTCAACAGGAGTTCAGTGGCCTGTTCCTTCAGGCATGCTGCAAGATGTCATCTTGCTAAATACAGAACACTGCCTCTAAATGTTGCCTCTAGTAGCTTAACCACAGCAAAGCCTACAGATTGCTACAAAGCCATCTACAGGAGCTCTCCTCTTTATTAAATAAATACAAATGCATGTATCTGCTGTTCCTTGCCTGTGTGGCTCTGACAGATGAGACAAAGCTGTCTGGACAGCCCAGAGGCCTTAAAGCCTCTGGGGAACTACATTTCTGTGCTAAACACAAATACATTGCCCAAAACCTGCTCTAGCAATGGTGGGGAAAGGTTTACAAAAAGTCTAGGGATCCTTTCTGAGTACTTTGGCTGTAAAGCAGGAAAAGTTTCTGTATGTGGGAAGTGGTGGCCTACAAAAAAAATTTAGGGAAAAGTACATACCATTGATTTTCAGATGTGTTCATGTAATATAGCTATACACACACTGTTCATGACTTAGCTCAAACACCTCCACCCAGCACGGCTGCAGAAAGACAATCTTTCCCTGGTCATTTTCCTTCTTCTGCATTACAGAAAAAGAAAAGTGCAGTGCCTAGGACACATAGGATTAAGGCCTGTTTTAGCTTAAAAAGCATGAGGAAAAAAAACCCAAAACAAAACAACATTGCTCAAGCAGCTGCCAGAATCTATGTGTCAGCACAAAGGGGTCTGTATGGACACAAGCAGCCAGAAGCATGGGAAAGTCTTGACCACTTCCTTCCATGGCCTATCTTAAAAATCTTCAAAAAATCACAGATAGATTTCTGGCAGGTGACAAACAGGAGACAGCCTTCACCTCACAGCCAGTGGAAGGCAAGGCCAGATGTTGACAGTCACAACAAGCAGTGGCTGACTGTGCAGAGGGCCAGGAAGGCTGTGGCTGTAAAAAGTGTGGAAGAACACACTGCAAGATCTTTTGTGAGTGAAAGACAAAAAGGAGAGAAGCCAGACCTACTAAGACTTTCTTTTTCCCAGCACTCAAGGTGATTCACTACATGGCACAACAGTGTTTAGTACAAATGCAGCTAGAGGAAGGTACCAAACCACAAACTCCATGCCTGTTGTTTTTTATCTGACATACTTGGGCAAGGGTCTGTGGTCAGCAGGCTGTACATCTGTCTCCCTGTATGGTGTGAACATACACATCAAGAGCCTGCATCCCAAATCCTGTAACTGGGATACAGGAGATTGATGGCGATCAGTCACAAGGACCACCAGGTTTTGCACCAGGTCCCACAGGGGATGCCCACAAGTAACAAACCTTCCCCAGAAGGAGCATCCCAAGAAGTTGTTGCTGGGGAACACAAGCAGTGTGAGTGTGGTGCCTACATCTGTACTGTCAATGTAACTTTTAAATCCACTAATGCTTCTCCTTTTAATCTCTTTTGCAGCGATTCAGTCCAGGAGATTGTGCTGTAGCAGCTGGCTGAGACCACGGCCTCTGATGAAGCACAACAGCTTAGTGGTTTAAGACTAAATGAAAGTACTGAATGCTTCTTAAGGAGAAGCTATTAGGTAACCAGTTTTGAACTGAATTTTTTGCTTCCTTTGCAGGGGCTAAGGAAGCACACTTGCTTTTTGCATTTTTTAATAATCTACTACTTAATGTTCAAGAGCTCAGCACTTAAATATTTTAATTTTCCCTTCCATTCAGATGAATTTTTCCACCCATTCATCCAGCTGACTGTTCACAGCATGCTCCACAGGACTGCAGGCTGGCTCAGCCCCAGCTGCTTTCCAGGCTTTCTGGAACGCAGGGGTGGCAGCAATGTGAACAGGCTCAGAGGGCACACTGATAAAGACCTATGGGTAAGCTCATACCTTCTGGAGAGGTAAAAAAGTTTCCTAATTGGGCTAAGTCTTCATTTAGCCTACATATGTGGTCTTTCAAAACAAGCACTACTCTGGGGCTTAAAAAAGAAATGTCTCTAAGGTATTTTTAAACAGCTGCCCACTGGAGGCAGCTTTTGTTCTCCCTGCAAACCTGAACTGTTCAACCAGTTACACGTATGAGGGAATTTGCAGAGTAGTGTTCATCTCTGCAGCTAAATGCGGAATTTAAAACAAACTATATATTTTTTAAACAAAGTCAAGGAAGTTCACAAGACAAGCATTAGATTCACCAGAACAAGTCAGTTTTTAAGATGAAGTGATTCTAGATTCTTGCTCATATTTTTACAGCCTTGTCTTATTTGCTCACTGTAACATCCACCAGATATTAACAAGAAAACCAGTTATTTTCACAACACTCAAGTGGAACCTGCACTTCCCTAGAACACCTAGTCTCTGCTTTGCACTCATGACCTACCTCTAACAAAGGTTCTGCCTCTCCTGCCTTTGCTGCTCTCCTCATTGGCAAATTCCAGCTACAAAGACATTTAGCTGAGCATTGCTTAATTACCACACTCTTTTCTTACAGGCTGAAGCACTAGAACCAAGATGTCTGTGAACAAACCTGCAAGAGATTTCAGATCATGTGGAAAAATGTTAAGAGCTGCAGTTCAGACCTTTCTGAAGCAAGCAGTGTGGCATGAAGAAAATGCTGCACTACATTTTAAAGTGCCTTTTATTTTTCCCCACAATGTAAACACTCCCCTTCATCTTTCCCTTCTTCTTTCTCACAGCTAAGACAGAAGGTCATGAAATCCTGCATCAATCCTGTGGAACTACATACTCTAGAAACATTCTTCTTTCCCAATTTTCTTATTTGAACTGCTAAGCTCTACTGTCACTACTCAAATAACAAATAAATGTGGGAACTAGACAAAGCCAGAGTGTCCAGGTCAGATAGCAAAGAGAAGATGGCAATGGGAAAAGACAGTTTCAGCAGACAAAAGCTTGCTTGAGCTCTGACGAGCAAATTTTGTTTCTAAGACACCTGAGCTGATTATGATTCAGTGGCTAAAATCTCATGATTTTTCTACACAGTGCAGCTAATACACTGAACAATACCTAGCAAATCACAGTGACAGAATGCTTCACAAACGAATCTAAGGTTTTTTAATCTGCATTATAGAAAGTTAATGAAATAGTTTTCAAATTGAGAATATATAAGCAAAAATTTGAATAAGTATTTAAAACCTGTCTGGCCAAATGAATAGAATAGAAAGCCAGGAAATCACACTGTTAATGTAGTCATTGCCTTACTGCTATTCATGAAGCAAGAAGCTGCATGTATTACATATTAAGAAGGATCTTTTCAGACACCTATTTCTAGCATTTCAGGAAGTTCACTGGAAAATCCATTGGTACTATAATTTTACAGGGTCCCACTTAACCGAAGACAAAACCTCTAAAAGACAGCTGGCTCTGGTATGGCATACTCTCTCAGAATAAAACAAACACAGGCAAACACTTCTGAAGGTCCTTCAGCACACCTCCTAACTATTCAAAACAGATGGGAGTGGAAGGGCATTTCAGTTAATCTATGTTTGCAGAGTCACGGACATCACAGGATTTCAACCCACAATTAGGGTTCAAAGGATAAGGACAGAAGGCTCTGTGGCTGTATCGCATCTAAGGAGTGCATTATACACTTTCAGAAAGGTCAAAGCAAAAAAAAACCTCAATGTGGTAACCAGGACAACTATGCTCCTTTTCCCTGTCTAAACACACTATCCTCCAGGCATGCTTCAAGGAAAGTCCAAGCTCAGTGCTAAACCCACTGTCCGGTATGTTCCACACACATTCACCCTCTCTAACACAGAAATTGCCTTTTCCCACCTTCTATTTCCCCTTGTCCCACAAAGCCTTAGGACCAATAGCAATACAAGCAACACTTAAAAGATGCCAGCCTAGGACTTGGTAGATACAGGCTTTGAGCTCTGATTTCTCAGAATGTGTGTGACCATCATCACCTGGTCATATTCAAATTGTGCAATGGAGAATGACACAATGAGAGTCCCTGGGCAGCAGCTGGGGGAAGGCTGGGCCCTCCAGGTGGTGCACAGCCATACTGACATGGCAGTTTTTGTTCTCAAAGAGGTTCAGCTGTGTTCCAGCAGCATTGTGCCCTGGTTAACAAGTTCGCTGGAGCTCAGAGCCTCCACAGCAGCAGACTATCCTCTGGTATATCCCCTGCCTCATGAGAGCAGACTGCAGAGAGGAAGAGGTCAAATGTAGCTGCTGCAGAGCTCTTGTAGGACCAGCATGGCCAGAGGGAACATGCACAGGCAGGCAGGACCACTTACCCCAGCACATTCTCATATCAAGAGTGGGCCTACAGTGATGAAGGTCACCATATGGGTCACCTGCATTTGTTAACAGGTCCCAGATGTAAAGACTACCAGGAAAAAGCCTTAGCAAAAGCAGCAACAAAATGATACTAAATAGTGGTCAGAAAATTGGGCTGGTCAGAACTTTCCTAGCTTCAATTTTTTTTTTATTTATTTTTAAATTTAAAAAAATATTTAAACTTTTAATTTATCATATTGACATGACTGACATAGAAGTGTATGATGCCAGTAGTGTGATTTTGACAGCTCTTCTGCCAGAGAACACAAAGCATTCCTCACAGAAGCAAACCAGCTCCACCACTGCTTCTGAGGTACTGTGAAAGGCTTTGGTGTGGCCAGAGAGCAGTGGTCTTCCAGACTCCTCCTCAGAGGACAAGGAAATCTTTACTGCCATTTGAGTCCTGTGGCATCTCTGTTCCAATTTGAATGAGATGGCTGATTCTGGGGCTGCCTTAGTAAGTGATAGCAAACTTTTGTTTTAAGTCAGCTCTGTAACATTCTCACCACACAAGCTGTGCTACAAATTTACTTAGCTGGTAAGGTCCTTAATGCAAATTAGAAGGACATTAATATTACCCTTTGATGTCTTTTAGTATTTATGCCATGACTAAATTGGGTAAGGAATTGATTAACATTTAAGGCTATTAGGAAGAAAATTACATAGAGGGAGGGAAAGGGAAAATGAAAAAAACTCACATGCTGTAAACTCATAAGGATATTTCTGATTAAGAACATTCAATGTTCAACTAAATGTGTTGATTCCTCCAACTATTTTTAAATGAGCACTGCAGACTGTTTGCAATCAGTCTGTTTCTCATAACTTCACAGCTACATTTTAAGTCCTACCGTGTTGCGAGCTTGTGGCAGACAACACCAGTGTCTGTTATGACTTCACTCAGTCTCAGCTCCAGGTGGACCTTCCCCTGAAACACACCAAAAACACCACAGGAAAAGTTAGTTTTATGCACAGGCAGTCACACCATTCCAACTTCAACCAAAGCAAGCCAGTTTGTGCAAGTAATTCCAGGAGAATCCTAAAGATTAAATAAGAGCTCTATAGCTAAGGTCTTTCTACTGCCAGAAAATTCAGACTAGCAGTCATTCAACTAAATTTGGGTGCATAATTCCCATCATTATATTATCTCTATAAGTTGAACTGATTTAAGGATATGAAGTGTCTATGATCTGACATAGAAATGTTATGCTGAAGTTGTAATTAGCATTTTAAATATTAAGCAACTATCTGCAACACCATTGTTAAAAATGATACCACAGAAGTGTGTTATAAATTACACCTACATGTTTTAAACATTATTAAAAAATCTATTAAGCAATCTAAATTGTAAGACAAGTATCGATAAAATATATCAAACAACTATTAAAAAAACACATAAATGTTCAATCATGTTGCTAGAGTTGACAGCATCTACTATTACAGTCTTCAACTCCTTACCATCATATCATTTAATATGACTTGGGCCAAGATATCATCCTTCAATACACTAAGAAAATACAGGCAAATATGAATACCAACTGCATTCCTCTTACTAATTCCACTGTACTTCAAAATGTGAGTAGCCACTCCCACTGACAAAAACTCAGCATCACTTTTACAGTGTGTACACAGTAAATGCAAAACACATTTTGTTATTGACCAAATCTGACATGCCAGCAGTGCCCAGTTATACTCTCCAAATTATCACAGCCAAAATTGAGCCTTTCACTGCCATTACTCTCCCCTCCACCTTCGTACTAAAGGATGCTAAAATCCATCCTGCTAATTAGTCACAGCTCTAACATGGGTATAATTTACCTCAAATCACACAAAATCCTTTTGCCACCCCTTTTATAAAATCTTCCAGATTCAACCTTTGCTCTTTTTGCACAGGACCAAAACTCTTGCCAGCAACTTCCCTATCTCTGGTGACTAGTTACTACAGCCTCCTGCTCTATGGGGACGTCTGTCCTGGGCAACAGAGGAGAGTGAGGATGAAACCCTGGCCTCAAGTTGCACCTGTGCTGCTGAGATTCCCTTTCCCTACAGCACATTTGTCTGGACAAAAGCTGGTGAAGGTAGCCCAAAGCACAGCAAGGAGTGCAGCAATAATTAAGGAGCATGGACACAGAAGTGCAGTCCAAGGCCATTCCTTGGTCCTCTCACATTAAGAAGCACAAACACTTGACTCAGTGCCTGAATACTTGTCCTGAAGGCACCTATGAGGCACTCTGTTTCTTCCTGCTACGGCCATTCCCTGCCCTTCCCAGTGTATATCCCTTATTCAGAATCATTCTTTCTGCACTCCCTTGAACTCACACTTCACGCCTTCACTCCCCAAACCTTTATCATCTACTTACACCTTCAGTATTCTGACTCAGTAACACTTTTTCCTATCTGAGGGCTGGAACACAGACCCTTCAAGTACACATGGAAGACAATACTGGTCTTCATCCAGAAAACAAGGAAGACAACCTCTCCAATTTCTATAAAGCTGCAGAGACACCACAGCAGCTCACTGGCATTTTGAACAGGGAAGAACCCACATGAGTGTGTGAGTTTCAAACAAGGCTTCTGCCATGTACCTTTTACATCATTTTAAACAAAATAATTAAACCACCACTACCCTCAATGCAAAAACCAAACTTTGCATTCAGCTGTCACTCCTGATTTGTGTTCCAGTGACACAGGTATCCTCGTTCACCCTGTCAGTGTGTGCCAAAGTCAGCATCTGTCACTGGCTTCCAAACTGAATCCTGTCCTCCTGCAGAAGAGCAGGACAAATGCATAAAGCCACTTCTAGACTCAGCTCTTCAGGACTCGGTACCACTGCAATGCCCAATGCAGCTGTACATCACAGGGGCTAGGTACATAATCAGCTAAGAACTCTGCTTAAGCAGAACAGCTTTCTTGCTTTTGTTTTACTATATTTTCCTTATTCTTCAATGCTGTCTATCCCACTGTTTGCATATTCTATTACAGGATCTAAACCACTGAACTCTGAAGAATAAATTTATATTATGAACCTGTAAAACCCACTACTGCTATCTTTGTTGATATCCTGCTAACTACCAGAGAAATCAACATTAATATAAGTTTTGAAGAAATTAAGAGACAAGAACAGAGATTTGACGCCTCAGAAAGTATCCCTTTGTAGAAAAATACCAAGGTATACAAGTGTTTTTATAGAAATATTTCTGCTGGTCTTAAACAAATGTGAGACTGACCCTTCTCAGGAAAGAATGCTTCAATTCACTTAGCTAAGCCTGAGACCAAACTGGCTATTTGCTCAACCTCACGCAGACTAGATAAAATCAAAGCTCCTCATTTCAGAAATTAGGTTGAAAAAGATTTTTAAAAATCAGCAGTATTTCACACATTTTCCTAGTTACATTAAGCATAAAATATAGTGAAGCCTCTCATGGGCTAAAAGCCATTTTTTCTTGTAGCTTTCATCTTTCTCTTGTGAAAGCTTTGAAAATGGTCAGCTGCTCCAAGAGTGACTCCAAGCTTCCTACAGCAAAACAGAGGTCATGGGATCACTGGGACCAGCAGCCTACAACTATTCCCAAAACACCTTCCAGTGTTTTACTTCCAGTTAAAAACTCAAATACGTTGAAATAAGGCTACAGTGACATGCTTCCAGGCTTAATTTACAGAAAAGGTTATTCTTACATAAACAGAATGCTTTTTCCAAAATCAATTATACCATTATGCAAAACATAAAGATTCAGCTGAATAAATTCACTCCTGAGAAATGGCATTAGCTGCGTTTACAAAACACCAGATAATTCATTTTGTAAAGGGAAGACAGAAAATTGCAATAAATCAGTACCATAAGATCAAAAGTTAATCTAATCAACAAGAAGGTCAACCTATAATGGATTAAATGTACCACAGAAACAGAGAATTGCCATGATCTTTGACTGACAGCTTGTAAGAAGGAAATTTATACTTTTAGTATTAACAGAACTACTGTAATAATAACAGGAGTCTTTTATTGTAGTAGGTCTGCAGAGTTTATAAGCAGGAAAGATTAGACAATGCAACAGAACAACAAAAAAAAATTAATTTTACTGAAATCTGAAACAGTGGCTTCATCCTGCTCAGAGAGAATCCCTCCTTTGGAGCCAGGGATTGAGTCTAGGCTCAGTCCTGCATTATGAGGCTATAATGCTTTTTTTTTTTCCTGAGAAAAAATCTGGAGGTTTGGCAATTCTGAAGCAGCATGTATTGATTACTCAAAACATTTCCATTAACAAATATATTTCAGGGTGCTCCTAGAAGTAGCTATGCTTATTAGCACAACCTTCTCCTTTGGAGGGGTAGGACCCCTTTTCAGGGAACAAGCTGAAGGAGTGCCAATTCAACTGCTGAACACTTCCTTTTCCATCAGCTCCTGCTGATATGGAGGGTGTGTTCACAGGTCACACCTCCTTCCTAACCACATCTAACACCACATAATGGGGCCAGCCAGCTTCCAGTTATTGATTAGAGAAGCCATTGGATGACTGAATTTCTTGTAGGGAAGCAGACAGTACTCAAAAGGAAATCACTAACAAAAAACCTTTGAAAGGCCTTACTGAGAACACAAATTATATTATTCTTGTTAGATATAACCTTTATTACACACTCTGTTATCTGAAAACAAAACTGACTGCAGGTTGCAAAAAAAAAAAAAGGAAAAAGTGGACTCAAAGTCCTGATTTTGTAGATACCAGGAAAGCCTGTCTCCAGCCACCTCCTTCCTGCCTGGAATGAAGCAGTGAGCCACTGTGGATTGAATCACCAGAAAACAGTTATAAAGCAAATAAAAGCACACAAACCCTACCTAACCGTATCATTGTTTCCAGTAGTTGCAAATTTGTGGTTTAATTTAACCGCAGTACTTTGAAGGAAAAGAAAATGCATGACCACAGATTATCCTAAAGTTACTCTTACGACAAAGTTCTGCCATCCTGGCATAAAGCAGTTTCAGCATCCTGACCAAGGCCTCAGAGGCAGTGTTTGCAAGGTCACCAGGACACCACTGGGAGCTGTGTTAGAGTGCAGTTAAATGCACACATTTTGCCCTGGAATCTGACACACCCCACATGGAGCAGTGACTGCAGATTCAGATGCAATATCCAACCCAGATCAAAACAGATGCAATCTGGTTTTTCAGAGAAATATTTATGAAAAAGCACTGACAAATACCAGGAACTTTCGTGCCTATCTGAGGCTCTAGAAGATGCACAGAAGACTGTCAGTCTGCCTAAGCTCAAGACAGGAGCCAAATCTACCCAAATTTCCTAAATCATTTTAAAGAAAGTATCAATCAGGCCTCCATCCTCTTTGTCACTATCAAATTTTTAGAAATCTTTCACTTTTTAAATACAAAGGAAAAGAACAAGTCTTCCCTGCTGATTTTAAACAAAACCAGAAAATATACAGTTTGCTTGAATATTAAGTATCAGGTCAATAGTCTTAATATCCTGGGCTCACACAACATGATAATTCGCTTCTACAAAAGAACAATAGTTGATATCAGAAAAACTCCTAAGGTGTTTGTTTACTATTAAACTTCCTGGCAAGAGGTTTGTGGTAACCCACCTTTCTACTTCTCACTAGCCTACCCAATTCTGCTGGGAACTTTCCCCCCAAGGTGGGAGGAGCACATGGATAAAAGTTTTTTCCAAAAATTTATTGCATATGGGGTCACTTTTCCCAACTCAACTCTGCTCAGTATTGTGGAAAGAAGGACTTGGACCCCCTTTTGGCTCCTTGCTCTTCATCCTGCTGGCAGAGTGGGACTGCAAGCAGTCTCACCCCAGCTCCTGGAGATGGAGGAGGGATGAGATGTAACAGACAGGAGCTGTAGGAAAGGACTAGGCTAAGCAGCTGACATGAACCACAGCTCAAGACTGACTCATGCCAGCACTTCAATTTTTTTGGAATATCAAATTCAGGACTGTGATAACAGTGGTGTGTTGGTTTATTTTCCCTTGCTCCAAATTGTCTGGAGAAATGAGCATTGGAAGAACTCAGCACTGCACAGAGACCACTCCAAACTAGGGAATAACCTGCACCACTGCTTTTTCAGTCTTTCCAAATTTTATTTCAGAATATAGCAAATGTTATAGGGCAGATTCTGTTTACTCTGAAACCTTTTTACCCAACTTCCTGGGAAGTCACTTTCTGCCATCAGTAAACTTAAAAGCAAACAAGAAAACTGAGCCAAACCCTAAGGGCTCACTAAATGCTGCCCCTGAGGGACTGGGAAAGATCAAGGGTACAGCTACTGCTTTAGGTACATCCAGCCCTGCAGTATTATCAGCAGCCTGACATAAGGTCAGGCCTAACAGCAGGTCTGAGAGCAGGAGGAAGAAGGAGTTTCTTTGCTGTCTACATTTGCTGCTTGTAGCAGCTGCTCCTTCCTTTAGCAGGGGGCAGCAGGCATCTGGGAAAGGTCTGAGGTTCATGCTAGAGATCACAGTCTGCCTGCTGGACCACAGAGCAGCTCCCAGAAACTGGAACAGAACCCAGCTGATTGCTGAGGAAAGTGCAGCAGCTCTATTCAGCACTGCATGGATTCATAAATGCTAAGCAAAGCGGAACTGATATCTGCTTGCTCTCCATATGTGCAAGCATGTCAGAATTGTTTAGGAGAGCTGGCAAACAACTTCACATGGCATAATGTCAACCTTCCTGTTTCTCTCAAGGAAGAATACTGCCATATGGTCAAAATCCTTAAAATTAATCATATTTTCTTCTCAAATAGTTTGATGGGATATAATATGTAGATGTTGTAAGTGAAAGGGTTTCATTCCCCCAGACAAATTATGTTCTGCAGATACAGCCCCATGTATGTTACTTTAAAACCAGGTACTCTCATCATTCAGCAGTAGCTGCTCCTCACCACAATAGACTAGCTACTGAAAAGTAATAGACCAAAACATGATTAGTTGTCCTAGCCCTTTGTGCTGTTAAGTCTGAATTCTGTGCTCTTACATTCACACAGGAAGTCTTGCCACAAAGCAGGATCTGGTCAATAGCTGCTCTTTCTCTTTACCAGAAACATTATTTACCATTGTTGATGCATGGTTCAGTTGTCTCAAATAATTTTGTCAGTAGGCATTTAGCCTTGAGATTCTCCCCACCCTATCAAAACAGACATGTCATCTCTCTTCAAAACAACTAGAAGATAGAAGCTTAAGTGCCACTGTTCAAAACACAGAGGGTAGCACCCATTTGTTTCCTGTTTGTGGTTAAAAGCTGATACCAAACCTGGAAGCAGCTTCTTCTTTTTACCATTTGCATTTACCCATGCTTACAGTAGGTTGTACAAAACGCATCAGTGACTCATTTTTATGCTAGAAGTGTTTAAGTACCTACACAAAGACAGAAAATATCAGTGTTGGACAGTGGGCATGCAATGCTCTTAATTGTTCACTGGATAATGTAATTCTCTCAATTACTGGAGTGAAACTGCCCTGTACAGTTGCTCCTAAAGACAATTATATCTTGTATCTTCAAATGTATATTCTTAATTAACAATTAGCAACAGAGTCATCACAGTTCAACACGACTTGCTCCACATATACAAAGAGCATTGATTTATACAGAACAGGAAACAAGCAGACATGGGACAGTCCTTGGAAATTTCAACAAGGTGAATAAAAATAACCAAGTAACACTTCCAGCTTCCTCCACAGATCTGGGATAAACTGTATTCAGTCTTGTGTGATGGAGAAGATGATCTAATTAAAAAATTTGTGGTAAAACCTTGGCTCTGATGAACTCATGGCAAAACTCCCACCCCAGAAGGCCAAGATTTCATTCACAAAGCCTGACACTTGGGATGCAGATTCTGCGTTCAACGGGAAGGTGATGAAGAAAAAGGAAACATTTTTTTGAGGAGCACACCATGCCTTAGCTAGACTCTTCTAGTTAATATACAGGCAGCATTTCAGAGCCAGTAGTTATGTCGAGAAAGACAAGAGGATTTTAGGTGTACTCTCCAAACATACCCATAAATAATGTTTTCCACTAATGAAGTGTAGTACACCACGTGACACAGTCCATACTCAAGAACAGACATGTTTAATCAACAATAGTCAAAGGCCTGCATAGACAAAATGTTAAAGTGGTGAAAGGAAGAGGAAAAGCTTTTGGTGTCTGAAGAAAGTACTTAACATCAGTTAATCTTTGGCACAAAGCTTTGAGTACAGAAGGTTAAAATGTGAGACAATTTGCTTCCTCACTGTTGGTTATCTGCCCTTTACATGCCTTTTATTTTTATTAAGTTGATAGCCAAATAGATATCTCAGACACATCAAAGTTCTTATGAGAAGGAAGGGGAAATGAGCAATTATCAAGTTTTTGTCAGACTTTTTTTTGCCCCAACAATGACTTTACATAAGACCTTGAGCATAAATGGCTTTGGAAAAGCATTCTATTATTTAGAACTGAGAACTCAGCTGTAAGAGGACATGACTATTTCACATTTGTCAATGAGATGGAGGAAGTAACTCAAAGCACACTTGAAAAGGGGAACTTTTAAAACAAGAGCCTGCACAGGAAAACATGTCAGAATAATCTCTCTTTGCAAATGCCCCCATTTAGGCATATACTGACAACATGGTTTGGAGTATGCTGGTGTATATAGATATTAATCAGAATATCTCTGGATCTTTAACCACTTCAGTGATTACATGTACACAAAGAATGTTTAGGCGGCAAAGCTCAAACTTCACAAAACAGACTTGAACTATGAACTTAATGTGAAAAATATTAAGGGGAAAACTACTCAAAACCAGGAAAGGTTTTTTAAAGACTGCATGTGCACTTGGGCTTAAATTCTACTGAGAACACATGGACCACTGAGAGCATCTGTCATCTACAGCCCTAGGCAAATATCTGAATCAGTTACTGTTGGGTAAACTTCCTTCTGTGAAGAAAAGGAAAACATTCATGGATCAAAAAAGAGGTACACACTATTGTGCATGGCTATTTTTGCTTCCAGACCTCAAAAAGTACGACAATGAGAATACAGCAGGTCCTGAAAGACAAATGACTAGTAGAAAAGAAACATATCCCATATAAAGTGTGCAACATCATGCTCCTCCTGGCCTCAAGCAGCCTACAATGTTGTGTCTGCTGCTAGCTGCCAGCCCCTCCCCTCCAGCTGAAGCTGCCTGACTGTTCATAATCTATTTCAATGCAAAAGTTAAACCATTTTCAATAATGGCTCAATTCCTGTTCTACTTCTCACTAAAATACTTGGGCTTGTGTACTGTCAAACACTGGGCATTTAACTCTGGGCACAGTACTGAGGAGAAGGCAGGCTCCATTAGGAGATGGGAACTTAAAATTCCTTCAGATAAATGCACACAAGCACACCTTTTATAGCTTTAGTTATAGCTTTCTACCTCCAGAACAAGTTTCTCAGGCTGGAAAGTTAAGCCATAAATTAAACATTAATGGTTGAGGTCAACTTCCATTCTGTAGTCTATATAAGAAAGCTTCCCAATCACATTTAGCATTTTACTCTATATTTAAAAAGGAAATATTTAGACATCATGTCATTTCTTATTTGTATGCCAAACACAAACACAAGCTGAAGTTTCATCATTTGTTCTTCACAGAGTAGCTCAAACTTAACTACCTAGAGCACAACTGCTGTTTCATCACCCAGCTATATCTCAACAGCATCCAGGGTATCCACTGACAGGACTAGAGCAGACTATGCAATGTGTCATCTTCAAACTAGTGAGAGCAAAACCAGACAGTGAAATGTGGGGGCATTGATGTAGCAACAGAGAAAAAGCCTGTCAATTCAAGGGGCAGCTACAGCCCACTGCTGACTGACACAGCACTGTGCTGTGGCAGCCACTGTTTTCCACTGAGTCAGGCAAGGGGAAGTTGAGATGCACCTGATGATGCTGATTATCTCACTGGGTGGGTTTGCTAGATAAATGGTGAACCAAACCCACAAAAGGCATTGGGTGGGTTGCAATGCCTGCTCTGTGGGCTGAGCAGCTGCACAGTCCCACCTGTACTGCTCCATGTGAGACTGAACACAAGGTGCTGCTGGTGAGATCACAGGCTCAGCAGCACTCAGCCCAGACATACAATGCCCTCATTTTTTCTTCAACATGAGCAATCATGCTAGACTCTTACTTGCTGTCAAGCAATAAATGGAGGTGGCATTAAAGCATCTGACAGTAATACCCATATCTATGTAGTCTGACAATTAATGTAGTCCTGCTGTCAGCAACATCCTTATCTGTAATAAAATTTATGAAGCCATAATCTCCCTCCTGAACATACAAAGCACCTTTATAAGACAGTAAGAATGGGCAATGTTGTAAAACCATAAAACTAGATTCAAAGTCTCAAGCTAAACACCTTGGAAACAATCTGTGATGAAGTTATACAACATTAACACTTACATACTGATTTTCTAAAGTATACAGGAACTCATACAAATGAGGTACAAACTATGCTAAACAAAATTTTAAATTCCTCTCATTAAACTTCAGATAGCTCAAAATATCAGTTCTTCCATCACCAATGTTATTATCTAGAATTTCAAATCAGTCTTTCTGTTCTCAAAAATGAGGTACCATGTCCCAAAAGTGGGCCACAAGAAACACAATAGCATCCAATAGCACTAATTTTTGAACAATCCATTGTTTTTAAGGTGGCTTTTAGTTTCTGACTGTGCAGGCTGCTCTGCTTAAAACCTGGGTATTTTTAGACTTCACACATGGTAAAGTTAAGTCCCTCATAGGTTTATTATTCTTACCCAGTTTCTTTCACATCATGGCCTAAAGTATTAGAAATAATTAGAAACCTGGTCTCCTTTTTCTTTTTTAATTTCTCAGACTGACTGCATAACCCCAAGCAAGTCACATTCTTTCTGACATTTACTCTCACTGTATTCAAAGTGTGGGAGTGACAATACCTTACCTCAACAGAGTGCTGTGATGCATAGCCAAATAGCCATGAAGTGATCTACAACATGGAAAAATAGTACAACAGCCACTGGCTGACAAAAGCAGAAAATGAAGGAGTTTCCTGGCCTACAGCTCAATGTTTAATCCACTAGATTGTATTGGAAAAACTGCTAGAATGATAAAACTGATAGTTGCCACATTAAGACTGCCTTTGTACTAGTATTTGCGTGATTCACTGCAAATGTTAACTATAAAAATTTCGTAAACTATTTTCTTTAAAATTGAAGGAAAACTGAATAACGTTGTAAAAATACTCATCATTAACACAAGTATTCTATTTCCCCTTAAAAATCATGAAGCGCTTAGAAGGACAACTGAAATACTGTTGTAAAAGATACATTGTAAAATGTAAAAGATACAAGCAAAAAAAATTCATTTGGCTACCTTCACTTGTGTAAGAATTCATACAAAATATTTACAAATCTGCTTCCACTATTACAGAAAACCAGGCCCTCTTGCAGTCTCAACATAAAAACCAAGGAACATTTAAATAAATGGATAAAATTGGAGTCTTATGTAAATCATACTTACACTACTTGCAATAAATGCTTATCATGGAGTCCAGAAACACCTTTTAAGAGCTGGGCTCTAGTGAGGGTGCAAACAGAAGTGATAAACTGCACAATTATGAACAGAGAATATGCTTCCAGCAAATCCTGTGCCCCTCATCACTCAAAGCCAGAGCTGTCTGCACTTTACATTAGCACTGCTGCCCTAGAAAGCACCATGGTCTAAAATGCTTCCACAAATTCACTCTGTATAAATATTGTAACAAAACAAACAATGCAGAAGCTTATCTAAATATTGGCTTTTTTCAACTGATAAATTACAAAGGGAAAGTTTTCATTTCCTACAGGAAATAAACACTTAATCTATTGTTCTAAAGGCACTGTCATAAGAGGCTTTGGGGTAAGAAGGCAGGGACACACCAGGGTAAACAGAATAGATCTCATAGTTAAAAGCCTGTTAAAAAGCCTTTCCATCACCAGTGACACTGAAATGTGGCATTAAAGAGGATCAATATTTTACAAGAGAATGTCACAGGCTGAAGAGGCTGTCCTGAGGCTTTCTTTGTATCACAGGCACAACAGGGTACTATTTGTCTCTCCAAACAAAAAGAAAACCTAATCTTGCATGTATTTTCACATATGCTTTACCATACATGACTGCACTGTATGTTGGAATGTGTGTGCATTTTAAGTGTCATTTTCCAGCCTGGTATCTGTGCAGACTTGCACACAGACTGAAAAGCCAAGACACTGTGTCCAACCCTACCATACAGAAGTATCTAAGAGGCATTTCCCCTTGCATTTATCTGAGACTTTTGCACAAGCTAGATATTCATGTCTCCTCCTAAACAAATATTGTGGTTCAAAAGTGATCTGTAATATATACTTACAGGAGGAAAAAAAAAAGTAACTGGCACAGTATGTAGCTAGATAATTTTTATTTCTTGCTTTGTTATAATGACTGTTTTCACAAGACCTATGTCATAACAGAAAATAGAACCTGCTTCAAAACAAGAAAAGTACAGAAAGAGGAGTCACACTGTGTAGAAAGACTTGCAAAGTACCAAACCCTAAATGTAATTTAGGGCTGAAGTAATACAATTATCAGCATGTCCATTGTGTGGAAGAGGGCCTAGAGATCTGGCAAGGAATGTTTTTCACATTTAAGATGTACTTGCTGCCATTCCTGTGGCATCCTGCCAACATAATTATTTTAAGCAGTACCTGCAGATACTATTTTCAAGATGGCTCCACTCCCTGAGGAATTAACTGTTATTTATAGGGCCTGAAGTTATTTGATACTTGAGATAAACACACCCTCCTTGTCTAAGACCTGATAGTTCACATTGTTTTCATTATTTCTGTAGGCAGAATCCTGACCCCCAGTGATTTATGCACACTTGTAATCCACCCTACACTTATCACCAAAACCCAAACCATACTAATGGGCAAACAGTTCCTTTCTGTAGGGAAGCAACATATCTGTCCCAGAGCTCTGAAACCCATGAAACTGCCATGGCCTTCTTACAAATACTCTTTGCCAAGATATTTTTTTAACCATCTCACCTGTACTTCTGAATCAGCATCAACATGCTGGAGTTGAAACCAGGTGTCTCTGTTATGATACTTCTGCAGATCTTCTTTCTGTATAGCTACCTTTCCTGAAATAAAACAAACCAGAAGCACAGTTTAAGACATGCTGTAGCTCCACCAAGATACATTTCCATCAAAACCAAGTTGCAAAACAATGATTTAGGGACTGTCCTATTCAAGAAAGGCTTCAGAGCAAGGAAAGATTTTTTGGGACATCTTTACATAATACATAATGATGAGCATAATACTGATGGATCATACAATTCTGATGAGCATCTTTTTCCACTCCATTTTGTGAATGACTTGAAAATTCCTAAAGTCCTACTCACCTAACGAGCACTGGACACTATGGACAAGCTTGTAAATATGCTTATAACAAAAACATCATTATTACTCCTCTGACATGCAATTAAACTTGTGGGAAGAAAAAGTTGGAAAACATTGCAGAGATTTTTTTGTGGCTGAGGTCTGTTACAATCCCAAATTAACAGTGCCCTGCATATGTTATTGCCAACAATATTTCAGGATGAGGTATTTCACTGTATAGTTTTGTAGAAGAAGGGAAACAACTAGAAATGTCAAATCACAGCAGATTCCCACAACTGCATTTTGGGGCCCTGTCAACCCCTCTCTCTCTCACTCAAATCTTTCAGACTTGGCATTACACAAGCCAGAGCCATCCAAGGGCTATCCCTGACTCTAGAGAAAAGCCAGGGGGGAAAACCACACCAAAAGAGTTTTAACTCTTACATTTTTATACCTCTCTTGCCACTACCAAATTATCTGTTTTGGTAGGTACAGTAACAGCACCCAGCTCCATGCTGTGCACTAAGAGCCTGCATGACTGCAAAGGGTCAATGCAGAAATTGCTGTCCTGCCCAATCTCCGTCAGGCAGAAAGTAAAGCACTCTCTGAGGAGCAGTGAAACTTTTTCCAAGCCTCTTTTTCTTTGTATACACAAAGCTGAGTGTGGCATGCCTGAGGAGCACGTGATGCTCAGAAAGCTGCTTTGGGTTGGGTGGTTCCCCAGGCACTGAGCAAAGCAGCATGTTTGAAGGGAAAGAATCCAGGGCAGTGAGACACATTGACAAAGCTCGAGGAAGCTGGGGTTTGGCAATATGGTTGGGTAGATTTCTGCTGCTAAAGTGAGTTGCTCACATACAGTTTGCAACCACTGCTTTGTCATAAAAGCACAGACTTTCTTTAACCAAATGCTGTTAGATAAAATTCACCAATGGATATATTTTTCTGGGAAAAAGAGTACCAAGGCAACCTAAATTCATGCAGTTTGGCCAGATGTCAGTAATACGTTACACCAGCAAATGTTAACAGAACATATTTACACAGAAAAAAAAAGCAAGAAGACATGATCAAAGACTACAAAAGTGGCAAACAAAAAGCATTTCCCTTCAGAAATCTAAAAGCTTACAGAAGTCCTAGCAGCAAGTCATTACACACCAGCATTCCCTCAATTTATGGCCTTTTCCTTTAGCTGGATGGCTTCACCCAGCCCTCCTCTGTTTGCTGGGCTCTACCCCATACCATGTTGCAGCTGCATTCTTCTGTCACCTCAGGCTGTTTCTGATGACAGTTTCCAGATTTCCAGTCCCAGTTCCTAAACTACCCTGCCATTCTTCCACAACTGCCCTGCATAGTATCTGACAGGGTTTCTATTCTAGTTTCTCTTTCAGAACTTCTGACCCATTATTTCTAAGTCTTGTTCATTCTGTCCTCAGCACCATCCTCTCACTGCTTGGCCTGTAGAGATTATCAGATCCATCTCCTGTCAAACATTTAACTAGAGATTAACAAGGGAGACTCTATATTGGATATGCAGAGAAAGCCACTTGAAACTTCTTAGAAAAGCAATAAGTAAATTACACAAACCTACAAAATAATATGGCAGGAAGGATAAATAAGACATCTGAACTGTGCTGAACAGAAGACACAAAGTTATTCTGCTGAGAATCCATGGGATGATGACTGTGTTTTTTCAAAGCTTCCACTTTTATTCTCCAACCATACTGGTTTGTGGGGAACCTAGTTTCTCTAAAACACTTGGAGAGGAATACATTGAAATGCATGACCTTCCACTAATTGCTTTGGACCTCACTTGAAATTGTTTACTTTCACTGCTTGCTATCCTCACTCTACCCTTTAATCTCCTGCAGAAATCCTCCACTCAACTGCAGCAGTTGCACACACTTTGCAAACACTGTCACCTGCCATCATCCCATTCACAGCCACCTCCCTGTAAGGAGTGCCCTGCTGAAAACTCAAGGATTCTTTCCCAATATCTGCATCTGCACACGGCATAAATGGTGGGATCAGTGCCCCCTCCTTCAGCAGGGAGTTCCACTGCTCTCTGCATCAAGGATGGCAGGGTAACCCAGCTGGGTCTGGCCACAAAGTCAGTACATGATCATGATTGCAGCACCAAGTGTTCACAGGCAATGGCACGTGCCTCCAGCTCTGAGGGAGTTAACGTGCTGATACAACTGTTTTGATTAGGAAACTGTTTGAACAGCGCTGTTTGCTCTGCACACAAGCAAGTTTATTAATGACTGAAACTTACTGACTGCGCTGGCTATTATCCAGGGGTTTTCACTGCATACCAAATGATCCACAAAGAAGAAAAATCTACTAGGGAAAAAGAAGAGGGTGGCAGTAAAAAGAGGGCCTACAGTTTGGCCAGTCTAAATGTATACAAAGATATATTACCGATAAGGCAGAATGTTTGATCTGCCCTGTTAAACAGTTCTCTGCATACACACAGAGGAGCTTCCCTCTCACTTTGTTAATAACTCCTCACCTGCACCAGCCATGTTCATATGCTCACCCAGCTCACATTCCTCCTCCTCATCACCAGACCTACATAAAACACAGTGCAGGTGCTGAGCACGGTCGTGCTCCTGCCCTGGTCTACACAGTCACAGCTCTTCCACTGGCTGACCTACATCTGACCTGGCTCAAACAACTTCCACAGCACCAGAACTAGGCTAAATCTAGGCCAATAATCACAAGCTGTTGGCACCTGTCATTTGACCTGACACCACACGATAAGAACCTGTAATTCTCCCTGAAGATAAACCCGAGAGGTCAGAAGGATTTACCACCACTCATTTAGGGGATGTTTTCCTCCTCGTGGTTCTTCAGCATGCTCTCAAACTCGAGCCTATTGTCTTACACTCTTTCTCAAGACTTGGGTGGCTTCCAGACAGCACCAAGAAACTCTAAATCTTGCACCTGAGGCACCCAGCCACTCCTGCTGTTTCCTCAGAGTGGCCCCAGGCTGCAGAGTCTGCATCTGATTAAGCTTTTAGACACTTTATGGGAAGAGGCAGGAAATAGCCAAGCTTGTTGAGCAATGTAAGGTGTAATTTCAAAACTTAGTATAAGTTACACTTTTAGAAGTTAGATTCTCAGCAATAACCAGCAAAGATGAAGTAAAAATATTCTTCTCTCCTGAACTAATTTCTTTCTGAAGCCTAATGCTCACCGGGGCCTCAGACTGGGGGAGGGCAGGAAAACCTCACACACTGCTGTGTGTTTTCCATCCATATGGCAACATTTTCCCTATGACCATCCCCCTCCCCACTTCAGACTGAACAGATCTTCACTGCAACATTTAAATCCTAAATTCTGTGTTGAAAAAAAAGGTGCAACATGCCACAACTGAGCTCTTCCTTCTGCGAACCTCTCTTTAGGAAAACAATATACCTATTATTGAGCAGACAGTTTACAGATTAATAAAGTTACTACCTAGTCCCTGGACGGTTTTAAAGCTGCAAATTCCACTTTATAACCCCTGGTACAAACTGATTTAAGAGCCTCCTACATTCTCCACCCATGCACCCCCATCCTCTCAAGCAGGGCATACTGAAACTGTTGAAGAAATCAAGCTAATCTAAAAAAACCCTAACAATGAAAATAAACATTCTGTGCAAGGAGAAGAGAATAAGAAATAAGTTTCATGGGTCACATGTGGGTGGTGTTGGCATTTTTAACACAAAGGTCATTTCAACTGACCTGTTTTAGAGCTTCCTCACTCAAGAGTCACATTAACATAGCTGGAAGACAGAAGACAGCAAGAAATCTGTAATTCGGGCACAGAGGCAGAGATTTTGAACAGAGGAGGGTAGGAATTTCTGGCTATACTGCCTGGGAAAGTGCTTGTGGAAGCACCACACCCTCAGTGCCCATCCCTCACTGGTTACAAACACTTCCAAAACAAGTCAATGCAGCCCATTAACCTGTCCCTGTACATGCCTAGGCTTGTTAAGTCAGGGTCAACATCTCCATACAAAGACTGACAGAACTGATAATTTGGCTCAGGCATTCTCCACCCATACACAACCACCCTCTGTCTACATTACCTGTTGGTGACAAAAGCATTAGGCATTGGTTGAAGGATTACATTCCCACCTTTTAAGAGTAATTTTCTAGTCTGCAGATGAGATATGTGAATATTTATGACAGATGCTAGACTAGTAGAAGATTTCTTTACTGAAAAGGTAGCACAGCAGAAATAGGAATGGAGCCTGTCATTTCAAAAGGGCACAAGGCTCTACCTGAAACATGATCCAACACATTTGGATCCAACAGTTATTTTACAGAAGTCTAAAAATCAGGGCATTTCAGGAGCTCTTGTGCCTTCTCTTTAGGTTATGTTTATCTTGGAATACCTACATAGTGAAAACAACAGAATTTTACACACTGCTGCCAGGTGAGCTGATATGATATTACATAATATCCTTCATTAACAGTGACTGCAGTACAGTTAATTTACAGCCAAGGGTTAGGTCTGAGTCACACATTAAAAGGCCCCAAAAGCCTAATTGAGTGAGTCTTCTCACAGCTCTGAACAGAGACTTGGTCTCCTTCCTATATAATGCAATAAGTGAGCCTCAAAGCTACTTCAGAAGTTGCTTTTTGTTAGTATGTTAAGTACACAGACACACTGTATCCCTGTATTGATTTAATATAACTGATATGAAGGTGCACAAAGAAAGGAGCTTTCAATCGCTGGAAAGACTAGGGACAAATCAGAACCAATTTTAATCAACACATTAGGCTATGAGAGACTAATTATCTTGAAACAAAAAGCATAACTGCTATTTCAGCCTACCTAGATGGTTATAATTATCTGTATGAGAGGTTATTTGTCTTTAAATGAAAGTACAGAAACCTTTCCTGACTTTTTCAAGAACAGCACAAATTCACTCACCTCTCCCATAACAAAGAAAAAGATCAAAATAAGCAAACTCCCTATTTCAGAATCACAAAGACAAGGATGAGAATTAGGGGCAACACAAGGTTTCAGAGCCTTAGAAGCAGCAGAATTGTTCCCTCCTGGCTCCTGTGCAGTGCACCATGAAGCACAAGCACTATTAGACCATCTGCTACAATGGGTAAGAATTTAGTGGCAATAACAGCAGAACACTTCCAGCACAGCATTAGTGCATCCACAGAGAGTACTGAGGTATGTGATATTCATGACCTCAATTTCATTTGTTTGGGTTTTTTAAACTAGTCCAAATATACTAAGAATATATCACTTATTAAATCAATTTTTCCCCTTTGTGGGATTTATCTTGGATAATAAGGCAGAGAAAAGTAGGCTGTGGACAAAACACAGCTTCTATCCTTTAAAAGTTACAAGCTGCAGCACTGCATGAACTATCTTCCATCAGGGTTCTTTTGCTGGTCACAATGCAAGAGTTCTCACCTAGCTTCCATCCAAATTTCTGCTCTCCGTCCCTGCTAAAAAAAGCAAAACCCACACACAAAAAGAACCAATCCTCAACCACACCTCTAGTATCAACTCTCTACCAGCTGCTCCCTGGGCCCTTAAAATGGCCCCACATTTCAGACACTGGCTGTAGCCTGTGGTTGGTTGCAGTGGGAGAGCAGTTCTGAACTCCAGACCTGCAGCCACTGATGTCTGCCTTCCAGCAGGCACCAAAACCCTGAGCATGCTGCCCGCACTGAACAACCACCTCATTCATCCCCTTGCTCTACCTACAAACAACATTAAAACTTGTCCTCATGTCAGGAGGGCTGCATGAAAAGACAGTTGAGGTTCCAGCACATTATGCTCAGTAGTTTTGTTTATATCTGTATTTCCAGGATGAAGAAGAAAAAATACCAGTTTTTGAAAGCTCAGCTTTTTTTCTCCTGCTCTTGGGACCACCCATCAGGTTAAAAGATATTGTGAGTGCACCCTAACAACTTATTCTATGCAGAGAATATTTACTAATTTAGCCTTTCTGTGTATCTGCAGAGAACCTTTCCAGGATAATTCTAGCTTATATTTTTTTGAGACTTGCTATTGTGGAAGAGTCATCTGTTTCCTTTATTTCATTAGCAGTTATATTTATACATCATACTGAGTAGATATGTTACTCCCACGTCATCTACCAGTACATTATGGAAACAACAAACCACTGCATAAGCCATGCTGAGGCTAGAAGAAACCAAGGAACACTATTTTCTACTGAATTTTGATCTCTCTGCTTCATGCTTTATTGGAGGATTTTTCCTGCACTTCAGTAGCAAGAAGCACAGTTCATCAGGGATGATTTTTTCAATTTTTTTTCTTTTAAACCAGTAAAATACTGCAACAAAAATCGAGATGCTACATTTGGTAACACT
This sequence comes from Emberiza elegans, assembly GCA_024865655.1. Taxonomy (NCBI): domain Eukaryota; kingdom Metazoa; phylum Chordata; class Aves; order Passeriformes; family Fringillidae; genus Emberiza; species Emberiza elegans. The sequence goes on along the minus strand of JALJVW010003023.1, from coordinate 59,980,084 downwards.
TACCTAACAACAGTGGATGGTTTGCTTGAATGTTTGGTAATAAATTACGGCAACTCTATAAACATACCTCCTCAGCTTTGGAAGTAACCATTAACAAAGGCACAGGCAATACAAACATGCAAGCCTCAAACAACTTTCAATTCCAAGGTGTTTTCACTTTGTGAGTGTCTCCAAAGTTGGTTTCAGATACTTTAGTCCAGATTAGCCAAGTTTAGCTACTTCTGAAGGCAAATTTGTTTTAGTGCTTTTCTTTGCTTCACCTCACCCAGCATTAAACAGGGAAAGAGTTACAACCTGCCAGGATACAACAGCCACAAGAGTCTCAATTTGTCACAGAACACACCTAACAACCTGTATGAAGGTGACTTAGAGCAGCTAAGTTATTATAAATGTAATGAACAGAACCACACACTAGTCTTCTCCCACTGGCTTTCTACTCCTTCACTGAAAAGCTTTAACATTTCACATCTGTGCTTTATTCAGCACCATTCCATCCCCATCAGCACAGCAGCATTTTGTTCTATTCAGTTCCTGCTTAGCGCAGATGTTGTCAAGTCAGTTTCATGTATCTCTCACCAAAACAAATGAAGTGCTGAGGTGAGAAAAACCAAACTGACTTAAGTAGAGGATAAATGATAGTGTACTTGTCACCGAAGGACAGATGATATCAACCAATCTCTCACCCAAGTGCTAAGTGATTTGGTGTGGCATATTTCCTGTTTTTAATCTGATCTGTATATTTAAGGTCACAGCCTGGCAGCCTGAGCTATTCATTACACACCTAGAAGAATATCAGCTCAGGGCATATCACAAACATGGTTTTCCTCACTAAATCTAGCTCAGTTATTCAGGTGTGAGAAACCCAGTTTATTGCTATTGCAGACACAGAATGTCTCATTCAACACCTCTAAAAGGCCGAAAAATATAAAAAACCATCATTAAAGAACATTTTGCCTGATATAATAGCACTACTATCCTAATATTCCTTCTGCTGCATCTAGCCAGAGACATCTTTTTTGCCCCATTATTACTGGAGAGGCACCAATTGACAGTGTTTCAAGTTAGCCCCATCTCCTCCATGTTTTTCTCGTTCTAACAACCAGAAGGAAATAGCGGATCTACACATTATAGACACACATTCCAGCAAATTGTCTTACTACTGCTGCTTGATCATTCAGAAACAAACAAATGCAATTTTAAAATGCATTTACCATTGCTTTCGTATTTCCTACTCAAAGCATCTCAACATACTATATAAATCAGTACATAAGCTCTATCCAGTAACAGTCAATATCACTTAAACAACAACTTAAAACTAGTTTACATTCACAGTAACTATTTGCTATACTTTATCTAAAAAAAGAGAAAAATAATATTTCAGATCCATTGAACTCTGAATTTTCTTCATTATATTTGCATTTCAACCAGCATTCAATATTCTTCCAAGACACAATGGTTCAAAAGCTGTGTCTGTTAAGCTAACAAAATCCCAGATGACTTAGCAATTATGATTAAGAAAATGCAAATGTAATAAGCAAACATGCAGACTCAAAAGATATCTTTATCTGCACAATCCTCCCATCCTGTGTGCCAAAATACTATAGCATGTTCCAAAATATATCTGCTACACATGTTCCAGTTTGAGTTTGTCTGGCTCTTCTCAGAAGTTTGTGTCAGAGGTTTCAGGGGGTTCTTGTTTTTCATATTCTCTCTCCCACATCTTCCGTTTTTGGTAGCTTAACCATTCTCATCTGTCACACACTGAGTTGCATTTCTGAAGTTAAAGAATTTACCATCACAAACTTATACTTCATATTTCAATAAATAAAAGCATGCCTGAGCTCCAGTAACCCTCATAGTCAGTATTGTAACTGGAAACATTTAACAGTGAACCCAAAGGAATTCTGCTAACCAACCATCTACAAAAAGTAGCTACTTGCTGAATTCTCACCATTTTGACCCATATGCACTCCATTCTGTGTCTCAAAATCCCCTCAAAGCCAGCCAAAAAAAAATGCAAAGAGATGTCAAACATTTCAAATTGCACATAGGTAAATTCACAAGCTCAGTAACATATGGACTTTAAATCAGTCTCTCCTGGATGGAAAACACTATCCACCAACTCCCTCCTCTGGAAAAGTTCATTTCTGGATAAGCATGAGTAACTACACTTCCTTCAACAGAAGTCTCTCACAATAACAGAATGTTACAAGGGATCTTCGGAATGCAAACAAAGGTCCCCTGACTGCAGAATTTGGTGGTTCAGTGGGAAAGAGCTCATTTTAGCTCTACTTTGACCACTCCTTTCAGTAGGGACATCTTCCAAACCTTCCTTGCTCAAGCCTCTTCAAGAAAAGGTTTAAGTCTTAAAACTGAGCTGAAGATACAAATAGAAAAACTATTGTTTTAAATGTTACAGACTTTTACAAATTGAAGAGTTCCCTTGTTAAAAAAAACCTCCACTGTTGAGCTTTGCTGCTGCTGACTCCCAAACTGAAAACAGCCACAGGCAGTTACTCCAGAGCACTGTTCTCTTTCCAGACAAATTTCCTACTACAAGCAGAACTTAGAGACTAGTATCAAACTGACAGTCATTCTGGATTTTTTTCTTCCCTTCTCTCCATTGCTATTTATCACACTTCCATATCTTTGAAATGCTTTTCAAAACAAGTCTCAATAAGAAGTAAGGGAAACAGAAGGAGAAGGAGAGGAAAAAATACTAGAATACATAATATGCACTGTAAAATCTCAATGTGGGCAGGAAACACCTGAGTTTTGACTTAGTGCTACATGAACACTGACACCAAGCTCTGTGGTTTGGTTGACCCACTAGAGAAAAGGGATTGATTGCATCCAGGGGGCCTTGGACAAGTTGAAGAGGTGGAACAATGGGAGCTTCATGAAGTTTAATGAGGCCAAGTACAAGGTCCTGCATATGGGTCAGGGCAAGCAGAAGTTCAAACACAGGCTGGGTGGAGAATGGATTCAGAGCAGCCCCGAGGAGGAGAGAAGGACTTGGCAGTGCTGGTGGACAAGAAACTCAACATGATCCACCAATGTGCACCTCAAATTTCCAAGGCAAGTGCATCCTGGGGCTGCAACAAAAGCAGTGCGACCAGCAGGTCTAGGGAGGTGATTCTGACCCTCTAACCCTGCTCTTATGAGATCCCAGTTGGTGTATTTTGCCCAAGTCTGGGGGCCCCAACACAAAAAGGATGTGGACCTGCTAGAATGAGTCCAGAGGAGGGTCACTACGCTGATCAGAGGGCTGGAGCACCTCTCCTATGAAGACAGGCTGCTCAGTCTGGAGAAGACATGGCTCCAAGGAGATTTTCCAGCTGCCTCTCAGCGCCTGAAGTGGGCCAACAAGAAGGCCGGAGAGGGACTTTTTATAGGGCATGTAGTGATAGGACAAGGGGAATGGCCCTAAATGAAGAGTAGCTTTAGAGTAGACATTAGGAATAAATTCTTTTCTGTGAGGGTGGTGAGGCACTGGAATAGGTTGCCCAGAGAAGCTGTGGATGCCCTATCCCTGGATCTGTCCCATGCCAAGCTGGATGAAGCTATGAGCAACCTGGTCTAGTGGAAGGTGTCCACTTCACCATGCTTCAGCTGAGGTGTTGAAACTAAATGGCCTTTAAGGTGCCTTCCAATCCAGGCCTTTCTATGATCCTAAGACCAGTCTAATAACAAACCAGTCTGTCTACCTGTGGATTCTGCAACACACGCAAATGTTAACATTGCTATTTCCTGAAGAAAGTGAAAAATGAAAACTTGATCAATCATTCAAGCATGCAAACAAAAGTCTTTATATTTTCTGCATGTCCTCTTCACAAACTGCTCCTAGTACCTTTAAGATTACTCTATAGCATCTCCTGAATAATTTCCTTCCAACATCAGAACTTGATTATTAAAATATGAACTTAGGAAACATGGAGAAAACAATAATATTTTCACTTCTCTATCTGCAATTTAACCTGTCTGACATGTATTAAGTGGTTCAAGAGACTGTTTTTCCAAGAAAAGGAGTAAAGCCCTGAGCAAGAAAAGTCCCTGGCCTGTTGATGGGTCACTGCAGCTGCTGAAAACTGGTGACACACAAGAGATCAGATAATTTCAACAATGAAAAACTCATCAGTTGAAAGAAGGGAGCTGTTACTTTCGAAGTACAAGGGAAACTAGACATTACAGAGAGCAAAAAGCTTTCCAAAAGCTCACTCAACAATCAGAAATTGACTCCCTCCTCCCCAGGATGCTACACACACATGAGCTCACTTACAGACAAAGAGAATGATGACCTACTTTCCTAGCTCATATGTAAAACAGTAATTAAAGAAAAAGCTTGTGACTGCATGACAGATTACTGTAATGTAAAGATACATGTAAAATACCTGCACCACCACTCCATGATTTAAGATAATAAATTTCATGCCCATTATACAAACTGTTGCTCAACATCTGGCAACTTCCTCTCTACAACCTCTATCAAGATAGCTATAGCCATCTATTTCAAAAGAGATGAATAACTGAAAAAAAAGTCCAAAGGGCTCAAGTGACTTAAAATAGAAACTGTTCCCCGCAATAACAACTAAGCTTCTACAAAGTTTTTATCCCCAGAGAGACAGAGTGTTACGCAATTTGCTGCAGATGAAATGCACAGCAAGTAATATCTGGAAAAGCAGCTATCCTGTCAATCTCAAACAGGCACTGGAAGTCTTTTAGAGCTATTCTGTAGGTGACAGCTTGCTCTGATACACTCCACAAAATTCTGTCATCATTGTGCTTGGGGTACCTACAGCCAGTAGGATTCCTCTGCTTGCTGCTAAGGTAGCCATAGTTTAACAATACTGCACGCACACAAGTGTGGGGGCCCTGGAACGCTGCAAGACTAATGGCCTTGCACTCAGAAAAAATAAAAAGTAACATTTGCAGTAACAAATGTGAGGTCGTCAACATTTAAATAAGGTTTTGTAGCCTGTTACAGTTAAACTGCAATCTGCAGACAGCACTTTTCTCCCAACTTTTTAATACATAATATTGAAGGCGTTTTTGACAACTGACAAAAGAAGGACAATACTGAGCAGCCCTTACCACTATCATCATCAGTCCTATCAAGACCCCCAACTCCTAAGACTGCAAATGACGTAAAAGTTAAAATCCAAGCAAAATAAACTGTAAGGAAAGTAGTAATTTATGAACACATACCTATAATGGAATCCCTTCGAAAAACATCTCTGTCAAAAATATAAAATGACAGATGGCGAAAGGTCCGAGGAATTTCACAGTAAAAGTCTTCTCCATAGAAGGGGCTGAGTGAACAAAAAAAAAACAAAACCAACATACACAAACACATACACACACACAAAAAAAAAGGAAAATAGATTAGTGTTGGTATCCTGGACAAGCTGGTGCATTTATATTTCACAGCCAGAACATCACTCTGGACTGTGATGGTCTTTCCCACCACTGAATGTTCACTTTTAAGCACAGTTCCATTTTGACTCTTCCTAAATATCTTAAATGCTCCCAGAACAAGATTTTTTAATGAGTAAAAAAGAACAGATACTTCTTTCTATCTGGATAACAAGTATCCCTTTACAAAGGGGGCAGAGACCTCATTATTAGTTAACATACAGTGCTTGAAGGGTAGGGAGAGGCCCCTGCTGCCAAAGAATGCTTACAGTCGACCATTAGGATAGAGATCACAAAAGCATACTGAACAGGATGAGAAAAACACAGTATGGTTCATAGCTTTTTTTTAAAGCATTTAGTTTACTTAAAATAAAATGCCTACAGCCATTGCATCTTTTCTCATCCCCTGCACAGTTTTTTATTTAAAGTTAGACTCAGCCAACTGATGGTAACTATGCCTTGGACCTGGCACCATGCTTGTCACCTCTGGGCACTGAGTATCTATTTTTGCATAGTGGAATTGTATGGTTTTGGGGGTTTTTGTTTTGTGTTTTGTTTTTTGTTTTTTTTTTTTTTTTTTTTTTTTACAGTAAGACTTTTTTTTTTTTAAAGACATTAAAAAAATAAGAAAGTACTATCTCAGTATGAAAAGCTCCTTACAGACCTAAGGGACTTTCTTTGGATCCTACCAATTTAAAGGGGGAAAAAAAATTCTCAGACACCTGACAGCAACGCTTTCAGTTTCTTTCTATCAAATTACATGGTTAAGGATTTACTCCTAGGAACTATAAGCATATATAAGCATTATTTATTCATTGACAGGTCTACCATTTTACACAGACCTTTCATTCCAAGTCACTCACGCTTCAGTAGATCTAAATGAGCGGATGCAATTCAAGTCACGTGGACAAATACAGCAACCACTGCAGATGTAGACTTAAAAATATATCTAATTCCAACAGGCCAAAAGCCAGCAAGTTTTTTCTTCCCCTCTTAAACACAGACCTCCTTATTGCCTTGGTTGAGCTCAAAAATGAGACAAAATTATGCTGTAGTTTAAATCACTATTAAAATTTTTTATGTTAGAAAATTAGATACACAAAAGTTATTAACAACTCCTTGAATAAACTTTCAAATTTTTCATAATTTTGTCAGAAAAGGTCATTCCCTGGCTCCTTGCAGGGATGTTTCACACCACCATATGTTTTTGCTTGTATTTCTGCCTATGGGAAAAATACACTCCCTCAGAATCACCAGGTTCCCTCAAAAGCTAGCTGACAAGTCTCCCTTAAAACACAATGGCACTGCAAATTAGCTCATCAGTCTGTCTTTGAAGGGAAAATGACACCATAATTTCATGAAATCCAGAGACATCACTCTGGATTCACCAAGAACATTATTTAAATCACTACTTCACCAGCCACACAAAGAACATGTTGGATGAACAACAAAACCCAAGGCATACCCACAGGTTCGACTTCCACCACTGAAATGGTTTCTCATTCCTTGAAAAATGGCATCCAAGTTACAAGAATCAGTGTGAGGCCCACTCAGCCATGCCTACTGTGAAGGCAGGGGAGGAAAACCTGACAGCTGGAAATGGCAGCTGGTTTGACTCTTTGTCCCAACTGGCCCATCCGATTTAGCACTCATTGTTACATGCTCTCTGCCCATTCTGCTCTGAGAAGTTTCATTTGGAAGCAAGAATTTCACAGCCACCACTTCAGGCCCAAAATACCTTAATTCTTTGTTAAAAGCAGCTTCTACCGAACTGGGAGCTGCAGGACTGTCCCAGCAGCCATGCTTGTGCTGGCAGCCCCGAGGGCCTCACTCTGTGCACATCACTTGGTGCACATTTTCACACACAGGCTTAACCCTAGGGGGCCAAACAAATGCATTAATATTGCCCAAATACCTAGTGCATTATACATGCAAAACACTTCCATCATTCTGAGCTTTAATACTCTATTCAGCCATAAAATTGTCCTTTCTGCTGGAAGAACATGACAGATGAATTTATTTCACTCATGACCTTAGAATGGAACGATACTTAATGAACTGTGGCTTATATATCCAATCCTCTATCAACAATATAAGGGAAGCTTCAGTGTACTGCGAGTCTAAATGCAATATAAATACAAGTGACTTATACTGAGCATAATTTAATGATTCTGGGGGGAAGAGCAGGGAAGAGACATCAACTGGAACCTCTGGCAAGTCCCCCCCATTAATGTTTGCCATGGGTGTTGAACAGAGGCAGAAGTCAATTAAGATCACACCACAGCAAAACAAACAAGAGCCAGAAAGGCAGTGTGGACAACAGGAGATACCTAGCCCAATACACAGAATCAGAAAGAGACTAATTAACAGAAGAAATGCTGTGACTTAGCTGACTTAGCCACGCAGGGCCCGCATCAGGTCACCACTACTGGCACAAGGTTTATTAGTCTGAGCAGTGCAGTCTGAGCCACCATCAACAGAAGAGATGCTTTGTTCTGCTCTTGGCTTCTCCCCTCTGAGATCTTGAGCCCATTGCAGATTCACAACCTCTCATCACTCAGGTAACACCCCCAAGGTGCACTGGTTCTTAATTAATTTAAGCAAGCAGATTTCCAGCACAAGCATACTCACTCTACACTGGGTAATTAGCCAGCAAAGTTTTAATTGTAAGAACACGCATCAAGATAAATCCGGGGTGTTCCCAACCCAATCTTGTGTAGCTCTGCAGAAACAGTAACTTCTTTCTGAAGGAATCAAATGCAACCACACAAATACTTCCAGCTTCCACTGAAATGTGTGCTTTTTCTCCATGTATCTCTTCAGAACAGTACTTGCTTTGTCTCCCACCAAGACGTGAAGAGCAAGAGGTCGCAGCAGTCAAATCCCATCATTGATTTCCCAAGCTAACTTATCTTGAGCAAGAAGCCCAGGGCTCCAGAATAGTTTTTCCAAAAGAACAGCTAAATCCTTCCCCCAGTGTCTCCTCTCTGTGAAAAGCCAGAATTTGTCAGATGGGGATTCAATGAGTACTTTTATTTTGACAGAGCAATTAATAAAAAGCAGCAACATCTGCCGACCCAGCCCTCAGGAGTCTGACAACATCCTCCAAAACAAATACTGGAACTAGCCTGGCCAAAAACTCAGAAATTGTTCAAGAACCAAGTGAGTTCAGATTCAACTTACAGGTTTTGAGTTGAACTTTCCTTGTAGATGAATCAGCCCTACACTCAAGAGATATTTTAATCATTCAAAGTGGAGGAGTGACAATGAGGGCCTCCTCCCCAGCCCTGGCAGCACAGACTGCACATGAATATGATCACAAGGGAAGGGCATGGCCAAGACCAGTGCTGCCATTATTTCAGTTTCTTCTGAACTTCAAACAAGGGATGGGATGTAACTGCTGAGAGCAGAAACTTGCAAGGCCAGAAACAATGCATGTCCCCTGAAAATGCAATTAATTTCCTTCCAAGCTGAACATAACTGCAGTTTCAAACCCAGCTTCTTCAGTAAGGACTACTAAATTCAGAACAGCTCTGCTAATTTTGTTTTAGTTTTGCCATCAAAGTAACAAGAAGAGTATCACTGCAAGTATCAGCTAGTCTTTAGTTATGAAACAGAGCTTGTTCTTAAGTCACTGTCTCTCGTTTTCCTATGGGGTTAGAAGTGGAGAAAGATCTATACCAATTTTTTAATCCTTGCTGCAAGCTTTCAGGCACACAAGGGCCTGATTAGCCTTCTATTCCACACACGCTCCTTCCCACCCCTTTCTCATTTCTCTTTCAGTACAAGCACATATCTTAATACGTCCTGAGCTGAGGGAAGCCTGAGCTCAGCAGCCCTCGTTCCCTAGGAAGCACAGGGCTCTCTTACTGCACAGCTTTTGTACAGCCTCTATCACCAACACATACACTGAACAATCTCTCCTCAGGACACTTTCCCTAGTATGCTTCCACAGCTCTCCCCACAGAAGAGACACACAGAAAATGAAGTCAAACAGATGCATAAACAGTGCAACCTATCTGAACCTTCAGGCATACTCACTCTCCCCTCACCAAAAACTTGCTTGTTATGAAGCTCATGGCATGGGAGCAAGGTAGATTTTCTTGGAATACCAAGAAAACAAAACTAAAAAAGATCCTCTAGGTATTGTTTCACTCACTTACAGCTTTCCAAGCTCTCCCCATTTCAAGGTATCTATTTTTGAATGTCTTCTAATGCATGTTTTGGCAGTGGATATTTTCAGGAGGAGACAGGGAAGGAGAAGAGAAACAAAAATTACTGCGCAAATCAAGTGGATTGAAAGCAAATAATGAAGAGAATCCTTACTTCAAACACAATAAACCCTCTAAAAAGGGTTCAAAAATTGTTCACATTTACATATTTTACTAAATTCCAGAAGCATACTTGCAACTTTATTTCATAGCTTCATATATCTACTGAGATCATCACAATATCAACAGAGAGGAAGAGATTTCATAAAATGAATGTTAGTGTAAAAACATTTATTTAGTTTCAGGCTGTGTTAAAAACACAAAACCTCATGCTTGTTTTTCAATACTTAGGATTCGCTAAAGCAGTTTTGTTTTTGTGTTGGCACCAGTACTTCAGTGGATGAAGTGAAAGAGTTGCATGATGAATAATAATGAAACCCCTCAAGCCAGAATTCTTTGTGTATGGATTTTTTTTAAACTGCTTTTGTGATTAAAAGTAAGGACTATTAACATGCCACAGACAACTCCACATCCTCTGACTATTTTAAAAGGTTTAGAAATACTGAATTCATCCTGCTGCATGAACTGAACACCAGAGTTCACATCACCATGTGAGCAGGAAGCAAAATCAGTCTGTACAAAGGAGCACACTTGTTTGTTTCTACTACTAAGCTTTTTCTACTACTTGGCTAATACTTTTTATGCTATGCTTTGCAGCATATGTAAGGGAGTGAGGTAGAAGAGAGGAGGTTTATTCAAAGCAGATACAGCAAGCCAAATAAAATCTGAATGCACTTCAGTCTCCTACTACACACAAAACTAGAAGACAACAGGAAAGTAAGACAGGGTCTGTAAAAGCCAAAGTTGGTAGATGTCACAGTAGCTTTCTGAGACAATTTATTAAAAATTACTAATATTATATTTGAAGCACAGATTTGGCAGAGGACATGCAACAGGCAGTATATGGCACAGGAGGCAACCTCTAAATCCAAATATATCACTTCTGCCCACTGTTGAGAGTGCTGGCTGCAGTCTACCAGACACCCACTGAGCCTAAGTGATTTTTTTCTCACGTCACTGTGCAGAGACACTCAGATGAACAGTGCTTTGTTACACCCATAACCAGCCCTACTACACAGAGGAAAAAATAAAGCAGTGTGCATTTTCTCAATCCTGTGCTCAGAAGAGACAGACAGACACATGAGCTATAGTTATCAACCTCACTTGACAGTTGCTGGTTTGGCTCAATGAGGCTTACAAGGATTATGATAAACTGAAGCAGCAGCCATTTGGCCCCTGGTCACCTCCCAAAATATTCTGTAAGATGACACACACAAACAGCAGAAGTCACATTATAGCTGCATTTACTTTCTTTTTTAATCACTCAAAGCAGCCTACAACACCAACAATTGTTACTCACATGGGTGGCTTTTCATATAGATAAACACTCTCATTCATAAACCCTGCCTTGGGTCTCAAGGTTCACTTCATTCTCCTTCTTCCATTAAATCTTGCTTCCCTTACTGGCACTCTTCCCAGCTATATTACTTCCCTGCACAGCCATGCAGTCCTTGGCTTCAATAATACCCCTGACCAGGCTGAAGCTGTACCCTACCAATCTTAATCCTTTCCCTTAGAGGCTTGGGGTTATAAACTTCCAGAACTGAAGTTTATTGTCATCAGGAATTCAAGGCACTGTTAGGTGCTGTCACATGCAGAAGACAGCAGACCCTGGGAGCCTGCAGGAGTGAAGCTGCAGAACACACTACAACATCCACCTCAAGGCCTCTCTGCCTAAGGCATCTGGGCTGGGGGAAGCTGTTATTTCAAGGAGGTGAGCTGGCAGTGTAAGAATGTAGAAACAGCTAATGGAGCTAGCTCAGATACAACAGCTAATTTTGGCAACATTCCAACTAAGGGAAACAACTTTGTGTTTAAAATTTGAGAAGTGGCCTGCATCCAAGATGTTATCAGAACATGAGAAGTTTAGCTACACAGCCATGAACTCCAAACACACTGGGAAAGAGGATTTAAGCAAACCTAGAATTAGAAAATAGAATTAAAGATGACAATAAAATAACTTAATGATATTTCTGAGAGCTATTGGCTGAATTTGTTACAGGATCTAATTCTGAAACAAACACAGTGTAACCACCTATTAAAGAGAACAGAGCCTTAACTATGAATTTACAGCACATTTCAATATACAGTCACAAGCACATTGCAGACTTGTAGTTCTCAGTTCTCATTGTTATGTTCACCAGAGACTAGCAAAAAAAAAAAAAAAAAAAAGATCAGGGGTGTGAAAGTGGGGAAAGTGCCTATGGCTTCATTTGCTGTTTCATTCAGGCTTTGATCACTATGTTTAGCATGTGAAAAATTCCTCAGTGAAATAGTGGTGAACTAAATAATCACAGACTCAAGATGCTTGGCTCACCTCTCTAAAGCACACACTGTCAGACATTTGATTCTTAGCGTACGACAGATTTTGCCTTTATTCATATCCTTGAAACAAATTTAGAGATGTCACATTCCTTCCATTCTTCACCTATGATTTGAGAAGCTGCCTTGATTTCCTGTTGCAGCTGACACTGCCCTTTAAGTGAATGGGCACATTTGATGCAAACTGCAAAGGCAAAGTCAGTCTTAACACCAACAATCCAAGAAAATTCATCCTCAGGAAATATCTGTAGTTAGGAAACACTCCTGGATGGTGGAGCCTGAAGTAGGGAAAGCTACTAATGGGGGAAGGTAAGTGGTTTATTGAGCAAAGGGAATTAATAGGCAAAATTCTTGTCAGGCTGTTTACTTGCAGCTCAGAACTAGAAGAAAATTTGTAGAGCTCTGCATTTTAAAAACCACAGTCATTCTAACATGCTCCATAGGACATAAAATACACGAGTCCCTTCACGTACATCTTTGCTAGGTTATATGGAATGGATCCAAATCTACTCCGTGTCTTTGTAGATGACGGTAATATAAATATTGAATGACAAATACAAAACAGAGAAGCATATTAAATCCTGGCTCTAACTGACCTCTCCCTCGTATCTTATGACTTGCATGTGACCTTCTTAGAATTTAGCAAAAGCTTGTGCCAAGTTTACAAAAACAGTGCTGCTTGAAGAGTTCAAGATTCTCTCTCTGAGAACCTGGATTTCTTGGTCTGACCAATTCACATATTCACTATTCTTGCCCAAAGACCCCCAGAGCAGTGGGATGATTCTGAACTACCCAGATAAACAGCACTTTCATGTTGCACTCTGGTTTTATAGGAAGGCCCGCCCCAGTGGTAACCAACCCTTGACTTGTTTCAGTCAGACACTACAAGTTTATTGCAGCAGCCCTCAAAATCTTCCAGCACAAGGCAGCAGTGCCCACCATCCAGTTTAACAGCAGTCAAGAGGCTGGATGGCAGGAATGATTTCAGTTCTATTTTGTAATTTATGAGCCCCACTGACTGCTGAACAGAGGAGGTAAGATTCACCATGCTGGCTCCTCTCAGTTTTTGAGATACACATTTAGATAAAGGGCATCAAGCTCATAGATATTCTCTTCAGAGCACTGGTAAGGACACTTGACTGGACAACAGGATGTGCTGGTTCAATTCTTTTGAGTTCTGAATGATTCATGCATTGTTGATTTAAAAGGTTACTGGTCTCAGCTGTCTTCTCATGCCTCTGCCACAGACTAATAAAAAAAGAAAATACACTGCAGAAGATTAGGATAAAGCTCAGGGAGGCAACTTCTTACACTGTCCTAGCATAAAACAGGAGAGGATGAGTCAGAGTCTGAAGGTTCTATAACAGATATTCCAAGCAAGCCAGAATTGGACATTCATCCAAGTCCCCCTGGGAAGGAGAGATAACTGCTTCCTTTTTTCCATCTGCCAGTTTTATTTAAGCTTTTCACCAGGAGCAGGCCTGCATGGAAAAATATACATTCATGCAATGCCTAGTAGAAGCCTAAAGAAGCTCAACTGAGAAAACAGTGTGTATGTGGGGGAAACAGTAATTCCCAGCTACACAAGACATTGTATCAATTACAAGCTTTTTCATGCAGGCGAAGGAAAAAAACATTCAGAAATGCTGCAAAAGATGGGCTTCTCCAGGATAAATCTGAACAAGACATCATGCCAGAATCAGTAGTGCTAGAGCTGCATATGAAAGACCTCCTAATTCAGATTTTCACACGAAGTATCTTGTTTTCTATAGACTACATTAATTTTTTGAGCTTATTGGAAGATGAGGGAGTTATCAGCTTTAGTAAAAATACAATACTTAAAACTTTACAGCAAGCCAGACATGAAGTGACAGGAAGTAGAAACCAGGTATGAACAACAGACCAGAGGCAGTGATCTCCCCTTCAAATTGTAGAGGAGAACTGAGTCAAGCTGTGTCACCCAGACACGCAGCATTTCAGGAAGGACTCAATTAATTCAGCCAAGCATTGGCCCAGCTTCACATCCTTCCCAAACACTTGTGTATCACTGCAATAACTCAGAAAAACAGACCAACACAATTCATGATTGAGCTGGCAAGTGCCTGCCAAAGGAGCACCAGACATGAGAGCAGGAATTTCTCTGCTGCACAGAAATTCCATGGCCCATAGGGCACATGAGCCCCACCTGCCCAATAACTCACTCAATGGGTTAAATCCATCTGCAAACAAGCATTAAAGAATGGAACAGCATCTGGCTCCTCATCCCAGAATCCTACAAAAAACAAAGGGCAACTGCAGTAGGGTCTGGTATCATTTGAAAAACATCTTCTGGAAGTCTATGTATGCATTTGTTTAAAAAAATGTAAACACAGTCATGAAAGATAGAGTAGCTGTTTGACTGTGCCTCATGAAGTAAGAGCAATTCCTACCCACAGACTGGGAAGACATCCATGGATTACCACTCATGTATTTGGGATTTTTGTCTGCTTTTCTTTTATGGCCCAGAAAAACAAAAACAGGGCTAAATGCAAAACTGAGTTGATATCAATATCTATAGGTGGATATTCAGAGACTGTAAATGCAGCAAGTTTTTCAAAAATAGTGTTTGAGAACAGAAGCTCACACAGGGAGAAATCAGGCTCCCACTGACTAGGAGAAGAAAGAATGATGAAGGAGACCATTTTAGTCAAGCCTTAGATCAAAGAAAATAGGTCCATAATGGGATTTTGAGAGGTCATCTGGTCCCACCACTGTTTCAAAGCTGGAAGGTCCCTATTATTTAGTTGAGTCTGATCATATAGAACCTATTAAAAGCCATCAGCAATAAACATAAAAATGAACAAAATCTACTCCAGTGCTTCAGAACCTTTAGCAGAGATTTTCCTTCACAGTTAACCTTAACCTCAACTTCCTTCCCCACTGCAATTTGAGTTCATTACTTGCAATATCCATACTGGACAGACAGGCCAGTTCCCCCCCTCTCAATTTTTGTTTTGGTGAGGAGGTTGTTTGGGTTTTTTTTCAGTTTTGTTTATTTTTTTATCTACATATTTATGTCTACTCTCACCCCTATTCTCTAGGATAAACAATTCCAATATTTCAATCCTTCCTCACCAGTTATGTTATCCAGACCTTTGATTATTGCTTAGTTCTCCCCTGAATTTGCCTCAATTAACAGAATTAACTTAGTCCTGTCAGGAAACTAGAAACCTTGCAATTTTGCACAGCCTCATGTACCTCTCCATCTTTATAAGACAATCTACAAACAGATGCAACCTTTCCCACTGAAGGAATTATACTTGTTGCTTATTTTTATTACCAGGAGTTTATTTTTTCAATAGAAAAATGCTTGGATTAATTCAAGGAAATGATATCAACTATTCTCACACATCCTCACTTCCTATCTTCCATTTCCCTGTGAAGCACTAATGATCATCCAGGAAAAAAAAATTTTAAAAAAGCCCAAAAGAACAACAAAATGTACATGATTCACCAGATCAGCTTTTAAAAAACAATTGGTTCAGGGATATTTGATTTAGGGACACTACATGTCAGCTTATAGGGGTGAGGAAAAAGGCATACAGAGCAATTTTTGCTTTTTGTTTGTATACTACAAATAAAAAAACATTAGCATCATCACTCAAAACCACCAATGCTTAAAGATAACAAAAATTTGTGTGAAAGAACAATTAAAGAAACTTACAGTAATAAATCCCACTCACATTCCTGAATGGGTCAGGTACTTCTGAGTAGTTGGGAGTGAGGTCTAAAGATACTTCCTGAAGTACATTATTTGCAATAACAAGACAAATAGCAAATTCCTAACTTATTACTCAAATTGGGAAAAGGGGGAGAGTTATCTCTTACGATAGAAGTTGTGAACTTGATTGTTCCTTGCTGCTTCTTTCCTCTCCACTCAAAAAAAAGCCTTGCTTACCAAAATATACATATATGCCCAGCCTAGTTCCCTTTATTCTTTATTTTTGTCTAAGGACTTTCAGAACAAAGTATTTTAACTTTTGCTACACGCTTCTCATAAGGTTTCATTCTACATTTGACCTCTGCAATCTCATAGGCAGTGCCCAAGATAATCAGACAGGCATCTTATGTTCAAACGTCTCCTTTCAGTTACAGCCTCGTGACAGGAAAAAAAATAAAATTCTTAACTCAACTCCCTAGGGCAGCCAGACCAATGCAAAATTCTAAGCCTAAAAGATGCAAAATGGACTTTTGTGAACCTTTTCTAAATTGAGATTTTAAAAGGGAAGTAGGGAAGTACAAAACAAGTATTGCAGAAAGAAAGAAGCACTGGTGGTGCATTGTTAGGGAAAAATTAATATGGATGGCCTTGGTGAAGGCATTTTTTTCCCTTAAATACAGATCAGTATCATGACATTAATGTTTTTACCACTAGTGTTTTTAAAACTGGAAGAAGAATCCTATTCATCCTCTCTTCTCCCCTCAAGAAAGTATCTTTGGAATATTATAAAAAACCTAATTAGCAAAGAATGAGAAGAGTCAACAGAACATTTATATATGTATATGTTACCATAATGACTTCTCCACTATTTTGGTCCTGAAAACCTCCTCCTGGTCCAGGTTTACAGTACAGTAGCAATCCCTCATCTTGTTTGGCCCCGGATATGTAGGAAGATTTTTGGCTTCACCTAAAGACAAGAAAGAAAAAAACCAGAAAGATTACATGTTAAAATGTTATCTCCTTCCATACAATGTTTAGGTTTTGATTAATGTTTCCCTAAGATTCCAAGAACACCACACAACATAGCAACCAAGCTTTTCAACACAGCCCACTGATTTTATCCTGAAGTCATTACCAGAACACAGCAAATGAGCTGTGCAGATCACAGCTCCACCACTCACCACGGATGGGGAGATGGAAAACAGTCACTTTAGTTACAACCAACAGCCTTAGATCACAAGCTGGGCTTCAAAGCACTCTGATGGAATAATTAGCACTTGCGAGGCTGCCTAAGGCCCTTGCACAAAGGTACCAGCAAGTCATGAATATTCTTCACAATAAACAGTTGTTTCAAAACTACAGCAAGAAGTAAGTACTATAATTAACAAAAACAAAAAGGGCAGGACTGAGGAACTCAGGCTAACCAAGAGACTAGCAAACCTAAGTGTATGAAACAAGAACAAAACCACAGTTTTCACCTTTACATATTCATTAACAACCAAAGCCAAGCGCTAAACTTCCTTGGCTGACTGATAAAAATCAAAACTCTCCAATAGGAAAATGGACAATGCCCCTCATCATTTCGCTAAAGTGTGTATCACTATGTGGAGGAGTGATTTAATTCTAAAGACAAAACTCAGACCTAAATGTAAGTCTGCAATGCACATGGTCTTATTTACTGTCACTCTTCCAGTAGCTGGAGATTATTAGCACATAGCATGGGTACTAGGTCATTCTGTCCTGGTAAAAATATAAGGAGTAAGACTAAAACTGCACAGACCAAGGGAACACAGGCTTGTTTGCCAGTGCAGAAGGAAGCTCTAAATGATGGTAACAAATATAACTTTTTATCCAAGCTCTGCAGCTCAGCTTAAGCGCACTTTCCTAGACACATTGTTTCCCAGTCTCTGGCTCCCAAATAGCTTTATACTAATAACAGAATCACCTTGTATTTTTTCAACCCTATCTTCAGCAAAAACATACTTGTTCCTTCTGGCAGGAGGAATCTGTTCCACAGCAATCTGATGCATGTGCCTGTAAACACTGAAGATGCATAGCAAGGAAATGCTGAGCCTACCTGCACCCTCAGCTATTAAGGAAAGGCATTAAATGACACAGGACTCCACATTTTCCTGCCTATGATCTCTTCCTGGTACACTGTTCATACATTTTTGCTAACTGACCCATGGCATGCACCTGGAAACATCACACAGCCACATTTATCAAAAATGGCTTGTATATGGGTGACTGCATGTGCAGATGTTTTCTAAAGCTAACCATGGAGCATATATAGAGGCACTAAAAAGGGACTAGAAACTGTTGCTTCAGACACTAATGCCTTGCTTCAGAGTTCTTCTAAATAAGTTTGTTCTCTCAGCTCAGCTGATACAACTTGATAGCATTCTTCCCACTTCCTTCAGAGTTGTGAGACACTGGATTAAAAAAAGCTGTCTCCACTGTAATTTGAAGGTGTGACTGGAACATCTGTTGGCATGCTCACAGTGGTGTTAAACTAAGCTGAAGTGTTAGCAATAGTTCCACTGCAGCAGCTCTAGACAAAAATATACTGAGGATTATTGATGGCTTGCTCAGTCTGCACTGAAGTCTGTCCTGCCACACTAAACCTCCAAGTTTTATTCTTGTTAGTCTGAGTTCAAGCAAGTTACAAATCACACAGACTGAGCCCTCCAAATCTGTCTTCTCTCCCCAAGCAAGCAAATTCCTGTTAATTTTTCTCCATTAGAGTCACATGAGACCAGCCTCTTTCCTGGATAACAGGGTACAGTTCCCCAAAGAGACAGTGTCAACAGGAAGTGTTTCAATAGCAGACTGATAAGGAAGTCTTCCTCCAGGGCTGGCACACTGTTCTCACGCTTCTTCCAAGAGAAAGACACAACATTTTCAAGCTCAAAATCAAACCAAAACAGTAACACAGCTTTCCTTTTTCTTCGCTCTTCCACTTTCTACTTCACGATTAATGCATCACATGAAACCAAATCTCTATTTTTCATCTTGATTTCCATTTTTTTCACATGCACAATATTCACTTAAGCCCTTAAAGGTAATAGTTATGTCAAGTACTCTAAGAACCACATTTTGAGAACTCAGTTCTCTTCTTTCATAAAAGACTTACAATAGGAAAGCCCACAATATTGAAACCTAAAGGCAGTGTAAAGGAAGACACCATTTAGCATCACTGGAAAATGGCTGCCTGCATAGTCTGTACAGCAAATTAAAGGTCACCACCATCACAATGGTAGAAAGTGCACAGAGGGAAGATAGAAAGAGAAGACATTTTACAGTAATTTCTTTCTTCAAAATGAAAAAGACCCTGGAAAACCATGGAGACTAGAACAAGGGATTAATTGACCAACCCAGTATATTAATCATGTTACTGACTTGAGTAGCTTACAAAAAAAAAATACTGTTTCTTCCCAACGCCGGCAGCAGCCAATGGCTGTTTAGATTCCTCCAGCACTGAGCAGTCGAGAAAGAAAAATTTATCAAGCTTTCAAGCACAGCTAAAGACTAAGCTCTCTAGCCAGAGATTTTAAGTCAACAAATGAGCTCTGTTAGAGCTTCAGTTGCTCTTTAGATTCCTCCAAGACAAAAAAGTTCCCTCTGTGGCACTGTTTTGCCATCTACAATGAAGGTGAACAATCTGATCAGTATTTTTTTGGATTTGCTACCAGCAAAATGAAAATAAAAGAAAGTCCTTAATACATTATATAGTCATGCACCATTTCCATTTTCTCAAAAAACAGAGCTGACGAGATCATTTATTTTAGGCAAGAATTTAATCACTTAACCTATCTGTGCAGAAGAGGCAACTTCATCAATTGCATTTTCAAAAGCCAACTCCCATGTTTTTTCCTCCCTTCTTCACACGTGTGAAGTACCTGTACACTGGAGAACTTGGAGAGGGTTTGCAGATGAAAGGTCAATACACTCGCCTTTAAAACCTTCAGTTTTCCACTTCCACTAAGAAGAAATGGAATGCTTCTTAAGATGTCTAAGACCCTGACAATTTAGACTACACAAGCACTTTGTTTTGGAGCATAAGGCTTCCATTTGAAGCCACAGCAGCAGAATAATCTGTTCAAGTTTGCAATAGCTTTTCCTTCTACCCCTTCACTTCCAACGTACATGGTCCTAATTTAACTGTGTGCCGAACTCAATTTAGCACTAAGTACTTAAACCTAGGAAAGCTGATTTCAGCTGTGGAAAAGTTAACATTGGTATTTTGGACAAGTCTTAAAAAAAGACTGTACAATTCTGAATATGTCACTGGCTTGCCATCTTCTCCCATTCTCCTCATAGAAGTACCACAAGGTTGCTACAGTTCAAAAATAGACTACCACAGCAGATAGCTTAGCTTGAGCCAGGCACAGGGAATGCAACAAGCTGGAAGAAGATGAAGGAAAAACTCAAAATTGTATTTATCTTCCTTGTTCTTTCCAATGTTGCATATTCCTGCCCTGCTAAAACACCAGCAACCAAAGGAAAGCAAGTTAAAAGGGCTCTCCTACACATATGGCAAGGAAGAGCACTGGGAGCATAACTGCTAAGAACTAAAAAACTAAAATGCTTCTAGGAATAAATATATACATACATTTCCTTAAGGTTTTCCTACTTGAATTTCTGAAGCATCTAGTACTTTAAATTGAATTTAGATACTTGCCATTGTATCATCTTTGTTTCTATATATTTCCCCAGATGCAATTTTCTGAAAAGCAAAGACTACATGACAGCCACATATTATATCTACCTTTTGCAACAAATTTCCTGCTCTTGTGCTGCCAAATATGGGGTCACCAGCACACACCTGCCAATCTGAATGCATTAAGGAAAATTTTTTAATGCATTAACAAATTTAGCTTGCTGTTTTCTAGCATCAACATATTTGACCACGATGGCATGAGAGAGCCATTTCTCAAACTGTTTCAGAAAACAGACAAGCAAACAGAAACCTACCTCCAAAAAATAAATCTAATAAAAGCAGCTGAGCTTTCAATACCAGAGCATTTGACTTCAGGGAGAATGCTGAAAGACTTAAGTACAGAAACAAAATACCTAAAATCTGAAAAGGGCATCGTAACCAAAGCCACAACAATCCACTTTGTTTCTGCTATATTCAGGAAAATACCATCCAAAGAAACTTGTAGGGAAGCATTTCAAGAACAAAAAGAGAGCAGCAATGTATGTCAAGAATGAAAAGCTTCTCCTGTTCTCATTTAAGCTATCTCAACAGAGATGCTGGAAATCTTGGGAAATTATCTCAAGTATTCCTTTCAAGTTTTCTTTCTTCTGAAAAAGCATTATTGCTTGAACACTCACAGATCAAGCAAAAACAGAAAAGGAAAATGTATGTACACCCAGACATCTGATTACCACAATTTATGCTTAAAAAGCTACTCATGCACAAAATTCAGCATATACGTAAAATATCAAGATGATAACAAGTTTCTAATTAATACTTAACTTTACTTGAAACAGAAATATAATACCACTCAATGTCGATTAACACATACAGGAATAGCTAGAATTCAGTGTTGATGCATTAAATTTAAACTGAACAGAAACAGTTGCATTTATGGTGAATGCTGAGAAAGCAGTTCATTTTCTTGCACGTAGAAGATATCTGCAGATGAGATGGGGACTAAGGGAGGGATATGACTACAATACCTCAGGAAGAATATGTTGAGAAAATAATCCCTTTTATTATTGAAGTGGTCACAGTTGAAAAACTTTCATCCACATTAGAAACCAACTTTGTTACTGAACAGCTAATGTGATAATTATATGACAGTAATGTAACGGTTGAAAGCAGAATAGATGATGACATTTGTATATAATTCCTGTACGTAGATATACTATGTGTACCTCTCAGAAAAGAGAGTTTGAATTAATTTTTGTCAGTCCAAATAGAAAATAGCAATAAAATAAAATTTAAAAGTGAAGTTCCAAAAACCAGTGTACCCAGCATGCAACTATGGAGCTATGTAAGTAGCTTAGTGCTTCTTTGTACTTCTGCAGTAAAATCAAAACAATAAACACTTTCTAAGCAATACATGCCAGGTTTTGAACATGTTCTTTTCTCTCTACATCTGTGTATAAAGCCCAAAAATAAGAAAAACACAAAAATCATGTATCTAAAAAGGAAATTAATACATTAAAAATAATAATTTCTTTTAAAACAGATGTGGCTAGTAATGCTACTTGTCCAACAATCTCTCTTTGCCTTGACCACTGGCATTTATGTACACACATACACACCACTTTCCTCTCATGGAGGGACACATTGCATTAGATTTCTAAACCAGGTCAAAAATAGCCATCTGTGAAGAGATTTTGATGATCTGGAAAATGAGATTTTTAGATGACCTGTTCTTAATCTAAAAGCCCTTGCCTGCCAGCCTCTTTCCACGTGAAATGGTCATCACGTTATCGGGAAGGCATTTCCCCAACCAAACAGCACTGAAGACCAGGCACTAGCAACACCCCCTGAGCAGATCCACACCATGGCCCTCCATGGCCCTGATATCACAGCCTTGCTTCAGCAAGCAGCCATCAAGGAAAGCACACTACATTAATTACTACTTTTTAGACAAGATTATCGTGTGAAAACACTCTTGGCTTCAGGGAAAGAGCATCAACCCCAAATCTTCCGGCATGAAACTGAAGAGCAGCACAGCTGATACCTCTATTCACAGCCTAGTGACAGGAACATTGGCATCTGTTAAAATCCCACCTGCGCAACCAACCTCACCAGTACACCCAGAGCCATAGTGCTGTACTACCTCCTTTCCCCCTCACATGATTAAACTTATCCCATACTAGTTAGGAACCTTCCCACAGATCCTTTGCTGGGCTGGAGCCTGCTCTGGCACAGCAAACAGGCCTTTCTGTCCACTGTAACAATTGCTAAGCCTCATCAGCCACAGCCTGCATGGTGGACAGACCCAGACCCATCACCCAGAATGGCAAGTAGCCAAATTCCTTTTTTCCTATACACATGTGATCAGACATTCCAGTTTTTTTACAGCCCTGAAAGTCCAAAAAACTGTCCACATATCTTGCTTTATTTTTCTGGGTGTAACAGAAGCAGCTGAGGATATTTTCACTGGAGAGCAATGAGAAGCTGCAGGCTGACAGTCTTACTTTTCTTGTAAGAAGAATGAACAGAGAGAAGGCTCAAAAGATCTTGTCGTGATCTTACGTATTTAAGTGCTTACAGCACCAGGGCTGTTAATCAAATCCCAGGGCTGAGAGGAAAGATGCCTATAAAGCGAGTTTCATGAGAGCTGCTTGCAAAATTAAGATTTTAGTTTGTACAAGAGGAGAAGCATAATTCTCCTCAACTCTTTAACAACTGATTGCATGCTACTTGCCAATATTGTGGTCAACAGCAGGCATCAGGTTTCTCTAAAGATCCCCTTAGAATAGTAACTTAATCCCACAAAATAAAAAATACACAGTCCAGCTGCTTTTTAACAAGACTGAAGCTATTCTGTCAAAGGATACTTTGAAGATATCCTATTATTTTAAAGTAGAATACTGCCAGGAAAAAGGTGTTCTCAAGGAGTTCACATTTAGATTTAGTTTTCCTGTGGCATTCTGGAAGAAGCATTAGTTGCTTTGATGTGATTTTTTTCATATATCTGCAGAAAAAAATATGAATTAGCTAGACTCCATCTGTGTTGACACAAAGTTCCACACATTATTTTTCAATCCAGCTTGTGTTTTGAAGATGGTACTTTGCAGCAACACATCTCATGCAAATCCTAGCTGCATTTGATAGAGACTTCTGAGGTCTTTTCCTACAGTTTCAGAACTGCAGGGACTGGCTACAGGCTGTTCTGTAGCCTCAGAATTGTGCCCTTAGTTGAGATTGTGGCTTGTGCAGTTCTTGATAGGTTTTCTGGTTTTGTTCTGAGGTGGGGTGTTTGGGAGGGGGAGTTGCTTGGTTTGGTGGTAGTTATTTTTTAAAAATGAAAAGCAGCTTCCTAAAGTTATGAAAGGCCTTCTCTCAGCAAAGTTTAAGTCACTGAACATCTGTTGAGGGAGGCCATGAGGGAGAGATTCAGGCTGCAGGAGGGGCAGAGTAGCTGAGAGGAAGTAACTTTAAACAGACTATTCCATCATGGAGCTGCACTGAGCAAACAGCGAGTAATTTTCACTATTTTTAGAAAAACAGTATGACACAGGAAATACAAGCAAGAGATTTACAACATCAAACAACAAAATCCAACAAGTGTTCCCTTCTGAGAGCCTCTGTACTTTAGCATACTTTAAGATTGTTGCTCTGTAGTAAGGAACCTAGTCATTGCTAAGGAACTGTTCTCAAAAACATCAGCATAAGCAAAAAGAAATGTTTGTGGAAATAAGTATTTTTACTTTCATTTATATTATTCACAGACAAAAGAAGTCATACCACAAAAAGATTTTAAAAAAGGACAATTTTTATTTATGTACATCCCATCTTTTAAATTGTAGATCAAAAAGCAACAGCAACAGTGTGGAAAAAGCCAACAAAATACAAGCAATGAGAAAGGAGTGATGCCCTCCCCTCTTCAAGGACACTAATCACTTCTATCACAACAAGCAACACCAAAAATTTTTAGAGTAGAGGAACACAAAAAGTACAAATATGCTAAAGGCTGTGTTTTGCTTAGATTAAAAGCAAAAGCAATAATTGCTGAACAGCCAAAGCTTTACTGGTCCTGTTAAGAAAGTGTGTGTTTCCTCTAATGATTCCACTGTCCACAATGGCTCTTGCTTTAGAATTACATATTTAGAAACATCTTCACCAAGCAGAGTCTCAGGAGATCAAGTTCAGATCAGGTTCAGTTTGGTCCTCTGGCTCCACAGTGTTCAAACAAAAATAAAACCTGGCTATTGAGAAACTGGGAGATTTTGAGCACAGAAGTTCAAGGCAACCTTGAAAACCATCTAAGATTTAGGAATTAATTGAGAAAAGAGTGTCTTCTTCCACATTCAAAACACTCTTCCTATTACAAAATTAACCTTCATAAGGGGAGAACAAGGTATTGATATCTCCTGAACTTGCTTTACTTGAGTCTTTCTTCAAGAATAGTGAAAACAGGTACTTTCCTACAATGAGATCAAATTATTTTTTTCCATTTAAGTATTCCTCATGTGTTTCTTCACACATGACAAGCATCCTCTGCACTAAGGAACAAGACAAAAGGAAACCCATTAAGAGAAGTGTGATCATAACCGGTTCTCAGTCTACATGCTTATCAATAGGTTTTGAATGAAAACGGGAAATCATATCTTTCTAGCCATAGTGTTAGGTGGCTGACAAATGCTATGCTACAAACTCAGCTCTCAGATTAGGACATTAACAAACCCATCCACAGTATTTGTTTTACTTTAGTTACCAGGCCTTTATTTACATAACACTTTTTCCAGTAGAGTAAAACAAAAATAAATTTCACTTGGACATTGCTAAGGTTGGTGCCTGATTGATTAGAGGTGACTTAAAAAAATTATTTAATTGTTGATTAGCCTATATTGCACAGATGTATGACAAAAACCCAAGAATTTACATCAATTATGCTAATTTCTTGTTGCTAGCTCGCAGATCCATTAATGAAGCATAAACAATGGCATCCCCCCTTCAACATCTTAAGGTGTCTAAAAGCATTTGAGCTCGACTATCAAAGCAACCACTTGGCAGCTTGCAGTGCTGTGCAGCTGGACTCTGAAGGCTGCAGATAGAAGGATACTCTGCCACTGATCTACAAACCCATTGATTTCTTCACAGAAAGCAAGAGGTCAACATGCCTCTGCTTTGAGGTTTGGTGGTAGTTATTGCCTCTGCTCTGAAGCCACACCGCCTTAACAACAGCCACCACACAGTTTGGCCCAAGAATTTCTAGAAGTGGCTACTTCCAGAACATCCATACACTGACAACTAACTGACAGAACTGGACCATCATCATCATCCAAGATCCTAAACATTCCATTTACTGTGTCAGCAGGTTTACTAAACAAGTGTCTGTTTTTTCAGAAATCTCATCAGCACAGGATTCCTGGCTCCTTGTTGAAATACAATTTTCACTTAGAAAATACAGATGAAGACAAACAGACTTAAGTATAGGGAGGAAATGACAATTGTAGCTACCACTGCCTTAAGCCTTGGAAAGTTTTCAAATTACAAGCTAAGAGTGTATGAGATCACTTTTAAAACAAGCTGTAAAGATCTACCCACAAATCTAGAGCAGTATAAGGGACTTGCTTGACCAGCACTGAGAAAAAGGAACTGTAAAAAAAAAAAAAGAATTCCCCCATCCAATTTCCCAGTGTCCCAGGTGGCTGGGGCAAGAATCCCTCATGGAAATGAAGTTCACATGCACAAATACCTAAGCATTTACTTGTTCTTGCTTCATCTGCAGTCAGAGGATCAGGTCCTCATCTCACAGTACATAAGACCCAAGATACTCATCTCTGCACAAAGTAATTGCCAAAATACACGGTTATGTTGTCTTCCAGGGGAAGCCAATGCAGCAGGATTAAACAAACTTGACAGCAATACAGGTCTGTTCTATTCCAGTGGATATTCTCATAGAAATAAGAGCAAGACTCAAATTTAAATTTTGGTCGTAGTTAATTACCCAGAGGCCGAGTATTTTCCAAATCTGGCAATGTTTTTTGAAGCTGAGTATTCCCTATGAGCTGCTCATCCACACCCACAAAATTCACCCAAAGCTAAATTTTAGCATATCTCTTTAGCCACCACACAAATCTGTCTCACACAGAATGAAAGGAAAACTAACAATGTGAACTAGTATTTGTAACAATTGTGAGTGCCTGGTACCTGTGAGAATCAGTTCTCCAAAAATTGGAGACAAAACCAGACCACCACAAAAGCCTTCACAAAAAAAAACCCCAAAACACCACTATTTGGATTTCTATAGATAATCTCATTTTCTCCCACACTGGTCTGCACCTCCACCTACTTCATGAGCATTTTCCTGACAAAAAAAACATGTTAACAACTTACAACATAAAAAAATAAGCTGTTCATAAGAACCAGAATCAAAGTCTGATGTGGAACATTAATTAATCTTTCCTTCTATTCAGGTTTTCATCTATAAACTATGATAGAGTTTATAACCATTTATTTCAGCAACTTCCAATCCTTTACCATGTCATAACCCTAATTTGCTCTCAAGGCACAAACCAGACATTGCTTCTGGGCATACTCATAAGATGCAATATTTTGCACAATTTAGGTGCCTGCATTAACATCTACTGTTGACAGACTCCTGTGTAAGAGTATTTGGGCCATGAACATAACACGTTTTCTGAATCATAATTTGTTGTTCATTGACTAGATATGGAGTTTAGCCAGCTAACAAGGGCTAAACCCCATATCTGCAGCAACATCTGAGTTCTGTGTTTACAACCACACTGTATATATTTTATTTTCCCCTCTCTCTTCCTGCTTCTGACCTGGCCTCCACACATTTTCCGCATTAGTTTGTCTTTCAAACTGCTACTTCCCACAATGAACCATCACCCCTAAAATCTTATAGTACCAAAATAAAGAACTTCAAGAGCCTTCATAACAGTATATTACATAGTAGGGACTAGAAACTGCTACTGTCCTAAAGTAGTTCAGAACCTCCATTAAATCTCGGCTCCATCAGACACTTCCAGTTTCTGCCCCAAATACTAAAGCCTGATTCAGGTACCATGATAGTATGCCATCTATGTTAGCAATTTTTGTTATTGCCACTGCTTTTATAAATCTATAGGTTTCACAAAGTTCAAGCTACTCTACACTTGCAATGTTTTTTGTTCTTAACATTATAATGAAAGAAGCCAAGTTTAAGCAAGATTTATTTCAGCACACTGAATTACTGAAAAGTCACCTGCCTTATCAACAATTTTTTGCTAGTTACTGTGAGTCCCAAATTTAATAGACAATTATCAGTGGGACTCCAATAATGTGTCAGCTACCATGACTATAATATATTTTTCAACATAATGATGCTGCTGAACCCAAACTGCAAGCAGTGGGGGAGCATGCAAGGGATGAGCAGGCAAC
Source organism: Emberiza elegans (assembly GCA_024865655.1). NCBI lineage: Eukaryota > Metazoa > Chordata > Aves > Passeriformes > Fringillidae > Emberiza > Emberiza elegans. The sequence continues at coordinate 59,952,240 of JALJVW010003023.1, read as the reverse complement.
AACCTGTGGTGCCATTTATTTTTTGAACAGGATTTGAAACAGTGACTAATCTGATTGCCCAGAGAAGGGGAACATCACATGAACCCTGGCCTGAGGAACAAACCTAATGAAGAAAGCATGACTCATTGTGCAGGCAATGTGATGAGAACCAAATGCTTGATCTTCCAACTTCAGTAACTATGGGAAGAGAAAACACATTTACTTCTTCACTCCTCAGCATTGAGTAGAGATAACACAGGCACAACACTGCAGAAAAACAAGCAGTTTTTCTGAATCTGAATATAGTCATTTATTTACAAGCAATGATCAAAACTAGAGACTTCAGAAGTTTGTGTAGCTGTGTGCTCCAAAAACACATCACTTGATATAAGCAGCTGAGATTCTGAAGAAACATCCGAGCCAAAATTACAATATTCCCTTGCAATTTCCACAAACATTGATATTATTCAAATTTGTATTTACAGGGAAATGTATAACTTTTCATGAACTGTCTGCAATCCTGTTGGGTTTTTATGCAAAGTATAAAGTGGGTATTAAAAATGGAAAGTGACCTACTTTCCTTTTCTAAGTTATGCAAATGTTAATATAATGAAACTCAATTGATGTTGGTTTTCTTTCAGTCTTCTGGTTTCAGTTTACATGTTACTCATATCAGCTGCAGAAAATAGGGTAAAGTCACACTGATTGTGAAGTATTCATGAAGTGTTAAATATTTTGCATACTCATTACTAGTGAAAAAGCAGAAATAATTTGTCAATGCAGAAGGAATTCAAAAACATGAATAAGAGGAGTATCTGGCAACCACTCCAAAACACATTCACAACGTTTTATTGTTATACACATCTTCAGCTTCATCATTCTGTCTAACACAGCACAAACCTGCTCTGACTTTGCCTGAGTAGCAGAGGTCCAGCAGTAATGAGAGCTGCACCAACAAAGAAGACGTTCTCTTTCTTAAAATGCTTAAGCCTACACAAATATTCATATATGATAAGGCAGGATTAAGCTTTAAAAAGAGAAGGGCAGGTAAAGGATATTTGACAGGATGGAAGTATAAAGGCACAGCATTCCTAATGCAATACAAAAGATATACTGACATGTAGCGTTAATCTTAATTTAGAAGTCTTATTCTGAAAACTTTGCCAAATCAAGCCAAGATCCAACTGCACAGTCTTTGAGCCAACACAGCTAGCTGGTGACAGTGGCTTGCTTTCATGACACACAGCTGGAGAAGGCCCTGCAACCAAGCTTATTCCTCAGCCCAACAACCAAAAAGGACAACACACATTTAAGTAAACTTAATCTCACAGTTTTGAATCACAGTTATGTGTTACAACTACTCAGTCATCAAAAGCCCAAAATACACAAAACCTTGGTTAACTCTGTCATCAGCACTTTACAGAACACATCAAGCAGGCAAAAAGTGATAATTTACCCACACACATCACTTACATCTTTTTCAGAGCCCAACAGAAGTGAGAAAATCATGTTTTTCTTGCTGATAGAGCATGTACTAGTTTTATCTCAAACTCAAAAAATAGAAAGCAATAAATCCTTTCATATTTGTTGAGGGTCAGACAAAGCTGTGTTATCACATGCAGCCAGTGTCAATAGGTATCTAAAGGCCAAATTATACACATGCAACATCAACTTGTCTTGAAATAATCTTCTCAAACCCCTGTGCAAATTTGTAACTTGCAAAAGAACATGAGACTGGAGTCAGGGAATGCTTTTGATTATCAAGTGTAAAATGAAGTTGATTTCTGGGTTATATCACACACTTTCACAGACTGTAAGGAAGTTCTTCACAGACATTTACAATAACCAGATGTAAAAGTTAAAGCATGTAAACAGGCATGCCCATCCAAGAACTACTTGTTGGATAAAAATATTCCCCTTTTTTACCTTTTAGGGTAGAACACAAGTTACATAGAGTAGATGGACACAAATCCATGGGCATGGTGTAGTCACAACTTTTAATGCTGTAGAATGGGGATGAATACAGTGGAGATTTGGCTACCAAAACAAACTAATGTTTCTTTGCAGAGATCACTGAGAATGGAAAGTCATTCATTCAGCAAGTTAACCCCTTGCTCATTTCATGTGGTTTCAAAAGTGGCCCATTTATTTTTACAAAGCAATACCACACAGCAGAGCTGCTCTGCGTAGAAAGGTTCCATCCCCATGCAAGAAGCTGGCTCTTTTGGTTGAACACCTGGATTCCATCCTGCTTCTGCTGCAGACTCCATCTGTGATTGTGCATAGCAAGTCACACAGCAAACTTCCATGGTCAAACTCCATCCTTCTCAGTTCTTCATAAGCAAAATGCAACTTCAGATCCCTCAGATGAGGCTGCATGGGAGCAATGCATTACAGTATTTGCTAATGCAACTGCATGAGAGATTGCAGAAGCTCCATCTGAGGGCCAGCAAAGCCATCCCAGCCTGACCCACCTGCCTTTCCCCAAAGGGCTCTCCTGTGCAGCCTGTCAAAATCAACACCTTGTTTTGAGAAGCCTCTTGCCTGCTGTCATCACAGCACAGGAGGGAAATCAAACACAAAGCAGAATTTACCAACACAGAGCTGGAGTAGACAAAGCATCTGGTCCTTTTAACAAGCAGGTAAGACAAACAGCTCCTAGTAAGCAGGAGAGGAAATATCTCACTGTTAGCAGTGTAGAATTCCAGCAGTGCTGTCACATCCATACAGAGGAAAAAAGGCTCCCAAGGGCTTTACTATAGAAAAAACACAAATTTAGGCATGAAAAAGATAATATAACTGTTGCAAAGCAACCTGGCAGAAAAATGCCTTGTGACAGATATTACTTTGATAGGAAAGACACTCTTCATGGGAAGCTGCCTGAGGTATTCCATACCAAAACAGAAGGGCAGAGGAACTCCTGAGTGGAGAGAGGGTACCTAACACACAACAGAAGCACAGAGTAACACAGAGATAAGCCCAACAACAGTTCCCATTAAGGCAAAGCTCACCTTTGCATACTTCAGCACTGTTACAGCTGAAATAACCATGCTATAACCACAGCATAACCCTGGCTGCTGCCAGCTGTAGACTTAAGGGATGCAAAGAAAGACACTTTCTTCTCACCTTCCCAAGATGAACCATTTGGGAATAGGAATGTTAATTATTTCAAAAGATGTGCTGTCAGAGCAGATCTTTCCTATACTGAAGATTTTTGACTTGTGGGGGTTTCTGAAAAAGAAACTACTTGTTTCTTATTTCCAGCTCTAACTTGTTCTGAAATTAATATACTTGCATTATAAATTCAGAAGTGAGGCAGTGGGTATACCTGCAAGCAGAAAAACAAATGCACATTTGCTATTCAACCAAAGAAACTGCCTATAAAGCTAGGCAGAAATATCAGTCTTTAAAGGAAACATCTACACAGGTAACAATATTCTAGGTCACTGTTATTTGGTTATTTCTTGGGAGTTCTTATAGCTATCCCTCAAAGCTTCTCTCCTTTGAAAGGCAGATAGATTTCTGTACTAATATGTTCTTAGCATACATAAGATATTCCTCCAGTGAAACAGTAAACACTGTTCAACAGCATAAGTTTGGTAGGAAAGCTCAAAGGAAATATAACTGATTTTCAACTGAATTGCAAGTCAGTGTTTTCCTTTGCTGTACTCCAATACACTCATCCTGTGTCAGAAGACAAGAGTTACAAGGGGGTTTTTAGGCTGGGAGCAGCAGTGTCCTCACCTGTTTCAGCAACACTGCAGCTTCAAGCCATTTGAAGCCACCACAGGCCAGGTGACTGCTCACTGCCCATCCTGCCCCACATGGTGCAAAACCATGCAAACCCATCAAGCAGAACAGACCACATCAGCTCAAAACAGCTCTTGTGCAGCCATTAGCTCCGACACTGTAGAGGCTCCTGATGGATCCACACCACAGCCTTTTGCCTTGGTGCAAGAAATGGGGCAGCAGTGAAAGTGAACAGGACAGGGCTTGTGCAACTGCATGGCACTGGACACATATTTCATACTGGCTTATGGGATGTCAGCTCCTGGAAGATCTGAGGCTGCAATCTCAAGCACTTGAGCTACAGGCTCATTTTCACAGCTACTCTTGCAGGGGTGGTTCTATAATGCCACTGATCTAGAGACTCAAGCAAATGCAACAAAGTCTCTGACAAAAAGAATCTGGTCTACTTAGGGGAAGATCCAGTTCAATTCATCATCATTCTCCATTCAACTCTATATTCCCTGACCACCACTTAATGCTCTCTGCTGGTTAGCCTCTCCACTCTTTTTACTGATGAGCGCTTTGAAAAAAAACTATTAATCCAGCAAAGTTTTCCAGACCTAACGAAGTCTTTCTATCAAAATCAAAGAGAAATAAGTGAAGAAAGCCAATCTAGGTAAAACAGTACTGAATCTTGGTCATTCTGCAGTGCTTGAGCTCAAATAAACCAATTTGAACTTTTTTCCAAGGCACTCTTTGACAGGCAACTTCTCTACTTTCACTTATCCTTCCCTTTATTCAATTGAATCACCACTGTGATTGAAGCTTATACTGTACATCATCTCTTTCACGAGGTTTCTTGCTCCTTACCAAAATGAAGTATAAAATACAATCAAGAAGCCCACAAGGCAATCAGCTATTCAAGTGCATCCATACACTACTTACCATCAGTAAGGCTAATTCTCCATCAGAGAATTAACTATTTTCCCCAAAATGGTTACCTCTAATTCCATCCAGCTCCATGCTGTCAGCTGAAGAGGCCAGCTCACTGGCTCTCCATCTCCAGAGCTTTCTCCGAGGCCAAGTACAACTACTGCCTCTGCTGGCTCAGCATGTCACTGGAGATGCCATGGTGTGGCCACCAGTGAGTCTCCACATGGGATCAGCAGGTCCAGTCAGCTCCACAGCTGCCTGCCAGCCCCTGCACTTGAGGCTGGAAGCTGCAATAACAGCCCCTCTACAAGACAATGCACGGTTATAGCAAGTGAAGTGTGTCCCATTATCACTGATCTCTCCAGCTGCACTCAAACCCAGCTATGGAGAGGCATATCAGAATCACTGCTTCACCAAATTCATTACAGCTCCTACTGCAAAACCACATTTCCCCTCCTAGCCAGCACAGTCGCTCCCTGTGATGCACATGCAAACTGAAGGTAAGCAGACCTATTAGACTTTATTAAAAATACTGTCTTGAGATTATTCACCACAGCTGTTTCCTCTTCAAGCTAGTGGAAAACAGATGGCAACATAACAAGAGCTAGATAATTTTAAAAATTAACTCTAAAACATGACACTTGTACAGGATGTCTTCCACTCATGCATCTCCAAATGGGATAGTAAAAATAAATTGATGCCAAATGTCATTTTGCTAGTACAATATAGCATAATTAACATATCAAGAAGAAGGGCAGAACAAAGAATACTTCAAATTACACAGAAAAGCTGCATGTTGTGTAGAACACAAAGCTGCTGTTGTAGATTCCCTACAAAACCACTGAGAACATTGTTTATCTCCTCTGTCAAACACCTACAAAGCCTGACAGCATCAAGACACCTACAAAGCATCAAGACAGTGCAATTACAGGTGTGGAGAACAGGGGTGTATATTTTTTAATAATCATTAGCAGCTTCAGTCAAGATTCACATGGGTGGGAAACAGCAAGGAAAGTATTTGAAGTCAGTATCTCTGTGAACATAATGAGGGGATTTTATTTGTGTCAGTCTGGCTCAACTGCAGCCCATCAACTCTATTTTATGCATATTCCATATGCTTAAGAGTAGAATTTAAAAAACTATAAATACACAACTGTAACAGTTTAAACACACATTGAGGGAGACCATGTATTATTGAGCTATTGCATGTTGAAAAAATTCCTACCAAAACATCAGCATTGATGGACAGACAGCAATGAATCTCAATCAGTTTGCATCTACAGGACCAATTCAGAGCCAAACGAAGAAGTTTGGACAGAAATGAAAGCTATGCTTCTGACTACCTACTTTATGGGAACAGTTTAGGGTAAGTGGTTATCTTTTCTTTCCTAATATGCTTAGCACTGAAATGCAGTATGCAACAGACCCTTGAACTACCAGCTCACATCTCAGGATCTACTAATGACTCCGAGTCTCAAATTTAGAGTAGTGAAGAAAACAATGCTACAACACTTCATTCTTCTGGGCAGACTCCTGGAAGTGACTACTTAAGTGTGGTATACATAGAAGAACTTACAAGGTGCAGCTTTTATTTCCTGTCAGAAGAATGTATTTATTTTAAAAGCTAACAAAGTAGTCTCTGCCAGTCCAGACAACTTTCCAAACTCCACTGCAGATCCGCTGAGAAATACACTCACTTCTATTCTCCTACTCCATTAACATGCCTGGAATCAGCATCCACGACCTATTCTATCAACATTTCTAAAAACTAGAAAGTAAATACCCAGAGCAGTTAGACACTATCTTTTACAGTACAGCAAAACTGGTCCAAAAGAAAACATACACGTTTGCATATCTGTTTATCCCCCTTCAAAAAAACCCCTCAAACATAAAACAAACCACACACATAAATTGTGCCAGATGGCTAGCACATTTGGAAACAGAGTTGGTCCTAAAATCAGCTCTGGATACACTCAACCCTATCACTGACAGCACAACACAAGCAATAGTCCCTGTGATTCTTCCACCTATCATGTTTATTGCTGTAATTTGAAGCCAAAAACAGCAGCCGCAAAGTGCCTCAAGACAGCAACACTTGTGGTCAGTAAAGCATATATACAAACTGAAATACTGTTCTCCATACTAATCCATAGCATATATTCATAAAATACACTGCACACGATCATAACCTGCATAATATATACTGTAATAACTATATAACTGCTTTACATGTTTTTTTTTGTACTGTCACGTTACAGAGTTATACGAAAACCCTACACAACATGCAAGCAACTTTTAACTTTGAAACTCTCTCTGTTCAGCTGACATTTAAAAAACCTTACTTTCATTTCTGACTACTTATTCTGCTGGGTTTTGATACAGCTTTATCTGAGATGAAAGAATTCTCAATTCTTTTTCTACAAGCATAATCAAATATCACATGTTGCTAATCTTTTACTACATCACAAATACATCTGAAGTGTCTGGAATAGTGGAAGTGTTTGGTGTATTGAAGAGCCAAGCAGTGAAAAAGAACAACTACAGCAAAAAAAGATATTTCCTTTCACACCATTTTATCTTTCTGACTTCCAGTCTAAGAGTAGAAGACTGAATTTTGCAACTTGCCTGCCACATTATTCAGCAAATTTGTGATCTCAAGCAAGACAGTGAAGTCTCTAACATACTCATGTACTCTTCTAGCTGTGACTGTATGAATCAACTTCCTCTATTTATGGAAAGTGGGTACTAAATTAACTCTTGCCTTGGCATTTATCATCTACAAGCTTCATTCTCAAATTCACGGGATATCCTCTGTCCGGCACAGTGTGCCATTCCAAGGAAGTTGTGTAACTCCTGCTGGCATGGCTAACCAAAGCTGAGAAATGTTTATATTACAGAGGTAAAAAAACCAAACCAACAAATTGTTACCGTCTTGTGAAACATAAATCTCAGGTGAATGACACCCAGACTGCCATTTCCCATTATCAGACCCACACCCAGACCTGTTCAAGTGGTACCTCTTCCACTAGCTCTCTCCCTTTTGTAAAGGCAAAGTAGACATAAACACATGTATTGAAAATTTGTCTTGTAGATTAGGAACTCAAATTCCAAATCTTCAACATAAATCCTGCCTCATTTTCTTCAGGAATCAGAAGTCCTAAATGCTGCCAGTCAGGCTTACATGTAAATGGAAGGAGATGGGGCACATGTACAGTTGACAACTGCAAAATAACCACCTGCAAAATAAATCTGCCAAGGAATCCAATTACATCATTGAGCTTTAACCACTTACAGTGTACTTGCAAGAATGAGGAGGACACCCATTTAACAAGCTTCCTTCCTCTTTAACAAGCTTCCTTCCTCATCCTTTGCCCCCCCCCCATCCCCATTTTAAATGCTTTACAGCAACCAACTATATCATGTGGATTATCTAAAATGAAGTTCTCTCCCTTGTTATCATTAAGAGCTCCAAATTACCAAGAGCTCACACCCAGTGGAAGATGTTTACTGAATAGATAGTACAGCTCTGTGGTTTTCCCAGCAGGGAGGAAAAAGCCACTTAACCAGATAAGCCCTCCTTTCAACTTCTCTCCACTTCCACCTCCCTGCTGTACCCTTCAGCTCAAAGGAGCACCTAATCTTAGACAGTGCACTTATGTAAAAGAACTCACATAAAATTCCAGCACTAACAGTCAAGCCAAGCTATAAAGAATCATTCAATAACTTACTGAACACATCTCATGGGCTCTCTCTGCTACTTTGTTTTGGGAGATCCTAAACCACTTTCTTTACATAACAGCTGTGAATTTTCTCCCCCCAACCCTGCAACTGCTCTCTCCTTAATCCTTGCTTAACTTGACTGCCTGTCATATCCCTGCTTGTACACAAGAAAGATACCCTAAAACATATGGGAATCCTTGATGTCATGCAGCAAGGAATTACTAAACCCACAAAGTGCAGACTTTATGGGCATCTTAAGAGAAGATAAAAATCTCTAAGCAATTTGATTATGCAGAACAAGCCTCAGATTCATTTTATAGTATTCCAGTATGTGCATCTACCACGATACACATTTAGACTCAAATTCAAAATATTCTGTGTGAGTTATCGTTGCCTTTTCAGGAAAGGAAAAAAAAACATTAACAGCGATAACTTCCAACTCTTTTAACCAGGCAGAACTAAGAGGAAGACAAGGGACCACATGCCTATCTATAAAACACTGGTCATTACTCTCCCTTCTGAGGAAGGAGCATGTGCAAGTACTGCTGTTCTGAGACATGCCACTGTCTTTCAAAGCAGCAGGAAACTCGAATGCAAACAGAACCAACCCTTTCATCTCAAGTACAGGTCTGCAGGGAGAACCACAGCTTAGAGGGCTGTGTAGAAATTAGCTTATGAACTGTCTGCTGCAAAGACTCCTTCACACAACTCCCACAGAAATAACACAGAGAAGTCTCTAAAAAAATCCTTCTGGGGAAAGGGGAAAGAAAAGAGGCAGGAAACAAAGGAACACTGAACTCTAATAGATCTCTTCTGCTAATCAACACAAGGCTGCTGACATGATGTAAGGCCAGACTTGACACAGCCTGGAGAGAAGTAAGAGTATGTACCAGAAGCTACACAAAAATCAGACACGGTTTTCAAACCACAGAAAGAGGGAAGAAGAATAAATCACTAAAAAATGTCATAGAATGAGAGCAAGATAATAGTTAAAGTACATGGATGAATAAAGGCACAAAAACACAGCTGCAAAAGGTTAAAGAGACTTCAAGGGAATTTATTTTCTGTCCATCCCAGCCGTCTAATTAGTAACCACTGAAACACACTGTAGCAATAGCTACCTAATACCTGGTGCCTGCTCCCTTGCCCTCACCCACAAAGGGCTGAGGAAACACCGGCCATCCAAGGCGAGCCCCAGCGGCTGCAGCAATCACACCGGGGCCGGCTCCCCTCACACACAGGATGTGCTTTATTGCCACAGCCAGTGTTACAAAACACACAGACCTATTTTCTGTTATTGCATCTCCACTTCCTCTTTTCACCCTTTAGGACTGACAGCACGTTTATCCCAGGATCAGGAACTGCAGCAGGTTTTATGTGATTTGAGGCTAGCCCAGACAAGGCCTTCCCCAAGCAGAGCGGTGCCCGGGCTCTGCACAGAGCCTCTCCCCCAGCCCCGGGGTCCGGAGCCTGGGCTCGGGGCCAGCTGGGACACGGTGCAGCTGTGTAAACCCCGAGCAGGCTGCTGGGGAGCAGCCCTGGCAGACAGCACTGCAGGAGGCCCCACTGGACACCCTTCCCCACCTCAGGGCTGTGTTCCAGCTCAGATCCTTGGCCCTCAGCAGAGCTCTGCAGGTTCGTCTGTACCCGGCCATTTGCCTTACCAACCCCGACTCTGCCCTGATGACTTAAATTCTGGTGTTACCTTGGACCTACTCATCACTGAAGAGTTCTCTGATGGTCACCATGCTCTTGGTTGGCCAGCTAACACCATGAACCTGCTCTACCCTTGTTTGGCTACCATATGATTCCCCACCTCACTAGCAAGATCACTGCCCTGCCCGCTTTGTTGTCATGCTCAGCTTCCAGCCCGCCTTTTTTAATCAAGTAATCCACTTTGTACTCTGTGACAAGTGGAATAGGATAGCCTCACATTAAATTAATCTTTTGTTCATTCAGTTCTGCTCTAAATATTAATAAAACACACCCTTATAGCAGCAGGGCACTGGAGTTCGGCTACTAAGGTCACAAGGATCAGAGGAGTATTTAACCATTGTTATTCAGAACAGGGAAACACTTGTCAAGGCCAAGCAAAAGGTTATGTAGTAACATAAGTGAACAGCAGCTTTTCAAAAAGGTAAACAGCTAGAATACAAAATGAAATTTATTACTAAGGCTATAACAGACTTCTCTACATTGTTTAGGCTCCAAGCAACTAGAACAGAAGTTATTTGCACAAAATAGTGCTCTACACCAGGACTGAGACCTTGGTAGTGCAGTGCTCAAAATTCCATTACTGTTAGCTTACTGAAAGGCAAAAACTGCATTAACTCCTACAGATCAGCAGGGAGTCTAACATGCAGGGGAGGACAGCTACACAGGGGAAAGAGAAAGCAACAATTTAGCACCAGTTTCTTAATAACAGCTTCCTCTTTAACTTCTATTCTTCAAAACCAAATCAAGTACTAAAGCTGTTTTCTGCTAAACTCTTCCTACGCTCCTCAACTGTCTCAGCTAAAACAGACAACATCAGCTCAATAGAAGTCAGCTTGTCCAGCAAATATCCAGGTGTCAAAATTAAGTATTAGGCAACCCTTGCCTTTTGACCTTAAATAATTCAATAAAAATCCCTCAAAATCCCAGAGAACAGAAATCAGCATATTTTCTGATCCTTGTGAAAGATATTTGCTCTTGTACTGCATTTCACTTCTCCAGTACTGGTTATGCCAGGCAGGATTTGCACAGAAGGCATCTGACTCCAAGTGCAGATTGACAAGAACAGGATCTTGAAAGGAAGGAAGCAAGACTTGGCTAGGCAGAGAAACAGAATCCTGCTTGTCCTCCCCTGTCCCTTCCCCTGGCAGGGTTCTCTCATCACTCTGGCACTGCTTAGCCAAAGCCAGTTGATTCCATCTCTCCATATAGCTGGGAGAGGCGCTTGTGAGGCTTCTGCACACTACTCTCAGTGGGGGAAGGCACATCACAAATGAACTAAGCAGGAAGAAAGAAGAATGCCACAATGGAATAACAGTGGCTGAATACATATTTGGGTCCAAGATCCTTGCCACTTCAACAAAATTGCCTTCCAGAAAAATGTAGAATTAGATGGAAATTGGCACCACAACTGGTAAATACCATTTTTCTATCCTGTCCCCCACTTAAGAGAGTCAACTCTACCTTGAAAAAGGCTGGATGATTAAGGATTCCACTGTATGGTAAGGAATGCAGCAAAGCAGCTCAACAGCAATGCCAGAGCAGGTGTTGAACTAAACATGGCAGAAAACCATGTATTCCACTACAAGAACAGAATACAGATGATGAGTAATTATTTTATTATTATTTTATTATTAACATTACCATTACACAAGTACCACTCATCCCATGGGCTGAAAGCAGTACAGCATTTTTCATTTAAAAGTAAATATATAATCCTGTAAAGGTAGGAATGTTGTGTACACAAAGGGACTCAAGATTAAAACTAACAACCCTCACAATGGTAGCCCTCAGTTTCAAGTGTTTGACTCTGGAAGCTCACCGGTGCTTAGCAGACAGGGTAAACAATACAAGCCTTTTAGACACTGCTTCCAGCTGCCAGGAACATGAATGAAGACATATGTCTGATGTCATAATGTCACAGTGAGACAAATATCCAGGCTGCTTTACAGGCAGAACAGCAGCTATGTGTTTCAGTGACTTCCCTAAATCAGGCTGTCTTTGAAATGATTAGCATAAAACCTCATCTATCATTAAGGCTAATTAGGCAATTAATGAACTTAAAAAATTACACCTGAGGAGACTGAAAAAGGAATTAAGTGGGCCAGGTCAAACTTATTGTCTTATATCTTGAAGGTTTGGGGCTGAACCACCCAATCTAGATTATAACAAGAGTACAAACCAATTTTGTACCACAGTGATTACACTATCTACAGCTAAGCCGTAACTACTGATATGATTCTGAAGCTTGGGTATACCTAAAGATCTTTCAGAGGCATCATTAATACTACAGAAGATGTACAGCAGCATCCTTTTGACTTAGTTTTAATTTACAAAAGTCTTAACCTCCTTCTCTTCCCCTCTGAAAGCTCTCAATCACAGCCCTACAACAGAATTCACATTAGTCCCCATCAAAATCCAAATAAGTGCTCCATTCCTCAAAAGAAATACTTGAACATAGTCTTGATACTAAGCTATTTTGTTTCAAAGATTTTATGTGAATGGCTGTTGAAAAAAAATAAATTAAAAATCCTGATTAAAGTAAAGCGAACCCACTGGCTCAAAATCATGTTTAGAAGCTTTATATTGTCGTCATCTTCATCCTATGCTGGCCTATTTTAGTGCTAATCTCATGTTCCCAAAAGAAAACTATCATTCAACAAACAGAAAGCAATGCAAAGCAAAAAAAAAAAAAAAAAAGTAGCACACACTGGCTGAGCTATGGCTCATCCTTCCCACACCCTGTTCCCCCCAGCTGCGAAGGCTCAGCCCTCCAGCACAGCTGGTTTCAGGTGTACCACAGAGGTCACAGAAGCTACAAACAATTTTTCAGGCAAAAAAAAAAAAAGGTATGCATTCATGACCAAAACAATGGCAAACCAGCAAGAAAAAATATCAAATAAATGCACATGACACCTGCACTAGATCAAAGTGCACCGTGCTTAGCTTCTGTCAAAACCCCAAGCTACCCCAAGAGAAATATCCCAATTCTATCTCCTGCAGGCTGATACCCTAGAAGATACATACACTGCAAAATATGTTAGCATTGCACCATGACACTGAAGACAACAAATGTTACACCTACAACACAACAAAAGCACTGATAAATCACCATCACTGCCTCCTCCAGAAATACAAAGGGAACCAAATTCCTGTGTTAAGGCACAGCTACAAGGTCCCGATTCCGTACTCTGAGGGAAGTAGGTAGAAGGTCCTGTCCATATCACATATTGTGGAGTTCAGGAGAGCAATAGGGAATCTGACCTAGCCCCACAACACCCAGGGTTTTCCCATCACACAAGTAGTGGGTTTTTCAGATCACATTTTGTAGCACTGAGTTAACCCCATGCAAGGCCAAAGGAGTTTTGGCATATCTGCAGCCTGGCACTAATTCACAGACATGTAAGCTCTTATTTGGTTCTAAGCCCTTCCTGGATAAGATATTCATGCCTGACCCCATTTCATTCTGCCACTGTACATGGTCTGTTAAGCACAGAACTTACTCCTATATGTTTCCCAGTGCAGTGTACATGGTAGTGCTGAAGTAGACACCCCACATCACAAGCACCTGGTACTTCTGGTTATATCTCAAACAGCCACCAAAATTAAAAAAAAAAGTTGAACACAATACAACTAAACCTGAATAAGATTCTGCCAGACCAGGAAAAAATACACCTTAAATTCCAGAGATTCACTCTGCACAAGAAGGTGAAGCCTTCAAGAGCATGCAGTACAAGTGATTTCCAAGAATGGATTACCACTTCCCATTACCAGACGCAGGGCACCAGCATACCAATAACTTGCAGGTGTTATTAGGAAACTTTAATAACAACATTTTCCACTAGACTGTTACAGAGACTTGTTATATTTAATACTGAAGCTGGCTTTAAAAGTAATTCAGCTCTTTTTTTTTCCACTTTCAAACTCACAGCTTTCTGGAATACTGTCACAGAATCAGGTGTCAAAACACATGAATTATCAGCCTGTAAGACTTTCACTTTTACTGAAATGATTTTGCTCTATTGCAACATTCCAAATCCCCCCAGGCACTTTTTATTCCCTGTCAAAAATCACAGAATCACCATTCAAAAACAGACAGGCAGGAGTATTGGTCTGAATAAAAATTAGCTTTTTTCCTCCCTCTCAGGCAATTTTGCTTAGTAGGCCTAAAAACATAAAAAAACCATGGGAGAGTAGGGAGAGTCACACTATCTTGAAATCTAGTTCCTCTCAACTCTAACATGCAACACCAGTTTCCTGAAGTCCATTGCAAGCACACCCCACAGAGCACAGAGGTTGGCTCTACACGTCAGCAGGAGAGAGAAGGGACAACAACAGTTCCCTCAGCTTTAAACAGGGCTGGATTTGTGACCATTGACCACAACCTCCTTTCTAAGCCATCATCTCCGAAGCACCTAAGCCTATTCTGCAGCAACTACCTGGAGCTCCTGATAGTGGGAACTCTGGTTTCACAGTGGTCAAGCAGAGTCATCCAAGAGCTGCTGGCCCTCAGCATGTAGCAAAATTAATTATGTGAACAATCTACAAACACAGGGTAAGACAAATATTTACAGAAGTAAGACTAGTGCTGGTCAACTCCTACCTTACACTTAGGGCAAGAAATGCTAATAGAGCACAAATGTGGCTCTTCAGGTATCTTAACAATTTGAAATTTGAATATTATGCAACATAGCCAAAGTCTTAAACATAAAATATCTACACTGTAAACATGACTACAAGTTTCTAAAGAGGAACAGGCCACAGAACATTTGCAGAAATAGCAGATGGGTCCTTTCCCTTATGTACCAGGGAATACTTTACACAAAACTCAGAACTTGAACATTATGTTCCTGGAGGTAAAATGCAACCTATCATTTGAGGAACTGAACTAATAGGTTAATGAACCAGTGCTGCAGGGATAAGTACTCTGAAGGAAGTCTCTTAGGACCAGACTTGGTCTAGGCCACAGAGAATTTACGTAGATCAAAATGAGCACCTGACTGACAGTTATAACAGTGCACAAAATTTAGAGGAGCACAGCTCCTCTGACTCAAGCAGAGCAGGTGCAAGTTTTCTAGGACTTTTACTGCATCCCTGAAACAGGGCATAATACAGTCCAATAGCAACAATAATCCCCTACAGAGCAAAATGGCTTTTGGGTTTACCAAATTCTCGGACACCCTGAGCAGTACAGTTACCTTTATATAAGTGCAGAAGACGTGAGAACCTTAGAAATGGTTCTGTACCCACATAATATGCTGAAAGACACACACAGCTACTGGAGTTTCACAATTCTGTCACTATTTTTGCATACCTTGTGGGAAACAAGTAGCTCTTCCCTCAGCTCCTTATAATATACAGAAAAAAATATAATGTACAGCCTATTTCATGTAATCACTTTTATATCTGTTGTCAGGGACATTTGAAAAAAAAAAAAAACAAGGAAGACAAGAAATTTTACTGATCAGATCTGTAGAGGAGTGACAGACCTCAGTGCTAGCACTCCTTGCTTATAGTTGCTAAAATGTATTAAAAGCAGCTAAAAATGAGATATTTCCCCAATATTAAGTTCACCATGAGAGCAAATGCTGCCATTTCAGAGATCCTCCACAAATCAAAAATACAAGGGAAAACAAATCAGCAAGTGCATTTACAAAGAGAAAAAACAATGTTTCCAATGCAAGTCTCATCTTAAGAGCAGGTGCTTTGTGAAGAAGTTTTTCAAGATATATTGAACCACTAGAGTTTTCATGACTAGTAAGAGCATGAAGAATGAAAGCTGCAAACCCAGAAACAGCACTCACAGCTGGCAAATGGCAACAACAGAAGAGCAGACCACTGGATTATGAAGAACTTGCATTTGTTCTGGAAAACTTGGGGCAGCCACTCAGATACATAAAGTATTCATAAAAGCACAATTTTTTCAGGAAGAACAGAACAACTACTTGCAAAAAATGAGAGCAATTCTGTTGGACAACTGCATCTCCTCTCTTTTTTACTGACTCTGAATTATCTGCAACAAGGCAATCCCAACCAGTAAATCTAACTTAAATATGGCTGCTTTGGAGAGGATGGATTGGTTTTGTTTTAGGCACGCACAGCTCTCACATTGTGCCACAGTGTCACAGCTCAGTTTTCCAAGGCTGTGTCATGTGTTCCATAGCAGTCACCAGCCTTTCAAACCAGAATCAAAAAGCAACTGTAGGATGTCACACCCTGCGTCTCCTGCAAAATAGATCTAATTTTCCATTACAAACTGGTGATTGTTCCTGGGCAGGGGGAGGGAGAAAGGGAGGGAGAGAGAGACTAAGAAAGGCAGCTTTTGTACTATCTACCAGATTTTTCTTCTATTTCTACCACCCTCCTTCCTACAATTCTACAAGCTGAACGACAGCCAGATAAATCAACGGAACTATTTTTCACTGAAATAAGACAACAAAACATCTGAGAAGTTTCAAAATACAGTTCAATTTCACTGTTCAATTACACCATTAAACACAAGCACATATAATTACCTTTAAGAACTCACTAATTGGTTTAAAATGCACATCTTAGAAGATGCTAAGAGAAATAGCTTTCAGAATGTTGCACTGTAGCGCTCAATGAAACAGGAAATGAGGAACAAAGAAAGGAATTTCATAGATTCCAGATGTACTCTAACACCAGCTGGGAAATACAAGCAAGAATCAACTCCAGCCTTGTAAAAAGCTACCACTAACTGTTTTCTTCTAGAGTTCTTCAACAGAAGTAAGTAGCTGTAAACAATTTGTAAAAAGAAATATTTTTAGAAGGAATTGGAAACAGTAATAAACTTCTTCCCTTCCCTCCTATTTTTAAGGAGTTTAAAACTCAGCCACCAGTTCATCTGTTTTTTTGAGTTGTTTTTTTTTAACATATGAAATCTGAATAAACAGTCATAACAGCAGCACAATTGTAAATATTTCAAGTTGTCCATTTTCCAATACTTGGAATATTAAAGCTGAATGAAACTCAAAATCAAGGAAAATTTAAAAAACAGTAAAGTTGACTTACACTACATGCCTTCCATGCAACTGGAACTGAATAGAATTTAAATTTGCAAATTGCTATAAAACGAGTTATCAGTCACTTAAAATTTTTATTCCTACATCTATAAATTTTAAAAAAAGAAAACACACTCCAGATTAAAAATCCAGAAAATAAAACTCCTTCACAAGTTCAAAACCCCTTCTGCTCTGTGTGTAATAACATCCCCAGGGTTTCATCTTCCTTTTTTTGAAACAAAAACTCAGGTCTTTCAATGCAAACTTCTTCTAAATGGATTTTGAAATCTCTTAGTAACAAGTTTAAAGACAAACAGACAAGTATATTTCCTCCCAAAGTCACTGTAACCTATGAAAAGAAAGCTTAAGCATGAAGCATGCACCTTATGGAACACAGATCTGTGTCCCCCTCCTCCCCTCATCACAGAAATAGTTATTCTTCCCACCTTTGAGACTTTTCATTCATTTGTTGCACATGGAAGAACTGAGACACTTCACCTAACATGCATCCACCTCCTAGCAGCGTGTAAAAGTACATTCATATTTATGCAAATTAAACATTGCATCAAATGCTAGCTGTTCAAACCTACCAGTCATTCTGAAGTAAGTGAAACCCTCTTACCATCACATCACCCTAATCCATTTCAGTCAGTGGCCATGCAGTCACAGCTACACACTTCAGCAACAGGGAACAAACAGCAAGATTCAGTTGCTGGGCTAATGAAGGAACCTTCATTTTGCCCCAGTGCTCCCTGAGAGGTAGTAACATGCAAATGCACAAGTCTCCAGCAAAGCAGAAAAAAATGATAATACTTCAGAGGTCTGGAATGAAAAGTGAACAGCAGAAACATTAATCAGAAACCTCCAAAGTCTTCAACATTTGTGTTCTTCCCTCAAGAGACTTCAAAAATACAAATACACTATATTTTTTCCCTTTCAGGCAGAAGGGGAAAAAAACCCAAACAACCCTCAAAGACCTCAAACTTTCCACTGAATATATGAAGTGTTTTACAGTTGGCAATGATCCACTAAAATTTGAGAAAGGAAAACAGGAGAAAATATTCCATTTCTCCATAGTTTTGAAGCTTCACATCTCATTTTGCAAAACTTTCACCCAGAAAGTCTTCTATAGGAGGAAAACAACATGTGAAGTTTCAGGGAACTTCCTTTCCCCCTGGTAGAGGTTAGGATGGGAGAGGAAGGAAGTTAGATTTGCTTTGTTTTTACTCCAAAACAAAGCTTTTATTTGGGTCCTAAATTCAGTCACCAATCCACCATGCTGAAGAAATCAGAAACTGCTAAAGAACAGACATCTCATAAGGTTTAGCAAATGTCAGTAAACTCAGAAGGTTAGAATGATTGAGTCCACAATCAGCTTTTCAGTTTAATAAAATATAACCTGTTATTAACTCCAAGATTGAGCTTTTCCTTGGTGTAACCACAAAATACACAAACCTGGAGTACTCGAAAGTTTAAAAGCACAGCATTAGGATTTACTAATGCATGTTTTGACTATTAATATAAGCCTTAGGTGACTCGCTCCTCAGAAGCATTAATGGTCCACCAGCACACATGCATTAATTTTCCTCTGACATATTGGCTGAGTATTTGTTGGTCAGATCAATATGAGCAATGCAACTATCCGATATTTACATCTTTTACAGTATGCAGCTAAGTCTACAAGGCTCTGATTTTATTCTAGGCTTCTGGCTCTCTCAAGAGCTAGCTGTAAGATTTATTCTCCAAATACATCCGTTTGCAAAGTGCACTGTAACAACAGGAGAAGTGTTAAGTACTCCTTAACAACCCAGAGTGGATTTTACCTCATCCTTTCCCCTCCCCCACCTCCTCCAAGAAAAAAAAATTGCTACATGAGCTACTCAAAGACTTGACTCTCACAGAAGTGCAATTACTGGCTTTAACAGAATTATTCTTAATTTACACTCCTGCAATGGAGATCAGTCAGTGAGAAAGGATAGAGGGAATTTTAACCTGATTAATACTATCAAAGGTGTTTTTGACAAGGTTTTTCAAATGTATTTTCTTATCTTGGTGTAGGCAACGTTGTCCAGTGTTTACATGAGGTCTTCCTTAAATGGGAGCATCAGTGCAACAAATTACTTCATATGACAACAGAGTACTTGACAACATAACTGCATAAGTAGAAATCTTGCTTTGATGCAGAAAAAGGGGAAAGGTCTGTTAAGCATAAATATGATAATCAACATGAGGTGCCTCAGCTTTAAAAGACAAGTGTGTGATGGAGAAATGGGGCAGCACGTGTGATTACTAATTAATACCAACTAGAACACCTAAACTTTCATAAACAGCTACGGCTCCTGAACTGAGTGTGAAATTCAAGTAGTTCTCAAGCAGAAGGTCAGAGATACAGATACATCAATTTGTCAGGTAATCTTCTTGCCATTCTCTCTGGAGTTTTAACATTTATTCTCCAGAACAGCTGACCAAGCTGGGGTGTACTGGCAGCTAACAAATACAGCACCATCAAGAAAACCTAGAGGAAGGAACAGGAGTGAACTGAAGAGCACAGAAGGAGTCAGGCAGTGTCATGATGCTGCCAGTACCCAGACATGAACACAAGGGATGCACCTGCTGTCCCCTCCAATTTCCCACACACGCACGCTCCCAGTCATGCTCCTGGACACTTGTCCAGAAACACCTCTGACAACCACTGGAGTGCACAGCTCAATAAAATGGAAGAAAACTAAACCTGAAAAGAAAATTAAGTTTCATTCTTTGATTCTGCTTTGCAAATTGAACTGGATTTCCTTTTCTGAGAGCAGAGGAGCATCAATCAACAGCAGGTGTGCAAAGAGCACTTCATGGCTGGGACCAACATGAGTAGGGAAGGGAAAGACAAGACCTGCCTTCCCAACAGCACCAAGGTACTAACCTGGGTGAGCATATCATGATTTCATGCTTTGGACTGCAGCTATCAAACACAATGGAAGCAACATGCAATACATAATGAACAGCATCAGGCAGAACTGACACATAAAAACAGAGCAGGAGAAGCTAATACTGGTATCTAACTAACCCAGTAGTTTCAGAACTATAGATCTGGTTTTAACCAATGATAGTGAAATAGTAAAAAAGAAATAAAATAAAAAAAACAAAAACCATTCATCAGTCTGAAGAGTAATTCAAGGCAATGAAGTTTTCAAAAGCATTTTCTGGACAACTGAGAAATATACCCAGCATTTGTATGTCCTTATGTAAGAGCATTTGGTACTCTGACCACCAATCACTTCCATGAAAAGACAAGAAAATATTTCTCATGAGACAGATTAAAGAATAGTTCTTTTGAATGTACCAACTCCAGAAGAAGACCAAAAATCCTAACAAGTTTGCTTATTGATATCAGAGGCCCTGAGCATGTCTGTTTAACAGATTCACTCCTGTGAGTTTACCTCTACACACTCTATAAACCAAAACACATGGGCTTCCACTCATATATGAATCCTTCTCTACTTAAAAGAAAGTAAGGCTCTGGATGGAATGTTATGGAGTTTGGTATCAGGCTGACAGCCCTGTTGTGTTTCACAGCCCCAAACACAAGCATCTTCTATTTCTTCAAAACTATATTCACTGCAGCATTTTCCATTGCTAACTCTGTTTCCTCCTCTCACTTGCCAAAAATATGGCCTTGCTCCAGCCACAGCTGTTCTTGAGAGTCCATAAACAGCCAGGGCACTCTGCCTCTAGAAACAGCACTGGACCCAGCCTTTTCCATTCAGCATGCTGAACACAAGCTGGTCAGAACACAGCCACCACCACATCTAGCAATGTCAAATACTGAAACTGCAGTGACAAATCTGCATAATTTATTCTGCATCTTCCATGGCCTCTGAGACTCAAGCCTTAATGAGCATTGCTACAGTCAATCAGTAAGAATGTTAAGTTGCCACTTTATTTCACCTATGCAACATCAGTTTCAGCGGTATTGTTAACTTTTTAATGTGAAGAAAAGATCTTGAGAAGTCTTGAATATATTCAGGGTGAGATGCAAATAGCTTTTCTTCCTTTCTTTTCTTCTTGGTCCTCTAACTTAGAAACACCAGAAAAAAACATTGTTATCTTAATAAAAAACATTTCACACTTTGTAAATAATTTTCCATTTTTTTATAAATACATATATATTTAGAGAGAGAGAGAAGTACCTGGGAAAAATTCTCTCATTCTAAAAATATTTATTCCACAACCTTGTGCCCCATTTAAAAGGGAATAAATCCTTTTACAGTATTATGCAATGAACATATTTAGTCGTAATTACTTCTACAAGTAACCACTTAAGGCACTAAATCCCAGCAGACAACATTAAAAGGGACATCTTCTCAAGAATAAATGGATTTCCTTGAACCACCTTAGTATTAATAGACTTAAGGGAGACCTTAAATTTGTCAGGGACAAGAGAAGTTTCTTTTTAGCCTGGGAAAGGCAGAGACATCTCTCAAACATTTACTCTGTACCAAGTTTAATGGTGGAAGCCTGTAAATACCTTGTCTTGGCAACTGACCTGCTTAAACACCAGTAAACTAGCACTTAACTAAGTACTCTGCCTGACTTCACCCAAGACTCTCAGCTTCACAAGTTTAATTGTTTTCACAGTGTCTTAAACTACACAGCTGTCCATTAATTAGTACAGAGTAAGAGGCAAGCAGCATTTTCCATTGCTAACTCTGTTTCCTCCTCTCACTTGCCAAAAATATGGCCTTGCTCCAGCCACAGCTGTTCTTGAGAGTCCATAAACAGCCAGGGCACTCTGCCTCTAGAAACAGCACTGGACCCAGCCTTTTCCATTCAGCATGCTGAACACAAGCTGGTCAGAACACAGCCACCACCACATCTAGCAATGTCAAATACTGAAACTGCAGTGACAAATCTGCATAATTTATTCTGCATCTTCCATGGCCTCTGAGACTCAAGCCTTAATGAGCATTGCTACAGTCAATCAGTAAGAATGTTAAGTTGCCACTTTATTTCACCTATGCAACATCAGTTTCAGCGGTATTGTTAACTTTTTAATGTAGAAAAGATCTTGAGAAGTCTTGAATATATTCAGGGTGAGATGCAAATAGCTTTTCTTCCTTTCTTTTCTTCTTGGTCCTCTAACTTAGAAACACCAGAAAAAAACATTGTTATCTTAATAAAAAACATTTCACACTTTGTAAATAATTTTCCATTTTTATAAATACACATATATATTTATAGAGGAAGTACCTGGGAAAAAAATCTCTCATTCTAAAAATATTTATTCCACAACCTTGTGCCCCATTTAAAAGGGAATAAATCCTTTTACAGTATTATGCAATGAACATATTTAGTCGTAATTACTTCTACAAGTAACCACTTAAGGCACTAAATCCCAGCAGACAACATTAAAAGGGACATCTTCTCAAGAATAAATGGATTTCCTTGAACCACCTTAGTATTAATAGACTTAAGGGAGACCTTAAATTTGTCAGGGACAAGAGAAGTTTCTTTTTAGCCTGGGAAAGGCTGAGACATCTCTCAAACATTTACTCTGTACCAAATTTAATGGTGGAAGCCTGTAAATACCTTGTCTTGGCAACTGACCTGCTTAAACACCAGTAAACTAGCACTTAACTAAGTACTCTGCCTGACTTCACCCAAGACTCTCAGCTTCACAAGTTTAATTGTTTTCACAGTGTCTTAAACTACACAGCTGTCCATTAATTAGTACAGAGTAAGAGGCAAAGAGATGGCATATCTACAGACCAACCACCCTCATTCTGTCAACTGGACATAAACAAGGTCTTACAGTTCCTAGAAAACGGGTGAGTTTAGAACAGGGTAAGCTGAGTGTGAAGCACCAACCCACATCAGGTAGGAGCCAACTTTTACCACAAATATTTCACTGCTTCATGATTCTGCTCACACTTACTGCTAAGGATAGCTTATGGAATTCCCACATTTTAAACTAAGGCCTCAACATCCTGTAACCACAAAATGGTCCTTTTAAAATGTGATAAAAGAAAGATTTAGAAGTTCATGAATGTCTGAAATTGCAACAAGCATTCAAATTGCACAAGAGGATTGTTACTATCTGTCAGCTCAAAAGTACAATGAGCAAAGGGTCGTCCTCATTATATTACAGCCCCAGTAAACTCTCAGTGTGCAACATCCTCCTGCTCCAATTACTACTTTCAAACTATCAGAGAGAACTATAACAAGCTCTACTACTGCTAGAAAAAATACTATTTTAAAGCAGAGCCAAATGTCCCTAAGTATAACAGTACTAGACTTTAGGGACATGAAAAGCTTGCTAAAGTGAAAATTCACAAATGAGCTGTTTCTTCAGATTTTTCAAGTATAAACAATTTCACAAAGTAAAATCTGGCAGCAGGTTCTCTGCTAGCCAGCATACAGCTTTCAACAACAGAAACACTAAACATGAGCTTTTATTTTTTCAACTGAAAGTTTAATAGTTGATGCCATTTAAGGAGAAAAAAAGTAGCAATTAAGTACAGCATATTTATTAAATATTAACAGTGCAACAAAAGTCATGTTGTCAAGCAGAAGGACTCTTTGTAGTTTTTCCAGCCAATCATCAGCCACAGAGCCTTATGTTGTTTCCTTTCAGGTTTTGAAACACTGACTCATGGAAATATCAGCACAGCACACTTCCTCAAAGTGGCAATCTTATAGGAAGTGTTTGTTTAGTCTTACATGACACATTGTTTTGTTTATGTATAAGGGATTCCGGTAAAAATAATTTTCAATTAAGGAAAAAAAAGACATAAGCACAATGGTTTCAGTTATGGGAAGCCAAAATAAATCAATTTCAACTAGACATCTGAACAGCACACTCGTTAACACAAGTACTACTTTTTTATTTCTACTGTACATTGCTTCCTTGCAACATGAGCAGAAGTTGCCATGCGTTAACTTCTTTCAATTCAACTAACCACAAAAGAAACTGGACAAGAGGTAGCGCAGTAACAACTCCTCTTAACACTGGTACCCACACTGACAGTTCACATTGCTGCTGCCCAACTTCAGCATCTCAGTGAAACATCTTTAGGAGGTGCCACACCATTGTCAGTTCAACTGAGTGAGGCAAACACACAGCTTCCTACAAAGCTTAACTGTTCAAAAAAGGAGACACATGGCTCAAGCTAAATCCAAGCTTGACTAGAAACTACACTCCTCAGAACATGGAAGCACTTAAGAGATGCAGAATGTAATAACCCACCTAGCTTGATATGGCTGATTCCATGCAGCCCATCAGTCCCAAAAGAACAAGTTATACAAACAGAAGAAAATGCCTTCATTTACCTGCAGCTTCTTGGAATACAGGACAAGCCAGCCATAGCAGTACACTACATTAGGGCATTCAAAAAGGCCACAGATGTTTTGCACAGCCAAAAGCTTCCCAACTGCATCTTCCTCCTCATTAAAAGAGGAATGCCAACAATCTGTTTGCACTGATTCCTCAATGAATCAATCCTACATTTCACCCAATTTATTCTAAGACACACCTGTATATCAGTGTCCCCATGTATGATTTGCCAGCAGAGGTGCTACAGAGAAGGAAATGTCTTATCAGTTCAAGCACGGAATATCTCAGAGATCAGACAGAGCTTGCCTGCGAAACAAGCTCCCAAAGAACAGAACTGACCATCTCCTCAGCATGATAAATCAAAGCAAAACATGGGAAATGACAGTCCTTTTTTGCCCTCAAGTAAGTTTTCTCTTAACCTCTTCATTGAAAAATTAAATCCTCCTGTCAGCTAGAAAAGGGAGAAAACTACAAGACACCCATGAATGGGAACTGCTAAAAGAAATGAACTATTGGGAATAGCTGAAAAAAGCAGTGTCCCTCCAATGTTCACCATCTTTTCAGTGGTGCCCAGCAACAGGATGAGGAGAAACAGCCAAAAATAGAAACACAGTTAAGTTCCACCTCAACATTAAGACCTTCTTTACACTGAGGATGGAAGAGCACTGGAACACGTTGCCCAGAAAGGTCATGGAGTCTCCCTCTCTGGAGACACTCAAAAACCACCCGGGCACTTTGCTATGTAACCCCTGCTGGGTGACCCTGCCTTGGCAGGGGTTTGCAGAGGATGACATCCAGCGATCCCCTCCAACCCTGACAACTCCGTGAGTCTGTGACCTCCCTTCAGATCCACTCACAGGACTTTCTGTAGGGAGCCTACAAGCTCCAGTACAAATTCTAGAAGAAGAGGATTGCTTTACGAGGCCAATCTCATTAAGACTACTTCCTCAACCCATCAAGGCAATCCCGCCACTCCCTATTTTTGTGAAAATTTCCCAAGAGACAGCTACAGAGAGGAGTGTGACTTTCGAACACGAGTGGCAGAAAGCGGCGGGGCTGGCGGGCCCGCTCGGCTGCGCCCCCTGCCGGGCAGCGGCGGAACGGCGCCGGGCATTGTCCTCGCCGTGCTCCGGGAATCACCTTCCGCTCCCGCGGCACAAGCCAAGCGCCGGGATGCTCGCGGCTTTTCCTCTCGCCATCCAGCCTAAAAAACAGCGGGGGTCCTTGCTGCGGTTCTACAGTAATCCAGTGCTCCGCGCCGACAGCTGAAGTCAGCAGCAGGATTAACTTTAGTCCGCGACATAATGAGATTCATCTCAAGACTTTTGCAGCTGTTATTGTATTCGATCTCCTCAACCGTGCAAAGAAATTCCCACACTCTCGTGACTTCAGTCATTCAGGTAAAGATCATCACTGTTTTCTTCTCAAGAAAACCCCAACTGATCAAACACAAACAGCTTAGCCACAAGCCATCATCCTATATGCGGGATGCGTTCTTAGCCCTTTTACTAAAAATCACCAGATGGAAACAACTTGCAATATCATCACTCCCATGGTGTCCGGATTTCTCCCTTGTGAAAAGACCTTTTTTTAATTCCCCTCCCCTCTTTGAAAAGGGACAGAGAGCAAGTCTCCGTCCATACTCTGTAGGCTTACTGAGTCTCTTTTCTGGATGTATACGAGAACATAAAACGAACACGTAATTTTTAGTTTATTGGATAAAATTTTAACTCTTAAAAACTGCTATCACTAAACTACCTGTTGACAATTAACGAGGAAACGATCCTAGCAATGGTCTCTTTGAAATGCTAACGCCACTGTCCAATAATGAGATTTTCTACGTAATCTCACGTTTCAGTTTCATCCAACACGCCAATTAGAGGCTGCAAATTTGCTTCCGAAAGCAGGGAAACGCAAAGGGATATTTTTTCAAGAGCTTTATTAGGAAGCCACACGCCCTCGGTACCCACCGCTGTGAGCCCGGCGTGAACGTCGCCACTTCCCCGGGAGCTCGCAGCCCCCGCGCCCCGTCCCGGGGAGGAGAACCGCTCGCTCGGCATGTGGGACCGATTGTCTTACGGAAACGAGGGATTTCCCTCCCAGCCGGCACACTCAGAACTCGACCAGGGAGAGTTTAATCCGCTCGCTGACATCTGTCGCTTACTTTCTAATAATGTGGTTTGGAACTCGCTCAACACAAGAAGAAGAGCGAATCTCCAAAAGCGCGAGTCGGAGGAAGCCGTGAGGAAGCGACAGCAGCCCCTGCGTGTCCCCCTCGCCGAGGGCAGGGGCTGACACAGCGGCTCCTGCACACAGCCGCTTTTGGGCCGGCTGCACATCAGCTTTGCCAGTGACACACAGTGCTGAGACTCGGTAGCCGCCTTCAAACTTTTACAGCGCAGCTTAGCAACAAAAATTAAAAAGAAAAAAAAAAAAAAAAAAGGAAAGGAAAAAAAAACACCACCCTAAAAAAACCAAACCAAACCAAAAAAAAAAACCCCAAAAAAAAAACCCGCGAAATCCGCCGAATACCCTGCGCCGCGCGGACTGCTGCCGGCGCCGCTCGCCTGCCGGACGCACGGCGCTGCCCGCCCGTCCCCGCGGCACCGGCCGCCCGCCCCGCACGGCCCCGCGGAGCCCCCGGGCCGCGGGCACCGCCCGCCCCGCCGCCCCCCGCGCTCCCCCGGCGGGACGCAGAGCCAGGGCAGCGCCAAGGGGCGCTCGGCGCCTCGCCACCCTCCGCTCCAGCGGAGCTCGCTGCCCGCTGCCCCGCGCGCTCACCGATTTTAATCCTGACGCTCTGGAAGACCCGCAGCCCCTCTTCCTCCACCGCCATGGTGGTGCTGCCGCCGCTGCGCCTGACGCTCAGCAGTGCTGGAGCCCCGCCGCCGCGGAGGCGCGGGGAGCGGGCAGGAGGAGGCAGACGAGATGCTCCGGCAGACGGGAAGGAGGGAGGACGGCCGGACGGCTCGGGACGCACCGCGACCGGGCTGGAGCGAGCGAGGGACGGAGCGGCCGCGCAGCCCAGCGGAGCGGAGCGCAGCGCCCGCCTCCCCCCCCCGCCGCGGGCTGGCAGCGCCCGCCCCGCCACCGCCACCGCCCCCTCATTGGCCGGCGGGGCGGCGGCCGCGGCGCTCATTGGCCCGCTGCCCGGCGGGGCGGGGGGAGGCGCGGGGGAGCGCGGAGCGCGGCAACAGCTGGAGCGCGGCCGCCCCCCGCAGCCCGGCCCGGCCCGGCCCCGCAGCCCGGCCGGGACCCCCAGCGGGCAGCACGGCCCGGCCTGGCTGAGCAACTCCGTGCCCCGCTCCAGGGCCGGCCCGGACCGGCCGCCGGGAGCAGCCGTTGGCGTCATGGCGAGAGAGAAGGAGGGATGTGCGAGTCCTCTTTCCCACACAGCCATAAACAGAGGGCTCTAGCGATGCCCCAGGTTGAAAGCCATTCATTAGCGAGCAAAAGAAGTCCCGTATTAAATAAACAAACCCGTTCGGGCGCTGGGAGCAGGCCAGTCTGTCTTCCTGGCTCCATTTGATCAGCGGCAAAGCTGGCTCTACCTGATTGCACGGGGAGAGCAGGGAATTCAGATTTCAGACTTGCATGATTACACATTAAACAGCAAAAAATAGGACCTGTGTCAGCGTTCAGTGCCAAACTTTGGGTCTTGTAAAGTCAGTAATTGAAATATACCTTCCCTAAAGGTCTGGCAAAAGCAGAGCACAAGGTTCAGTGGAGGTCTACAGATTACATTATTTCAAAAACTAAAAAATCAAATTACCTTTGGTGCAGTCACAATCCCCCTAAAGAGGCTTGGAACATCCCTATGCAGAAAAGCCCAGGCACATCACAGTCCAACATGTCCGATAAACACAACAAAATGCCTGTTCTTGAGCCTGCAATTAAAAAAAAAAAAAATTAAATACTTTTCTATTCTAGCTCTAATTTCAGGAGTGATAGAAAAGCAAACTCACTGAGGACAATCTATACATATATTAAAAAGCTAGTAATGAAGAACAGCAAGAAGTCAGAAGGCAAATCAGTCACACACAGTATGAAGTCTGTACCAAAGAGGTGCATGCAGCCTGATGAAAACAGTTGAGCAATCCATCATTGCTGGAATCATGGAAGGGAGAACATATAATAAATGCCCTTTATTGGGGAAAAAAAAAAAAGTGAGGTATTGAAATACAGAAGAACAAATGAAAAGCTGGGAAGGAGCTACAATAGCAGAGGAAGAGAGGAAGTCAGCTTGTAGGAAAACCTGAGGCATCTGAATTTTCCAACACAGGTATGGGCCTAACTGAAGGAAACTGGCAAGCTCGCAGCCAAAAATGGAAGCAGTGAGTTATCTCAAGGAGCTGCCTGACTTACAATGCCTTCCTTGTCTACATAGCCAAGTGACATATGTAATTTGATAAAAATACTTTTACAGCACAAGACTCCAAAGATATTTGACAAAGTACAGGCTTCCATTTACCAACACCCATGCTGTATTTCCTTTTTCCTTGCTGTAATATGCCCAATGTCCTCTGTAACCTCATTATACCCATTCCACCATGTGGCCATCTTTTCTTTTATGATGCTCTCAGCTCACTCCCAGCAACCCTTCAGCTCCTCTGCCCACTGGTCCTTCACATCCCCCATGATACCTTCAGTGTTCCTGCCCTAATAAGCTTTAGCATTTTCTGCACCATAACCGAAATTTCAATTGTCACAATACTTCTGATTCCCCTCTTTTTGTCTCACCTTCCAGCTGGACAAGAGGCAACACAAGCAGCAGTCTGAACAGAAATCACAAGAATGCTGATCAGAGAGCTCACATTTTAAGAAGGACATGGTCTCAGACCAGCTAACCTGATGTTGCCTCTCGGATGCTGGATGTGACAAACAAACAATTTTGGGGTATACATGCTGAGGTATAAAAAGTATACAAAGTCTGTATAACAATCTGTACATGCTGAGGTATAAAAAGAAATATATGAAGTCTGTATAACAATCTGTACATGCTGAGGTATAAAAAGGAATATACAAGTCTGTTGCTTTTAATCTTTCACCACACATGCATATTCCTTGAACATATTGATACAAAATAAATACAAGCCCACTGGGCCATCTCACTGAAGAAAAATGGCAAGCAACAATGCTGTACACAGGCACAAATGAAGAATTACAGCTATAAGCAAGTGGATCATGTTCAGCTATAAGCAAAGGTATCCTGTGCTTAGGATCTTTTTAAATCTTCCTCAACAGCATCAGGAAGAAACCTGATTCCTTTAAATATTAGGGACTCCTTTAATAAAATATTTTACTTCTGTGTTTGCTACATGAGGACTTCAGCTGGCCTAGTTTCTGTGTTGGAAGCTTTTCTTATCTGCAGAAAGTTGACCCCAAAATAGTCATTTTTTAAAAAAATCAATTTTTCAATTCTCTTCCCAGCATTTGCTGCTGTAAGAGCTGTTCTCAGCAGATACTGAACAGACTATCCTTCCCAATTTGCCATTGTGTTCTTTCCAGACAGTCATGGTGTTTCTATCTATATCCTTTATGCCCAGAAAATGAAAGAACATACCTACCTATAATAAAGTCTTTGTAAGTTCAGAAAAATCAAGCTCTACATAAATTCCCCACCCCTTGATGTGCACCCACATTTGCAGTCAAAGCCCACCATCTTAAACCTAATGCCATTTGATCCAGTATAAATTCACCTTGTAATCTAAGGTGCTGATTTTCTCCCACGCCCTAACCTCAGGTGTTGCTTGCAACCTCACCCTGTGCAAACACTGGGCTCACAAGGGTGTGTGGTGTAACACATTTGTTGGGTAAAAATAGATACACTGTCCTAACTTCCATTTGTAATTTGTGAAAAACAAGAGGTCCATAAGCCATGACACTTGGAAATCCTTTACCCACCATAAGCAACCTGATCAGAAAGCATCTCAGTCCAAAGGTGTGGTTAGGGCACAGTGGCATGCTGGGCAGCTTTAGGAATACATACCTGCCCATGGCTACACTTCCAGGCTGTTTTTCAGGATGGCCTAGCTTTGCCAAGCACACAGATATGTCCAGGAAAAGTATGGCAAAATTTAACCATAAAGCCAGCCTTTCCTGTGAAATGTAGTGGAGCACAACCGACTTCCACACTTTAGCATAATAGAAACTACCAAGATGCCTACAGAATCAATTATCAACAATTGGAACAGACCAACATTTAAAAACGTCAAAACACACAAAAATTAGTAAATAAAAAAACAGTGTATAGCAAGAAAAAAATAGGGGAAAAAAGCTGGCACCTTCTTGGACTTTTTGCCATGGAATAAATTAATATTCCTCACATGAAAATCTACAAATGGCTGCTTGCAGCTCTGTGCTGTCCAGCTACGCTTCTGGTTTTCCACCAGATCTTTCCTGCTGAAGCTCTTTGTCAGTGCTTCTGTGTATCAGTGTGCTAGTTTATTTTCTGTCAGATCTTGTTTTCTTGACATACAGCTGAAAGCTTGTTGCTTCCTCTGTAATAAACTTGTCTCCAGATGTTATACAGTCCAACAATATAAATGCAAGCACTGTTTCAAAATTCACATGAATATGTATTTTTAAAGAGGTTAAACATAGTATAAAAAACAGCCAAAGAGGGTGTGCTACTTTTTCAGTTTCTCCATTGCTGAAATGAAACCTCAGCAGTAGCATTGCATATGTGTGTGCATATTACACATAACATGCGCAGGCAACATGAGGTATGCAGCTGCAGCAGGCTCATCAAAAAATCTAGGCAAAGTGAAATACTGCTTTTTAAGTTGTGGATGAGTCTGTTAGTGACAATGTCTATCCCAACTTTCTTCATCCAAGCCATATGGGTTTATATTATCAGCCCTTCAGAGGATTCTTGAATCTAAATTAGACTACAAAGAAGGTCATTTTCTGTGACTCATTTGTGCCAAGCAAGGAAATCATTTCCTCTCTTGATCTACATGATAGCTTTCTCTTGGGAGGAAACAGAATATAAGAAGCTCTCTAATCTCCTTTTGCATTATGCAAGAAACTAACAAAAAATGAACCTTCTATCCCTAGGGTAGCACAAAGCTGCTACCCATATTTATGTGACGGAACAACATATTTAAGACAAATCTAAGGAAATATCACTGTTATAAAAAGCAATACTATGATCTGATGACTGAGATATTGTAATTGAATTCTAGGAAGACGCAGACAGTTTTAACTAATAATATCTGTGCTAGGCCTAAAGGCAGCTACTATCCATGTTGAGATACTGCATGATATGACAACTGTGCTGACTCAGGCGATCCAATAAACATTTATCCCTGGCAAAGTGAGTGGAGAAGCAAAGAAGCCTTTGTTAGAGCCTCTGCATCCTATTCCCTGTCTGAGTGGTAAATTCAGACCTTGCAGTGATATCTCTCACAGGAAGATAGCAAAAGTAGCTGGGTATTTTTGTTCCTGAAGTCCTAGAGCCAAGCAACTGGTCAGGAAAATCTGCAGCCCTTCCTTCAGTCTCCATGCATAGTGAGATATGGCAGAAATATACTATGCAAGTAGGAAATTAAGACTGAGTCTGTGATTACCTGTGGCTCCCCAGGCTGAGTTCACATCTGATGGACTCCAGAGGAATGATGAAACAGTAGTGAAACTGCTTGTGTGGTTAGTCTGGCAGAAAAACACTCTGGCCATTACACTAAATAAAAGAAGAAAAGAAAGAGAATGATAACAAGAAGAAACCTTTAATTAGCAAAATGTCAGCAACAGTGACAAGAAAGCACAGATTTCACAATAATATAGAAGTGGCAAAGTCTAATTGAAGGAGAAATGTGGGAAAGAGCAGATACTACTGAAGTGGCTGTCACTGAGCTCTGCATATGTACCAGTACATATGCATGCATGATACACTCACACACTGGGTAAAAATAGATCTGTGCTTCAGAATCAGGAAACCCGGGGATTGCAGTGCAGTTACTACACTTAAAGAAAGGAAAAGATCTCCCCTGTGACCCCTGAGTACAGGAAGTAAAGCATGTCTACCTGTTTTTCTTACTAGTTACCTTCAAAAAATCCCACATTTTTGCTGCTTGTTGCTGGAACATGGGGCCAGGAAGAGGCCAGAAGGGGGAAAAGAAAAATGGCTTTAATTACAGGAAAAGGGGACCAGTAAGAACTGGTTGTTACAATAGCCAAGACAATACAGCTAACTTTCATGGTATATGGGGTTTTTTAACTTTTTATTTTTTTTTGCTCTTTTAATTCTTGTTCCTCACTGCTAAAAATCTGTCAGTCTAGTTCTCTCCTAAAATATAGATCTATGTTAAAATTCAAGTCATTTCAGCTGCAAGTTCATAACAATCAGGATTCCAATGAAGTACCAACATGAAATACTTTGTGGTTACACTTGCAAAAGCTTTGTGTTCTGGGCCACATCTGCTTTACTTGAGCTTATAAACTTTGCTTTCCGATGAAGGAATAAATCCCTTTATCCTCCCCTAAAAGATTATAATGTAATAAAACTGCAATAAGATCTTACAGAAAAACAAAAATAAAACCAAAACACTAAAAACCCCAGTGATTATGTACAAGAATGAAATATGGTGAATTTTCCTGCAGTTTAAAAAGTATGCATCTATTCTCATATCTTCCACATTAACCTTTTGTGAAACTGCTAGGTGAAAACAGCAAATAATATTGAGAAGGAAAAAATGAGCAGCAATAGAACTTGCTAGTGTTTTAAAAGTACTGAATACTTCTGTATAATAAATATATGGTTATGCAAACAGGCATATAAACAACCATATTTCACGAGCCATTGCATATTGGCAGGCATAATCATCATTTTCATATCTCCTTTGCTTTTAAGTCATCGGCTCATCTGCAGTCTTCTCTGTTTTTTATGAGAATTAATTTGACAAAATAGGACTCCATCCTTACTCTCCACCTCTAAGGCAAAATTTCAACCCCCCTCAGTTTGGCAGCACCAGTGGTATCTCTTTTGAGGGGGACTGCAAGGAGAGCTTTCACCCCTTCTTCTCCCTTTTATCCACCCCAGGGGATTGTGTAGCCACCCAGAGGAAAGCCACTGGGATTAAATTACAAACATGCACCCCAAAACACACATTAAACAAACACTTCTCTGCCTTTGAGATATGTTCCAGTTTTGTGCTGTAAGTGATTCCTGCAAGACAGATGCTCTGAAGTTTACATTGACTTGGTGAAGTTTGGCATCACTCACCCACAAGCAGGGGCACACAGCTGTCCCACATGCTGCCGTAAACCTTGACCAGACTTTTCCATGCAGTCAGGCTTTTAGTGTAGGTCAGGTCCTGTGGTCTTCCTTTGCTCAAATACCCCATTGAAGCCAGCACTGGAAGGTCAACTTGCAAATGCCACCATCTCTGTGTGGTGAATAGCTCCCATTGAACACACTGGGATTACTCATGTGTGTGAGTGACTACCAACAGGAGCAAAAGGAGCAAAATCTGGTCCTCATTAAGGACTGCTAATCTGAATAAAACCTCCTTCAGTCAGTAGTAACAATCAGGCAGAGCAGCCCTCTCAGTGAGAAGCTACATAGGAAGGGAATATAGCACGGTTTTTCACTATGTTTTAACACATAATTCTTTGAAGCATCAGTTAACTATCCAGGCATGACTACTTGCAGGAGCTCTATCCCACAAGACAATCTTATACCATGAAACACAATTAGCTAGATGGTTATTTTGAGGTTTTTAGAATAGAAGCAATTTCTCTGATCTGGGAGATTAAAAAAAAATCAAGGCTGAATTTTAAAATAAAAATCATGCCACATTTGATACCTTAGTATTTAATTACATATTATCATGGGTAACTACTAATGGACTCCAATTACTCAATTTATTTATTGCTTTGGGAAACATTTATAGCCACTAGATAATGTCTAGATTTAAGTCAATATATGAATAAACAGCCTGAAAAACACATCATTTGTACTCAGATTGGGTTACTAGCATGATTATCATCTGCCACCTGCTGGAAATAGCTGTGATAATGCAACTAAGTTCCACAGATGGAAGGTTGGTCACTCACAGAACAAGCGGAAATGTCAAAGAGCAAAAATATATTCCTTGTACCCAGGAGTTTATTCCTCTTGCACCCACTGGGAAAGTTTGGTTTGCCAAAGAGGGATATTTGTGAGCATCCTCAGAGAAACCTTAACATGACTTTGTTTAAACAAACAGAAATTAATTTGCTATTGAAAATGGCATTATCTGCCTGTGTCTGACCAGAAGGCAAGATATGTAGTCTGAAACTAATGCATGCAGCTAATTCCATCTCAGGCTGGCATAGCTGGCTTTGCTACTCTGCTAGAAATGGCACAATTGCAGGTCCCCCTGCACCATCCTCACATTGTCTTCGGGCCTCATTCAAAGAGATTGACCACTCTGGCTTTATGGTGGCCCATAAAACCCGCAAGGACAACAAAAACTGCCCATTGAAGACATCTTCTCTTGCTCAAAATAAAGGGGACAGTGTTTGTATGCAGTATTCTTCAGAGCCTTGTAACGTGCTTCCTCTGTGCCAGCAAAGCAGAGTGAGTAACCCAAGTAAGCCAGAGGGTAAATCCAGAGGCAGCACTGCAGGACTGGCCTTCCTCCCTCCCTCGTGCAGAGCAGTAGCAGGACACACAGGTAGGACGAGCAGTTCTTGTCAGGGGCTGCCTTATTGTGTCCCACTGGCTGATGACAGGGCTAATTGTATTAGGGTGATTTTGCAATTGGCACGTCTCCCCAAGCCAGTAGGGAGAGTGAGACAGGTGCCACTATATTAGAGAGTCAGACCTTTTTTTTGTTAAACAAAATCAAACACAGGCCTTAAGCAACCAATTTCTGCTTGCCCAGCAGGTTTAGAACATCAGCCCAGAGTTAGTGTTTAGACGGTTCTTGCATTCAGGGAAACTGTGTTTTTCTCTGCATACCTTTCAATTATTTCTCAGGTCAAAAAAGGAGAATAAAAATGGAAAATGAAGAATAAAAAAATGAAGAAAGAGAATTAAAATTAAAATTATTTTTGAAGGTTATCCAGGTCTGTGGGATGGAGTGGAAAAAGAAACAAGAATACACATCCCAGGACCTAATAAAATTCTAATTAATTCCTCATTTTCTCCACTAACTTTTTTTAGCCTATATAAAGAAACCAGCTGTTTCTAGCCCTGAAAGCAATATTAAAAAATCTAAAACATTGAGCCACACCATAGCAAGAATTAACATGGGCACGCACTACCACATGCCTCCTGAGCAGGGGAAGGGCCAGGCCTGCAGGAGCACCATGTCCCACTGCAGTGTACAGCATTCCCTCCAGGAGCACTGGCCACAGGCCATGCATCCAGAACAATGTTTCTGTCAGCATTTGCTTTCAGCTGAAAGCCTTTGTTGCTTCACCCTGCTTTGTCTGTTCTTAGGAGGTCGCTGTGCTTCAGGCTCCTGAGTTTCCTCCTCTGCACTGCTCCTGGGAGGCTGACACCTCTCCTGCAGCAACATGGTCCTTGCCTGCACTGGTAAGTGTCCCTCATTCCAGCCATAGATTTAGCAATGCCCCATGCAGAAAATTTGGCTGATTTACTCCTGTAAAGCTTGGCAAGGGTCTGATATAAAGAAAATACCCAGAAGTAAAAAACCTGCCAGCCTGTCAGCAGCACCCTCCAGCCTGCACGCGCAGGAGTCTGACGCCCTCGCTGCAGCCATTGCTGCAGTGACATTTGTACCCAGGGGGGCACCTGGCTGAACACAGAGCCTCACCTGGGAGAACATGGGGCTGCCAGGGAGATTCACCCAGCCCTCTGACCCCAGACATGCTGGCCCTCCAGCTAAGGCCAGCTGTTCAGCAGCAAGAACCCACCCCAGCCAAGTGCCTCCTCCATGGCCAGCACCAGGACAGGAGGTTATCACCCAAAAAGTGACCCCTCCTCAGGCAAAGGTGGGGGACAGGGCTCTGGCCTTACCTCTGTGTCACTGCCCTGTATCACCCATCCAGGCAGTGGGACCAGCCTGCCCCAGAGAGCTAAGGGCTGCTGCACAAGCAAACTGACCTCAGTGCAGGAGCTCAGTCAATAGCTCAACAGTCATGTTCTGCCCTGTCCTCTCCCTCTGTGTCCTTTTCCCACATTAAAACCCCTCAGGAGCATTGGCTGTCAGTGCTTGTCTTCTTGGCAAATTTTCTGGAGATCAAGGAAATCGTTCATTCTAGTAAATATAGTCCAAGAGATTTTAAATTGTGTAGGTAGATATAAATACATATAGATAAACAGAACTCTGTGTGATTATAGCAATGTTTTTCCCTTCCTCTTCCTCTCTTCCCACCCCCTTTCCCTTTTCTCAATTTTTCAGACAATAAGGGGGAAACAACCTCTTTTTTTTCCCCAGCCAAAAATTAATTCTTGCTCAAAACTTCCAGAAGGGGTCAAGTCTAAAGGAAGCATCTGGTCAATGTGCTTTTGTACTGCAGTGGGGACTGTGGTCCCTCATGTCCCCTCCCTCTGCACCACTCAGCACTGCCAGCACTTGTGCCATGCTCTGCTCACACTCATGCATGAAGGCAGGCAGCTCCTGATGGAAGAGCTGCATGCACAGACAGAGCACATCCCACTCATCCCAGCACAGCTTCCAGCTGCTTTTTTTATCCCCCTGAGTACAGATGGACTCTTCAACTACTGACTCGGGTGATTTGCTCATGAGTTATCTGATAAGGGGGTGTGCTTGCAGGGTCAGAGTGACAGCACGGGGTCCTGTCATGTAACATTCTGAACTGACCAAACAATAATTTGGCTTCTCTCAGCATCTTGAAACACACATCCAGGGACAGGCAATGAATGAATGCAGACTGGGCTTGATCCTCAAACACACCCACAAGGGGCTCCCAGCCTGTGGCTCAGTCTGTGCATATGTTCAAAGTCAGTCTGTGTAAAATACTTCATCGAATAAAGTAAGAAATAGCCACAACTTTAAAACAGTCAGGAAAGCTGTCAGCAAAAAAATCCCAGACATATTTTCCTCTTCATACATACAGAAAAGCTTTTAAGCCTTAGAAAAATGTACATTCACCATCTTGCATTCTCTTAGTAAATATACCAAGTTCACAGCAAATGAAAAACATGAAAAAGGCACTTCTGGTCATGGTGAGCAACAGTACCTCCAAACATTCGCTCTCTATGGGGTGTGCAATGGCAGAAGAAGCATTTTTTAACTTATTCTGTAACTGGGCAGTAAACATGAGCAGTTGCTGTAGCTAGCAGCTCCTGAGTCAGCCCAAGCTCTTCTGCTGGCAAAGGGAGTGGGAGAGGAAAGGGCAGTGACTCACTAATTTGCAACATAGTGGGAAGTAACTCAAGAATCAAATTCCCAGCAGCAGTACCTACCACCTGCAGAGCTTACAGCCCTATAGATTTTATTTTGCTTAAAAATCAGACCAAAACAAAAGCAAGATTAAAAAACAAACCCAGAAACCTATGAGAGCCATAGGGTGCTGAGACCTCCAAGGAGAAACTGAGCACACTCCAAGATTAACAGGTTAACAAAGTAGCCTGGTATTGACTACCATGCTCCTATGCTGCAGAAAACACAAGTCTCTCTGCTGTGTGTGAAAGCTAAATGTATTTGGACATGGTGAAAAATGCATTTTTTGCAAAAAATAAAAATATTCTCACATTCATTATCTACTCATTTGTCATCTGTTCTTTAGCAAGTACCTTTTGCTATTAAGAAATTACATGCAAGTCCAGTCTGCAGATTTTTAAGGATGCTTCAGAAGACTGCTTTGACTAAGCAGTGAAGCAGCATTCTAAAGATTTTCCTGCTGTAGCTCTAAGTTTAGAAGTGAAGTCAGAACTAGAGGTAGGACCTACTGTCCCTGTCTTCCATCACCATCTTCTGATAGGAAGAATCTGCTAGACCTTAGGTAGCTCAACATGAAGACAACCATTGAAACTGCTGAGTTTTTCTTCCCTTATGTCAAAATAAAACAAAACCCAGCAATACCAATTTCCCCCAGAACCCAGTTTAGAATGTATACATGCACAGTTTCTGAGGGTAGAAAGAGAATAGGCAACCAAGGAAGAAGTTTAAAGCCACTTCCCTTCACAAAATTTAATTGAGAAGCAGCTGGGAACCCGTGCCAGGTGATTTCATTTCTTACTGGGCCATGTTTCCCATCAATCTAAGAGTCTATGTTTTTCTCATATTTTAAGGGCTTTATCAAAATCAGTTAAAAGATAATGATATCCTTCAGATCAGCGCATAACAGATCATTGAACAAATAGCATTTAAAAGACCAAGGCCAAGGCCCTGCCAAGCACTTTTTTTTGTTCAAGAGGAAAATATAATTGTGTTATGCTCACAATTTTATATAGGCATTTGAAAAAATACACTTAAATTCTGTACTCTTTATTATTTTGACTGACATTCTCCACATCTTTCTTTTACACTAACATGAAATTAAGAACACAAACAGTGGGAAAAAACCCACTTTTCATTCCCTTCCATCATTTGTCTGAAAATAAGAGTGTTTGCCTTACAGCTCAAAATTAGTAGGTATCAAGATTTTAATTATATGTCTGCTTCTGCTGTTTAAGCTCCATTTCACACCAAGTGTAATAAAAATCACTAATGCCTATAATCAACTTTGCTTCAACCACTGAAATTAAAAAGATAATCAAGACACATATTAAAAAGAGCACTGGCACGGATTCTGTGTTGGGTAGTTGTGTGATAGATGCGTTGCTGCATCCACATGAAACACTGTGTAAGATCAACCTGCACAAACTGCCTTGCAGTAAAGAGGAACATCCCTGGTTCATCCTTGAGCAGACCAATTCTCATTAGTGAATTTTGGTACTATCTGCCAAAAGTTCCCTCCCTACCTCCCAGTGCTCCTATATAATGTGCATTAATCTGCCTGTTTCAGAAGACCCATGGCAGCTGCAAGTTTTAATTCAAGTCTTCTCCTTAGGAACTAAGGACCTTATAAAGAAAATGCATGAACCAAAATCAAACCTCTTCAGCCTCTGCCAGACCCAGCTTCAGGGTGCTCCATACCATGAGGACAGAAATTTCAAATGATCTGTGTCAGCTCAAAGCCCTCTTTGGAGACCAAGATGATCTTGAATGAGCAGAAGAACCTTTCCTATTTTTGAAGGCCCAAGTAAAACATCTTTGCCCGTTCACTTTTCTGCCAAATACTGCCTAAGAAGAATGAAAGCCAAGGTGGCCATGGATGAGAACCAGTATTCAGCTTGGTAAATGGCTTTTGGAAGTCTGTTTTGTCTGTTTTTCTTAGCAGTCAGATATTAAGCAGATAAAGGAAAGGTGAAAAGTCTATTAAACCCCAGAACTATTTCAGTATGAACACATTTGCCCTGGCTTTTGAAAAGTGCATTTTTAATCAATGAAATAAATGTTCTAAAAAATGTATTGCAGAGCAAAAGACCACACTGTGGGCTTGTTTGAAGCATTACTGAGGTGTTCCATGCAATTCAAGATTCAGTAAATATAGCCTGTTATGCAGTCCTTTACATATTTGTATGAATTATTTGTAGAATCATAGATTGGTTTGGGTTGGAAGGGACCTTAAAGATTGCTGGTTCTAACCCTCCTGCCAGGGATCTTATTAATGGCTTACACCGCTGTCTTTCCTTCACCAGTGGGCAGTAGAGCTGGTTTGTGAAGCATAACTGGTAATCTATTTAATGTATGAATAAAATACTCTTTGCTATAACATTCAGTTCTTGCTTTCTATTTGTTAAATGCATTGTTTGAAATGCTACCACCAGCTATTCACTCCTGTTCTGAGCAGCGATGCCATGACAACCCCCACGTGACTGGCTACAAGCATACCACAAGTCTCCAGGGCTTTGCTTTAGAAAAGACTCAGATTGGTGTTACTCACACTTTTTTTTTTTTTAAAGAGCCCAGTTTCA
Organism: Emberiza elegans; assembly: GCA_024865655.1. Classification (NCBI taxonomy): domain Eukaryota; kingdom Metazoa; phylum Chordata; class Aves; order Passeriformes; family Fringillidae; genus Emberiza; species Emberiza elegans. The sequence continues at coordinate 59,911,883 of JALJVW010003023.1, read as the reverse complement.
GAGATGCTTTATTGTGCAGAGATACATCAAGCCTACCTGTCAATTCTATCATGTGGCAACAACTATTTCAGCTAAAATGGGACAAAGCAAAGTATGAAGAACTCAATAAAAGGGTGGGTACAATTGTTTGATAAAGAGCATGTTCTTTAAGACTTCATCAAAGAATATGCATACCCAAAAGGACTACAGTATCTCTCTATTCATTCTTAATGTGCTTAATGTGAAAGCTACTGATGAGCAATAAGGTAGAATAGATGTTTTGAGAATATCCAGCAAATGTATGTATAGCTTTTGTGTCCATTTAGGGTATCATAATGATTTCCACCAAATTTAGAAGGAAAAAAAATTTGATTAGTCATCTGCTTCAAATCAGTAAGAATGCAGGACTGTGCCCTCTTCAAAATCCATAAGCAGTGAATAGCATCAGTGATGATTCAACTGCATTGTGACCTTAGGAAGATTGTATCACAATACAATTAGCTTTAATACCAAGAAATAGTTCTTCATTATTTCCAGACTGGGTCTGCTTCATTAACTGTGTACAATTTCCTTTCCTTTCCTTTCTTTGCTCCCTTCCTTTCCTCCCTTCCTTCCTTTCCTCCCTTCCTTCCCTTCCCTCCCCCCCCCTAATTTGACTTGCAGGTGGAAAAAAGTTAAAGATGAGGTAGAGAATTGAATTTGACATTTTTTCTAACAAATTGACAATATTGAAATGAATAAATTTCTTTCTGTGTGAATTAACCTCAAGAGGCTCACTACTGTTTATAAGCATGGATATTTAAACAGTGGCTCTTTTAAAGCAGGGAACTGATATCAGTGTAGCTGAAATACCCTCAACATCCACTTTTCAAACAGAACTCTCCTTTATTCAGTGTGCAGGGCAGTGTACTTCATGTATGCAAGAAGGGCACAGAATACAGGTTAGAGATCACCATGGTATATAGTGAAGAAATATATTTATAGAGAACAAAATATTTGCCATGACTCAATTGCTCTTGGATTAAAAACAGGTATTAATTTCTGAGTGCAAGAGAAGAGAAAGAATAACCATCATGTTGGGTGAAGGATGGCTTAGAAAGTACAGAATTTTGGTTTTTATTATGGGGTTCACACCCAGCAGTGATTAACAAGGTCCCCAGTGACCAGAGTGGCCTTTCCAAGTGCCTCTGTGTTGTCATGCTGGTTTCCCAGAAAATTCACCGTGCTTGTCCTGGAACAAACACAGGCTTGCTGCAGTGAACACCAGCCACCAGAGCAGAGGAACCTGCAGCTGTGGCACCTGGGGGCTGCAGGGCACTTTGGCAGGTTGTCCTGAACGGCACAGCCCCCTGGGGCCTGGGCTTCTGATTTACCAAGAGAGACAGAAATCACTGAGAAAACATAAGGGTCTCTGCTTGGGGATGTGAAGGCTTTGCATTGAAGGAGATTACAAAAAAATGAACCAGAGCAAGAGACAAAGGAGAAATAGAAAGCAAGGAAAAAGCAAGGTACACTTCTTGGAGAAGACCACTAAAAAGATGGTAATGTTTAGGGATGAGTTATCATTTTCTTCATGCTGCAAAGGTACAAAAAATGTCAATGTGTTTTTTATGAACCCAGGAGAAAATGCATCAGTCTGAATAATTTTGCTATTTTCTTAATAGAAGAAAGGAACAGGGGGAAGAAAAATCAAAAGACACATCTCCTCTCTGCAATATTCTGCATAGAATTAAAAAGTATAATGGTTCCAAAACCATCTGTAAAGTACTGCAACAGAGATAAACGTGGGCTTATAAATGCCTGGGTTAACCTTTTACTGTTGTGCATATAAGAACGAGACAGAAATTTTTCACAACAATTCCCAGAAAATTAAATTATTTTTATATGAATTCTACAGAAGAAATCCAGTTTCTAACCCCACCTTTTGTTGTTTCAAGTTTGGAAGAGTTTGCATATCTACAAATTAAAATCAGAGTTTGCATAAATATCACATTTTGCTCTTCACACTGGTGATTTGTACTGACTGCTACAGGAACAACCCTCTTTTACAAATTACATGCCTTCTTAAAGTTATTTTTAAAATAACTTATTAGTATGATAATTAAAGGCACCTGAAGAATCAGAGGAGATAGTAGCAGCAGCCAAAACTCTCACAGGTTTGCCAAGTTTAGTTTTGCTATCCAGTAAAAGTCAGCTATTTAACATGATGGCATCTAGAAAGGATGCAGATGAGCCCTGTCATCATCCTCTGAAAACAGTTGGAGTTGAGAGCAGCTTCCCTCTGGGATCCCACCTCCTCTGAGATGGCTGCCACAAAAAAAGCAGCTGAACGTTTTCACAGGAAGCCAAGTAGCTCAAGCAAATTGCAGACAAAGTTAGAAACTGCTAAACATTATCCCAGTCAATGCTATAAATTATTCACTCTGTTCTAAAAACAAGGAACCTGTCCTGGTAGTATGTATGACAAGTCTGCTATCAGGGATTCAAGCCTGGTCTTTGGCTCATCACAAAGGTGCTTCAGAATGATGGAAGATTTCTGTTGCATTCAGGCAGTGCTTTGGTCATGTCCTACACTGGGTGGTTTGTGTTGGTGATGTGGTTTCTGCTTTGACTTGTCAGTCTCTTATTTTTTTAAGTAGCATTCCTCTCTTCTTTACATATCACTGAGTCTGCCTGAGCTGGAACAGTTCATGTGTAAGTTATGAGAGAGGGAGAATGTATTTCTTGACAGACATTTATAGTTCCAGCTGATCCAGTGCCACTCCCTGCAGAAGAGCACTCGGAGAGAAAGTGGCCTCCCCTCTTAATCCTCTCTTGCTCTACTCCATTATCAGCCTTTCTTCCATGGGGTTTACCTAGTCCTGCACAGCTCACAGATTATTCTTCTCCCTCATATGTTGCATGGCTGTTTAGGTCAGACAGAGATAAATATTAATATGCTGCTACACTACCAACTCCTTTAGAATTATTAGATCTACAATGTGCTCTTAATGATTGTTCTAAAATGCTAATAGGAAGAGACCTAGGAATACTTTCAACACAAGAAGTCCTTTTCCAGTATTCTTGCCCCTGTGGCAGCATCCTAAATAAGTATCCTTTTGGAAGACCTGACTTATCTTAGGAGTACCTAATGCTTTCTTACACTAGTCTTTTTATTTCTGCTGAATGCCTAATGAAAAATGCCTGCCTTCTCTTAGACAGTCATTTCTGTATCAGAGTATCAACACAACTGTAACCAGACTGTATGCATTTTCTATATTTTTCCAACATAAAGAAGACTTTGCACCTCCAGCAAGCTTTAGAACTTTCTTGAGTGTTTTCCTTTTCCACTACTCTTCTGGGCAAGTCTGGCTTTGCCAATACAATGAATCATGTGCTTAATACTGTTACTGCCAGCTAACAAAAGAGAACACAGGAATTAAAAGATCTTCCATAATGATATGGAAGGATATTTCCAACGAGAAAGGAAAAACATTTCACTTCTGTTGCAGATCCAGACAGCAAAACCATCAGTGGACACACGTGCCCCAACAATACATGGCCACAAGCTGAAGGTAGAGTATTGGCTATTTCACTGGGCCTTCACATCTCCTCTTAAAGGAAATAAAGAGCCTAGCAGAAGGCCACAATTTCAGGGCCTTTCTTTTCCCCTCAGTGAAGTGACTGTTACAACAGGACTATCAGGACCCACGAATAGCACATTCCCAGCAACATTAAATAACTTCTTTTATCTTTATGATTATTGATGAAATCAGAGTTCCAGATTAACAAGTGCTAAAGTGTTCAAATAGCCTCTTAAGATGTACTTCTGCACAGCCAAGAAAATACTATTGCAAATAACAAGAATAGCACAATCACCAAGATACAGAGAGAAGAACTGAATAATGGGATGTTAACATATTCAAAGCACAAGAAATAACAATGGGTAGCCTTGACTGGCAGTTATCCTTCAAAATCTTACTGCTCCCAAGAGACAAATTTTTAATAACAGATGAGAGTGGAAAATAAATTGTTAGCTAATTTTCTCTGCTCACTGAAAGGAAACAATAATTATTAAAAAAAAAAAAAAAAAAACAAACAAAAAAAAACCAACCTGAATGTAAGCAAAGTAGAAAATATATGCAGCTAAACCCTGTCAAAGACTTAATTTCCAACACAGTGCCCCTCAGGCAATGGGAGTATAACCCATATAAGGACTTCAGAATTATTTTCCTTAAAATTGTTTATCATCTCACTGTGTGACATAATAATCCCCAGGCACCTTAAAACCATTTCACTAGCAAAACAATTCATTTCTTCTTCATGCATAAATTCACATGCTATATTAGGATGTGGGTTCAGTTGCTGATGTTAATTTTTTTCCCATTACTGTAAAAATAATTGCTGAAGTTCCTTTGAAAATGAAACACTGCATAACCCCACACACAGAGGTTAACAACAAAAACACCAACAGGAACCCACTAGTCTTAGGCATGCTCCTTAGAACTGCAGGTCCTGATAACCTCAAGGTGAGACTGGTTCTTTCTTATCCTCCTGATTTCCATACTCCTATAGAAAGAAGGGAGAAAAAATTGTGATATTCTGGTATCCAGTTTCTTTACAATCACTCTTCTCATGGTTATTTTGCCATGGGATGACTTAATGCACCAGTTTTAAGTTCCCTTATACTACAGTGTGACCAGCATCTGGCCTGCTTTGGTTACAAAGCCCAGCAAACAAAGCAGATGCACCGGATTTCCTCCAGAAACCTGCTATTCTAACATTAGCCACTCCAAGCTGTCAGATCTGAATGAGCAGGATTTACTGTTTGCTTTGAATAGGACTTTGGAGTGTCTAGAATCAAATATGGGGAAGGAAAGGATGAGAAAGGAAAAGACTGAATTAGTATTCTCAAAACAAGACTATTCCTTCAGTGATTCTGTTCCAAGAGCCCTTTTGAGGATGAGATGTTGAAGTCCAGCTATGAAAATTGTGCTTTCCCTGCTTCCTCCATCTGGCCCCTCTCTGGTTATCTTCAATTCAGCCCTTCCAGAAAAGGGATTGTTGGGCCTCAGATGATTGTATAAATAAGTTTTCTCTTCACGTCCCCCCTATTCCTTCTCAGTCCCCACAAACACACTTTTAGCATGGACGTGTGTTCTTTGAAAAACAACATGGTAACATTTTTTACAAATTAGGAAATGTCTCAGGATGTCCAAAGTGATTCTCTCTCTTCCAATGGATTATTTCCATTTTTACCCACTGTTGACACAGTTAACTTTACAAATTGAGATTATTAATATCTTCCATTTTAAAACCAAATTTTAAAAGGCTTAAAATCATGATAACAATGAAAAGAACTAACTTATCCTTCCTCATACATCTCTCTCTTTGTTCATTCCCCCAGTTGTTGCTTCTCTACTTACAACAGCCTTCAGTCCCTCCAGGACAAAAATGGCAGGACAAAATGGCCTGCAACTGGACTTAATCCAAATCTCACTGAAGTCAATGGAAAAGTTACTATTTGATCCAAAGCCCATCAAAGATAATGGAGAGAATCCCACTGACTTCACAGAAATCTGGATATGTCCCATACAGTCCCAGCTTTTGATAAGAGCATATAAAGGCTGCTAGAGACAAAAATGATGATGATGATTCTGGAAAATATGATGACAAATATTTATAGGAATTCTGCTTACACTGATGAAATGCATTCACTAATCATGCAGGCTGTGGTTGCAGGAGGGTGTTTCAGGGTCCAATTCACAGCATTGCAAAGGGCTTTGTCTCCCTGTGTCACTATGCAAATGGTGCAAAAAAGGGTTCTCCCAACAACAGCACAGAGCTTTACCTGATCAGTGTCTGTTGCATGCTGTGTGGACAAGGGAACAGCAATTTTGAACACCCCATTGGGTATCCATGATACATCACTGCTGCTTGTTATGCCCTTGTAAAAACAGAATCATTCCTTTATCCCTTCTGTACACAAAGTTGGAGGAACACCAACTTTCTGCCACTGAAAGAGAGAACTGTTTGCTGCTGGAGAAGATGTCCCGCATCATGAGAACAAAGGGACAAACTGGCAACAAAAATGACTATAAGTCCAAAAGATAACATAAGCAGCACTATTTCCATGTAGTTATCAAATTTCCTTCCCAGTGATAAACATAGCTAAGGATAAACTGCTCTGTGAGGACACATTTAAAAGGCAGCCTAAGGTATAATCAACACTTCAGAAAGCCATTTGCTTGTCCTGTCACATGAAATCTAATGCCAGGTCATTTTCCTCCTACACTCTGTTGAAGAGACGATGGCTTTAAATTAGTTTTTCACTTTAATAACTGAGGGAATAAAAACACACAGAAAGGGGAAGCTTTGCCCTACTTTAAGAAAATAATTGAAGCAAAGCTGTTGATCCTGCTAAGTGAGTCATTGCTGTTGACTTTGCCAGTTGTTCCTACAGACACCACTGGAAAAAGGTAGGCCCAAAGCTGAGTGATGAAATAAAGCCAGAGAAAAATATAATTACAATTAAAAACAACAACAACAACAAAAAGTGGAGCAGGAAGCAGGCAAAAGTGAAAATTTAATTTGCTGCTCAAAGGAGACCAATCAAAATGTGCCTTGAAGATTCATCACTGGAGAGAGCCATCTTAAATATTTTTGATTCAGCAGGAAATTCACATCCCAAATAGGGCATAGCAAACCAGTCAACAACAGGGACGGGTTTTTGAAGTGAAGGGTTTGTATAGTTCAGGTGGTTGTTGTTATCTCCTGTGATTCATTTGCAGCTAGTCTACATCTTGACAGACTGACTCTTCACCAAGCCCTAAAGTGTCTCCAGAGAGCAAACGCTGCTCCGCTGAAATGACCCAGGTAGAACTCACTACACATCACTGTCACAAATATCCTGGCATTTGCACAGTTCCTTCACCTGAGGCAGAGTTGGTCACGGGCACATCATGCAAATCCACATCATAACACTTACAGCTTGTCACCAGTGAATAATATCCAGATCTGTGCAGGCACCAACAAGAATCACTTAATCCCACTGCTGAAGCTGTGATTACACAAGATACAGAAGGAGCAGAACATCCTCCTTTCCATTCCTTCTCTCCATTCATGATCCAAATGGCAAACATCTGTTTTCTTTGGATCAACTCTGGTTTTCACTGAACCTCTTCATTAGCTAATTAAATTTGTGACAGCATCAGAAAATTAACACAACAAAGCCAAACAAACCTGGATGGTTTTTCTGCCACTTTCTGCAAAGTCATGAATTCCAGGGATGCTGCCAGGGATGGAGAAGGCCACACAGCCGGAGCAGGGGGGAGATGAGCAGGGGAAGGAAAAGTGCGGGTCCTTTGCTTTTTTGGTGGCAGGAGACTGTTGTGAGATCAACTCAGCTGCCTGGAAAATTGCAGTCTAAGAAAGCACAGAATGTTTCCAAGGCATTTGAGACAGTAGACTTGTCTCCACTATCTTCATGCTTCTCAACTCAGTATATCAGATTTATACAAAAGAGAAACTTATAGACCAAAGTAACAGAAATCAATGATTAAGCATTTCAGGCACCAGCCATGCCCTCACCTACAGTACTGCACTACTGCAATTCCAAGACTGGAGAGTTGGCACTAATCTGAGATAAAGCTATAGAATTGTTCCTCTTGCAAAATGTCCCAAAATTCCATATAGGCAGGAGTGTGTTTGGAAGACAGTGAACAAAGTCTATCCTCTTACGAAGGACAAAAAGATTGGGTTACAAGGGCCAGTAAATGCAGATCAAGAAGCAGCAAGTCCCTGTAAGGGAGGTATAAAATTTCAGGCAAAATTCCCCCTAACAGAAGATTGATGAACACTTCACATTCTGGATTCCCAAGCATGGGAACACAAACAAGTGTGAAGAAGTCTGATTCTACTTACATGGTTTTCCCCTCTAGTTTAATTGAAGAAAAACAAAAGGAGGAGCTGTGGAAAGTGAACCAGGAGAACTGAGCCATTCTGGATAGAATTACAAAGTCCCAGCCTCAGTATCAGGTTCAATGATGGCATGAGGATTGGCAACAAGCTGAAAAATACACAGCCAGCACTGCAAAATATCCTCGTGGGCAGTGTAAATCACAGAGCCAAAAGGTAGCCCTGAGCCTCTGTTCTTTCCTTCACAGTTATTTCTGGATCAGAACTGCTCATAGAGCACATTTTGCTGTACTTTTGTGCTGGGGATTAACTGCACGTGGCAGCCAGCCACACAATTAACAGCCTTTCACTTAATGCAGCCACTCTTATCAAATGAATCCCAGAGCGCTCTTCAGACTTTATTAGGCAATTTGTAACTGCTGTCCTTTCTACACTCAGCCTGAGCACCGTGGAGAAATGGTGCTCTCAGAAATAATCTAAAAATTATTGAAGAAACAAGAAGCAGCTGCTTACCAGTTCCCTGAGACAAACAGCCAGACACTGCAACAACATTTAAAGTGACCAGAAGGGCACATGCATTGAGGGCTCCAAAACCTACACCGGCAAAGTAACCAGGTTCTTATTTTCATCAGTAACAGAGGTACAGAAAATCAGCAACAAAATGGCTGTAAGAGATTTTAGCAAGCTTTTCCAGGGAAAGAAAATTGATTGTCTTTTGGTTTTCCATGTCCATGTAGTGGGCTTTGAGCCCTCTAAGTCAGAAATTCCCAACTTTCCTCCCACATAAACCAGAGGGAAGCTGCAGCACTGCCTATCAAGCAGGGAGCTGGCATCAGCTCCGCCTTTGCCCATCCTCCTTATTACCTTGGATCCCAGGCCTCTGTGTCATGTGTCTTGATTTTTGAGGTGTGTTCTCTGTCATTTGAGTCTGATACAGTATGTGGCTCATACTATCTGTATGTTCACCATATTCACTTCCTTACCCATGACCTCTGGCCTGAGTTTACTGAAACAAATATTTTTGAAACCAGTACTTTCTGAACATATGTAAATGAATTTTTAAAGGTGTAGCTCATTAAAATCTGCCTGAGTCTGTGGAGGGCAGTAAATGGTATTTCTTCTATCCCAGGACTATCCTTTTGTCAATTTTTTGGTCCCAATTCTAATTACAGAGGGCTTGTTCAGGAAAGGCAAAGCACTCAAAAGGAAAAGAAATTAAAATTGTGGCACTGAAAACAAAAACTACCTCAGCCTCTCCCCAGCTTCTGTCTGGACACAATTCTTGAATACAGATACATCAGTTTTACTAAAGCTTCCCAAAACTGTTTAGTCAGAGGCAGAAAGCAAAATGAGAAAGTTTCAACCTGAACAGTTAAGACTGGACCAAGAAACTTCCAACAAAAAGAAAGGCTTCTACAATGAAAAATATGAGGCAGCTTTAATTACTGTGGAGGCAACCAAACAATTATATAAAAAGTAGTATGGTTGTAAATCCAGGAGTTTCATAGTCAGAAAGTCCCAAAATTATGGAAAAGTAAATATATACTGCAGCCTTGCCCACATCAGCTCTTAAGTCTGTGCTCTATAATTAACAGGTACTGGAACATCTGTAAGAAATAGTCATTAGAAAACACTTTTTTCCACTCACTATTTCAGAAATGGTTAAGCCATTTTGAAGGACATTTTTCTTCTGGCAAATAAGCAAACTTGATGCAGATATCTGCTGCAAATCTTTTTATCACCAAGGGAAATTCAGTAAAGTGACACATGAAAATAGGATCAGTGGAAGTATTTGGCAAGATCTGCCATAACTTGGGCTACTCTGTGATCTTTCTGTGATTTTACAGTTCACCTGACACCAGTCCACAGTTATACTTCAATACAGTACAAGTCACATCATTTCTTGTCAAGTATTTTTCTACTCTCCCTCTGTTGCAATTGAAAACTTTTTACTAGTCACACGTATGCTCTAACAGCAGGAAAAAGTGAGAATCTTTTTACATAAGGACATTCTTTATAAATTCCAACTGAAAAAAGAATTTATCTGAACCAGCCTTTCCACTGGCTTGACTGATGGAAATTGCTCTGACTCTGGTGGTTCAGGCAGTACTCATGAATGAAAGAAAAGGAGAATTCCCTTTCTTTCCTCTGGAAGAGGACTACAGCTGTATCACCAGCAAGCACCTGACAGCTTTCTTTGCTAACCAAGCTTTGGTGCCAAGATAATAATCCTGAAAACAAGACATATAAGTTTATTAAATCAAGGCAGTGACGGCTTATTTTATATTTCTCATTTCTGTCTGCAAGAACAATTTAAAAAAACAGACATCTAAATGAGATGGGGAAAAAAAGAGAAAAACATCTGAAACAAGTGTGAAAAGTAAGATGAAGGAAAAAGGAAGAGATCATGTTAATAATGGAAAGTAAAAGAACAGCTAGAACAAGACAGGGTTCCAGAAATAGCATTATTCCAGTAGTCTCCTGTGAAAGCAATTTAGGAAGTAGCAAAGAATCCTTATTCCCTCTTGGATAATGACAGCATTTGGAAGTTTTACGGTCCTCAGCCTTCCTGCTTTGCCCTTATTCTGAAAGTCAGTCCTTTCCAGGCATAGTGAACCAGCAGAACAGGAGTCACAAACCCATTTTGTGATTGCAACCCTATACATCAACATATTTTGATTTCTGTAGTTTAAGATAAAATACTGTTGTTCCTATGCAGACAATAACTTCCCACACCAAAAATGTACTTGTGAGGATACTAACCTTTTTAAATATGCAGCTAAACTTAGCAAAATTTGTAAACACAACTGTAGAATTAGCTGGAGCGTGTTGGACAGTCAGGTGGAAGGATTTGTATAGTTTAGGATGCTAGGGGGTTAAGTATTCTGTAAGAGTGTAGATCCTCAAGACATTATGTCTTCAATATAGTGAAAAAAACCATGAAGCAAAATGACATAAAAGCCATTTTCCTTTACAATTCCCAACAAAATTCCTTTGAGACTATAACAGCTAGTAAAGAAAAAGCCTAACTGGGAAAATGACTATAAGCCAGCAGCAACTGTAGCATAACTAATTGATCTGATTACAGTTTGGACTTTTCTTCCATATGACAATTTTCATCTAAGTATCCAAGGCCTCTCCAGCAAGGACCCAACTGGCTGACAGCAAATACTTCAGAGTGATGGTTTTGGAAAATCTTCAGAGGCTCTGAAGCCCCTGAGCCACTTGCCACAAATGAGAGTGAGTTCTTAGCAGAGCAATTCTCTCCCACTGCAGCAACACTTCCTTCTTTACTCATTATTTCATGCAATTTTTGTGTCTGTCACAGTAATTGCATTCACAGAGTGAAAATACTAAAAATATATAAAATTTGTTTCAAGCTTCCCTTTTAATAGGATTTAGCAGCTTGAAACAAGCAGAAGCAGCACCACATGACTGATCAACCCTTTGCATGTTATAATCTACCATTCTGTTACACCACCACTGATCTATGGTCTGGGGACAGACAATTTTGTTCTGAAATCACATATTCTGTATTACTTATTTTTAATTACACTTCTTCCAAAGAAAATGTGTATTAAAATCACAAATTACCTTAGCATAGCCAAGTAGGGTAGCAGCAATTATCTGCAATTATTAGGGTAGCAGGGTTATCAATTGAAACCAAGATGTAAACCAGTATCAGCTCTTCCTTTATTTAAAATAGAATTTCATCTGCAGTCATGTTGGAGGCTGCACTTAGATATGCTTTTCTAAGGTATTTTCTCCTTTCTCATTTGCAACATGGATCAGTAGAAAATATTTGGACTATGATGAAAACTTCTTTTCTGAGAGACAGAAATTCTAGCACACAAGACTATGACTTTTTAGTACTGAACTAAGAGTAGAAATAACACCTACCATAACCACCACGTTAGAGTACCTCAGGGACTGCCACACAGCTGCAAACTCCTGGCTTCAGAAAATTGGTAGTTTCCCAGGGCAGGGTCCCCAAACCCACCAAACCAGAGAGAAAAGCTTCCCCATACCTAAGTACCTGGGTCAAGAAGGAAAAAGGATTCTTGTTTGCCCAAAACAGAAGTGGAACTGGTCCAATGTGCTGCGGCATACACCCCAGAGTGCATTGACTATGTCCAGACCCTGTGTGGAGGAGGTAGCTCCGTGCTGTGGTCAACCACAGAGCTCCATGGCTGGATGGAGGTCACCTCAAGCCACCAGCCATGATGGGAAAGTGCCAGGACAGACAAAATCAACTTCTGTTGGGCACATATTATCTGTTTCCTTCAACTGTAGCTCATTTCTAAAAGAAAGATTATGAACTCTTTAAACAAGAGCCAGAAAGTAATTTAATGAACCAAAACTTCCTTTGCTATCAGAAGGAAGATGACAACTTGGCTTTAGTAGCAATTCTAATTTTTAATGAAAATATTCTATGCCCTTATGGCTGAACTCAAACACTCTGGAATTCCCCTGCTTCACATGGTTCTAGGTTGGATCATCAGGGTACAGTGCAAGGGGCCAGCTATCCTTAACGAGCTACATCATTGAACCCAAATATTTCTTATCTCCTTTTTTTCTTTAAAAGCTTCATTTTGGGATAATAATAACCTAAAACACTTGAACAAATGCCACTTCCCTTCTAATTAAGTAGAAATCTTACTCTCGTCAAATCCCTGGCTCCAAAATTAAAACACTTTGCTACTGAAGCACTGGTATGATTACAAACTAAATACTTGAAACAAAAGAACTGAAGTACCACTTATAAAAAAGAATGTTAAGAGTTACAGGAAATGTTAATCTCAGGGTCAAGTTCTTCGTTCATTTTCACTATTGTAAATCCTGGCTAGCAGCTTTATCTTCATTGCACTTGCTGTGAATATTACGGCCTTACATTAAGAAACCATGTCAAAAAACCCTGATTAGCTCATTTTGAAGTTTTAAAGACATCTGGACTGAGATGAACTACCAGCTCAATGCCATGGGAAACAAGAGGTCACTGTTCCCCTTTAACTCAAATTCTGGTGCCTCTCTTCCCTTCTGTTTGTCTTATGCTTTTTCTTGAAATCGTGAGCAAGGTCAACTGCAAGAGAAAAAGCTTTTTTTTTTTTAAAGGAGAATAGTCTTCCAGTGGGTTAATTAATTAAATCAGTTCATTGAAGGTGAATTTAAGACTAAGCAATGAAGGAAGGAAGAAGTAAAGCCACATATTCCTTTGGTAAAGTAGAAAAACATTTACTCACATCCTGGCAGTATTTAACACCAAAATAGCTCTCCTAAGAGTTGATAGAAACACATGAAATCTAGTAAAATGGTTGCAACTCAATAATCCATGTTGGTTACCATAGAAAAGCTATGAATATAGACACAATAAGGGTTTGTCCAAGTTAGGAATGACTAATCTGGTATTCACACACACACCCCTCTAAACTGGACAAACACCAAGTATGAGTGTATTTATTTTATTACTTCTTCATATTTACCACAATAAAAGGAATATTACTTAAATATTCCAAATTTGTTGGGTTTTTTTTAAGAGAGTTTTTATGATTTCAGGATAAAATTATTCACCAGGATTTCCAGGCCCAAACTTAAGCAAGAACGATGAGTTGAAACCATATTGTCTGCAGTTTTAAAAAATTGAGTCTTCTAAAAATGTTGCACTTGTATAATTGCATTAAAAGTTGTGAAACTGAAATATGAATTGTGATTATTTTTAGTTGCTTTCTAATTACAGAATATGCAGAGTTCATGTTTTCAAGTTTTCCTTTCCTCTTACAAAGTTAAGGAACCTTCTTTTGAAGTATTCAGTTGACACAGCAACAGGAACATGAAAAAAAGGGGGAGAGAAAGAGGTGTTACAGTTTTATGACCCAAAAGTTGTAATAAAACTGTAACAGTGAGGATCTTTTTTATTAGATACCAGGAAAAAAATCTTCAGGCTGGTGAGGCACTAGAACAGCTTGCCTAGAGATCTTCTGGATGCCCCATCCCTGGAAGCGTTTACAGACAGGTTAGATGGAGCTCAGAGCAATCTGGGCTAGTGAAAGGTGTCCCTATCCACAACAGGGGGCTTAGAACTAGACAATCTTTAAGGTCTCTCTCAATCCAAACCATTCTATGACTCTGTGGTCTTTGTTCCTTATTCTGTGATCTTTGTTCCTTTCCAACACTCATATTTGGCTCTACCCTAACGTCACTGAAGTCACCTCAACTGCTCTGTGTTTTAAATGTACTTCTAAAAATAAATGGCAATGCTTATTAAAGAAGGGATGTAGGATTTAACTTGTATGAATTGAAAAACTACATCAGCACAAAAGAAGAGCAAAGAAAGCATCAGTGTCATGCAGCCACAAGCAGAGGTTACCAGGACAGAGTACAGCACGATGGTTTGTTTAAATCTGGTTTGATCTATCCCTTCAGTATTAAAATAATTTCATCCCACCATGGAGCCTGCTGTGAAGGATTGAAATGACACCTTCACCTCAGAGCTGAAGAACTCTGGCATAAAGTTTACTGTCACACTAATCAGAGGGTCATTCCACACCATTCTCACTATTTGCATTCCAAGACAAGCCAACTAGGGCAACAAGCAAATCAGCTCAGATATAAGAAAAGTTTAAACACTTGAGTGTAACAGTTATTCCACAGTCCTCAGCCACTACCACAAATTCAAGCACATTTACATAAGACTGGACACAGATAACCACAGAGTCTGAGGTCCAGGTTCACAAGTCAGTGAGAGGTTGGTGCCTGAAATATCATGTGGGCATGTCACTTCCTTGCCAACAAGAGGTGCAGATATTCTTTTGCTCTTCTACAGATGAAAAGCCAGAGTCTGAACAAACATATGAATCACTAGAGTTCATTGGGCTCCAGGAAGGCACTGTGCAATTTGTTATCCTGAAGTTCTGCTACAGCCCACCAATTCACAAGCTCACTTCTACTGGGACTTTGTGAACAGTAATTATTAAACCATACCTGGGGGAAGATACGGCACATCAGGAGAAAGAACATGCCCATGGTGGGAAACAAAGAACACACAGGAAGGAAGGTGGAGACGTGATGGTTGATGTGCTACTGTGTTAGAGGGGAAGGTAATGAAAAAGTCCCATGCCTGCTGTCGTTCCAGCCCTCAAACACCATTTCTAGCCGAAGCAGCCAAAGAAAAGTTAAATGAGGAAGGAAAGCTGAAATGGAACATCCTGGTCACCTCCACATCCGGCATCATCCTCTGTTTCCTTATTAACCAAATATAACCCAGATTTATTTCACTGTCACATTTTCTTTCAAATCAGCAGATTCTTTATTTTTTTAATTAAGGAAAAGCTTGCTAAAGCTGTTGGAAAACACACAAACTGAAGCACAAGGATAATGGTTACAGTATATATGTGTATGTAGAAGTGATACACTACCAGGTCCCAGCAATTCCTTTGTCTTAAAAGAGAGCAAAAGGAGATAATACTACAAAAACCATAGGGAAGTAATAATTTTCTTATATATTTAGGTAATGCTGAAATATTTCTTCAGCCTGTAGAAGCTTGACATTTACATGAACTATTAAAGGAATAGAAGAAAATCCTTCTTTGGTATGAACAGAGATGCAACTTGTGAAGTGAATCACAGCTACCTTTCTGCAGTACTTTCTTTCAGTACTTTTTGAGATTGTTAATAACCTGACAAAGGAATTCAGCCACAGATGAGAAAGATTTTTTGCTTTCTTACCTATTTCTTTGTTGCTCATGACCAACAGAAAATTAATTTCCCATTCTGCATCAACCAGCAAATTTTGAGTCTCATTTCCATTTTAAAACTTGCAGTTCTCTTCATGAATTAAATATGGCATCTAGTAATACAGTCGCTACAGTAAGGCTGGAATTTTAGTTCCAATAATACACTGATTAAACTCTGCCCTCAGGAGTTTCAGCTTTCAGCATGACAAAGGTTGCTTTGATTATCCCACGTCTGCATTATCTATGTATAAGGGCTTAAGTACAGTGCCATGATTTGGGAGGCATGTGGAATCGTGCCTGTCATATACAATCTATAGGCATACACACAAATTAAATCCCATTGAGCTGGATTCCCTGGTGCCTTCCCAGAGCTCAGCTGGCATAGCTGCACTGAAAATTGGTCCCATTCTCAGGAGACAGACAATCACTTCTTGCCTCTGCCTTCCCACCCCCATCCTCCAGCTGTCCCTCCTGGAGCAGCTTGCTGCTTCATTTGTGCACTGCCAGCACTTCATTGCGGGAACTGCGGCCTTCAAATTGCTCCTGCCACTTCATTAACACCATCAGAAACAGCAGCATTTGCTGAACAGCATAATATTGATAATTGGCTTAATTTGGTCTCACCATCTCTGCCAGGCTTCCATGCAACAGAAGCATCAAGAGCAAACCTGGCCAAGCTCTTTTAACAGCCTGCATGGCACAAGTTTCATTGCACTTTAAGGCTCCTTAGTTTAAAGCTAAGCACAAATTAGAATACAAATTATCAGGTTACAGTGCAAGAAAGCACAGCTTTAACCAGGCATGGCCCGCATCTCCCAGAGGACAACACACCTTGGATTTTGGGCCAGCTGGTACGTAGCAAACAGAGGGCCACTGTAGCCTGGCTGCACTCACATAAATCCGTGTGAAAATACACAAGGGAAGACAAGCAAAGAGTGTGTAGACCCTCAGGAAATACTGGTTACCCACTGGTCACAGTCCCTGCAGCTTTTCTGTTTTCTGTCTTTTGCAGCAGTTCAGTCTCTCCCTTGCTACATATGTTCTCACAGCCCTGAAAGCGAGCTTCTCATGAGAAGTTCAAGTGCAAATTACTTCATCTTTGCTGCTGCTCTAACTTCATAACTGTGTTTTGCAGTACTGATACATCCTGTATCACACTTTTAGAACACACCAGCAGTCACCAGCTAAAGCATTTCAGCGTCACATCTACATCCTAGGCAAGGCAAAATGTGACTGATAGATTAAACAACACAAAAAGACACACAGATTGGCAGGCACATGAGTTGGCAGACACAGAGTAAGGATACAGACCTGACTGGTGCAAGCTCACTGACAATGAGGACACAGCTCTGTCCACTGCACTGTGTTAGGATATCAGCTGAAGTGAGTCTTACTGTGAAAAATCAAAGCAAAATTTGCAAACATCAGCTAAAAAAAACTATAAAACACAGATCACATCATAACACTAGTCATGAAAACTTGCAAAAGTTTGCAAATCTTCAGATATGGGGGGAAATTAGTTTTCACATTTGCTGGAAAAATCAGAGAAACAAAATTCCAGCAAATGGGCGCAAGTGCATAGAGCTAGTCTGGACCTGAATCAAGATCAATTTAAAATACTTCAGAGATCCAATCTAAATGTTTTGCACAACAAATTTCAGGCTTTTATTTTGTGAGTAGAAGGCAGGAGTCCATTTCCTCTAGGCTGCATGCAACTAATAACAGCTGTAAAATGGTTCTGGCTGCCTGACAAGGCATACTTTCATCCTCTGACCTTTCTGAGAAAAATACCAAGGTTGGCATAGATGTACTGGCACATTTTTTCCATCATATAACATATTATGCTGATGCAACTAATCACTACACTGTAAACACAATTTTATTTTTATGTTTATAATTTCTCAGACTGATAAACACTTTCTGTTATGGAGTTTATTAAAATATTCATTTTTTAAAATGTTGTTTGTAATTCAGAGTTCTCATAAAAAGAAGAATATTTTGAATGCTATGTTACCATCAATACCAAAGATAGACATTAGAGTTTGACATGCTTGGGCTCCGTGCTCTGTGCAATGAAAATTCCCAGTACAAACACATGGCCTACTTATGAAACCAACCAGGAAGTGGGGAGAAAAAATGACACCAACTTGGGAGTTTAAATTATGTGCCAAAATAAAATATCCTGTTTACAAAGGCACTCGGCATTCTCAGACAGAAAGCAAATTTAAAAAAAAAATAGAAGCCTTCTTTTGTTGGCTAAGTATGGTTCCATATCTTAATTAGATAATCAAATTTGAATAAAGATGTTTGCCTCCAGTTTAAAAGTGTTGTTATCTGACCACACTTGTAAATGGCAAACAGCTCAAGCCACTAAAATCAAAGGGGAGGCTAATTATATTAGGCTAAAGCATGCAAAGGGCTTGGCTTTACAAGCCCTTCATCTACAGAACTCCAACTGCCTACAGGATCAGAGCCTTACATGGGGATCTGAGACCTTCCTGGTCCTTTCAGGTCTATTTCTCATGCTTGAAGAGCTAGGTTGCCATCTGGCATAGGCTTGCAGCAGCTGCACAAGATAAACTCAAGCAAAACACATTGGCACAGGAGTAATTAACAATTAGAGGGGACAAGTACTGCACATTGCCTTATCTAAACAAAAGCTCGTGGGGAGTCCACAGCCCTGAGTACATCGTGATCATCTACCACCTTTTCAGCTGCAGAATTTATTCTTCTACCTTAGGGGTCTGGAGAATGCTTCATCCAAATGACTGCTCCCAAGTATATTTTGGGCTAAACTTTTAACATTGAAGTTTTGGTCTTAAACTATGAGTGCTTCAGTATATATATATATATATCAGTATATATATATGTATAAATAAAAATTATAAAAACGGAAAAAGCTTTTTTGATAAGTTCAGTAAAATGCCTGTATTTTTTTAGTTTACTTGAATTTCATAGTACTTTCAAAGCTGCCCCCCAGTAAGCACTCTGTTTAACTGAAAATACAGTTTGACCCAACCATGCAACTGAAGAAATAAACTTATTTTTACAGAAGAAAAGAATAACTAGTTTACAAGTTGGAAGAAGTATTTAATGGCTTTAGAAAGACTGGCAAATTACTAAGTATCATCATATTGTTCACAGAAGTGACTGGGATCTTTGCAGATCTTTCCACATGTATCTTGGAACATGTATTGAGCAAATCTCTCAATTAGACATAGAAAATAATTTAGGGTGGAAAGGGCCTCAAAAAACATGTCCCATTACAAGTCACAACCACACTGCCAAGTCCACCACCAAACCATGTCCCCAAGTGCCACATCTACGCATCTTTTGAATACTTCCAGAGATGGTGACTCCAACACCTTCCTGGGCAGCCTGTTCCAATGTTTGTCAATGCTTTCTATGAAGAAATGTTTTCTGATATTCAATCTAAACCTCCCCACAACTTGAGGCCATTTTGTTTTGTCCTATTGATTGTTACCTGGAAGAAGAAACCAACCCCCACCTGTCTAGAACCTCCTTTCAGGCAGTTGTAAAGAGAGGCAAGATCCTCCCTCAGCCTTCTCATCTCCAGGCTAATCCTCAGCTGCTGCTGATATTTGTGCTCCTGGTCCTTCACCAGCTCCCTTGCTCTCCTCTGGACACTCTCCAGCACCAGGGGAAATTTTCTCATAGTGAGGGGCCCAGAACTGAGGTGTGGCCTCACTGGTGCTGAGTACAGGGGGACAATCCCTGCCCTGCTCCTGCTGGGATCACTATTGCTGATCCAGGCCAGGATGCCATTGGCCTTCTTGGCCACCTGGGCACTGCTGGCTCATGTGCAGCTCTTGCCACCAGCACCCCCAGGTCCTTTTCCACTGGGCAGCTTCCCAGGCACTCAGCCCCAAGCCTGTAGTGCTGCAGGGTGTTATTGCGAACCCAAGTGCAGCTTTTAAGCCTCATATAATTGGCCTTGGCCCATCAATCCAGCCTGTTCAGATCCTCCTGCAGAACTTCCTATTCTGCAGCAGATTTACACTCCCATCCAATTTGGTGTCCCCTGCTGAGGATGTACTCTGTCCCCTAATCCAGATCATTGATAACAATATTGAACAGATCTTTATATGTGGAGGAAAAGACAGTTTTCCCTTTACACCAGAGAAGTATGTGCTTTCTGAGATCCAGGTAAGGAATTTTTATGCCATGAAAGTAAAATGCATAGCTCCTTTAAAGTCCAGCTACTTGTGACTTGCTTGGTCACTCTTGCTGAGAGTGACCATGTTAATTTGACTGTGGTAAATGTTTGAAGTTCTAGAAAGGGATTTGTAAATTCCTCAGTTTCCACAAGGCCAAACAATTCAACTTAGTTGAGTCCAGTAGGACTTAAAGCCTGGACACTGGACTGAGTTAATTCAGAAGAGGGCAAAGGCTGTTTCAATTGGAGATACTGGACTGGAAGAGAAAGAAAGCTGCCCCATGCATGAGGTTTTGTGCTTAGACAGGACTACCAACTTTACTCCTTTCAATCACCTCTCCCCCTCTTGTTTTGGGCATTAAACTAGAACAACTTCACACATGCAGTGACCATTACCTGTGATTCTTGTGCAGAGCAACCCTGGTCTGTATGTACAATGAAACCATCCTCACAGGTACGTCAGGTTCTATTCACATGTCATAACTGATGGATTTTGGACACTTGGAGTTACCGTGCTTAGAGCAAATACCTGTCCTTGAGCAGTAATCCTGGACTACCCTGAACATGCATGAGACCTAATGCCCATCCAATCAACATCCCAAGTGCAATAACTCCCACAAGTTTCTACTGCACTGTTGAGCAGAAACATAAGCAAACATTTTAGCTGAGTCTGCAGCCTGGGCATCCAAGCAATTTATGCTGCCTGTAGAAAATGCTGCCAGCAGTGCTTTGGGTCTCCTGTCTAACAATGAACACAAGAAAACACAGCATCTCTGAACAGGTCCTGCCTCAGAGACCTTTGTGCCAGATTGTGATACCCCCAGTGTCACATAAACAGCAGTGTGATCCTCTTTTCTAAGCCTCAGTAATTTTTTACTAGCTGCTGCCAGGCAGGAGGAGTGAAAACAAAACAGCATGCAGAAACTGGATCTGTGGCAGCCAAGAGATTTCCTCCTCCAGGGGAATTTCTTACTGGTCATTTTCAAGCCCATTTTAATCTCCTACATCAACTGGAAAATGAAATCTGATAAACTTGACAAAGCCGATGATGAGAGACATAACCTGGTACCTCTCTGAAAGTCACTTCCCTGGTGCACCCATTTTCCCTCCAGCCAAAATATTTGGTATCTATAGGAGCCCCAAGCAGGTTTTGATCAAGGTCCAGGTGGACATGTACATGTCAAGAGGTCAGCTGAATGCTGTACAATCAAGAAGTCAACAGATATTGGCTTTGCCAGAACCAAAGGGAGGCATCACACATGCCAAAGGTGAGTCAGTTAGCAAAAATCATAACATATAACAGTAAAACACACTGAGGCTGGTTTGCTGTGCTTCCAAGAGTGCATTGATCTAGAGACTGGAAAAATCAAGGCAGCAGTTAGAGAAAAAAAAGCCCTTCTTGATACTCTTGCCAAACCAACAGAAACGCCACTTACATTCTTACAGTTAACATCCAAATAACTGATCACATTTCATCACGAAGAAACATGTTGCTATTGCCTAAGGCAAGCACAGAATCAACTAAGGAACCAAATAGGAACAAATGAGATATTAAGCCTGAACTTGACAAGCAACATTCCAGTTCCTACCATATTTTTTGGGAGGGGTGAATATTAGGAGGACAGATTATTCTATGGAATTTATTACTTTCCTGTGAATTGTATCTAACTGTAGAAAAGTGCAACTCAGCAAATCAGGACATGATTTATCTCTCTGGCCTTTGAAGGACAAGTGAGGTGCTCTTGGTTAATATACTGAGGAATGCATCTCAGGACAAACACTTGAGACTGATGCAAGCCTTGTCTCTCGTTAAGCTAAAAACCCAAGAAGATTTTCAAATTTATTTTCAAACAATTTCTAAATTTCCAGTATGTGTGAAGAATTCATCAACTACTGATAAAAAATAAAACATCCAAGGAATGGAACTCTGCTCAGTCATGCTGAAGAGGAGCTAAGGGCACTGATTCTGATTCTGCAAGAGGCATCCTCAGCCCCTGTGGCTAATGTGGCACCTCAGGTACTGTGGAGTGGTTGGTGTTTGGTTCCACGAATCTAGACTAAAGGCATTTATCTCCGTTTGCTCATCACAAAAAAGCCCTTGAAAGTACTTGTAGAGGTCATCACATCACTGTGAGAAATGGGCCCTGAAGTGTGCAAAACACAAGTTCCATCTTTATAAATATTGCTGGCAACAAATCAGAAGATATTCTCTCCCCAGCTGAGCCTTGGTATCCATTTCTTTATATTCTTTCTGGATGAAATAAAATAGCCAGACAAATTAAAAATGGCCAAGTGCTGGAATGATCAACATACCGGTTTGAGGAATACGGGCTCAGTTGGCACATAAATTGACTGCTCCAAAACTCGTAATCTCGTTTAACAGTGACCTCTAGTGTTGTTCGGCAGCATCTTTGCTTTTTCTTGGGTGTTGGGCAAAAAAAGATCAAATAAATGGTAATAAAATGAAGCTGTCTTTATACTACAGGGCAGTATCAGTGCTCAGCCTCTGTTGTGGATGAGTGGAATGCATCTCAGTCAACGCAGAGGGGCGGCAATATGTTTTATTGAGGTAAGGTAATAATTTGACAGAGTTCAATAAGTTCCATGGAATTTAACAGTGTTTAACAAGGTTCAGTAAGTTTGATGGCAAGGCTCACCTCATTAATTCATGCATGGAAGAAAAAGGAGGGGAAGGGGACGGAAGGGAAGGGAGGAGAAGAGGGGGAAGGGAGGAAAGGAAAGGAAAGGAAAGGAAAGGAAAGGAAAGGAAAGGAAAGGAAAGGAAAGGAAAGGAAAGGAAAGGAAAGGAAAGGAAAGGAAAGGAAAGGAAAGGAAAGGAAAGGAAAGGAAAGGAAAGGAAAGGAAAGGAAAGGAAAGGAAAGGAAAGGAAAGGAAAGGAAAGGAAAGGAAAGGAAAGGAAAGGAAAGGAAAGGAAAGGAAAGGAAAGGAAAGGAAAGGAAAGGAAAGGAAAGGAAAGGAAAGGAAAGGAAAGGAAAGGTTTTAATTCTGCAGTAACTATTGAAAGCTCTAAAAACCTATTAAACTCCCATTTTCTACTCAGAATAAGAATCAATTTGTAAGTTTTCAGTTTTCTTAAAAACAGCAGAAATTCGTTCGCACACAAACCCTCAGCTGATTCGAAACTTTTACAGTAACACTAGAGGGCAGGAGAGCAGCTTTTAAACCCAAGTCTGGCAATTTCAACTCCATCTGGCTAAAGACGTGCTGAGGAACGTCCCTTTTGTAAGAGAACAAAATAGAAATTAGGTATTTCTCTTGTCATAGACTACTTATATCTGCTAAAGGTATCATTTTTTTATTATCACATACTAGCACAAGAAAGGTAGTGCCAATTTGAGCTAAAGAATTTCATTTGCAATTAAATATCTTTTCATAAACACTTTATTTTTAAACATAATCCAGCATCTCTTCATTCATTTAACTTATGCAGTCTTTACTGGAAGGTTTAGTTAATGTTTTTTTAGTCTACTCCTCTTCCAGAAAATAATTTTTACATATTGTTTTATATATCCCAGCCAGTTGTGAAGAGTTCAGATTCACTGAGCTACCCTCCCCATCCATATGCTGAGGACCATCAGGTTCTGCTCTCACAACTTATTTCCTTGATAGTCAAGGGGAAGAGCCTTTTCTGGGTTTCTGACTGCTGTACAAAGAAGATGTGAGAATTCGTGTCTTTGAACACAGTATTTTGCAGAATCTCAATGTGGTTGAGGTTTGCAGCCACCTTTGTAGGCCAGGGGATCCAACTCCCAGCTGAAGCATGGCCACTGGGAGCTGTTTGCCCAGGCCCATGCCCAGATGACTTTTGAATATCTCCAGGGACAGAGACTCCACAATCTCCCTGGGCAGCCTGTTCCAGTGCTCGGTACCCTCACAGTGAAAAAGTGTTCTCTGATTATCACATGGAGCCTCCTGAGCTTCAGGCTGTGCCCATTGCCTCTGCTTAGCATTGCCCCACTGTGCACCAGTGACCACAGTATTTATTTACAAGATGCAGAACAATGCACAGCTACTTGTCACATCAGAGCAGTTCAAAATGTGCAATCTGGCACTAGAACAAAGAAACCAAAACCAGTCTGGAACCTCAGATTAGGAACTTCTGCAGAAGCCAATGCTGTTTTAAAGTGGGGCTGCATAGGACCCCCCAAACAAGTCACAGGCTCAACACTCAGTCATGGGAAAAAGCATGCTCAAGTCTCAGTCCTAAACAACACAAATGTCTAGGGACATAAAATAAAGAGGGGATTCACACCATAAGCACAAATCTGTCAAAATGCAAATGTGATTATGCAAAATAGCAAAAGCACCTGCAAGAATAGTCATCGTGATCTATCTAATATCTAGACAGCATGAGAGATTTTGTCTACTTTTTGTCTGCTTGTGGGAACATGTTCTGGTTTTTTGTTCATTTCTTGGTTGGTGGTTTGTTGGGTTTTTTTGCTAAAAAGTTTCCATGAAATGGTAAAGCATTTCTCTGACATGCATGCTGATGACAGCAATGACAGTAGTTAAAAACCAGCTGCAACAGCAGTGATAAGAGATAGAAGACAGCTTTTAGAGGGTAATGACAGAGACAACAATAAACATGGAGATAAAAAAAAATGCAAGCAAAACTAATCCCAAAGATACTACAAAACTGCTTTTCAAGGAAATCAAAAGTATACATATTTTAGGTATTTTCTGTTTCACATTGATTGTTTCTTATGCAGCCATTTATTAAATTTCTTTATGGAATTGAAGGACACAAGTGCCAATCAATAACATCTCAGTATAAGAAAGATGCATCTGTCTGGTACAGTGACCTGAGAAAAGTAAAAGTTGTTCTCAGGATATGATTATTTCAAAATATTGCATCTTAGCAATGGGATAATCGAAATCCAGATTTCTTTAAAAATAAATGCCAACAAACTAGATTCCACATGGGCTAATCACAAAATATGTCATGGATTTCCTTGTCCGTGCTGGTGCTGAACTGCAGCGGTAAGCAGTTCTCTTCACAGTTAAAGGAAATGAGTCACAGACTGTAGAGCTGCTCGAGCTGCAGCCCATGCGAGATGTGCAAAGTTTCGTAGGCAACAAAGTGATCACAGTGCTCCCACCTCACCATCCCAAAGGCAAGAGAGCAAACTCTTAACCAAGCAGGGACACCAGCAGACTAGTGCCATACAGATGTCACAGACACTTTACAGCAACTGAGATAATGCCTGAATACAACTATGCTCCTATATGTGGATAAATTAATTGAGGTCCTGGGTATATTCCACTACAACACATTTGGATAACTATGAGACAGGTGCTTAAGGTCCTATTCTAGTCAGTAGAAGTCTAACTAACACAAACAACAGAGTCCAGAGAGCCAGTCAGCTCCCCCCCGGTGCAGACACAACTGCTTGGTCAGCCACATTATTGATATTGCACCACTCACAACAGAAACTGCCAGGAAAATGACAAAATCCAGACTGATGGCAAAGCAAGCCCCAAGCACCTCATCTCCCTCCTGGTACATCTAGCTCAGCTCACCACCTCTGGCCACATAGATACCACAAGTCTTCTCAACAGAAATCTAAGGAAAATAACTTGTAAAGAAAATCTTAATTAAGCAGAAAATAACTCTTAGAGCTAAGTCTTACTCCAACACTTACTCGTACAATTTCTTTAAACCTACATAGAGGAGCCTAGCTGTAGTCAGTTAACATAGATTTGTAATGAAAGTCACTTTTTGTGATGCAAATATTTATTTCTCTGTGTCAAAATTTGTCCTGAAGGTGTTACATTTTATTGTGATCAACATGAAGAAGCAAAAGAAGATTGTGTTATCTTCATTTCCTTAAAACAGATTTCTCTTTTTTTGATTTCTGAGCAAGAAAAATGAAGCACCCTCAAACTCATCCTAGGCACTTCTGTTAGCTAAAATGGAGTACTACAGCATGAAGGAGAGAAATCAGCATGAAAGAGGCCACTCTTCCAAAATTTATCTCTTGGAAAAAACAAAGCCAAATGTGATCTTGGTTGTTTTGATACAATCAATAGGATTTACTCATCGCCACTGCAATGAGTAAAAACCTGCTGCAGAAAACAAATACCAAGAATCTCTGCTTTACAGCAAGAGGTTTGTGTCACAGACATATTTTATGAAAAATCCTTTCATTAGGATTTTTTCTCCTGAGAAGCTGAGAAGCCTCAGAAACAAAATGTAAACAATAATTATCTGCTGCTGTGGAATGCAACAGGTGGATCTGTGATTGGTCTCGTGTGGTTGTTTCTAATTAATGGCCAATCACAGTCCAGCTGTCTCGGACTCTCTGGTCAGTCACAAGATTTTATTATCATTCCATTTCCTTTCCTTTCCTTGCTAGCCTTCTGATGAAATCCTTTCTTGTATTCTTTTAGTATATTTTAATATATAATTTTCTTTTAATATAATATATATAATAAAATAATAAATCAGCCTTCTGAAACACGGAGTCAGATTCTCATCTCTTCCCTTGCCCTGGGACCCCTGGGAACACTGCCACAGGTTTGCATCATCTAAATAACTGCAGGACAAACAATGTTCTACAAGCAGCAAACCCACAAAGGCTGTGTTTTTATAGACCAACTCACGTGGCCCCCAATTTTTTTTGCCAAGCCCCAGCTTCTCTTTCTCCATAATAACTCCAGTCCCTGTCCTCCCATGTCCTTGAAGCCTTGTGACACAATCTCCAATTGTGATCCTGAGCCATACACATCCTCACTGGGCTCCTGGCAGGCCAAATGGAGCAGGTAACTCCTTGGCTGGAGCTGCAGCCATCCGTGAGGGAAAAGGGGCACTAGTCTGTCCACAACTCTCTAATCTTGACACTGACTTCCACAAAACTTGCAGAAACTAAGTCTGCTTTTGGAGACCAGTCAAACTTGCTTGATAGTGACTAGTGGAATGAAAGATGTTTGAAAGAGGCAGGCCTGATCTACAGCAGCTGAAATAAGAAGGAGGAAATTTTAATAAAGACCTCACTTAAATTGCAGATTGTGTTTTTGACAGCTCATGCAGTTCATCATGAGCAATCAAATAATAACAGTTCAGGTACAGAAATATCATGCTAATAAACTTCAGAGATGACATAATTTCTGTATTAAAGGCAAGAATTCTGTAAGATAATTAAAGAATGTTGGTAGGAGACAAGATAAAGACAACTGCTTTCCTTTCCATCCTCCTCCCCTTCCATGCATACCACAGGTGTCCTCAGTTGATCAAGTTCAGTCCATTTCCCAAATCACTTTTTTTAGACCTACTGAAAATCAAAATAATGCCTTTTTCCAAGTTTAGCGATGCTGCAGGCAGCTGAGGGAGAGTCACACCCCCTGGGAGCAACTTAGATATTCTGCCTCTGTAAAGTGGGCATTGCCAAGGGCTGCCTCTTGGCAGGTCTGCAGTTCTTACACACAACATTGGAAACAGGAGCACACATGGGTTTGGGGTTGCAGGGATGAGGAAGAAAAACTTCAGAATGAGGGCAGCAGATGGTCACTCAGTTTTTCCACTTACCTGAATAAAATAGCTGAGTTAGGGGCTGCCTCTGAAACCTTCCAGAAAGATTGACACCCGCTTCTGGGCGATTTCAGAGAGAACTTCTACCAGCTCAATACAGACCTCCATTTCAGAGGCCTCACTTCAGCTACAGTACTCAAGCCAGAAACAAGGACACTTTCCAATATCAGAGGAGACTTTTTTCATGAACAAACTGAAAGCAAACATGCTCACTTTTACTTGATCAAGTTTACCTGGTCTGGGGGAAGGTGACCCTGCCTAAGGCAGGGAGGTTGCAAATAAATGATCTTAAAAATCCTCTCCAACCTGCATTGTTCTGTGATTCTATGAAATGTGCAAGCACCAAATTGACTTGGAAACAGTAATTTAAAAGCAGCAGGAAGAAGCTATGTGAGAGCACCAGCACATATCATGTCTACAGGTATTTTCAGAACAGAAGAAAGATAGCTAAAAGTAGATAAAAATATAGGAGCTTCCACAAAGTAAGAAAGTCTTACTATGACTGTGGAGCCTTCCACTTCCTGTCAAGATTTAAGATACTTGGGTGCAAATTTTTAAATCAGTTTGTTTTAACTGACTGTCCATACCCTCACCACAGTTAAAAATATTATTAAGCAAAGCAGTAGGTATGTCAACACCACTTAACCATTACAGTAGTTTTGCTCTCTACTGGTTTTGAACCTGAAAGAGAAACTTACATATTATTTGAAACTACATAAGATTCAAAATTTTCTTTATTCACACCTAAAGTAATTTTTAAGCCTCAACCACCACTTCACAAAGATCTTGCTGTTCACAACATGATGTGTCAGCCCCATCTATTTGCTCACACACCTACATAACTCCCAGGGAAGGAGCAAAATGATGGGGTCTGTCAATAAGGGTGCTGTCTTTGAATGACCAGCTGCTCCATGAGAGCTGATGTCAGAGCAGCTTCCTGGTGAAGAAACAGGACTGGAGCCCACCTGAGCAGAGTCCCCAGGGCCACACTGCTGTAGCTCCTCAGCACAGCTTAAGCAACCTTTCCTCTGAGCTCCAGTCCCAGAAATAGCTCACTCAGATGAGCTAAATTTTTAGGGAAATATTAAAAAGCAGCACATAACACATGTTAGGGAGCAGCATGAGATGATGTACTCTGCTTTGACAGTGTAAGAACTAGACAGTTGCTAAAGGAGAAAGAACACTCTCTATGTGCATTTCTGTACCTGTTTCCTCACGTTCATAGAGCATTCCCTGGACCACTCCAAGATCCCACAGATGACAGGTCCTGTCTGTGCTTCAGAGCAGCTCCTGGTGACCACGGCTGTTCTTAACTGTCACCCATCCCCAGCAAGAGCATTTGCTTCTCTTCCAACCCCCACATTTCCTGTGCATCTTTTTTTTCTTCCCCAGCCAAGATTTCTATCTTACTGGTTAGCACTAACTTCTAATTTTCATATTTTATTTCATTTTTTTGTTCTGCATTTCATGAAGTTTCAAACTCAGTTTCTGTACCAAGGTATTTAAACTAAAAGAGGGTAGATTCAGACTAGACATAAAGAAGAAACATTTTATGATGAGGGTGGTGAGGCATGGGAACAGGTTGCCCTGAGAAGTTGTGGATGCTCCATTCCTGGAAATGTTCAAGCTCAGGTTGGATGGGACTTTGAGCAACCTGGTCTAGTGGAAAGTATCCCTGCCCTTGGCAGGGGGGTTACAACTTGATGGCATTGGAGGTCCTTTCTAACTCAAACCATTGTATGATTTTTAAATTTATCTTGTTCTCTCCGAATTCTGCAGTTTACGCTGATGTCTCACACTGAATAGAAACCACTGATCTCTGGTGAGTTATTATTACACCTGGTCAAAGAGGGAAACGTGCCACACAGGGCAAATCATGGGCTCCACCACTCAGCAGTTTCTAAATGCTATCAAAATTTCACTCAAACATCTTTTGCTGTACACAGACAGACCAACAAGCTGATGAATACATATGCTGTCATTTCCATACTGATTTCAAAGAGGATTTTAAACCAACAAATGCAATGAGTGGAATGGTAGCAGTCATTACAAGCCACAAGTTTCTGAGAACTGTAGGTACAAAAGCTTGATTGCATCCTGCCATGGAAGGTATTTGCACACCCAGAAGTTGTCTTTAGGGAAGTTGAATGTGATAATAACCCTCACTAGAAAGGACTGTTGGATCCAAAGAAACCACTATCACATGGATTAGTTTCTTCATTATGTTATCTAATGGAAAGATGAGCAAGGATTTTGCTTTCCCCAAGATGTTGGTTACCAAAATATGAAAAAGTAGCAGACCGACAAATGCAGTTGAGTTAAAAAAAAAAACCAACCAAAAAAACCCCCCAAAAAACAACAATAAACCCCCCCCCCCCAAAACGCCCCCAGAATAAATTTATGCTTTACAGCAGGCACAAATATCTGTCTTCTGCAGCACACACACTCAATGGCACCAGAGAAGAACTGGTTCCCCAAAGGTGACACAGTATGAGGTAAAAAGCTGACCTAACAACTGGAGGAAATCACTGAAATCAAACAGTTTTACATCAAAGTGCAACAACTGCAAATAATTTAGGAGAGGGCACATGGATCCATTTTCCTCAGAGACTACTTGTGACCAGCTGCCACCCTTGTGGCCTTCTCCACACTATAACCCTGACACAAGTTTTCCTCCTCCATGGAAGCAAACACAGCTGATTCTTCTTCATGTCCCATGCACACCCACTCCAAGATGTGTTGGCCAACACCCAAATTACTTCAAATCAGGCATTTTAATGGTTCGCATTACTTGGGTTTCAGCAAGGAAAGCTGACATGTTTCAGCAGTGTCCTAGTGAATGATTCCCTAATATGCATGACACCAGATTAGGGAAGGATTGGGAGATGCAGGATTCACAGAAATCTCCCAACACACCATCCCCCATCCCTGCAAAGTCCTGAGGGAGCACTTTCACCACAAGGCCGCAGCAGCCGAAGGGGCTCTCAGGGCAACCGATCCCTGTAGGAGCCCTGGCAGAGACATCATGGAACCACAGAGAGTGCTGAGCTGGACGGGACCCTCAAGGACCATGGAGCCCAACCCCCAGCCCTGCACATCCCCAGGGGACACACCCTGTCCCAAAGCTTCTGGAGCTCTGTCAGGCTTGCTGCTGAGCCACTTCCCTGGGCAGCTGTTCCAGCGCCCAGCCACACTCTGGATGAAAAACCTTCTCCTGATATCCAACCTAAACCTCCCCTGACTCAGCTCCAGGCCATTCCCTCAGGCCACGTTCCGTGGACAATCTTTCACTTCTGTGAAAAATGCCAATCACTTGTTTTTAAAATTGTAAAAGTTTAATAGTAATAAAATGGTTATAAAAATAGTAATACAATGAGAGTAATAATAATTTAGACGATTTGAATTAGGACAATATGAGACAACAGAAACAAAGAGTTACGGATGCCTGGGTACCTTTTTCTGGGCAGCGCGAAAAAGGACCCACGTTAACAAAGGATTAACCTTTAGAAGCAATAGCCTGTTGCATAGTCATACACTTCATACATGATGCATAAATTTCATTCAAATACAGGATTCTGTCTGGTCATCGTCAACTTCTTCCTCTGAATCCTAACAGTGCCTTCGAGGCGGGAAGAAGTTCATTTCTTCTGATAAGAGGGCAATAAATTCTTTTTCTCTGAAAGATTCAGGTGTCCTGTGGCTGCTCTCTCGCTGCAAGTCCTTTCTTTTAAAAAAGTAGCCTACATAGCATAGTTTCTATTTTAACATTCTTTATAACCTAAAACTATATTTAACACACTACTTAAGAGAATTAATACAGCATAACTTTCGAACGTAGCACATATAATATTCATTTTAATATTTGAGAAAAGCCAATCATAAAATACGCATTTTTCGCACTTCGAAACTGTGACGAAGCCCCTCACCACAAATTTCTCTCTCTCCACAGTACGAACCGTAGAGAAATTCCCAGCACATGTTTATTTAGGGGCGTGTGGAGGCAGTGGGGGGGATGTCCCCGGCGGCCTCAGCGCTCCCGGAACGCCGCGCTCGGGGCGCTGTTTCCGGGAGGGAGCGAGGGAAGGCGGGGGGCGGGTTTGGGCGCTGCACCGGCGGGCGGCCCGCGGTCCCTCGGCGGCTACGGCATCCAGGGCGGCGCGGGAGGGACACAGGGACGGAGGGAGGATGAACCTGGAGCGGCTCAGGAAGCGAGTGCGCCACTACATCGACCAGGTGAGCGCCCAGCGGGGCTGCTGGGGAAGGGGCGGCAGGGCCACGGGTTTTCCTCGAGGAAAAACCGCGCTCGGCGTGGCTCCCGCAGAGAGGGAGGCCGGGGAGCGGTGCCGGCCTCTGCAGCGGCGGAGAGGGCGTGAATTTGTGATGGTGCCCGTGAATTTGTGACTGTGCCCCGTTCTGCCTGAAGGGGAAGGAGCGGCGGTCACACAGGGCTACGGCGGGCCGGAAGACCGCCTGTGGGTGTCCAGCGGGAGCCGGGGCCTCCCGGTGGGTTTTCCTGCTTTCTCCCTCGTGTGCAGAGGAGGAGGGGAGCCGCCCTGGGGCCGCTGTGTAGCGAAGGCGTATTTGCAGGATCCCGCCCTCCCGGGTTGTGCAAGCTGGGCCGTGCTTACCTAAGGAAGGGGGAAATGGCCTCTATCGCACCCGGACAGGCTCAGGTTGGACATCAGAAGAAAAAAAAATCTCTTCGCTG
This sequence comes from Emberiza elegans, assembly GCA_024865655.1. Taxonomy (NCBI): domain Eukaryota; kingdom Metazoa; phylum Chordata; class Aves; order Passeriformes; family Fringillidae; genus Emberiza; species Emberiza elegans. The sequence goes on along the minus strand of JALJVW010003023.1, from coordinate 59,879,844 downwards.
AAGTGGTGATTAGGCTTTGGAACCGACTTCCAGGGCAGTGGTGCAGTCACCCTTCTTGCGAGTGGACATGGCTCTCGGTGGTATGGTTTAGTGAGTATGGTGGGCTCTGGCAAAGCTCGGACTCGATTATCTTGGATGTCTTTTCCAGCCTTAATGATTCTGTAATCTTTACAAGGGGGAATGAATTCAAACTAAGAGGGTTTAGGTTTAGATTAGATATTAGGAAGAAATTCCTGACTGTGAGGGTGGAACTTGAAACTGAATGCCCCATCCTTGAAAGTACCCAAGGCCTGGTTGGATGAGGCTTTGAGCAGCCTGGTCTAGTGGAAGGTGTATCTGCCCGTGGCAGGTTAGAACGAGACAATCTTTAAGGTCTCTTCTGAGCCAGACCATTCTGTGATTCCCTATCTGGTGATTAAGCTGCCCATCACACTCCTGCAGTGCTGCAGACGGCTCGTAGGGGGGAAGGGTTGTTTTCATTTGTTGATGGATTCAGCAATTATGTTGCTGCAGGGCAAAAAAAAAAAAAAAAAAAACACACGAGGAAAAATGCACAAATAAATTAAGTAAGTTAAACGTAGCATCAAACTGTTCTGCTCTCCTTCCAGTTCAGACTCGGTGCAGGCATCACTGCTGAGAAAAGCACACCCCTTAAATCATCAAAGGCATTTCTCTGTGTGGCCAGCAAGTCTGACTGAAGGGCTGATTAGGGACCGAACCTAATTTGGTGGGTTTGATTGGTTTGGTTTGCTGTTCTTATTTGTGTTAAACTGTTTCACCAAGCTGTTTTGCCACACAGCTGTGCACTTCTGAGGAAGGGGCATTAGGAGGAACATGAAGTTGCTTTTTTGTGTAATAATGTGTCATCTTATAGTACTGTAAAAGTGCTCAACAGAAGTCATGCAGTGCCTTGTAGGCCTGGATTATGCCTTTCTTTTGTGGTGTTGAGGTAATAATTTAAATCTCTCTTCTTGTAGACAGCTATTAAATGTGTGTGGGGCTGCTTTGTGGGTTTTTGTGGATTTTTTTCCCCTTAGGAAGTGCAGATTGAAACCAAACTATTCTCTTTGACAAATTTGCTGGGTATTATTAATCCCCATCAAGTAGGAAATGTAGGAACACGTGATAGAAGAGACCACTTGGGTGGTGTAGTGCTTTATGAGGACTGGGATTCCATCAGTGTGTGCATGTCAGAGCAGCTGCCAGAGCTGACCTCCAAAGCACAAGCCAGTCTCTGAGTTCTGACCAAACTCCACAGCTGCAATGGTGCAGGAGGGGAGAGAAGTCATCAAGGCTTGCTCAGTCTTCAGAGAGCCACAGAGTGGTTTGGGTTGAAAGGGACCATAAAGAACATCTGGTTCCAGCCCTCTGCCAAGGGCAGAGACACCTTCCACCGGAACAGGCTGCTGAAAGCCTCATCCAACCTGGCCTTGAACCCTTCCAGGGATGGGGCATCCACAGTTAATCTGAGCAACCTGTTCCAGTGCCTCACCACCCTCACAGCGAAGAACTTCCTCCTAACATCTAAACCTACTCTCTTTTTCAGTTTTAATCCATTCTTCCTTGTCCTCTTGCTACATGCTTTTGTAAAGTCTTACAAATCCTTGCAATGGTGGGGTATTTGTTAAGTGTCCTGCATACCCTGGGAATCATATTAGGCTTCATTGCATGGACTGGGATAAAAAGGAGCAGCAGGAATGCCTGGTGATCTTCTCAGGAGATAATCCCAGCCAGTTCTGTGAGATTTTTGCCTGGCACCCCAAATCTGGTGGCAACTTTAGCTGGGTTAGTGGGATGTATGTGCAAATTCTGCTTCTGTCTGATCTCTGGTTGCCACCACTCCTACCTATTTCACTTACTTCTGCCAAACTGGAGTCTCAAGAGTGAAAATGTGTATCCAAGAATAAAGGGAAATGCATGCAGGCACTGTGGATTTATGTGAAGTTGAAGCATCTTGACTGGAGAATGAACATTTCTTGATCAGAGCTGGTGCTGCTGAAGTTACCTGAAGTAATTTTGGTGTCCTTTTTTATATATAGTATTGTCTTTTTCTAAAATGTAGCATTTTTTTAACTGGAGATGGGGATTCTTGCTACTTTTCCAGTGATGGCAATTCAACTAATGACCTATTGCCATACTTACAGAGCACATAACTTTTGTCAAAGATACCTACAGTATTGGCCTTTTTGAACCATTTTTTTACGTTACAAAAATCTGAAATGTGAATCGCCATTCATTGAAACCACATGCACAAGATATTAAATCTGACTGATGTACAGTGTATTTCAAAATTATTCAGGAAAGCCAACCCCAAAGGAATACTAATTATTTCTATCATGCTTTTACAGCAACAGTATCAAAGTGCCCTGTTTTGGGCTGACAAAGTAGCTTCACTCTCTCATGGTAAGTGGTCACTTCTTGCATTGTATTTTATTAACTTCTTTCTGATAACGTGTTTTGGTGGGGTTTTAGTGCTATATGGCCAAATATTGACATGTTGAGTTTGGTTTAAGTGCATTTTTGTGATCTTTGGAATGCCATTTTCCTAAATAGAGCAGAGCTCATCTTCCTTGACTTTTGAACTTTGTGTTAAAAATCATGTTTGAACAAACCTTAAGGTTTGCTTCACTTAAGAAACAAAAAAACAAGAGCAACAAGAGACAATGGTGGTTTCCCCCAGGACCCAGGGTTGCCCTGGGTGACAAGTACAAAGTGTGTTTACACTCAGAGGGAGTCGATGCTGCCCATGGCCACCGGCATTTACACTTCTTAAAGTGATCCCAGGGACTTGATCCCGCAAAGGCTTTGGTTGCCAGTGAGGTAGGAGGGTACTAAGCTGTGCTTCTGGAATTGCAACTCCAAGCTATGGATGTCTAGTGCTTTCACTGTTGTTAGGTTCCCACTAATCTTTTTATTGAGGGAGACATTTATGGGTTGTTTTTTTCTGCCCTGTGTCCAAGAGCAGGGTAACCTGCAACTACTGCTTTTTTAATCTGTGTCACTGTTGTCTCCTTCTCATGACACACCTCTATTATGACATTCTTTGTATTCACTGTCCAGTGCATCATCTGAGGTCTTTAAAGTTAGAATCTGGTTATCTTTTCATTTTAATCTCTCACTGATAGATACTGTAAGTACTTTATACATATTTATAAATAAAATTTTGTAACTCAGTCAGATGCTAGAGTATGGGGAAGATACTTCTCTAGTGAAGCAAAAGTGAGCATTCTGTATTAAAATGTTTGAAGCTATATTGTAAAGCAATGGTTTATGCTTTGTTCTTTTACTTTAGAGGAACCACAGGATATCTACTGGCTGGCCCAATGTCTTTACCTAACAGCTCAGTATCACAGGGCAGCACACGCCCTTCGATCACGGAAGTTGGATAAGGTAAGTCATTTTAGTCAAAGACAGGCTACTGTTACCCCTCTTTTAAGGCTCTGCTGCTAACACAGTGACTTTTTCACCATCACAGTAAGAAAAGTAATTAAGAAAGCTGCATTATTTAGTTTATAAGGCCCTGTGTTCAGTCGGTCAGGTTTAAATCGTTGTTCCCAGACAGGGTCACAGAAAAGAGAAGGGGTCTGAGGATGTAACTGCAGCAGGTATGGGAAGGTGGATTGCCACTTCACATGTAGTTGTTTCAATTTTCCTTCTGCTCTGATGACAAGTGGTAAAGACAAGAGTCAAGTAAGTGTCCTTTGAGAATTTAGTAGTAGAGAAAGTGTCACAGGCTTGGTCAGGGAGGACTTTAGGTGGTGAAAGGGGTGAAGAAGCCATAGCACTGGAAAAGGAGAGAGCTAGAGGGACTCAGGCAATGTAAGCAAACACATTCTCTCTTTATAACTGATGTGTATGAAACTTTTCTTTCAGTTGTATGAGGCATGTCGCTACCTTGCAGCCAGATGTCATGTGAGTACACATTTTAACCCCTACTGGAAACAAGCTAAACTAAATAAAAGACACATCTTGGGAAGATTAGGTACCTGATAGGCAGTGTAGATATATATGTTCATTGGAACAATAGGTTTAAATTTTCTGACAGTTGATTTCATTCTTTAACTTTCAGTTGGGTCACTGGAGTATCCATTGTGGCACTAATTGAAAGAAATCCAACTGACCTTTTTTCCCAGGAAATACTCCTCTAATATTTTGTGGAAAAACAATGTGAACCATTTTTGTCTCATGTCTTCATGCTTACGCTTTTGTTTGGTTGGTTGTAATCTGACCGGGGAGATGCTATTTATGGTGGTATAACTATAGTGAGCAGCTTTGTACTTCTGTATAAGATCTCATACATAAAAGGTAAAATGCAGTATTTTCAGAGACACAACTGACTCAATTGGTAGTTTAAATATACAGAAATTTGAAATAGAATAATGTACTGCTTATAGAATAAGATGATGGTATTTTATTAAAACTCGTGTTAACTATTTTTAGAACAATACCCATTTCTCTGACTGCATAATTCTGAATAGTACATTTTTCTGTACATGCTTTATTTTATAATTTTTGCGTATTTTTATAATTTTACCATTTTTGCATGTTATACATCTGTAATTGCAGCTAACTGCAATTATAAAATGACAAATGGCCAAATAAGGCATGAAAAACCTGCTGATAAACACTAGTTGTTATAACCTATGCCTTTGAAACATGATGCTGTGTTTATTGATGCTTTATGTACAAATTCTTCAAAACTTTGTTTTTTACATGCACATGTTTGATTAGTATGCTGCAAAAGAGCATCAACAGGCCTTGGATATTCTTGATATGGAGGAGCCAATCAACAAACGACTTTTTGAAAAGTACTTTAAGGATGAAAGTGGGTTGAAAGATTCTACCACAGACTGGGAGATGTCGCAGTCCTCAGTAAGTGACATTCTTTTAAAAATATTTCTGTAGGAAAAAAACCTGTGAAGTCATTTCACAGCTCTATGAATCTGATAGTGCATTGAAGCTTTCTTTTTCAGAAATGCTGAATCGTTCTTCTTTCAGTCACACATTTGTGTTAGCTTGCCTGTATGAAAATAACTCAGTATGCAAAAATAAACAACTTTCAACAACTTCTTATAAATTATTTGCAGATGCTTTGCAGGATCTTCATGATGTAGTATTGGTTTTTACAGTCTTTAGCTCTTCCTTGATCATGTGTCCTAACATTGCTTTCAATTGGGCTGCAGGTTCTGAGATAACAAAGCAAGTTTTTTTTCTCCTCCAATTATTTTTAACTAAATACTTCCTAATCACTCAAGTGTTGTTCACAGTGGGATATTCTTTGATCACATTTGTGAAAAGTATGTGAGGTGAAGGTGAAATTTTTGAAGCTCAGTGAAAAAATTCTGTGTAGACACACAGTTTAAAGAGATTGATATGATGTGTAGGCTGAAGAGTCTGTGAAGAGTTGTTAGTTTCAGAGGTACAAATTAAAATTTCTTAGCTGAAATTACAGTGTAGGTGATTGACAGATGGCATTTTCCCTGTAAGACTGAATCAGCAAAGTCGGTTACATTGCTGATGTGAACTGATTTTGAGTGCTGGTATAATGGGATTAAAGGATTGTTTAGTCTGGTGATAGAATTGGGTAATGTGCTAACTTTCTCTTTTGCTGACACTTTTATGACCTTCTGACTGAACTGAATACCCGTCAAGGGAATTTGGAAAGAACATGTTAGTTAATAAACATTGTAGCTCAACTGGTAATTATGGGCTTTAATTGTTTTCTTTTGTGGAATATCTATGTTTGGGATTGAAAACAAGGATATATTTTTGTGTTCTGAACAATTGAGTCCATTGATTTGGCCTTTTTCATCTCTACTGTGGTCATTCTTGACTTGCATGAAATATGTGGTTTAATGGTCAGCAAAGAAGTGTATTGCCTTTGGAAGTAACAATTTCTCCATGTTGGATATGAAGGGAATATAGGATAATTAAGTTACAACTCAATATCAGAGCTGGATGCCAGAATTAGAAAAGATAAACTCTGTCCTCCTGTTGTATATTTCGAGCATGTGTTTGTTTGGCAATAGGTAACCTGACAAAGAATTCTTTGGATTTTTCTTGGAGATAGTAGAGACAACTTTTTATTTAAAGACAACACTAGAAAACCAGGTTCTGTTATACATGAAATACTTTCTACTTTCCAGGGAGTACATTTGATTTGTGCTGAAAACTAAATTGCAAACAATGATTCAGTCTTTGACTTCCAGTCCTGCTTTTCCACCAGATCAAGAGCTCTATATGCCTTTTACGAGGGAAGATCTATGATGCTTTGGACAATAGAACCCTGGCAACTTACAGCTACAAAGAGGCCTTGAAGCTGGATGTTTACTGCTTTGAAGCATTTGATCTTTTAACGTCACACCATATGCTGACAGCACAGGAAGGTCTGGACAGAAGTATTTGTCAAACACAAGTAAAATTTACCTGCTTTCTCAAGATGTGTCTTCCTAGATAAAAATTAAGGCAGTGCAACAAGTAACAGACTCCAAAATGTTAAGAATAGAAAATGTATGAAATGAGTGAAAATTATGATTTGCGCAAATTTGCATTTGAACTTTTATTTTTCAGTCCTGCAGTGCTAAGAGTTGAAAGAAACACAGTAACCCAGCTGTCCTGCTTGTTAGCTCCTGAAGCTTTTCTGCTTTGGCCAGCCCAAAGTTTTGTCCTGTGTTCTCAATTACATAGGCTCTGAACCAATGAAACCCTCCTGGGGTTTGCTTAGGCATAAGTTAATAAGTTAATAAGCATTCTAAGTGATAACATTTAACATGTGGAGTAAATAAAAATAATGGTGTGTTATTTCATCTTTATTACATTTTATTTTAAAGTTTAAAAGGAATAACTAATTAATCCTAAATATCCAAAATTAGTAGTGTTATCTGTTTCAGCGTATCCATGCTGTTATAGTCCTTGCAGTTGGGATGACCATCATAAAATCTATTGTATCTGTAAGTTATTGAAATATTGGATCATGCCGTTTCTTCTGTAATATGACCATTTCAATGTTTTTTAATTAATATAGAAAAAGAACTCCTTGAATCTCTACCTCTTAATAGACAATGTACGGAAGAAGAGCAGGAATTGCTTCACTTTTTATTTGAGAATAAATTGAAAAAGGTAAGTCCCAAAAATCTGGAGAATTCATTGAAAGTCTTGACTTTGGGTGTAAATTTTCTTGGATTTATTCAGAACATGGAAATAAATATGGACTTTGTAATTTTAAAAATTTTTGATGCAGTGCATCTCACTTTATGCAATAGTGTAACAGTTTTCTGTTAATTGTTTTCTGCTGTGGTAACAACTTGAAGTTCTGATCTATGTTTTTGAAAATTTATTTATTGAAAAACTTCTGGGTGGGGAAAAGGAATGTTAATAACATAGACAAAACATCAGTTATCTGAAAATATTCAGCTGTAAGAACATCATTCCAGACTATTATCCAAAGATAAGGTGACAAGGAGCACTAAAAATACATGTTTCTCAGTTTTAATTTCTACAGCCTACATGAAGCATATTGACTATGGCAAGCATCTTTTGTGTCCTAAATGAGCTTTTAAGTACATTTTAAAGAAGCATTTTACCAAATACAGGTTTTATGGACTTTCAGATTAAAAATAAAAATTTTAAGAACTTTAAAGCTTCTTAAATATTCTTTTAGGACTAAAAATAATAGTACTTATACCATCTGATTTTAGTTTTTGTTTCAAATGTTGTTTTTTTTGTCTTTCAGTATAATAAACCCAGTGAAACACTGATTCCTGAATCAGTAGATGGTCTTCAGGAAAACCTGGATGTGGTAGTATCCCTAGCAGAAAGGCATTATTACAACTGTGACTTCAAAATGTGTTATAAGCTTACTTCAGTGTAAGTGTGCAAAGCAACTTTTGGGTTTTTTTCTCATATGGTGGAAAGTAATAATTATGCCTGGACTTACAGGAAATATTGTTGTTCAATTGGTGAACGCACATAACAATTTGATATGAATTGCAATATCCATGTCCTGTGGCTATGCCTTGTGGATGTGTCTTAGGTATTTAAAATGTGTAGTTTGTGTCTGGCAAGGCATGGTATAATTATAATACATACCAGAAGTATCCAAGTTAAAACTCAGCTTAATCAGCACTGTGCTGAACTACCCTTCATCCATCCTCTTCCTTATTCTGGTACCTTCAATTTCTGTGCTCTCTGCTTACTTCTTGTTTGGGCTTCAGAATGAACTGGTTCTAATCAGTTGGTTAGTTAGGAAGTTTGATTTCTCTGGCCAATTAGCAGTTACAGTGTTATTGACAATGATCAAAAGATATTATTAATTTAAAAGCCAGCCCGCTATTTCTAATGCTGATGGCCGAGTATCGTGTATCGGTTGTTACGGGTGTGTGCTGCTGCTGGGGTCAGAGGGGTCACAACACTGCCATGGTTTGCTTCTCAGCTGCTGCAGGTCTGCACTCATGGATGTGTTTCTGAATGCCACAGGAAACAAAATTTTACAGCTGAGCTAAATGTGACTCCCAAGGCATACTGCCTGGTGTTAACCTCAGGAAGTTGAGGATTGTTTTTTGAAAGCTGCTGTCAAATGTATGGAAAAGATGAACAGAAATGTTGTTGTTTGCTGTCTGCTGGTTAAATTTGAAGTGACCTACAAAACAAAAGAGCATTCTATTCTGATTTTCTAGTTGTATGAAATAATTGAAATAATTACTAAATATTAACAGCTTGAAATAATTTTCTGTTATCCTCTCTCTTTAAGCTAAATTAACTGTTGTATTTCTGGTCTGAAGAGAGCCTTTATTATGCTGTTAACAGTTGTGCTTTAATCACAAATAGTTTTCTAATGCCTAAAGTGGTATCTAACTGGAACATTGCATGCTATACAAGCAGTTTGCTTTTAACACGTTAAAAGTTTTTGAAGTGTGCATTACAGTTTTTTAAATTTTTTTTTTAGAGTGATGGAAAAAGACCCCTTCCATGCAAATTGTTTACCTGTACATATAGGGACACTTGTGGAGCTTAACAAAGCAAATGGTAAGGAGCACAGCATTTAATACAACTCAACAGAAGGCTGTTAAGCCCCAATTTTAATAAAAAATTAAAGATGCCAAGAAACCCCCTTATATACCATATGAAAAATTACATATATTTTTGATCCTCTTGAAACCTGCCATTTCAAGAAAACAGTGGTAACTGGTAAAGAAGGGAGTATCAGAGCTGACAGCAGGATTAGGGGGAAGTAGATGTGCAAAGAGTTCATGGTCATGAGTGTAGCTATCTTATAACCACTGGACTGTGTAGCCAGGAGGCCTGTGAGCTACACTGCCTCATCCCTGTCATTGTGATTTCTGTTTCCAGGTGATCTTTGTTCAGTATCTGGCTGCACTTTTTCTGCTCAACAATAAAATACAATAAATTAAACTAGAAAGTAATCTTCAGCAGTTGTGTATGCTTAGGTGGACATGATTAGTCTGTGATAGAAAAAATTTCTAGACTCACCTTTGCTGTTGTGAAGGCCTCTCTTTAGTTCAAACATATTAATAATCATGCAACACTTTCATTGGAATTACAGTAATAGCTTACTTGCAGCTGGGGTGGCTTTTTCTCATTCCAGAATGCATATAAAACAAGTGAGTAGCTCGAATACCTTTAAAATCAATTGGAAAATAGAATAAGGAGCTCATATGCTGTGCAGTCTCTCAGGATGGTGCATTATATATACACAGATAGGTTATTAGGTGTGCTGCTAGTTCATGGGGATTAGTGGATGTTATTTTACAGTTAAGTACATCTGAAAATGGGGCCAGTACTCTGATTTTTCTTCTAAATCTGCCTTGAGAAGCATTATGTGCAGAAGTTAATATTTCGTAAGCCAGTTGTAATGTTTGGGTTTTTTTTTTCTGAGCTGAGATACAAAGTGCTCCAGGATAGTCTTACTGGTTTAAGAGCACTGTGCTCTGGAAAAATAGAAACTTCACGTGCCCTGATGCTATTTCCTTTGAAATTGCATAGGCCATAGAATTGTTTTCCTGTAGTTGACTACTGCTGCTATTATTAGAAAATCTCTAGTAAGTTATTCCAGTAACTAGAATTATTATTTTTACAAAAAAAGTAACCACTTGGAATTATTCCAAATAAGATAATAATTTATTTGCTTTTGTCCTATTTTCAGCATATTAATGCACAAGACTCTACTTTGAAATGGATCTAGCCAGTATGTTATACCTTTTAGATGTAGGAAGTTGAATAGTGTTTTACCTTGACAAGGTACATTCAAGTGTAATACTACTGGCATTTATTGTAATGTATAGTAATGACCTACGTTGTTGCAGAATTCTTAAAGGGTGGGAAGCAGAGCTACTTATTTATGTCTTGTGAAGACTTATGGGTTGTTTTGGTTGGGTTTTCTTTGGCTAATTGCAAAACTGAATCTATTTTGAGGCAATTTGAAGCATTATAACCAAAAGAAAATATTTTGTTCACTTGTGGATTAATAATGTTAGATGTTCTGTATATTTTGTATGGAAAGCTAAAAGACTTGAAACAGATAAGTGTTTTAGCATATTTTAATTTTCTTTTCTCGTTTTTTCCCACTATGTAGAACTTTTCTATCTTTCTCACAAACTGGTGGACTTGTACCCAAATAATCCTGTAAGTTGTTCTAAGCTTTTGTTGTCAGGTAGTTTGTTTTTTAGGTGAATGCACATAAAAGTTGTAATGTATTAGTCTGAGCTACAGAATTAAAAATCTGTTTGTGGATGAAGCTTGTAGAAATGGTTTGCTCCTTTTATTTTCTCTGCATTGTAATTTCCTTATGCCAAGCTTCTTTTTATAATATTAAGTACCTGTAAAAGGTATTCAGTGCAAGTTATTTACTTTGATTAATAATTTAAAACAAATGCTACAGTTATGAATGTCTACATGTCTCTGAGCAACCTTTTTCAGTGTTTGATCACCTTCATAGTAAAAATTGTTTTCTTTTGACTTGATCTTAATTTCCCATGTTGCAACTTGTACCCATTGCTTCCCGTCCTATCACTGCACCCCTGAAAAGAATTTGGCTCTGTCTTATATTCCCTACCATTAAATAATTGAACACAGCAGTATGCTTCCCACTTAGCTCTCTTCATGAGGCTGAGTAAGCCCCAGTTAGAAAGGTACATGCCAGCAGTTCCAGCTTGTCTGTACTACCAAATAATTTGAAGAGCTGACTGTGATTTCAGTGGAAATGTTCCTAATTTCTATAATTACTATGTCTTCTTCTCTTTTGATGCTTCACTGTGTGAAGTGTGATGTATCTAATAATATTCTATTTTGATTTTAATGTGTAGGTGTCATGGTTTGCAGTAGGATGCTATTATCTCATGGTTGGCCACAAAAATGAACATGCTAGAAGATACCTCAGGTAATTTTTTTTTTTTTGTTTTTCTTAGTGAATCTGTTGCTCACTTGCTAAGTAAACATTTACTTGTGACTGTTTGAAGCTCATAAAGAGAAGCCTCAATAAACTGGTTACTATTTAAATACTTTCATTGCCACCCTTTTTTTTGGTATATCAGTTTAGACCTCATCTGTAGAGATTCTTTAAAAATGAGGAAAACTTAGGTGTTGTCTCTCTCGGCAGTCACCTTCCTGTTCTAGGCAGGCGCAGTCCCTGCAGTCACTCATGCTGCTGAGCTAACTACAGCTGTGGGTGATCAGGCCTCAGTTCTCAGCTGAGGGACACTCGGGCATTCTCCCAGGTTCAGGTTTCATATCTGAAAGGAAAGAATTGTATGGAAAATTCTGACGTTTGGCTGTCCAGTCCTTTCTGTGCACAAGCTACAGTGGGCTTTTTAGGTTTGGTCAATGCTGTTTTCTGTAGGTGTTCTGTATGTGTAGTGAATATCATCACTGGGGAGCAGGACGTGGCTGTGAAGCAGGGCATTTGTTCTGGTGCTGTAAGCTCAAACTGAGAAGGCATAAATCAACCTGTAAGACTAATTTTTCCTGAGACCTTTACAGACAATATATGTAAAGATGGATTAGTAATTTATACTTTTTAAATGCCTGGTTATTATGAGTAAAATATTTAAATTCCTTACAAATAGCACTGTGAAATTCTTCAGGTAGCTGTCCTGAGTGATATATTTGGTTTTGGTGCTGAAATGAAAAACATCTTTAAATGTGCAAGGGTCTCTAGACAGTAAGAAAGTATTTCTAAATGTGTTGAAGAGAAAAACCGAGAAACAACCAACATCAAAATTCAGAGTAGTTCTGGCAAAAGGGAAAAGAGGTCTGCTGAAAGTGAAATAGTAACAAGATGCTTAAATATCTTGAAGAAAGATAGTGTAAACCTAACAAGGCTAGGGACAACTGTGGGCTACACAGTGGTTTCCAGAAAAGAAACTTGAAGACACAGTCAAATATCCACATATCTTTCACTGCTGTCATGGGTGGCAAGATACAAATGTTTGAATATCTAAAGTTTTGTCTCAGAAGACAGAGAACAAACCATTCTTTAGGATCTGTCATGAGAAATAATGAGTTTAACTGTGACAGACAAAATTTAGATTATATGTTAGGAAAAAAGTAAGTTGTTAAGGATAGTTAAGCAATATGATAGAATACTTATGGAACATGTGTTACTTCCATGTCAGAGGCTTTTCAGAAAAGACTGGGCACACTTGTTATGAGCTGTTTAGTAATGAATGCCCTTGCCTTCAAATTCAGAAAGTAATCTACCGAGCTTTCTAATGTTCTTGTCAAGTCCACCTTTCTGTAAAGTCTCTGGGTTGCTGTCTTGATGCTCAGGTTGCAATTTTCAGCTCAAGACTTGAGTAACATTTTGTATACTCCCCTGATGCATCATGGCCTGTGATGTGAGAAATGCTCATCTTCTTCAAAGCCAGAAGTGCAGTTAGATGGCAAAATTTCAACCTAGATGTTCATTTGGTATATTCATATCCTGCTTCTTAAACTTGGATTTGATAGAATATATTTATTTCAAAATGTAAAGCTAGAATTTTGCAGTGAGTTTTGAGTCACTACTAATGTTTCCTGTATTTTATTCAATTCACCTACTATATCATTGTTTATGTTCAGTAATATCAAATAATTCCTCCTGTCTGTGAACAGTAGCAGAAATAATAAAATCAATTCACAAGAATATATATTACTTCTAAGTGAGAAAGTTTGAACTTTTAAAATGAGCTTTGTTTATCACTGGTCATTACAATTAACTTAATAGATACCTAACCACGTGGCATAGTATTGCTATTTGAGTAGACATCTGAAGCAGATGAAATTTAATTTCAGATGTGTTTGCTTGTGACTTGCTCTTGTTTTTAGCAAAGCCACTACGCTGGAGCGAACCTATGGCCCTGCATGGATAGCATATGGGCATTCCTTCGCAGTGGAGAGTGAGCATGACCAGGCAATGGCTGCGTACTTCACAGCTGCACAGCTCATGAAAGGGTCTGTACAAACATCATATTTGGGAAGATTCAAATGAATCCATAAGTAGTGTAGAATATTGACTTACTTCTATTGGTTTCTCTGGGCTTGGATTGAAGGCACTTGAGACGGTAGTTCATGTTCGGACTCAGGTGTTTATTATTTCTTACCAGTAAAACAGTTTCACAACTATGAGTTTAGTAGCTTTTCATTAGCAAGGCACAAAATGGCTAACTATATCTTGTTATAAGGTCTTTTAAGACTAAACTATCTAATTAAGAAAGGACACTTAGATTATTTTTCCTTTTAACCCAATAACTGGTCTTTGGAAGCCCGCAATGCGGACTTCTCTGTCCAATTACAAAACATCACCCAGACCCATGAAGAAGAAGGAAGAAGGTAAAAAAGAACAACCTGCCTCTACCCTAAAACCTCCATCTGGCTTCATATTTATTTCTATATTCTAAAATCCCAAACTCTAAGTCTTCCACCCTGTGATATTACACACTTCTAACCAAATACACACCCGTAATCCCAGTACTATCCATTTTGGAAGCCATCTCCACAGCCTCAGGTCAAATACAGTGTTCTCTTGTGGGTTTGTGCCTTTAAGCACAGAAAGTTTAAAATTCTCAGCTTCCAGGATTCCAACATCATCCCTTTAAATAGTAGCAATGCATTTGCAACAATTATGTGGTAGAGAACAAGGGAGGGAAAAAAATCCCCAATTATTTAACCATCTACTTTTAACTGCATTATTGTGATTATTTTTCTGATTTTATAAGTTCTAAAGTCAAGTTTTAGATATATGTAATCTAAGTTCTACCTGAACATCTTTTGAAATGTGTGAATCATGGCTGTCATACCAGCTCATCAATTGCTGTATAGTAATAGCTGAACAACTCTTTCATGCTGTGGGAGGGGGTTGTAAAGTGAGTTGTGTCATATTGCATATAAAACTATCGTATTTGCTTGTGGGTACTGGTAAATGTAATTCATTTATCAGTTACTTCCTCCATATTCTATTCGTAAATTAAATGTATGAATGAAATTAGAGGAAAAGAAACATCAGAACTAAACTTAAGTGTTGAGAAAATACATGTGACTGCAGAGCAGGTTACAATTACCTGTTAGAATTGCATTCTCTTGTTAAACAGAGATGTAAAGTCTTTTAAACTTCCCCTTAGGTTAGTAGTCCATTTAAGTCAGCTTTTCCTTGTGTGTACCTAAACATATGCAAACAGTTGGCATGTCTTTATAGTTTGGGACGCCATTCTTGACAACCACACAAAAACAAACATGCACTTTGTTTTATGGTTTTTAGGTGTCATTTGCCTATGCTCTATATTGGACTGGAATATGGTTTGACCAACAACTCCAAGTTGGCTGAACGGTTTTTCAGCCAAGCTTTAAGCATTGCGCCTGAAGATCCTTTTGTTATGCATGAAGTTGGAGTGGTAGCATTTCAAAATGGAGAGTAAGCTTTCAAAATGTGATCAAATACTATCTTAAACATGGATTATTCTTAATTGTAATGTGCCAATACATCTAAAGTATCCAAATTACTTATATTGAACTATAGTGTCTTTTGGTCATAGTTCAGATGGTGTTCACCTTAAACCCTTGCTTCTACACTGTTCTTCTTTGTGTAAGGTTGAACAAGAACAGAATTTAATGCTCAAGGAACATCCAGAGATTGATGCTATCTTCTACGTGCCTGTCATTGTGTAGTTGAATGCCTGAAAACGCATCTATCTGCACACATACTATAAAATTTTGTACAGCAATACGTTTTGTCAGCTCAGGAGGTTCCAAATTTATTCTGGGGGGAAAAAACCTAATAAGAATTGTTTAGCTAATATTTTTTGTTTGATTCTGATTTTTTTTTTTCATTTTGTCTTGTTAGCTCTTAGGACCACAATGCAAAATATAGCCAAATTTAAATTACTGGGTTTTATATCTAATTTCACTCATATGATGAAATAATGTCATAGAAATCTTTCTTGAATGCAGTTTTCTCATGCTGCTGATGAAAGCTCTTCACTAATTTACTTTTCCTTCTCCCCACCCCTTCAATCCTTAGCTGGAAAACTGCAGAAAAGTGGTTCCTTGATGCACTGGAGAAAATCAAAGCTATTGGAAACGAGGTATTTATTCTAGTAACATGCAAGATCATAAATTTGTAAAACTCCAGCAAATTCTGTAATAGCTTATGACAAAACATGTTGTGCTTATTTTAAGATAAAAGTAATGCAGTATAAATTTTATTTTGAAACTCTGCCTTCAGTGCTCCTAGGCTGAAACTTGACTTGACTTTTTCTAGTTAAGTAGAAAACAAGTTTTTTTGGGTTTGCATCAAGTTTTAATAACACTGACCATTTAAAGAAATATTACTGGCTTTGGGGAATGTAAAATATAGAAAAATTAGTTGTTGAATAAATGTTTTCAGCTTGTGTGTTTTGTTAAGAGTTTAAATAGCTTGTAGTATTTTTCATGTTCATAAACAAAATTCCATATTCATTTGTATGTTTTGTTTTTTTCAAGTAGCCAAAATTTAGTTACAGTATAGGAAGCTGTACTTATTTGAATTTTTGCATTATTTTGCAGGTAACAGTTGATAAGTGGGAGCCTTTATTGAACAACTTAGGACATGTCTGCAGAAAACTCAAGTAAGCAGAGAGTACTGGAGCTCCATTTTTCTATAATGCTGCACAAATGTGTTTTCTCTCTCCTTTATACCAAGATTGTGTACCACATGAGAGCAGTGTAGAATTACCCTGTAGCAACAAGATTCTCTAAATCAGCTTGTGAACAAAACTACATTAATCAACCCTTATATCCTGTTTATTACACAAAATTTAAAGTACTTCATGTAAAAGCCTTTCTTTAACTATTGATTCTTATAAGGGAAATAGTTGGAGGCTTTTAGATGCTTGTATGGGTGTGAATTTTAACTCTTCACTGTCCCAGTCCTCACATACTGAAATATGTCCACTGATTATTATATAAATACATAATTAACATAAAGATAGGTTTATGACAATTAATTGCATGGATTAGCAGTTACTATTTTTTACTGAGGTGAAATATTCAGTGGCATAAATTATAACACAGCAAAGGAGTCTTACTTTATGTTTTTTAGAACAAAACTATTTAATATTTCATTTCATGTTTCCATTCAATGAATAGAAAAAGTGCAAAGCATATATATAGAAGCATTAACAGTTTTAACAGAGACATTTTTTTCATTAATTACCTTAATCTGACTTTAACCAGTCCTTTCTTTTGTTTAATCAATGCAATTTTTAAAAAATATTTTAGTGGTTTTAATTGCTCAATTGGTGTACACTGTAATTTTTGTTTCAAAGCTGCTAATGAGAATGTGATTATGGTAGATGAAAGCTGTACTTCTGCTTTGGCTTTGGTAGTAATTGCTTTGTGCTTTAATTGCCAATTAGTCTTCATTTTCATTATGAAATAAGGACGTATAACAGTTACTCCTTGTGCCAAAATCAAACAAAAGGCGCTGCTTCTGAAATCTGTTCATGAGTATAATTGCAGGATTTTTTCAAATACTTGTTTTGTTTATAATTACTTTTGTCTTTTTAAAATTTTTACAGTAGTTTAACTAACTGCTTACATCGTGCTTTGTACAACTTTTAATATTTGCTCAGGTTCAGAAATCAAAGCCAAAATATTTTTGCATCCATGTAAACTATCTTCCAAGAAAATCAATTTGAGAATTTAGGCAGCTGTACATATGCCTTCACATCTTAACAAACTTGGTAATAACTAATTTAGTAGTGTCTGTAATACATAATATGGCTATTATGAAAGACTTATTGGATATATGTCTACTCACCAGTATTATGTGGTTGAAATTTCAAAGCAGCACATTCAAATACATTGGTAGTCAATTGGATGTGTAAAAACTATGAGTGAAAGTGAAATTGAAATAATGTGAAAGGTTTGTGCAGCAAGCAAACATTTGCATAATTTTTCTGCCTCAGTTGTTACTTGATGCCCTCTAACAACTTTGTGTGTTCCTCATTGCATAATTTCATTATCACTTTAGATATTGATAGATATAAGATAGATATAGATAGATATAAGAAATAAAAATTTCTTATAAACAGGTGATATCTGTCTTTACCAATGTAGAACTAGGATGTCAAGTGTGACAATTTAATTTCTCAGCGTAATGCTATAGTGTACATTTAATCCTTGTTTTATATTAACATAACAAATGCAATAATCAGTGTAATTAATAGACAGTTTTCAAAGACAGGTTGGTATTTGATAGCTATCATGGATATGTGTAAACCTCCTTTTCTGACAGAGTGTGTTGCAAAATGACGAAGGTACCAATGTGTGCAGCACTTAAGGGTTGTGAGATTTTTGCCCAGAGACCTTTTCTCAGTTTGAATCGTGTGATTTAGTCTCATACTGCTCCTTCTCTCCCTCAGGAAGGCAAATGAAAACTACAGAAAGAAAGCCAGTGCTACAATGAGCAGCATTAAATGTCTAAAGCAATTTACCATATCAAACAGCTAAGATCTCCAAATGGGACCTAGCTGTAGACAGCTGTTTTCCTACATAAGGAGAACAATGATTTTTCAATTACACTGAGGAAGAAAATTGTCGCTATCCATGAGCCTTTTGTACACTCTATTACTATGTTCAGAGTGCAAAGCAATAATTTTCAAGTTCTGGCACGATTGTGTTCCGCTTTGCTAAGGAAAATACCCACAGGTCACTGTAAAAGCACCTTTTACCATGAACCCTACTAACATATCTCCTGTACTTAACCCTAACAGGAAGTATGAAGAAGCACTGGAATACCATCGCCAGGCTCTGGTGCTGATCCCTCAGAATGCTTCTACTTACTCTGCCATTGGCTACATACACAGCCTCATGGGCAATTTTGAAAGTGCCATTGACTATTTCCACACGGTACGTAACTGCCTGCAGCTGAAGGGCTGGTCACAGATTCTGTTATTTACTCTTTCACTATGGTTTGGGTTTGGAACAAAGAACCAGCATTTTTTTCCAGCCTCCAAATGAGTGTTTATTTTCCAGTCTTAATTAATTTTTTTTCTTAAATCTTCTATATTTTATTGGTTAGGTAAAAAATGGCCTCTTCAGCAAAATTTGAACTGCAATTTACGTATTATGTACGTAAGCTTCTCATGCACCTGAAATAATTTTAAATACTTCCAACTTAGAAATTTTACAGTAAGTAAACAGCAGCATATGTTGTAGCTCATATGTGAATGATTTCCTGTCTGTATCTATGTTCTTTTCTGGTTTTGTTTTTGTGCTTTCCTTGCTTACTACTTCAGCCAGTTCATATGATGGTGCTATTTTGGTTGTGCAGTATTTTGCTTTTACAGTGAAGACTATGCTCAGGTAGCATTGTGGAACAACAAACCAACAAACAGAACCATTGCAGACTTATGATGTAAATGTTTTTATTTGATGCTAAATACTTGTTACTGGTTTTTTTCATAGGCCCTTGGTCTCAGGCGGGATGACATATTTTCGGTCACAATGCTCGGCCACTGCATAGAGATGTACATTGGTGATTCTGAAGCCTATATTGGTAAGTCTCTAACTTATGTGTCTCTTGAAGTCATTGAGTCTTTTGAGAGGAGTGTTATGTCAACGACTGCCTACCACTACTTAATTAACTCACCAAAGTAGAGGATGCTTTCTTGGGGTTTTTTGGGTTGGTTTTTTTAATGGCTAAGTGAGTCAGAACTTAGCAGATGACCACTGGTTTTTGTGAGCAGCATGGCAGTACTCTCACCAGCATAAAGAGAGAAAGTACTTGATCATTAAAGGTGTCAATGTTTTCTTTTATAGAAAATACTGATTTGTGGCATCTTAGATTGCAAGGGGGATGGGGGAAAAATTCAACAGAAGTATGGAGTTAGGAAATCAGAGCACTAATGCTAATGTTGCAGAGCAAGGTATTTTCACCTTGTCAAAACTTGTCTCTGTAGAGACAGGATAGGTTCTTCTGACTACAAAAATACAGCTTTATATATGGTTTTAAAAAATAGTGCTTCATAACAGTAGTACATTATATTGCCATGGGTTTAAATTTTCTATGAAGGATTTTCCCCGCAAAAAAAGCTTCTATATTTTTAATAGATTTCTGCTTCATTGAACTTAGTGATTTATCTATAGTGAACACAGTTCATGTCTTGTCAAGCATGTTAAGAAGGCTGAAGCCTTAAAAGTAAAAGCCATCTGTGTGCTCTAGTACTTTTCCTGCAGATTTTTCACACAATTGAAACAGATGTTTCTTCTCAATATTGTCTTGCTCCATATGTAGTCATTTAACACATCTGGAAGAACCATGCAGCCATGTGATATGCATTAATGCAAACCAAGCTGTGTGTAACTTAAACAAGAAAAAAGCCCCTTGGAGAATTGGGAAGGGAATTGGCAATTACTTCTCAAAACACACTTTTGAAACTGAGTTGTGTTTCTTGTATTGTGCTTTTTTGAGAGAGGAGGCTGCTGGATTTTTTCAGAACAACTCATTCAGCTTCAGTCATTAAGCAGCAGCAGCTCCTTGATGGTCTGAAAGGAGAGAATTATAGTAGTTTCTGAATTATAATTTCTTTGAGATTACATTTTTGGGAGTATTCATTTGAAATAAACTACTGGTTTGTCTGTTTTCCTAGGAACAGAGATCAAAGACAAATTAAGATGTTATGACTTTGATGTACACACAGTGAAGACATTAAAGAACATAATTTCACCTCCCTGGGATTTCAGAGAATTCGACATAGAAAGACAAACTCTGGATGAAAGTGGCATAGTAACATTAGAGACATCAAATCAAAGGAAAAGTACAGATACCAGTCGCCCATTGGAAGAAACATTTGAGATTGAAATGAATGAAAGTGATATGATGTTAGAAACATCAATGTCAGACCATAGTACGTGACCATAAATACTGGTAGAGAGCTCATTTTGTCTAAGTGTACTATGTTTGTTTTAGCATTTTTGTTATGGTGTTGTACTTTCACGAATTTGCTATTTTTTATATTAATTCAAACTACTATGTACTTAACACCGGGAGTTTTATAGTTCTTACTTTATAAATATTCCTTTCCTGATAGCACTCTCATGAATCCCCATCTGAATCAAGAGGACCTCATTGCATTGATGTAGGCCATATACATAGTTTGAATCCACAGTATTGGCTATTTTGCACATGCCTGTGCATTACTGAAGATAAATTCAAGTTTTAGAGACAACTGCGCTTTGGAATTCAAGGGTATCAAGGGAGGAAGAGCTTGGGGAGGAGTCTGTATTTTATCAGCAATTGCACACACTCTCACTGTGAAAATCTGTTGGGTCCCGGTGATCCTATTGCTTTCCTATGAGGACCAGGACAGTAGTGCAGAGTCTGGTTCTGTCCCAGTGACAATGGAATTGTGCTGTGGCTCCACAGAGGGAATGGGTGATGCCCAAATTTCCCTTCCATATGTTAGAAAATATAGATTGGACGTTGCATTGAGTGCAGAATTAAATACCAATCCCATATATTCTTAAACATGAGAAAATAAGGTGAACAAAAATGTTTTACTTCCTAGTTCTAAAACAATTCACCAAAAGTTACACATTCTCCTGAAAAACATAGTATGAGCCATGAGTCTTAAGTGAAAAAGTATCCAAACAGAGTGTAAGAAAAATTAATAATTTAGGAGGCATATGCATCTCCTGGGCAGAGTCAGGTCTCTCTTCTTCAGTGTGACTGGCAAAAAGAGTTCATACAAAGGGCTTTATTTTCACTTGGAACCTGGTAATTGGGGTGTGGTTCAGGTGGCTTCTTTGATGTAAACTGGGCATTTTTCCTGATTATTCCAGAAGGATCTGTAATGAGTGTGTCTCAACAGCTGCTCTGTTAGGCAGGTCTCTTCCTTTAAAGGATCTTTTGAAAGTTATTTTTACATCTGTGCTCATGTATCCTGAATAATTGTAACCAATACTATCTTATGGATAATATGACAGCAAAGGCTTGTTGCTGCACGCAGAAGGATATTGCAAATAGATTCTCAAAGATTCTCAAGGAGCCAAACTTATTTTTCTCTATATCATTTTTTTAAATTCAGTATATGTCAATCTAGTTTTCTAGTAAGAGATCATGGCAATTTCTAAATGGAAGGTGACAAAATAATATTCTAGAGAATCAGGCCTTTTGACTACTGTCCGACATGGATATAAATCTTGCTAAATTGTTTTGCTCTGTTACTAATATTTCTCATTGGCAAAATGGTTTTAAATATGGATAGGCATTGATCTTTCTTCCTGCACTCCCCAGTTACAATCTGATGCTGTGTTGGCTGTGATGGCAACATTGGTTTACATTATTCCCGTCTGTAGGAATCTACTGTGCCACTTCCTCAGCTGTGGAAATACAAATCCTTGTGTGGTTACATTGCAAATGAAATCAGGGAACTGGAACAGCATTTAAAAATATTTTCTAGATCTGATCAATTCTCAGGTTCAAGGAGAGCAAGCCACTGCTGTGTTACTGGTTGTCAGTGGGGCAGAGTGGTTGGAGTGGGAGGAAACAGATGGGATAGCGACAATGGGCATTGCTGTAACAGCAGCTATCATGACACTGTGCCTTGGCAGCTATCTGTTGGAGGTTTTTGGGCTGGCTATTGCTAACCTTTGTTTATTGGTATTAAAATTTGCCCAGAAAGGAATGTATGCGAAGTGTCCTAGATTGTGAAGGACTCTTTTGGATGTTGGAGGAATTCTTGATATAGGTTGGCTTGGCTCCAAGCCTCTTAGGCAGCTACAGTTGGGTTAGAGCTTGTGAGCTGGTTCATGATGTCTCAGACAGGACTTTAGGGGAAGTTCTTCTCTCCTCATTTATCTTCTGTTCAATGTTTTAACCTGCTCTTGTTCTGTCCAAGTCCCTGCCTTTGTACTGGCAGCACCTGCTTGCCCTGGTCTTCTGCACCTCCCATCACCTGTCCTGCTCTTACTAGAGAGAGCTTGATGCCTTTCTGGGTTATTATGACATTCACCCTGGCTCTAGTTAAATTGAGTATTGTCCTTGTCCTCGTGAGGACTTTGGTTATTAGTTTTGGCCTGACTTGACCTCAGATTCTTGATTCATGCTGCAAGCCATTGCCATTGCCTGACTTGGCTTTGGCTGCTGAGTACAAGGGTCCAGGACTGTCAGGTTAGATGGCTGATAAATTACCCCCAAAAGGGACATTTTGACTCTGTCTCATAACTTCATCTTTCTCTTCCAAGGATTAGTTTTGTCCCAGAGGGGGGAGATCTGAATGTTGCCTTAAAAGTTTTCAGAACACATGAAAACCGACAAGATTTTTGTGCTGCAAATGGCTCCAAAGTTTTTTCATAGGTACTGCTGCCTAAAAGATTTGAAAACAAATAATGTGTTAGCTCAGTTGATCAGAGCCTGGTGCTAATAATGCCAATGGTGCAAGCTTAAACCCCACGTGGCCCATTCACTTAAGAGTTGACTCAATGGTCCTTGGGGGTGCCTTCCAACTCAGAATATTTTGTGATTTCAGTTTTTGCAGCCAATGGCACCTACTTTTATTATTCCACATCAGATCATGTATTTCCTTCATGCTTAGGACAGTTGTTTGAGGACTATCAGTGCAGCAGGATCTGATTTGCAATGACCCTGTGTATTCTGATTAAATTGCAGGCATTCTTGTTCCTTCTAATTTTCATAGCTCTAGACAAGTGTGTCTTTAAATGTGTGACATGTCCTTACTTTGGAGCTTGCTGTACCTCTGCCACCAATTCTAGGAGATTTAGTCCAAGATATTCCAACTCACACAGGAATTTCAAGAAACTTTTGAATCTAGATACTGCAAAATTCATTGATTGCAATCTAGGACTAAAAACCCTTGCTCTGATTGATGGGTCACTACTTAGAATAATCATGGAATCATAGAATCATGGAATGGTGTGGGTTGGAAAGGACCTTAAAGATCCTGTAGTGCCATGGGCAGGGACACCTCTATGCCAGGTTGGTTAAGGCCCTGTCCAACCTGGCTTTGACCACTGCCAGGTATGGGCATCCACAATCTCCCTGGGCAACCTATTCCAATGCCTCACTATCCTCACAGTAAGTTTCTTGCTAACATCTAGGCTAAATTTCCCCTCTCTCAGTTTGTACCCACTCTCCGTTGTCCTATCACCACAGTTCCTGAGGAAGCCAGGCAGAAGGGCTCTAGGCACAGGAAGGGCTCTCCCTGTGTGTGGCCTCTGGGGCTCAGGCTGGCCGACGTGTAGGCACTGCTTAATTATCACAGAGCCTCCCTGCGGGCATAAGACTCCTGGCCTCACACAATTAATGATTAATGGCCTTTTTTTTCTACTATTTCCCACTGCTTTCTCCCCAGAATTTGGCAACCCCTTAGACCCTGCATCCAAAGACTGACTAATGCACCGCCTCGGTGTCTGTGCTCTTCCCGCCCTCGAGCCGCTCTGAGGCCGGGGTGACAAGGCACCGTGAGCGGAGGGAAATGGGCACGTCTCTGTGCGTTGCCCTCGCTCCCGCAGCGTGGGGACCCTGCGCAATTCCAGCGGGGACGGGGACGGGGACGGGGACGGGGCCGCCGCTGCTCCCCACGGCTGGCGGGGGGAGCCTCGCGAGATCCCGCCAGCCCTGCGGCCGTTCTCGCGAGGTTTCCGCCCGGCTGGGGGCGCGGCGGCTCCATGCGCTCGGAGCGGGAGGCAGGGCTGGGGCTGGGGCTGGGACCGGGACCGGGGCCAGGGCCGGGCCGGGGCGGCGGCCGCGACTCGCGGCCCATGGACGCCCCGCTGCTGCAGGAGTCGCCGCGCCGCGACACGGACGCTCAGTCCGAACCCGCCGCCGACGTCCCCGCTGCCGCCGCTGCCGCCTCTTCACCCGACGCCGGGGAAACAACGGGAGGAGAAGAAAACGGCGCTGAGCAAAGTGAGGGGGCGCGAGCGCGGCGCGGCGGGGGGGCGGCTCCGGTGGGAGGGCGGCTGCCGTGAGGGGACAGACCGAGCCCGATCGATCTCAGGAGGTCCGTGTGCTTGTAACGGGAATTTCTTCATCTGCAGAATGAGTGTGTTCATTCCCTGGAGTATTGGGAGACCCCCAGCGTCAGCGCTGGAAATCATTTCACCTTTAATTGTGAAGTCAAGGCTGGCTATTGCTGTGCCAAAACAGCTTCTGTCAAGGGCAAGAGCACATCTCTCTTCTCCGTCTTTATTCGAGCATTTTTCATGTAATACTTGCAGACTATAACAGGCTGTCCAGGGATGTCCCAGAGCGTCTCTGGCTGGAGACATTCAGAACCCACCTGGACGTGTTCCTGTGACACCTGCTCTAGGTTACCCTGCCTTGGCAGGGGGGTTGGACCAGAGATCTCTTCCAACCCTGACAATTCTGTGATTGCTTGAGTACTGTGAGATTTCGATTTATTCCCTTTTTTTTTTTAATTGGAAAAAAAGAAGAAACGGAAAATGAGCATAACTCAGAGCTCAGAAAAGTTAAATTCAGATATTAAAGTACTCAGAAATTAAAACAGGTTGCCTGAAGTTTGATGGCCATTTTACTGCTTTGTGTGGTAGCATCATTTGGCCAGAGATTCTACACAGTTTCCTGATCTTTATTATTGGGCAGTTTAGTTTGGTCTAGTGGGTTGACTCTGGTGGCTGACCTCCAGCCGCACAGAGTGCAAGAGTCACCCTCTTGCTCTCCTCCCTCAGCAAGACCCAGGAATAAGGTATGATGGAAAAAACAAAGTGTCATCACAGGAAAAACTGACACAGTGAGGGAAGACCTGAAGCAGCTTCTTACAGCTTTCTCACAAAGGAAAATGGAGGGGCAGGCACTGATACTTTCTCTCTGGCGGCCAGTGACAGGATGTGAAGGAATGGCACAAACCTGTGTCTGGGGAGGTTTAGACTGCATATAGAAAAAGGTTCTTCACCCAAAGGGTGGTTGGGCACTGGAACAGGCTCCCCAAGAAAATAGTCAGCACTAAGCCTGGCGGAGTTCAAGAAGCATTTGGCCACTGCTCTCAGGCACATGCTGTGATTCTTGGGGCAGGGCCAGGAGTGGGACTTCAATGGTCCTTGTGGGTCCCTTCTAACTCAGGATACTGTATGGTTCTAACATGGACAGAATAAATTTCCTTAATGGCTAATTAAAAATTAGAGAAGACTGTTAAAAGATTGCAACTGAAACACCTTCCCACCTCCCCTCTTCCTTCCCAGGCTCAACCTCCTCTGCCTGGAAGTACTGCAGAATGATGAGGAATGGGGGTTGCAGACAGGACATAACAGCTCCTCTCTGCTGCTCTGTCTTCCTTAACACTCCTTCCCTCCTCCAGTGTGGGGGACCTGACATGGGACACAGTGGGATACAGTTCTTCCTGAAATGCTGCAGGAAGGTCCCTCCCACACGCTGCAGTTGTTCGTGACCTGCTGCAGCACGAGTCTCCTTCATGGGCTGCAGGCCTTCAGGATAAACCTGATCCAGTGTGGGCTCCTCTGCACAGGCTGCAGGACCCTTCAGGACATCTCCATTTGCTGTGGCATGGGGTCGCCCATGGGCTGCAGGTGGATGTCGTCTCCACTGTGGTCCTTCATGGCATGTGGAGGAACAGTGTGCCTCACCATGATCTCCTTCAAGGGACTCCATTTTGGCACTTGGAGCACCTCCTCCCCTCCTTGTCCTCTCCTGTTTGCGGGGCTGTGTCTTACACTTTTTTTGCCCCTCACTCCTCTGTCTCACCCACTGCTGTGCTACCTTTCCTGTCCATTCTCAAATACCTTTCCCAGAGTCACCCTGACTTGGCTGAAGGGGCTCAGCTGTGCCCTGGGGTGGATCCCCAGGATCTTCTGGGGCTGCTGCACTCTGCACTGGGCAGCCCCAGCACCCTCTCAGGGGCTGCCCTGAAAAACCCCTGCCAGGAGCAACTGGACAGAGACCTATTACCCTGAAATACTGCTGTAACAGGACTTAAAAGCTAGTTTAAATCATTTTTTAGAGATATTGTAAAATTTTTATTTAATCAATATCTTTTTTTTAGGTTGATGATTAAATTGCAGTGGTTCTCAGGCTGTTCATCAGAATATGTCAATTATCCTACAGTTTCAAAACAATTGCAGGAACTGAGTCAGGGAATTTGTGCCATCTGTTTCTACAGTACTTAGATCAAATATAAATCTCCATTTCTTTTTATATATGCAGGTGGTTATTCGAAGGCTTCCTCCTTGTCTAACCAAGGAGCAACTGGAGGAACAGCTGCATCCTCTACCTGCCCATGATTATTTTGAGTTTTGCACTGCTGATCCCAGGTGAGGATGAGCTGTTTCTGTAGGTTTTCAGGTGCTGAAAACCTAATCAAGGTATGTGGGACATTCCAAATCACGTGTTTTTCCTCTTTTTATTATTTTTGTTGAGTTACTATTGTGGCCCACCTCAGAAGGTGGGGATAACCCATGTTCTTGTTGCTAGATCTCTTGGGATAAATTAGTGTGAAACAACACTGAATGATCAGTATTTATAAATAAACAATGTAGGGTTTATTATAGAACAACTTGGTTGCAAAGGAAAACAGGTATGGAGCTGTTTTGGTGGTTATTATCTATAGTAATACAATATGAAAACATTGCAATATGAAAGTGCACCAACATCACTCAAGGACAAAGACAAAGGGGGAGAGAGAGAGAGAGAAAGAGAGAAAGAAGGAAAGAAAAGCACAAAAGAAATAAAAACAAAATACAAGAGTGTGAGGATCTCACCACCCATAGGTCCTGCAATAAGACTTGGTTGCTGTGCAGTCTTGGATCCAGATCTGGCAGGAGGAGTTGGGGTGAAGTCCTGAAGAAGTGGTGGGGAGAAGATGGCGAAACACAGCATCTTTTGGGTCTATATTCACTCTGGTTCAGGTGAATATAAATCAGATGCCTCCTCTGGGGTGGGGAGCTTTATGTAAGAATGTGGATCAGGGGACACCTTCTAAGACAGCACAGCTGCCCATGCTAGCAGTACAGTTGTGTCAGTTGTGCCCCATTGTGTCCCATCAGCAGAGATGAACCTGCTCAGGTCACACTCAGAGTTCCCTGCATTTCTCGGTAAGAGGAGGGCAAGCCCCACATCCCAGTGGTTTGTGCAAGGAAGCACAGCTTAGCATGACAAGGGGCACAATCCTGTCCAGGGGATCCAGCTCTTACCTCCCTCACAGCCCATCTGTGCCTTACCAGATCAGAGGTTTAGCCATTACACAGCTAAAAGTTCACCTATTCCATCTCAACCAAGCACCCTGGCATCTCCACAAATGAGGAATGTTTTGAGTCTTTGTCTCTGAATAGTTCAGTCTACTCCTTAAAATATTTCTGAAAGCTAACTGCATATGCAGAGACAGTGGCATTGCTGCTCTTTTTCTTTCCACTGGAGATTTTAAAATGGATTTTTTTGTATGAATAGGCCATAATATAGTTTGAAACCCTGATGTTTCTTTTATAAGTTTCATTGATAAACTCTAACAGCCTGCTTAATTGGCTGTGAGCAAGATTCATTCCGGGGCAAACAATGACAGAATGTTTCATGAGTTCAATTTCAGTTTAGTTTCTTTGTTTACCTGCATGGATTTTTATGTGCTTCATACTAATTTTTCAATAATCTAGTTTTATTCATTTTTGTCTCATGCAAAAGAAAAAAAGAAGAAATATCGGTTGATTTAAATCAAAATTGCTGGTGTAGTTACATATTTTACTCAGTATCACAGTGGTAAAATGCAATTCCCTTTTGAATAAATCAGTTTCCAGAAGAAAAACAAAACATCACGTATGCTCAATCTTCATGTGTTCTGAAGAACTGAAGATCCATCTTCTCATATCTGAGTGTGTGATGAGTCACCCCTCCACTGGCTCGAGATTCTTTCCACTGACTATTGAGGGATGCTGACTCTTTACTGCTGACCAAATTTTGAAGTTTGGGGCTCTCTCAGAGTTAGTTTCACAATCAAGAAGGAATAAATGTTTTTTAGAGAAATTAGGACAGTTTCTCACCTAGGTAGTTGCACATGAGTGCAGCAACAAAATAGTAGGTGCTTTAGCTTTTCTGCTAAAACTACAAAGGATGTGAAGTGAAGAAGGAGAACTTACTCTGATTGGAAATCTTTGTAACTTACATTGCTCTTCTGAACTTTGTCATCTCTGTTTCCAAGTGTGCCTCTTTAAGGCTTCTGTCCCAGCTGTTATTTGATAAGAGGAAAATACCAAAGGCAAACCAGAAATTCTCTAACGAAGAGTGTCGGTTCTCACTGTGTTAAGATGCACAAATGCCAATTAACAGTTTAAAAAATTCCAGTTTTAATTTTCCAGAAAATTTTGCATAAGAATTTAGGGAGTCAGCCTCTTTAGAAAAGAGAAGGCATTGACAGTAGTTGCATATATAAAGTTTCATTTTCTCTCCTATGTGATGAAATTTGGATTATCCAAAAATCTTGCTGTTCACTCGTTTAATTTGCATCTATGAAAGATGCGGTTTTTTCTCTCACGCTGTCTTTTGTAATGTTATTCTCTTCTGCCTTCACAAATCTAAACTCACTAAAAAAAATTAAATTAAGTTTGAATTTTTCAGCATGAAATGTTTTGTGTTCACTCCATTTTTCTTCATCCTGCTTTTCGAAAAATGTGTTTTCAGACAAAAGATGAGTCTTTTTGGAATGGGTTTACCTTTACCAGGTTTGTATGGCTACAGCTTCTTTCATCAAACTACACAGCTTATGTGGGCGTTTCACTGCCATTCTGCAGTGTTGGCTTGACTGATTATTTGTTTTTTGACTGGCTCAAGACCACCTTGCCTCTTTTGTCCCCTTTGTTCAAATGCTGACACATACCCATGTATATCTTTTTATGAGTCATCTCTTTATGTTACCCACTGAGGAATATATAATAAACTTCCAGAAAGTAAAAGTTGAATCAAGGTTAATCTCAGTCTTCTCTTACCCAGCAGAGAATACTTTTTGAGTATAAGACATTATATTGCCATAGTCTGTCATGTTATGGACAGTTCACAAGATTTCAGCAAACTCTGTGCATGTGTCTTCATGTCATTCCAGCTAACAGGAAAAGCTACAGGACAAGGTTGGCATGTTTTCTGTCTTTCACTGAATAGCTTTTTTCTAGATCCTGTACCATGTGCATAGTGGCAAGCAATCCAGAGAATTCAGAGATAACAAAAACATGTGAAGATGAAAAGAAATGTCATGTCACCCAATGAGAAGGATTTGAAGAAGCTACTCAGTGAAGAGGATCTGTTGGAAAGGGGCATAGAGATGCTTTGATGCAGAAGCAGACAAGTTTCCTTAAGAGCTGTAACATCTCAGTTTAACCACATCCTGTGTTACTACATCACAGACTTTCTATAAGCTCATTCAGATTTTAGAGCTTTTTAGAAATTCATGCCACAAATGATGAATGTTGGAAATGGGTCAGGAACAGTTAGACAAATACTTAGATATTTATCTATGAAAACCTATTAAACATAAGTTACAAGTTTGGTATTACAAAGTCCCTAGGCTTCAGATATTTGCAATTATGAACTCAGTGCAATATTTGTACATTTTCCCCTTTTTAATAAATTTTCTCTTGGCATTCTCTATTAATTGCTGTTGATAAGGGCACTAGAGAGGTCTAACTGTAGCTGTTTCTACATTTTTATTTCCAAGATAATTAATCCTAGAGGACAAAACAAAAATATGCATATCAACTCCAGTTTCTCTTTTTTGGAATGTTTATAATATCTTTGTAAGTGTCATCTTTAAGTTTACAATGTCGTGTTATAGGTAAGCTATAAAACTTTCAAATTTCATGTGATTAATGTAATTTTCAGTTTTTCAGTTGCATCTATTTCAGTAAAATCATTTCAGAAAGTGACTTGTGTTTCGTTCCTTTTTCAGATTCATCTGATTCACTGCATTACATTTATTTTCTCTTGCATATTGACATCAAAATGCAAACAAAACACTGTTTATAGATGATAATAAGGCTCTGCCTTCTTGATAGACTGTTGTATACTCAGACTTCAAATATTAACTATTTTTTCCAGACACTCTCTTCTTTTTGTCTGCTAGTAAAGGTTTCTGAGCCTATTCCAAAGATTTGAATGATCACCAGTCAAGTGACTGATCTCTAACTCTTCAGGGTTTGGGTAATCTCTCTGGACTGGCATTGAGTGCTAAGTGCCAGGAATTGCAGATAGTGTTCTGAGGTTATGAAAGGAAAGAAATCTGAACACAAGCCTTGCTTGCATGTCAACAGTTCAAATAGTCAGTGCTATGCGACATATCACAGAGTGATAAAGCTTTTCCACTCTTCCTTTCTGCTCCATAGCTTCTTCCCAACATTGTGCTCAGGATTATTGTAGCTAAACAGTATTAGCACTGTAGGATGTAGGTTTGCACCCAGGAACTGCAGCGCTGAAGGGGCAGTGCCTTTAATGCTTCAAAGGAATCACCACTACTGTGTTCCGGGTGAAATAATTGACAGGTTTGATTGGCACAACTGGTGTTTCTGCTTTCTCTGCTAGGCAAACTGCTCATTTATGGCTGTAAAAAGGAAAGACAGCTTATTGGAAATTGTACCAGTTTCACCCATAATGTGAATGACCACAGAAGATGACAAGGATGAAGGCAGGGGATTTTAGCTTGACATGACAATGTCAATGATGTGTTACTGTATGAATGGGTGGAGGAGCTATTTGATTCTCCAAAATCTAGTTGTAGAGCTCTATATACATGTAAGTATATATTTTATAAATGCCCACCATGATTCATGAGTTGGTAAGTATTCTACTAAGATGAGATTGCTGGCTTTATAGTTAATATGTTGCTGTTTAGACTGTAAATAACTATTTAAAATTATGTTCCTTTATATCAATCTTTTTACACAATTGTGTTAAAAGGTACATTGTAGAAGAAGTAAGCATTTAGAATGTGTTTGTTTTTAAAGTTGCTAGAAAAATAAGGACTTAAAAAGATGATAGACTAAGTGTTACAGAAATAAATGTACCCTGAAAGATTGAATACCCTTGAATGCAGAGCAGAAAAAGAAAAAAGAAACATTGTGTTGGAATGAATAAATGTGTACACTCAGACTCATCTGGGTTATTTCCACAGAGATTGCTCCAAATGCCGACATGTGCAGTGCATCTGTCCAAAACGTTATGCGTACGGAAAGCAGCATTATAGACAGCAAACATATGGCAAAATGGAACCAGCTCTTGGATGATAAAACTGAATTTCAGATCCTGAATGAATCCTACATCTGTGGTGGTAGATACTTGAAAAAAGCAGGGAACACACAGTTCACTTATGTAGGACTCAGAAGGAAGACAAAATCCTGAAGAATAAAGAGTATTTTAGCCAGTAACTGCTAAATACTAAGTACAAAAGTCAAGCAAGAGTGTTTCTTCCTAGGAGGGGTTGTTAGCCTCAGAGTGCCTGTAGCCCTGTGAAGCCCTGTGCATTCTTTGCTACATGACCATGCTGTTGAGTTCTGAATGGATAGGTAAAGACAGTCCAGGGTAGGGAGAAGCTGCTGGAAATCATGTGTGTGAAACCTAGAGTAAAAGTGATATATATGCAATCCAGTGCTAAGTATTCCAAATTTTCTAGGTTTAGTTAGTTTCCCACCTAGAATGTTAATTTTACACACTTTTTTAGGCACACTGCACAGTTTGCTGGGTAAGAAGCCTAAGACAAGGGTTTGAAACACTCAGGTGGGTTTTGTGCACTCAGCACTCTGATAGCTAACTCACATGCATATGAGAGCCAGCTCTTTGGTGGAAGTGGCTCCATCAGAGAAGCGTCACAGCTCTGTTTCTGCAACCTCCTACCCCCATACCTAGCTGCAGTAATGGCAGACAGCAGTGTGTTATTGTGCTGCACATCAATATCCTGCTGTGCTCAGCCAGGCTTTTACATTGATGTATGTTTCTGCTGATGTGTGTGAAGTTCTTGAAGATGTTAAAAATGTATAGCAACGACACTAGATCCCTTACTTGAAAGGTAAATTCTAAATCTGTTTTCCAGAGTCCTGTTTATACAGACTCAGTTCGTTCTTACTAATGCATGCTTAATAGTCATATCAGTTGTTCCTCCATTTTGAAAGTTATTCACTCTGTTTAAACTGAAAGAGCCAGAAAAATAGTATGTTGTGTACCAGGAAAAGATTATGTTGCCAAAGAAGGTGAAAGAGATTGCATTGATATACCAGCTTAAGGAAACAAGGAAGGAGCAAGCCTTTGTATTTTTAGTTCTGTTTCACAATGAGTCTAACCATAAGTTTCTAAGTTCCTACAGGAAAAAAAAATCCAAACGTATGATGAATCTGCTTGCTGTGCACTGAGGCAGAGAAGGGCTCCAGTAATGTAGGAGTGGACCCTTGTCCAAGTAACAGTCTTTAATCTATAGAAAGTTTTAGTATTTTACAAAAGCTGAAGATGGAAAGAACACTGGAGTAGTTATTTAGACTAGGGACTAAAACTCAATTCTTCAATCTCAGGTAATAACTGGAATGAAAATAATGTTCCCTCAAGATTTTTATCTGATGAATGTTTAGCACTTCAAGGGTACAATCATATCAGTCTAATGTCAGGCCTTGTTTAATTTAAATCTCAAAGCACATGAAAGATAAGAATAGTGCTGTTGATATGATAGAGAAGGAAATTTCCTTCTTCATGGGAGCCCCATTTATCTGAGACTTTTACTGTTGTAGCCATTAGGCAGCACAGAGACATTGCTTCCATACAGCTATAGATTGTCACAATAAAATTCCCTCCTTACACATTTTAAAATACATCTTTTAAGTCTGTGTAATTATGAAAATTGTTACATTTTGTCTTCTTTGAAATCGATGAGAAGAAATCTGTCTTTTTATATCTGCTTTGCATCTTGGTGATAGCTCTGCAGCCATGCTATAGCATCTTTCAGCCCTGGCATGCCCTAGCAGTTACCCACTTACCCTTTTTGCAGTTACCCACTTACCATTCACACAATGCTGTTCCTATCCTAGAATGTCAAAATATCTTGGGTATATATGGATAAAATTGCTCTTCCTCTCTTCCTTGGAAATAGTTCATCTTCTTCAAGCTGTAGAAACACTTCATAGCTGGTATTTACAAGTAGCTAAATGAAAAAAGCCCTCTCGGTTGTTTTGGTTTTTTAACATTTCTTCTGGCTACAGGATCAAACACAAAATTGGTGGGTGTACAAAACCATTGGTGATTGACAGCGCTGCTCTTTATGGTCTCCTCCTAACACTGTAAGTGGAATCCATATGGATGCATATTTTAAAAAGAAAAAAAATTACTTGGGAGCAGTGTTGCTTTGAGCTGCCACATGCATGGATCCTGTGATCCAATCCATATTTTTGCTCTTTCTCAATCATTGTGAAATCTGATTTTGAAAGAGCTATGGGATTGAAATACAATTGCAGCTCTGTGTGCTTATTGTCTCCTGGTGTCAGTGGTGAGTTGGTCTGAAGACAGGCCATAGGTGACAATGGAATTATGAACTATTGGAATAATAGAATGATAGGTATTTTAAAGATATGGGCTTGTGTTAGGATTTGTTCAGAAACTTGATGTAATAGGTAGTCATCATTAAGTCAGTTTAATACAAACTGACTTATATATAGCAGTTGCAGGAGTTTAAAGCATGTACATGCCAGGACTCACAATAACTTAGCTGATGGGTTCTAATTCATTACATTATCTCTGTTTCGTCATGTCTGTCATTTGCCAGCCCTGAGGTTTTTATCAGGCACATTAAACATTTACCCATGGAGTGGGATCTATGCCAACAAATTCTTGAAGAATCAAAATTATTTTAAGTACCTGTTTCTTTTGCTATGCTTTGGATTTTTATAGCAACTATTGGTCACAACTAGACGTTGCATGTCCATTGATAACACATGGATGTCTGATGGAGTTTATTTATTTGTGTATAATTCAGTGGATTGTATTGCCAACTATTAGCCTTTTTATTCTCTCTTAAAGGTGGAAATCTATATAAATACAGTGACAGCCTGGAAGCTGCCTCTTCACTGCAGTCTTTTACTTAACCTTTCCTTTTCAGTGATACAAGACTTTTTCTTAGTATGCCCAAGAAGTTCCCCAAAAGCACTGCTGTTATTCATATCTCTTAAATTGGGAAATATTAAAGTTTTGATCCTGCACAGTTGGAAATGTATGCTCTGCAATTTAGGGGGACAAAATAAACTGGAAATATTTGTGTCAGTTCATAATAAATTTCACAGTTGCATACAGAACTCTGATGTTCTGTTACTTTTTGTCATATATATATATCATTGGATGTGTAAATGCAAGGACTGCTTAAGGTAGCAGTTTCTCAAAGAAGATGAGAATTATGATGTGATTCCTCTGGTTTTATGTTTTCCCTAGCCCTGAAAAGAATAATAAGTAACATAAAATAAAATTTCTTGTTGCAGCCTTTATCCTCATCTCTACTCAAGAGCATACATTAACTTTAGAAATCCTGAGGACATCCTTCTTTTTAGAGATCGCTTTGATGGCTATGTCTTCATTGATAATAAAGGTTGGACTATTTGTAAGATGTTAAATGTGCATGTATACATATATCAGTTTAGAGCATCAATTTGCTTTCTTTTTCCTAGTTAGGCCATTATTTCATCACTATGCAGTTAATTACATAAAAAATATTTTA
This sequence comes from Emberiza elegans, assembly GCA_024865655.1. Classification (NCBI taxonomy): domain Eukaryota; kingdom Metazoa; phylum Chordata; class Aves; order Passeriformes; family Fringillidae; genus Emberiza; species Emberiza elegans. The sequence continues at coordinate 59,844,667 of JALJVW010003023.1, read as the reverse complement.
ACATTTATCACTTAAAGTATAATAAAGTGTAAAATATATTTGTCCATGCAGGTTTGCTTGTTTATGTGGTGTGCATGCTTTATGTGCATTTTTATACTTTAGGCAATGCACTATCAAGACCATACTAGAATATTACCTTATGCAAACTTCACAATTCATTACTATAGTAACTGAACACATTGTGAGCATAGATTTTTACATCTTCAGCATTTCTGAGCTAAAGTTCTGCCACTTACTCCTGTTTGGAAAAAGCAAGAAGAAACCTTCAACATTTGGTTGTCCACTTTTAAGACATGTAGAGGTTGAATTTGTAGGGCGTTTGCAGACATCTTGAGTTGAGTTCTGAGAACAAGAATGGCAAAACTGATTGCCAGTTTTAAAATGTTCAGTCTGCAAATGTTTGCCCAACAGTAAAGAAAAAGTCTGTAATGGAGATGTGGATAAATCCAGGCCGTGTGCAGGAGCATAAAACTCCCATCAATAAGAAGTGGTTTAGCAGAACTTTAGCAGTTCCTTGCCTCATTCAGGCATGCCTTCTGTAAAGAGTTGCATAGGTTATGTAAAATAGATGTAGATTAGTGGCTATCTTGTACAAACATTTTCTATTCTGTATACTAAGTGTTGCAGAGGTCCTTTGAAAATAGTCCTGCCCACTCTTACTAGAAACTGATCTCTAAAGAAGCTGTCAAACCAATTAATTCCTCTTCAGCATTTCCTACCTGTGGTGTTTTATTTCTTTCTAATATCCCTCAGATTTAGATGGTTTTTGTCGAGATGAAGAACAACACATTCCTAGCAGTGTGCATTTCACAGATTTAAAATTCTGTTTTAAAATTTAAAACTAGAAATAAGTTTTTTTAATGATTCTGCTAAGACTTTGCCTAAATTCAGCACATTCTTCAGTATTATGCTGGACTGAAGCCAGAATACTCTGCAAAACTAAGCTTGGACACAGTTGGCCAGTTTGACATGATTGCTGGTACAATTAAAGAGCACAAGGTTTGATCAGAAGTGCTCTCTGGCGAGGCTTGTGGCAGCATTGGATTTTGAGGCTAAAACTGAAACAACGATTAGGATGTTCAATAAGGTTAACAAATGTTCTAGCAGACTGAAGATTGGACTTGAGCAAAGTGTAATCTTGAACCTGCTACAAGTGGAAACCAAGTGCAGTTCAAACCCCCCACACGGTTCTGACTCCAGTCTACAGAAGAAGCCAACCCAAAGCAAAGAATCCCTGCCAGTAAAAACACAGGCAGGAGTTGCACAGCCCATTGTAAACAGAGAAGTTACACACAATTCTGTGTGCTGAGTTTTACAGTTGTGGTTCTGAAAGGAGATGCTTTGTTGTTTTATTGCAAATTACCTGGCATTTATTTATTTTTTAGGCCTTTAGGCAACAGAGCTTTAGAAAAGCAACTCAGCAGTTCCAGATTGATTTCCCAATAGTATTTAATCACTTGTCAGACTGAAATTTTGTGATAGATTTTTCTAACCAATTTCTGCGAATAATTAAAAGGGAGCTATAAATAATATTGCCAAAAATTTATTTTGCAGCAGTATTCATCCTCATTTTTAGTCTTGTCAGCATATCCAAATAAAAGATCTTTTTTTTTCATTTTAAATAACCCTTCATGTAACTTTTCATTGGAAGTTTAGGAGTGAGTTGTAGAAACATTTACATTTGTTTTCACATAAGACTTCCCAACACGGGTTCAAGAGCTTGGAAGATCTTACTTGAAGGTAGGGAATGCTTTTCCCCCTCAAAAAAATTAAAGATTGATTTCTTTTAAGGTTTGGAATATCCTGCAGTGGTTGAGTTTGCTCCATTTCAGAAGATTTCAAAAAAGAAGCTGAAGAAGAAAGATGCCAAAGCTGGGAGCATTGAAGATGGTAGACATCTTTTCTTGACATCACAGTGGAAATTTCTGCTATGTATTGCAAAGTATTAACATAATTCAAAAATTTTTCTTCACAGATCCAGAATATAGAAAATTTTTAGAGAATTATTGTGCTGATGAAGACAAGATCTGTGCCAATCCTGAGATTCTTTTGGGAGAGATTGAGGCCAAAACAAGGGAACTCATTGGTCTGTTTTCTTGATTTTTCTTATTATTGAGAATATTCAATATCTTAATTTTTATCTTTATGATACTACCTGCAAGAGCTGACCTGTTCACTCTAACAGGTCTATAGTACCAGTTAAATATTTGTTTTACAGGCTAGTAGTAGCAGAAAACCTAAAGTCTCTATGCATGAAATCACTTGGTTTCACTTCAGCTTTTGCATGCACACACACTGGCCTCAGAAATAGGCCTTTAGTAATTTTGAATGCTTACAGATGTATTAGTAGATGAAAGATTTATTTTTAAAATACAAAATAGCTGAATACTTAACCATTGATCCCTGATATTAGCTGCTTTGATTAAGAAACATGAAATGATCTCTCTCTGTTCTCATGGTCAAGATTCTGGAAAAGATTTGAAAGTAAGGCAACATCTTGTTTTCTGTATGCATGCAGCATGGCTTCCACAGTCCTGGGGGGAATTTTAAATAAGGTGAGCACTGAAATCTTCAGTGCTAGTATGCAGTTTTCAGGATGACATGGAATATTGGTGTATCTTCAAGTGATAACATGCAGAACAGTTAGTCTTTCCCTAGGTGTGACGCTTGAGTAGGAAAAAAAATTGACCTTTGCTGTTATTTCTTTACAGTGAAAAAGCTGCCATCTCTTTTGATTAGAATCATAGAATCATTCAGGTTGGAAACTTGCTGTTCAAGAACATCAAGTACAACCATTAACTCAACAGTGCCAAGTCCACCACTAAACCATGGTGACACAAATGCCACAACTACACATTTTTTAAATACCTCCAGGGACAGCAACTCCGTTTCCCTCGGCAGCTTGTTCCAGTGCTTGGCAGTCTTCTGTGAAGAAATTTTTCTTAGCATCCAATACAAACCTGCTCAGTTACATCTTGAGGCCATTTCCCCTTTCCTGTCACTTGTTACTGCTGTTTGAGAGTTAACTGGAGAGATTTGGAACTCTAATAATTTAGAGGAAATCGAAATGGACATTTAGATCACTCTTTTATCAGTAAAACTTGTTTGTTGCTGTTTTAATTCAGGAAGTGACCCAATAATTTTTATTTACCCCAAATCTTCCATGGTTCTGTGGTTGATAGCAGAGTAAAAGCAGTAAAAATTTTTTAAGAAGTTTGCAATTTGCAAGAAGTTTACCGTTTCAAGAAGATTTACTAAATTTAAAATATTCTATCAGGAAAGATGATTAATCTTGAGAGCTGCAGATTTCTGAGTAACAATATTAACTGAAGGCAGCTTTAAGACTTTTAGTGTTTCATTTCTGTTAAATCAGAGGAAATCAAACTAGTTGCTTTATTTTTCCTGCTATTCACATCTGTGGCCATTGCTATCAATACAAAACCAAAGATTTCTTCAGCAGTTAGCATGTTTATAGCAAGATTATGTAAGGATTTAGCTGTGTGTCCAGTTTCAAAGGTGTTACTCCTACTGATGTCAATGAAGGATGTGCTTCAGACTTTGCTGCCAGAATTGAGCCTCACATGCTCAGAATTTCTCCATGTAAACTTACTACAAACCCAACATGTTTTATGCATCATGCCAGATGCATTGGCTAATCAGTTTCCACATGACAGAGAGATATGAAAGAGATTTTCTCTGTAGCAAGATGAAGATAAGCATTTTTTTCTCATTTGTTTGTAGACAGCAAGATAAAATGTAAAGTTTTGCTGACACAGCTCTTCATTTAGTAATTTATTTTCTTTTAAAGATTCTTAAACATTTTAAGAAAATGCTTTTAGGTTTGTATTTGCAGTAAGGCCCATAAATAAGTTGGATAAGATTCAAGTTTGATAAACATTTTTTTTCCCCCTTCCTCTTTTGGTAGTACTCATCATACTGCTTCTCTCCCTTGAACTTCAAGTTATAATATCTCATTAAACCTCTTGCACTACAGTCTTAGTCATGACTAGGGAGGGTCAAGTTCTGAAGTCTCAGTGCAACTTATCCTTTCCCCAGACTTTTCAGTTACAATTTGTGATCTCTTTCAGCATGTAAAGGTACCCAGAGGCAGCCACTGCTCAGGCAGGGGAACTTAGGGAGCAGGAGAGAGGGGCAAAGCTCAGATCTGGGGGACTGGGAGGCCGCTCTAAAACTTATCAAAAGTGCTGGGCAGGTGGGGAGGATGGGGAGGCATGGAAAATCTAGGAATAGAAGAAGGAAAATATCAAATCAACATTCTTTATTGGTTTTTGATTCCTGCCATTGATATTTGCTAAAAAGAAACAGTGAATCCTACCAGCCTTCCCATTCATAACTGTGTAACAAACTTTTGTTATTAATGAATGGGTTGTCCCCAGCATAATCCAATTTTCAATGCAAAAACATTTAAATATCTTTGGGATATGAATTGTTTCTAGATTTTGGCCGTGTCATTTCAAATTTGTTTAAGACTTTTCTAATTCATTTTTTCCTTTCTTTTCTTTCAAATTTTGTCATGCATTTCAATAGGGAATGTTTTTCTGTGGTTTGAGGGAGAATCCACTATGTAACTGTAGAGCAATTTCAAGTAGTAAACAGTTTCTATTCTGGGATATCTAAAACTGACAAAATTTGTTGTAACTACTCACAGCTATAAGTACAGGCTGAATTGAAGTCTGAATTCAGTACTGACAGTCATGAATAAAGAATTTGATAAGGAACATGATAAATAATTTAGTTCTCCAAGTTTTTATAGAATTTGGGGATGGTTGAGGCAGGTGACTTGATTTCAGAGCGTGTAATAAAAGAATGGCTGTGTGATCCAGTAGATGAGACCTTTCATTAGCAATTTTGGAAGCCAGAGTTTTATTGGATCTGCTAATACTTTGCTGTGTAACCTGGGACAAACTGCTTATCTGTTATTCCGCCTGTTTTGCCATGGAAAGGTGAATACTAAATGTCAGGTAAATGAAAATGTTATGAGACTGAAAATGTTTCCTTCATGATGTGCTTTGAAAACTGGGATTGAAAAGGGCTATGTGAGATTACAGTAATGTGGCCTGTATTTGAACAACAATATAGCTAGGTTTTAATGTACAAAAGTAAAAAGTAGGAATAGATTCTGAAAACATTTTTTTTTTTGGTGAAATAACCATTCAGTGAGCAAGAGAGAAAAGCCATTCTCTTGAACTGAAAGGATATAATATTTAATTAAATATCAAATAATGGTGCAGAATATTTCTGTTGCTTCTAATGCTAACAATAAAAAGCAAAGAAGTATTTCTAAAGCAGAATGATGGGAATGCCTTCAAAAATACATGAAACAAATAGGTTAATCAATGACTTAGCTCCCTTTCAGATAAAGCTAGAAAAAGGGGGTTAATACTAAAGAAATGAGTACATTCTAGGAGTTGAACACTATATCACAAATTTTTTGTGTTTTAGCTAGAAGAACAACACCCCTTTTGGAATATATTAAAAATAGAAAATTAGAAAAGCAGGTACGTTCAGACTTTTGCCTGAAGTTCCACATTTATGTTTCATATGGTTTTCTGTTGGACAATTTACAATTAATCATTATTGAACTTTTCAGAGAATACGAGAAGAGAAAAGAGAAGAACGGAGGCGGAGAGAATTGGAGAAGAAACGTTTGCGGGAGGAAGAGAAAAGGAAGCGCAGAGAAGAAGAAAGGCGTAAAAGAAAAGAAGTGGAGAAGCAAAAGAAGATTTCTGAAAAAGAAATAAGGATCAAGGTAACTGAGATCAATGAAAAAAAAATACTCTTCTTTTGAAGCTATCTAGAAGGTCTTTGGTATCTCAATGTTTATTTAGTGTACAGCAGCACAGTGTGAAGACACCAAACCAGTTTTGACTGGAAGGGGAAGTAATGTAGGGCTTTGACAAAGTGTTGTTTGAAAGTGTGGCTGAGGGCCTTGCCTACCATGGTGTGCTGGTGCAGTTAGGGCAGGTAACTCAGACATCTTCATACAACTCTGCAGCGTTCCATGCCAGCATTACCTGACAGAACCAAATTGTTCTGTGCCAGCCTGTTGGAAAATTGTTGTGGGTTTGATCCCCATATGGGCCATTCACTTAAGAGTTGGAGTTCATGATCCTTGTGGATCTCTTCCAACTCAGAAAATTCTGTGATTCTGTGTTTCTGTGAAACATAGCTTTAACGCTTTCTGTCATGCAAATCCTCATTTGGCCATGTATGCAGAGACACATATTTATGTTTATGCTCAGAACTGATGTACTTTAATTGTATGCTAATTTCAGGGTGCACTGCCTTTCAGCAATCTGAATGGATTTTAATGATATCACTTAGGAAGGTTTATCTTGTGCTATGAGGTCGGGCCATATAAAACCATCTTATTTCTGCAAGATGACATAGATAAAACTGTTCATCTGAACCACATTTTTTGTTACTGGAAAAGCTTTATGGGCTGTTTTGAAGAGGAAGTTTGGTATAAGAATCTGTAGCATAAAGCAAGAGCTTGACTCAGATTTACTGGTAGTGAGAAGCCACAGCAAGTGTGGACATCTTTCCTCATTTGTTCTTGGAAAACAGTTTTCTTCGCCTAAAAGTATAAAAATAGTAAATTCTGAAGCTGAATTGCATGTTTTTCATATCTGGGCATAAAAAAACCACTCTAGAAGTTCATAAGAAAAGGGACTTAATCCTTAAAATATATTACCTAAAAATGCTTGTCCAAAAAGCCCCACTATTCATGACATATGTGTGGTGATATGACCCTGAATACTATTTCTGTCTCTGAAAGTAAAGGAAAATATTACCTGAGAGAAACATTATAGAAGTTTCAAATATTGGAGAAGATTAATCTGTGCTCATTTCAAAAACAAAATGGTGGAATAGAAAGACTGAGGTGTTCTGCCTAGAATTGATATGGTAGGGTAATAATTTGAGACAGTTGGTCCTTGTATAAAGTTTATGCCTGTAATACTATGCTCTGCTGAAACCCTGTATGGGTTGCTATGAAAGGAACAGACTTCTTGAAAATCCTAATCTTCAAGGTGAAAATGCTATGACTTCTCTTCTGCTAATATCACAAGTCTTTCCCCATCTGTATTTGTGTCAGGGTGTACTAAGCACCTACTTCTACATGCCTGTCTATCCCAATTCATATGACAGACATTTTATATAATATTTCAAGGAGTGAAGTATTAATCCTGCTCTCTTTGTAGTATTGTAGAGGTTCTGCTTCTTATTTTATGGGCAATGACATTGAGCTCTGTAACATGATTTCTAAGAAACCATAGACCATAATAATGTCTTTATGTTTATAACTCAGAAGAGAAGAATAGGTAAGTGCTCTGAGAAGAATAGGTAAGTGCTTTCTCCAGTATCCTCCATGTATTTGAAAGTGTGCAGTTGAATGCCTAATAATGACTGTCACTCCTTAGCAAATGTAAACCACCCTTTTAAAATAACTTTAAATTTCATGCTTTGTAAAATATATTCCTAGCATGTAAATAAGGTATCTCCAATCTTAGCAGGTTACTGATATATTTAGTACTTATTAAAATGCCTGTACAATAGAGGAGAATAATTTTGCATCACAATATAAACAAATATCTCTTAGCTTCTCAAGAAGCCTGAAAAAGGAGATGAACTGGCCAGTGAAAAGCACAAAGAAAAAGGTGAAGAAGCTGACATTGAGGAAAATAAATGGGATAAATCACCTGGATCTGGGAGTATAAAATCCAAATCTTTGGAGAGTTCGCTAAAAGAAATTAAGGAAAAGTAAGTAATATTTACCTTTTAGTCTTTAATTTAGATCTTAAATGCTTTCATCACAAGGCTTAAATATAAGTGGTGTATTGACAAGATGTTCTGTCACCAAAGAACCAATTTCATACTGTGTGTGAACAAATCTCTTCCTGTTGTTTTGGTAAAAGATGTTTTGTAACAATTTACTGACCTGGTGGCAGTATTAGTGGATGCAATTTATAATTGGTGAAATGCTATGAAATCCCTGATTGGAAGGATTTCTGCATGAAATCTCAAGTCATTCAAGTCATTTAGTTGTTATTTCACCTGTTCCCCATCAAGAGCTCAGGTAAGGCTCTCCTTCCATTACTCATATTGAAAACTAAATTGTCCACAATGCCATACTTTTCCTTCACAGTGGGTTGGCTGCAATAAACATAAATGTTAAGGTAAGTGGGACAATGACAAAATCGTGAAGGTCTGAATGAAAGCCTTATGATGGATACATGTAGTAGGCTGTCTCTGTCTCCTGCTGCCTTTTGTGTTACATTTGCAATGGTAGGAACAAAAGGCATAGCTTAGTTCTGTTACTGCTGTAGCCTGGAAATGACTCATCTTAAAAGTGTTTTCAGCAGTTGGTTCTCTTTCTTGTCATTTGGCACATGAGTCCCATCACAAGCAGGATCTACCCATAAGATATGCAAGATAAATAATGAAGAAAAATATGTATGTTCTGAATGCTCCTGAAAAATTCCATGTCCTGAAACTCTGAAACTCTGAAACTGAAAATATTCAGCAACTTCTTTATTGATGGTCTTCAAGAACGGAAACAGAACAGGCTCAACAGAAACACTTGCAGGGGCAAATCAGTTGTTTGCTACTCATAGAATCTTTCAGATTGGAATGGACCTTTAAGATCATTGAGTTCAACTGTTAACCCAGCACTGCCAAACTGCCATTATAAACTGTGTCCTTAAGTGCCATGTCTACATGTCTTTTAAATACCTCCAGGGATGCTGACCCGACTACTTCCCTGGCTTTTTATGGATTAAACTTTTGGTGGTGCCATGTAACACTGTTTGCTCTTGATCCTGTAAGTTTAATAAGATGTTAATGTAGATTTTTCTCTTGTAAAACAGAATCTGTTTGGCTGCACAGGTACAGTAAGCATTCATTACCTTGTGCTTCCAAGTGCTGATTTCATCTTGATTTTTAGGGGCTAGGTAGCAAGCTATGAGCTATATCAGCTGGATTGAGATTTAAAGTTGAAACTACTTTGTCAGTGACTCAGAAATTGGTAATAAGCTATAACTGCCAGCTCTACCTGCAGGAGACTGAATTGCCTGTTTGAAACCATGTCAAAGGCTTGGTAGCAAAAGCTTCCTACCACAAATCAAAATCTCAGTAGGTGCATAAGTTACATGGTCAAATGCGGATTTGAAACTGCATCAAACAGAAGTGTGTTTCCATTCCCTTTACTTCTATTCATTTCTGCTTTCTCTGACTGTGTAACTTTGTCTTTTGCCTATACTCTGAAATTGCTTACCCTGCCATCTCCACTCTTGCCTGCCTGTTCACTGTGACTAAATTTTAGGAATCTACTTTAACCACTCTTGGAACAGGAGTTTGTATCCCTGTCCCCTGCCTGCCTTCAGACACAGCACTTCTTCCCCGACAGTAACAGACAAGGGAACAGACAAGTATCAGGCAATACTGCAGCCACAAATTGAGAGGGTCTTTTGGGCTTTTTGGAAGGTCTTGCCCTGAGCCTTGCTAGGACTTGGAGTTAGGTACTGGAATAGCATTTTAAACATGAAACAAATCAATTTATAGCCACATACCCCTTAGCTAACATAGTATTTCATGTAAATGTATCCATGCTACAGATACGGGGTCTGTAATTGTGGGTGGTTCAGGTGTCTGTGACAGCTGGGACATTGCTTCCACTTGGTGAATGTGTTATGCTGATACAAGCTCAGTCTTGTGAAATGTTGAATAACTTAACCTCTCATTCAGGTTCTGCTCTGACTTTCAGCTCTTCCTGAAATGGGGACCCTCTTTTGGCAGCCCCACTAAAGCCCAGGTTGGCATTGACAGATGCTACCGATTTTCACATTTCTGTTACATGAAAAAGAAAAGTTGTATATATAGATACACTTTTATTTGTATTAAATACTTTTGAATGAGAAGCATATTTGATCACCACACCATTGAAAAATCTCCATCCTCTCTGATTCTATCCGCAGTTTCCCAAAATATGCGGAGACTAATAAAAGTAACTTACTGTTTCAATTTTAAGTATTTTTATATATGTAATGAAAAGAAACTGCCTGTATTTGTTCCTTTTGAAGTTCAATCTCTTTTGTAATCTTTCTTCATTATTTGCAGTCTTGCCATGTGAGAGAAACACCCATTTGCTGAACTGGAACAATGAAGTGAATAAGAGAGCTGAGAGTTTTATCAGACAGGCAGTAAAATATTGCCAATAGTCTTTATAATATAAACAATTTACAGCATAGCAGAAATGAAATGTCATGTTGTGGTAAGGTAATGATCTTTGCCAAAATAAAATATGCAAAGGTAGGCTGGATTATTTGGAGACATGATAAACAAAAACCTGGAACATAAGTATTTATTTTCACAAATGTCTTCTGCAAGTTATGATGTCAGTAAATAATTTTTGTTATGCAGAGACATAAAATTTACAAATTGATACATGATACCTGCACAATTCCTTCAGATCTTGAATGTTCCTGTTCAAGGGAATACTTCCATGCATGACTCACCTCAACACCAGGCTACAAGAGCTAATAGTGCAGCATGTGTTTATGTGAAGGGTATTGGGGAACTGTTGATAAGATTTCAAAGAGGGATAGAAGGTGAAGAATGGGCCTTCCACAACAGTTGCACAAATGCTTGGCAAAGCTTTGTCTGCAATTATCAACCAAATACATGGGTGAGATATTCAGCATTTAACCCTTTGTAATGAGAAGAAAGCCACCTTGATATATAACTTATCTACACGCTTCTGAAGTCAAAGGAAGACTTTGACTTTTATCTTTCTGTAGCTCCTTTTTACTGTTAACTGCTTGGATTTTCTTTCTCTTCATACATACTCATAGGTCACAAAATGATAGTGACAAAGAGCAAAGAGATTTGGAGAGAAGATTTCGAGAAAAAGAACCTGAAAGACAAAGGTATCGATTGGATGATGGCAGAAAGCATAGAACTCACTATGAGTTTGACAAGTTTATGAGAAGGAATGAAGAAGAGCTGAAATGGGGGAAAGGATACAACCAAGACAGAGGAAAGAAAGGGAACCACAACTACAGCTTCACTGTGGAGGCAGTAGACAAACTGGGTAAAGAGGACAAGTGTGATGACATGGCATCCAAAAAGGAGCGCATAAGAAATAAGGTTCTTTTATTCATTTAGGATAATCTTTCATTAGTTAATATGGTTCAAGATCACAGGTTTTAAATTCTGCTAATTCAGCATAAAGATGCTTTTTCAAAAGAATTCTTTATCTCATTTTCATTAAAACCCAGATTCCTTTCTGGGTTGTTGTCAAAGGACAACAGCAGTTAAAATAAGTTAAGGTTACAGGCTCATTCATATTCACAATATATAGAAGACTTTCTGTCTTCATTTCAACCCTGTCATTTGAAGAATACTATTCTTGGAAGCCTTACATTTTATAAGTATATTAAAAATCATTACACTTCTGATCTGTAATGAAATTTAAAAACTGGCATGTTAGTCTTTTAAAAACATACTTCCATTACTCTCATAAAATAATTATATTATGGATTTGCCAGGCATTTCTTGGCAGAGCAACAATAAGGGTAGCTAATTCAGAGAGCATGAATATATGGATTTTTCAGTATTGCATACCTGCCAGTATGAAAAGGCTGTCATTTCATCAGGATAAATTTATCCCCATAGCTGTTGTCAGGGGAATAGAGCAGATGCAAAACCAGCGTGAGCAGAGGCTGTATCAGGGTGTGTCAGTAGAGCTGACCAGTGTCAGTAGAGCTGTCCCCTATTGTCTCCCAGAGATCTGGGTATTGTTTTTCTCAGGCTGGCTGATTTCACGGATGTGCCAGAGTCTTTTCAGGATGTGGCTCTCCTTGTCAGCTCCTTTCTCTCTCTCTTTTGATCCTAGATTTTCCACAAAAGATGACCAAAACATTGTTAGCGTAGAAATTTATTCTGCATGTGAAACTTCTTTCAAAGCAAGTGACAGATCTGTAGTGTGGGCTAAGGCTGACAAGAGTAAACTGGTCACATGCAGAGTGAGTCTGCATGGAGCGTGCAGGGAACAAGTTCAGGTGGACTCACTGTGCATGTCAAGGAAGTCATCTTGTGCCAACACAGAAAGCCTGGTGTGCCCTGAGGTTTTTTTATGCAGAGGTCAGCTGGGCAGGATTGCTAAGATTTATCTGCATTTACACAGTAGCCCCTTTCCTCATCAGGGGTTCTACATTTTTCTGTAGAACAGTCAGAAAAATGGCTAGTTCAGAAACAGGAAGATGGGAAAAATATTTTTTCTCATTCTTGCCATGCTCTTCTTGAAATCTGTCAAAATGATCTTCAGCCTTGGAATTGGATGGTGGGTCTTGGGGGCCTTTTGGCAAGTTTTAAGACGCTGCCTGCTTTTTATTTCTTTGCATCACACTTCTGGTAGCTTGCTGAGTCCTTGGATTAGTCCACACTTAGGACTAAAATACTAGATTTGTTCCCTAAAAAAATAAGCACCATCAGTAAGATATTTTGTGGTGCTCTTTTCCTTAGAGTATTTATCACATAGGTGATTAGGGACTCAGTTTTACAATTTAGGTATAGCATTGACAATGCCAACACAAATTTTTAGTTAGAGATGGAACCTCTTTCTGAAGTTCGTAGGAATTAATTAGAAAACGGGGAATTTCCAGTGTAAGTAACTTTTATACAAACCACAGGCTACAGAGGCTGTGGTAGGAAAAGTCATTTGGACCCTTTATCTTAAACTTTCTAAAGGGCACTGCTTGAGGATCTATTTTTATGCAGCTGTTTGGGATATAGAAAGGTGTGTTATGCATTTCATACCACACTGCAAAGCACTAACTAGTCATAAGGCTCAGTAGTGAATCTTGACATCTGGTCTGAAGAGAAGGAGAAAAAAAGTGGGTGAAAAAAAGACAAGTGGGTTAAAAAAGATGAAAGAAAAAGAAAAGAAGAGGGGAAATGGATATTGGGAATAAGAAAAAAGAATGAAAGAACAAAAATCCAGAATTACTTCATAGTTACTTATTGTTACTTATTATATTACTTACTTCATTATGAAGGTAATTGAAAATTGGTACAGTTTGATGTAGGACAGTTTCAGTGATCTGCCATTGTCTTTAAGTAGGCTGCTGGCTGTTTGCTAAACTTAACACAAGACTGATCAAAAAGCTCAGGTATTGGTGAGCTTTCGATTGCTTCATAACATTATGTGAAAGTAAAATACCCTTACCAGGAAAAGACTTCTTAAGCAGAGTTTCTAACTGGTGTGTTTTACTAATGAAATTTCAAAATAAAGAGTGCTCTGAAGAACATTACTATTTTCAGGTTTGAGGTGTCTTTTCCATGTAAACTGGCTCCTTCTTCCATTTTCTCAGGATCAGAGCAGCATGTGTATGAATTGGTCACTCATAGATCCTGCACATGCTCAAATTGTACTTACTTTGTTTATTACCAGTGCATAAATTCCCTTGCTCTCATACTCAGGATGGAAGGCAAGATGAAGTGGAGCAAAAACTGCCATTTCATTTTGATGTATAATTCAAATGTGCATTACATGTTTAAACTCTGGTAAGGATTGGGTAATGATTGATCATCACTTGAGGATAATTTTCTAGCTGCTACCTGGTGAGCTGTTCTCTGGTCTGTCTTGACTTTTATGCTGATATGTAATGTGTGACATTTCATCTTCAGAGTTGCAAGTGCACAGGCTATTGTTCTTCTCAGTTGATGTTAGTAAATGTAGCAACATTTCTTTTGTTTTACTTGTAAATAACATGTTTGGTAATTGTCTGCAGTATTTCTCCTTGTTTATGTCAAATGTATCATAGGATCTTTAATTTTTACAGCATTTTTCATTTTTTCAAAATGTTTGGCTCCCAAGAATAGTGTTACAAACAGCACACATTGAATACTAGATACTGAATACTCAATTTTCATAACATGCCATTTTTTTCCTAGTTCTTATAAAATGTAAAGGAACTTAACACAAAATCTACTTTCTTCATAAAGATTCAAAACTTTAAAATTCCACATATGTGTCCGACATGGGTTTCTCAGAGCCTTAACCATTATCTCCTTCCTTCTAGGATCGTCCAGCCATGCAGTTGTACCAGCCAGGAGCTCGCATCCGAACACACATGGGACCTACAAGTAAAACCTCTGACTGCAGTGGGAAACCATTTGAAGATGCTCTTGATAAAAAGTATGAGACAGATAATTCAGCTGGAGCTAGTTCTGAAAAGACTGAAGAAACAGAATAAAACAGTCTGGGGGGAAAAGTCTTGTGAAAATGAATTAATTTAAGATTCAGCGTCATCACAAAAATCCATTGGGCTGTTTCAGAACTCCACAGGCAATTGCATCAACAAAATAATAATAGCTCTGCCTCTTACTTTCTGTAAAGTAAAGGGAAGAGTGACTGGAGATATGTAAAATATCTTACAGCAAAGGAATATTGTTGCTTTTTTTACAAAAAGCAGCTCAAGCACTCTGCCTAATATAAAAACAGTTAAAATATTTTATTAGATTTACCTTGAAACAGAAGACCCTCTAACAATTTTAAGGAGATATTTATATAAGACTTTAGAGAAGCTATGTCAGCTTCTTGAGTCTAAAGAAATGAAATGTAAATTTGCATCAGTTTGAAATCTGAGGCACTTTTACATGTATTTGGTGCATGACATGAGGGTCCACAGGACCCCTTCCTGCAAATGGCAGGGGTGGGGGCTGCTGCAGGGTGTTGCAGATGGACTCGGTGGGACCAGCCCTGGGATGAAGTTCTGCAGCCAGTGGTGTTTGCAGGATGAGGCCCACAGTTTGCACAGTTGTGAGGAATGTCCAGTGGTATCTGTACCTCATGGTGTTTACATTGGTTTTCAATTAACTGTAATGTCAGATAAGTGTTAGTAAAGCTACAAGTATGTTGTTGGAGAGTTTGTCTTTTTCTGAGCCACTTTTGCCTTTTATGTTTTAATAGATTCCTTGTGCTTAAAACAGAAGACAGCTAATGCAAACAGCATATTAACAATAAATCTGGTTTTAATTAATTAGCTGTTTTCTATCGTTCTGACACTGACTTTTGGACAAAAAAAAGTGGTTGTACAGTGATGACTTTTTATATGCTAATGCTTCATATAAGTTGCAGTAACAGGATTTGGAAAATGTAAAATACATGAGCATTCTGCAGTTTTGTTTGTTAAAAAATTAAACACACATGAATGTCAATTGCAAACTGCCGTTTTGTAAAATCCAGGCCAAATTCTGCCCTCTAAGGCAGGCACATATACATGTGTATGGGTGGGGGTGTGTATGTCTTCTGTTGGTTTCAGTGATAGACGTGTGTTCATGAAAGAGTGGGATATGTTCATTTATCTTTCATGGCTGAAAATTTCTCAGTTGTCTAAAACTGAGACCAAACTGAGACCTGCTTTGTCATTGAAGTTAAATAGTAAGATATTATTTTTACATCCTCTCTGAACATTTTATTATTAAGCATAACATCTAATTGTCCTAGACTGAAAATTATTTATTGTATTTTACCAGATATTAAGCATTAAATAGAATAAAAGCAAAAAAGATTTTGACTATGATTTTGAGATGTGATACTGTGCTATTTTTTCATCTATTACTCCAGAAAAAAATAAGTAAGATGTTATTATACTGCTTTGCATGCTTCAGAACCAGATAAAAATACAGTTGAGAAGAATTTTAGTCAGCTGCCAACTAAAATTACTTCAAGATTAAGTAAAACTGCTGCTAGAGAATCATCTGGGTTTAGCTCTATCTAAAGTTTATCTCATTTGCCAAGTTTATCCTGACTGCAGGAGAAAGGGTTTTGTCATGATGTCCTGGCTGAGCACTGGAAGGGCAGGCTTTCCTCTCAGTGAAAATCCCAGCTTGATCCAAGGAAACTCATCAGGGAAATTCTGCAGTAGAGCTGAGCAGAGCTGAGATCTTCACCAGACGAGGATCTGCTCAAAAGCATTTCCCACCTTTTTGGATGCCCTGTGGTGACTGGAGCAGGGGGTGTATTTCACCTGTGAGAGGAACAGACAGGACACAAGAGCTGTGATTTTGCACATGCTCACAACTCGAGTTTGGTATCTTTTGGCTTTTGGGCTTCTTCTCCACTTGCACCCAAGTTCCTTGGTTATGAGCACCTCCTGATAGTATTATAGAGAACTAACTAAACACAGGAAATTTGCAGAGTTTTTCCATTTGGGTCTTCCTATTCAAACCTCATCTCAGTAAAAACCATCAGTGCTTAAATGCTTGTGTCCATCAGATTAAGCTGGAGATTCAGGTCAAGACAGAATTTCCTGCAGCTTTTTGACAAATTTTTGTGTTCTTGTGAATGCAAGCTTCTACCCAAAGGGGCAGAGACAGAGAACCTGTCCTTTGACTTAGGTATTCACATGGAAGGAATATTCAGGACATCCAAATTTGGATGTGGAGAGTGCAGTAGTCAACATCTGCACACAGCTGCAGCCTGAGCTGCATCCCAAGCTGCCTGATGGCTTGGCAGTGCCAATCTAGGAACCTCTGGGATAACCTCTCTTAGGCAGCAGGTACTGGCATCTCTTCTTGCCACATCTGAGAAGGGCAGTAGGAAGCACTGGCCACCATCAGCAGGATCTGAGCATTGCCATGGCCAGCTACACCTGCCACAAGTAGCTCAGGAGAGAGACAGGAGCAGCACAGGAGCACCAGGAGCACCAGGAGCCCAGGGTGCATGGGAGTGCTGACTGCAGGCTCTCTGCTACACTGTGACCCCTCCTAAAACAGAGAAAACACCATCACTGAGCTTCCCCTCTCTGCACTCATGGTCATCTTGGGCAGTGCCAGCAGGACAGCCTGTGCCTGTGGAAACAGGAATCAGGTTTGGGATGGGAACTTGTGCAGCCATATCTGCAGGGAAGACTGCCCACTGGAATTGTGCATGTACCTCATAGGAATGCTGCAAAGTACAGTGGCTAAAGCAGGAGAATACATTTCCAAGTCCCTTCTCCAATGTCTCCTGCACAGGAATGCAGCAGGGCCTGAGCTTGCTTCCCTTGCTGGAGGAGCTGCCACCTGCTCTGTGCTCACTTGTTCTTTTATGCTTCTCCTGATGACATCAAATGAATGCAGGCTTGCTGCCTGCCTTTGTGCAAACTCATCGTGGCGTGAGAGCTTCATTGCCACAATAGTAACTTTGTTTTGCAAATTCAGCTTAGCTGAAAGTAGAGACAGCATCCCCACAGAATGGGAATTGTGTCTGGTTACATCACAGCTGACTTCAGTGCCATCTGTTTTCTTGCTTTTAAAATACAATGTTCTACATATAGAGAGCTTCACCAAATTTCTGTTGCCCGGTTTCTCATTGAATTCCAAGGTCATTGACATTTAGGAAGATGGAAATCACTCTGTCAAATGGAGATGGGGCTCCATTCTATCGTGATCTATTGTGTTACTGGAAACTGATCGGAATGTAAATATTTAGTAAAAATCCCTGCATTTGTGCTTGTTGCAGCTTTAAAGAGAAGCTTATTCAACTCCAAACACTGTACTGACAACTTCGCATTCAGTTTATAAATACATTCTGTTGCTTCTTTTAATTTAAAACCAAATGGCTGAAAGTTGTTTTTTGGAGAGTCTTTGGAGGTCCATCCATGGTTAAGCCAACACTACTCATCATGCTAAAGGCAGTTTCTCTGCTGGCACTTATTTGCAGTATTACAACTGAACAGCCCAAACAAAAGCCTGAAATACAAACATGACAAAACCCACTCATCGGGCACAAAACAATATTGAACATCAGAATAAAATATGCCTAAAAAGGAAAATGGAGTAGTACTTCCCTCCCCCAACCTGATGAAATGTTGAAAACCTGTGGAAAATTACTTGTGAGTTGGTGGTGCTGTTTGAGTATTATATGATGAGAGGAGAGACTTAAAATTCTCAAGTTGCTTATTTATAACTGTTTCATTAGAAAAGAAAAAATATCTGAAACAAATGGGAAACCAGAATCTTGTCTGATAATTTTTAAGTGACTTAAAGGCATTCACTCTGTCTTTTGTGCCTCCACTTGAGCTTTTCATGGAAGTTCTTGAAGACTGAAAATGTTGTCTTACCAAGTGCTGGTTTCCCCCTTAGCAGTTAAAACCTCTCCCAAACTTCTTCATTGTTACATAACTAAAAAAAAAATATTTTCCAGATATATTTTGTGATTTACATTTCATTAGGCCATACCTGATCTCCTGAATGTGTTCCATTTGCATATCCCATCTACAATTACGTAAATTCTATCAGAGGCTCATTACTGTCACATAAATATTACAGTATTTTGATTCAAATTGACACAAACACACAAGACATTGGACTACAGTGTTCTTTGCTCAGTTCCAACTAACAGCCTGGATTATTTTAAAAAAATCTCCAACACACTCCGAAAGGGTAAAGATTAGCAAAAATAGCACATAGACTCATGATCCATGCAAGATCCATAAATGACCCCCAGCATATGCAGAAGGCAGAAGATACAAAACATGCAGAAATAGATGATTCTTTTTCCCCTTCTCTTTAAAAATGTTGATATAATCTAGAATCAAATATAAAAATGAAGATTTTGCATAGAAGTTGAAAGGGGGTGGGCAGGGGCTGGGTCTTTTAGGATACTGGTGTTTTACTTTTTTTTCTTCTGCCAGATCTCAGCTGCCAATTCTAGTGAACAGATTGAAAAGTAATTCTGGAAAGCTGCAGCTGGCCAGACAGGGGGTTTGGCTTTAGATTGTCCACAGCATGGAGGACATGGCCTGTTACTACCGATCTGTGCCCAGGTGTGTGTGTGTTATGCTGATCCCTATATCTGGCTGTGCAGACACACAGACGGTTCTGCTGGATGAAGCTGAAGGGAAGTTCCACCTCCATTGTTTCCTAACAATAAACTTGAATATGGGCACCATTATATGACATTATCTGCTGGAAGTCCTTGCACAGTTTTGACAGCTGTTGAAGGTCATCAGCATCCAGAAACAAGAGTATGTGTACAGTTATGTTCTCAGGCATTCAGTCAAGAAAATCGGGATTATCAGAGGAGAAATGGAAACACTTTCAGGTCTGAATAGGCTCAGTCTTGTTTCCTTAACAGTTAACAACATCCTGAAATACAAAGATTAAAGTTGCTTGTATATTGGAAATTTTTAAGCTCCTAAATTAGGGATCAAATAACGAGGAAAACATTTGGGAATATGTTACATAAGGTAAAAATATATTCAGGGGTATTTAGAGGTATCTCCAATGAATTGTGAGCTCTGCATAGCTACAGTGTTAGGTAACATTCGTTGCTCTATTACTAATGCATAATAAGAAAAAGGCCATTTCAGAAAGTAATTCAGAGGCCTAAGGGAAGGAATGAATGAAAAAATAGCTGTCTTGGATGATTGAACTGCATGCCTTCAAAAGCCTGCTGGCATTTTTACTGGGAGACTTCATAGGTGAATATGGTAATTTTTTACATGTTGCTCATAAAAAAAAATCCAGAACTGCAAACTAGATTCAAGTGTTTCTCACAAGAATATTAACTGAAAGGGGAGATATTATGAAACTTTAGCATGATTTCATAAATCAAATTTAATCCCTAGATGTAAATGAAAAAAAGTTCTAAACAAGTTAGAAAAGAAAGTTTAACCACACAGTAATAAAAGTCTATTAAAAAAAGTTATTCACACAGTTGCTTGAGATGTGTTCTTTACCTATGCTCTGTAATTGCTAATCCAGCATTAAAATCTTTGTGGGATTTCTTTACCCTCTTTGAGAAAACTTCTTCACTAGGTTGAAAGGCAATCCTCCAAGTACTCCAAATCACTTACATGTAACAATAGCATGGAAAAAGTTTACTTAGTCTATCTAAGAAGAAACCTAATCAATGGGGTACACCTGGTTTATCTGGAATTTAATTAAGTGTTTGATTCCATTCTGAATGGAAACTATTAACTACAGTAGCTGGAAATTAATTTTAAAACTGTAAGATGAGTGAAAGCACTGGCAAACCAGAAAGAGATGAAAAGCTCAGGATCAAGTGAAAACAACAGGTTATTAGCTGGCCTTGGGTTGACTTTACAGCTATTTCCATGAATGAACAAAGCAGGAGTCAACATTTTGAGTAATAAAAACCAGATAAAATGCAAGTACAAGGGGGATGAGTAGCAATAATGCTCTTGGCTGAAGACTAGGATGGAAATAACCAGTTGGGTTTTGTTAGTCATGGAAAAACCACAATCCCCAATGATGAATGTATAACCTGTAGTTACCTGTCCTCTCAGTGGGCACCAGGGAGAAAAGCTTTGCATCTTTCCCTCAGCTTCCCTCCTCTTAAGAGACAAAGACTCAAAACATTCCTCATTTGTGAAGATGCCAGTGTGCTTGGTTGAGATGGAATAGGTGAACTTTTAGCTGTGTAATGGCTAAACCTCTGATCTGGTAAGGCACAGATGGGCTGTGAGGGAGGTAAGAGCTGGATCCCCTGGACAGGATTGTGCCCCTTGTCATGCTAAGCTGTGCTTCCTTGCACAAACCACTGGGATGTGGGGCTTGCCCTCCTCCCCCTGGGAAATGCCAGGGAACTCTGAGTGTGACCTGAGCAGGTTCATCTCTGCTGATGGGACACAATGGGGCACAACTGCTGCTTGGATGGGCAGCTGTGCTGCCTTAGAAGGTGTTGAGGACTCCCAAAGTGTCCCATGATCTACAGTATTACATGAAGCTCCCTGCTCCTGAGGAGGGACCTGATTTATATTTACCTGAACCACAGTGAATATAGACCCAAGAGATTCTGTGTTCTGCTGATTCCACCCCACCACTTCTTTGGGACTTCCCTCATCACTCAACCACCATTTCAACCAAGACTGTACAGCAATCAAGTCTTGTTGCAAAGCTTAGAGTGGTGAGATCCTCCCTTTCCTTTCCTTTCCTTTCCTTTCCTTTCCTTTCCTTTCCTTTCCTTTCCTTTCCTTTCCTTTCCTTTCCTTTCCTTTCCTTTCCTTTCCTTTCCTTTCCTTTCCTTTCCTTTCCTTTCCTTTCCTTTCCTTTCCTTTCCTTTCCTTTCCTTTCCTTCCTTCCTTCCCTTCCTTCCCCTTCCTTCCCTTCCTTCCTTCCTTCCTTTCCTTCCCTTCCTTCCCTTCCCTCCCCTCCCCTCCTTCCCTCCCTCCCCTCCCCTCCCTCCCTTCCCTCCTTCCCCTTCCCCTTCCCTTCCCCCCTTCCCTCCCCTTCCCCTTCCCTTCCCCTTCCCCTTCCCTTCCCCTTCCCTTTCCTTTTTCCCTTTCCCTTCCCTTTCCTTGAAATTTCCTTGAAATTTCCTTTCCTTGAAATTTCCTTTTCTCCTTGTCTGTGTCCTTCCTTGGGTGATGTTGCACTTTCATGTTGCAATGTTTTCATGTTGTATTACTATAGATAATAATCACCAAAACAGCTCCATACCTGTTTTCCTTTGCAACCAAGTTGCTCTATAATAAACCCTACATTGTTTATTTACAAATACTGATCATTCAGTGTCATTTCACACTAATTTGCTCCGAGGGATCTAGCAACAAGAACGTGGGTTACCCCCACATTCTCTCCTAACAAAATGCATCTCAGCCTCCAGAGAGTAACCCTCCCTGGAGTTGTTTAAGGAAAAACTGGACACAATACCCAGTGCTCTGGTCTGGTTGACATGGGGGTCACTCACAGGTTAGAGTGGATTTCAGAGGTCTTTTCCAACTTAATTGGTTCTGTGATTCTGTGAGTGTGTCACACTTTCCATACTGGACAAAAAGCACTGCTAAACCCAAAAGACAAAAAGCAATTCCTGAATTGAGGGGTCCAGAACTGGACACTCAGTACCTGAGGTGTGGCCTCTTTGGCACGGGTGAGCCCATACCGAGAATCCTGCGTACATACATACATGTCTGTGCCCCTCAAGTCAGGAAGGATATTAATGGACAGATCCAGAGAAAGTGATAGAGTGCGTGTCCTACAGGGAGCGGCTGACGGAGCTGGGGTTGCTCAGCCTGGACAGCAGGAGGCTCAGGGGAGACCTTACCACTCTATATAATCACCTGAAAGGAGGGTGTAGCAGGTTGGGGTCAGGCTCTTCTCCCGGGCAACCAGCGACAGGATAAGAGGACACAGTCTTAAACGACATCAAGGGATTTTTAGGCTGCATATTAGAGAGAATTTCTTTACTCAGAGAGCAATTGGTTACTGAAATGGGCTGCCCAGGGAGGTGGTGGAGTCACCATCCCTGAAGGTGTTGAAGGAAAAGTGGACATGGCACCTAGAGCCATGGTCTTGTTGACAGGTTTGGTCATAGTCGAGGATCTCAAGAGTTCTTTTGCGGCCTCGTTTGTGACTCTGTGACTCTGTGTTTCTGGCATTCTGGAATTCTCTCCGCACAGCACAAGCCCCCCTTGGGCTCCCAGACAGGCCCGGGCCCCCCGGGCGGCAGCGCCCCCTGCCGGCGGGCGCGGAGGGCGGCGCGGCCCGGCCCCGCCCCCGGCCCCGCCGCCGCGGCCGCGGCACGTGACCCGGCCCCGCCTCCCGCCGCCGCCGCCGCCGCCATTGGCGGGGGGAGCCCGGCCCGGCCCCCCCGGCCCCGCGCCCGCCGTCCCGGAGGTGCCGATCGGTGAGTGCGGGCGGCCCGTCCCGCTCGCCCCCCGCTCCCGCCGGCCGGGCCCGGCGCGCTTCCCTCCCTCCCCCTGGGCATCGGGCCTGGGCCTTCCCCTTGTCCAGCCCCCGCCGCGCGGGGGGCGGCGGCGGCTGCCGGTGCCGGCGCGGGGGGAACAAAACCGGCGGGGCCGCGCACGGGAGGGAACAGGGAGAGGGGAGGCGGTGAGAGAAAGCGCCCGGAGGGGCGGGATGAATGGGCCGGCGGCGTGGCCCCCGGCCCCGGGGGTGCGGCCCCCGGGAGGGCCGGGCAGCGGGGAGCCGGCGGCCCCGGGAAAGCCGAGCCCGCAGGCACCCCCTTCCCGCAGGAAAGTTAAAGTGATGCCGGCGGAGCCAGGAGCGGGAGGAGCACGCTGCCGGTCTGCTGTCCTGGCATAGCGAGTTCGGCACGGGACGTGTCCCCGCCGGGACCGGGCCCTTCCCCGGTGACAGAAATAGCTGCCGGGAGCGGCGGCGTCGCACGTGGGAGCAGAGAAGCAGGTGCAGAGGGAAGGCTCCCTACAGCTCTGGAGAGCGTGTCCTGTGAGGAGCGGCTGAGGGAGCTGGGGTGTTCAGCCTGGAGAGGAGGAGGCTCGGGGGAACCTTATCGCTCTCTACAACCACGGGAAAGGAGGGTATGGCCAGGTGGGGATCGGCCTCTCCTCCCAGGCAACAAGTGACAGGACGAGAGGACACAGTCCTAACGGCATCGAGCGACCTTTAGATTGGACATTAGGAAGAATTTCTTCACTGTGAAAGTGAATAGACATTGGAATGGACTGTCCAGAGTGGTGTTGGAGTCCCTGTCCCTGGAGGTGTTGAAGGAAAGACTGAACGGGGCACTGTGTGCCATGGTCTGCTTGACTAGGTGGTGTTCAGTCATAGGTTGGAGCTCGATGATCTGAGAGGTCTGTTCCAAGCTCAATGATTCTATGAATTTTTTGCAAGTGAGGAATACAGAAACTTTGGATTTCACATTTCTTTTCTGTAATCTTCCCTTGAACCTCATATTCTTTCAGGGTAGTGTAAATAGAATTCTTAGCACGTTACCAAGTTTCACAGCCTTAATTCGGTTCCTGACTAGATTGCAATGCTCTAGTGGCGCTTCATTAGCTCAGGTACAGCGCTGCAGCAATAAGGTTTTCAGGGCCATTTTTGGAAGCCAACTGGAAGTGGAACTGGAACTTGGAGTTAGGAAGCTGTAGAAGCAGTACATGGAATTAATTTCTTCAGTCTTGAATCTGTCAAAGGTACATTGATTTTACTCTGCAATTTAGACTGTTAGATCTTTTATTGAGAACTAATGTTGTGTAGACTTGTCATTCTCTTAACAAAGATTGAAATATTGCAAAATTACTGCAGTTCTGGGTGCTTTGTTTTTCTCAAGTCATCTGTATGTGCATCAAGTATTGTCACTTTGTAGATCTTCCCTGACTTGAACCTTTCCTGGAAACATAGAACATCATAATGCAGCATTTCCTGCCTGGATCTGGTGCCTCCCATGTTCTTAGTGTTTCTTGCTGTTTCAGTGGCTGGTTGGGTCGGAGTGTTGTGCCTTGTGTAGCTGTGAAATTTTAAAGACCTTTAAAGACAATTGTTACTGGTGGAACTTAGCCTGAGTAGGCTGGCTGGTAGCTGGGAGTGCAGATGTGAGGCTGTGGTCAGATACTGTGGACACTTGTAGACTAGCAGGAGCATAGAGCTGCCTGTCTTGTTCCTGGTGCCTTGGAAGTGATGCCCTTACCTGCCTAGTGCCTTGTACAGTGACTGCTCTGCCCCACTGTGGGGTGTTTGTGTGCAGCTTCCTCTGGGAGCTAAACTTCTCGTTGTCAGTCACAACACAGGGATGTAGCTTCAAGAGAAGCATCATGCTGCCTCCAGATTGCCATTCATTTTTTGGCACTGCAAGAACATGTAATTTTTCCTTTTGCTTAAATCCAGCAAAAGTCTGGATCTGTTCCTTCTAGCAGAGGCAATGATGCTGCTGTATCTCGCTTACTCAGATTTCTTTTGCTGGGAACAAATTTGCCATTGACCCTCCTCACTGACAGAGGGTTATGACTGAGCTGTTAGTCTGGAAGAAATTTCCAAGGCTGATGAAAATCAACAGTGATCCTTCCTGTGCAGTGACTGGTATAGGGAATCTTATGTGTGGTTGTAGTGCATTGCAGAAAATCACAGGGCTTTTCTTCTGGATCATTTTCCCAGCTGTGTTAGTGTCATTAAAGTATGTTGCATGTTCACTAGCTGCTTGTGTTTCACCAGGCTTGATTGTTCATTGAGAAGAAAAGAATTATAGATTTTTCTGCCACTGAGAACCAGGGCAGTCTGATTTTGAACAATGATGTGGCAGACTACTTGTTGCTGTGCTTTGAATTTCTTCATGTAATGCTAAAAGAAATCTAATTTTCTGTGTTCACAGACAGTCTAGATCTTTAGCTTTGAGCCCTTCCTTTCTTCCCTTGGACAGTCAGAGCTTATCTTAAGTAGAGGAAAAATGCAGGTATATATTAACTGTTGCAATGCTAAGTGTAGAATGTGTTAATTAAAAATTACCAGGAATGATTGGAAGACTTGTAGCAATGAAATTGGAATGGAGTTAAAAAGTAGAGAGATCTTGTTTGCTGCCAGAGTCATGTTGTGCCAACACTTGAATGGATTCCTTCTTATATGTAGGTATCTCTTCTGTATTTTTCCACTTTTCTTCCACAGGGAGGTGTTTGAGAGGCCGTAGGAAGTATGGCTTAATCTTAAGTGGGATCCTTGTGGAAGATGGGATATGGAATCCAGGAACCATCTCTGGATGGCTGGATGTGTTGGCTGGGAAGACATCAGGAGGTCGCTCCTCTCTGTGCATTAGCTTAGGATGCTCCTATTGCTCAGTTTAACATGAACTCAGCAGAAACTTCTGATGCTGTTTGACTCCACTCTGTGGCTGCCTTGCGATACTCATAACCAACTTTTGGTTGAATTCGTGGTTATCTCGCTGCCTCTGATTTCCTGGATACTTCTTCTTTCTGCCAAATCATGACTTTAGCCTCTTGGCTGCTAAGAACAAATCCAGAAAAGCAGTGATGGTTGTTCTTTTCTCAGGTAGATACTTGTCCTCATTACCAGTCCTTTCCCTATGCTGTTCTTCTGTTTTTCCTCTGGTGGAGGAGATTATGGCCAGAACTGCAGTGAAGGGGACAGACAGGAACTGGTGTAAGGATCTTCAGCATCTCAGTGGAGAGAGGAGAGATTTGGTGGTAGGCACCTCTGTATGTAGGTTCTAAACGTGCGTGGAAGAAGAGGGGTTGGGAGAGGTGGCTGATGGAGCAGCAGTAGGGACTGGTGGTCCCACTGCTGAGATTTGTGTCTCTTCAGGCAGCTTTAAACTGAGTGATGGACATTGATCTGTGTCACTTCAAGTCAGCTAAGAGCTGAGTGGGTACTGGTGCTGTTACTGTGCTTGAAATCTGAGGATATAGCGAGCTTTTAGCCAGAAGCACTTACCTGTTCAGGTAGATTTCAGTGGGAAATGTCATGTCTTAGAAGGACTCTGAATGAGTCTTGGCTGCCTTAAGTAAAAATTTAGTATTGCAAGCCCCAGAATCTTAGTTGAATCACCGTATTTTGTCTTGCAGGCAGGATGTGGATGCAGAACAGGCATAAATGCTGGGCTTCAGGCTTCTGCTTTGGTTGTAGTGTGTTCTGTTTGGCTGCAGGTGTATTTGTTTTCTCAGTGTTGCAGCCATGGAAAGTAAGAAAAGTAGGAGGGAATGCAGAAGGAGCAATTAAGGAATGTGTTGTGCTTTGAAGTGTTACAGTAGCATGCAGCACAGCCTCAGTTACAGCCACAGCTGCACTGCACATCCTGTTACCTGAGAGTTCGAATAGGGGAGTGCTCAGGTGTCCTTTTTACAAAGCAGTTATGGCCTGGCAGAGTGTTCCGCTAAACAAAGTGGCCTGGGGCCTGCACAGCAGTTATTTCTACTTGCAGAGGTGGCAGCTTCTTTGTCCTCCTAGGAGTATTCAAGAAGTCTTGAGAGATACTCCAGTGACCATCTGTTTTCTGCTTTGTTTAATGGAGAAGCTGTTGCTCATGACAATTTAATCTTTGTCCTGAAATTCATACTTTTCCTCAAAGAGCTTCAGAGGACTAGAATGATGTGATTTAGTACTTGGTCTCTGCAGTGCACATGGAGCACCCTGACAAAATCACACCATTTATTTAATAAAACCTTTTTATGGGTTTGATTTGCAGCAGCACAGAGCTAGTTCCCTTTAATGTCTGTAATAATGCATTTACACAGAGGGAGAATGGTCCATCTCTCTCAGTGTTGCCAAAAGGATGCTGCTGAGCACAGATTGCATCACAGTTCATGCAGGACCAAGGCCATGGGGACCTGGTTACTGAGCATATGGTTTCTAGGCTGGCTGGCTGGTTCTGCTCTTTAGAAAACACTGACATGTTGTTCCTTGCACTTTCACCCAGCTAGGCAAGCCAGGATCCAGTGCAGAGCAAGTTCTGATGCAGGAGCTGATGGCAAAGGGCAGTGTGAAGCAGAGTCCTGTGTGTGAGAAACCTGAGTACAGAGAAGGACAGCAACCAAAACCATGTAGAGACAGTGGCACTGGAGCTCAATATTGAGAAGGAATCTGGAGGGATTGACAGGAAAATCTTTCAAACTAGCTATTTAGATCTGTGCTAAGTGAACCAGCAACATCTCAGAGTTTATTCTTCCAGAAGTATTTCAACAAATTTAAATTGACAACATGAGTTAGTAGAGGCTCAGTGCTGTTTGTTACTAATCTCAGTAACTATTCTAAAACTAGATTTACTATTCCATGGGCTTGCAGCCTAAGGTGCTGCAATAACCAAGAGTTGTCTTGCTCAGTAGGGCGCCTCAGTTAAGTAGAGATTTCAGCAGAAGAGGCAGTTACTTCAGTGACTGCCAGGTACAGTGGGTTGAGTTACAAAAGTAAAAATGGTGAGTGATGGCAATGTGAGACAAAGTGCCCTGAGCTCGTTAATGTTATTTCTTACACAGAAGGCTTGAATGTCAAGACTTTGGATGTCTGGATTGCGCCTGTAACTTCTTTGGCTCCAAATTAATATCATGGCCAAAAAAGCTTAGCATCAATGTGGACAATTTGTGGAATTTGGGAACTACTGACTTTTTCTAACTTGTATTTGGAAAGAAAGTGGGAATTTTCATCATAAAGTAAGATAGAACTATATAAAAGAAGAGGATGGGGAGGTGGGGTGAAGGGTATTTCAGTGAATAGCAAAAAACTGCAGCAAGGGCAACAGGTGACATGTGAAGAGCTGGGAAATTATGAAGAGAGTAGAAGAGATTGTCTGGTAAACTTTGTTATAAACTGTGATAAATTCAAATTAGAAAAGCCCTTTTTTTGTTTTCTGTGAAAAGAAAATGGGTAATTCAGGATTACAACCAATTTTGGAATTGACAAATTCCCTTTCAAGTCTAAAAGCATGATTACTGCAGTGCATCTTCATTATCCTAATTATGTTCTGCTGTGATTTGATAAAAAACTTTTTATTTCGCTCATATCAGCAATTCAGAAATTTTTGCTTTCAAATTTAAATTTTCCTTTCCCCCATTGTCCTGAATCCAGGAAACAAAATATAAAGTAGTTCATAAAGATTTGAAATTCTTTTAGAGTACTAAGACATGGTGTGCTGTGAGTTTTTACAATTGGCAAGTTATTTTCTGTTGAAGAGATACAGCCCACTGAGCACTGCTGTCATCTTTGTTTTGTTTTCATCTTTTACGGACATAAAAAATTTGTTATAAGATGTTGGGGAGTGTTTTGGGTCAGCACCAAATGTGGTGTGGGCTGCAATTTGGGGTGTCTTTTGTATGGCTGCCAGCAGTGCTGGGAAACTGCAGCTTATACCCCAAAGGCCCTTCCACTTCAGTGTCTGTGGAGCAGAGTAATTACTTCTCATTTGTAGCTAGGCTGTGGTCGGATGCTGTTCATTTGCCTCCTGGTTGTAAAGCAGGTTCCTTCTTAAAGCTCCATATGTGGTTCCACCGTGCTTCCCAATTGGAAATCTACCCGTTCCTGTGACTTAATGTGATGTGTGTGTGCACAGTGCACACAAACGAGTTGCTCCATAAGCAGCTGAACTAGTGAACCTGTATTTCTTAAGGATTTATGCCCTCCTGCTCCTCAGCCAGTCCTTCTTTCCTGGTTTTTTGCTGTATCCATCTCATCCTTTAGCAGCACTGCTAATTTGCTTTCATTCTGTCTCTACCCCAAGCCCAAAGCAACTCACTGCTGTAGTATTTTGAATTCCTTCCCCTTTTCCTTAATTAAAGCTGAATCAGATACTGCTTGCTCTGAATGTTTCAAGACTTTTTGTGAAGAGGCTAAACAGAAGAAGTTGCTGCTAAGTGACATATTCTGCCTCAGTGGAGGCATTGCTTGCATTCTGTAGTTCCTGATTTTCATGAAAGGTGTAGAAATGCAAAGTAAGGCTGGATTGCTTTGTCCAGTTTGATTGGCATTGACTGTAGGGCAATGTGTTTGTATAAGCCTCATTTCCATAAGAAACCAGGGGAAAAATGCTTTAGGAATAAATTAAGAAAACTTGCTTTGAATGCATATTTTTAGACTTGTTACTTGCTTTGAATGCATATTTTTAGACTTGTTAGTCTCATATATATTTATATCTATTTAGACAGGTAAAATAAATATATAATTAATATTAAATTAATATATTTAGACAGGTTAAAATTAAACAACAATTTTGAGTGTTTTGAAGCAGTGTGTTTTACAACACCCCCCAAAATTAGGCTGATAGCTTAGCATGATTAATCATGTAACAATTGTTTAATTTCAACCTACAAGGAAGAAGTGTGCTCATTTCACTTAAATGTCCTTTTTACCTTCCACTTTATGTCAGTATAATTTGCAGACTATGGCTAGTCTGCTTATTGCAGTAGCTAATCTGATTAAATTCTGTTGGAAATCGGGGAATCTAGCTAAATCATTAAAAGCTATTTACATTGGGGGGTGGTTGTTTTTTGGGATTTTTTTTTTATTGTTGTTTTGTGTTTTTTTAAGTCTTGTAAAAAACATTAATTTTGAGAAATTTCCATCTTTGGGGTGAGGAAAACAATGTTCTGGATACAGTGGCCTGTTAACTACCAACTGGAAAAAAAACCCTGCTATTTTTCTTAAATAGCATTTTTCTTGTTATTGGGGCAACAGATGAAATAATGGAACAGGAAAAGTCCTTTTCATAATAATAGATGAAGCTTTTATGATCAGTGTTATTTTTATCATATAATTAGTGAAAGGAAGCCAGTATTTAACAGATGAAAACAGCCTAGGCTTTAGACTGCTGTTTTCTTGAATTTTAGTTTGGTCTTTGTCAAAAACGGATGATTTTTTTTGAAATTTAATGGTGAAGATGCATTTTTTAAATGGCCTTATCTCAGTGGCAGTGTTTCAAGTACTTTCCAAAGTACTTTTTGGTTTCTGTTTACATGTATAATGTAAGTAATACCATGTCAATAAAAGCACATCAAAAATGGGAAGAGAAGATAATGGAGAAAACAAGTCATATTTGTCAAATGAAATTCAAACTTTGCTCTTAATCACCTGGGGGTTTTTTTATAATTTGCTTCCAGTTTTTTTACATAGCTGAGAAAGCCTGTTGTTAAATATAAGCTTTATTTTTTCAAGTTTTACTATGCAAAATGACTTTCAGGAGTTGGTGACACTTATGTTTGGATTTCTCTATGAAGTAGTCAGTACCTGTGCCAAATTTAAGCTTTCTTAAAAGGGAGTGGGGGTGAGCAGGGAAAAAGCACGTGTGGTTATTTAGGAGTCACAGAGTTGAAATTAACATGAAAGGATAACTATACAGATCTTTTTCCTTTATTGCAGGAACTGAAAAATCCTCTTTAAAAGGTGCACTGCTGTGGAAACTGTTACTGCCTATAGAAAAATGGACATGTTGCAGATACTACGTAAAACCACAGAGCGCTTGGAATGTGACCACTGCAGCTTCAGGGGAACTGACTATGAAAACATACAAATTCACATGGGTACCGTTCACCCAGAGTATTGTGATGAAATGGATGCTGCTGGCTTGGGTAAACTTATATTTTATCAAAAAAGTGCAAAACTGTTTCACTGCCATAAATGTTTCTTTACCAGCAAGATGTATTGCAACGTATATTATCACATCAAAGCACAGCATGCAGCACCTGAGAAGTGGAACGAAGAGCAGAAAGAGCAACAGGTAGAAGGAGATTCAGATTCATCCAAGAAAAGTGTCATGTTGGAGCCACAGAAACCTACCCTTTCCCCTGAGTCAGGCAAACCTGCCCTTTCTCCTGAACTCGCCAAATCAGAACCTGTTGTTTCCCCCAAGCTTCAGAAATCATCTGTGTCCCCAGAGCCCCAGAAGTCTGCTCAGGTGACTTCCCCAGAGCCAGAGAAGTCAGTCCAGACTGTGTCCCCAGATCCAGAAAAGTCAGCCCAGGCCACATCTCCTGATCCAGAGAAGTTAGCCTCATCTGTGTCCCCTGACCCGCAGAAGCCATCTCCTGCTGTGTCTCCTGACCCACAGAAGCCATCTCCTGTTGTGTCTCCTGACCCACAGAAGCCATCTCCTGCTGTGTCCCCCGACCCACAGAAGCCAGCTCCGGCCGTGTCGCCAGAGCCCCGTCGGCACTCCCCGGCAACCTCTCCAGAGCCCCGCCGGCATTCCCCTGCCATATCCCCTGAGCCTCGGCGCCATTCTCCTGCTGTGTCTCCAGAGCCCCGCAGATACTCCCCAGCTGTGTCACCAGAGCCAAAGAAACCTCCTCCAGCAGTGTCCCCTGAGCCACGGCCATATCCCCTGAGCCTCCCCATTCCCTGTGTCTCCAGAGCCCCGCAGATACTCCCCAGCTGTGTCACCAGAGCCAAAGAAACCTCCTCCAGCAGTGTCCCCTGAGCCACGGAGGTACACCCCAGCCGTGTCTCCTGAGCCACGCAGGCATCCCTCCCAAATGCGTCGGCCCGCTTCTGCTTCTTCTCCTGAGAGCCGGAGGCCTGCTTCTGCGGTTTCGCCGGAGTCGTGGAGACCTGGTCCAACTGTTTCCCCTGAGCCCTGGAGGGCTTCACCTCATGAAGTGCAGAAGTCTTCCACAGTTTCTCCCTGGGCTTCAAAGCCTGCCATGTCGGTGTCCATGGAATCCCGGAGGTCTGCCCCTGAGTCCCGAAGGCCTGGTTCGGTTGTGTTGCCAGAACCTAGGAGGCTCGTTTCTGATTCCTGTAAGTCTACGTCCTTTTCTGAGTCCCAGAAGTCTACTCTTGTTTCTTCTGAGCCCTGGAAACCCATCTCATCTGTTTATCCTGAAGGCTGGAAACCTGTTCTGTCCCCTGACACATGGAAGCATTCTCCCCCTGTTTCTCCTGAGCTTCGAAAGTCTAGTCACACTGTTTCCTCTGACTCTTGGAAGCCCTCTTTCTTTCCTGAGGTCCGTAAGCCTGGTGTTTCAGTATCTCCTGAATCTTGGAAACTCTCTGAGTCAAGGAAATCTATGTATTTTTCTGAAACTCAGAAATCCACCTCTGCTGCTTCATCTGAGATTCAGAAACGGGCTCATTTCCCTGAACCTCGGAAAAGAGTGTTGTTCCCAGAGACTCGTAAATCTAATCCTACTGCTTCTACTGATGTCCAGAAACGTGCTGTCTTTTCTGAGCCCCAGAATCAGACGTCTACTTCTGCTGTTTCTACTGAAGGTCAAAAACAAGCTCTGTGTTCTGAAGCCCAGAAATCCGCTCTTGTTTCTTCTGAAGTCCAGAAGCATGCCCTGTTTTCTGAAGCCCAAAAACTCACTTCCATTTCCTCTGAAGTTCAGGAGTCTACTTCCTTTCTAGAGTCTCAGAAATCCACATCTCCTGAAGTTCAGAAACATGGTCTCTTTACTGAGTCCCAGAAACCTCCTGTTTCTCCTGAGACACTCAAGCCAGCTGTTTTCACAGACTGCCAGAAATCTGCTGTTTCCCCTGATGTTCAAAAGCATGCTGTATTTTCTGAGATGCAGAAGCCTGCTGCTGCTCTATCCTCTGATGTCCAGAGACATGCTGAAACTACTGTACCTTCTGAAATCCAGAAGAACGTCCTGTTTTCCGAGCCTCACAAGTCTGCTTCGGGCTTTTTCTCTGAGCCCCAAACACCTAGTGAGTCTGGTGAGAGTGACTTTCACAGTTTAGATGATCAGAAACCACTGGATGATTTATTCTCACAGGATGAACAGTCAATACTAGCCAAAGAATCACCTGAACACATGTTATATTCATGCCCAAAAAAGAAGCCCAAGAAGGAAAACCAGGAGAACTCAGATTCTGAACTAAATAGCAGTGAGTGTGGAAAACCAGTGGTGGACTCAATGGAGATAAAGGAACAAGAATCCAACAGTGACCAAGAGCAGTATGATATGGAGTCATCTGATTACAGCAAAGAGAGCAAAATGGATGTAACTACTCCTACGCAGCCACAGTGTGTGCTTCAGTTTACTGAAGAGAAAGAGGCTTTCATCTCTGAGGAAGAAATAGCAAAATACATGAAGCGTGGCAAGGGAAAGTATTACTGCAAAATTTGTTGCTGTCGTGCAATGAAAAAAGGTGCTGTCTTGCACCATTTAGTTAACAAGCATAATGTTCAAAGCCCATACAAATGTAAAATATGTGGCAAAGCTTTTCTCTTGGAGTCTCTTCTTAAAAATCATGTTGCTGCTCATGGTCAAAGTCTGTTGAAGTGTCCCCGTTGTAATTTTGAATCAAATTTTCCCCGAGGCTTTAAGAAACATTTAACCCATTGCCAAAGCCGTCATAGTGATGATACACCTAAAAAACACTTGGACAGCCTTGAACCACTTGAAGAACAAATTTAATTTGTTTTTTTTTCCTTGTGCTAGAAAAGCTGAATTTACGAAGTGTTCAAAAGTGTTACTGTATGTTAATCGAGTAGTTTAGCTGATCTGACAAGTCAGAAGATGCATGGTTTATTGTACTATGTTTAACTTGTCTTATAGCTGTATTACTGAAAAGATTTACTTTTAAAAGTAATTTTAAATGCGTGTTCATGTCTTTGTATTACCCATCAGTAGAGTCATATTTTATTTTTCAGATGTACTATGTTTTTGAAACCAAAATGGATACAAATTAGTTTTGTAAAGATTTGTAAAACATATAGGCAATTAAGGACTGGAGTGGCAAGCAATCTGTATTTTCCTGTGAAGACAACTTCTTTTTTCACATTTGTTAAATGTTGTATTTTTAAAAATGTTTTTATCAAGTTCTCAAATCAAATTCTCACTAAATTGAATGTGAATGAGCAAGAATATGAGGAGCTACCAATATTCCTGGAATAATTCTGCCCTGAGGTTGTAATTGAGTGTATAGACATTTGCTGGAAATTTATTGCACTCAGTTCTCTGACTTGTCTCAGATTTAGAAGCATCAAGGTACTTATTTTGTGATTCTGTATTTTGGCCATGTTTTAATCATTTACTAATATACATTAAATTGATAGATTAACATCAGACTATGTATAGCTCAACACTTTCTCTTGATGATCCAGATGTTTGTAATGTCAGACAACCCCTAAATTTCCTGTATTTGGTGAAATGTTATGCTTTAATGTTTTAACAATAAAAAGAAACCCAACCTGGTGTTGGCCATAATTTTTTTTTTTTTTCAAGTCAAGAAGGAAACCTTTGTGTTCTTTTAAGTGTCTTGGCAACAAGAGATGCAAAATTACCTAGGAGGTCTGCTTTGGAAGCTTCAACTTCACAGTCATCAGCCTCAGTCATCGCTCAGCAAGGTTGGTCTAAATTTCCCATCTCTTTCAGAAGAACGTGTCAGATGTAAATGAAAAACAAGGAAAACAAGAATTTATGCACTGTTATTTAGGATGCTGGCCTTTGTGTGATCTGTATATTATTTGTTAAAAACATGTTAAGTACTTTATAATTCAGAAGGAATGTAGATTTTATGTGAAGGCAGCAGGAGGAAGAAGGAATTCTTCTCCAGCTGAATTATGCTTAGACAAGCTGTTTTAAATATGGGTTTAGGATATGAAGGTGTTAGTGTTAAATTAATAATAAAAAAGTCTCCAAGTGTCATCTCCAACCAAAGAGCTTCAGATTGGTTTGATTGAAGCTTGTATTTTTATCTTTGTTGTCTTTCATGAGGATTTCTGTAAGGAAGGGCAAAGATATTTAAAGCTCTACACTCAGGTGACTTCTTACTGCTGTTTATTAAGTGAAAGAGTTGCCTTCCTACCATGTCTGTATGAATAATTCAAATGCATTGTGTAACTTACTGTGTATGTTCTGTGGCTCCAGTTCAGTGTAGAAAGAGTGGCATTAACTAAAAGCCAGTAAAAGTGACTAATTCAGGACAGCACAGAATCATACAGTCATTCTTTTCTTCTCAGGTGTTAGAAAATATTATTTTTTGCAATGGCAAATACATAATAATGAAAGTCAGCATAGTGAAATTATTTCCTGACTTTACAGCATGTCTTCATTACGCTTGGGTGTAATACTCACAATATTCAACTTTCAGGTTCTCTTAACTTTTTAAAGGCTGTTACATTAATAGATCACATATATGACCAAGAAAGTGCTTTTATATGAACTTTTAGGCAGTTCTTTTTTTATCATCCCTATCCTTGGAGAGGAGCCTCTTCTGTGTACTGTTGGAAGGACACTGGTTTCAGTCCTTTTTGTGAAGAATGCTCAAGGGAAAGAACAAGAGGGAAACAATAAAGAAACATCAGAGGATATTGTTACAGAAGGATTTTAACTGTGGCCGTATGTGCAGTACAAACTTATCTTCATCTTTTTATGACAAAAAGTGGTTGGTTGTATGGAATGCTCAGTCATGTTTTTAAAGTGCATTTTCACCAGCTTTCATTCAGTTAAACTAAAAGTAGTCTGCAGAGAAGGTTGGAGGTTTTTGTCTCCGGTTACAACTTCATTTCATTTAATATTTGGGGAGAGATTCTTGCAAGAATTACTAGTTTCAGTAATATTTTATCTTCAGCATAGCTAAGAGTGTCTAAGTAGCTGTCTTGGTATATCAGTATGTTGCTTATTTCTAGATCAGAGAAATCATATGGAGTGTAACCATTAGAATATGAACACATATAACATTATTGGTACTGTTTGGTCTTAAATTAATGAGTAAATAAATTGTGTAAAAACACCCCTGAAGACCATTTAGATTCAGTGTTTTAAAATAAGAATTCTGTGCTTCACAATTGACTTGTGAGAAAGATTCTATCAAAGTATTAAATTTTAGTATTAAAATTTAGTAGAAGTCAAGTCAAAGGAATTCTTGTTAATTTGTATTGTCTGACATACTTGACCAGGTATTTCTTCTGAGCTGTACAATCCAAAGAGTGGGTTTGCTTTCTTTTTTCTTTGGGCAGAAGGGGCAGTGAGTTCATATGGGCTTATGGTAACTCTAAACCTGCACCCTCAATCACAGACATGCTGGCTGAGTTGCTTATCGATGTTGTCTTGACAACTCAGTTCCATTATTTCCTCACATCTACCTCTTACCTGTCAGTTGTCTGCTGGGTTGTTTTTATTTTCACTGCCTCTCTACCTTTTTACTCTGTCTTACTGAATGCTCAGGCAAGATTTTTCTTACACCTCGTGAAAGTGTCCCCAGCCATAAGTGCTAACCCCCAACAAAATGGATAAACTGTGTTTGTGTGCTTAGTGTTTCATTAGCTGAGCTAAGCCTTGGTGTTGTAGTTGAGACTTGCTGTTCTGTTGAAGCTGCAGGATAGCCCTCATGGTACCTAG
Source organism: Emberiza elegans (assembly GCA_024865655.1). Lineage (NCBI taxonomy): Eukaryota > Metazoa > Chordata > Aves > Passeriformes > Fringillidae > Emberiza > Emberiza elegans. Next base: position 59,808,155 of record JALJVW010003023.1, on the reverse strand, counting down.
ACGCTCCATGACTGCAGCAGAGGTTTGTGCAGGTATCAAAACCAGATGTCCTGATTCCCTGTCTCAAATGCTTATACTAATATTGACTCATCAAAGTGTACAACCTTCTGAAACCCAAAACCTCAAACTCCAAAGTTTAAGTGAAACTCAGTGGAAAAGCAGGCATTTATTCCCAGAGGCTTCCTTCAGTGCTGCAAGAGAAAAAATTAAAAACAGTTGTTCTGCTCTTTGTACACTCAGCTTTTAGTTCTATTCCTTATTCTTCCTCCACGCACAGTGTTAAAACTTGAAACATATTGAGGAAAAACAGCTCTTAAATACCTCCCAAACCTCCTGCATTTAAAAAGTAAAAATAAAAATAAATTCTTTAAACCCAATGGGGAAAATTTAATGCTTCCATTAAGAAAAAGGTACCTAACATATATATGTCATCCGTACTTTGCAGAAGACTGAAAGTTTTATCAGTTACAGCATCCGTGCTCTGTACTTCTGGTTAGCAGTAGTCAGATGTTCACAGACATGAGAGGGTGAAGTTTCTGGCAGCTTCTCACAGAAGATCCCCCTCTTCCCATAGTCCCCCCACTACCCAAGCCTGGCCACACAAAGCCAATACTTACTGCTGCATTAGTGGAAAAAACCTGAGCAAAGCAGGACTGTAACCAAGTGCGGTGGGTGGATTGGTGGCTGCAGGCGCACAGAAATCTGATGTATCCAGTGCACCTTTGTCTTTTATTCATCAGCAAGGTCTCCTACGCCTCTCTGTTTAGTCAAAGGGTGGAAGAAGTGGAAGAACTGCCATCAGAGAGGGTTGAGTCTGAAGTGACTCAAGAGAACTCATGCACATCCGTGACACCCTAGGGGTGGTGTCCAGGGTGCTGGCACCCATGGCTATTGTACATCATCTTTAAGGGAGTTTGGGAAAAGTTCCCTGTCATTGGAGAAGAACAAATGCTTCACCCATGTTCAAAAAAGTAGAGAAAGATGGTCCAGATTTCCCTGGCAAATACTTAACTTCTGTAATTCTGATAAAAAATGATGAAAACATATTAAAGGTGAATACTTCGGTTATTCTATAAATGGCATTCTATAAATGTTAATACTTATGCTGATTCTACAGACAGAATCTTTCTGAAAATTAAAGGAAAGCAGGGGGATGTGCGTTGAAGAAATCTTAAAGCTACTTCTGTTTTCCCTCATTCTGCAGTTTCCAAATATGTAACATTATAAGGACTCATCCATGCAGTTGCTACAGACCTGAATCGGCTCAGTGATACCCCGTGCTGTTTTATTTTGGAGAAGAGCTGGTAATGACCAAATGAGGAATTTGGAGAAAATCAGCTCTGCAGTTGAAATAATGTCTCAGCATGTCATTAACACTTATTGGTAGAGCAACCTCACAGATTGGACAGAAGCTTTTTACATGAGGACCATATGTGCACTAAAGAGATAATGTAATGACCTTTCTGTTGTGGCTTTGGCTTTAGGGGTTCCTGCTCTCAGCTGCCTGACTCCTTTTGTCTGTGCTCTGTTCCTTAGCCCTGTGTGATTTCTAAAGCAGAAATTAGTCTCTTAAAATGTCTTCTCTATAAATATTTTCTTTTCAAAACCAGAATGATTTCTAACTGACTACATGTATGGTTAAATGAAACATCCCACTATGGTGCAAATAGGGTGTTAACATCCAAAAGGGGCAAAAAAGTAACATGGGGGTGAATCATAGGTAGTAATTACATATTTCTTAGCAAAAGGACATGCACATAGTAGGGAAAACTTCTTCCCTGAAAGGAGTGTCCAGCCAGACAGGCTAGAGTAGGCAGCTCAGGGAGTCTCCATCCTGGAGGTGTTTGGAAGACATGTAGATATGGCATCTGGATATATGCTTTAGTGCTGGAGCTTGCAGAGCTACCCTAACAGTTGGACTTGATGAACTAAGAGACCTTTCCAACCTAAAGAGTTCCATGACTCTGTCATTCTACATGTAGCCTATGTGGACCAAAATATTCCTATTTGAATGAGTCCTTTGCTACATGTCACTTCAGGCTCCTTCCAAGGCCCTGCCACTCTTGGACTTGTATCAGCTGAGCCACAAACCTCCCTGTTAAATGAAATGCCTTCTACCTTACTGTGAGGCAAATCAATGTGTATTAGAATGTTAAATGGTTTTCTTAAAGTATTTTGCTCTATAAATCAATTATTTATGTGGGAATTATACCCAGTGAACTGTCACATACTGTTTTCCTCTGGTTTCCAGATGCTGTTCTGCTCTGTACCCAAACTACTGTCCATTAAGACTCTTCCTCTGCACTCTGAAACAAGTGTCTTTTTTTCAAAGTCAGCATTAAAAATAAGTGACAGTATGGAATATTTATTTCACCTAAAAAAATAATTGCTGTGGCTAAAGGCAGGTTGGAGTTGACACAAACAAACTCTTAAACAAAGGAAATGTTCCTGATATGCATATGAGAGAAATACACATTGGATAGGAGGGGGTGTGTGTGCAAATGCAGCATGGCTTTTACTAGTATCACTTGTTCACATGTAAGATTGTTTTGTTACAGCTTTCTTTCATATCTAACTTCCTGAAAATTTCACAACTAAAATAATTTTCAGAGCTGGAAACCAAACAGACTTTACCCCCTTTGGACTGTGCTGATCCCCAGGGTGTTCACAGTGACTATAGGAGTGCAAAGTGTCAGAAAATATTAGTGTGGAAATTCTCCTTGATGTGCTGCAAGATTTGTAATGTACATTTTAATCTATACAGGAGGAATTATGGCTTCTTATTGAATTGTATTATACAGACTTTGATAATTAATTTTCAACTAATTCAGTGTGGATGTTATATTTTAAATGATCCTATGCTCAGACATTGCTGTTTGTGCATTGCTGGATCCTGTCATTATTTTTTTAGTCTCCCTATTCTCTGATTCTTTTAATTTTCTCTGGAACCAGCAACACATTTCTTGATTAGGCAGTACCTCTGCAAAGAAATCTGCCTGAGGATCAAGTGTATCAGCTGTTTTTTATTTTTTGGTGCCTTGCCCAGAGAAGTTGGAGATGCCCCATCCCTGGAAGTGTTCAAGGCCAGCTGGTCTAGTGGAAGGTGTCCCTGCCCACGGCAGAAGGGTTGTAACTAGAGGGTTTGTAATTAGAGGATTTTTAAGGCGCCTTCCGACCCAAACCATTCAGTGATGGTACGATTCTGTGCTACATCAGGAGCAGGGAAGTTTCATGGTTCTCTGCCTCCCGGAGCCCGGTTTCGGTGAAGTTGTCATTAGAGGGAGCCACAGAGCAATTTATGAGCACATCAGCTTTAAACATGCTAAGTACACACACACACACACGCACACACACGCACACGATAATAATGATAATGATAATGATGATGATGATGATAATAACAATTAATAACAACAATAACAATCAATAACAATAACAATAATAATAATAATAATAATAATAATAATAATAATAATAATAATAATAATAATAATAATAATAAAAAAACCACCACAACAATTGGTTCAGACATGGCTCTGAGCTTTTGTCCTTATTCTGGTGAATTAATTTTGGCCCTCCTATGACTGATTTCCTTGCTACTGTATCCCAATCTTTTGTTTTAAAGCACTTGTTTGTTTTATTTGACACCCCTCCCTGCTGTGCAGTATTCCCCCTCCCTCGGCACATGCATTATTTACAAAGGTACTCAAAACATTTATGTGATCACCAAAAAATGACCTCTCTTTTGTTCTTTAGGCCACTGCTCCTCTCACCTCGGTAAGAAAAAGGCTCTGAGGGAGTTTCAGAGGAGTTCTGCCCCACCCTACTGGGGTGTGGGCTGTGCTCCTGGGCCCCCAGTGCCAAGGACCCGTGCTGGGTGCTGGGCATGAGCTCTGTAAGTGCAAAGAGGATTTCAGTGCAGTCCACAGCAGCTGGTGCACACAGAGAGACAGCCTGTGCCTGACAAGGAGGATTAAAGATCTCAGACCTGTTGACAGCCAGAAGATGAGGGGATGAAGCAGGGCCACGAGCACTCCCCTCAAGTCTTGCTCACAGCAGCTGCAGCTGCCACTGCTTTTGTGGACGCCCCCAGCAGAGTTTCTCACCCAAGGTTTGCACTGAGAAGGACACACAGAAATCACACAGATTCAGTCACACAGAAATGCACTGGAGGGAACTAGTGAGATGGAAAAGAGAAGAAATGTGAGAAACCACATTTAAATCCAGGTTAAACTCTCCCAGGTTTGGGCAGAGAGAGGACAATTTCCAAGTAAGAAATCTGAACATACAAATCCAGGTGTAGCTGGCGGTGTCATAGGAAGTCTGCCTGTGTTTCCACTTCCACTGACAGCACTTATTTGTTATTGATGCACAGCAAGACAGTGACAGTGACTGTCTTGCTGTCACCATCTTGGTGACATATATATTTATTTTTTATATCTTAGCTAATATTAAATTAGATATAAGGGAGAAGTTATTTACTGTGTGGGTAGCGAGGCACTGGAACAGATTGCCCAGAAAATTTGTGGATGCACCGTCTCTGGGCTTGTTCCAGGCCAGGTTGGATGGATCTTTGAGCAACCTGGTCTAGTGGAAGGTGTCTTTGGCAGGGGGCATGAGATCATCTTTGAGGTCCTTTCCAAACCATTCTATGATTCTCTGTTACATCCGTGCTTTGACACATTGCCTTCAGATGCAGCCTGCCCATCTGCAGTCATATTTCCCCTTGAAATCCCAGGGAATTTTGCCTAAGTAAGGCTGTGCAGAACTTGTCTTGACAGAGGCAAAAGCAGTTTGCAGACACAAAATAAAATCAAGCCCTGAAACGTCTGTCCTTCATCATTTTGCATTGACTTGCTGTGGTCTGGGCCATCTCCAGCATTTTTTCCTCTCTGCTCTCATTACTCCAGGCAATAATGAAACTGAATAAGTGAAATGACGAATTTGGCCTTGACATGGTCAAAATGTTGTCAAAATAGGAAAAATACAAACATACTGCCTTGGCCATGGGGACCTTCCTGCTTCATTTATGGTAAAACAATACCAGAAATCCTTAATTCCCTCGATTTCATAATCAATTTCAGACTTCTTTGGCACACATCAACTCTTAGGTGTTGCAAAAAGCATCAGAGACAAAAAAGTCAGAAGACTTTCATAATTTGATCTTTCCATCCTGTCAGTGAAAATTTTTTTTAATTTTAACTTCCTACTAAAGCAACAGAAGTAAAGTTGTAGGGATGTCTTAATAGCATTGAAATGGTCACCAGGAATGGTCACATCACTTGCAAGCAAATGCCGCTTTTCAGTAATGGTGTCCCACTGTAAGATGAACTGACAAAATGAGATAAATGGTCTTAGGCAGGGTTTTTGGCATAGCCTTCATTGTGGTTTTGAAGCAGCAAGGAAAGATTCAAATACCTGCATGTTTACAACAGAATCAGAGCTATTTATCTAAACTGGTTTATGTCGGCACATTTATGTGCAAACAGCTGAAGTGAAGATTCCAGTTTTGCTGATAAATAACAGAAAATGAACTCACCACCCCTGGCTTGTGCAGCATAGTTCACATTGCTTTGCAGCAGCTGCAGGATGGGATTTTTACATTTTGTGTAAACAAACAGATATGATCCCAGCACAGGGCAGGGCTCCTGCCAGGCTCCGGAGCAGCACCTCTGCAGCCTCCTGGCCGAGGGAAAGCAGACACTGGAGCCTTTGATGGCTGTTGGCCTGGGCTGTGTTCTACCCAGATTGCTTAAAAAAGGCTATTTTATTGTTTGGCTATGAACTCATTGCTGATTAGATGGAAGTGGGTTTGTTTAATTAAAAAAATCAAAAAAGAAAACAAAGGCCAACAAATTGAGTTAAAACTATGTGGTTTATGGCAGAAAATGCCAAAGTTAATTATGGTTACCATCTGTTTCATCAAAACCTTTATTTGCTTTGGATACCTCTATTTTCAGGTCAGGGCTGTTTTTAATATCTCTCTCAAATTTATTCCAGTGATGAGGCACTTTAAAATTAAATTACCTTATTCTCCATAACCCTGAGGAGAGTGGTGATGTTTGCAGTGACCTTATGGTGCTAGTTCTTGTAAAGAAAATATTGCTGTGGCTTTAATCACTGCAAGCTTAGCCCTGCAAGCAGAAAGCTTACATTGCTTTTCCCAGGAATTTATTAAAGGAGATATCTGTGTTTCTGTGGGAGGCATATTGCAAACATGAATTACATTCTTTTCCCCAGTATCTCCTTTCCACTACCTGACCACGATTTAATTTCTGATAAATCAATTCTCAAAAAAAACATGAAGAATTCGCCTTTCCTCATGGTAGTTCTGCACACACCTCATTGCTAAGAGCTGTATCACAATGTATGAGTCAGCTACCTTGAGAGCCTTGCAATACGCTTGACTTGTAAGGCAGAGTCTGGAGGCGCGGGTGACTGGACATTGCATGAGCTTCTGCCCCATGAACTCGATTGCAACACGAGGCCGTTTATAGCAGGCTCCTGCTGTACTGCTGGGCTGCCTGCAGTCCCTAGGGAATGCTAGCATGTACAACACTTCTTGACTGGTTTCCAGGAGGCTTGTGAGGTATTTGAAACCAATGTTATGTATTACTATCAGCAAATAGAAGAGGCCAGGCTATTGCTTAGGTGATAGAAGAAAGGTGCCAGTGAAGCTGGCATCAGAAAAATGGCAAAGTACAGTAACTTCTTTTAACAGCACATCTGTCTTATTCCCCAAAACATTCCCCAAAACATTCATTTCTCTGGCAAAGGTATCACTGACCAAACGATTGTCATTTCTAAGGCTCAAAGGAACACATGGACTCATGTACTAAATCCTATGAATTCAAGGAAAATTCAATGGAGGATCTGCTTCTAGAAGGAAAAAAATCTTTACCCTGCCTCTTTGAAAGGGAAACAAAAACATCCTTTATTATTCTTAGTGAGAGGACTGTGCTGCTGCTACCATTCTACATAGTGAAATGACAATTCCTTGAGAATCTTGCTCCTCTTACATCTTAAATAAATACTAACCTAATGGGAGTGATAGGGAATTAGGCAATAAGATTAGAAAGAGAGATTGTTCCTGAATCAGTCCACTAGGATTAACCAGGCTTTGTTCCATGGCAACTTAGCTAAGAATAATCATGACTGCAAATAGTGCCGTTCCAGTTTCTTGGGTGGAGTGCAGAGTGAAATTGCTGGTCTCCAAATGCAATTGTTAATGTGTTTGGCGGTTCTTAAATGTCACTGTGGCTGTACTTCAGCAATTCAGTTAGAATTGGTCTTGCCATCACATGTGATGCATAAGGAATTCAAACCCCTGCAGGCAAGCTGAGTTCACAAGGTCCTTGTATTTTCAGATTATTTCTGGTGGGACACGATTCCTGGCATTCACAGTTGAGGCTGACAGCACTGACTTTGCAGAGAGTCACTGGTTGTACACGAGGTATGAAAGGAGTATGTGACAGATGTGGGCTGGGGTGGTCAGGCTGGCACATTGGTGGGTCCTGATCATAAACCAGTTCTCAAGAATGTGGATCTCAGGTGGAGGAGAAATTCAAAACATCTCTGTTCATCCATGCTGCAGGACACACACAGCCAAGCCCTGTTGTGGGAGCAGCTGAGCTGAAGGGCAGTGTCACCTGTGAGCAGCTTGATTACATTGATTGTGTCCAGGAAGAATCTTGAGAATTTTTTAATTGTAAGTCTTGAATTGCTTTATATTACTTGTTTTTATTTTTTTACTCTATAGCCCCTACCTCACATTGCAAGGTATTTTTATTTTAAAAACATCAGCCTGTTTTTTTTGTGCTTGGAAACTATGGTTCTTTCTTAATACACCAATTTAAATTGGCATGAATCATTTCTACATATTTGATTATGGTGTCACAATCATTTAAACAAAGATGATGAGAGTGAATTTAATCACTTCACTGCAGGCAACACCAAACTTACTCAGGGTTCAGGTAGCATTATTCTGTGTACTCAAAACCACTGCAAGATACTCTGGTAGGAAAAAACCCACCATATTTGTTGGCTTATGGTTTAATGTGTCTTTCCAAACAGTCACTTATTTCTCCTAAAATGAGCCAAGGCCCTAGAAGAAGGTGGGTTCAGGGACATCCCTGCTTCTCAAGTAACTCTTTTTAAGGGTACTCACTGAGGTAAATCTGTGCCTTTGGGGCACTCTCCAGCCTCTCCTGCCCACAACCATTACCAGGTTTGCTGGTCCAAGAGTCTCAGCTCTTCTGGGCACCCTGCAGCCTCTGTCTATGGTGAGTCCGGCTGATGCCAAGAGCAGATGGCATCTCATCCAGCTTTAATTGTTTGGCCTGAGCCTGCTGCCCAGGTTCCTCCAGCTGGAGGCATGTGGTGGGTACCAGCAGGGAATGGCTCAGGGGCTCTTGTGACAGCCTTGGGGATGGAGGAGCTGCCTCCCACCATGGACTCTACTTCCCCTCCTCTGGCTGCAGACAGGACACAGGCGTCCAGCCAAGACCTGACCCAAATGTGTAAGGAAGGAAGGGAGATGATTGACAGTCAAGTCATCCAAACACAAACTCACAGAAATAAAACACTGTTTATTCCTCTGAAGGGAGGTGAAGAGCGGAAGATGGGATAAGGAGAGTGAAGCCCATGCATACATTTCCCCATTAACTGCAGGTTTTAGTTGGGCTGCTCTCATTCTTGAGTTCAAGGTCACCCTTTATTATGGGTGTTTCACCCAGGTGGTGTTGACAATTCCCTTTACACACACACAGATGCACACACCCTCCACCTGGCTTCCTTGGTAGAACAGCACCTTTCGGCTTTGGGTCTCCTCTCTTGTCCTAGCTCCAGATCTGGGTTCTCATCAGCCAGACACTCACCAGGGCATTCCCCATCTCACTGCTGTTTGGCAATGGGCTTATGGTATTGGCTGAACCCCACCTTGTCTTGCCATCATTGCCTTTCCTGGTTTTGTCCTCCTCCAATTACTTGCTTCTGATTTAACTCCTTACAACCAAGTGAATAATGGCAAACTTATAAAAATTACAGCATCTTTACAATATAATATTCATCCCTGTTACATTTTAGACAGGGTGCTTAAACTCTTCATCATACAGTTTCATTGAAGGTAATTCTGGAGTCTGCTTGCTTTTAAAATAGACACAAAAAAATGTACATATGATTTGTGCTTGTGGTTATGTACCTTTGGAAGAAAACACCTACAAATCTTGTGGAAACATGACAGATAGACTTTCTGGAGTAGATAATTTGAAAACTCATATGCAAGATTGCAGAAAGCCCATCCCACTGATGGCAGATTTCATGCTAGAGGAGATTAACCATGCAATGAATGCATTGGGCACAGGCACACAGGCATAGTTTACAACAAAGGGCCCAGCCCATCTGAGCCATGTCATGGCCAGAGTGGTTTGCTGAAAGAGTTGTGCATGTGTGCTCATGCTACTGAAATTCCCACCTGCCATCCAGTTTTCTTGTCCTGGTTGAAGCCTCGTTGTGTGCCATACTTTTGCCATGAGGAGGAGCACTCATTGCTCACCAGCTGTGTTTTGATTCCACTTGCTGCCCCTGCTCTGTGTCCTTGGGTATGTACACCCCTTAGGTTGTCTGCCAGATCACTCAGCTGAGGCTGAAATACTCTTCAAGATACTGAGTTAGGAAATATTTATGCAGGAACAACAAACAAGAAAATGTGGCCTCTGTGTTGTCCTTTGGCTTGGAGCTAAAATTAAGTGTGTCAGCAGGAGAGGGGAGCAGATGCTGTGCAGGCCAGTGCTGGTGCACAGGCTCCAGGGCCAGCTGAAGCCATGAGAGGCTGTGCCTCCAGCACACAGCCCTGGGCAGCTCACACCCACAGCACTGGGGTAAAGCTGCAGCGTGTGTGACCAAGTACCCTCCATGCCCTTCATCTGCCCCGAGCAGGAGGTAGGACAGTCCTCGTGCCACTTACCAAGTGCATTTTTTGATCTTCAGTCCCATTTAAAAAGAGAAAAAACCCAGAGAAAAATACCACTCCCCCTTCTCTGAATGACAATAATTAATTAAATGCTTTGTGCTTTTTTGCCAAGCTCATAAAGAGCACCTCCTTTTTAACGCTTTGCAGGAAAATGCTGATCTGTTTTCCAGAACTGATTTAATCTGTATATATTGTTGTTTAATATCCTGTGGATATTTGGCTAAATTTTAATAAAACAGCCAGAGTGCACCACCATGGGAATTCTATCAAAATCCTCGTAGGAAAATAGTATTCATCCCAAGGGATGTGTCATAGGTCAAACAAAAGCTGTCACACCTCCTCCTTATTTTGAAAGCACCCATCCTCTCAACTTTTATTTGCAACCAATATAAAAAAAACTTTTTGTCAGCAATTTGTCTTTTTGTTTATATGCTGGTGTTATATATGCTAACTAATTATTGCAATTCCACACAGTGCTAATCTTGCCATAATGGTATTTCTAGTATGACAACTTTCATCTGCTGACTAAACAAGCACAGTCTTGCCTTTTCTCAGCATGGCCATGAGTCAAAAACCAGTCACTGGGAATTGAGGATCTTAGGGCTTGCCTGCACATGGTTTTTCCATGAGTGCAATTAGACAAGTTCAAGTCAAAGCAATGCATCCCCCAAGCATGGGTGAACCTGCATTCCTGTTAAAGCCAGCACAGCTTATCTGAATCAATTCAGTGTAACAAGGAGTCCATGTTAGAATAACTGCTCTGGAGTGCATGGACTGGCTGTGCTGCTCTGGCTGAGACAGTATCACCACATCCACCATGTGCCAGTGCTCCCAGAACATTTTTTTCTGACAATATAAGTGTGACATTTTAGAAAGGGTCCTTAGGACAAGAAATTGGACATCATGCCATTCACCAAAAATGTGAAATTTTTCCTTCTGCCTCCTTTCAGATCTGGGAATGAAGAGCCTGGATTCTGAGGTTACAATTGTTATAGAGAGCAACACCACACAGGGAACTTTTGTTAATCTCACACCAAATAACGCGGTGCACCCTTTGCCACTTACCTCAGGGCAGCAAACATTCTTCTGCCATGGAAGCTCATGCAAGGGGCTCACCATGCAGAAACTTCAGCACAGGACCAGACTGAGGGGAGTTGTCCTTTACCCCATGTTGTACTGGGCATGACACATCTTCTGTAGCATGGGAGTTTTCTCTGTTCCTTTTCTCTTTTTTCTTTCTTTTTTTAAAGCCTGACTACCATGTGCTGATGGTGCAGGTACACAATGTGTTTGCTTTGGCAGTGAAAGCAGCTGAATAATTTCCCACTTCTTCCCCCAGCCCAGCTGTTCACCCTGTTCCTCTTGGTTGTGCTGACTGTTTGCATATGGGTAGGACAAGCCAGGACAGAGAAATAACAATGTTAAAAAGTAACTTTCAACAAAAAATCCCCAACATTCACAGTTGCAAGGAGGACACTGACTTGTGATTGGGATAGGAATGCACTGCAGAGGACAAGTAACTTTAAAATACATAATTTAAAAAGTATTTTATACAGTCTGCAAAAGAATTAGGAAGCAGCTTGTGTGAGGGACAAGGACATTAAAAGTACAAAAGATGTGAAAACAAGTGTTGAAATAAATAGACTAAACAACTGAGATGACATTTGGAATTACACAAGTATGGTGTCATCTACTGTGAGCATCACGTGTACTTCTTCAATCTGTCTAATCTAATATAAACATAGAGCAGCAGGTAGATCTAAAAAAAGCCTCTTCAGAAACACCACAGATACCCATCTTGCCTTGGGGAGATGATAAGGAAAGCAGCAAACCAGGTATGGCAGCACCTGGAGACATCACTTAATGTGTGGTTAGAAGGCATTCACATTGCACAGAGAGGAGAGGAGAGGAGAGGAGAGGAGAGGAGAGGAGAGGAGAGGAGAGGAGAGGAGAGGAGAGGAGGGAGAGGAGAGGAGAGGAGAGGAGAGGAGAGGAGAGGAGAGGAGAGGAGGAGGAGAGGAGAGGAGGGGAGAGAAGAGGAGAGGAGAGAAAAGAAGAGAAAAGGAGAGATAAGAAGAGAGAGGAGAGGAGAGGAGAGAGAGAGGAGAGGAGAGGAGAGGAGAGGAGAGAGAGGAGAGGAGAGGAGAGGAGAGGAGAGGAGAGGAGAGGAGAGGAGAGGAGAGGGACCATGAAAATTCAGTTCAGCACAAAAAAAAAAAAAAGAGATAGTGTTAAAACTTCTTTTTTGGATGCTAAATTTACTGGAGCAAATGGAATGTTTTTATTGCCACTGACTTATTCAAAAGAATGATTTCCTTTAAAATGGGTTTTTTTTGTCTTATAGCAAGCTGTTATGATTAAAAAATCCCACCTGTTTCTAAACGCACAGCATTAAGACAAAACACTCCCTGCACGAATTCTGGTATGTAGGAGTAACTTTGACTCAAATTGATTCTCTTTTGGGACACTCTTAGAGCTTGTGTTTTGTGGAACTTCAGACTCACTGATTACAGATTTTTTTCTCGAATGGTAGTTGATAAAACTACATTGGTTTGTCCTTCCACCCAAGTGTTATTGGCAAGTACAGTGAGGTGTCAAGATTTGATGTGTTTTGCAGTGAGGACAGGAATGAAGCTGCCATTTGATTTTAATGGTGATTTTCTGGGCCCTGGTTTGCTCACAGATGACCTTGCTCAAGGAAGAGGAGAGAGAACTTCAGATTCTGCAGATGAGAAAACTTCCTTCTGAGAGTAGAAACAACACTGCCTGATGAGTGACCCTTGAATGGCTTTTCGCTGTGATTTTAAATTAAGCTAGCTGATACTTATTAAAATTTCTGTCATATTTTAAGTGCTGTTTGGATGTAATCAGTAACAACTGATTACAATTGTTCGACAGTAACTACTTCCAAAATGTCCTCACTCTAAACAGGCAGATTTAACATGTGTTTTTATCTCATGCTAAGAAAAGATTTCTGAGCAGGATTAGTTGAGGAGACAGTGTTTTGCATTTGAATTACTTTTCTGCCTTAAGTTTGAATTCTGTTAGAATACTGTCTTTCCAAAAAACTTTTTCAGTGTAATTTTCTCTAACAATGCTATAAATCCCATTAAATCACCAGTGATCATATTTCATATGTTTGTGGGTGAAATTTTGAAGGAGTTCCTGAGATATTTTGGCTATGCATAGTCAGAAATCGGGAATCTGTCCCCTCATTCTTTGGTTTTGATGCAGAACAGCTCCTACCTTAGTGACACAGCATTTGCTCCTGTCCGTGGTGCTCTGGCAGGAACATCTGCACCAGCTGTTTCCTTCCCTCCCTGCCACACTGCTCAGATCCTCTCCCACCTGCACAGCTGGGCTTTTAGTACCCACCATGCTGCTCCCTTAAAGTGTTCTCACTTCAATCTGTCTTGGCAACTTTTGTCTGGGGCCTGGAGGGAAATCCTGTAAAACCCAACAAAGGGCAGATTTCAGCTGTTGGCCTCAGCAGTTCTTGCAGCTACATCATTTCCCTGATGCTTGAGATCTGGTGAGCAGAGAGGATGCAAGCTGGCTGACTTTTGACCAGGGAGCTGGTTGCTCTGCACATTTCTGCAATCACTCCAGTCCATTGCCACAAGCACCACAGGGAGTTGTAAAAAAAACCCCAAAGATGTGTTACAGATGCCTCAGTCTTTGCAACTGTACATGAAAGAGAAGGCATCAGCCTGTCTCTGCTTTGGGGACTTACAGCACTGGGATATGAACAAGACCTTCTCCTTGTAGTCATTTCTGCACAGGAATTGTTGAAAACAGTGCTAAAACTGTGCTTTTTTCTTGAACTTGAGATCAAGCCCATATTCTGGGAGTGCCCCATTCTTCCCCCATCAAGCAGGTTGGTGCTTACATGAACTGATGGTTACAGAGAGTGAAAATTTATGTAGAATGGGATATCAGCTTACCCAGGCAGGAGATGCACTCCCCTGGCCATGTGAATAATGGGTATTTCTCTGGACCCTGTTCTCTTCTTCTTGTATGCCTACCCACACAACAAACAATGTATTTACGCACATTTCAACCACATACGTGCTGACAACTTTCTTTCACATCGCATCTCCCCAGCAGATTTTAGATAGATCTTTACATATAATTCCAGCTATTGCAACACAATTAGTACTAAATAGCGAGACTTTGGGTGCTTTTTGTTCTGTTTTTTTGTGCTGTTGTTTGTTTTGTTTTGTTTTGTTTTTGTGTTGGAACAAGCACTTGTATCTCTTCAGTAATAAATTCAGGCTCCCTCCTCCCTGCAGTGGTAGGCACTGGAATCATTGGGGATTTGTCGCTGCTCTTAGACAGGAATCTATCAAGGGGATGTCTCTCTGCAAGGTGCCTGATTCTCTGCTAACCATCACTGCCAAGGGTCCCCACTGGGACAGTCAGAGCAGCTCCTGCTGCAGAGAAGGCAGACACAGCTAAGGGAGCACACCCAGGCATGCTCTACATGAGGCTGACACTTCCAAAGGCTGTAACTTAAAACTACCAGAGCAAATGGTACTGAGACCCTTTGAAAATTTTATCACCGTTTCCTAGCCAAATATTTTGAATGCTGGGCCAAAATCTGAGTTTGCTTGGATTTTTCTGGGGCATTGTTCAGTATAACCCAAGGCAAGCCTGGTGGAAAGGGTCCATTCTCAAATTCCTTCTGGGACTGAATGTATAGAAGATAAAGGCTTTTTTTTTTTTTTTTTTTTTTTTTCAACAGGAAGAGTGATAAAGAACTGGAATTGTCTGCCTGAAGAGGTGGTGGGGTCACCGTCCCTGGATGTGTTTATAAAAAGATTGGATGTGGCACTCAGTGCCATGGTTTGGTTGAGGTGTTAGGGCATGGCTTGGACTCGATGATCTTGAAGGTCTCTTCCAACCTAGTGACCATGTGATTCTGTGATTCCTAGTGTCAGCTCCTCTGTCTATCCCCAGAACAGTCAAGAGAGTAGAAAAACTGCATTTAAAGAGCAGGGCCTATGCAACTCTAAACTTGACCATGTTTTCAGAAAATAAAAGTTAAAGCTGTTACCTTGTCTCTACTGAGCATATGCAGCTCATTTTTTTCTGACATTTGTAACCTGGAAACAGGAAAAAGCACATTTCATGCCAAACTGCAATTTTTTTCTCACAAAGATGATGATATTGCAACCTTTACATAACGTTCTATGTAAAAAAACACCCACTTTGGTGTTATTCTACGGTGCCTTATCTCCCTCAGCTGACATGGAAAGAAACAAGCTTCCCCCTGCCCAAAGCCTTGATTAAATCAAATTGAAGTCAGAAAATGGAAAATTTCAGACCATATGTTCAAAGTTATAAACAGTTGAAACCAAGGTATTTTTCTGGCCAGAACTATCAACCGTATCTACAATGATTAGTTCTAGTTATGTTTCTTTAAACTGTGTTCCTTTTTGTCCCCATACAAATACATCTGTGATCTAAAGCTCCAAATACCCTGGAAAAGGCAAAACAAACAAACACAAAAATCCTCTTCCTGAGAAGATGAACAGAAAGAAAATATAATTCGAGTCAGAAACAAGGATACTGTTCACAGGAAAAAAATAAAGAAATAAAAGCCATAGCTGCATCTGCTTAGAGAAATGGCTTACACTCAGATGGTGTGTGGGTTTGTTGGCACCCTTGGCAGCAAATTACTTTCATCCCCCATCCATGGCTCTTTGACATGACCATCCATGGCTTTATCATGGTTTCAGATGAGTTAACAGCACACAGTCTCCAAGCTTTCCCAAGGGGGAAAAAATGCTGTATTTTTAATCTCTTGCATTTTTTACATTTTTGACATATTTGTGGCTGTTGCTGCATAGCAGGTAACCTGCAGAGGAGTGTGGACACTTAAATGCTTCTGTGACTACCTACTCAGCAGCTTCACCCTCAGCAGTCAGCAAACCTCAAAACCCATTTCCATTTGAGCAAATGTGCTAGAGTGAGGATGATTCCCTAATTAGCCACATCCTCTGTGTTTCACCATTAGATAACACAAGGAAATGTGTTCACGGCTCGCTGCTTCATCGAGCTGCTGCAGTGATTCATTCCACATGGACTGGCACTGGGAGAGCAGAAGAGCCCAGGCTGGCAGAAGGGATGTGAAGGAGAGCTCCATTCCTGTATGACTTCAGACAGTGTCCCTCTCTTTGTTTTGTCACAAGTGAAAGTTTTCCCTGTGCTGCCCCAAGGACCTTGTCCTCCATTTACCTCCCAGAGTAGGAGATGGTTTTGGCTGGGTCAGTTCAAAAGGTGTGTGTCAAAATGTGTTTTTCTTGAATGTGTGTTCCTTATAGAGGTATCAGCTGGACACCAGTGTCTCTCCAGAACAGTAAAATACTCAGTTCCCATGAAATCCTGCTCCTGGAGAGAGCACATCTCCTGATGACATTCTTGTAGCCACAGGACTATTTGCCTACAAGAAGAAGTGGGGTGCGATGCCCTGCTCTGAGCACTGCACACACAACACCATTGATCATCCTGTGTGGGATCCCCCATGGAGCTGTGGCTGGCTGAGCACTGGTGCATCCTCCCAGCACAGGGCCTGGACTCCTTCTGTGGCCAGGGAACAGCCATGTGTATGCATGTCCAGCAGGAATTTCATCTGTCTTGTTTCACACACTCACAAATGTGCAGGAAACCTAAGCAACCATTTTGGGATCAAGCTCTTAGAATGCTGTACCTCAGAAACCTGCACACAGCCCTCTATCTGCAGGAATAGGCATCTCTGCATTTTCTCTTGATTCCCACTGTCCCAGCAGCATTCCTTGTCACCCACACCTAACCTGCCTATGCTTACGATTGAATACTCTGTGTATGTGCAGCTCAGGGTCTGTCACCAGACTGTTAAGAAATATGATGGGTGCAGGATTTACTGACTGTACAGCCTGGTGCTCTGAGTTAATTCAGTGCCTCAGAGTTATTTTGAAGGGTGCACTGTATTTTATATTACATCTGCAACACTGTTACTTACAGCTGCAGAAAGTCATTAGCTTCTGTTGCAAGGATAGCCTCTTCCAGGAGTCTTCAGTGGGCCTGTCATGTCTGCAAGCACATTCCCTAAAGCGGTGAAGCGACACTCAAATATATCATGAACTTGGTGACTACTCTGCCCAGGAGCTATGCCAGTCGAGTCAGTTCATGGAAAAGTGCAGGGAGTTTCCCTCAGGAACAGCCTGTTTGGTTCAGTGAAGGTTAGCACTCATCCCAGCAGGAAATAGAGTTCTATGGTTCAGCCCTGGTAGCTGCACACCAGTGGAGTCCTTATTGAGACATGGCTCAAGAATACTTTGCCAGTGCTGTGGCCAGATGGCAAGGCCTTGTGCTGACCCGCATCAAGGGAAAATCTCTGCTTTGATCTCCAGGCTGGCCAGCCCAGGCTCCTGCCAAGCTTCTCACCCCCAGCCTCTTTATCTACCTCTGAGCAGGCTGACCAGCCGGACGTGTGAATTCTCAGTCCTGCTCTGTCTGTCCCCTTTCACTTTGCTGAGGCTTCCTTTCCCTCCAAAGATGTCTCCTATAATGCATTGGCATTGCAGCCCAATCTGCTCCAGAAACCTGCCTGAATATGGCTGATATCTGTCAACTAAACAAAATGGTTAATGATATTCTAAGTGCTTTGATATTAACCATCTGTACCATGTAGGGAAGGTGGGTTTTGGTTGTAATTCTTTTCCCACCAAAAAAAATTCTGACTGCTTGTTCTACCATTAATGACCATTAATACACATCCTATTTTCCTGCAGCATCTATTGTACACATCCATCTGCTGATGACACAGACAAGGATGAGAAACTAAGATAAGGCTAAAAGGAAAACATATCCTTAGGAAGACACCATCAACCATTCTCTCCAGCAAATGGGAAATGATCTATTACTTTTCATCAAAGGTCTTCAACTTCACTGAAAGTGGGTTCTTTATGTTAAGACATACCACAGAATACTGTCCTGTAGCATTAATTACTGCATAGTCATTATAATACTCCAGGACTGCAGAATTTTATGGTTTTTGACCAAAAGTGCGTGCTGGGTCTTTTAATTATGAAAGTTTCTTTCCCCACTTTTAGAGAGAAATGCTTCTTTTAAAATGGTAGTGAGTTAAAAGTTGCAAAATTTTAATTATTTGTAGCCTTAAGGATCAAAAAGTGGAAAATAAAAAGCTTTATTTCTAGCCAGCTATATTTGAACTAAAAGAAAATTGTTGTTAAAAAAGTAACAAAGAAACATCCCAAATCTTATTTTTAAGAGGAGTTTTTAGGGGATCTGATTCAATGTATTCTGCACTCTTTAAGGCTATGAGACTGAAAGTCCTTCCTGTTTGCCTGTGGGCTCATGGTGGGAAGGCTGACAGTTGGGTTTCAATTTTTCTAAGTGGAAGTGAGAGGAGGTAAAGGAAGAACTTGAGTCTCTGTCCTGCAACCATGTTGAAAGTAAAATGTGTTTCTGATATAAAGCCTTTGTCAGTGTTGGAATCTCTAAAATGTGCACACATCTTAAAAAAGGAGAGAAGTTATTTTCTCATTGTGTCTGGTCAGTAATATCAATATATGATTATTTTTGTAGCTTTGAAATGTTGTGGAAGTTCCTTACCTTACATCAGCTTCTCAAGCAGAGCATTTGTCTGGTGTCAAACTAGTCTGGCATGCCAGCCTGACTTCTAAGAAGAAAATGGCCTTGTATTAGTTGTATCTCTCTTGGGATGCCCTTTTTTTCTTTACTTATGAATAAGTCTGTTAAATAATGTTTGTTAACAAAATTTCCATTCTTAGGAAAGGAGGGGCCTTTTTCCACTTTAAGGGTGTTTGTTCTACTTCTGAGGATTACTCATTTCCAGTACACTGGCAGGTAGCATAGACAGCAGGGTTTAACAACAGATTTTTTTATACCTGAGTCACAGGATGCACTTTGGAAAGAATATAATGTTATTTAGAAGGAATTACTGTCTCCAATGTAGGGCATACACAATGGAAAATAAAAAAATCGCGATGTCTCACCATTTCCTTCGCAAAGAAAATGTGGTCAAACCAAAATGTGGTGAGCCAAAAAGATAGGTAAAATCAGTGTTCTGAAGTCTGGATCACTCCATGATGCATAAGAATTTGATCCAGTAAAAGGCTGCAGAATTGTGTTTGTAAGCAATTGCCCACACAGTCACTCACTGATACGACTGAAGAGCAACAAAAAGAAGTAGTGGTGAGAGAGAAACCTTCAGACTTTGGCCCTTTTTTATGGTTGTAAGTGCAAATATCTGTGACACTGCTGTACAAATGGTCTCATGTCCTTCTTTGACAAAAAGTGTTGAGAACACTGGAATTGACACCTCTTGGTTTCTATGATTTTCTCCTATGCAAAGGGTAACTTACACAGCATTTCACAAAGGCAGCTGTGTCTCTTCTGCACTCCTCAGCACTTAATTACTCTCCTGTCTTGTACTGCAATCAAACTGTAAAATCTGGCATGATAACCATCCCCTCCTTTTCTCTGGACCTCTTAGCCCAACAGGATCAGGCTCATGATAAGTATATCAAGGAGCTAAAACAAAAGTAGTAAAATAAATTGAAAATAATTAAGATAATGAAGAGTTAAACAAGGGAAGTAATAAGTACCCATATTTAGCATATTATACATATTTTCAAACAGTTAGTAATGGAAAAGATCACCATAGGAATAATAATTGTTACTATTTTTGTCTTGTGTAGATTTTTTAATCTATGACTCTCTGAACACGCTAATTAAAGACTTTGCACATATCCAAGTACAAGTAATTCCCATCTGGAAGGGATGAGATGTGAGAGTGAAGCAATTTAATGCCAATAATATCCTCATCTGACATTATCACTGCAGATCTGGGGTTGAGTTTCCATTTTTAATTAGCTAGCAATCTTAGTGTGACATAGATGAATTAAGTACATCCTCATCTACTGTTTGGTACATGGGCCAGTAGTCACCCTCAGATTATGGATGTTTGCCATGGGCAGGTACCAGCAAATCTCTGACCTCTGAAGTGACTCAGTTATTGGCCAGAAAAATTTGAGTGCCATTCTGCAGCTGTAAAACTGGGACTCAGCTTCAGACCTGAAGGTGCCAACTTCCTTTTCATTTTACTACTCACAATGTGTGGTAAAAGAATTCCTTCCTCCCATTTCTTACTGATGGCATTAAGATTTCAGCTTTTCCTTTGTGGGATGGCACCCACCTCTTTTCTGCAGTAAGCAGCCGGGGTGTCAGTATCAACCACAGACTTTTTCCTTGGAGCCAGGCAGCCACAGCCCCAGAAGACAGTCTGCTCAGTAGAAAGCAGCAAGCTTTTAAACTTTCACCATACCCTGATTTATTAAAACTTCTGCAGGCGCTTTACATGACTTTTCACTTTGCTCTGTGCCCATGGGGAGGGATAAGGGCAATCACTTTCTTCCCAGTTGTCCTGTTTGACAGCAAGGTGAGTGATTCCCATCTCTGTTTCAGAGGTCAGCTACTCATTTGCAAAACTCACAGGGTCCAACTCTCCTTGCTTTTCACAGCTAACAAATGCCCAGTATTTCTTGGAGCAGCTCTGAGTCAGGTTTGGGAAGGTGCCACAAACCCGTCACAAGGAGCCAGGCAGCCAAGTAGGCAAAAGGCACCGCAGTCACATTCAGCTGTATCCTTCAGTAGCTGTTACAGTTGTAATCCTTCTTTTGTTCAGCCTGCAGCAGATGGTGAATCAGAGCGCATTTGGGCAGGTGGAAAATCTTCCAGCAGCAATGTCTGGAGCTCTGAACTTGGCTCCTTCTTGTCCTCCACCCTGCCTGGCTGTGCTGGCCCAGGGTGCTGAGTCTGCTCAGATGGCTGCACACAGAGAACAGGGCTAGGGAGGAAAAGTGGCAGATGGCAGCTGAAGCTGGATCAAAGCAGGAGGCCTCACCTCCAGACAACAAGCACTGATAGGAGCTGGATTTTTTTCCAGCTGTGTTTTGGGTGGCTATGTTTAAAAAGTGCCCCTTTGCAGAGAATTTTGATTTTAGAAGTCGACAACCTTTTGCTGTTTTCCCCATCTCACCCTGGCTGTGGGCATGAAGGGACAGATCCAGACCTAAATTAAAGTATCTGTAAGTGTGAAGCTCAAGTGGCAGGAACCCCATGGCTCTGTGTTGACCAGATGTAATGCTTCAGCTGTTTTTAAGGGTTGATCCATCTTTATTGCCATGCTTGCTGTGTGAACATGTCTGTGCAAGATGTGCAATAAAAGCGAGGTAGTTTTTTCTATGGCCTTCCTGAGTTAACAGAAAGCTGGCAAAGCTTTCATAGCCCTTCCCAGGTGCCCTTCTGGTAACCATGCCAACATGATTTGCAAACACTGAATTGGCCAAAATAGCTGTTTTCACATAACCTAAAATTTGTCCACATAAAGTGCTGGGAGGGGATGAGTAAGAAAGGTGAGCAGGCCTGTAGGAACTGGTATATGGCCCTGCAGTGCTGTTCTCTGTGCAGCTCAGAATACAATAATGCTCTTGTGCAAGTCCAGGGGCATTTAGCAGTGGTGCTTGGTAGCTGCTGCTCTTTCTTTTCACTTCTCCTGCTTTGACAGAAAAAAATGAATGGATTGTGCCACCAGGATGATGCCAAGTCCTTGAATAAAGCAAGTATCAGACATCTAAAATTTAATTTTGCAACCTCACGATATAGAAAAGCTAAAGAGAGACCAACACATGATAGGAAAACTTGCTAGCAGGACAAGAAAATGCGCCAGAGGTATCAGGACAGGTCTAAGACTTAGGTCTTCACTACCCACACTGATTGGGCAGTGCTGCTGAGATCCGTGAGCCTGGGCTTGCTGCCCCACCAGAAGTGCTGGTGCCAATAACTGGAGTCTTGCCTTAGGGCAGAAGTGTCCCAGCCACGCTGCCATGACATTCCTGAAGCAAAGGAGATCTCAGTAGGAAATTTGACAGTCTGGGGGAACTGAAACCCAAGCTGATCTAAATCACAGAATCACAGAAAAATTTAGGTTGGAAAAGACCCTTGAGGTCATTGAGTCCAACTGTTAGTCCAGCTCTGCCAAGTCCACCACTAAACCAGGACCTCAAGTGTTAAATCTGCACTTCTTTTAAATGCCCCCAGGCATGGTGACTCACCACGTCCCTGGCCAGCCTGATCCAATGCTTGACAACACTTCAGTGAAGAAATGTTTAGAAATGTTTCCTAGAATTCAACTAAACCTCTCCTGGCATAACTTGAGGCCATTAATTATGTTAATAGTAGACAGGGGACAATCTTTTTCTCTTGGCTTTCATCCTGATGATTAGGACCACTTCAAGCATTTCCTATCTTCTCAATCTATTTTTATCTGGAGGAGGTTTCACAGAACATGCAGTATCTCAAGGAGAGCAATGCTGAAGTGAATGGAACTGTGTGACTTATTCCAAGCAGGAAGTGGTCTTGATAACCTTTCCTGGTGCTCTGCTTACAGCTTCAAAAGCAATTTGCCAACCTAGGAGTTGCCTTGTTAGATGGCCTAAGAGAAGATGTGCTGACAAGATGGGCTGGTCCATCAGCAGGAGGCTGGGCTGGAGCAACTGGGCTCTACTTGCCAATTGTGTCCTGCAGCATCCCATGGTTGGTAAATGGTTATCCTCTGTGTCTTTCTTTTGAGCTGGGGCTCCATCCCATCAGTACCTGTAGATGGAAGGAGTTACAGGGAATCCCCTGCCTGATTGCATGACAGTAACTCTGTACTCTATCAGGTATCCTCTAAAATAAGCTCAAGGGAAAGTGCTTTGGTCTATTTTAATATCTGCACTAATTGCTTTTTTCCATTTCACAGACATGAGGTGAAATGACAAAGATTTCACCAGAAATTGTGGGGCATTTTCATGCCTGGAACTGAAAAGGAAAACATCTGGGTTTCTCAAGACAGTTTTGCAAGAAAAAGGGATCTGCTGAAAGTTTGCTAAAATTAAAAATATCAACTAAGCCTCAGAAAAAAGTTTGAGATGGTACTTCCACAACTGCAGTTTTCAGTGAAGACCAAGGAGGACAGCAACACCCCTTCAAGACAGATTCCTTGCAGAGGGGAAGGTGGCAGGAGAAGGGGACTCAAAAGAAGCCCTGCAGGTTGGCAGGGGTCAGCTTGCAGTACCCAGGCCCTGGGCTGCTGGTGAAGGAGTCCATGGGCTCCATGGCTGAGGGAGCACTAAGGAGGGATAACACTCTGTCAAAGTACCTCTGGAAAATCTGGCAGTGCCCAAAGCACTTACTGCAGTTCTGAAGGGCAATTGTGTTATTTTCCTTTTCGTCAGGGTATCAAACTGGCTGCCAGATTCTCCATCTTATTTGCAGAAATGGAAAAGCCAGAAATAATCTCAAAAAAAGCTGTCTTCCAGGATGTAGATCTACAGTACAGGCTCTTGCATCACCATGGAAATTAAGAAATCTCTGACAGCTTAAATCTCACTGAGAAGGAAATAAAATAGAAAAATGTCACAACATGGCAGGATGAAATCTGTCCTTCCTGGATACCTGGTGAGATAAACAGTTCTGGACCAGGGTCAGACAGAGCAATGGAACTGCAATAGGCTCCTGTCAGAGGGCTCCACTGGCAGAGAGGAGTAATGTTTTGAGTGCTTAAAATGCATTGAAAATTTCTATCCTCCCCCTTGGAAAAACATGTTAGTTAAACATTAATGTGGTTCCTTTGCCAGTGGCACAGGTCACAGGATGGGGACAAGCATGGACAAATGACCATAAACATGTTTGTCTCACCTGTCACAGATCCAGTGTTACATCCTGGTTTTAGGTTTCATAGGTCATATTTGCCTGATAGTGTTTCTGACACAGTGATTTTAGGAAATAGAATTGCTGGTTAGCCAGCACAGACCAAAGCCTGCTGAGGAAGGTGCTGCTGTGCCAGTGCCACCACTGCCTTCTTTCTCAGTCTCTCAAATATTTCCTGCTGCCATGTCACTTGGCTGGACACTGGTGCTTCTCTGACCTTCTCTGAGCCATGGAGCTGCGTAGGTTCTCTGCTAGTTTAAAGGACCTTTATTTTGTGGAGAGGAGTTTGTAGAACTGGAACTTTGGATGTCAATGTGTATATTGTAGGCACTGGGGCTACTTACATGAGAGGATGGCACAGCAATCTTACTCTAGAGTATGGCACACTTTAAAAACAAAGAGTTTATGAACAAGGCAATGGTCAAAAAATCATTTCACCAATACCCATTACACTCAAATATATAATGTGAAAGGATTAAAAAGGAATTGGTGTCTAAAGGAATTTTATATGTGGAAGTGATCTTGAAAACAAGCACACATCACAGACTTAAAAAGAGGCTTAAAAAAGCAGACAGATGGTCAGATACCAAATTAGATGCAATTAGGATATGGAAAGATAATTTATCATATTCCTTATTCCCAACTTTTCATATAGACACTGGACTTGGCAAGATCTTTATCTGCTCTGGTGAGTGCTTACAATAGAGCTGAGAGGTCTGAGCACTGCCAGACCTGGCAGATCTCTGTTCTTTGCAGGCCCAGTCCTACCAGCTGCTATCCCTGAGGTGCTGTCAGCTTTGGCCTCACTTGTTCATTTGCTCTTCCTGTGCCCATGATTTCACATGATTTCACAATAAATCCAGCATTTGGGCTCTGAGGTCAAAATCACTGCAGCCACACAATGTAAAGTGCTGACTTACACCAAACCCTTGCTGCTGAGTCAAGTTTTCACTGTTAATCTGTTGTGCTGGCAGGGTTGGGGTTTTTTATAGGAGCTTTAGTATCATCTGTTTGTGCTGCTGGAGCTTTATGCTGGTTCAGCCTTCGTCTCCTGTGGCCAGCCCAGGGACAGCACAAATCCTGTGTCTTTCTGAACTTTATGAGAGAATGGAACTATGTGAAGAAGGTATTGGTGTTGTCTCTGATTACCAGATGTTTTAAAAACTGCTGGAAGGACTGGAGTATCAGACCTGCACAGTGATGAGAAACAGTGACTGCGTTCATAGAAAAAGAAATTAAATAAGCTAAACATTAAATCCCCATGGAATGCCATGAATTTGAATGTCTAAAATTTGTCTCCTTAGGATTTCTGAAAGACAAATTCCAATACTTTTTAACAGATAGAGAAAATGCTCTGAAGCCAGATCTGAGATGAATGTATTTCTCAAGATGCCTCATCTCCTCTCATGTCCTTTTGCTTTCTGTCTCAGCTTTGCATAATAGGTAGGAGCCATAGTTTCTACAGAACTTATCACAGGCAGTATGTTCTGGCTATTATTAAGATGAAGGATCTCAAATATTTCCATTTCTTTTATGAGAAAGTTAAGAATTTCTGCATAATATTATCAATAAGGAAAATGTCTTTCTCTGAAAGCAGGTCCTGTTTATTCATGTTACCTAGAAATAGGATAATGAAGATAATGAATATTTTGAATCACAGGTAGTTCTCAAAGAAATGACAGGGAAAAATAATTTTGAATTGCACAAAAACAGAAACCTTTCAGAAATGGCTGGTGAAATTAAAAGGTTTGAGAAAAATAATTTCAGGATAAATGAAATACTTGATTTGAGTAAAAACATTATTCTTTCTGCTTTGAGCACTGCCACACATATGAAACATAGCAGAAAGTAATTTCAAGGAACTACCAAGGCAGAAAGATCAAAAGAAATCAATTTCATTTTGAAAAAAGCAGAAGTGAAACAAACAATTTTCTTAAAAAGAATTTTTTTTCACTTAATAGACAATTATAGCCCAGCATCAAATCACAGAAGCTCACAGCATTACTGAAACTTCTCTGAGAACTAATTCTTCATTTGTGCACGTAAGGTGGGAAGAGGAGGGAACAGGAGGGGATGCAAACAGCCACAGGGAGAAGGAGCTGCAGGCCCTGCTGCCATCTCCTCTGGTGAGTGTCCTGAGGGACCCCAGTCCCGGTTTGCTGGCAGGACTCAGAGAAAACGAATCTGCCTGGGACTCCCAGCCTACACTCTGCACAGATGGAGAAGTCTTGAGCCATGGAAGAAAATCAAACCCTCTTGTTCTGAAATGACTTTAATCTGGTGAGAGAGAGACCTCCATATGGACGCTAAAACAAGCAGAAATTCTTCCTGACAGCATAACCCATTTAGATTTCCTGTATATATGGATTTGTGGAAGACACGAGAACACTGATCTTTGTGAGCCCCTTCCCTGTTTGTGTGTGACACCTGAGATGCCATCCCACTCAGAAGAAATGCCAGAGGGAGCAGCTCCCTCTGGGTCAGCTGTTGGTGCACCAGCCTCTCGCTTCTAAGAGCAAAGGGAGTGGGACAAAGGGACATCTTGAGTTCATGCTTTGAGCGATTCTGTTGGGAAAACATGAATGTTGCCTTGGTATTGGTAGCCCAGGTGCAGCTCTGTTGTTTGCCCTTCAATTTCACCCCAAATTTTCGAATTCCTTTCTGTCTGATTTTCAATTTATGCTTCAGGTTATGCCTTCTAGATCTTCCTAAAAGTTGTATTTGCTGTATTTGCAAAGGCATCATCAAACAGCTAATTGCTGCTGCTAATACAGAGAAGGGAAAAAATATTTCTGCCAAAAACAAGGGAGAGATTCCTACTCCTAAGGGCAGGATATCTTAGCTCTAAAACTTTATCTGCACATGAACTGTACTGCCTTGTAATGGCTTAACAATCTTGAGGTGAAAGTGCTTATTTCTAGGAAGAACAATAAATCCACCTGCAGAGGCATATTTATATTAATCTGATGGGACTGTAAGGTGTGGAGGCATAAATGAATCTGCAAGGATAAAGGATATCTTCATCTATAACTCAGTGGAAACTTTCCAATTAGAAGTATTTTGGCTGCATGTCATTATTTGAAAGGACATTGCTGCAATGTAGTGTTTGCTTACTTTCTGCATACACTATGTACTCCATGGATTAAAAAAAAAAAGTATTTTGGCATAGGACAAAGCAAAGACACAGTAACTATAAATCACAGCACAGAAACTGATGGCAATCACCCTGCACAGCAGGGGGCTCATATTCAGCTAAACCAGTCTTCTGGTACAGCAGGTTCTGGCTAGTGAGACTCCATTGTCATTTACAAGCAAGCATATTTAAGTGGTTAGGATATCTTCATTCCATTTTGTTCTGATTTGGCTGCTCTCCTTGTACTCATTCTCTCTGAGCACACTTAAGGGACCAACCCCTTCATTTGCATATTCACTTGCACAGTAATTTTTTCATCAGGTCACTCTTCTGTGAGTTGCCATTTGCCAAGTACTGCATTTGGGAGCATTTGCTGGTCTCAGGAGAGGTAATGCTTCACTTGTGTTGGGAAGAAGAAGACAGAAGTCCTCACAGGCAGGAAAAGCTGGGCTAGATGAGAAATGCATTAGCATAAGTAAGATAAAAATTTAAGGCGCAGGAATTGTAATTGCAAAATGCATCTGTGTGAATTCTGGCATTAAGGGCACCCTGGAAACCACAAATAAAAAAACTGCCATTGGCCTGGGAGTGACAGTGAGGCAGGTTTAAACTAAACTCCATGATGTGGTGTTTGGGATGCCCAGAGGACATGTGCAATCACTGGGGTGTACCTGCACAGCCCATCTGAGGGCTCCAGCAGCTCATCACTGCCCGAAGGGGCAGCCTGGCCATTCTCCACTGCACTGAGCTTTGCCCATCTCTGTCCCTCAGATGAGAAGCTGTGAACCGATTCTCACCTGGCAGACACTGCTCACCTTTTACTCTTGGCGGGGTTATTCTTGGTCAGGACAAGCAGTTTCAGCTGGTGCTTCATTCCAGCCCTTGGAAGAGATCGAGGTCTCTCAGGGAGTGTGAGCAGGACAGAGCTCAGTTTGCAGCACCTGGGAGCTCATGTACTTCAACTGTACCCTGGTTGTAGAACTCTAAGGAGTCTGTTCCTGGACTGCAAGAGCCCACCACCTTTCTCCAGGATTCACAGTGCTGCAATATCTTTTTCTCTGTGTAGAGCTTCTGAGCTCAGACAAAAACCAAGTTTGTTTGGGGGCATGGAGTATGTACCCCTTACACTAAGAAGCAGAGGCCTTGAGTAGTTAGTAGGCATGTTTTAAACAGTGCCAGAGAAAGCTATGGCTTTGGACTTAGGATTGCTCAAAGTTTGTCTTTTTTTTCCCTTCCCAGTTCCTGTGAATTTACAGCATCATTGTTTCTCATCATGTCAACAAACCAGCCTCAAATACCCAGGGTTTGTCCCTGCCAAGAAAGCCCAAAAAGATAAATAATGTGAAGAAAGTGTCATTCAGATGCAATCACATCAGCACAGATTACTGCCGGCATAATTCCTTTTTTTCTGTGTAAATGTTCTGGTTTTGAGCTGGTTTCAGTACACAGCTTATTCCTAAGAACATTACAGCACCAGTTGCAGTTCCTGCCTCTTGTGCTGCTATCCCAACTTGACAGGCACTGCTGCTAAACAGCAGCAGAACTGAAATGCTGAGGAATGTGGATGGGAAGGGACTTTCTGGAGTCCAGGCAAAGTTTGTAAGGAGAACAGCTTAAACTGCAAATGTATTTGGGAGGTTGAGATTCTGTAGAAAAAATTAATTTGAGACTCTTAGAACAGGAAAGGAAATTTAACCACATATCTTTCATTAAACAGTATGAGGAAATCCCCGTGTCCAGCCTGGAAAATTTTGATATAAATTACTTAGCTGCAGAATGACAGTCTTCCTGAGCAGTACTAGCTCCAGCTCTGACTCTTTATAAATACCAAACTCATAGAATATAATGACAGAAAACAAACACAGAAAAATTGTTACATGTACAAAAAAATTGAATGCTGAAAAATTGAATACTTTCCATGGGGATAAAAATAAATAATAAAACAAGTTGTTAAATTCAAGCTGGCATTTAAGGGCTACAACAATCTAGAAAGCTTGCCAGGAAAAGGAGCACTAACCAAAGGTTACTGTTATTATTCTTTTTCTGGTAAAGCGGGAGCCAATTGTGCTAGAGTTTATCTCATTTATTTTAAGGGAGCTTTATTATGTTGTTCTCTTAAACTTCTGACTACTTCTGGTTTCTCTTTTTTTTTTTTTTTCAAACCCACAAAAATTTGTTAAGGAGGACTTGTTTAGTGCAGTGCAAATTTCCATTGCTCTCTTTCTGGCCATTGTTTCTTTTAAATCTTACATGAGCAGAGGTAGCTTGATGGGTTTGGAGCTTAAGTTCCTATTCTTTGACAATCCAAGAATGGGAGAACTGCAGCTGGATATTACACTCAGAGTAAAAACTAGGGAGGTGTTAGGTTTCTTCTTAAGTAATCTCTTCTGTTTGTCAATGTTCCTTTTTTCCCCCCACATTAATGACTGCTGAATAGTTTGCAAATAATGCTGCAGATGACCACTCTTGTGTGCTGCAAAGTGTTACATTCCTCTGCCCCTGGAAGTTCCCTGTGTGAACACCATTGCCTGTCTGTACAGAGAGCCTAACAGGTTACACTGTAATAGGAGGTGAGGAAACAAATCTGTAGAACTCTTAGAAGAGGAAAAAGGAATACATCTGAAGAGAGATCAATGAAAATTATTGCAGAGTTAAATAGAAAATTAATTTAGCTAGTCATACAAGTCCATCAGCCTGTTGCTCCCTGAAAGAACAGGCTCTATATCCTTGCCTGTGGCCTTCCCAATACCTTTTGAGGAAATGAGTACAAACCAAGTCCCTTCAAGAAAACAAGAACCAATGACCTTTGTAGCTTTTGGTTTTGAAATATTTCCCCATTGTCCAAATCAAAACTTCTTTCATAAAATCCTTGTTCATCTCATTTTGACCCTGAGGCAGAACTAAACTCCCCAAGCACCAAAGTGCTCAGGGAAACCATAATTCATTCCAATGGCAATGGCAGCTCAGCTTCCAGCTGCTAAAGGCCCAGGCTAAAGGACCTCTCCATCCATGGCTCCTTCTAAGGGGCTGTGGGTGCACATATCTGGGAGTGGGATGGGGATGGAACAGGGGGAATCAGGGTCTTTCCTGTGTAAGCCCAGGTGGGCCTGCATAGGTAAAACATCAAACCAGTATAGGATCAAGAATTGTGCATAAAGTCACCTCCCGGAGCTGGTTTGCTTCTTCAGAGCTTTTCTGATGGCCAGGATTCCAAACCACCTAACTTGCTTATTGACTATTTTAGTGTTTCCAAATCCAGGAAACACTTTTTACGCCAAAACAGCAGTCCTTCAGCTTTGAAGCACAGAGCATTCTGTGGCTGAGCTGGGAGAAGCAGTTGGTTATTCACACAGTGGTACAGGGCTTGTCCATAAATGTGGCTCTTTTGAAGCTAATTACCAGAACATAACGAAAGAAATCAAAGTTGGATGGAGTAACTTCTTGAACTTACTCTAATCTGTGGATTTACAATTGGTTTGCAATGCCATAATTTGCTGTGACATAGTTTGTGGTATGCAAATCATGGAAAACTCTGGCTCTCTATTGCATAATTACCATAACAATTTATTTTGGCTTAAAAGTACTTACCCTCAGAAAGTCCTTGTTCCCTCCTTTGACTTTAGAAAGATTAAAAAGAGTAACTGACACTGTAATTTAACTTGATGGCCATATCAGTCCTGTAGATCCTGCTCCATCAAGATGCTGATCCTGCTGCTGATAAAATACAAGTTGTCTGATAGACACCTGCCCCAGATTTATTCCTGCACTTGACATGAACAGAGTGTAGCTAAGGCCAAACATAAGGAAGTTCTAGTTAATCATAGTTCTGGAGTGAAGTAGAAGCAATGGACGTAAATTAGTGTAATACAGAGCAATTCTCAGGAAAAGAAACCCTCAGATTTTATTATTATCTCCCCGTGAGACTGCAATTTGCAATTTGCACTATAATTCCATCAGCTGTCTTTTCTGCTTCTCTGCATAATCAGATATAACATCACATATTATTAAAGAAACAATTATTCTAAGAACAGACTAATAAATGCCTTCTGTTAGATGCAGGATTTAGCCAGCAAACATAAATAGACCTTTTGCATCAATACCAGTGAGGATTAACAGTGACATTTTTATGTCACCCACTCATTTGTGAATTGCCACATTGTCACAGCAAGCCACAGGGTGGAGGGAAAAAAAAGGAGACAGCCAGCAAATGCAAAGTTGTCATTTGTGGGAGTGAAGAAACTGTGACTATTTAAAGATGCTAGTCAAAAAGTCTAAAATGAGGAAATATTTGAATCCCACATAAATTCCATATTTAAGATTGTAGGATTGAACATTTAATGAGAATTTGGTGAAACAGATTTTTTTTTGGTACAGTACTTCTTATTCACAATCTTCCTGTGTTAACTTGGACAACTCACACAGTATTTGTGTGACTCATTTTCTCAGGCTTTTAATTTTTGGGGTATCGTTTAGGCAGTGCTTCCCATTCTGATTGGAAGCAGTTTAGTAGTGTCTGCAGAGAATCTACAGATGCTCTGTATGAGTAGGGAAATTCTGCTGTTCTGATGAAGCATGAGAACTTGAAGATCCTGTAATACCAATTGGATTCTTTTACTTCACACTCCACAAATCAAAAAAAAAAAAAAAAAACAGGCTGCAGAGGCAGCAGGGTTAATTTGATTCTTAACTGGTGGATAGTTAAAATTACACTGAAAAATTAGACAAAATTTCAAAACCCAACTTTTCAACAGAGGTATTTTTTTCAGCAATTCGTTTCTTAGACACACATAGTAGGTTTCTGCAGCACTCCTCAATACAGCAGTTAGCTATCCATGCCAGGGTATAAATGCAAGTTGTCAGATAAAGCCTTGCAGCCAGTCTTGCAGTCACACACTGATTTCCACATACATTCATTGACTAGGTTGGGCTTAAGTTCCTTCCTAAGAATAATTTATCAGTTAAGCTTGAATGTAATTGTGTCCTTTAAACTGAATTTCAAGGATAAAGATTTGAAGATTTAATGACACCCCTTTGATGTTATTTGAAATTTCATGAATGTCAAATGTTCTAGAAGATTTTGGAATGAGTTGACTGGCTCCCAGGAAAGTCATAGTGAGGTGCTAGGGATAAGTAGCAAAACATCTAGCCAAAATCATTATGACTGTTTTTGGTTTTTTTTTTTTTTTTTTTTTGTATGTGTCTGCTTACATTTGCTTCATTTTGCAGGCATGATCCCTGCCTGGCTGGCCACCATTTAAGCTGGCTACAAAGATTCCAGGGACGGTAGATGAGGAGCTACGTCCTTTCCTGTATTTGAACAGCATCTGATATTATGGGATGCTGACTGTACAACGTTATCAGCACAAGTTTGGATAGCTTAAGGCATTTCCTCCTCTCCCAATCAATCAATTTTCACTTCGTCAATATCATTTCCCTGTTGTTTCATTCAATCTCAAGTCAAACAAGCAGGCAAAACTTTCATAAACCCATGAAGGGCCATTTGAAAAAAGCCACACTGGCAACATTGACAACAAGAATTCCACAGCTTATGGCAACAGTTCCAAAAAGAACACTGGTGAAAAAGCAGTATTCTGAAAGTAGGTAATTCTTCATTACTGACCTACTACTGTAGCAGGTCAGAGGGATTTAAATCAGAAAAGGCCCCCTGAAGAGCACTAGTGTGGAATGTGGAATATTAAAATCATTCAACAGTTACAAAGACAGGAGCTGTTGCCCTGTTCTGCTTTTTCACTGTGTGTATTGGCATGTCTGAGATAGGTTGCCTGTTTTTTTCCATTGTCTTTACACCAGGCATTTCACTTTGAAGGGTGTGTAGGAAAGTGAACTTTCAAAATGTTAGTCATCTGTAAAGTTACAGTATTCGACTTTCAACAGGATGTGAGGCAAAGTTTTCCAGAATGTAGATTCAGTTACACAGGGATCAAAAGGGCCTCATCTGCAAGAGGATGATATGGGCATGCCAGTTAGCCAGAAATGCCATTAAGGACCCCTGTAAAAGATACTACTTTTGACATGATTAATAAAATAACATTGGAAATCCTGTGAACTATGTGCAGTGTTTCTTGTTCAAAGCAGAGTATGATTCACAGGGCTGACATTAAGGTATACAGCATTAAAACCTCAAGGAGAAAGTGTGGTCTTTTTCCACATTTGCCACCAACTTTTAGTTTTGTCTCTAATTAGAATTATGTATGTGGAGACCTTTATCATCAGCACAATTTTTGTTCTTTCCACTCCTAAAATTTCAAGTGGAAAAGGAAAGCTTATGTTTACTTTTTCCATTTATTTCTTAATAAAGAGATTTCTTTATTTGAAGCACCCCCATTTTCTGAGCTTTATAGATCTATTAATCAATATTTATAGAATTCAAGTCACTAAAAATAGAGAGGGAAAAAAAGGGGATGTATGGGAAGTAGCTAGGAAAGAAGAAGATAAAGATGCAGAGCATTGTGATCCCGAGAGCTCTGTGCTTTGCCAAGCACCATCAGCAGACTTTTTCATAGCAGGACTTTGCTACCTAGTGGAAAATCAGTCGCTTTGTTTTCACCCAAGGTTCCAGTCTAGAAGGAATCACACTTTAATTTAAAAATCTCTCATTTGTTATCTGAGTTAAATTGAAAACTTTGCAATGATGAAAAAAATAACAACTGCTATTCTGTACCACTGATATATCAGAGAGAAAAAAGCTGTCCCTCAGTGCACACAGCTGAAAGTCTCTCCTCAATGTTTGCCTGTTTGCAAACATCGCTTCAGATAAATTTACTCCAGATCCGGGAAAAGTTTTGGGTTCTCATTTTGTTTAAGCCCCACAAATGTAAACACAGGATAAAGGCCACTACCACATTTCTCTTGCATACACAAGTTCAAGAACTGCCCAGCTCTTTAATTATTCCAGAAAAAAAATTGGCTACAAGGAAGTTGAGATTACTGCAGGAACTTGAAGCAGACTTTCAAAGTTGAGAAAATTTCAATACCCAAAAGCTTAATATTGCCTAGCATGCTGACAGCTGTCAGTGACTTACTATACAGCCTTTAAAAGACATACTAAGGATGTAGTACTGCAAGCTCTTACCCATGATACAACTCATTTTGCAAAGAAAATATATCCTTAATATCTTTAAGAACAATTATGTAGCTTATGAACAGATATGATAATCTTGCAGCAACTCTTTTAGTTTCCTGCAGCTACTGTTTAGTGTCGATCCAGCTGATTTCTGTCAGTAGCTAGAGATTAACAACAGACTGTTAATTAGCTATGTCAGCTATGAGGTACTTTGCACCATTTAACACCAAAAGTCTTCTCAGCCCTCCAGTTTCACCCATAGTTCAGTTCATGTCATTTATTCACATGTGAAGGCATAATACCTGTGTAAATGTCAAAATGATGTAGCATCTCTGCTTCTAAAGAGCTGCCAGCAGCTTCAAAAGGCCTCAGACTTAGCAGTGCTGGAGCCACACTGTGCAGCTGCAGACTGCAGGGGTGGCAGCTATGACACCCACAGTCTGTTCCACCAGCCCAGCTGTGGCAGAAGGGGACATTTCAAGCTGCAGAAGACAAGTGTGAGGTTGGTAGCTAATGGCCCTGCTGTGGGAAGCAGCTGAATCAGCAGGACTTACCTGCATTCCTTTAGTTGTACTGTTCCAAACTGTCACAGTCACTTCCATAAGGTAGATTTATAGTTAGACACTATGCCACAGGTAACAAGGAAAAGAAATACCAAATATAGGTGTCCTTATATATTCAAGTGTTACAAACATGTTTTCTGGTACTTGGATGCTTTCTATCATCCAAGCATATGTCCAGTGAACAGAGACATCTTCCTAAGTCTGTACAGTTAATTTTATCTTTCTGTATTTAAAGCAGTAAAAGGGACAGCACCTCTTTGGTATGAAATGTCCCAAGGGATTTCTGTACCTCAACATATATTGCAGACATACTTCATCTATTTTCTAAAAGAAAACCCCCCAACACACTTCCAGAATAGTCAACTCTTGCAGGCAAACTACCATCACCCCACTCAGCTTTAAAAAAGACATCTTTATTTATGCCCACCCTACTACCTGTTTCTCAGGCACTCCTAAGGAATTGCAAAGTGAAATAACTGGGACAGCTCAACAGCCAGCAAGAAAAAGTGAAAGGCTTCTGGCTTCAGCAGAGAAGTACTGAGGAAATGCCCAGATACAGCCCACATGACTGAATTATTCTGGTAGTTAGTAGCATTTGAGATTAGGTTTACAAAGTCTCTTTTCATGGACAAGGGTTGATGCAAGGATAGATTCTACAGGCTCTGTGCTTTAGACTGACAGCAGCCAGCTGCAATCATTTACCTGCTCTGATGCAGAGCCATGCATGGACATGGAGCTGTTCACTTCTGTCACTCTGGCCAGTCCCACTGCGGTTTGCCAAATGCCTCTTAATGAAACAAGGGCACGTTAAAATTGGTTAATGTGACTTGCCCCAGCAACCCAGGGGAGGGGACAGTTTACAGCTGTCTGTGCAGAAGGCCAGGTGCACCTAAATACACTAGAATGGTTCATTTGGCATGGCTGGTCTAGCTCAAAGAACATGGCATGCTTTTGCACCTTGACCTGAGCATTTCCTGCTCTAAGGGCATCTCATGCGGCACTTGCAGCTTCACTCCTTGTAAAAGTCTCAGAATATGGTTTCTTCAAGGTTTTACCACAGGAGATGAACTACCTAACTTGTAACACAGTTTTATTAAAAGCAGACACAAAACCTGGTAGGTTGGCTCAATTTTTCCAATAATGAGTTCACATTAGGACATGTCAACACTAAATTTGGCTAAACTAAAAAATCATAGAAGATAAATTGTGGAACAGCTGTAAAATGATGTTTCATTATAACAAAACTAGGAATTCATGTTTCATTTTTTCTGTCAAACTGTTCACAGTTAAGCACAAACTAAAAAGCCAGACCCTCTGCTAGTCCCTTCTATTAATCTCAGACTTCTTCCTTTGCACACTCAGATGTGGACATGAAAAAATGAAAGTATGTATGTTTTTTTTTACTTCAATGCCAACAAGGAAACAAAATGCATAACTCAACTATTTTTTTCTGGATGAAGTCTCTGAAGTTCAGCCTATTGCCTTCAGGCTCATATGCATGCTATATAACTCAAGGTGTATTAAGTCAGGACAGTAATCTCCTTAGCCCTCCTTCCTAGGTAATGGAAAAATAAGTTAGCAATGCAATGCTGAACAGCTTCTCTTCCAGTGAGAAGCCTGAAGTTAAGTTGGGCTATTCTGATGTACCAGGACTGTGCTGCAACAGCTGTAGCTATACTCAATACAAGAGTTGTTTGTGCTTTTGCAAACAGTACTAGTCACACAAAGAAATGCTGGTAAGAGGGCCAACTTACCATCAGACATTAATTTATGTTAAGAGCTCTCAGCAAGCCATCTCTGTCAACTATTACTCTTAAGGAGAAGGGATGTATGTTTAGATACAATTTTCTAAAGAACTAGTCAAGCTATTGCATGATCAGCAAGCCTCATGGAGACTGTTCTTCTACCAAGTTCTCTACTTCCCCCATAACCTCAGCTGCTTTCACATGCCTCTGTTCTCTCCTAAGTTTCCAAGAACACTTCCTCCTCCCTTCTTCTCTCACTTGTGTCACCATAGGGTTGCTCGGCTTGGAGCTGCATGCATCCTGATTCACAAGCATGGTAACAGCTGAGACTTTTTTCAGTTTAAGCAAAAATCTGGATGTCTGTTAGGAGCTACTGGCCACGTGAGGTTTTAACATATCTTCTGGTGAGGCAACAGCTTCAAAG
Organism: Emberiza elegans; assembly: GCA_024865655.1. Classification (NCBI taxonomy): domain Eukaryota; kingdom Metazoa; phylum Chordata; class Aves; order Passeriformes; family Fringillidae; genus Emberiza; species Emberiza elegans. The sequence goes on along the minus strand of JALJVW010003023.1, from coordinate 59,771,454 downwards.
AATTTTTAGATACACCAAAATCCCACAGTCTAGCTTGCTGATGAAACTTCCCTTTACAGTAGCCACCAGCTGTAGTTAAGACACATTACAAAATACCTTAATCCTAAACCCTTTTAATTAGGTGTTGACCTTTACACAGTGACTAAAACTAGTATTAGTCTTTCCAGAGTCAGAGATATTAAGCTGCACAGAAATAAGGTCAGTATACTATTTTAAGTTAAGCAATGCCACTCTCCCAGGCCCTTATTAAGACATATTTGTCTACAACAAAAATTGTTGCATCTTCATTTACATTGACATGAGGTCTAGAAAGTAGCTGCCAAAGAAAAATGTTACTGTCTCAGCAAACAACTTTACTGTATTTTCCCATGTCTTACTGCTTGAGTGCTAGACAGCATCAAACATCTTGATAAGGAAAAAAAAAACCAACACAAACCAGCAAGTAGTTTTAACACCAATATACACCTAAGTATGCAGCATACAGGAGCCAATTCAGAGCATTCATGGGCTCTTTTATTTCATAAAACTAAAGCTTACACATTCTCAACTCATAACCTTTCAGAGAGACAACCACAAAAAGTGTATTAATAAAACCCAACAGGCTTTCAGGCCTCTAAAATTTCTCAAACATAAAGTACAAAAAAAAGATACCACATGTTACATTACAGTCTTGCTGCCTTACACACCATCATAAAAAGTGAACAAACACATTCAGTAACTTCAGGCGTACCATTAAAAAGATACCAGTAAGTGCTCCAGTTTTCTGTACCATACAACTTTATTTCAGTCACATTTCAGTCACATCTTTCTAGGCAATGTATCCAAAATATTTGACTCAAGCATACCTTTAGACTGCAAATATACTGAAATAGGGCATCAAGTCCTCCCTACCTCAAAAAAAAAAAACCCCATTAAGTTTTAGGTCATATTATAAAAAGTAACCATGTGGAATGTGACAAGTCATAATGTGAAATCAAAGTGCTTTATTCCCATAGCGCAGAGAGACATGAGTGGTTATCCTGCCATTCTTTTGTATATCTCAAACACCAAAAGAGATATTTGCTCTGTTGCACCCCAGCTTGCAAAGACCTTTGGACCATTATGGTGAAGTTTCATTAACTGACAGCTAAACAGCATCAGTGGACCAGCAATTTCACTTTGATACTTCAAATAATGATATAAATGAGGCATCTTTTTATCATTTTTCAAGTTGCCTTAATAATCTGCGAAGTTCTACTGTATTATGTCACATTATATTCCAGTTAATCTCTTAAAATCTAAGGTATGCTCTATTCAAAATCCTAAAGTTATTTCCCTAGAACCCAATAGCTGTCTAAGACTTGGCATTTTTGTGCAATTCTTTGCTATTTGCATGTGAAGAGAGAAACACTTCGCCCAACAGCCTGTATGAAAGAACCATAAACTCTCAAAGCAGAAAACAACTTGAATAAGGTTTGGACATCAGTAGGTGTGTGGAATATGTGCTCAATTCAGATGTGCCCATACTGCAGAATACTCATGTTCTAAGAGTTTCGTCAGAAGACTTCCCTCCTACAGAAGTCTAAAAACCTATTTATCTTGCAGAGGAAAGTTTAAGACTTAGGTATCTAATTATCTTTTCTGTTACAACAGAATTAGCTCTACATCACAATATGTATGATTAATCTTCCCTGTTTCAGATATCCCACTGTACAGGTGTACAGCTTAAACAGGGAAGACTGAGGGAAAATTTCTGGTCCCGTCCCACAGACATAAAGAAAAAGCTCTTTGCAAGACTGATCTTCTCCACTGCATTTGAGGCAACCAACCCAAAATGAAGGCACGTGAAATCTATAACATTATAGCTTATAAATTGTAAACTAAAGCCGAACCTCTCTACAATTTCTAGTCTTTTTGCACAGAAGTAATGACCAGCACCTATACAGAGGTTCTATATTATTTTTAACGCAGCTTTTTCCAGAAATAGTTAAGTGTCATTTGCATGCCTGTGCAAACACTGCCATTTATTAGGTCTTGACATGAAGTGCAGAAACTGGTTGTTTATCTGCATGGAAAGTCTGATGCCAATGCATCAGTAGCACTTCCTTCCCGTCGCTACAAGAAATCTAAGTCACTGGCAACAGCCACAGAGACCTGGCTGTTATCTCAAAAGTGCACACTCCCAGCAGCAGTTTTCCTGTGAGGTGTTCTACAGCTTGTAGCATGCATTTAATCAGTGTTTCAAATTTGGATTTTAACATGTCAAAGCCTATCTACTTTTGGTTAGCTACAGGCCAGGCACGCACATGCATCTTAAGGAAGCCAACTCGGGAACGTGCTTTGACAGATGCTGCATTGAAACTGGCCATACTTTAACAACTAAACACAGATGAGCTGCTACGCTGAGCAGCATTCAGGATCCAGGGTCAGCTCAGTACCTCAGCTCTTAAGGAAAGCTGAATATGGATATAAATCTGCCTCCTAGGTTTCACTGGAACTGCTACCTTTAAAGCAGAGAAACAAGATTCAAGGTTTCCGAAAGCTTTAGCAGACGGATAGGCTCGTCAATCAGATTAAGACTTACTAGGCTGTCAAACAGCAGTTCAAAGCCTTGCTATCACTTCTCTAGAAATGTAGGTTTAAAAGAACTCAAACACCACTGCCACCACTTAACTAGAATATGTAATTATGCTGCTTCATTCAGAATGATAAACAGGGATTGGGTTTTGGAGCTCTAGTTTTTCACCCCACGCATGAATTCACACACCTTCCTTTTTTTTGTTTTCTTCCCTTTTTCTCTATTTCCGCACAGTGTAAATTGATGGGATTGGCAGACAAGCTACCAGCAAACACAGACCTGTAGCTATTACATTACAGAACCATATTAGAGTTTCATGAAGATTTCATGCAATGGTGTCTGTGCTCTTTTATTCTAAGAGAATGACTTTCACAGGTAACACACACAACACAATTTTCTGATTTTAAATGCAGTGAGTTACACAAAGAACATTAACAAGAATTGACCAGACTTAATAACTGGAACTGCGCTAGGTCTGGCACTTGAGAATTCACAGTGATTAAAATAAAATTGCTTTGCCTAAGACAAAACATAAGATACCAAATATATATAAAAACTCTTTGCTTCTATTATCTTGTATTAGTATTCCAACAGCAATAAGAAAGCTCAGTAGTACCTCAGACAGCAAAGACTTCTGCACATGGTTAACTTTATTCATTGCTTGCAGTGCAATGGATTATTATTTTTTAAAATAATGTATTTATGATGTCAAATCAAGCAATTTTCAATGCATAAAGTCAACACAGGCTCAACTCTTTGATGGATTGAAGCTTGGATTCTGACAGGAAACCATTCTGTACCATCTCGTTTTGTGTACCCAACTCCACACTGTGCCAGGTGGTATTGCTGTTAAAGAGAAACTTAAGGTATACTTGTATATTACTGAGGTGTTCTTCTGCCATAGCAAGTGATTTGCTGATAGTTTATAGTACCCGTTGATAGTGTAAGCGTAAAGCATTTGCACTTCTCTTTCCCCCACTCACTTCACTAATCCTAGTAGATCCACTAACACAGGTTTACGATCCCAAAGCCTGCTTTTAGAGAAAAAGGAGCACAGCTTTTAAACACCCCAGTGTTTCTCAACCCACCCACAGCCTTCCATTTCAGCTCTGAGGGCCCGGCTGGAGCAGCTGTTCCCAGGAGCTGTGAGCTCCCCGAGCCCTGCTGGGCTCACTGACCACACCGAACTGGGAGATAAAGCGAGATACTCAGGACCCTTCTGGCCAGAGTCCACCAGTGTAGACGAGCACCCACTCGTACCTGCCTCACCTTCTGTGCTACACCTGAGGGCACTTTGGTCCGTGCATCCACCTCCCAGACCTCCTGCTCCCTGGCCTTATCCAAACACATTGGACTTTGGCCTGAGCTTGAATGACGATTTCAGGGATTTCTCCTCATGCTCTTCCTCCTCAGCGTCACCACGAAAAGAGGGCGTGTTGTGGATGATCTGAGTCCTGAATCGGATCTTATTAAGCCGAGGCTTCATCCGTCCGCTGCCAGAGGCTTTCCTGGTCATCTCCTTGCCTTTGCCCGGCACCGCCGTCCCATCGGTACCTTCAGCTTCCTCCCCAGCGCCGTGATGGTGGTGGGACAGCCGGTAGTTCATGAGATTAGATGGCAACACCTTGGAGAGCCTCCAGCGTCCGCTCCCGTTGCCAGCATTCCCTTCCTCCTCCTCCTCTTCATCCAGGGCCCCCACGAGGTTCCGCATGTCCCCCGAGGTGCCCTGCTGCAGGTACTGCGCGGCCTTGCGCCCGCTGTAGTCGCGGATGTCCACGTCGGCGTCGTAGGCTCCCACCAGCAGCTTGACGACCTCGGCGTGGCCGTGCATGGCGGCGATGTGCAGGGCCGTGTGCCCGCCGCTCGTGCGGGCGTTGATGTCCACGGGCAGCCCGTGCCGCTGGGCGAAGTTGACCAGCGTGGCCAGCAGCTCCTGCCGCCCGTGCTTGGCGGCCCAGTGCAGTACTGTGAAGCCGGTGATAAAGTCCCGCTTGCAGAGCAGCGCCGGCTCGCAGCTCAGCAGCCCCTCCAGGCTCTCCCACCGTCCGTCCGAGGCCGACAGCATCCAGGCGTGTTCCAGGGGGTCCAGTGCCACGGAGCCGGTGGTGCTCCCCTCTTCCTCGGCGGAGGACGAGGCCACCGAGGCGCTGTCCGAGTCGCGGCCGCGGCCCCCGCCGGGGAGGGCGCCGCGCTTCAGCTGGGGGGAGCTGCCCCGCGCCGCCTCCCGCAGGCTCCGCCGGCCGCCGCCCTGCGCCGCCGCCCCGGGCGCTCCCTCCGCCGCCCCCGCCTCGTCCGTCGCCGGGGGCCGCCCCGGGCCCGTCGCTATCGCGGTCTCCTCGCCGCCGCCGCCGCCTTCGCCGCGCCCGGGCGGTGGCCCCCGCCGGGAGCCCCTCCGCTGGCTTCCAGCCACCGCCGGGCTCGGCCGGGGCGGCTCGCCCCTCTGCCCCGGGGGCTGCGGGCGGCAGCCGACATCCTCGCCTGTTGCCGGCGGCGTCTCCTCAGCGCCTGCCCGTGGGGAGGGCGGCGGGCTCGGCTGCTTCGCGCTGTTCTCCGCCGCCGGCTCCTGCTTCCCAGGGGTCAGGGGGGCGGCGGCGGGGGGCTCGGGGGCGCAGTACCGGCGGCGGAGGTGCACGTACTTGACGCCGGTGCCGGGCTCCTGGCGCACGGTGGCCACTGCGTTGACCACCTCCTTGAAGCGATGCCGGGCGGCGGCGCGACGGGAGGGCTCCGCGGGGTTCAGCCAGTCCCGGAAATGCTCCAGCAGCTCCGCGTTGCGCGCCCGCCCGCCCCGCGCCGCCAGGAACCGCACCACTGACTCCTGCTGCAGCTCCGCCGGCTCCGCCATCGCCGCCGCTACCCCATCGCGCCGCCGGCGCTCCTCCTGCTGCTACTGCCGCTGCTGGTGATGGTGGTGGCGGTGGTGGTGCGGGCGCGGCAGAGCCGCCGCTGCCCGAGCCCCTCCTCCCGGCGGCAGCATGCCCGGCAATCAGTGCCGCGGCGGCGGCACCGCGCCGCCCTCCGGCCGGGAGGCGCCTGCCAGAAGCGCCCGCCCCGGCGGCGGAGCCGCGGCCGCGTCCCCTCCCCGCGCTCCTCCCCGCCGCGTGGCTCTCCCCTTCGGCGGCAGTTTTGGCCGCGTCCTTCTCTGCCTACTCTCCTCTCTCCTTCTCTGTTTCTCTGGCGGGGCTATGGCCGCTTCCGATGCCGATGAGCCCCTGGTAAGTCCCCTCCGCGCGCAGGGAGGGGCGGGTGAGCAGCCCCTGTGCCGGGGGTGAGCCCGTCGCGGCTGAGGGGACGGAGGGGCTCGGCAGCGCCGGCACCAGGAGGGGAAGGAGGGCGGCGGTCGCCCCGTACGAAGTAAGAGATGGAAGTGCCCCCCTCGCTGCGGGATGCCGGGCGCTGCTGAGGGCCGCGTCAGGGTGCGGGTCGGGTAAGCGGGGGAGATGAAGGCTCCTTCCTCACGCCGTCTAGTTCCCAGGGCTGCCAGGCTTTCAGAACACTTGTTGTTAAAGGATCTTGTGTTCAGGTGTTACTTTTCCTAGCGCTCCCGTGGCATCTCGCGTATTTCAGGTAATAAGCTGAATCTTGTCTATTGACGAGTTACTTCTGTGTAATGGCAAAGCTGTCAGTTTTATGTTCTGAAGACATTGAGCCCATCCTCACGATAGTGCTGGAGCGTAGTTCCCGTGCCTGTCGGTAGTAGTGGAGAACTCGGGGCTCAGGAGGAGTCAGATCTGGGGTGCCCATGGGGGGATGTCCATGGCCGCCGCGTCCTTCCCAGCGCCTCGGCGGGGCTGCCGGGACCCTCACCCCCTGCAGAATCACACACTGGGTACGGCTTTCTTCGAGCTTTGGACGGCAAATTTCCGCCACATCTGAGCTAGTTTCTTGCCCAGACTGCTAGTCTGGTTCAGGTTTAGGCAGAGTGATGTATGTAGTCTGAGATTTAGCTTTTGCTTTGGTAAGGGATGGTGTTGTGCAGTTTTGGTCAAAAATATGTGATAAATTTAAAAGATTACTTTTTTTAAAGTTTTTTTTTTTCTGAAAGAAATAATAATTTTTAAATGTTACACAGTCTCAGGCTATGTTTTTTTCATGCTGTTTTTGATGGGCAAGACAACTTTATATAAACCAAAATATTTGATTAAATTATAGAATCTTAGACTGGTTTGGGCTGGAATGGATCTAAAAAAGCTTGGTTCCAATCCTCTTGCTCTCTTGCTCTGGGCAGGGACAGTTTTCACTAGACCATGTCGCTCAGAGCCCTGTCCAATTTAACGAATCTGGAGAAATCCAGACACATTAGTTATGCCACCAGCCTTTAAAAATGGGGTTGAGGGAACGGATGATGAAGTGTGAGTTAGGTGATATTTAGGTGATATCAATTAGATGATCAACTAAGCAATATTTTTTTTTCTTTTAGAAGTAGTAAGAATGCAGGTATCCTGTGGTCAGTTTTGTGGACTTTGTCTCTCTGCTATTGACAAAGAAATTGACACCCGATGTCCGTGGAAAATTTTGGAGGGAAAAATGTGGCTTCTGCTTTTCTATTAAGACAATGCTTCAGTTGCTCTCAGGTGCAATAGGTTTACACAGTGATTCTTGTGTAAGGAAGGGAGATGTCCTCAATGAGTGCTCGCTGCTTGGTAGGCAGCAGCAATTTACTGAACTGAGACAAGCTACATCTATTTCTTTATTCTAGTTTGTGCAAAGTGGGGTGCTAGGTTATCACCACAAAATGCTAGCTGCCCAGTCATCAAAACTGCATGTATAGATTTTAGCAAACAAGGAAATCAATGGTCACCGGTTACTAGTTGCATGGTTTTCTTAATTAGTAGTCTACCTTCTGTTGGTTGTGATTCTCTCGTTTGTCATGCTAATTAGTTCACAGTCGCAGTTTTCTCTCGTCTTTTGAGTTGGTGGGTTTCTTGAGTTAGTGGTCTGTGAGTCGGTCGGTGGTCACAATCTCCTGCTAAAATTTTCCTGGAGCTGAGTCAGTTGATTTTAGCTTAGTTGCTGAGTTGGCTTTGTTACTTTCTTCCTTATATTGGGTGTTCTGCCAAATGTCCTTGTGGCCCGTAAATTTTGCTTTTTTTGTGTCCACTCTCATTAGCACATCCTTCTCCCCAGGCTTTGTTAACCTCCTCCAGGTCTGAGATCATCGAGGCGTGTCAAGCCCTAAGCCTTAACAAGGCAGTTCTGCTGACAAAATAGTTTATCTTTCTAACATCTGGACATCAGAAGGGAATAAATTTATTCCTGTGAGGGTTTTTTTGTTTGGACAGTTACAAATGGCAGTGCACAGGTTGGGATTTATGCTGATGACATGAAGGTGAAAGACTTCCCTTCTGCAGTCACACTGAGCCTCTTGCACTGGCTTTTGGTGTGGAGGCTGAATGGTTTGTGTGAGAGGATTTGTGTTATCCTAGTGGCAGTAGAGGTGCTTTGAGATCAGACTGAGTAGCTGGAGTTCATAGATGTGCAGCTACTCTGTCTCAGATGCACTTGTCTTTAAATGGACAGGAAACTGACAGGGCTCAGTGTTTCACAGCACTTTTTGGTAGTAATTTTCTTCAGGTAGAATGCCTTGAGAAATTTTGTTTTCTGATGTGCTTTGAATGTGTTTTTTTTTAGCCCAAAGATGTAATATTTTCTCTTGAAACTGTTCACTTTGCATATGCATTTTTCCTTGTATTAGTCTAAAATGGAATTATCTAATTAGAGGAGTCTAAAATGAGAGTTGATGCAGTGCAGTCTGTAAGCCACACAAGAAAGTCCTGTTCAAGTAGAGGATGAGTATATGCCATGAGGAATATCCATATCCTTTAGCTACAAGAATTTTGAGACTTGCTATGCATACTTATTAGAAAAGGTGTCACTTTAATGGGCTTTTAAGTGTTAAATTAAAAAATTTCCTACTCTCGACCATATGCATGTTCACAGGAAGCAGTAATGGTTTCCAATTCCATGTGCGTTGGAAATATAAGAGAGAGAATAGCATGGAGCTGTCACCATTTCTACTTCTGATGTGTAATGCTTGTTTAAAAATATGGTTCATTTCTGTGTATCAAAATATTTCCTTTTACCCTTATGCATTTTAGTGTGCTCACTGCCTTGATATCATGGTTCTAGATTGCTAGCTGATGTTTGAAAAGGAATGTGCACCTGTAGATATTCCTAATGAAATAGATGTAATGCTGTCTCAGAGTTCTGGTGCATATAATCAGTGTAGATAATGTTTTAGTTGATGGAAATAGCGATTTCAGTTCTAGCTCCTCAGAATGAGTTCCATTTGGTAATGGATACCTTCCTCTGATTATGCTTTCTATTTTAAATTCTGATGCTTAGATTTTTTTAATAAGTTTTCCTATTTTCTAAGAGCAAACCAGCTGTGATCTATGTTCTCCCTACAGTTTTCAGGTTGCATTTTCAGTTGGACTTGTCTACTTTATTTCATTCATGTTTCATAAGGTTGTTTGGTTTGGTTTTTTTTTTTTTAAGCCTTCAAATTGTTCTATAAAGTAAATTTAAATTTTTCCTCAAATCATGGACGAAAGCTCATTTGACAGGTCTTTTTTTCAGACTTTGGCTTTTCTTCATTGCATGTGAAATCATAAGGAATGAGTTCTAGCTTTCTTGTAGAATTTTTATTGCCATTGTTAACTGATACTTTAAAATTATTTTTCTCTAGCAAAATGTTGGCTGTCGAACTTTGTCCTTGTCTGCACATGTTGGGTTTGATAGCTTACCTGACCAGCTGATCAGGAAATCCATCAAGCATGGCTTCTGCTTCAACATCCTTTGCATTGGTGAGTAGTACCTGGGTGCCTAATGCCTTCAGTGGTATACCCATCCTAGGAAGTGATTGGAATTGAAATCCAGTTGTGGTGTTAAACAGTTTCTTTAATGTTAAGCATGAACTGTAATTCCACCCCTTCTCCCAGCTTTGTTTATTTGCGTTTGTATGTAGCATTTTCATAAACAAGGTGAAGACCAAAAAATGTTGAAAATGTATGCCAGTCATTTATTCATTTATCAGCAGCCTTTTGGATTTTTTTTGAGTAAACGGGGCTTACACCTGTAACAAAGAGCTTCAGATTAAAATACTTCTAAAATTCCAAGGTGATATTACTGAAGTGTTTCTATACTTACCAAATGTTTTGCTCTAATATTTTACCCTTATTCTTAAAAGACGTTTGTTGAATCTCTGGTTTCACAGCTAGCTACTTAACTTTTAAAAATCTGTAGGAAGTTAATTCAGACTTTTAAAGAAACCAAAGTGTCAAGACATTGTTGTGCTCATTACTCATTAGCTGATAATTTACCCTTATATGTGGGATGAAAAAATAATGAAAATATATTTAGTGTAAACTAAAAGAATGCACAAATGCACAATTTTGCTCAGAGAAATCAGTTGAGTTTTTGTGCACACTTTCTGAGATTATTATGTATGTATTTGATGCGAAAAATGTCTTCTCCAACCCTTCTGTTTAACTTTAGGGGAAACTGGAATTGGGAAATCAGCCTTGGTGAGCAGTTTGTTTAACACCGATTTTGAGGACTCTCCATCAACACATTTTCTGTCAAGTGTGCGACTTAGAGCCCAGACTTTTGAACTCCAGGAAAGTAATGTTCTTTTGAAGCTGACAGTTGTAAAAACAGTGGGGTTTGGTGACCAGATGAACAAAGCAGATATGTAAGTGCCCTCTTGTCACTATGTTATGCTGAAGTTTTGGTCTTAAGTGCAAGTTGATTTTTCTTTGGACTTTGTGGCAAGTGGTTGTTTTACATGTATTCCAAATAGATGTTTAACTGTTTTCACTGTGTGCCAAAGTAAACAAATTATTCTTCTCATGAATATAAAATAATTCAGATGAACTCTGCCCTTTTCTTTATGAAATCTTTCTTTCTCAATCTTTTATAAATATGTGTACATGCAGTAGTTTCTTTTGGGGTGGAGAAAAGCAGGGAGTTCAATGGGTGGGTTTTTAAACAGCCAAGCAGATTATAAAGTACTGTAGATTATATAGATTAGATCTACAGGGTTTTTAACAATTTCATTGTAACTTGTTGGAGATCTTAAAGTGGAAGTTTAATCATGTAGATTACCGAAGGCCTTTGTGTTTTGTGTCAGTTAGCTTAGTCAGAAGATGTAGAGGCAGCACACTGGTGTCTTTCAGAACTTTTTGAGTCTCTGCTTTTGTGACTTTTTTACAGGACTGAACTGTCTCAGCAGATTTTGTTTCTTTCAATGTAATCGTAAAGGATTTATGCCATGTGAGTACCTAAATGGTGGTACTCATATAATAAAAGGTTAGAGAGTCATGTTAAGATAATCATGACAGCTGTGGCTCATGATATGACTGGGTAATAGCTGCTGCTGGTGAATTGGATGAAGGCGATGCAAGTAGATACCAGTATAGCTATTAGAGGTTTTGATATGTGGTATAGGAGGTGCCTTTTTGTTCTTTTGATTTTGTGTGTAACACCTGCTTCTGGATTTCGATAGTATTTGACTGCTTTGTAAACTTTGTGGAGCAGAAGAAATGTAAGGGTGCACTGCTTGTACATCTAGCAAAACTTTCTTTTTGAAAGCACATTAGAATCTGGTTTTAGGTAGGACAAATTATACTTAAACTGTACTTATTATAAATTGGATTTTTATTCTCTAACATTTCTCATTTTAGTTTTTGTCTATTGTTTAAGACCCTTCTCGTGTACAGTACTTCAGATGATAAAGTTCATCCTGTTTCTTGGTACTATTAGTTGCATATTCTTTCTTTCCTTGTGTGTACCTAAGAGGTGGTTGTATCTTTCTTATATTTAAGAGTTCTGCATTTGCAACTTAATTGCAAAAATTTAAAAACATCACTTGGGAAGTTTGGTTATAATCATAATTAACTTTATATTGCTTTTTTTCACTAATGGTAGCTAGGAAATATTTTGTTAGTATTAGATGCACAACTCTTTTTTGAGTAACTTTTCAGAAATTAGGATTACTCTGTACATGTAATCTTCTGCCCTACTTGAGCAGCCTTTTGACATGTAAAGCAAAAATCTGCAGAGCAATACAAGAGAATTCCCTTCTTAGTCTGTCTCTGTTTAGGAGTAGCTAATATCTGGTTGTTAAATTTTATTTCCTACAGCTATCAGCCAATAGTGGATTATGTAGATGCACAATTTGAAGCCTATCTCGAGGAGGAACTGAAAGTTATACGTTCCTTATTTAGCTACCATGATACTCGCATCCATGTCTGCCTCTATTTCATTTCACCTACAGGCCGTTCTCTAAAAACCATAGATTTGTTAACTATGAGAAGCCTAGACAGTAAGGTAAGACTTGGAAACAGTTCCAAGAATTTGTCTTACTTTCTAAAGCATCTTGTAGCTTTTAGGTTCACTACCATGTTTCAGTTCTATTTCGATGCATTTGGTTTTGTAATTTTTTTTGGTACTGATATACTTTAATTCCGAATAAATGGGCTCTGCAAGTAGCTTGCATTTCATCACTTGTTTATTTACAAATCACAAAGAGAGAGACATATGGCAAGGACATTGAAAAAAGAAGCAGAATGAAGTTTAAAAAAAAGTAAAAAAAATAGAACCACAGCAATTTTACTTTTATTAAACCCTAAACATTGTAGTGAGATTGGCTAGGGTACCTTCTATAAGTACTTTACTATTTGTAATTAAGCATGTTTCTAGTTTTGGGACTGCTGGAAAGTTGGCACCAAAAAAGCTCTGCAACACTGAAGATCTTCGTTTTAGATAACTGAAGAGGCCTGAAGAGCCATGAACAGAACAGTCTGTCAACATGGCTTTTTCTGTGATAGGCTGCAGTGGTGCTTTAACATATTAATTTGTTTAGAAAGCTTTGAAATAGCACTTTTCATTGAAATTACTTGCATTTTATAAATCCTTAACTTTCTTCCTGTAATGAGGCTCTGTGAAGCTGAATATTTAACCTATTTTAAGAAACCTTATATTGTTTGGATTTAATTTGTTGAAACATTGAAAAATTTGAAAACTTTTAAATGCATTTGCTGTGCCTTTTGCCTTTTTCTTTGTGCTGTACTAGAGCCCCTCCCACTAAATTTTCTTCCTGCATTTTCTTGTTTCAGAGGAGTTTTTCCAGGATAGCAAGAATTAAATCAGCTGTCTAGTCCACATTTGTGTTTGATAAGCACATTTGGGATTTTTGTTACTTTGGTTGTGGATGTATTTTGCATTCTGAACTTCACAATAGCAGAGAAGGGAAGGTATGGTGGTACAAAGGTAGGGGAGAGCACATTTCTGTGTGCTATATTGTTGGTTTCTAGGTTGTGCCTGCTCTTTGCTGAAGTTCCTTTAAAACAGTGTTTCTTTCAAAAGAAAAGGATATAGATCTTCGAATTCCAGCATCCTAGGAAAATACTTCCATCAGGATAAACCAAAAGTAATTCTGCTTTGAGGAATTTTGGCTTCTAGCCACCTACTGCAAAAATTTTTAATTCTGCTTTGGCACAGAGAGATCATAAACCACATGTAACTCTGTTGTTTTATCCCTTTGCAATGGATTCTTTCTGATCTTACTACAGAAATATCCTGTGTACACACAGAAGGAGTTATATGCTTTAACTGTAGTTTTGTTTCCATCTTATTGTGGAGCATGTTTGTGGTGCTTTTAATACTGCATTCTCCTAGTGGCAGTTAAGAACTTGGAATTTCCCAGGATGTGGGCGTCCCTGGGTGTGTGTGCTGAGTACAGGATTCCATAAAGAGAAGATGGTACAGCCACACACATCCATCAAATGTACAAATCTATGTGGAAAGCTGTCTTGACTTTCTTCCTGAATCCACTGCAGTGTACGCTGTGTACTTTTGTTACAGTCTGCTGCTACAAAACAATAGCAGATTACACAGCTCAGAGGTACAGAGGGTTCTTGGGACAGATCAGGTTCATCCTGTACTCTGCAGTCCTTGAAGAAAAAAACAGAGTATCTATGGTCAGTTTATTTTTCTCTGTTATGGGTTGGATGACTAGCTAAGAATTTGGACCTCTAGCCTTTAGACACTGGAAAATCCTATAGTTTGGCTTAGGATGGCATCACTACAGACCAGCCAGGTTTCATTCATGTACAAAGGGATCTTTTCCTGTGCTCTTTCTTGCTGGAAATAGTGATTATTCAACTAAAAGTTTTGCAGCTCTAATTCATTTTCACAGAATTGTATGCAGGTTGTGGTTAAGTCTGTAAAGTATCTTGGGGATTTAGGTTTTTTCCCTTCAGAAAGAATCTTCAGAAATTTTTATATTGATTCACAGAGATACACTTAAATCAGCCTACTCTTGGAACCAGCAATGATTTCAATTACATGTATTTCTTTTCCTTCTTTGTTGCTTATCTAAAGCCAGAGTTAATTTTATGCTTTTCAATTTTTATACACTTGTGGTGATTTAATGTCAATGTTGATAGCTGTAATCACAGTTTCTGATGATTTTGTGTTTTACTGTTCTTCTTGGTAGACTTTCTCTGCTATTTGTTTTCTGTTTTCTGTTTTCTAAGAAATTCTGTCCTAATTAGTGAGTGCTTGAAAAATGTTCACGTTGAAAAGACAACTTTCATGTTGAAAAAGGGTAGAGGTTACTTTAATTCTGAGGACTCTGTGTTCCATCCATTTTTAGACCTATATTGGAGAAAACCTACATTGTTGTCCCTCAGCTAATTTGATTGAAGGTGTGAATTACTCCTAGTGTAACAGATTGTTTATACAATTCTAAATAAGTTCAGTTATTAGAAATATATATTCCGTAATTTCATTTGATTTTAGATGTTTTACCCCATATATACTTAGATCATGTATGCTGCACAATTAAGGACTATCATCAGGTAATCTTGGAAGTCATACTTCAGATCTGGCTCGCTTCTTTTTCTTTGGGACATTCTGTTTAAGACAGAAGTCTTATTTGGAATTTGAATGTGTTCTTGACATTTAGGCATTTCCATTCAGGCAGAATATTCAGAAGAATAGAAAGTGTGTGTGTTGTTTTGGTTTTTTCTTTTCCTCTCCTTCCTTTTTCACCTGTGATTCAAGGAACTCTGTAAAACACTTCTGAAATCTGAAAGAGTTATTTATGTTGTTCTTTCAAAATACTTGGATATTCATTATTTCCATTTATTTCCATTTGGGTATTCATTATTTCCATTTAGTTCTGAGAAATGTGTATTTTGGGAGTGGTGATAGTATTTGTAAGAAAAAAATGGGCATCTATTGCTTCCATGTTATTGCCATCATTATTTTAGGAAATAGGGCAGTTTAATAGAACTGAATTCTGTGTTCTGAATAATTAGTGTAAAGACTGGTAAGCAAGAAGCTTTAGCATGTGTTACTCCTCTGCTCATGTCAGATACTGGAGAAACTGTGCTGCAGTGGTGAGGTGAGGAAGATGTAGCTGAAGGGAACCCAAGGAAGAGGCTCAGGGGTCGGCAGGGTTTTGCAGCTAGCTTCCTTTTCTTTCTGTAGTTAGACTGCCAGCTTTCATTTAACACCTCAGCCATGTCCCCTTCTGCTATAAACTAAACAATCTATTTTTTTTTTACCAGAGATATAAATACTTAATGGCATTTAGTTAATAAGTAGGCATTGCTTGCTACTTGATTACTTCTCTCTCTGAGACCTCCTTCCTTGTTCTTAGAATCAGTTACTTTTAAGGGAGTATATTAAGTAATTGGTTGCTAGTTATTTAAATTATGCCCATGAGAATATTTTTCATTGTTTGTGAAAATATGATATCAATTGGTGGAAAGGTTTGGACTGCAGTGGAAGTTTTAAACAGCTAATTAAAAAACAATCCTATTTACAAAAGTTGCCACCTCAAAATTGAAGTCTCACACATTTCATATAATTTATGTCATTCATAGGTTAACATTATACCAGTTATAGGCAAAGCAGACAGCATTTCTAAAAATGAGCTGCAAGAGTTCAAGAAGAAAATAATGAGTGAATTAGCCAGCAATGGCATCCGAATATACCAGTTTCCTACTGATGATGAAACCGTTTCTGAGATAAATAACATCACAAATGTAAGTAAATGACAAAACTATTGACATTTCAGTGCTAAAACATCATTCTCTAATGCTGATTCATGTCACTGCTTTCACTGTTGTCTTTAAGCTTGTAAGTTTGTGTGTCACAAGTTTGTTTATTCTTCTCCTTAAAAAGCTCTTATGTGTTGTTTTTTTCCCCTCTACTTATAAATCTTCTGCCCTTCTGCTGTTGATACACGTAACAGAAAAGAGGTTCTCATGCATAAATGGTTTTTCTAATATCTGTTATAGATGGACAGATTGACTTTGCTCTTTTCCTCAACAGATAAAATTTTACATCTGGTAGAGAAGATATTTAGGTGCCTTACGTCTACAACTTTCTAAAATAGCAAGTCTTACCCCTGCTTTTTTTTCTTTTTGTTTTGAAATTAGGACAGATTTTCTCTGGGGATGAAGAAGTCAGATGTGACTCTGGCTTATTTTCGGTTGTCCTTTCCGACTGTGCCAGGAGTAGCTGCCAGCTAAGGCTGTGAAGCTAAAGGGCTTTGCCTTGAGTGCTCTGTATTTGCTGCCCTCTTGCATGTGTTTGTAGGTGCACCTGACCATGTTTGTGTGGGTGGGGGTTTGAAAGTAGGGAACAGGAGCCAGGATGCTGGAGCCCATGGCTGTGCATTCCCAACCTCTGTTACCCGGCCAGGGAGTGACAATGTGCAGCTATCCATCAGTAACAGGTCCTTTTGCTGTGGGGAAACGTGATGGTTTGTTACTGACCACTTCCATGCTCTGCTAGTGATTTATTTTCCAGGTAATGCTGTTTCTCTATTTGGTCAGCTGCTGTGGGTCAGCACGCAGGCAGGCAGTGCCCAGCCTGTCTTTGTGCCAAGCCCACAGCAGTAACCACAGCACAGGCTCCAATGCATGATTGTCACATGAGTGTTACTGGGATATGAGCTCTGATTGAATGTTCTAGAGCAGTTTACTGTTTGGGGCTGACATTTCCTAGTGCAGCTCGGTGTAGTTGGCTGCCTTTGCCATTGGGACAGACCTGCTGAATCAGGAACAACCTGCTGTTCACCAGGTCGTTGCCCCCATGTCTTATTCTGCAAAGTGCCTTTCCAGACAGTCAGCCCCCAGCGTGTGCTGGGGCATGAGCTTATTCGTCCAGACATGCAGGACTTAGCATTGCTCTCATTTCCACTTTGTGAGGTGCCTGTTGGCCCATTTCTCCAGCCTGCTGAGGTTCCTCTCAACACACCCATCTGGGTCTATCAACCGCTTCCTTCTGCTTCTATTGTAGTTTGAGTTTTTTATCAGTAGATATTGCCTAGCTGCTGATCTCCTGGGGGTGGTTTTAAACTGCTTGTTGGCTTTTCCTGAAATGATGTTTTCCTCCCTAATTTGTTTCTGCGGTGTTTCCTTGTTTTTTTGTAAGAGTGCTGACAGATAAGACTTAATTGGTATATCTCCTATAGGGTTATTTGCCATTTGCCGTGGTAGGAAGTATGGAGAAGGTGAAAATTGGAAACAAAATGGTGAGAGCTCGTCAATACCCTTGGGGCATTGTAAAAGGTAAAAGAATTCTTAAAAGTAGCTTTATGAGCTTTTGCTGTTGTTGAAGTATAAAATTCACCAGTCATAAAAGGGGCTGTTTCATTGATGCCAGGCTGATTGTATTTTGGATCAACAGTATAAGGAATTTAGCAATTAATAATTGAGACATGCACTAACTTGTAATTTCATCCACACTGATGCATTCTTGGGATCAAGGTATGAGATGGTGTATGTAGTATTTGGGCAGGTTAGGATAGTGGCAGTACCTCTAGCACTACCAAATTTCTGACATTTGTGATTGTCAGTAGAGAGGGTTAAAAAAGAGAGAAATGTGGTGGTCTTCAGCTCAAGCAGGAAATCAGGACAGGTTGAAATATGTTTACCAGTACTTACAGGTCTTCAGTACTTCACTGTGTATATTAAAAATGATAAAGAAGTGTAAGAGGTATAATAAACAAGAAGATAAGCTTTTCTTAGAAGTATATTTAGTGAAACAAAGTAAGTGATCATGTTTAAAATGTATTTTGACTATTTTGCTACTTCGGCATAATAATAAAATCATCTTTTTTACTGATTAGTGGAAAATGAGAACCACTGTGACACAATAAGGCTCCGCAGGATGCTTTGCACAAATATGGAAGACTTGAAGGAGAAGACTCGTGCCTATTATGAGTCGTACAGGCGCTGCAGGCTGGAAAAGTTGGGTTGCAGAGACATTGGCCCTGAGAACAAACCAGTCAGGTAAAGGACTTGGTGTGCAGCACTTGCTTTCAGCATCCATTCACTTCACATCAACCCAATGCAGAGCAGCGTTCGTACATAAAATAAGTTTTCTAAGAGGGAAAGAATAATTGAAGGATGTAGCTGTTCATTCAGTTACCTTCATGGAGAATTATATGGGTTTAAATCAGCATTCTTTTTAAAAACATGAAAGCCAGTTGTACTTCTGAAATTTTTGTCTTATATAATACACCTGAGGATTTAAATTTTTGGCAGGAAGCATGTCTGTTTTCTTTAGGTATCTCTGCTTTACAAGCTTTTAAATTATTTTCATTATATATTAGTATTATGTTTTATTTTCTTTCTTAAGACTGTCTGATTATAAATAGTAGTTTGGTTGGACTGCGGGTTCAGAAGGAACTGAAGCAAAAACTTCTACAAAATAAGTGGTTACACTGTTGACTTCCCACATTATCTGCCACAATAACAAATGTCTTAGCATTTTCAGGTCAAGAGATCTCTTGCTGGACTATAGGGAGTTAAAAGAGGATTTCAAAGGAAAGTTAAGTTATAAAGAAGGTTATAGACACTCAGTTGTTTCATGTAGTAAAGCTGCTTTCTGCAGGAAGCATTTAAAATTTTATATCCATTTTGTTTAATCTTTTATTTACAGTTCTCTTGTCTTCCTCTTCCTTTGGGGTTTTTTTTAGTGCATGGGACTGTACTTTTAACTGGTCAGAATCCTGCTGGGGAAGAGCTGATGCTTTGTGAATTGTTCAAGCCTTCATGGTTTAGTGAAGCACCATTAATGCATAGTTGTGGTGGGAAATTCTGACTTAAACCAGACATGAAAACAGAATAAAACTTTGCTTTAAAAACAGTTTCTCATTGTTTGAACCAAGGCACATTTGCAAATTAATTCATTTAGATGATGTTGAGCTGACCTTGAATGAGTGGTCTCTTGACATTTCACTTAACAAGAATGTAATACATCCTTTTAATAAAAAGAGAACCAAAGGTGAAAGAGGTTTAAAACCAACTGAAATTAACCATAGAATTTTCATTTTACGTTTAAGAACGTGTGTTAATAGATGTTCCTAGCTGATGTCTTGTTATCCTTGTCTAGGGAAGATTTTTTTTAGAGATTTGTTGATGGCAGTATTGACTCGAGTACCTTCAGCTTTTCTGAAGCTCCATTTCATGGTGTACAGCCATCTCAGGATAAGAGTTAATTTATAAAAACCATCATCCATAGAAGTGTTTTCTTCTACAAGCAGAGGAATTATATCTGTAAAAGCCCTACAGTTTACGTTTTGTAAACAGCCTGAAGTGGCAGGTTAACATCAGAATGTCCCAGTATTTTACACTTCAGAGCTCATTTAGAAGTTGTCTGCTTCTTGGATATACAGAGGAGCTGAGTTCTCTCTGGTGTGTAGATTTTACCTATGGCCCACTAGATGACAGTTTTATTGAGAGAGTTTTGGCAAGAAAGTACACTTACTAATTAGTTTTGGTAAATCAGTTCTATTGAAAATGTCATTGTTTTGGAAGGATGAGAAAAGATGTCCCATAAGAATCTAGAAAATGACCTTTTCCCAGACTTACTGCTACAGGAAGAGAAAAGTAAAACTAGGATAGATGTGGTTGTCCCTCAGTAATGTGGCATAGTGAATGATGCAGAGACATTGTAGGCTGGAAAAGTTGGGTTGCAGAGACATTGGCCCTGAGAACAAACCAGTCAGGTAAAGGACTTGGTGTGCAGCACTTGCTTTCAGCATCCATTCACTTCACATCAACCCAATGCAGAGCAGCGTTCGTACATAAAATAAGTTTTCTAAGAGGGAAAGAATAATTGAAGGATGTAGCTGTTCATTCAGTTACCTTCATGGAGAATTATATGGGTTTAAATCAGCATTCTTTTTTTTAAAAACATGAAAGCCAGTTGTACTTCTGAAATTTTTGTCTTATATAATACACCTGAGGATTTAAATTTTTGGCAGGAAGCATGTCTGTTTTCTTTAGGTATTCTGCTTTACAAGCTTTTAAATTATTTTCATTATATATTAGTATTATGTTTTTTTTTTCTTTCTTAAGACTGTCTGATTATAAATAGTAGTTTGGTTGGACTGCGGGTTCAGAAGGAACTGAAGCAAAAACTTCTACAAAATAAGTGGTTACACTGTTGACTTCCCACATTATCTGCCACAATAACAAATGTCTTAGCATTTTCAGGTCAAGAGATCTCTTGCTGGACTATAGGGAGCTAAAAGAGGATTTCAAAGGGAAGTTAAGTTATAAAGAAGGTTATAGACACTCAGTTGTTTCATGTAGTAAAGCTGCTTTCTGCAGGAAGCATTTAAAATTTTATATCCATTTTGTTTAATCTTTTATTTCCAGTTCTCTTGTCTTCCTCTTCCTTTGGGGTTTTTTTTAGTGCATGGGACTGTACTTTTAACTGGTCAGAATCCTGCTGGGGAAGAGCTGATGCTTTGTGAATTGTTCAAGCCTTCATGGTTTAGTGAAGCACCATTAATGCATAGTTGTGGTGGGAAATTCTGACTTAAACCAGACATGAAAACAGAATAAAACTTTGCTTTAAAAACAGTTTCTCATTGTTTGAACCAAGGCACATTTGCAAATTAATTCATTTAGATGATGTTGAGCTGACCTTGAATGAGTGGTCTCTTGACATTTCACTTAACAAGAATGTAATACATCCTTTTAATAAAAAGAGAACCAAAGGTGAAAGAGGTTTAAAACCAACTGAAATTAACCATAGAATTTTCATTTTACGTTTAAGAACGTGTGTTAATAGATGTTCCTAGCTGATGTCTTGTTATCCTTGTCTAGGGAAGATTTTTTTTAGAGATTTGTTGATGGCAGTATTGACTCGAGTACCTTCAGCTTTTCTGAAGCTCCATTTCATGGTGTACAGCCATCTCAGGATAAGAGTTAATTTATAAAAACCATCATCCATAGAAGTGTTTTCTTCTACAAGCAGAGGAATTATATCTGTAAAAGCCCTACAGTTTACGTTTTGTAAACAGCCTGAAGTGGCAGGTTAACATCAGAATGTCCCAGTATTTTACACTTCAGAGCTCATTTAGAAGTTGTCTGCTTCTTGGATATACAGAGGAGCTGAGTTCTCTCTGGTGTGTAGATTTTACCTATGGCCCACTAGATGACAGTTTTATTGAGAGAGTTTTGGCAAGAAAGTACACTTACTAATTAGTTTTGGTAAATCAGTTCTATTGAAAATGTCATTGTTTTGGAAGGATGAGAAAAGATATCCCATAAGAATCTAGAAAAATGACCTTTTCCCAGACTTACTGCTACAGGAAGAGAAAAGTAAAACTAGGATAGATGTGGTTGTCCCTCAGTAATGTGGCATAGTGAATGATGCAGAGGTCTGAGAGAGAAGGTGTGTAGTGTTTTGGGAGAGACATTGTATGATACTATAAAAAAGGAAGAGAATTTAGAGGATGTGTATGCAGTGTAATTAGCAGTCTAATGCAGCCTTACCCATAAGGTGCTTTATCAAGTTACTGAGGAAACAATAAAAAGTGTGATCCTCAGCAATGTGATAGAAAATGTCTTTTTACGTAGAGAAAGTTCAGTGGTTCTCAGTTTGCTTGTACATTTAAGTAACTTTTAGAATAGGGACTATCCAGTTGTTAAGGCAAAACTGTGTTATTAAATTGTCATCCTCTTTATCCTTAAAGATGTTTACAATATATACATGTGAATTCTAAGAAGTGTAGTTTTAGAGTAATTAATATTGCATAGCAGTATATGGCTGAAGATTAAAATTTCATGCTAGTTGTATAAATAATGATCAAAATGCATGTTGAGAATTCATATTTTGTGCCTGTGATGTAGCTGTCTACATATTAAATTTGATAATAACATAGATTTGAAAAACCTTTGCTAGACTTGAGTAATTGGCTGTTTGTAGCCTTTGAACACTGACACTTGAGTAGCACATGTGCCATGATTTTTGGCATATTGGGAAGAAACTGCCTGTGAAGTTCCTGTACTACCCCTTTGGATTTAGAAGTAGGACATTAGTTTATTCATCCAAAGTTGTATGCCACTGCAAGGCAAAACCAGTAATTCTTGGATGTCCAGCTGTCTTATGAGAGAGGTTGTGGGCAGACATCTCTAAAGCCTTTTACTCTTACATGTGCATAAAACACACTTTTACATGTGTGTAAAAACATGTTGGCAAGTTTTACCTTTTTTATGGGACATGTGGAAAGAGATGGTTTCAGCATACAGCAGAAAAATATATTTGCATCTTTTTTACTGGGTCTGAGAAGGGAAAATAAAGGTAGTCTGAATTGAGTGTCTTGTGCACACTTTTAAAACACCTATTCCCAAATCCTGTAATTTTGGTGAAGCTATTTCATAATAACTTTTTGTTAGTTTGCAATTGCATTCTAAGAATGAAGTAATGAAGTCAATGGATAGCAGAGTATTTAGAATGTGGTTTATGCATTTTATGCAGTATCTGTTGGATATAAAATTCAGAAGTTAATTTTTTGTAATTTTGTAATTTGTTGCTAGTTAAAATTGGCATTTGCATTTCTTTGTTGTTAAAAAGTAAAGATAAACTTTTTTGTGTGTGTGCACATGGTCTGGTCCTGCCTTTTTGATAGTCCAATTATGCCCATTAGGAACATGAATTCCAGTTTCAGGTCATTCTCAGCAAGAGATAATTGCTGAGATGTTTTGAATGGTAAAATTTGGAATAATTGAAAACAGAAATCTAGACATGAAGAATGCTTCCAGGGAAACAAACTTCTAAATATACACACACACATACCTAGTTAGCCTAGGCATTTGCAAGGGAGGAGAGGATTGCTAGTGTTTTAAAGTTGGACATTTTGTTGAGTCCGTTTTTCAATTTGAATTTTTGCCTATGGGCACATTTTTGTTTTGAAAGAAGAAAACTGATAGACCAGGATCTGTTGAAAAAAGCTGAGGATTGATATTCAGGCTGTACACTTGTGTGTTTAGATTTGCTGATGTTAAAAATTTTCTGGGTTGTTCTTCTGTCATCATAATTACAGTTTGTTCTCCATTATAATTGCAATTAAACATTGTTGTAACATAAGCATCTGGGTTTCTCAGTATGTGGAGAATCATTCCTTGATTTTTTTCTTCCCCAAAACTGGGATATTCAGACCATGCAGCTCTTGAACTTGTTTATTTTTCAGTCTGTTTAGAAGATGATGACAGAAAACCAGGAAGGATTCAGTGACATGAAGAACTTTATAGGTAGAGGAAGGTTGACGTGACTCTTGTCATGTCTAAGGAACCTAACATTTGAAGGGCTGTTAGACCTTTTCCTTAAGGAGTCCTTGGCAATGGAGTTCATCTGACCAGCTGCAGGCCTTTGCAGCTATTTGATTTGAGCTAAATATTTTAACCATCTTAGAATGAGATTGGGCCACACCCAAAATACCTGGTTTTCTTGCCCCTACTGAAAGATTGATAATTCTTTAAGTCTACCACATCCTTTTTATTGCTCAATATCAACTGAGCTAGTCAACTGAGTTGAAGCACAGTGCTAGAAATACCTGCCACTAGTTAACATATTTTTTTTTTAGTTTTACTGATATACCTTAATTAATAGTCAAATGTTCTGCAAAAAGTTACAAGTGTTACATTCAAATTTGAAAGCTTTTAGAAGTGTAATTGAATGAACTTTAAATACCTGTGTTGTTCAAAGTGCACATTGTGTCCCACTGAGAGTTAAATTCACTTCAGAGTCTTTATTTATGAATGTAATGTGTCTGATTTGCAATTTTAGGCTTCCATACTTTCAGTCTCATACAGACAGAAAAAACTGGCACAGATATGCTTCTGTAGAAAGGCAGGTGGTAGTGCTGGTATGTATGATTAGTTTAGACTGACTTCACAATCCCTTACTACAAAACCTCAGTAAGAATACATTATTTAAATAATTAGTTATAACATTTAAATTTTTAAGTATCTTTGTACAGAGTATTTCATTCTGGATGTCTAAGCCAGAAGAATTAGAGTACCTGTGAGCTTGATTTTCATAATGTGCTAAAGGAGAAGCAGTGAAAGCAGTCTTCAGATAAACCAAAAAATATTTTACTGTGAGCATTGGATGAAGTAATGTTGAAAAGATTGGCTTAAGATGTGGTGAACTGATTTTTCTTCCTTCCCAAATCTCCTAACACCTAAGAGTGTTTGGGTTATTGTGTTGCTGGTACCCCACATGCAGAGAAGGAAATTTTGGTTTAGTTCTGTCTTGGTGATTCGCAGAACAATTCAGTCCAGGGGGAGGGGGTATTTCATGGAGTCACAGAATGGTTGGGATTGAAAGAGACCTCAAAGACCATCTAGTTCCAACCCACCTGCCATGGACAGGAACACCTTCCACCAGACCAGGTTGCTTAAAGCCCCATCCAGCCTGGCCTTGAACACTTCCATCCACAACCACCTGCATAGTGAATTTAAAAAATGCGCTTTTATTTTTTCTCTTCTTTTTATGTGCAATATGGTTATTTACTGAGTTGAGTGTCTTCAAAGTTAATCTTTTACTAATTTTAACACAAAATTGCTTTTACCTGATAAAGTATCCTAGTCTGGGTCTTAAGATGTCCACATAAAGAAATGAAGGTGTGACTGTAGCATGTTAACTTAGTCTAGCATTTGCTCTAGCAGTTTTATAATTCCCAAAGGCAGTATTTTATCTATCAGAACTGACACTGTGTGCAGAAGTGTGAATAGTGTGAGATTGCTAGCACTTGAAAAACCTGTGCTGTAGCATTATTGTCTAAACTTAGAGATAGTGTGAATTAATACATCTGTGTGAAAACCATGCCCCTGTTTCATGTGGATTTAGGGATTTAGAATTTCAGGGTGACCTAAGTTATTTCACAGCTGATTAAAAGCCCCCCGACAAGCCCAAACACAAAAGGGTAATTGTTCTGAATTTATTTTGTTGCCATGTAGTGCTTCAATAAGATAGAATAGGAGGAGTGCTCTGGCCTTGATATCTTATGAACATTGTCTGCATGTGCAATTTCAAGATGTTTCTTCTCTCCTTAGATGATATTTTGAATACAAATAAGAAACATTAAGATTGAGAAACTGTCCAGTCACCATAAATTTAAAGATAGAAGAGAGTTGTTTAAGTTTAGTGTTGCTCTAAATAATTAACTCTTTAGATTTTTTTGTAAGTTTTTCCATTTATAAATGGTTTAAATAGAAACAGTAAAAGACAGGACAAAAACATAAGTGTGTATTTATATTAAAAGTATAAATCAAAATGAAATACTTAATATACATACCTATTCAGTTTACATGAGGGTGGAAGGCATGAGTTACCTGGCAAGGGACAGTAACTCAAATTAGCTGGGAAGAGCTGACCAGTCAGCACTCAGCAAGTGATAGAAGAGATGAAAGGTGTAAAGAACAGCCCCAGAAAAAAGCTATAACATTATCCACAGTTTGATCTGTTCTTAAGCCAAATGTAGAAGACAATGCTTTTGAGTTTCCAATAACCATTAAAACAGCTGAGGTCCTCCAGTTGTGCTCTCTGGAACTTAGTGAAGTTTATGGTTAATGTTTTGATGGAAGAACTTGTGTCATGAGGCAGGCTTGCTTTTCAAAGGAGCTTTGGTGTGTGAAGTACATCTGTGTACAAGCTCCATTCGTTTTCTTGAAAAGCAAACATTTCCCACCAGCACTGCCTGGCAGTCCTAGTATAGACCCTGAAAATGTCAGACCTTTTGATTTGCCATGACATACTTTGACATGAAAGAAGCATCTCAATTTCAAGTACTTGTTGTTTGGAGGGAAAAAAATTATCTTGTGTACTGAAAAGACAAGAGATTTAAAAGTAAAGAATGTTTGATTTACCTCCTGACTTGTTTTTTGATTTACTTGCTGACTTGGTTTTTTTTTTTTTTTTTTTTGAGAGATTTGTTCAATGATCTGAACTAATTTACTCCTCCTATATAGTTTCAAATATAAGTATAGTATATATGCAGTTTATTTACTTCTGGAAGAGAGGGTTCAGGAAAAACAAGCAGTCTTGAGGTTTTGGCTGTTGCATGTTGGAAAGTAAATCTGTGCTTTGGATGTTGAACTATTTAGGAAATTGAATTCATTCTGTAGTAATGTAACTGTCATATTTAAATTTTGACATTAAAAAAAGTGCTATATGTTCTGAAGATCCTGTTATTTTCTTCCATTTTGTATAGAAACAATCAGTTTTTTTTACACATTAGTGCTCCAGATTAATTGTTTTTATATGGTCCTACTTGAAGACTGAGGTTTCACAATGTGGAAATTTTGGGAGAGTTTTCTGGCAATTTCAGTGTCTTAGTAGTAAGCAACTTAAAGAAGAAGCTTATGCATGTTGGAGTCAGAAAGGTATAAATTAGGTCTTTAGAGCATGAGATGCCTAAAGTGTTGTATTTACTTTGAAATGTAAATTGCCCAGGAGCTGTTAGCATGAGTAATTTTACTCAGGGTTGTTTACATAAATAAAAAAATAGAAAGATAAGATGCTTGCTTCTATTTAGGTTTCTTCTTGAATTTTTATGTGGGAAGCTGTAGAAATTAATATTTGAGATGAGTATTAATTGTTTAAATAATTTTCTAGATTGTTGGTTTTCCACACTGAATAAAGCAGCGTGCTGGAGAGTTGCTTACATTTTTGAACTTCAGTCTACAGGAAGTCATTGAGGCAAAGAGGCTGGAGTTCTGCATTGAAGTGGAAAGAAAAGAAGAGGAGATATGGCAACGATTTGTGCAGAGAGTGAAGGAGAAAGCAGCAATGTTGGAAGAGGCAGAGCAACAGGCAAGCATGCCTGTCTGTCTTGAGTTTGTTTTCTGAGATTTGGAACAGCTAAGTTCTTAACAAAATCACTGGTTGATATTTATAATTTCCTAATATTTTGAGGACAGTAATGCATTAAATCAAAAGCAGTTTGATTAGACACCAGCAAACAGGAGAATATGTCTTATGAGCAGCAGCTGAGGGAGCTGGGGTTGTTTAGCATGAAGTAAAGAAGGTTCAGGGGAGAGAGACTTTATTGCTCTCTATAACTGCCTGAAAGGAGAAGTGAAGTTTGGGGTTTGTCTTTTCTCCCAATTGCTAAGTGACAACATGAGAGGAAATGGTCTTAAAGTTGTGTGATGGGAAGTTTAGACTGGATATTAGAAAAACATCTTCACAGAAGGGGTTGTTGAGCATTGGAGAACAGGCTGCCCAGGAAAGTGGTGAGTCACCATGCCTGCAGGCGTTTAAAATATGTGTACATGTGGTATCTGGGGACGTGGTTTAAGGGTGGACTTGGCAGTGCTGGATTCGTGCTTGGATTTGACGATCTTAAAGGTCTTTCCCAACGTACATGATTCTGTGATTCTGTAAATGGATCTTGTTTTGGGAAGGCAGGAGCTTAAAGGCTAAAGGCATTGGTGGGTCGCTGGTGCACATCTGTAGAGGAGGAGTTGATATGGTGAAGTAAGAGAGTGATTAATATAATGGTTGTGTTTCTTTGCCTTCTTTAGCAATGTGAGAAACACTAGTATGCCATAACAACACAGTAGGTGCTTTTTGTGCGTAGATTGCTCTGTAAAAAACAATATTGTAGGAAAAAGTCTTTCCTCAGGCTTTTCAGAGTGGGCCATGTGTGTTTGCCTGACTTCCAGATTTAGTTATTAAATCTAAACTCAGCCCTCATACTGAGAGGTTTGAAAGTGTGTATGTCTGGTATTCTATTGGTTTGTTTCAGTTCTGGTTTCAAAATCTCATCTATTCCCAGCTGCCTTAAGGCTGTTTGAAAATGTGGAGTATATCTTGGCTCTGTTTTTGAAGACTTAGTCCTGTCAAGCTGGACTAGCAAGATAGGATCTTCTCATCTAATTTCTGCCAGACTCTTATTGTGGTCATGTGTATTTATATTCAAACACTGGTTTAATTGAAATTGGAAACCTGTGTATTTTTATTAATGTTCTTTTCTGTATGTCAGTCCCCCAGCAAAGCTGTAGCAGGTTTTTTGAGGTGTTCATGTGCATGTTTTAAATAAGAAGGCAGCTTAGTATTTGTTTTCTGAATCTGTTAAGACCCCCATGCTACTTGTGGAGAAAAAAAAAGAGATTCAGTCCTTCTCAGTGTGAGGCTGTTCAATTGGAAGAATGCTTAGTCATGTTCAAAGCAGGTTCAACAAGGTCTTATGCAGTATCTGTGCTAACCCTTTGATATTTTCCTTGTATGATTTATACCAAGTGGTTTGTGAACTCTGCATATTGCAGAATTATGGATATTAGTTTTCTAAGTTCCTGATGTGGGAAAGTGGTCATGCAATCACTCCTAAAAAACATTTGTCATGTACTCTTACTGCTGTATTTGTATCTGGAAATGAAAGAAAACCAGGAATTTCTGTTGAACTTCAGATTTCTTTTACATCCTTCATTTAGAGGACACTTGCAGGTGCACCTATAAAATTTGTCAGGTTTGCTGTGTACAGCAGGCATACAGTTATGTTTATAGTCTTAGTTAGTTTCTTGTTTGCAAAAGCAGGATTCTAGGAGAATTTGTGTGTGTGAAAATGGGAGATGAGGAAGGATGAAGTACCTCTTTTGTTGTCACATACAACTTCACAGTAGGTTTGAACTGGTTAAAATACATCTGGAAACGAAAATGCATTAGTATGTCAAAAAAACCCAATCAAAGAGCTGAAAAGTAGGTAGCTTCTTGCAGCCCACCAGTAACTCCCCAACCAGACTAACTCTGTGTACTTACTAATATTTAAATCTGATCAATATACACTTCCCCACTATATTCTGTTGATAATTGGTTCATCTCTAAAGGCCTCCTTATTTTGATACAATAGATACAGTAAAATGTAGTAGGGAATCTAGTATTCACTTAGTGCTTTCCATGTTTTCCACCTTTACTTTGAGTGTAGTAGCCTGGATCATGAGAACAGTCTGATAAAATTTATTATTATTCTGTATTGCTGCTTTTTAATCTTAATAGTTTGGGGAAATAACTGCAATTTCTAATGATCATTAACACAAGCTGACATGGGTTTTAGTGTTATTTTGCAGAGGGTTTTTATATTGTGATATCACCACCTTGTGTTGCCAGTTGGAAATGTTTTTTTTTGTGCTTTTTTTAAATAGGTACTGACTACATTTGAACACCTTACGCTAATGCATCAAGAAGAGGAGCTGAAATTAGGGGAAGAGAAAAAACTTCTAGAAGATGAAAAAGCTCAGTTTGTTGAGAAGAAAGCTGCCACTAAATCAATTCAGTCACAAGTGTCTGTCTCTAGCCCCGTTAGTTTGAAGACACAAGGACTGCAAAAAGTAAGTCATCAGAGAGCAATGAGAAAGTTCTTCACATTCACTTTTATAACTCAAATTTCAGTAATCTTTTAGAAAAGACAGATGCTCCTATTCTGTGATGAGAAGACAGAAGTATATAAAATACCCTCATGCTTCGATTTACTTTTAGAGTAATTGCTGTATGTTCTATGAGCATTGTTTTGTCTTTTTTTTTTTTTTCCATGAAAGAAGCAAGATTTTCAACTTGAAGTCCAATGCTTTCATACCAGAGATGAAGGAGCTATGAATGTTGGAGAGCAGAGCGAGAGGGAGAGTGAGAAGGATGAGTTAGAGAGAGAAATTCACCCAGGAAATTTCAGGAATAGTATTTGATTGCAGCACTCAGGTTTTGAATGGTAGGGTTAATTAGTAGCTTTATTAAATAGTCTAACTGCTGTTTGGCCCATATTAGATGTGTCTTCCTAGTACAGATTTTTGAGAGAAGAAATTGATAAAATTGGCTGTAAAAACACAAAGTGCAGAATATGACCCAATAAAGATTTCACTTTCTTCCCACCGACACACTTCTTTCTTTCACCACTCTTAAAAGAAAAACTTGAATGAATTGTGAAAATTCAGAAATACTTTCAAAAGTAGTGTCCAGAATAACACTCTCAACTGATTTATATTAAAAACATTGAATTAAATACTGATATATTAAATTAAATTGACTTAAATGTTTTTCTCCTCGAAAACCAGAAGTCAATTAACTTACTAATTTTCTTTCCTGATCATTTACAAATTTATTGTAGATAACATTTTGTTAATTAATAACTTCCTGCAGTTGAAAACAGATTTCTTGGTTCTGAATTTATTTATAACTGCTATATTCTGAAGAACTTTAGGAGCTATGTTGGTGCACATATTTCCACAGAATCATCAAGCTTTGACATTTTTGGGGTGTATGCTAGAAGCCTAATTTAGCCAAGATTTATTCCATTTCAGCTAATGTTACCAAATTCCTTTTCCTGGATTCCTTTTTTTTTTCCTGGATTTGCATATCAAAGTGGAATTCTTGGTAACAGAAGTCATTATCTGCACTACTATGAGTAACTCCTATAGTTTAGTTTTATTTCTTCAGAGTATGATGAGTTCATATTCTTGTTGTGGTTTTTCAGTTCCAGCTTTATGTAGTACTGATGACAGAAGACACAATAGTGGTAATTTCTCACGAGGAAGCAGTGATTCATGGTGTGCTCTTGAAGGTATAGGAGTTCCAGTTTCTTACTTAAATGTTTGGCTAATATCTCTTGTTGCTGCATTCTGCAAAAGAATAATTTTTAAGCATGATCTCTACACACACAGCGTGGTGGTTACTGTCATTGTCATCACAGGGTTTCTGTTACAGCTCTGCCTTGATATGGGTTTGCCTTACATAAGTGTGGTCAGCTTGCTTTAATTTTAAATGCATTGTGCCAAACAAGATGCCCCTGCCATAAACAGTTCCATTCAGACTATGAACAGTGTAATACAAAAGTATTCAGTGAATATATCCACTACAAGCTTCCTGAAGAGTTCTTTTCAAATGGTAGTGTTTGTTAGCCCACTAAGTGTTATTTAATGCAACTGTTGACATATTTGAACGATTTACTGATTTTGCTGATAAGTTTTTGCTTATAGGGTTTTATGTACAAGCAGTGTTCTAAATTTCAGATACAGTATTTTAAATCAAAATTTACTGAGATATTTTTGCAATGCTGTAGTGTTGCAGGATAGTTAATCTGATATTACTAACTCAGTATGGAAAGTACTTATATTTGATGGTTTTGAGTGTGGTATTTAGTTACAGTTGAAGATTTACAAAAATTCCAGGTTGGTTAAAACAAGTTCTAAGTGCTTTGTATGTTTTCAGTAGTCATGATAACTAATGGAAAACTATAAGAGGTACAGTTCTCTGGAGTTGTGTTATTTGACTGTTTAAAAATGAAATACTAACCTGACAGAAATAAAATAGATTGGCTTTGCCTAAGTGTTACTCTTGTTCTGCTTCCTGTCTCTCATGTGTTATTAAAAAGGAGTAAGATTTCACATTTAACTGAAAAAAATGAAGGTCTTACATCTGTTTTAAATTTATCTTAAGTTATTTACTGATTGGAAAAATATGGTGATTGTGTACCAGAAGAGCAGTGTGACTTGTGATATACTTGTCATATACCACTGTACTTACCATATAGTCACGGAATATCTCAAGTTGGAAGAAGACCATAAGGAGCTGGAAGAGACCCTTAAGATTCATTGACTCCAGCTTTCTGCTCCTTGCAGGACTACCATAAAATCCAAACCAAATGACTAAGAACATTGTCCAGACACTCCTTGAACTCTGACAGACTTAGTGTCACGACCACTGCCCTGGGGAGTTTATCAGTCACCAGCCTCATCTTCTATTTTACTCACACAGTGATGCCATATAATATACCATATAATTTTAGAGGGGTGGAATGGATCTTAAAGATCACCTCGTCCCAAGCCCCTGACATGGACAAGGACACTTCCTACTACACCAGGCTGCTCAACACTTCATCCAACCTGGCTTTGAACACTGACAGGGATGGGACATCCACAACCTCCCTGGGGGCAACCTCTTCCAGTCCTCACCACCCTCACAGTAAAGAATTTCTTCCTAATATCTAACCCAAATTTCCCATCTTTAATGTGTACCCATTGCACCTTGTCCTAGCACTACAGTTCCTGACAGAGTCCCTCTCTGGCTTCCCTGTAGGCTCCTCCAAATACTGGAAAGTTTATTCCACACAGCCTTCTCTTCTCTGGACTAACCAGCCCCAACTTTCTCAGCCTCTCTGTGTAGGGTAGGTGCTCTTGTCTCCTTATCAACTTTGTGGTCCTCGTCTGGACTTGCTCCAGCAGTTCCATGTTCCATGCAGAGCTGGATGGAGGGGTCTCACAAGAGCTGAATAGAGGGGCAGAGTCCCCTCCCTTGCCCTGCTTGGGATGCAGGCAAGGACGTGGTTGGCTTTCTGAACTGTGAGTGCACATTTCCTGCTCATGTTGAGTTTTCCATGAACCATCACCCCCCAAGTCTTCTGCAGGGCTGCTCTCAATCAGTTCTCTGTATACAAAAGATTGTTTTCCTTCAATTGCAATGAGAAGGAATAGATAATGAGACACAAACCCTTCATTGACCAGGAAAGGGTCAAACTGCTAATTCCACTGTCTCTACAGACAGAACAGACTGTTACATAGGAGGAGAGGGTTAAGAAGAGATACTCATTTGGCCCATACACAGAGCCAACGTATGACTTTGTTCAAGAGAAGAAAATGGGACAGGGCCAGGCTCTGTGATTGCTCCTTCCTGACCAAACTGTAGCTTGTCGAAAGACTATTTTTGTTTGACTTTGTACCATTGATTGGGCTGTTAGCATTTGTTGGATTAGAAAGAAGGGATATGCCTTTTTTAAAGGAGGTAACAGCAAAATAAAAATAAAAAGGTATTTTAAAAGTGAATTGGAAGTGTTACCAAGTGATCTTGAACAGAATGTACTAATAATTAAATGATGCATGTTGTCAGCACTCACTTATCTCCCAGTGTGCTGTCCCAGCTGCTGATGTTAGTTAGCTCAAGCACAGCTCTTGATGAGTGTTACAAATCTGCACCAAAAGACAGATTTAGCTGTCTATAGTCTGGCCACTTTGCTGAGGACAAAGACTGGGAATAGTTAAGTACTGTTTGACCTAGATAGCTCTGTGCCTGGCTAGTGCTAGAGGATGTGCTGTGCTTTGACAGCTGGGAACCATGAACCATGTGGTACCACAATGTCTCGGTCAGATGGGTTTCTGTGCACTTGCACGTGCTGGCCCTGCAGGACTCAGCAGCAAAACAAAACTGGTGCAGGCACCTGTGCAGGTCTTTGGAACAGGTGGGGTTGTTCAGTTGTAGCACAAAAATAACATAGCACAAAGTAAGAGAGCAGGTGGGTTTTCCTTTTCATTTCCTTGTATTCATTTAAGCAGTGGAGAATCATCTCTAAGTGTGGGAGATTTATTTTATTTTGTTTAAGTTTGCCTGAAGATGAGATACCAGATAAGAGCACAAGTGCACATCACAGCCTGACAGTCAAATGTAATTCAAAGAATTATAAAGGAGCAACTAACAATATTGTCTGGAAGTGGAGAATTAATAGTGGTGGTAAATAAAAACATATATGTCTCCTTGTGGTTTACCTTATCAATGTGCTTTTCAATTGGACACTTCAGAGAGGTTTATCCTACATGTGTAATTGTTTCAGGACCACTTATTTATTGTTATGGTACCTTCTGCAAGTGGCTGTTGCAAGATTACTTACACCCTGTACAAATCTGAAGGCTTTATTTCTTTCAATCCTTTTTTTAAGGTTTCTTTTGTTTTTATTTCACAACTATATATTTGAAGTTACTTTGTCAATAACAAGACACAGCCAGTAAGGAGTTTTGTCTTAAATGTGGCTGACAGGTTGGGCTCAAAGAGTTGCAGTAAATGGGGCTACATCAAATTGGCAGTCAGGCACCCAAAGCTCACTTTTAGGGTCAGTGCTCTTTAATGTTTTTATAAATGAACTGTGCATAGGAGTTGAATGTGCATTAAGGAAGTTTAGTGATGATACAAAATTCGGGAAGGATAGAGGCCTTACAGAGACATCTGGATAGGCTACAGAGCTGTGCATCCCCAGCTGAAGGAAATTAACAGGAGCAAGTGCCAGGAATTCAGAGGAAGTTCAGACTGAACATGAGGAAAAGACTTTTCACTGGAAGCATGGCTGGAACAGGCTCCCCAGGGCAGTGGTTACAGCACCAAGCCTGTCAGAGTTCAAGAAGCATCTGGAATATGCTCTTAGTCATATGGTTTAATTTTAGATAGTCCTGCAAGGAGCAGAGATTTGGGCTCAGTCCTTATGGGTCCCTTCCAACTTGAGATATTCTATGATTTTAACTTATGGAAACACAAACCTCTTGTAACAGCAGCAACATAATATTTATATAGAAGGAAGAATACTCAAAAAAAAGAGTAATTTTCAAGACCTTTTTGAAGACTTCTGTAATTCACATTCAGTGAATCACTGTGAAAAGTAATTCAGTGTAATTCATGGATGGGTAAAATACCCAGCTGGATTTTTATGAAGTACTGAGGCATCTACGTCTCCATGTTTTCTGTAATAAATGTATTCTTTTAAAATCCAGACCCCAGCATCAAGGCAGCAAAGCCCTGATGGTTAGATACAGAAAGTTGCAGGAATTTAAGGCAGACACAAAAAGTTTCCACAGGCTGTTCGCTAGGGTGCGCTCGAAGCACATGGCTTTGGCTTTTGGGGACAGAGCAGCTGTCACTGGCCCTGAACAGCCCCGGCCAGTTAAACCTAGTTTTTGTTGGGGGTTGGTGTAGGTGGGCTCCAGAGGCGCCTTCCAGCATCAGCAGTTCCATAATTCTGTAGCTCATTTATCATGAACAATTTCTTTTTTCTTCAAACATTCTGAAAAAATTAACTTATTTTCTGTAGAAACAAAGGTGTAAGCACAGAAGGCAACATAAAAGTGCTGTGAGAGGCCTGAGCTGATGGGGTTGATTATGTGCTAGGGCATTAAAATGCTGGAAGCAGTCTTTATAGTTTGAAAACTTGAGAGTACAATTGCACCTCATTCTGAGCCAGAATATTTTTAAATTACTTCCTGAAAGGTGTGAGAAAATAGCATATTTTTCCTGTTGAAAAATACAAGTGAGATGTGTCAGGGTGGTTTCTGGGTGACCATCCTGTGAGCTTTAGACTTTCTGAAAAAGAGTATTTATGGAGCTACACAAATGTCTTTTGGCAACAGATCTCTAATTATCTCTTTATTTTGGGGGTACCCATTCTTGCAGTCATTAAGGAATAATCTCTCTGGGCACTTCAGTGTATCACAGTGCATAAGTGCAATTTTCATAAATGAGAATTATTTCAAAATTAAATTCTGGCTTCAGGCAGAAATTTGCCTTTCTCTGATTTTCGTATCCAAGTGTGAAAGATTTTTATATATTCCTATTCATATATACAAATCCATACGTTTTTTGTAAGTGTACCTAGAGAGATGTACTCACACCTGCTGTTGTGTGGATATACAGACCACTCACAGCAAGTGACAGAGGTTACCTAAGAGTGGACTGTGTGGTTCCTGATCAGTTCAAGAGACTATTTCAGTGCTTAACACTTGGTCTGGGTGCCTGCCTGCACTGTCTGCATTCCCTTGTGCTGGGAGTCAGAAATCTTTACTAACCCATTAGTCCACATACTTCTGGGGGGATGATTGTTCCCACTGAGAGGAGACAGCAGGGCAGAGCTCTCTGCAGATTTTACACCTCTGTCCTCGCAGAGTGGAGATGTGGACCTGCTCCTTCCTCTGGAAGATGTTAACTCCTTCACCCAACGCTTAGAAGCAGCAGACTGGTAGTCGTGATCCCTTTGGAGAGAAGAGAGAATAATTGGTGTGTTTAGAAAGATGATGGGAAGGTGCTGGTGTCTGCATAGCTGTTTTTCATAGCTTCTGCTTTGGTTTCATTCAGTAAGTCTGGGGAGGGGCAGAGCCGGAGTTCATTCCCACTTGTGTTGGCAGTGTGAAGATGATCAGTCCTTTGAGCTTCTGGAGAAACAACGATCCCAGTGCATTTTGGCCTGTGCAGCTAACAAGGTGTGTGAGCACAGGCAGACAGGACACACAGAGCTCTGCCACAGCCTTTCCTCAAATGTTTGTTACCCCCATCACATCACGGGGTGTGACAGGACTCATTTCACTTGCAGGCTCTGTTGAAAAATTCATCCCAGATTAGAAACAGCAGGCAGTACTGGTGCACTGTGCAGAGGGATGCAAAATACCAGTACTGGTTTGTGGCTGTGTTCACAGCAGATGAATGACATCCAAGCTTTGCCCCAAGGTCAAATCAATATATACCCCTAATAATTTAAAATGTACAAATATGCTGTGTGAATACCTGCATGTGAGAAATAATTCCATTGCCTGTCCTGGTGGGGTTTGAGATTGGCATGTGTATTTTTTCTCCAAAGTTACAGAAGTTCTTTTTTCCTATGCTAACTTTTCAATGGAAAGCATCTCTTAGGGAAGTCAGAGTATCTTCTGACTGCTTCTCAATCTTCATTGTATTTACTCTCACAAAATACACTAAGAAGTTAAAAGATACTGCATTGGAAAATGAGATCCACAGTGGGTAGGGCTCAGATTTTTAAGCATATTTAGATTTTTTTTTTGTATTTTGCACCCACTCAGTGAAGATGAGCCATGGAAGTAAATATATCATAGTTTTTAATGTGTAATTACAGTCCTGCAGGAAATCTGTGATGGACTAGGTACTTGGGCTAACATCCTTTGCTGGTGAAAAGCACAGGCCTCTGCTCACCAAACTTGTAAATGGATCTCAATCCTACTGCTTTTTTGACTGGTAAATAAAACAGAAGAGCTTTTGTGGAAAGTGATCTACGTAAGGAAGAGAATGCATTCTGAATTCTGACTACTGTGAGTTAGGTTTATATGAGACCTTGGTTTCCCTAAGTACAAAATTTTGGTGCTTTATGCTGTAGCATCTTGATTTCCCAGCCACCTGGGTTTTAGAGAGGAACTCATATACATGTTAAACATCTCCAAAACCAGACTGGGCTTCCATGGTGTGGACCTGAAGTGTCTGAGTGTGTCCTCACCAGAGGAGAGGCTTCCCTGATACATAATTTGTCCTGAGTTGTCAGTCCATCTTGCTGGCCTTCTCCAGCTTTATTGAGGTGGTAAAGAAAAAAAAAAGACCGTGGAAGAAAAATAAAATTCCAAGTTCAAGTCAGATTTTGCTCATTGTTCCAGTATGAATACAGTTCTCAAAAATTCCTTAGCCTGGTGGACAAGTTCATTGTTTGAAATGTGAGAAAGCTCATTTCAAATTGCTTCTCCAAGTTTATCAGAGCAAGGAGCTGGGTTTAAAACTCTTCACAGTCTGAAGTAATTTGTGAATATATTTTTCCTGTAGTTTCTTACAGGGCAGGGCTTTCTGTGGTTGTTGAGTGACAATGATCTTTGGGAAGGCATTTGTTTTATGTGTGACTTCTTGGAGGCTCTGGAGTTGTCAGAAGTTAAAAAAAACCCAAAAAATTTTAACAAACTGCATCCCAAACTTCTGTTTCTGGGAATGCAGCACTCAGGTCCTGGGAGCTGGTGCTTGCCAGAGAGCCCTTTGTAAGCTCCTGTCCCAGTCAGACCTCAGGCTCATCCCTGACCTCACTGGTCTGGCTTTGGTAGGGCTAAAAATAGTTCAGTTTAAGAATCTAGGCATTGAAAACATGGTCACAGAAACTAAAGATGATGGTAACCTGAGGGCACTGCTGATAATATTCTTGGTAAATGAAATGTAGTTCTGGTGGGTGGCACAGCAGATGCCCCAGGAAGGGCTTGCATGTCAGTTGAGTGTTTTGAATGTGCCATTCTGTCCCCGTGAGGTCAGGAGTGTTCCTCGTGAGTTTTATGGGATGATATAATGGAGTTTGTATATTGGCAGAACTTACTGGATCAAAAAGTAAAGATAGTGCATTGCAAGCTGTGAATTAACAATTGCTGCAAACAGTTGGCTGAGGTTGCTGTCACTTTTAGTAGGCAAATTAAGGAATTACAGCCTAATGTGCCTGTTGCTGAAAGCGTTGTTTGGAAATTTGCCTGGATAGGATATTTTTTAAAAAAGCCCATACAATCCGTTTGTATTTCTAAAAGATTATTTATAGCTTTAAAATGTTTATGAGGTGCAATAATACAAATGTCATATCTCAGAATGTAATACCTGAAGCAATAAATTCCCTGCTCTCTTAACAGAAAGACAAAACCCACATACAGAAATTTCTGGGCCCTGCCTTGTGCAGCCTGGGAGGTTGCAGGTGCATTGGTGAGTTTGACTGGATAGGAAAAAGAAAGTATTTCCTGTTTGATATGAAATGAAGTTGGAATTACTAAAAATGGCAAACAGGCCATCCAAACCTGCAGAGGAATTTACAGATGTGTGTGATTTCAAATAAATTAATTTTGCTCTGGCCAGCATTCAGTCAAGACTGCACAAAGACTACAAAATTATTCCTAATCTTGTAACTATGTAAATGTAAGAGACAAATGTAAGAGATACACCAACTGAAGTGTCCTCTGGATGTGTATTTTTGTCTCATCCTTAATCTGCTCACCTTTGATAGTTGGTAACCCAATTAATAATTTACTAAAAGTCATTTAAATAATGACTTCTAAGTAATGACTTTCTTTAAATTAAATGTTTTTGTGTAGCTTCACAGAAAAAAAAAAGTAGATCTGAGACTTAGGACTTCTCTGTTTTGATAAACCAGATCTGTTTGCAAGAAAGACTGTTTTTAAAAAAAGATTACAATTGTCTTGGAAATGTAATTTCTTTGAAATTAGGAGGGAAGGTATATTGTGGTTGCTGTCAGTCTGGGTTTCACTGGATCTTCTATTTGGTACACTTTTGGGTTTATTTCTTCTCTTTGTATTTTAAAGGCTGTTTATGGAGGCTGCCAGTGAGGGGTGCTACGTGATCACCCCAGAGATGATGGAGCTCCTGAATCTGTGTCCTGCTGCCAGCCAAAAATTATGTTTAAGCATAAAAACAAACCCCCAAGCAAAGGAAAGCTGTGAAAGCCTCACTTTATAAAGCGAACATTAAAGGATTGTCAGGATTTTACTCCTCAGAAGCAGCCAGAATGGAAATCCTCAGGCAGTTTGTATTCCATGAGAGTGGAGTGGCAGGAAGGATTCAGCAGTGTGGGATGTAAAAGCTGTCTGGCAGGGATGGGGTTTTCATGAGCAACCCGGGGGCAGAGAGGAGAGTGGCTGGGGTGGGTGTGGAAAATCCTGACCTTCCCAAGGTGGGGAGTTTGATATGTTCTAATGCTTGGATGTGGAAGACTCTTGAAGTTTTTCTGTCTCATCCTAGTTGTCAAACACACAAGAGATTATTTTGATTTAAACCAGTTTAACTGTATTTTATCGTTGCACATTTTTATTTTCTTTTAATTCTAGACATAACAGTATATCCTTCCTCTTTCATCTTAGCCGCTTGCTCACTAAGTCTGGTGAAGGTTCTCAGCCTTAAAGCTGAAAATGTGCATTACCTCGGTTCAAAAGAATGCTCTTTGGTAATATACTCAGTGGTTTACATCCAAAAACTACCCTTCAAAGTAAAAAGTGCACAGCTGATGTCCCTGTCCTGCTGTGTTGACACTGGAGCTGGAAGGCACCTTGGCTCTGTTAGGCACCATGCAGATGCTCACTGTTTCCTGTGGTGGCTGAGGATGGGTTTGGAAGTAGATCAAAGTAGAGATTAAAAGTGCAGCTATAACCAGGTAAGACAACAGGAAACTCCCTGTATAAAAGAAACAACTTCCATCTGGGATTTCTGATGTGATTTCCTTTGGTGTTGGAGTGGGTGATGTCTGATCCTCTTAAGAAGGGGCAGTAGGACAAGAGTAGTTCTGTTGCAGTGAATATTAGAGACAATGGAAGAAAAAACTTCACCAGCTGAGATTCAGCAGTGGCAGGAGTAGTATTTTCTCTTCCTGTCAAAGGCAAGACTTGAGTCCTGGCTCCTACAGAACCCTGAAGAGAAAGCTTTTTCTTCTCCTTTCTGAACAAAACCTAGTGAAATAAAACACATGATTTCATTTCATTGTGCACAAACTGCTCCTCTGGACACAATGAAACATTTTGTTCTTTGGCACAAGAGGGTCAGTGTGGTCTCAGCACTCATCTGCTGT
Organism: Emberiza elegans; assembly: GCA_024865655.1. NCBI lineage: Eukaryota > Metazoa > Chordata > Aves > Passeriformes > Fringillidae > Emberiza > Emberiza elegans. The sequence continues at coordinate 59,731,462 of JALJVW010003023.1, read as the reverse complement.
GTGAAGTTTATCCTTCAAACTGCCAGGGAGGGTTTGTTCAGGGCTTGTGTGTTAATGCCTTGGGCATCCTGATGATGCTCTGGGCTGAGAAGGATCTGGCCTAGGCAGCAAGGGACCCTGCTCATGCCAGGTGCTCTGCAGGACACCTGAGCCTCAGCCATGCTTGGTGGCTGGAGGAGCATCTTCAGAGCCTGATGGAGCTGGTCTGTCTTCACTCAGAAAGAAATAAAAGGGCTGTCACTGCCTCTCTGCCCTTCAGATAAATGCTCCAATGGCTCAGCTGGGAACAGGCTGATTTTCAAAGCATATTTTTACTTTGGGACTAATTTTCAAAGAATTTGGGGATTATACCTGAGCCTTTTAGCAAAGAGAAGAATAACCTGTGTCTCTTTCTCTGTTGGTTCCCATTCCAGCACCAGCTTGCTTTTTCTTTCCATGCTTCTCTGTAATTTCTTTTGTAGGTCATAAGGTCTTATCCCCTTGCCTTAGTGTCTGCAGCCTGCCGGGAGCTGCTGGCAGCAGGGCAGGTGCAGCTGTACAATCTGCCCTGGAGGGATGGGCCTCTTCCCCGGGAATGCACTGCAGGCTCTTGGTGATTCACTGCAAGCTTTTGGTTCAGGTAATGCAAATGCAGCATGGACCAGAAGTAACATTTGCCATCCTTTTGCAAAAGTTTTGAACATAAGAGTTTGCTGAGTCCTGCTTGGGAGGGTTTGCTCATTATTTTTCAGTTCATCACTTTTTTAGCCACTGCTGCACAGTCTGTCATATCTGCTGCACAGGACCATGTGCCATGGCACCCAGAGGAAAGCAGCAGGGAGGAGGAGGAGGAGGGAGGAAGCTCTGCAGTGCTGGTGGCACCTTTCTGCCCTGATGAGGCTGCCTGTGGCCCCCTACACCGTGGCTCTTAGCCCAGGGGCAGGGAGGGATTTCTTCATCCTTCCCCGCAGACAGTGCTATCCCAGGATTGACTGTGAGGAAATGAAATATGGATCTCAGTGTCCTCAAAACTGCAATATGACCCCATGCTTTTAGTGCTATGTAATTCCCACTGGGAAAAGTTCTTCCAGACTCCTGTTTGGTCTCTTTCATACATGCACATGCTTATTCTTCACCTCTTGCTTTGTAGGCATATATTAACCTTTGCTTTCTGAGTGCCTCTTCCATGAAATGTCTCAGGATCTGATTATTTTCCTCAGGAATATTGGTTTGCACATTCTCCATGTTATTTTTATCTTTTGACTGTGCAGGATTTGTAAAGTTTTCAGGCCCAGTTGTATCATTTCTCTGTGCTCATGACTGTAACACCTCTTGGCTCCATATTGGCTCCAAATGCAGCATGCTATTTCCTATAAACACTAATGAGAAGACATCAGGTGGACATCAGCTCGGATGTGTGCCAGGACACGTGCTCCCCCTGGATTGCTCCTCTGCTGGGTGCCCTGAAGGAATGAAGCAGTGATGAGTCGGGTGCTTGTCTGACAGCCAGGGGTGAGAGGTTGTTCCTTGTGCTCCTGCTGGTGGGCGTGGCACAGCTGGCTCAGCTCTGGGCACAGCTGGCTCAGCTCTGGGCACAGCTGGCTCAGCTCTGGGCGGCTGGGTGGGTGATCTGCATGCCACTGGTGTGAGCAGCCCAATGGACCCTTGAGGCGTGAGGGTCCTCCAGTCCCTCCTGACCCAGCCTGGAACCCTGATGCAAGGGCTAGACAGCTCTACTGCAACTGTTGGTATCAAAGAGAACTTTTAGACTTTGCTGGTGCTTGGAGATTCCAGACTGTCTGTATGGCAGTGTATTTATTTAGTGGCATGGCAGGAGCCCAGCCAGGGGCACTTAACAAAAAGCCTCAGTGATTAAAACTTTAAACTGGAAGAAGTAGTAGTTTGGAGAGAGAGGGAATGAACTGGGGATTTAAACCTTCTTCCCTGCTCTTCCCTGGCTGAGGTCACTTGGTTTGTTCAGTCTAATGAAGAGGAGACTGAGGGGAAACCTCATAGCTTCCTGCAGCATGTCCACAAGGGGAAGCAGAGGGGCAGGCATTGGTCTTTTCTCTCGGATGACAGTGACAGGACCGGAGGGAATGGCCTGAAATTGTGTCAGGAGAGGTTTAGGTTGGACATTAGAAAAAGGTTCTTCACCCAGAGGGTGGCTGGGCACTGGAGCAGGCTGTCCAGGGAAGTGGTCACAGCACCAAGCCTGACAGAGTTCAAGAAGCCTTTGGACAACATTTTCAAGCGCATGGTATCATTCTTGGGCTGTCCTATGCAGGGCCAGGAGGTGGATTTGATGATTCCTATGGGTCTCTTTCAACTCAGGATATTCTATGATTCTGTGATCCACATGGAGGACCCTGGGATCTCTGTTCATGTTTAGCTCTGAAACAAGGATGTTTCCCTGTGGCTAGGAGTGCTAGAAAATAATCTTTTTGGGCCTAATATGAGCACCTATCAAAGACTGAATTTCTGTCATATTGTAAGACATGGGATCAGTATGGTAATTGCTGTCTCAGGGCTGGAGCTCCCTTTAGGCTTGCACAAAAATTGAGTAGGTGATAAGAGCCAGGGCAGTGGGCAATTTTACATGGGTGAGTCTGTGCATACATATCCATTGCTTCAGAGGTAAAGCACTTTGCACTGGATGCATAAAATATGATAATTCCCCAAATGGTAGATTAGAACAGGAAGAGCATTTATTTAATGTTTTTCTACCCTTACATTTTCACAAGAGCTGGATAAAAACATTAGCAGCCAGGAGCTCTTTTGTTCTTGTTTCTGCTGGATGTGCCAGTCTGCTTTGTGCCTGCACAAGCTTCACAGGGCCCATGGTCTGCCATAAGGGTTGGACTTGCAGTAACTTTGGGACCACAAGGGATGGGGGATAGAAATGTGCTGAACAGGAGGAAGGAAAAAGCCAGTGGTGCAGAAGGAGAGCACAGCAGGACCCACCAGTGGATGAAGAATAACCATGGGCTTGCTTGCAGAGCTTGTTGGGGCTCAGGGTCTGGTGGCAGAGGGTGCCTCTGCCCAGCCCCACCGCTGGCACTCATGGTTCTGTGGTCACCAGCGGCCTTGGGCCAGAGCTGCCCCCTCACTGGGCATCCCCAGGGGCTGGAACAGCCCTGCCAGCCACTCCATTTCCCCCTGTGTCCCGAGCCCAGGCTAAACCCAAGAAAATGCAAAAGCATGGGGTGGCCTCAGCCAGGGTCAGGCGTAGCAGTGGCAGAGGCTGATCTGAGCTCACATCTCTCTGCCTGTGTTGAAAAGACTTTATGATAAATATTTGGAAAAAGGAAAAGAGAAGGAAAAAAATGAATTTGACACGCTTAAAAAATTTGAACTGTACAGAACTAGGTTGCAGAATGTATTAATTTAAAAACATAAGAAACACTTTAATAAATGCAAAGCAATGTTGTAACTGATCAGCTTCTGAAAACCTGAGGTAAAAACTGAGTTATACTTATTAGGGTACAATGGAGGTTTAAGTGAGACATGAAAGAGATATGTTCTGACTAATATATTGGATTTGCTATAATTTTATTAGGTCTGGGGCATGCCTGGCACTGTGCCTCCTTCACTTTACTGCTGCATCATACTGTCACTTGATGCTGTCAGCAGAGGGAAAGGAGCAGGCACTAAGAGTGGATTTTCAAATGCATATTATCACAGTTTGGCCCAAGGAAAAGTGATGGCTTAAAGGAGCTAAAATCAAAGCTGCAGTCCTCTTAAAAACATCATTTTAGGGTCTCCTCGTCCCACTTCTGGCTGTGCTCAAGCCACTAGAAAAGCCTGAACTGCCACACTACCTCCCGTATGATGACAGAGGGACTCAGTGAGAAAACAAAGAAAAAACTGTAATCTCCATCAAGCCGTAATGAAACTAAATTTTGCCTTAACTGTGTTCAGTTCTGCTGCTGCTGCTGCTGTCACATGCCAGAGGCTTTTGTTCCTAATTGAAAATGATAGCTCCCTGGGTGCTGGGGAGGCATGTGGCAGCCTTTTATTGCCGTGTGGATTATGTGCCCGCTATATTTTACACACTGCCTGGAGAAATGCGGCAGATTTTATTGATAGGAGCGACCGTCCCTCATCATGTTTTTTTCTGTCTCCCTTGCATTCTTGGTGCAGCTCATTTCCAATTTTATTAACATCTGGGATGTGGTAGGAAGGCTTCAGTACAAAAATTAGCAGAGGCCTCAGGAAAAAAATTCCCCAGTGCTTGGATTACAGAGATGCACACAAGTATAATTCTGATATTTCAGTAAAATATAACTGAGGGAAAAAATCCTCTGAATTTTTTGATCACAAAAAAGTTAAAGAAATTTAATTTGTCCTCAAAAAGGTTAATTTAGTCTATCAAACCAAGGAGATTAATCGAAGTGCAAAAATGAATATAGTTTAGAAACCAAGCTTTAGAAAGCAAGATAAGGCTAATGACAAAATAAATCACTTTATAACCATCTACCAAGAGTGCCTCATGACTAATGAGGTACTGGGTGGGTCTCCCTTTCTGAGCTGTGCCCCTGCCCCTGCAAGGGTGGAGCAGCAGCTCCCCTGTCCCACCATCACCAGCGAGTTTGCATCTTTGTATCTTGCTAGGGCTGTGCTGAACAGGGGGGATGCAGGGCTGGCCACCATTAGCTATGGGCTGCAGGGTTGTGAGACCAGCCTGCACTGCTGCAGGACCAGCCTGCACTGCTGCCAGCCTCACCAGCACTGAAATCAGCAGGACACTTCAGTGGAGGGGTTCCAGAGTGCAGTTTCCTCTCCTCACTGCTGAGAAGAGCAGCACGATAAAAGCTTCTCTGCATCTGTGTGAACCTGATGCAGGTTCATAATCAGATGAGAAAATTGGCTGACCTGGGGAGCTCCTTCTCAAGCTACAGCCATGCCAGCAGTGCCCTTGCCTGCACCCACCCAAAAGCCCACAGGGGGTTTGGCTGCCCACATTCAGCAGTCCTGATTTTGGTCTGAGCCCCCAAGGTTCACGTGGTTCAGTAGCAGAGACGGCTGTGCCTGGGCTGGTGGGTGCCAGCAGGTTGGTGCCTGACCCAGCACTGCCCAGGGGTCTCAAACACTGACCTGACCTGACCTGTGCCCTGCTGCTGCCCCAGCTGGCACAGGGAAGGAGCCATATTATTGATAGATGAGCCCCATCCCAGCACTCCTGGGTAATTGCTGTGGGCTGCTTCATTCCTTCCTGCTGGTGCTGAAGCTCAGGAGTTGCCTGGCAGTGCACAGGGGGTGGTGGGTGATGCTGCCCCAGCAGCTGCTGGAGTATCCAACAATGTCTAAGGTGGCTTTGCTTCAGGCACCAGCCAGTCCTGAGGAAGTGATGTGATTTTCCATATCCTGGGGACAACCTCCTGAGCTGCTGGCTCCCCTCCCAGCACAGTGTCTGCCCCCCAGGATGGGGAATGTGGAGGTGCCTTGGGGCACTCGCTGGCTCTGTGCTCCGTGTAAATAACCAGACACTGCCAGACCTGATCCTCCCCACCCCAGTTACTCTCCCTGGCTTTCCTGTGCTCCCCTCTCTCAGCTAATGAGTCTTTATATAGACAAAGCAAAGCAGTGCTTTTAACAAACTGTCTTGGGCAAAATCTAGCATTAATTTGGTATGAGTTTCCAGAACAATTTACTGTTCTATGGTCAGGGTAAATGGGTGGAGGTACAATATGGCAGCTGCTCTTCATATTAAGCCATGGGAAACTCTCAAGAATGTGTTCTACTGCCTTTAAATCTGAATGAGCACTGCTTTATTTAATTAAGGGCTCTCCTGTGAGGACTGGAGAATTGAAGGAAGGGGGACTTCATTTTTCCTTCAGTTTCCTTTTAAAGTTCCTGTTTCAGAGTCCTCTGACATTAATAGAAAGTTTGGGCATTGCATGATTTCTGTAATGGACCCTATTGCTGCATCTCCAAACTGGTGGGAGGTCATCAGAGGAAATTCAGAAGCTGCCAGAATGGCCATGCTCTTCAGACCAGGGAGTCACAGCTCAGGCCTCAGGGTGGTTTTCCTCAACTTCCTGGTGTTGCTTTACAGCTGACATCTGAAACTGTTCCAGTGCACCCCATGCTGTAGCTGCAAACACAGGTAGCCCTGGACCAGCTTAAATGACATCAATCAAGATGGCATGCAGCTCAGCAAGAACACCTGGCTCTTTTCTGGTGCTGAAGGAGTGATGGTGATGTGCAGAAAGAGATGTGTATGTAAATGCATATACACATGTGTGTGGTTTATGTGTTACATATATGTATTTATCACAGTAGTGAAGGCAAAGCTCACAGAATGTTCACAGGATAAGCTGGGTTGGAAGGGACCCATAAGGATCATCGAGTGCAGCTCCAGGCCCTGCAGAGGCCACCCCAAGAGTCACACCCCGTGTGCAGCTTGTGGAGCAATCACCACCATCTGGAGAGTAACCCTCAAATCCCAGGAGCTGCAGGTTGTCAGCCACCTCATCCAAGCCTTTGGAAAATCACCTGCTGTGTTTTCTAAGAGCAGTAAGTTAAACAGATGTTCTGAAATTGGTCAAATTTGTGAAACTGCCCGTGGTCCTTCTTCTCCCATGATTCAGTGAGTCCCTTTCAAGGGATGCCCTGGCTGGTCCCTAAAGGTCTCCATTACAGAGGCAGTGGGTGAAACCAAAATCCCTTTCCTGAATGGGGCTACAATCACTACTCACTGATTTCCCTTTCTACAAATCCAGATTATCGTGGCCTTTCCAGTGGTATCCACTTACATTCAAATGTGCTTTTATTTATAGATTAGTGTGAGTTATTTGGCTGGTCTACAGCAAGTGGTCTACAGGCCCAACAATTTATACACACACAACTTGTGTCACTTTCACAGATCTATTGCTTTTTTCCTGCCTTGCAGAGATTCATGCTCATTTTTCTGTATGAGACATATTTAAATGGGAAAATAAAAATGACACATTAATCCTTTCCTTCCTTTGCCTCCCAGATGAGCAAAACTCTTGGAGTAAACTCAAGCCTGCTTCTTAATTTATGGAGAAATGCAGAAGTCTAAATCAAGCTCTGAGAAGATTAGATTACAAACTTGGAGTGGAAAAACTTCAAGGAGACCAGTTCCGTAAGCTGCTGAAAGCTTCGAGTTATTGAAGGCCCCGAGCTGCCATGGACACCTCTTCCCTCCCAGGACAAGACTAAGGAAAACTATTTCCCTGTGGAAAATGCCACAGGGCACAGCTGCCAGCATGGCACGGCTGCAGATGCTGGCCTGGCACGCTGCCCCATGGCACGGTGCTCTGGTAGTGCAGGGCGTTGTGCAGGAGAGCTGTGCTGAGCCTGTCTGAGAGCTTTGACTTCTGCAGTGACTTTTTTTCCACAACCAACTGGCATAAAAGCTGCTGCACATCCAGCGTGGGGCATCCAGCATGAGAAGTAGCCCCAGCACATGGTGGTGTCTCGGGAAGCAGCTGCTCCTGGTTGCATTTCATGTTTCCAGCTGTGTCCTGTAACCGGTCCTGTGTGGGAGTGTTGGAGATAGCTGGGCAGTGCTGCCGTGGATAAACCTGGTAATCTAACAAGAGAAACAGGCCACGAGTGCAGCAAATGTTTTCCTGCCTCTTCGAGGCACAGCAGTGTGTTTCATCAGAGGAGAACAAGCTGGGAGCAATAGACATAACAGGATTAAAATGATGGCTGCTCTGTCATTTTCCACGCTAACCTGGGTGCCTGAGAATTGCTGAAATATGGTTGAAATGCCACCGTGATGCATCTTGTTTAAAAAGTGATTTGTTAAAAGAAAAAGCAAGCCAAATAACTGAATCTGCTCCATTAAAATAAAATGTAAACACTAGCCCCATGGTTTAACCATGACGCTTTTTGATAGCCTTTAGGAATTGAAAGGCAATTCTCTCCCCCACCCCTGCATTATTATATAACCTCATCAGAAGATAAACAGCCTCCTTACCCCCAAACACTTTGCAATTTGCATTTAGATTGTTTGATGCCAATGTTCAGGATAAGATACTTCCTAGCTCTGTCAAACAAAACCTGATTGTCATTTAGCAGAGTGGCAGTCAATTTATGTTTCCATTAACACAGATCCCAGACAATTATCTGGGGAGGGAGAGAGGGAAAAGCCTTAACAAATTGCCCTGCCGTCTTCAAGGCTGATTTTCCAGTGGGCAGCTGTAGGGCAAATTTGACACACCCAGGAGGAGGAGAAAGGGAATGCCTTTCTGCTGTTGCTGGGGAGAAAGGTGTGGGGATAGTTCCCAGACCCCTTGGCTGTGCAGCATCACACATGAGAGCCAAGTGCCTCATGAAGGCTGCAGGGATGTGGGGCAGGGTCACCGGCCCTGGGCCAGGGATGTGTCGGATTTGACTCCCAGCCTGATTCAGTGGCAAGGCCAGGGCTCCCTGTGGGTTTCCTTGGGCATGTGTCCACTCAGCAGCTGGAGATGTGCTGTCAGACACTGCCCTGTCCCCAGAGTCCTGTGCCAGTGTCAGCCTTGGGGACCCTGGCCCCTATGGTTCTCCTTGGCCAGGTGGGATGGCACAGGACATGCCCTCCTGGCAATGGGATTGCCCTGCACTCCTGCCACTCACACCCCACAGCTGCACCCCTGGGCCAGTGAGGGGTGCACACACTGGCATGACTGACAGCAGCTCTGCGAAGCCCTTGTGCAGATGCAGAACACAAATGTAATATGCTTTCCTTCTCTGACAGTAAGTTAGAGACACCTCTCCCTTCCCTCCTGAAGTCTTAATGACTTCATTTTCCCTCTGCCCCCTTACTTAGCTGTGCCCCCATCACTCCTGTGTTCCCCACGAGGATTCCATGCATGACAGCAATCCCTCCAGCAAAGGCAGCTCCCCCATGGCTCCCCCCTGTTGTTTGCTGGAGGGCAGCACCGATGGCATTGACCAGCCCAAGGTTTCCCCAGGCCAGGCACTTCCCCCAAGGATGTTCACCCTTAACTGAGCCAGTCCTGTCCTTTCCAGTGCCCTTTCTGAGAGGGGTGGGCAGGTAGCTCTGGTGCTGCCCCACTCCCTGGCAGCACTCCTAGCTCATGGGCTTTTCTGCACACACGTGTGTCACACAGGAGATCACACAGCTCAGAGTCCTGTGTGCAGGACTATTCCTGTTGCCCTTGCAAAAACACTGCATTGCATCTTGGCTGCTGCAAAAGAGCCCTTTGTGTTGGAAACAGCTTTCAGTGACTCCCTGGCCAATTCAGCAGGATGCTGGCTGTCTTTCCCTGGCACTGCTGGGGTCTCCATAGGGAGCAAAGAAGACACCCAAGTAGAGGTGAGCTCACCTGCAGTGGAGATGTACTGTAAATGTGGGGGACTCACACAGGCTGACAGGCATGAACTGCAAGGGGACCACCTTGGTACAAGCCTTTCAGTGTTGTGTCTTGTGGCCCCTTTGTGGCACCATGGGGCAGGTGGTGCTGCTTGGTGGCTGAGAAAAATCAAGTGGTTTTCTGAAGGGAGGATAGACATCCATGCCCCAGTGATTGGAAATACGTCTGTGACCACTTGGAAAGTTATTTTTGCTACATGAAAGGCTGGGGCATGAGGACAGGGCCTTCTCCAGACTGTAGCACCTCTTGGCTTTCCTTCTAGTACAGCTCATTTATTTGGTTTGGCACCAACTAACCGAGCCATGTAGCTGCCAGGTTCACCATGTATAGGGAGCTGCTGATGTCAGGAAGAGCTTTTGGCTGCAGGAAAGCCCTGCAGATGTTGTCCAGGTGGTTCTGCTCTCCACGAGCATTTAAAAACAGTCAAACCGTGTAACAATTTTACAATGATTATTTTTCTTTCAAAACATGGCCTAGATTTCTATCAGGCACTGGAGCAGAAGCACAGGGTGACATGCAGTACGGAGGCTGTGTGAGGTGTGCAGTATGTGCTGGCAGCAGGGCACAGAGAAATGCCAGAGGAACAGGACCTGGCAGAGTGTGGAGGGGACTGGCACGCCAGACCAGCTCAGAAGTAGCTGGCAGGCTCCTCTGTGCAGTGTTTTGCACCATGCTGCTTGTCAGCCAGCCAGCAAGGCTTAGCACAGGGAGAAGTGTTGCCTGCCCACATTTAAATTTTAGTGGTTCCCACATTTCAGAATTTTGATTCAGGATCCAGCTGGGGCAAAAGAGACTCCTGTCACCTCCCATGCAGATGACCTGGTGAGTTAGCTGTGCCTCACTCATCCTTGCCCTCTGTGCTCCCTAACTGTGCAAAGAATCACCACCTGTGGGTGCCTTTTCCAGTGGTGTCTCTCAGCCAAATCAAGGCAAACACATCCAGACCCACTCATGGACTCATGTTCCCCCTTAAGATGCTCTGCACTGTGCTGCTGAATGGCAATCTCAGGCCTCACCCCTCTCACCTGAGTTAGGGGGCATTCAGTTGCCCAGGGCACAACCTGCTCCTTCCCTCTCTTGCAGTTCCTTGGCTGGACACTGCCTAGAGGACACATGGACCCTGCTGACCATGCCCAAGCCTACCCAGGGCATGAGGAAAGGGGTTTTCCTCTGCCTACAAACCTGCTCAAGACCTCAGAGCACCCCAGAAGGCCATTGACACTATTAGAGGCTGCTCTTTTCCTTGCCAGTTTTTTGTTTCCACATCCCATCCTAGCCTCTCTGCCACAGCCTTACCCTTCCCACCTTGCTGCCTCTTCCTGGCCTGTGCCCCCTCTCTTTCTCTGGACCTACACACCTCTTCTCCACAGATAAGTTGTTAACTTCTCAAGATTTTGAAGATCTTCCAGTTGTGCCAAAAGAAGAACCAGAGATTCTGACTCCTGTTCAGGCATTCCTTACCCCTAACAGGCTTTTATTTTATGTGGGAATTACTGCAGGATTTGCAGACCAGTCTTCCCTATTTTCTTTGCAAACTTCTGAGCCAGTTACACTGCTTGTTCACCTCCATTGCCTAATAGAGAGAGAAACCTCAGTCAAGTTGCCTTAATACTTATTTTATTTAAAGAATCAGAAACACAGTCATTGTAGTTCATTTGTACTCATATCTGCCAACATTTCCTAAACCACTTTAACATTCATGTATAACAAAAACATTTTCTGAGCTGTGCAAAGTTCAAAGGAACTGTTCAATTACTTGAACCCATTTCTAGAAGAACAAATCTGGCATTTTACAAACTGAGGCCACCAGAAGGAATCTTTTCCCTGCCCTGTTGCAGGAGATGGAGATGCCCCCTCCTCCTCTTTTCCTGGCATGACAGGTAAAAACTAGACCATAGTATGAGTCAAACCTCTCTCAGTCCAGGACTTTCTGAATGGCACTGGGTCATGTTTTTGTATCACTGGGCTGCATTAAGTTCACCTTAATACTTGTGCTCCTGGCATGGAAGTGATTTCTCCAAGATTACTCAGTAACCCAAACTGTGATAAGCAATAAAGAGGGCCCAGAAACAGCTGCTATCAAAATAGAACACCTCCTCCCCCCTCCCCCCATATTTTTCCTAGAAGAAAAATATGACTGGAAGGGTTGTCGACCATTCAAAAGATCATCATCCTCCTTGCAAAATATATTTTAAAGCACTGATTTAATGATATATCTGCATGTTTTCCTTGATCCTCTCACATTCCAACTTTTGTCCTCTTAGAGTTAAGCACAAAAAGGTGGAAATCTGGAACCATTTTAGATCTGGCTAAACAGAATAGGCAGCATGCAAGTTGTCATCCTGTTTTGTTTTTCTGACTGTAGTAAATACACCATGGAACAGAATTTTAAGAGTGTTTTAACCACTATAAGTTGTCAGAAAAAAATCTCATCTCTGACAGATCTATCCCAGAATTTTTATTGGAATCAATAACACATTTTGGCATTGCTGACTGCCTAACTGTGCAGTTTACTGTTTGAGGTGCAGTGACACCAGTTCTGACCTGGACCAAATAAGTGGAACAGATATGGCTCTAATCTCAAGCAAGTCTTTCCAGAAGACATTTCTTCAGTCTCTTATTGGTTATAAAAAGGCAATTTCCTCTTAACAGTAACTAAATTTTTAGTGACTGACTCATTACAATCTGGAATATCAACAAATGCGGCAACATCAAGTATAAAAAACACCCTGAAAATGATGCCTCCTGCTTTGAAGGTGCTATACTTGGCCATGAACTGTGTTTCTGGAATTGGTTTGTTAACATGTGACAGCAAGAAGAACTTATTTTACAGAGAACAAAGTCACAGAGCTGAACTTAAACATGAATGCTCACTTACATGGGTTTTGATATGTACTAGTACACAGGGCTTGAATGAAAACAAAACTTACACCTTCGCACATGAAATACTGGTAATGCAGTGATGATGTTCACCCACCAGGCCTCTTTGTTTTAATAAGATCATCTCCAGGTTACAGTGCCTCTGACACACTTCTAAACACCCACCACATGTGAGCTTTGGCAAACAGCCAGCTGCTGTCAGAGGCAAGGTATGGATACAGCTATGAAAGGCCTTTCAACACAATTCACTCCTCAAGAACCGATGTCTTTCTAAATACTCTCAACAATTGCATTATGACTTTTTTTTCTCATTCTTTTTCAAACAAATTACTGGCTAAACTCACATTTATTGCACCTTTAAGTCCCTGGTAGATGGAAGCTTATATTGCCTGATACAGTTTGTATTGTAGCTTGACAACGTTAAGAAATCCAACAGTCTCCAGAACTGTACATTTCTACAGTAAGAAATCACATTTCCATAACACTAATTACTGCTGTCGCAGATCAGCTCTTGTCTCCGTTATGCAACAACAGAGGAAAACTCCACGGTCCCTGCTTGTGCTAGAACCTGCAGTGTTCTTCTTATTGCCATGAAAAAGTCAATTAAAATGACTCCTCTGGGAATTACTTCCAATTCTGGAGTCATTATCACTCTCCAGACAGAACGCTGTGCTTCAGCATGGGTCTTCAGCCACTCTAAATATGTAGGAGAGAGCAAGCATGTGTGTGTTCCACAGACAGCCCCCCCAGGTGTATTTATCGGTGACCATGCAGCTTTTTCTCTTTTTTCCTCTATGATGCAAGAACAAGCAGTCTGATCTCAATCTTCAGGTACGTTTCTAATTTCATATGTTGAATGAAATCTTGTTGCAGCCTCTCTGTTTAACCAAATATTTAACAATTAAAAAAAATAGCACCAGATGTATGAAAAAGAGGAAATGTCTGATCTAGTAGGAATATATATAAAGTAGAGCAATTCTTACAGTAAAAAGGTACGTCGTACAAAAAAGCAATGGAAAGTGATACCGAGGACAAAAATCCATGCTGCATATAATACGGGCAGAAGACAGGCAAAAGGGATTCTGCTCCAATAACCACAGTTTAATGGTGGAGCCGTGCTTCCTCCAGGACCTCCCTGGCAGCAGTGCCAGGACACGGGGGGGTGTGGCACTCTGAACGCCGACACGCACCAACAAACCTGCGCAGCATATCTTTGAGGTATATAGAAAGCATGACATTAACATTTTTGACTCCTCATTCTTACTTGCACAATGATGCACTGATCTTTAGCTGGGGTTTTCTCCACCCCCCCCTCTTCTTCTCTTGGTAAAAACAAAATCCCAGTTTAAGAGCTTCCTAGCACACCTCTTTGAACTCTCAAATCCATCTTGCATAGGCCAGTAATAAGAACACTGCAGCTCTGACAAATAAGTTACAGCAATATAACAGCTTTCCTCTTAATTTTTTTTTAAAGATATCTTCTCTATAATTTACACAAAAGGTTAACAGCCAGAGTTTAGGTTACTACAGTCCAGATGGGCGTCCTTTCAGTCTGTGATTCCAGGTGGAAGGCACTACTTCAACATACCACTGTATGCACCGCACACGGTCTCGGGAGCACAGCGGGACACTGTGTCTCCAGAGCTGCAGACTGAAGGGCCTGGGGGAAGTCTTTGGAAATAAAAATGGCAGTGGTTATCAGTCCAGTTTCTCTTTGCTGTCTGTTCTTGTGCTATGCAGTTTCCCCTGAAAGCTCCTCAGTGGAGAGAGCGGCGGTTTGTCCTCAGAAGCTCTCGACAAAGCTCCCAGGGAAGAGGCCCGTCCTGCCGTTCCTCTGCAAGGTCCCTTTGTACCAGCCGTCCTCCCGCTTCTTGTGCACAAACACAATGTCACCCTCCTTCAGTTCGATCTCCGCCTCGCTCTGCGGCGGGTACGGGACCACAACGCGGTACCTTCGGAGAGAAAAATGTGCAAAGACTTGGTTAATCTGCACTTGATGGGAGCAGCTGGGCACCAGTATCAGAGATCTTGGGAAAAAAAACTTTAGGAACTATCAGTAAGTTACATTTTCACACACTAGTTGTATGCAATGCAGCTCCATTTTCTACTAAAACTGAGTAAGATGTAAATTTCTGGCCAGCTTTGCTGGACGCTTGACCAGGATGACTCTGGAGCCAGTTCATGAAAGCAGAAATGTGCTGTCAAATGGATGGACCACTCATGGTATCTCTGCTCCCAGCTGTGTGCTGAGCCTGTGCCAGGACTTGGCTGCTTTATCCTAGTGCTGCATCTCTGCTGTAACATGTCTTATTCAGCTCTGCATTTGCTCCCTCCAAAAGTCATAGCATCACAGAATGATAGAACAGTTTGGGCTGGAAGGGACTTTAAAGGTCATCCAGTTCAACCCCTCTGCCAGAGGCAGGGACATTTTCAACTCAAGCAGGTTGCTCAGTGCCCATGTGTCAACTGCATAAATCAGTCTGGTGCATAAATCATCTTCAAACCTCCTGAGGTGCCCTCAATCCCACCATCTATGTTATTGATGAAGATGTTGAACAGCACTGGTCCCAGTGTGGACCCCTGAGGGACACCACTTGTCACCAATGTCCATTAGGACATTGAGCCACTCATCACTACCCTCTGGATGTGGCTGTCTAACCAATTCCTGATCCACCTAACAGTCCACCCATGAAATCCATCCTTCTCCAGTTTAAAGAGCGATGTTGTGAGGGACCATCTCAAAGACCTTACAGAAGTCCTGATACATGATATGCTCTCTTCCCTCGTCCACTGATGATGAAAAATGGGGTTTGCAATGCTCCCTCTGCCTGTGACACCAGCAGATGTTAGCTAAAGCAGTTCACATTCTTCTTATAATGTATCTTGAGAATGTACTTTGAGTCCCTCAAACCTGGAAGGGAAGCTAAAATGGAGAGGTATCAAGTGACTTTCAAAGCACTCTCCAAACCAACGGGGAGCCCCAGTCCTGAACCATTCCCAGGGCTCTCTGGGAACTTAGTTGTCAAGTGTCACTTCATTTCAATGAAGTAATGATGTGTCTGAGCCTGATACAGCTATTCTGCACTCAGAGCTTATCAGCAGGCATCCTTCTGAGAGCACAGACTGGGCCATTTTATATCAATGCACTTGTGTGCAGAGAAGGGAATATATTTCTACTGCATGGTTGTTTTTCCTTCAGCACTTCTGCAGTTATCTGGCATTTGGCTAACAATCAATAACTGTCTTGCTAATTGCAAAGTAATGAATATAGTAAGATAGTTAAAAGTTGCCAACTGATTACCTAAAGTCCATCTCCTGAGAATTAAAATATTCACAACTGCTGCCTGGCCACCAATGCCTGTTTATAACAAGGTGAGTACTTATTTAAGATAAAATCCCGTTCCTGGGGACTTTAACACGCCTTGGAGGCTGTGGACCATGCCCCAAGGCCATCCTCAGTGAGACAGTACTAAAGCAAGGGGCTCTCCAGTGGCAGTCACCCATTTCCTTAGCAGATTTTGCTCAGGTGCCTAGTGACTTCAGCTCTGAAACTAGGCATCCACTTTGGCATGATACTGGAAATATCAGCTTTGACTCTATGTCTGGACATCTCCACAACCAAACAACCCATTGCTTGGCAAAGCATTAAACTCCATTTGAAGCAGGGGTTCTGTTCTAATACCTGACTATGGCTTTTTTATCTTGACAGCAACACAGTCGTGGAAAATATTTGTGTTCAAGTGCCATCAAAAATTTGCTGATCTTCTCTGTACCTTGGTTAATAAATCTAGTTGTCACTTCCTTCCTCTGTGGAAAAGCAAATAACAGGGGTTGAAACGTGTGCAGGAAAATGGTCTATCAAGCTATCATGTGTGGAACTGCTACACTTATAATATGAAGCTTTGCCAATTACACTCATTATGCAAATGAATGCACACATTATTTCAAACACTCTGCTGCAGTGTTGATTAATTAAATTATCAGAGTGGAACAATTTCAGCTAAGATGATGCCAAGTTTCAGATCTCACTACTCTTATGCACAATCACACATATCGGAGCTCTGCATCAGGAACTCAAGAGGCCTTGAGAAATAAAAAAGGTTGGACCTCAACATTCATTGAGTCCTGTGGAGGTACTCACAGACAGTTCTGGCAAGTCAGGAAACAGAAACTCAGAAAAAGGTGGTGTCTTGGGCAGGGTCATGCTGAAGACCCATCTGGGACTGCCAGCACATCATGTTACACCACAAGCACAGAGATATCCTTTTAAAGCAAACCTACGTCCTCAGAGTGATGAGCTGCTAGTCCCTAAATGGTTCACATGAGGAAGCAGGTGACCACACTCAACAGGAATGCATCCACTGTCATAAAAGGGTTTCTACACAGCATCTTCTTAACAATTTAGAGAAATAAATCTCAGTCACTGCATTACGAAGTGAGGCTTTTCCCCATTTGGGAAACCCTAAATGCTATGGTTTAAATTTAATGAAATACAGTACCCCACAAGATAGTACTGAAGAGGTTTTTGATAGAGTAACAAAATCCTAGCTGTGAAGGACCTTGCAAATCAGTTAAGAGAGAGACGGAAAAAGATGCGATGCCTTTTCCCAGAGAGGTTTGAAGCGGAGCCTGGGAGAGGCAGCCCGGCGGGGCTGCAGGGGCAGCATCCCGGCACTGCGCTGGCACGGGGAGCTGTGCCGCCCCACCACACCTCCAGGTGGCACCTCAGCCTCGCTTATCCTCTGGAACGGAGTCCCAAGGACAGCTATGAGCCGTATTTTTTTTGGCAGAAAAGGTCTCTTCTCCCAGACATCTTCCCTCACTCCCAAAAAGGCAGTCCGGGATGCTTCTATTTATATCTCCCCTTTTAATTTCCCCTTTTGTCCCCTTTTTGAGAAGATGCTATAAAATTGTAGGTTTTCCAATACAAAACCGTCTCTAGGCATTTTAGATGGATCTCAGTCTTAATTTTGTCTGTGTCACATTCCACCTCTAAATTACCAACTTTCAAAAATGCTAATTAGCTGGGCAACAATTATGATGACAAGTGTGGCAACCACCTCTGACCAACATTAACAAAATCTGGTATTTTCTGTTGTAAATTGTGTACATCTGTCTTATATAGTTAAAATTCTGACAAATGTTAATCATTTTGGCCCAAATTCTCAGCAGAAGTTGGCTGTATCAGGCTGAGGGTCCAACACACAGCCCAATGGCCTCATCACTTCCAAGAATAACATGAGGGGTTGTGCAACACCAGCAGGACCCATATGAGCACTTCCACAAACTGCTCTCAGGTCCTGTATTTGGGAGCAAAGACCTGTCCTGTGATCCCACTGGTCTGTCAGGGATGGTGTTCCTTCAGAAAATCATCCACTCACAGCCAGATTTAAAAACATTCAAACCACCCCAAAATGGCACATGTTTAGGCTTGTATGAGCAGTGAAAGTAAAATCTCTGCTGATTCATGCTCCAAGCTGTCCTGGCTCTGTGGGACCTCAGAGGCTGCATTTCTATTCCTTTCTTAGTACTGGCCCCTTTTGTATTTTCTCTTAGGGGACAGACTTGATGTTGGACATCCCCACTGCTGGCTGCTGGGGCATCCTTGGATTGGGCACTTCATCCCTGGAGGCTACTGTCCAGGATGGGCAGTGGCCTGGGAAGGGTCCGTGGTGCACAAGAGATAATACAAGAGGAGAGGCTGCAAGTAGTATCAGCAAGGACAGGGGATGGGGTTTTCCTGGGCAGGAAAACCCCAGGGAGCTGGAGAGTAGGGCAAAGTAAGGGACAAGGTGGAGGAAGAGGGAGGCTGATGGGAGAAAAACTGGGAGCAGAGGAAGAAATGTGACTGTGATGAAAACTGGAAGCCCTGATAGAAGCTGTGGGTATGACTGCTGAAGGGGGAAGCTCTGCTGAGCTGAGTCTGGAGAGCAAAAAGCCTTGGTGGGAGGGAGCCTGGGGCAGGGACATGGCATCCCAAGAAGCAGGAGACTGCATCAGTAGAGGCTGGCACCGGGGCTGAGGGTGGGATGGGCACCCTGGCAGCAATTTTCTCACTGAGCTGGGAATAGGTCCATCCTCTGCTGTCGGCAAAGACCTTGCAATCCCCCTGTCCCCTGTCTTCATAGCACTTCTTTTCACAGCCAAAAGAAACACCTCTCCCACCCAGTCCTCCCTTTGCTACTCCTACTGAAATCTGGAAGGTGCAAATAAGACTCCTAACCTCAAACAGATGTCACCTGATGGAAGTTCTGGTTTTGTTTCTTTTAAAGAAGCAAAATGATTAAAAATATCGTGTGTAGATACATAAAGAAATCTACAACCTTACAAGAAGAACAAGGGTTTCACACCCATGCATCTGAGATGAAGAAAAAGGCAAATAAAATTGTTCATGACTTTACTTCTGCTCTCTTGCAATATAATCTTTCATTATATGATTGCATGCTATTTTTCCCATAGGATGCCTGCTTCATTTAGTGCACAAGATGCAGCTCCGCATGTGAGTCAAGGCTCTGACATGAGAGGCACCCCACCTTTTGCAGAGGTTGGAATATCATTAGCAAATGACCATGCTGAAATGCACTGAGTAGTGCAGATGTGGGGAAAGTGGCTTCTCTGATTCCTTCAGCTGCAAAGCCTCGTGCCACACTTTCCACAGAGACTCATCTCATGCACACTGCCTGCGTAGGAGTCCTGTCTGCTCTGAATGACTCATGCAGGCCCTCTGTCAGTGTGCAGGCAGGCACTGAACAGTATTGATCAGAACTGATCAGTAATTAATGGCTGAACTCAGCCATGGACACTCTAAAAAAACCCCAAAATACTCACTGAGTAAATAGGTATATCTGGGACACTGATGGAACTAGAGTAACTTAGGAAAATGTGCAATGATGCAAATTGGGTCTGCAGGGCTAACCTCTGATCTGATCCCATTTAGAGTGCTTGAATTTTGATGCTTAATGCAAATTCCTGTTTCTCAAAGTATCATGCACTAAGAACAGGTTTCATGAGTCTAGTCCTGTGACTCCAACAGGTGTCTCATGCATTAGGGATACACATCCCTAATGTGGAGGCAATGGATAATCAGTGCCAATGGACCATCTAGCCCAGTTAACCATTGCTCTTGTCTACCAGTGGAGCTCTGTTCTTCCACTGGCAAATTGCAGGGATCTGCAAGGCACCTCTGCACACTACAAGCCAAAACCTACTTCTCCAAAGTATGGTGACTGAATCACAGCCTTAGAAGAACAAGTCTCAGTTGGGTCTTTTACCTTTCTGCTGGAAATATCTTAGGATTCAGTTTCTGAGATGGTTGATGGTTAGTTCCCAGTCCTAAGGCAGGTATCCCTACTCAGAGAAGCACTTAACCATGTGAATACATGTCACTGTTCAGTCAGAAATTACTCCTTGGGTCATTTCTCTAGTATCAATTTCCAGGAATGAAAAGAACCCTTCTTCTGCTTTCCTTTTTGGCAAAGAAGACATATGAGCACAGCAAAATTGAAGTCAATGGACGTTAAGCACATGCTTGAATGCTTCCTTGAATTGGGAGCTCAATTTCTAATGTGGCAGTGATTTGTAGAAAGATACATGGAAACAGGGAAGGATCTATTTTAAAGGTTAAACTTACTACTCCCATCTTATTCTGCAGCACTGTTGTGGTTATAACTTGGTTGAAGGCTGCACAAAAACCATAGAAACGCAGTGCAGATATGCCAGTCGTGACAATAAGTCTGGCCACAGCTGCTTTATCACAATGTAATATGGCAGAGTTAGTGCCAGCTACTATAAAAGAGTCAACAACGCGTGACATGTTTTACTCAGGTTCGCCTCTGGGAACAGTGCCAGGCAGCAAGGGGAACATGACTCACACACACACACATGCACACTCAACTCTCCTGTTTTGCTTCATGTACAGTCACATTTTCTTGAAGGGGGTGGCAAGGGAAGTATTTTGTTTTGGTGCTGCCAGGCACACAGCACACCCCTCCTGCGAGCCAAGAGCGTGGTGGGATGCGGGCAAGGCTCTGGCCCAGTGCCTGCCTCATCAGTGTGTCCCTGTACTGGTCCTGTTTCTCAACCAGCAGAAACTGGATGGAGCTGTAGGTGGAAAAGAGTGTGTGGGGCACACACAGCATGATGGGGTGTTCACTAGGCAGTCAATCACTGCCACATGAAGTGACAAGGACACCACCTGGGAAATTTCTCTGCTCTGCTGCTTGGATTGCTGGATGCTTTATGGCAGAGAGCATCTGAAAGAATGTGATTTTATAAACTGGAAGTGGAAACTACACCCAGAAGGCAGAGATGGGCTCTGTCTATCCTAGCAAACTAGACAAATACGAAGTCTAAATGACAGGAGAGCTAGGAGCAATTTCCTTCCTAATCCAGTCATCCATAGCCAGGCTTCAGAATATCAAGAAGAAGATAATTGTTTTCCTCTCTATGTACAAAAAAACCCAAAAAACCGACCAAAAAAGACTAAGAGTATAAACATTAACAGCACCTGCAAGAGGGTGGCACTTGCTTCACCTTTCTGTCTACCTGTCTGCAACTCCCAGACAGGTCTGCACTGTCAGGCAGCAGAACAGGCAATTCATCCCTTAGTGAGAGAGCTGCAAGCAGTCAGAGCCCTTTAATGCTCCCCTTGGTGCACTGGGTTTGATTGGTAACCTGGATGTGGCGAGGGCTGGAGCTGCAAGCCAACCTCTATAGGAGAAGCAGTGGTGCTTTGCTGCCTGCATGAGCCCCTTTTTGAATGCCGTAAATATTAAGGAATGTGCTACTTCTTCCAACCTTTCAGTGCTCTGTTTCTGTGTGCACAGATGGGCGTTGGGAGACAGAAAGCCAAGTACAGCTAAGTGTACTGAAATGCTTTGCAGCTTTTTAAAATTTCTTCCAGCATCTGAATCTGTTTATCTAACCTTTTCTTCCCTCTCCTCCCTTTTCTTTCTCAGAGAATTGCTCCTACTGTGTGTATGAAATGCACCAAAATGCAAACAAGCAAAATATGGAGCTGAGTGACGTTGAATGCAAGTTGCTCCATTGCCAGATGTGAAAAGAACAAGAGGTTTGAAAACCGTAATTTGTTTAAAAAAAAATATAATTTGGTACTTCTGAGAAATTTGATGATTTAATGAGCACAGATGGATGTGGGATGAATTTCTAGCAGACAAGTGTTTAATGTATCTGCTCAGATTATTCCAGGACTAAGCATTATCCTTCCTAGTGCATGAAGGTAATTAATATTTCCCATTATGGACATGAAAAAACCCATATGATCAGTTAAGGAATGCAGATACACCAATGATATGGAAGTTAATTCATAAATCAATTAAAGAATCTTGCCTGCTGTGTATAATTATGGTTACTTCAATTATAGCTTATTTTCAGATTTAAGACTCAGGAATCAAAATACGTAAAATGAGAGGAAGTTCCTTATCACCATATACTGCAGCTGGAAGTATTTACCCAGTTTTAGCACTCTAAATCTATGTGCTCCTGATTTCAGCACAGCTAAGAGGATCCAGGTAACCTTTGTCTCTCTGGTTTTATTTTGCCACTTACAATAGTCATCAGTTAAATGTTTCCCTACCCGGACCACCTGAGATGGACTGAGAAATTTGTAGGGTATGGGACTCGCCCTGGCATATTACATAATGTGTCTGGAGTTCTCTATAGTAAAGCTTTGAGAGCAGCACATTAACATCCAGCTCTGGAGACGTCAGGGGCTGTACTCCCCAGCTTCTCTTCATGGTTACATTTAACTAAAGGTGCAGCAGCCCACTGATTCAGTTACACTGGTGCTAAATCTGGTTTATATTGATTTAACTTTTCTTATAGCATTAATCTGAACTGATGTAGACCAAATTAAGTGTGCCTAAATAGGGATTGGTTTTTCACTCCTTTTACTAAATTACTTTTTCATGGATTTTAAGGGTAAGAGACTACTGTGATAGTCTGTTCTCACTGCCTTCATTACAATGCTGAAGGACTTGCCTGTATTTATTTCTGCTTCAAGTCTAACAGCTGCACCTGAACAAAAGCATCTCTTTTAGAAAAAATGCCAAATCTAGTGTAAAAATATTCCCATGCCTGTCCTGACTGCAGTCTCTTACAGACTGTTACCATGCCATCCCTACACTCTTTACCAGGTGTGCCAGAGCTCCCTGTGTCTCTCATTGCAAGTATATAGTTTTAAATCTTCCATTTTTCTTATGATGCTTCTTGGAGTCCACTTCACTTTGCATCAGATTTGCCTCTTCTGAAATATACTGTTGCTCTGTTTTCACCTGACCAGGAGCTGAATTAGCTCTGTACCAACAGCTCTGCCCTACCCATCACCCCCTTCCCACTTCAGCCCTCATTCTGCAACAGCAAAGATTTTATGTCAACAGTCCAGGTTCAGGAGCCCACTCCTGTTGGGCTGCACTACGTACATTAATAACCATTTTCTAGTGATTTCTTATGTAGAGTTAGATTTGATGCCAGTGAATCAATTTCCAATCCACTTAGTATCTGCTGGGTTGGTTGTGTACAGTTTACTCAGCAAAGGGTTTTATGGTAACAAACCAGATGCCTTAGAAAAGTTTAAGTATGTTATGGTGTCATTGTCACCTTCAACCTGCATTGAGTATAACACTGTATATGGACAGTCCTGTAATGTCCCTTACTACACATCATCTGCTTCATGATCCCAACAGGATTCAGGGGCAGGTGCCTTGTCCAATCCATTCCCTTCAGCCTCTTTCATACACTCAGACAAAACTAGTTTCTTTCCAACTTCCGTGATTTTAATGTTATTTCAAAATTGTTTTAAATACCAGTTCAAGAGTGTTCCCTGAACAGCTTTTTGAAAATTCCTCAATGCTTTTGTAAAAACACATTTTTTGCAATCACCTTCTGAGTGGAAAGCATTTCAACAGCACTGTAGCTGTGTATTATTTATTCCCTTCCTGGTCCTCAAGCTGCAGTCTGGTAGAAAACATTTACCTGAAGCCAGTGTGACTCTGCACATGGAGACCTATCTCTTTTCTGCAACCTCCAGCTCTTTTCTGGTCAGTTATCTCTCCCTCCACCTGCTTTTGTATTTTGGTATTCCTATTCTTTTTTCAGGTTTGTGAAGTCAGTTAATCTGAGGCATCCCAAGGTGGAGAGCAGGCTGCTGAAATGAACTCCAGAATCACTGGTACATCCCTCTCTAGAAACAAGCTACATTTTTGGTAACAGGTCACTGAAGATGGCTGTATCTGTATGTATTCTAAACAAAAAGAATTTGAAACAGTCTTTGGTATTGCAGAACAGGACCGGTCCAGATGGGACATAATGTGCAAATTCCTTTAACTTATTCCTTAAATTAAAATACTGGAATCCCATTTAAAATGTGGCATTTGCCAACAGCATTTACACCATTTGGGTTGAGAAAGCACTGCTGTCCCTTACATTTAGACCACAGCTGTGGAGTGTCATGGACAGGTGCTCTTAAACACTTTAAACCTGCACAGTGTACCAAATGATTTTCAACAGGCAGCATGTAAACCCTGTCTTCCTAAAAGACAGCTGAGCCACTTACAGTCAATCCACAGAACACCAAAACTGCAACAACTCTTGAGCAAGCTAAATTTTCATCCCTCCTCCCACTGCTCCCTGTGGATCCAGGCAACCTCAGGAAAAACACAACTTACCTTTCCCGGGGCAAAGGCTTGGGCTCTGGCCGAATAGCTGCCATGGAAGAGAGGGGAGGCCTGGCAGGTGAAGGGATGGAAAAATTCAAATCCAAGGAGCCTGTTTTTCTGTGCAGAGGCTCCAGCCCCATGGCTCCTTGCATCTCACTCTCAATGGGGCATGAGCCAGCTCTGCCGTGACTGGAGAGGGAGGACAGCTCAGGCCCCACTGCCCCTTGCAGAACTCCTTCAATGGCTGTCTGGGGGTCGTGGGTGGGGGACACAGATGGTGGGGAGCGTGACTTCTTCTTTGTTGATGCTCCTGCTAGAAGTTTCAACAGCCCGCTCTTCTTCTCTTTCTGCAAAGGAACCAAACAAAACATGGGCAGTGAGCAGACATACCAAGTCCTTTTGCCTTTGTTTTGGAGAACCACAATGTGTGAGGCAGGAAACCTCTCAAAACTGCCATAGAGGTGGATCCAGGCAGAACGTGAACTTTCTATAATAAAGATCCTATGAAAATCCCACCCCATTGAAAAGGGCTTCAACTAATTCAGTAAAGACCAAACATACTGCAAAGACTAACTCCATTTTCAAATCTATCCAGGCAGTGATCATGCACCCTTTCAAAGAAAGAGCGCAGCTACAGTAGTACAGCAAAGATACAAACTTCCCATGCAGAGGAGACAGCAAGCAGAGTGCTGCCCTCTGTTTTCAAGGAGAATCCTGTCCCTCAATAGAGATACATCCCACAAGTAAGAAATCAGGACCCATGGCTAAAAACCTCTGCTGGGAAGCACCATGGGCTGAGAAGAGATTTCAGATCCCAGCCCACTGCAAGAGAAGCATTCATTACTGCCTCTTTTACTACCTGATGCAGATTTAAAGTAGGGAGAATGGAGGCATGAGAATCTAGTTTAACAACTCTTTCCAGAACATGCTACCCTTCACATCCTGCATCACACAGCAATAACTATTCATGTGTCTCTCCCAGAAGGGGGTCACTGCCCCTCATGTGTTAAGGTAAAGGTATCACCTTGATGTTTGAAGATAGACCACAAAATTCACAATTGGCAATTGCAGTGGCAGTGCATGGGAGGTTTCAAAGTTCTACAAGGATTTCTGACACAGAGAAATGAAAAGATGATAATAGCACCCTTTCAATTAATGGGAAGAAAAAAAATTAGCCTGTGTTCCTGAGGAAACACATCTGACCTTTTGGATTTTACAACAGTGTAAGAAGTCCTGCTGTACATTTACCTCTAGCACACACAAATACCAAACACTATGTCCTTCATCTTGAAAGTTTTTTGGCTAGAGGTTTATATGTAGAAATTGGCCATCCTCTGTCACATGTTCCACAATGTTAGGTTAGAGTTGCAAACCAGCAATGCTGGGCAGTAAATTTTTCTGTCTTTTAAAAATGATACAAGAAGCTTTGCAAAGGTCTATTAGATTTCTTCCTCTTTTGTCAGAAGTGCCAGCCATTACCCAAACTATCTTCAGCGTCTCAGGGCTGTGAAGTTTAGCTGTACTTGATAATTTGTTCAATAATAGGATCCCAGGGGATAAAATCAAACCCAGAAACAGCAAGACTTAGGGAACAGAAACTCTCTCTATATATTCAAGTAGGAACACTTGTTGGAAATACAAGCCACTAATTTATTTATTCTTTGTAGACAAAATGTCCCATGCAAGGTTTAAAATTATGCTCTTTTATGTTCTGACTGCTGAAGTAATTTCTCAAAGCAGCTTTAAAAATAGAAAGACTACAATAAAATAAATATAAGATTTCAAAAGATGCTAGGATTTACTACAGTCAATGTACTGTGAGTATCTGGTATCTCTGCTTCCAAAGTTCTTGTCTGCACTCTTTAACTGTCAGGGACTGGTAAGTAAACAGAAATACATTAGATGCCAAGACACAGAAGATATAAAATGAAGCACAGTTGTTGTCACAGAGCCAAAGTCCACTGATTTTTGAAGAGCAGAGTTTGAACTGTTGTCCGAGGGTGATCTGTGCATCCGGATCCTGGTCACCTGCATACCACTGGTCATGTTTTAAAAGAGTTTTTTGCACTTACAGGATGAAAGGATCCATCCTGTCAAGATGTTCACCCAGGCAGAATCCATGCAAGCTAAGGGAGGCTGGGCCATATGGCACCATTAAAAAATTAAATCAATTCCCCTGAAAACAATAGAAAAGCAGACCAAATGCCCCTGATAAATATCTTCTTTTCCTGATGGGAAGGGACTGTATGGAAAGGGTGCATTCTGGAATTCACCTGAAACACCAGAAAAAATGCTGCAGTTTTTCTCTCGCTGTCTAATTAAGAAATATTGTTGCTGTCACCATTATATAAAATTTTAAAGCTCCTAATGAAATTGCAAAACTCTTCTTTCCCTGTGGCACACTGAAACAATATCTCTAATGATCCCAGCATCCTGTGTCAATATGCATTTGAAGGTGTCCAAAGGTCAGTGACAGAACACAATAGCCATTGTGGGGCTCTGGAGAAACGGCTATTGTGCAGCAGTGAGCACTTTGAGCCTCTTTAATTGGCAGTCTTGCAAATGCAAAGTAACTATGCGAACTAAAGCCCTGTAAAACAAACAATTAATATTCCTATGTGGTAGCAGCTTTTCTCATTTTTGCTTCTAATTTAAATACCTTGGCAAATTTTCATTAGAAAAACTGTGTGCAACTGAGACCATTTAAGGCAGAGAAGCAGAAATATTTGGAATGAAGGAGGTGCATATACTCACACCCATCTACACATAGAAAAGCAGATGAGTCTGACAGTCATTCAGTTTTGTTTTCAAGAACAGCTTCCACTCCACAGGGTTAGCCCTGGCAAAAATTTCTACTCTTAAGCTACTATCCCTTAGAAAACAGAAAGCTATAATGAACTTTCTGATCTATCCTTTGTTCTACTTTAATAAAAGGAAAAATAAAAAATTGATTTTTAGCCCCTGCTGAGCATTTTACTGAACTTTTGAAACTAAGATCTGTGGTCTTGGAAGAGAGAAGATGACTTAATTCAATTGTTAAGCCTAGTCAAAACCTGAGCAGTACCATCCTTCAAGTCTTGTCCTTGGGCAAGATACTTAGAGGTGACCTGATACCAACCACTTTGTGTGTGTGGAGATTACACAATATGTCCAGCTCTTTCTCCCTTTGAGTCTGGCTCTCAGCCTTCTGGTGTCACACGGCCACATCCTCTGCTGACGCTGCTCACAGCATTTCAAGCAAAAGAAGCACTGTCAGGAACTGATAATTTACTGTGATGTCACCCATGAGAAAGATACTGGGTTTGAACCTTCTGTGATCAGCAGTTCCACCTAAACCACGACATGCCTCTCTGTAAAATGGGACTAAGTTGAAACTCCTCCTTGTGCTGTGGGAATTTGTTCATTATTCTAGTGTTACAAAGCTCTACATTTCTTTGGGAGCAACTAGCTCTTTTCCATGGCTTTAATATTAAGAAAAAAAAAAAAAAGGAATGGGATGTTAGTATGCAGTCCCAGCATTTGATTTATTGCAAATGTCCAAGTATTATGAATTCATTTAATATTTAGTGTAATAGCAGCCATCCTTCATGAGAAATTAATATTTATATGTCTATTGAAGACAGTCCTTCAGCAGTTTCACTGTAAATCAATGAAGCATTAATGGACATAAATGCTGTAGAGAAATCTACACCAATTGGTTATAGACTGTGTCACTTTTGAATAGAGATAAGAAGTTTACAGGGGAGATATCTGATGACTTTCAGAAATGTTTTTGAATTAAAAAAATAGTTTAGTTTCTTTTCCATTCTCAGATGGTTGTTTTATTGTTTTCTAGGAAATCTGTAATCTACTGAAACAGCTGTGTAATTATTGAGTTTTCTTTGTCTAGTAGCTACATTTCCAATTGACTGCAAACTGTGTTTGACATCCCTACCTCCTGAATCTGCCAAGGTCAGACCTTCACATCTGTGTTGATAGATGGATTCACAGTGTGGACAGCACTTCTCCCATCTCCTGGTTACTGCCCACATGTTTATATGAATTTAAATCATCACCTTTGTGTTGCCCAGATTTTATTCTTGGACATTCAGAATCAAAACCTCCAAACCATTAATTTCAAAAGGATTCAAAGGAAAGCAAAAGAACAAAATTAGCCCTTACAAATAAATTCCAGGCTGTTTCTAGTTAAGAAAAAAAACAACTGACTGGGAACATAGACAGTATAGACAACTCAGAATTTTTTCTCTGGCACAGCTGACATTGGAGGCTCTGTTCCTATGGGGTAGCATGAAGGAATCTCAGAGGATATCAGTCTCTAGCAGCACAAGGATGGGACAGGCAGCACTTCTGTGACCCTGGAGCATACCCTTAGGGAAGCCAGCACTTGGACAGGTGTAAGTTCCTCTCAATATGCCAGTGTGAGAATGTTTGGGAAAGTGAATACTGTCTGAGCTTAAGAACTCACAAAGAATTAGATCAAAATTAAAGTCTGAGATATGTAAATGTTGAAATATTTTGCTTCACAGTAATTGGGGATGATTTTTCTCCTCATTAATAACTCACTTGAAGATAATAACTAGCTCTTCTTTCAGCTTCAGAGATGAGATGAGTACAGAATGCAGCTACTTCATTGATGACTGAGTGATAACAGAGTCCCCTGTCTGCAAAGCAATAATCATGCCATAATCTAAATACCAATTACATGTACTGGCTATATTAATACAGATATATTTTTAAAGCCACCCAATTCACAGAACATTCTGGTTTAGTTTTCTTCCTCTGCAGCTCCTGATACTTAATTTTCTGCCTATCCAAGTTCATTAAACAAATGAGGAAACCTTACTGCACCTTTTAGGAAAGTTGTCTCCGGTCACTGAAATGAGGTAATTTCTCATGCAACACCAGCTACATCAACAGATAAGACAGCCAGAGGGAGAAGAAGAGGTTTCATTTAAAATGAAGAAAAAAGAAACAAAACTGCTTAAATGCTGCCCTGAGTCCTACAAAGGCTCAAAAGCCCTCACAAATCAGGAGCTCATCTATCAGTCAGTACCCCCAAAACACCACTTTTATTGCTTGTTTAACTTGGTCAGTGCCTGTTTGAGTAAATGTAAGTTAGTGGCTGGAGAACAGTGCATTTTTATTCTGATTCCAACGTGGCTTCTGGTGATTGATGCTTGCATTGAAACAGCAGGTCATATTTTGGATTATGTCTCTGAGGAAAAAAGTTATCTGGGTTTTTTAAATCTGTAAAATTATTTGACTTGGGATTTTGATAATCATTCAAAATGCCCTGACAAAACCTCCAAACCAATATAATCTCAAAGGGAAGCTTCAGGTCTGAAATATCTTTGGATATGTATTTATCATGTGCAATTTGCCACTATTTCTCATGAGGCATTGAACAAGACAACAGCAATTACTTACTACACAATTTCCTCTGATTTTAGGGAAAGACTAGTCTGGTACCATGTATTATATGGAAATACTTGCCAAAGATTTAGTTTTTAATGGAGACAACTGTTCCCGGCCACAAGTCTATTATAATCTCACATACATGTTACATGCCAAGAAACAAAAAGGATTTTAGGATCATACTATCTTTAGCTTTTAAATTCCAGTGACAGTAACATGCAAACAGATGTGCACAAAAGATTTTATTAATTTATTATTAATTTGAAGATAGATACTATTAAAAACAGGGGAAAATAAGTAAAATGTCTTGCTAGACCTGTCTAGGAATTTTAAATGTTTTGAAAATAAAACTGAGAATAAGAAATTAGTGTTCAGGTCCCAGTACACCAAAGCACACAGGCACTTCATCATGTGCTTCTGTTGAACTGAGGAGGATGCAAGGCTCTAGAGACTACAGAAAAGAGATAAAGAGGGAATCTAAAAATACATTTCAATATTCAATTTAGATGGAATATTAGATCTTTCAAACACTGGAGCAAAGTTAAAGGCTAGCTCAAAGAAAAAAAAACAACCAAAACCAACTGAAGAGGAAGCATAGAGTCTCAGCTACCGTTAAGCTTCCTGGAGGCTGCCGAATTCAGAAGAGGTAGAAGGTAAAAGAGACTCTGACAGGCTTAAAGGTGAATGAGGGACAGAGGACCTGCTCCACTGATACTGTAGCAGTTTTAGGGCTACTTTGTCATGGGAACAGCTGAAACACAGCACAGGAAGTTGAAAACTGCTGCTGTGATGATGTAACCCAAAATTGTGCACCGATAAACTGAAATGCAAGACCACCACCAGAGAAGTGATGAAACCATGGCTCTTGAGAAGACTGTGTGACATTTCCACCTACTCTCAAGCAGCCACTCTCTCTACAACTAAGGTCAGATGGATGTGTTTTAGTCCTAATTTTAGTCCACCTCTTCCTTTGAAGCGTGAGCAACCTCTTTGGTGCACAAAATAAAGGAGTAGGCCTGATATCCTTGTACATTTGACACTCAGCTTGTTTCTTTGCTCAGCAATCTACTGGATTTCAATTATCCTCCAAAAAGTAAGGGAAATTCAGCTCAAAGCATGGAGATCTCCCCTGTCTGCTCCAGTCTCCTGCCCAACACACTGCCTACATAGAGAGGCCTTAAGTATATACTTTGGGCATGCTTGGAAAGCAGAAAACTGACAGGAAACACTGACCAACAAAACCCCTTCCTGTGGAGATGGTACTTGGGAAATGGATTGATTTTTTCCCACAGTACAGGAATTAGGGGGAACCTAAATGAGATTATCAGGCAAATGGTTGAAATGAAAAAAAATAGGAAGCACTTTTCCATGTAACACATAATTAAATGGAGACTTCATGCACATAGTATCGTGGAAGCCAAAAGTATGAAGAGGTTCAAAGGGGATTAGACAAATTAATGGAGAACAGACCTAGCAAGGACTATTAAAAAGTGGTATGAATCCAAACTCTGCTTCAGTAAATCCCAACAGGTAAATGAAATAGTACTTAGAGCACACACAGGGTAACTCCACCTTGCTATAAAGAGACTATTGCTATGCTAAAAAATTTAGGTATTTTGGCAAAAGCTTAGGAAACAGGACAAAACCAGGAATGAACCTTCCCCTGTGCCCTCTCAGCTTTGGGAAATCAGCTGTTCAGGGACTTCCTCAGCTGCAAGGGTCTGAGAGAGGGCAAAAGGCAGCCATCAGGATGCAGTGTCAGCCAAGGAAGAGACACAGAGCATTGGGAGCCACAGCCCCAGAGCACTTTCACAGCCCTGCAACTGCAATTTGGATTCCTTAGCTCCATCTCTGCTGTGCAAACCTCAGATCCAGGGCTGCTGCACTCATACTGCACCAAGGAGCCATGAAAGTACTGATGACAGTCTGGCAAGGCCCTATTCCTTCTCTGATACCAGCTTGCTTCCTAACCCAACATTCCATCGCCTTTGCACATGCCAAGGGCTTCCTTGCAGCTACCATGGGGGTCTCCTTCACTATGATACACTGTGTCTTGAGGACCTAACCTAATCTGAAACCTAGAAATGTTACACCTTTGTTTTAATACAAATCAACTGTGGTAGACTAACTGTACTTTCTAGAGAATTGGAGCAAAACAGCTGGACAGACCATGAGCGTTCTTGTGAAACTTTAGGCTGATTTATTCAAATTAGAGGATAATCCATCACAGCTTGACTACAGCACAGGATTCTGAAATGTGAAAAAGATGTACAATTAAATTAACTGCTAGATGAACTACTTAAAATTAATGTTTCTAAATAAGATGGTTTAGACTGACTGGTTAGCTTGCTGCTCCTTGTCTCACATAAGGAAGTGAAATGATTTATTGGTCCTGGGAAGCACTGGGAGCAACACTCAGATTTTGTAGTAAGCCAGAGCACCCTCACTCACTGAACACCTGAATGAGAGAGAATCAATGACAGAAGTCACAGTGTGCTTTGACACACTTTAGTCTTACACGTAGCTGGCTCTGGCTCTACTATTCATGAGGGATAGGTTTTGTTTCAGAAGCAAACAGTAAAAATTGCTTGGCCTTCCTTTGTAATCTTGTCAAATGACAGGCAAGTGACACTTGTACTTTTATGGAAAGCAGAAACATGAGGGTAAATGGTTTGGATTAGTGGAGGCCATCTTGTGCTTTATCCCTGATGTATCTATTCCCACTTGGTTGATCTTGTTCCAGCAGCTGCGCCACCTCAGGCTGTAATTTCAGCACTTCCAACAAACCACACAGTATTGGCCTGGCCTGCACTCAGAGGGAAGACTGCTTGTGGAAAAATCAGGATGCATATTCTCCGCTCAAAATCAATTCCCCATTGGAAGAAAAAGAAGGTCTGTCAGTGGACAGTGCAAAATCACCAGAATTTGTGTGTATACTCATTATGGTGAAATAATTCCTTCCAAGGATTAAAGAGTTCCTAAAAGATGCATTTAGCTGGAGACAGAGGAATAAGCTGAGACTGACAGAATACATCACACTTGCATGGACTGTGGCCTAGAGGGGATCAAAGCAGGAGCTCCTCTTTCCTGTCTTTCTGAAAATTATCTGAGCTTTGCACTGCTGCTTGGGCATCCTGGACTGAGTGAGGGAGAGGAATGAGAGAGGCCCTGATGGTCCTCAGAGGGTCTGACATTTTAGAACCAGGTCCGTGATGCCATCAAAGCCATCAGCATGAAAATTTTGCTCTCTCTGAAGGCTGGCCTCTAGTTTTGGCAGTTATCACAGCATCAAATCTGAGCATTCCCCAAACATTTCTGATTAATTTCATTCATTAAAAACATCAGTCCTTGTCCCTTCTCCCTCCTACCATCATGACAGCATATCTGAAACAAAGCAGTACTACTAACACACTCAAGCTGACGGCATCTGTTCTGGGTGTAAGAGAAGCCCAGCCCCTGAGCACACAGGGAGTCACAGGTGCTATTTTTCCATGGGCATCACAGGCCCCAGTGGGATGTCTCTTGCACAGGGACAGAACTGTTGTCCTGCACATTGATGTGTGATCAATTACTGAAGTGCATAAGCTTTGCAGGCAAAACAGCTGAGGTTTCCGTAACCTCCCCTGTCACCTGTGTTACAAACAGGCATTTTCACTCTTACTGCATTTCCAAGCAGCTCTGTGAATTACTCCTAGGACACACTAAGATGACTGGAGTAGTTTTCTCACATGAAGATCAATTGATCAAGTATACTCTTTAAAAACATGAAGAAAAAAACTCAAAATAATTTTAAAGTATTGCAAAGAAAATGGCTGTCAGTGTCAGAGGAATGACCAGGCATGTAAATGACAATTTCTTTGGTAAAGTCACCAAGGAACTGTCACTTTCCAAATGCCACAACACTTGGGTTATAATTACTAGAGAACTTTGCCATGGCAAAAAGCTTCCTTTCTCAAGCTTTGGCAACATATGTCATAAGAGCATCCTCTCTTCAGCAAAAACTAAAATTTCATTTTTTTTACTAGTTACATCTTTTTTCTGCTTAAAAACATACACCTTCCCCTCATTTGCTTAAAATACCCTATACTAAAGACAGGTCTCTAGGAATATAAAATTCCTCTTTGTTAAATTAAAGTGCAGAGCAAGAAGGATCAGCAATGAGAAACAAAGCTAACTGAAGGGAATAACTAGGGCATAAGCAGGGAAGGGGAGTCAATAGCACTTTTTTTTCCTACTTTTGTACTAACTCTGGTTTTATTTTGCTATCCTGTCCCTCCATTTACTTTCCCTTCATGTATCTGTTTAGCCCTCTTCTTTCTCCCTGCCACATGACCTGCAGATAGGACCATGAATGAAATGCAACTGAGTTACACTGATTTAACTAATTACCACTTGTCACGTGTGCTACCCAAGCCAATGTTCTTCATTGCCTCATTCTATCCCAACTGTGAGACAAAACATGTTAGCTCAAATGTCAGGCTTAAACTGATCTGGGTAACCCAAGATGTGTGAGGATATTCTTTATGGCAGAGCTGACAGCAGGGTAATATCAATGAGAAGCATCTCATACAGGCTGCACACAGACTCACATCTGTAACCTCAAGTGCTCTCTGAACACGAATTTGTTGCATGTCTGGATTGTGCTATGCAATAAGGCAGTGACATCTGGTTGGTGTTTTCATTTGCAACTACTGCAGAAATAATTACCAATGACAGCACATATAGAGCATATTCCTCTTCACTGTGCCAGCTAGTTGACTGATGCAGAAGAGGCCAGTGTGACCTGAAATAAATGGTGAATCCTGCCAACCAATGGAAAGCAATGGTCAATTTTAACACGTAAGTTAAAAATGCTTCTGTGAAGATGTTGGGCAAACATATCTCACATCTGAAAATGATGGAAACTATATAAAGATAAAATCACTACTGCACTGGAGCAGAAATGACAGCTTTGTCATTCCATCTCTGAGCCTGCCTACCACAGATGAAGATGAAACACCCTTTATACAAGTCAGATAATGGTGCAAAACTGCAGGGGTTGATCGACAGACTGGCAGGCTTTCTGATTTCCATTTTAGCAAAACAAAGGGGGTAAACATTAACTTATAATTGTCCCATCCTCAATTTGATCCTGGTTGATTGGAATGTCTCTGCTTATAAAGATAACAGAATTAGTAGCCCATCAGTTAAGCAATCACGACTTCTATTCAAGGTCCTGTACTATGATTACTTTGCTGTATCTGACAATCTTCCCAGAGCAGAGTAGGCAATATGATGAATATCTTGCACTCTTCTTCCTGCCAGAACAGCAATGTGTTTGTTTGAGGACCCCCTTCCAGTCTCCCTCTTTTTAACTCAGCAGTATTCATGCTGCTTCAGAATTCCAGCCCCAAATAACCAGATGCTACCAGTTGCTTTGCAATGTTTTCCAGTTAATGATTTTCTGTCAAACCATGAGGACATTTCAAGTAGGTACCATTAGGGTTTGTCTCAGTCCTAGTGCTAGTCAATCTTTCCATTAATTACTTGTTATGTGAGCTACTGAGTGTTCTAAAACCAGCAGTGGGCACTGAGCTGATTGAGTCCACCAGCACTGACCTGGTTTTACCTGGGACAGAGTTAATTTTCTTTGTAGTGGCTTGTATGGTGCTGTATTTTGGATTTGTGACCACACAACAGTAATAACACACCCTGTTTTAGTTAGCAAACAGCACTTGCTCATTGTTAAGGCCTTTTCTGCCTCTCACCCACCCCACCAGCAAGGGGGCTGGGGGTGCAGCCAGGCACACAGCCAGGACAGCTGACCCTAGGTGACCAAAGGGATACCCCCGACCATATGGTGTCATGCTCAGCAATTGTAAGCCTGGGGAAGAGGCAGGAAGAGGGGCACATTCAGGGTGATGGTGTTTGTCACCCCAGGCCACCATCACTGTAACAGAGATGAAGACCTGCCTGTCAGTGGGAAATGGTGAGTGAATTCCCTGTTGTGACTTGCTTGTGTGGCAGTTTTTGCTTTACCTATTGAAGTGTCTTTATCTCATTCCATGAGTTTTCTCACTTTTACTGATTCTTTCCCCTTCCCACTGTGGCAGGGAGTGGCTGTGTAAATCTAAACTGCCTACCAGGGTTAATCCACAACAGCAGGATTAACAGGGTAAGAATTCAAAGCAATTTTCCTAAAATTGAGAAATGATCCCAAATCACCATAATGAAATCTGCAAAGAGAAGCATGATATGCAACTGATAGGAATGAGAAATCAAATGCACACTGCAATATGAGGAGTTACTGGCCAGCCAGCAGCTCTGCAGAGGGACATAGAAGTTACACTGGATCACAAACTGGGTGTGAGTCAAGATGCTGTTGTGAAAAAGACAAGCTTTATCTGTAACCAACTTATGTATAAGTAATAGAAAGTGCTTATTCCACCCTCATTTGTACTAACAAGATCTCAGCACAACTCCACTCTGGGACACTACTCCACTACTCTACTGTAAGACTCCAGCAAGTTGAAGACTGCCCAGAGGAGAGATGAAAGTGTAATCAGAGGTCTAGAAGACATTACTGTGAAGAAAGGCAAGGAACTGGGCTCAGTGAGGTTAAACAAAGAGAATTCTCAAGGACCAAACATGTTATTAGTTCTCTAACATGTGAAAGGCTGTCAAGAGAAAGCTCATCAGCAGTTCCATCTGGAACAAAACATGAAGAAGCAAGATTGAGTTATAACCATGAAAGATTTGTGAGGGATAATAGGGGATTTTCTGACCTGAGGAATATGAAAGGACAGGAATGGATTGTTCAGGAGAGTTGCAGAACTGCCTTAATGGAACAATTTCAAGAAAAGTTAGACATCTGTGGTGGGAAGTTGGCATCCACCTGACTTCCTCACGGCTGATGAATGGAAATCCATTCCAGGCTTCTGGGCCACCATCCTTACTACCCCTCCTGTGCCACTGTCTCTGCTGGCCAGTTGTATCTCTCAGCCAGGCTCACTCTAAGTCTGCCAACCAGGAGTATCTGGCTTGGATATAAAACCTGTCCAGAAAAATTTTAAAAGTTGGAAAATCAGTTTCCTCTTTTATGTCCTGGTCAAAGCCTAGTTATGCATTTCCCTTGCCACAGCAGGCAACATTGTGTTGATAGGATCTGCCGCCTGACCTCCTCCCTTTTCTGTCTCAAAACTAAAGATATGAAAAATAACATGACATTGTACAGGAGGGAATAGAGATCTCTGAGGTCATAAAAAAAAAGCCATCTAGTTCCATTAAAAAATATACTAGTTCTGGACTGCTCATGAATTGGGACAAAAAACTACAGCACAAGAAATCTACTTTACTGCAAAATAAGTTGGCCATGGACTTGCATTAAATTACTTCTTCTCTCCCTAAGGCATCTGGTGATGAAGCCCAATGCCAATCTGCTTCTAGTCTGCTGAACACGGTGATCTGAGACTGAAGGTTAGTATTACAGCTTCTGCAGTATTAACTTACAGAAGCATGTCAGTGAATATGAAACAAACAAAATATATGCAAAAAAAGGTAAAGCAACAGGTTGAGTTCTGCTTTTATAATAAATTGCTTTTTAGAAGGTTGACTGCTTGACACACTATATTAATCGATTACAGGCAGCCTGCAGATGTAGTGTCAGAAAAGTGACTTTTGCATAGTGTGCTTTTTGAATTCCTGAGACTGATCTTTTCTCCAGAGGGCAAAATAGTAACATTTTTTTCAATCCTCAGAGACTTCCATGTCTTCACTTGGTCTGAAGAGAATTACTAGATGCTTGAGACATTAGAGTCAGTCCGCGTTGTTATTTTTTTTTCAACTGAAAGTGGCTTTACCATTTGGCAAAAGAAAGGCTGAGGGGTTGTACATTTTATGCTGCTTCTGCAATGTGAATAATAAACAAAAGTGTACAAAATAAGATAAATATCCATTGAGTTATAACCATGAAAGATTTGTGAGGGATAATAGGGATTTTCTGACCTGAGGAATATGAAAGGACAGGAATGGATTGTTCAGGAGAGTTGCAGAACTGCCTTAATGGAACAATTTCAAGAAAAGTTAGACATCTGTGGTGGGAAGTTGGCATCCACCTGACTTCCTCACGGCTGATGAATGGAAATCCATTCCAGGCTTCTGGGCCACCATCCCTACTACCCCTCCTGTGCCACTGTCTCTGCTGGCCAGTTGTATCTCTCAGCCAGGCTCACTCTAAGTCTGCCAACCAGGAGTATCTGGCTTGGATATAAAACCTGTCCAGAAAAATTTTAAAAGTTGGAAAATCAGTTTCCTCTTTTATGTCCTGGTCAAAGCCTAGTTATGCATTTCCCTTGCCACAGCAGGCAACATTGTGTTGATAGGATCTGCCTGCCTGACCTCCTCCCTTTTCTGTCTCAAAATTAAAGATAACGAAAAATAACATGACGTTGTACAGGAGGGAATAGAGATCTCTGAGGTCATAAAAAAAAAGCCATCTAGTTCCATTAAAAAATATACTAGTTCTGGACTGCTCATGAATTGGGACAAAAAACTACAGCACAAGAAATCTACTTTACTGCAAAATAAGTTGGCCATGGACTTGCATTAAATTACTTCTTCTCTCCCTAAGGCATCTGGTGATGAAGCCCAATGCCAATCTGCTTCTAGTCTGCTGAACACAGTGATCTGAGACTGAAGGTTAGTATTACAGCTTCTGCAGTATTAACTTACAGAAGCATGTCAGTGAATATGAACCAAACAAAATATATGCAAAAAAAGGTAAAGCAACAGGTTGAGTTCTGCTTTTATAATAAATTGCTTTTTAGAAGGTTGACTGCTTGACACACTATATTAATCGATTACAGGCAGCCTGCAGATGTAGTGTCAGAAAAGTGACTTTTGCATAGTGTGCTTTTTGAATTCCTGAGACTGATCTTTTCTCCAGAGGGCAAAATAGTAACATTTTTTTTTCAGTCCTTCAGAGACTTCCATGTCTTCACTTGGTCTGAAGAGAATTACTAGATGCTTGAGACATTAGAGTCAGTCCGCGTTGTTATTTTTTTCAACTGAAAGTGGCTTTACCATTTGGCAAAAGAAAGGCTGAGGGGTTGTACATTTTTATGCTGCTTCTGCAATATGAATAATAAACAAAAGTGTACAAAATAAGATAAATATCCCTTTGCTACAACTTGGTTATGCCCTTGAGTTACATACCAAAAATAGAAACATGCCACAGATATTTGTTGACTGTTTTAACATGCTATTCCTACAGTATTGATGTTTTTTCAGAAATGGCAATTTCTTTCAGTTTACGTAATTCTTCTAGTAGAGCTTGCTAAAACATTTCTGCATTGACTGTAGATATTTTAACCCACCTAGGAAACAGAAACATGGGCACTGAAAAGTTGATTAGAGACAATTTTCACAGGAAAGTTCAGGCTTTGTCTCCATAAAAAAACTGCATTGGCACTTAAATTTCTTGTAGCTCAGTGAGTAATCTTTGTTGCCTCTTGGTGGTTTAAGAATTACTGGCTTGTGAATTCACAGTTGGAAAACCACTGTAGAAAACAAATGAGTCCTGAATGTGTGGGATGCCAAGATGCCACCAACTCTGACACACTGCAAGTTGTTTCATTGTTTTCAAGGCATCCAGCTTTCTACTCTGTTTTTCTGCTGGAATGGTTTCATCCTGCACGCCCTCCTTCCTGGGAGTGGTGAGGTACTGTCAGCTCACACCAGCTCTGTGTGTTACTGCTTCAGGCAGAAAGAAGAACTACGGGGGCAGGAAGATCATTCACACTCTGGGCTTTTTAACCCATGCATGGGGACTGGGACCTTGATGCCATGAGGGAATGAGAGATGAAGACATGTTCTTCAGGAACATGTTCCCTTCAGGGCAGGGGTAGGGCAGAAGGCATGAAGGGATGCTCAGCTGCAGAGCTGTGTGGTCTGGGGAGGGGATTGGCCCCTATGATCCCACAACAGGCGGAATGTGTCAATGTCTCCCACTGATAGCACAAGAGCGCTTACATTTCACCCGACTAATCCAAGGAGGTACTTGCCATCCCCACCCACAGCCTGGCCCCATCCAGCCATCTGGTCCTGCATGATTTCTTCTGCAGGCAGGGGAATGCCATGGGAACACCAGTGCCGGGATGCTCACACGCAGACACACACTCGCGCACACATACGCCTCCAGCCTTCTGCTTCCAGTGCTCCCTTGCATGCTCTTTCTTTTGTCAGTTCTACTTTCTTCCTCCAGCCGTGCTAAGGATTTAGAAAAAGCTCGTGGGTCCTCTGTGCTATAAAATTAGGTCTCTACAGGTGCCAGCAGAATTCTGTGCCTTGGCATCCAAACAGCTTCATCTCCAGTTAGCAGATAAACTGAATTTCCTCTTGAAGTTAAAGCACTCTCCAGCTTCTCTTCCCCGGGATCCACTTCCCCTTAAGGCCGTAGAATGCAGCACAGAACCACTCAAAAGAGTGTTAGAGAAATCCACTGTGGACACTTGAGAAATCCTGTGACAGCACTGTGAGGCAGATAAGCAGAGGCGGGGGGAGAGGAGAGAAAAAAGGAATAGCTTTCGGAGACTGCTTGGCAGCAAAGTCAGCACTTGAAATATCTGTGGGGAGTTTGAAAGCATTTCCTAACATCAAAAATGTGAAGAAGAAAAAGAAATTTTGATCAATGACTTATTGCCCTTGATCTAAGCAAAAGAATCCTAGCCAGTCAGAAATAACAGAAATCTGTTTTATTGTAAAGCTTAAGTTTTCTATGTTTTGACAGCTGGGGCTCATGCTTTTGGCTGGGTAATTTGCCAGCTTTAAAATATTCATCACTGAGTTGCCAGGTTTTTGTCCTTTCAAATTGAGCTCTAATGATGAAGGAGAAGGTGCTGGAGAGATTTTAAGCATGAATTTTCTGCCCTAAAACAGAACTTTGCGGCCTGAGTTCACATGACCAGAAAAAGAGGTTTCCGCTCCCTGGCCAAGTTTCTGGTGAATCACTTGCTGGTCAATGAGCCAAGATTCATTTTCTGGAGCATGGGAAGCAGTGGCTCATTTGTGATGAAGACAGTCCCCTTGCCTTTGTAGAGAGGAAATGGATTAACAGCATGTATTCTGTGCACACATCTTGAAAGAACGGAACTAAAACATTCCAGACTAAAGCATCCTCACCAAGAAACAAACTGGAACATGTTATACTGAAAAGTCATAGCTGATTCTGAAAATGATCAGTGAAATGCTGGTGCCGGTGGCTC
This sequence comes from Emberiza elegans, assembly GCA_024865655.1. Lineage (NCBI taxonomy): Eukaryota > Metazoa > Chordata > Aves > Passeriformes > Fringillidae > Emberiza > Emberiza elegans. The sequence goes on along the minus strand of JALJVW010003023.1, from coordinate 59,690,917 downwards.
TTGGATCAACTCAGATGTCTTAAAGACTACTCAGGAAAATCAGTGTCACAGAATTTATTCTTTTTGATGCAAACCTTTGGATTACTATTCCAATGTTGCTCCCTCTTAATGCATCCTACACTTATTCTAAGAATTCAAGTCAGTCTCTTCTGATCTTGTGCAATTTTTTTATTGCTATGTCTTGCACTGTTTTCATTTAATCACTCAGTTGTTATCATTCCATTTCACACCTGTACAACTTAGTGGGCTTTCTTATTTGAACATAAGGGAAATATTTTTCCCGAATTGAAAAATGTTAAATAATTTCATATCTGCTAAGAAGATTGAATTCCTCTTCCAGAAACTTGGGGTCAGCCTTATTGACTTGGTATCTGGAAAACTTGCTTGCATCAACTCTTGTCACAGGTGACCACTATTTTTGACACACAATTTTATATCTACGAAGTCCTTGCAAGTGCTCAACACTTCACTTTGGAGGCCGATCTTTCATTTTCTGGATAAGGAATTAAAATGTCTTTGGGGATATGAAATGATAACAAATCCCTTTCAGTCAGGGACAAGTCAATATGAGAAGAAGTTGCAATGCAGAGACTAAGAGTAAGTAAAAACTGAAAGTGCATAACTGTAGAATCTGGTTCTTCAGGCAGTTTCAGGTTGACCATCTGATAGCTTAATTGGACAGCTAATGTGAACTAAGGTCAAAGAGCATCTCAAGAGTTTATGAAGCCAAATTTCTAAAGGCCCTTTGATCTAGTCTCTGATGCTTCATAAAGCCAGGGTAGGCAACTAAGTGCATGCAGGAGGCCTGCATTGAGGGATGCTGCCAGGTAGGACTGGGCACTGGGCTGCAATTTAGGAGAAGGATGAGAAAGGCACTGACAGGAAGGGGGAGTGGTGGAGAGGGAAGTCTCTCTGGTCATGTCTATTCTGGCATAAAAGACAAGGTCAGGATTTAGCAACAAAGCTATGTCTGCATCCATTAACCTTTGTAGCCTTGGCTTATATCAGCTTCCTGCTCTACTCTGCACTGGTGCAGCCTCACCTGAAGTCCTGTGTGCAGTTTTGGGCCAACAATATAAGAAATACATAAAGCTATTAGAGAAACATATAAAGCTATCATCAGAAAAATACCATGAAGATGGTAAAGAGCCTTGAGGGGAAGTCATGTGAGGAGCTTCTAAAGTAACTTACAACTTCCTCATGAGGAGCAGTGCCGGGGCAGGCACTGATCTCTTCTCTCTGGTGCCCAGTGACAGGACCCAAGGCAATATGCTGAAGTTGTGCCAGGGGAGCTCTAGGTTGCATATCAGGAAAAGTTTCTCAACCCAGAGAGTGGCTGGGCACTGGAACAAGCTCCCCAGGGAAGTGGTCGCAGAACCAGCACGACAGAGTTCAAGAAGCATTTGGACAATGCTCCCGAGTACATGGTGTGCACCTTGGGGCTGTCCTGTGCAGGGCCAGGGTTGAACTTGATGATCCTTCCAACTCAGGATATTTTATGATTCTATGAACTAACACTCTCCCAGGACAACACAGGAGCATGGTTTGTGCCACACCACTTACCAGGACTGTTCTTGATGAGCAGTCTGGATGTAGCCACCCTATTTTGGGCAAAAAAAAAAAAGCTTAGAAGCATGGATACAAGAAGCATGGATACAAGGGACATTTGCAGGGCCAGAAAATAGGCCTTGGCTTGTTCTGTTTTGCAATGTAGTTCTCACACCAGCATCATGCCAAACATACTGTATCATTTGAGGAATGCATTTATTTTGAGCAGGACCGATACTTGAGAAAGTGAGTAACACTGGTGAAAACAGACACATGTTTACTGATTTAGTCTTCACATGCAAAACTGTTGGTGGGTGTTCAAAGTAATTTTCTGAAGATGTATCTCTTCTTATCTTAACATCAGGAAACAGCAGCCTAGTGTATTTTCCCATTTGTTGTGACTTGTTAATCTAGATCCACTATATTCCAGGGACATAGTTCCTAAATTTAAAGCTGCAAACAGACTTGTTCTCTCAGCATACTTGTAAGAAATGTTTAATTTTACATTGCCAATTTTCAAATATTTCAATATACTCTGGCTAGGTAAAACAGTAAGGAATTGCTGTAACACAGTGACGAATTAATGACTTGCTTGATAGCACAAGCTCTTATTTTCCTCTCTGTCAGCTCTTGGGCCAGACATTTTGGAAGAGTTTAATCAAAATCCTCATCAAAAGCCAAATGACTGGATTTTAAAGAAAGTTTAATTACAGTGGTCAAACCACCCAGCATGATTTGCTTGATTTGATTAACATAATGAGGAGCTCATTTAATGAGAAATGCATTAATTCATTCAAACAAGTGGTTTTATCAGTAGTATTAAGCATCAACCCAGATTATGTACAGCAGAAACTATTATAGCAAAAATTGAGCAAGGTCAAAGCAGTAGTCATACCATAATTACAAGCTCTTAGCTGTAATCTACCAGTTGAACTGGGTAGTATTCCTGCCCAAAAAGTAGGATCTCTATTTTAAAAAGCCCTCAAACCATACAGTTTTGCTCCAATTCCACAGCTGAGATCTCCATCTCTTTCTTTCAGATGTTCAGAAGATTTGGGAAGTGGGACTGAATTTTTTGACTTTCAGATTTGCACTACACGTGCAGATAATAGTAACAAATGACAACTCAAAGGAACCTTGCTACCACTCCACACCCCTAAAGGAAATGGGTGTTGTCAATTTGCTCTTTGTTTTGCCTCTCTCCTGACCCTGTGATGTCTTAGGAATGCTCTCTTCCCTAACCTGGCATAGAATGACTCTGGGGAAAAATTAGCATTTTACTTCTGGGGAAAGGAACCTCTTTTTTGGAAAAAGAAAAAAAAAGCCTCAAGTGGGAAGTATTTGAGAAAAAGAAGAAAGAGTCTCCTTTACACTTTCCTCTCTTCCATTGCCTTCTTTAGACACATTTCACCCTGTATTTCAACTTCCTTGTTTCAGGACCCTTTCCTCTGGGCTTTGCACAGCACCCTTCACCTGGCACCCCTTCTCTGGTGCTCCCTGCTCTATCTCCCAGCAGCTGCCAATGCTCTTCTCTCTCCTTTGCTGCCCTGACCACCGTTACCTCTTAGACTTTGCCGTGCTCCCTCACCTTTTCTCAGGCCACTTGTCATTCCTGCAGTGTCTGTGCTGCCCTGCGGGAGCCGCCTTTCCTGCTGCTTCCTACTGTTCCCGTACAGCACTGAAACTCCTTTGATTTTCAAGTGCTCTACTTCCCAGTCTACTTGGCTGCCAGAGTACTTTCCAAGTACTGTTGCACAGTGGACTTCAGCACTATCTATGGCACTGTTTTTCATCAGCTACCATCAGCAGCTGGTAAAAGAGACTATGCTCAAAACTGTTCCCTAAGGAGACGGGAGGCTGGTCAAGGAGACAGGAGGCTGGTCAAGGAGCTGAGATGTGGAGCCCAAGCCCAGTTGCAGATGGGATACTCCAGGATTAGATGCATACCAACAAGTCAAGACTGGCATGGAGGCAGAATTTTACCTCCTGCTTAAGTCAGCAGGAATATGACAGTAAGACACTATTATTAGGGTAGCTAAATGAATGTAAGTACCAAGGTTCACCTGCAGCTTTAGAAATTTGGATCAAGATCTTCAAGAAATAAGCTGAAGCAGAGAACTAGAGATGTCAAAAAATAGACCTAAGGATTTATTTGCTATATTAATAGACGATGAGCAAGAAAATCATTCATGCTGATCTGAAAACCATAATCCTTAGGATTATTTTTGCCAGTTGCCTTTAAACCACAAAGAAATGAGTAAAAGTTGGAATTGGAGTCCCTTGATTTTAGAGAAATCGTGGGATTTGCCTATACGTGACTGCTGCACGCCAGCAGGAACCTGTGATGTTGGCATATAAACATTTGCACAGAGGAAAGCATTAACTGATGACTGCACCGTACACTCAGCAAGGCTATTCCCGAGCTGAAGTTGATTCCATCTTGGGACAAGCAACACAAACAGCATACATGGACTCACTGCAGAAGCTGCTCCTTGGTGTCACACTTAGTATCCTGAGTGGAATCAACATGGGAAATCATAAAACATAAATTTTTACAAGATCATATCTTAAAACACTTTCCCCCACTATCTCCCAACCCAGCCTTCAAGCAGACAATCAACATTACTAAAGTTATAATCTGAAGAAAATTCCCCAAGGACCAATATATCTCACCATAGTAGAGAGATAAATGCAAAAAATGCAATTTATCTCCAAAGCCCTCAAAAGAACCATGAAAAACAATGGATCCTTGTCACGTCCATCCCTGAATCCAAACTACTTCTTATGAACTATGTGCCCTCTGTACCATAGTGAACTCATACTGACAATTCCTGCATGAAAGAAAACCATGGTTAATAACAACAAAATGTCTCCTAAACCTAAAATTCTCTGATCATTCAGCCTTTTTCTTCAATGGTATCCTACAAAAGACACTGGAAAGACTAAGCCAGGATTAAAGTTAACAACTTCATGGGACACCAAAAATTGTGGATTCTAACAGCAACGCTAATTTTATGACACATTACAATTTACATCACACATGAATTGCTAATCTCAGTTTCTCAGGAGATAATTACCTGTTCATTTCTTCCATCCTGTGTTCAATAGAGCTGAAGACCTTATTACCTCTCCTCTTACTAACTTCCCCTCTGCTCCTTTCATCTCAAAATACCTGACTGATTAATATAATGAAACTGAACTCAAAAAAATTGCTTCTGATCTTTGCTTATCTGGCAGCTTGCTAGCTACGTCTCTCTTGTTTTTCCTCCTTGATATTTTCTGATTTTTCCTATTATGTGTACTGATAACAGATACTGCCTTTCTCCACTGATATTCCCTCTGAGTGTTATGACACTTTCCTATTTACCAAAAACCTGCCCAAACAGCCCTCACTCTGAAAATATCAAGCCCTGTTACAGATATGGTTCCAGTTCTGACTCACAGATGCCTTTCTGAATAGTTATATGGCTTTCCTTCTGGCATTATCCAAGCTCTCAATTTCTTCAAAGAAATATTTGGGCTTAGCAAAGAGTAAGACAACTTATCTGGCCGAACATCAGTCACTATTTTTAAAAAGAAAGGAAACATTGCTAATTCAGATTTTTCTAAAATGAAAGTGAACTATAACATGGACAAGATTCAGGAAAATGTTGTCCAGCTGGGGCAGTTATGTATTGCCCAACAGAGTCAGAAATGACAATTTTTATGGTTACTTCTCTCTGATACTTCCCAGATAGTGAAACTGGTCTTTGGCAAATCCCATTGCAACGATGTTGTGTATTATTTCCTTCTTCTCTTCATGCATGGAGATCAAAAACCTCTTCACTTTACTTCTCTGCATCCCAATTCAATAACTTTAGGCTGTAATAGCTTGGGAAAGGTTAACCAGTATCTCAGGACTGTGCTCAATATAATTTTGTCTACAGACTTTCCGTGTGTAGTATCACATGAATTAAAATACATGGACCTATCACTTAATGTGTTTTAGGAAGTAATAAATAAGCCAGTACACAATGCTCTGAGGCAATGTGCAGCTCTACCACCTCCTGCCAAATGCTGTTCCCTTCCTTGGACTTGCAGAAAAAATGGGTGTTGTTCTGCTTCCACCGCATGCAGACCTTGACGCACACCTGAGAGCTGTTCTTTGTAAGCACATACCTAAATATCACATCCAGGGCAGAATTTCTACACCCTTCTTCTTTCACCAAAATGCATTCAGAAAAAATTCAAGACAGGATCAAGGAAAGCATTTTAAAACCCATATTCCCCATTTTGTGCAAATAGGAGTTATCTGTGGCCCGGAAGACACATGAGACCTGCCACCTCAGTACTACCATGTACAAAGAAACTTTACTCCATATGTGTCTGTCACCATGGAAAAGCTCAGGGAACATATGGAATGGGTTTTTTTCAGGTTCAAAGGAAAAGCAGGCCCCCACATCTCTTCCTCCTACTCAGATACAAACCAGGATCTTGCTCTGCTAGCCAGTACAGAGATAATCTTCAGCACTGGTACATGGGAACTGCTGACACAATGTAAACATTTGGGAAAAGCAAAATTTTTGCCAAGAACCTAAAAGACTGGGCACTTAAAGCAGCTCTCCTCCTTAAAGCTGGCTTTCCTTAGCAAGGTGTACCAGGGAACACATACCCAGCTATCAGTCCCACTGCTGGCTCCCAAGAGATTGACCCTACAGTACATTGTACCTACATGCCATCCAGCAGTCTCCCATTGCCTTCTTCTCTTCTGGCTGTGCCACTGCAATGAGAGTTTCTTGAATAAAATGAGATGTTTCTGGAAGAGCGAAATGGCTCCTACCACTCGGGAGCCAGTGTTTTGCTGTGCCTGAGGCACCTGCGGTGTGGCTGGTACCACCATCAGCCTCTGACGTAGGGAGGCAGACGGATTCTGACTTGGCCATACGGCTCTGACAGCCAAGAGCCCGCTACGACATCTCGCTGCACCACTGCAAATTTGAAGATTTCAGTGCTGATCATTGGCAGAAACACACAAATTCAGCCCATCAAGCCTTGTTTCCCATCCACAAGCAGGTAACACGAGAGCAGTGTTGAGTATGGTAGTGGTGGGAAAGATGAAGTGTGAGATGAGGATGCCCAAACTGTCTGGCGATGGAAACCAGTTTTCGCAGGGTGCCTCCTCAACAGCCCTGTGAGAGGGCGCCGCGGCAGCACGAGGCCCACAGAGGCCCACAGAGGCCCAGCGGCCCTTACCTTCTCGTTCTTCCTCTCCTCGGCTTTGCCGGCAGGCCCGGGCGCGGCGGGGCCGCCCAGGGTTCCGCTGCCCACGTCCCCGTTGAGGTGCGCGGCGCTGACGTTGGGCGGGGTGATGGCGGCGGCGGCGGAGGTGAGCGGGATGAGGGGCCGGGCCCCCGGGGCCGGCGGCTGGTGGCCGTGCTGCGGGGACACGGCGGGGTGAGGCCGAATGGCCGCGGCGGGCAGGCGGGAGGGCGAGCTGGGCGTCCGCAGAGGCGACACCGTGGCCGTGGGTCGCTCCGGGGCCGGCACTGCCGGGTGCGCTGCGGGAGGAGCAGAGAGCACGGTTACATTGCCCTCTCACTGCCCTTCAGTGGCCATGGCTCACTTGGGCAGAGCACGGTGTCAACAACACCGTGGGTTTGCTCCCCTGAGGGGCCGTTCGCTTGAAGGGTTGTCATCGATGATCCTTGTGGGTCCCTTCCAACTCAGAATGTTCTGTGATTCTGTCTGTGAAGGTGCCAAGGGCCCGACGGGGATATAAGCTCTGAGCCTTTGCCCAGGATGTATCACCCTGCAAGTGTTTTTGGCTAATTCCCCTCCTGGCTGCAAAGGCGTGCCCCAAGTCACCAAAACTGGCTTGTTTCTCCCAGTGATGCCACTGGGGAATGACGTTCACAATCCCTGCCCATGCCTGGAAATAAATACCTAACCTGCTGCCTTTTAAAAATACATTATCTCGTTCCAGCTGAGCTGTTTTCTGCACCCCCAGGGCCCTCCTCCTAAGGTGATCAGTTCTGGAGCAATGCAGCATTGGGACCTTAGGGGTTAGCCCAGAAGATCCACGCTGACCCTGCAGACAGCAATTACAAAAGGAGGTGTCTTGTTTCAGCCCTAACAAAATGATCACCATCACATCACTGTGCTGCACAGGATAAATTAAGCAGAAATTCACGGGAGGATTTCTGAGCTCAGCCTCCTCTCTGCCAGCAAAGTCCCTAAGGGACTATGCAGTGCCTTTTAGTCTGGCTGCTTCTGCTAAGCAAATCCTGCCTGCAAGCAGTGGGAACCAGGAATTAGAGCTTGCCCATTTAAGGGTGACTGTGACACACTGATGAGGTCAGCTCCCCAGGGATTCCAGAGCGTGTTGCATGCTTCAGGATGCAAAAAATGTGACAAAGCTCTAGGTCTATTTCCACAATGATGTTGCCTATGACTTCCAGCTTGGTTGATTGCTTAGGTGTTACCTAAATACAGCTCCACTTCAAGTATGTACAGCCTAAAAGCTGAGTCCATACTTAGACATTCCCTCACATAAATGATTCAATAATAGGACTGGCTGGAAAGTGCCCATTTCATAAATGATTTCAAGGTTTCATAATCTTGTTTAGTTCTGTCTCAGTGCAAAATTTGAACCTCTGAACATTTTCCTGAGCACAACATGCTCACTCATCCCATAATAGACTCTATTTTGGTCAGGTTATTCACCTGGGATGTGAAAACATAGAATGTGATCATTGCACTGTTCTCTTATGAGGAGAACAGCTCTGGAAAGCCATCAGTTCCCTTTACATGAGCCAGTACAGCGTCATGGTTAGTCTGGTTGAACTACATCCATTCCTGAAAAAAAAAACTTTGAGTCCAGCAAATCAGCTTTTCTTTGACCAAGTTGCATTTTACTGGAAAATTTCTGATTGACTTTGATCTGTCATTTTCTGACAAATTCATCTGGAGGACAAACTTTTATGCAGCTGGAGTTCACTCAATCTATAACTAAACAACAATGTTAGAACAACTCAAACCACTAGCTTCTATTCCTATGGTTATCAAGTGGCCCCCATTGCACGGATTAGATTGATAGAGTGCCATTAATCATACTCACTACACCAGCTGAGCACTCCTGCCAGGAAGGGATTTCATCTCCCAGCCTTCTGCCCTATTATCTGATGTGATACTAAACATGATGGGCCAGTCGTCATCAGATTAGCACCTCCAAAGTTTAGATGATTCTCCCTTACAGAAGCTCCTCTATAACATCTTTTTTTACTAATGTTTATAGCAAATCAGCTACACTGTTTTTAGCCAGTCTGTAACTTGATATCACTTCACCATGCAGAATGAGGAAGGGCCTAAAAGTTGTTATTACAGATGCCTTCAAGACTATTTTTACTATTATTTTTCATCATCACTCCCCTCCCAGGACTACTAAGAACATGCTCTGAAAGTGCAATTCACTTCCAGAAATCCAGGCAAGGTACTCACTAGTTATCTGGAAATGATTCCCTCCTGGTTTTCCCATTTGGAACCTGAATGATGAGCAATTTTGCTATGAGAAATTTAATTTTTTTGGGATGGTTAAACTTGTAGGATCTAGGTTTTGAACTACTGTTTATAGGAGCAATGGCTTTCCTAAATTTAGAGAGAAAGCATACTCATGGAATTTCTCTGCATGTACCTGGATGCAGAACACTGATTTGATAATCATATTAGGTACATCACCTGTTTCATGTAGGACTTGGTGTTTCCAGACACAAAGGAAATATAAAACGTGAGAAACAGTAAAAGAAATGGCCTGTGAAAATCAACTCTGAGCAGTTCTCACATTTTATTCTGCAGTTTCATCTGCTTACTGTTACAATGTATGCCTTTGCTCTGGGATCTCTGGATCTGGACTGTGCTGCATCAAATATGCTATTAATTAGCAATGCTTACTGAAGGCTATTTTTGTTCTACACCACTCATGTTTCGTTTTGGGTGTATTCCTACATTAGTGGCCTTGTAGAAAATTGATTTGTTACTCATGTATATTGCAGGCCAACAGAAATGTGATTTGAATACTGTGCCAGCTTGCCTCTCTTGAAAAGCTTTTCCAAAAGTCAGTGCATTGACTTGTCCTGCACGGGCTCTGGTCCACAGCATGCTGGTGAGGACAGCTATTATGGAGATAATTACTGATAATCATGAAAACTTCCTTTATTTATCCTGGCAAAGATTTATTCAATTAAAACAACAATCTTGTGAACCTTCTGGAAAGGTTGGAAAACTCTCTGCTTGGGAGGTTTTGGAACCAGGTCTGTGGTCCCTGATCACCCTGCCTGCCAATGCTTTGGCACTTTAGAGATGTCAGAGTGACCTAGAGGAGCAATCTTAAATCAGGGAAGCTGCTGGAGGTGTGGAAAGAAGGTGTGGGGCATGCCAGGCCTGTGGGGCAGAGCAATCTGTCACCTTGGTTTCAGGCGAGTCACCTGCCTGTTGACATGGGCACAGGAGGCACAAGGAGCACCTGAACACTTCCTGAGCACTGCACCCTAAAGGGGACATTTTTGCCTTTGTACTGTGGGAAGCAGGAGACTTTTTGGAAGGGTGTGACTTGAGAGGAAAATTCTTTAGCATTTTCTGAAGTAGAGAAAAATAGGATAAATGGATTATTCCCATTGTGACATGGATGCCTGTCACACAGCCCTGCACTGTTTGTTGAGCAGAGGAGTCTCCACTGTTCGAGACTGAGATTCTCAAGTATTTGATTATGTTTTCTTCCCTTCGGTCTGGACTGTGTAGGAAGTGAGATTAGATGGTCATCATCATGCCTTCTGGCTTCAAAAGGTATGAATTCATGACTTACTCTGCAGGGGATTTCTCATTTGTGTTTGCTCTGTTTTGTATCTAAGACCTCAGTTTTGAGCAGTCACAGTCTTTACTGATCTTTGTAAATACAATGGCTCACATCCCTATAAAATATCAGAAACAAAATGTTTTAAATTTTGCTGTATAAAGTTCCACCACAGGATTTGCTTTTACTTCATTCAACATCAGAAGCTGTTTAACATCAGGGAAAGGGGAATAAATTGTACTCTAGAAAATTGTGCTGTACATCAGAAAGGGAACCTAGAAAAAACAGAGGCCCCCTGGTGCAAGAAGCTCTTATTCTCGCTTCAAAAAGGTGGCAGCAGTTTTCAGATCTTTTGCTTTACCACTAACTCAGGGTCCCATTCTGCCTAATAAACACCTTTCATCCCTGAAACCCAGTGAAATGCTTCTTAATTTCAAGGCATGTATTACTTGCTCTGCAATAAGGGCAGTATTTTTTTATCAGCAAGCCGACCGGACTCAGAAGTGTTAATCTCCTTAGTATACAGAGTGCTTGCTTTCACTTAGATAAATTGTATAAATATTTGTAAACACTACAATCTATTTCAGCTGTAGCAACAGAACAATCTGATAAACACAACATGGTTCCCAGAGATCAATAGAAACCCATAAATATTACAAGCAAAGCAAACATACTCTATCACCAATGGACAAACTCCACCCTGCCTGGGCTAAAGCGAGGAGGCAAGCAGTGGGGTGGGCACATTCTGGGGGGTGGCACTGGAGGGATACCCCAGCAATGGTGCCAGGCAGGAGGCTGGTGCGCACTTACCCATCTGCATGGCGCTGCGGGGCTGGCTGCCCGCCGGCTGGGCCGAGTACCGCAGGCAGGTGCTGAGCTGCGGAGAGGCCGCCTGCAGCTGCCCGTGCGTCGGGGGAGCGGTGATGGGAACAACCGGCCTGACAGCCGTGGTGGCATTGCTGTGACCAGCCACAATGGGGTGGATGGCTCCTGGGGCTACTTTTGTGGTTGGAGCTCCTACAGCTCCGCTGTTCCTGGGCTGCCCAGCTCCCACTGGCACCCTGCATGGAGACAGACAAGTGCACAGTGTAAGCATGCTGCAGAGACCCCAACACCCCACCACAGTGCTGATAAGTACCCCCAGTTACTTAGGGGGTTAAACATAATACCCTATCAGTTGTTAAAGTAAACTGAGGTATTGGTATCTCGGGATCTTTTGGTGGTTGCTATGACCCCGAAAAATGTTAAAAGTCTCTTTTCCCAGCCCGAGCGCTTGAAGAATGAGTCGGAGCTCTTCAGTTCTCAGTCTCAAGGTTATTTATTGCGTCTTATATATAAAAATTTTTCTCCTGCCCTGCCGAGGTCCATCGAACAGGACAGTTCCAGGCACTCTGCCTCCCCCAGGGCGGTGTTATGTCTTTATACTAAAAACTACGTATACAATATTTACAATTACTTTCCAATACCTATCACCTGTGTTAGACAGTGAGCTTCCACCTAGACCAATCTGTAAGTGCCAACACCACAGCAGAAGATGGAGGCCAAGAAGAAGAAGGAGAAAGGCTGGACATGCCTAGATCTTTCTATCTTGCCTCCTGAACCTCCATTCTAGAAACCCCAAAATTTACTTTTCCACCCTATGACAACTTCACTATTATTCTACTTAAACTGTTGTGGCTTGCTAGTCTTCATATAAGGTTGGTAATTTGCTCCATGGGTCATAATCAAAACCACAGGTGTTTTGGGCTCCGTGCCAGGGCTTCTGAGCCCCCTGGGAGGGGTCTTGGCCGTCCTGAACAGCCAGAGGGATGTCCTGGGTTCCCACATTATTATATACTATAGGACACATTTATAAGCAAGCTGGGGGATATTTTCACCCCTTTATTCTACAGGAAGAAGTGCAGGGTAAAAATAGAAAAGATAATTTTTTTCATCATGTCTTTTATTACCCTATATTTCTGTCTGAATAGTTTCTAGTAAAATCACAAATCTTAATTCAGAGGAAATGGGTATCTCCCAGATGTCATTTTGTGTGCCAGAGGCTATTTCACATGGAGTGATAATTAAAACAGACTCAGAGATCTTTGGACCAAACCTGCATACAGCCCTACAGGGAGAAACAAAGATGGATAACACAATCTGTGTGTGGCTATGGAAGGGGACTGAGAAGCTGCAGACTTGACTGGGGTTGGCTTGGCTGAACACTGACCTTATTGATGTAACCAGCCCTGGCTTAGACTTGCTAAGGGAATGTAACAGGGACAGGAATGCAGCTGACCTGAATGAAAACAAAGTCCAAACAGTTGTTGACACCTCTCTCACTTCTCACTTTAAACTGCATGCATAATTTCACCTGAGTGGCCAAGTCCCTTCAGAGGGGAGGGACAAGACTTTTTTTCCTATGAATTGAGTTCAGACTACAGCATGTCTTGATCCTCTTACCACTGAGCTAAAAACTCTGACTAGGATGGAAGGACACTTAGGAAATACAGAAAGACATCAGCTGAGCAGCTCTATATCTGTGTTTCTTACTCAAGTTCCTGAATAATTTCCTTCCCCAGCTGTAGATGTCATGAAACAGATGGATCATTTTGTGCTGTTTTCTTGTCCTGGGCTGCTTCTTGAGCCAAGGTCCTCTTCCAGGAAGGGATAGCACAGGGGATATGAGGCAGAACAAAGTAAAATGGAGGAAATGGAAATGAGGCAGTGTAAGGGTTTAGCAAGAGAGGAGAAGATAACAGAAAAAGTGTTAAGAGTCATCTATAGAGTATAGAACTGGGTAGAAACTCTGGGTCCCCAAGACTAGATGGGAAGGCAGAGAGGAGAAGAGCAGAAAGGAATATGTTGAACAATCTGGTCTGGTTCAGAGGACATGGGTGACAGAAGAATAACACTAAGAAGAGAGTGGAAAGCCAAAAGAGAGGAATTCTGATGGAAAAGGGCAAAAAATAGCTATGCCTTCTGCCCAATCCTCCCTCCCCCTAAAGTCACAAGAGGAAAGACATCACTGTGGTATCATTGACTTGACTCATGTCATGGTGCAAGGTTTGCCTGGATTACATTTTGCTAAATAAATCTGATTTTTTATTTTCTTCAATTTTTTATAAGTCCCCAGGTTGAGAAAAGCTGGGAATCCCACCAGATGGAAATCTTGACTGTCTGTCATCTGCTGTGAAGAGCTGGCAGGGTGGCAGGAAGGTTCAGCTGGAGCTGGCTTGGCCATCTGCACTAGATTCAGTTTGCCAAAAAGCACATCTAACAGTCCACTGAGAGCTGTGTTCAAGCAAACATGCACACCAACAAGTACAGAAACTATCTGTGACTCCAACAGAGATGGGTAGATGTTGGATGTGGCAAATATTCTCTGCTGCCCTGTGCCTGTCTGCCCATCTAAAGAGTTTTGTTCTTTTTCTGTAATGCTCCATTCACACACGTGTTTTGGCAGCATATAAATCTAGTTCAGTGCTATTAAATTCACAACTTCTTTTCCTTGGATTTTGTAGGGTGTGGCAGAAAAACATGTATGAATCTAATCCTCTGCTTTTCTGTCAAAGGGGAACAATGTATGTTGAATGTAGTGGAAATAGGAGATTTTGTTGATATCAGATTTTATTGCTGTTCTCACTGAGGGTGATTTATACAGGAATTTAATTAGCCCACAGGATCATAAATATAATCATAATGCTGCTTTCAGGTTTTGTGGAAAGCACTTTTGCCCTTTAGCACTTCTCTGTCTTGTTCTAGCTGTGACATGCTGCATTTAATAAAGTCTTGCTGATTCAGATAACCGACCCTTCAGCACAAACCTCCTCACTAATTAAGAGCTGAAGAGGCAAGGAGCAAAGGCAGCCAAGGGACTCTATAAAATAAGGTAAATACCTTTAGGTTGATGAACAGTGAAGAACCAGTGAATTAATATTTGGGGTTTCCTTACTGAAATGCAATATTAGGACTGTCATCAGGCTTAGTTATTGCCTTCTAAACTGTTCTTAACTTTTGGTGTTACTCAGAACACATGCAGCAGACTTGACATAAACTTTAGATGCAACAAAGCTGGATCAATTTTTCAAGATCAACAGTGTCTGAGTTGTGAGATGCCCTTTTCTGGAGAGGAGTCAAAGATGGTGGAGATTATATGCATGTGGGAGGAGAGACTGAGAGCACGTGAGAAGGAATGAGTTCAGTTTGCAAATCCACAGTTGATCTAAAGGAGATACGGGCATACATATGCCAGCATTTACGTCCAAGGAACACATAGGGCAAACAGTCTGGGAGAGAGAGATGGACTTTCTTCTCAGCTCCTCAGCTTTGATATTGTCCAATACTGAACTCCAACAAATGGCATTCCTCCCTCAAAAATGCCTTTTTTCCTTTTCTCATCTGCTGCAACTGAGGCAGGGGTAGGTAAAATCAGACAATTTACTTAACTCTCCTACCACTTTAGAATTTTAACTGTTCAAATTAGTCCAGATCTCTGCTTTAAGAACAAAATCGGCATGAGGAACTACTGAAAAGCAAGACACAAGCATTTTTTATTTTGTTACGTGTCCAGTAGTTTTATAACAATAAAATCATTAGCCAACAGATTCCTTACAATAGTATAACGTATGCCTATGAGAGGTTATAAATGCCATCATCTAATACAACTAGTGCCATCTCCTGAGACATGGGTAACTCAAATGCTACAACCAGCAAGTCTCATTACTGAAGTCCACAGCGCTACCAGAGAATTTCTGGAAGGGGAATGTGATTTAAAAGCAGAGCTACATTGTTTTCAGTGCCATCCAGAATGCCCCAGTAGAGGCCAGTGCTCCTCACCTTGAAACGGGTGTCACGTAGTTGCCTGGGAAGACCCCGGACATGCCACTCCTCAGAGACGTGCCCTTGAACCAGCCGTCCTGGCACTTCTCAATGACGCGGTACATCTCCCCTTTGCGCAGCTCCAGCTCGTCGTTCTTCTGGGGCTTGTAGGCATACAGGGCTAGGTAGCTGTGGGGAGAGGTCACACAGGGAGAGAGCACACAGGTGACATCAACCACCACCTGTCCTGCTCCAACTCCAGCCCCACAGAGCAGAAAGTGCTGTTCAGAAGTTGTTGTTATAAAGGGACATCTTTACAGGCTGCTTCACAAACAGGGAAGGGCAGAGACAGGATTCTGAGACAATAAGGGAACAACTAATCAGAGTAAAAGGTAATTTAGAAGTTGATGAGACATGCTTCTCACTCAGGGCATTACCAAAGCAAAACAGTGCCACAAAGCAGCACCGAAGTTAAGGATGCAGCAACAGTTTCAAAAAATCATGACAATTACAGTGACAGCCAGAGTAACAGGGGCTCGAGTAAGAGGGCTTTGCAAATCCTGACATCTGGAAGAAATATATATTAATTTGCTTCAGGTGGAATCCACCTCTGTTGTGGAGTTTAAGAAGAAAATAAACAGGTAGGCTATTTCAAAATAGGTAGGCTATTTCAAAAGCTTTTCTTGCAGCTTTCTCAATGCAATTTATGCTGGCCAAATTTAGAAACAACACACCAAATTGTTCTGATCTTGTATGGTAATTATTGTACTATGTTGATAAAACAAAAAGTGAGAAAGAGACATATTCTGCAGGGTTTTTTTTTTTAAGTAAGTGAAGTGGTAGAATTTGGTTTTGGATGTTTTGCAAGTATACTAATAAATCCTTAATACAGGATCCAATATGTAGAACTTTTATTTATTTAATTACAGCTTTTATTTATTCCCTTTGTTTAGAGTCTTTCTATTTATCTCTCTTTTGTTCTTCTGTTACTACTTCAGGGATGTGTCTAGTGTTGTGAAATGACTACAGCTTAAAATCCCTACAGAGACTCTCTCTGTTTAGAGAGATTCTTGTTGAAAATTAAGAATGATTGCTTGCACTTTGGGAAATAATGGAAAGTCGGGATAGAATAGCAAGAGTGCACACACAGAACAACACTTTCTTTGTAAATACCAGATTTTTTTTTTTATTACTGCTTTTCTCCAGATACAAAAAGGGATTTCTGGTAATTCTTGATCAAGGTTGTGCCTTCCTGAGTTTTTTTTATTTATTTGTGATTTACAGATAGTGAACATAAACTAAGAGAAATGGGAAAACAGAGAAAGTGCATTTACACTACAAAGTGTAGCAGAATGCTCTTAGACTCAGGAGTGGGTGAGAAGAGGCTTGCTGCCCACCTTATAGCAGCGAACCAGAGAAAAAACCAAAACTATAGCAGCTGTAATTGTAGATTTTCAGCCAATAAAAATGATACATGACTTTTTACTTCTGCTCTCCAGGAAATATAATTGAGGAATAAATCCTGTTATCTTTCTTGATTCCACTTCTTTATTGTACCATAGATTTCCTCATTTTTTTTTTTGAAGGTAGTAAATAAACAGCAGTAATGAGCAAAATATGAACTATTTGGTAGCAGCTCCTTGGGGAATCTTAGGCTGATGTGCCTGGCTCTGTTTACCACATGGGGTAAACATGCATGGGGTACAAAGACCTAATCAGAAACTATATTTCACTAGCCAACAGATGGGAGAAACCACCCTGCACATCCTTTTTTTAACCTATATAATTGGGTGGTCTTGAGCAGGTCTGTAGCTGTTCACCTGACAGAAAACATGAGGCTGCATATGATCTGAAGGACATTAAAATGCATCACCCTGACAAGAAATAAGGTTGCATGCTTCAGTGCTAATCCTTCAGCACTGTGCTCTGCAAGGACATAACAGAAAGTGCCAGACTGCACTCACTCGAGGGAGCAGAAAGTGTGGCTTTGACTGTCCCTCTTGAAATTGCTGCTTACACAGGGTTCAGATTCACAAGCTATGGGTAAAGCAGGGGGTCAGGAATAGAGCATTTTAGATAGACCCACTTAGCCTTTTCCCCCAGGAGGCTGCATGTAATAATGTAACTTATAGGTGGAGATTCTGGAAGCAGGTGCGAGGAAAATTACCCTAAGTGGATCATAGGCTGTTGTGCCTTGCAGCTATCTCCAGACCTCTTATTAGTTTCTTTTTGTTCTCTCCTACTAGCTTCACCCAGCAAATTCCCCCACATCAGCTACCACTAAGTCTGAATATCCAATATCACAATGAGCCTAAACATCCTCTGGACAGAGTATTGAAATCCTTGCAGAGACTAAAAGAAGGTGTACAACAGCCCAGCATAGATGTCACACCAGAAAGACCAATCTCTGTATGGGTAAAATGATGAAAGCTTGTGTGTGAAAACCATATAGGGTGACCCTGGCACAACACAGGTGATCAGCACTTTCTTTGTGCACCAGCAATCCCACCTCCTGTGCAGGGGGGTGGTGAGGATGCCCATCCCTGGGGGTCCCCTCTGTAGTTGCAGAGGCACAGCATTCTCCAAACCCAGTGGCAGGCTCAGCCTGGGTCTGCAGCCCACCCTGTGGGCAGGCATAAATTCCATTTCTGGCACGGAGGCGGTTGTGGGAGAGCTGGGGGGGATGCCTGTTCTCATCCATGGCTGAAAACAATTTGATTGCCAGCAGCTTCCCTCCCCAGAATTTGTTTCTGGGTTTTTCCTCTGGCAGGAAATCAGGTCTAGTGGTCCCATTTGCTGAGGATGACTTTGCCTTAAGGCAAAGTCTTTGGATTTGGACACATTTCACTGTTCTTTAGATTTTAGGTGTGAAACTTCACCAGCTAACTCTGTACAGCCTAGAAGAAAGTGTTAAAACAACAATCTGAAATCTTGCAAAATGTAGTATCAGATTATTCTGGGCTATGTGAAACAGTGAGGCTAAGGCTTGGAAGTGGGACCTAGAAGAACCCAAAATGTTTATTAGAAATTCCCTGAAAAAAGGTTGAAGTGTGAAGTGTTCTTGGCCTTGGGTAGCTGCCTGTGACTCTGCTTACAACGCAGAAGCCCCAGGGCTTTGTCTAGAGTTGCACCTCCCCACCACTGCTACAGCTTTCAAATAATGCATCTTCTTTGACTGGAACTTGGCTCACAAATGCAGAATGACAGACCAGATTACAAGGCTGCTCCACAAGGGAGATGACAGGAGAAGCATGGGAGGGAGCAGGGGAGGCTTGCTGAGGCATGGAGTCAGGGGCATTGCCAGAGAGCTGGAAAATGTCCTGATTCAGCAACCAGGTACTTCAAATGATGCCAGTTATCTCTTCCTAGTCAGGGCAAATCTTGAAATAAACACATGCCTCACTATGTGCCACACAGGCTGTGCAGGGTGAGCACAGGGCAATGGTGAGACATCTCCATGGGGCATTCAGTGATGTGTGGCTTCTCTCAGATACAGATCTCAAGTAGCTAAGAAGAAATTTGTTTGGTACTGATTAAACACACCTATTGTTCTTAAAGAAGATCTATTATTTTCAGGATTTTGTGAATTCAGACCTTGTTTTAGCCATATCATAAACCCCAAAAATATGGATATGCATATGTGTTTGTGTGTGTATAGTTGTCCTTCTTTTTTGAGGTACATATGTTGAGAGGAAAGGATTCAGTAGTTAATTGAACAAGTATCAGATAAACCAACCAGGCTAGAAGACACTTGCTATATTGAAGTCTACTCTTTTTGTTCTGTGAACCTTCTGTTATTACTATTCAACATACTATTCAACAAGACCATATGCCAAAGATGTGAAGTTCATCCATTGCCTTGTTCATTCATTGTTGATGGCACCAAAAAAGTGCAACTGGGCCATTTTTTCTGGTTAATCGTGAATAAATCAGGTTTTTGATTGCATGGGACTACACCTTTTTAAGAGCTTTAAATTGAAAGATTTTCTCTAGCTCAGAGGTACTCAGTTTGCTTCACAGTGATCCATACAGCTACAATAAATAAAGTCTAAAAAGGGCTCACACAGAAAGAGGGAAGTCTTGCCCTTCTCTGTTAATTTTTCTATTTCAGCAGGGGTCGCCTCATGTTTGAAATTGCAATCTCTCTCTTCTCAGAATGCACCTGGGCTGAGATTTGGGCATTCAGGTTTCAATCACACACACGCACACACAATTGGAAACAAAGAGTACACAGTGACTGAGATGAGCTGCTTACATATTGAGGGGGAGCTGGACCTTCGGTGGTGTTCCCTGATCTCCAATTATTGCACTTGTCCTGGGACCAGCCACTGTGGCTGTTCCAATCAAAGAGGAATCCTGAAAACACACAAAGAAGAACACACAAGGATTTAAGAAGAAGCCCATAATTTCCTAAATTTCTATGGGGTGAAGGCATAGAAGAATAAACCACATATTTTATAAATTCCTAGATTTTCAAACTTCCCTATATTGCCTTAAAAAAGGCTTATTCCAGCCTTACACATCCAAAAATACATTTCTGACACAAAGGATTAGCAGAATTTCCATGTACCTGTCAGAGAAATTTTATTTGTATGCACATCTTATAAGTTTTACAATGTAAAACTACTTAACTGCTTTGTAAATCAGCTCAGCATGTGCATCTGCAATAGTATCTTCTCTGATAAAAGTAACCTTTTCCCCTTAAAAACTTGTTTTTAAATTGGTACCCTTTTGGTAGTGGTTATGGATCTCTGGAGAAGAAGATACTATTCAATTTCCGAAATGCACTCTCATTTCTATGTACTCTTTTTATCATCAGGAATATTCTTCTCCTTCAAAAGAAGGTGACTACTCAACCCAAAACTTTCTCTGAATGGAGAAAGTAGTTCACTCCACTTTTACCCCAGAAAATAAATCTCTCATACAGACAGCTGGACAGATCTTCTCCAGCTATTCATGTGAAAGGCAATTCTAAATGTAATCATTCATTTCTCAAAGCTTAATGCTCAGCCAAATTATATAGGGCAATCTCTTTTTGAGTTGTCTCACCAAAGTCCTCATTCATCTATGTCAAAAATGAATCCTGACTGGAAACGTCTCCTGAACTAATGCCAAGGCCTGTAGCAACAGATCTTTATTGCAGACAGGGCAGAGCTGGGCTGATGGGACTTGTAGTGGTTTACTTGAAGAGAAAGTTTTCTAATAAGTCTCACCATATGCTGTATGCATGTCCATATGCAGAACGGCTCTACAAAGTAGGAACCAATACCCACAAATTGCAGGTTCAGGCAGGGTGTGTTGTACTCAGCAAAGATTCTGAGCAGTTCACAGGCCTCCACTACAGGTTTTCCATTTCAAAATTCTATCTAACAAACAGTAAATATTGATTTTTGGAACACAAACATGGGGACAATTTTTGCACTTAAAAATGACACTGAATTAAACCAAGACACACATTGTTACTTAATTACTGGATTTCAAGGTTATCTCATTCCAAAGAAGCCACATAATTATTAGTGTTCTGTCTTGACAGTGCATTGCTGAGCTATATTGCTTTGCTGTTTATGAACACATTATCATTAGGAAATCGTGCAGCAAAACATGGAAACACTGCACTGGGATTCTATAGCTTTTGGCAAAAAGCAGCAAGATGTTTCATCTCTCACCAACATCTACACTCAGTCATGAAATTGTATTGACAAGTACATCTCCTTTTTCTCATTATTTCCTCAAACTTTCTGGCTGCTTGCTCAAACAAAGAAGGATCCAGGCAGCTCTTGGTCCTATGTGTAAAAAGCATTCTTTCCAGCTCTGTGACTAAGGCTTTATTAATACTGCCTGTCACGTCAGTGAGCTAGTATCAATTTACAGAAAAAACACACCAGCCCACTAAAAAATTTAGGGATAGCTGGAGAATGATCCCTCATTTGTTATGTTGAGCTGGTTAATGGGGTTAGGGATTGCAGAAGATGTTGGGCTGAGACACCTGGCAGCTGCCTCATCCAAGAGGTAAATGAGAAATCAACTAGTTCAAACTTCTTCATGTTGTGCTACCACTTTATGCCTGCTCTGGACTAGAGAAACAGTCTCTAAGAAAACAGAAAATGCATCAGTCCCCACCCTTCCTTGCTAGCAAAAAAATTAGATTTTATGTCATGAAAAAACAGATCTGAATGAACAGCCTCAGGGTGCAACTGTAAAGGCAGAGAAGATCACAGCAGGAAAGAATAGAATAGGACAAAATGGAATGGAGTTGAATAGAATATTTATATTGAAAGTGACCTGCAACAAGTATCTAATCCAACTGCCTGATCACTTCAAGGTTGACCAATTAAGGCCATTGTCCAAATGCCTCTTAAACGCTGACAGGTTTGGGGCATCAACCACTTTTCTAGGAAGCCTGTTCCAGAATCTGACCACGCTCTCTGCAAAGAAATGCTTCCTAATATCCAGTCTGAATGTCCTGTGGGGCATTCCCACAGGACCACTCCATTGCATCGTGTCAGTGGACACCAGGGAGAAGAGCTCAGTGCTTTTCTCTCTGTGTCCCCTCCTCAGGAAGCTGCAGAGAGCAATGAGGTCACCTCTCAGCCTCTTTCTCTCCAAACTAGCAAAGCACAGTGTCCTCAGCAGCTCCTCTTAGGACATTCCTTGCAGTCCTTTCACAAGATTTGTTGTCCTCCTCTGGATGTGTTCAAAGACTTTCATATCCTCCTTCCATGGTGGGTCCCAGAACTACACAGAGTGCTCCAGGTGAGGCCACACCAACACTGGATACAGCAGGATAATTTTGGGTGACTGGTGATGCTCTGTTTGATGCACCCCAGGACGGGGTTTGCTCTCTGGTGCCTCACAGTGAGCCTGCTGTCCACCAGCACCCCCAGATCCCTCTCTGCAGGGCTGCTCTTCAGCCACTCCTCTCCTAATCCATACTTGTGCCTGGCATTACCCCATCCCAGGGGGATCAGAATCCAGCATTTTGAATTGTTACATTTCCTCCTGCTAATCACTGGCCAATGCTCCAGTGTACCTACAACCCTCTACAAGGCATCTTGTGCCCCCTCAAGAGAGTCAAAAGCACCTCCCACTTTGGTATGATCAGCAAACTTGCCAGTGGTGCATTCAACTCCTGCATCCTGATCATTGATATATATGCATATATATATATATAAAATATATATATATATATATACATATATGTGTATATATATATATACAGACACACACACATATATATATATATATATATGACAGAACTGGCCCTAAAACTGAGCCCCAAAGAACATTACTGGTGACCTGTCAACAGCCAGCTGTAGCCCCATTCACTGCAATCCTTTGAGATCTGGCCTTTGGCCTGTTCTTCGCCCAGTGCATCACAAGTCCACTCATTCCATGGCTAAGCAACCTGTCCAGAAAGATGCTGAGGTACAGTATCAGAAACCTACTAAAATCCTGAAGAAACTGTATCCACTGCTTTCTCTTTATCCACTATGCAGGTGACCTAATTATAGAAGGATATCAAATCAGTTTAATCTGACTTCCCTTTTATGAACCCATATTGACTGTTCCTTATGACTGAATCATTCTTTAAATGCCTTTCAGTAGTACTCAGTATAATAATCTCAATAATTTTTCCAGCAACTGAGGCTAAATTAACAGGTCTGTATTTCCCTGGGTCTTTCCTCATGTCTTTTTTTTGTAGACTAGAATAACATTGTCAAGCTTCAAATCAGTGGGACCTCCCTAGACCTGCAAGATCTTTGACAGATTATTGAGAGGGGTCCTGCCATAACATTCACTGGCTCCTTCAGAACACTTGGATGAATCCATGAGGCCCCTTGGACTTGTGAACATTCAGCTGATGCAGCTGGTCCCTTACAATTTCAGTGTCCACAAATAGAAAGTCACTGTTCCCACATTTGTGGTCCTCCAACTCAGAGGACTGGGAAGCTTTAGGTCTGCTAAAGAATAAGACAAAAAGTTCATAGAATGCATCTGCTTTTTCTTCATTCCTGTTAGTCAGATTGACCAAGTACTATCAAGTATTCATCACCTTCACCAAGTATCAGCCCAATATTTTCTTTAGACCTCATCTGAAAAAAGAGCCCTTCTTGTTATTTGAAACAACACTGGATAGTTTCAACTCTAATTGAGCTTTGGACTTTAACATCCTCTCCCTGTGTAAATGAACCCCAGCTCTGTACTCAGCTTCCTGAAAAGCCTCACTTTGCTTCCAGAGGTCATACAGTTCCTTTTTCCTCCTGACCTACACAAGGAGTTCCCTGTTCAGACAAGCTGGTGTTCTGCTCTGCTTGCTTGACTCACAGCATGGTGAAGTTATCTGCTCCTGCGCTTCTGAAAGGTGAGTCTTACTTAAATACTAACCAGCACATGCAGACTCCAAAGTCCTTAAAAGCAGATTTCCAGGGCACTCTGCTAAGTAACACCCTGAACAGCATAAAGTTTGCTCTCATGAAGTCCGGGGAAGCAACTCTGCCATCCTTTTTTGTCTTTACAGTGAAAATCCTAAACTCAGCCCTTTCATGAACACTGTAGCCAAGACGGCCACCTACTGTCACATCCCTCATGAGTCCTTTTCTATTCACAAATAGTCAGTCCAGGAGGGCATCTTTCCTAGTTGGCTCTCTAAATATGAATGACAAGCAGTTTTCTCTATAAGCCTTAAGAATTTCCAAGACTTGTCACAGAAGTATGATATTTCCAGTTGATGTCTGGGAACTTGAAATCTCCTATAAGGACAAGGGCTACTGATCCAGAGAGTCCTCCTTATTGCCAATAGAATAACTCACTGGTCCTTACATCCCAACTGGGTAACCAGTAGTAAACACCCTCTACAATACCTGCTTTGTTTTCCTTTCCCCCAGTGTTCACCCAGAGGCTCTTCACCACATCATCACTAACTCGAAGGGCTGTGCAAACCTCTCCCTTACTTAAGAGTGTCACACCTCCCCCTCACCTCTCCTGACTCCTCCTGAAGCCTGTAGCCCTCAGTGCCAGCACTCCAGCACTCACAGGACTCATTCCACTAGTAGCAATGATATCCAGCTCTGGGAACTGACCAATGCTTCCTCTTTCTTGTAAGACACATGCTAACCCTTCTTTAGCTCCTGTGATCCTCCCTCTGCACACTGCAGCAAAGTCAGTTTGCAGAGGTGCAGCTACCCTGGCCTGGAGTGGCCACTGCAGGCACCCTGGGCTGAGCCTGACTGACTGCAGAGTGATGAGTTCAAGCCAAGAGAGAAGAGCAGCAATCAAAGCATCATCTACTTGCCTGTTTGCACTGACAATGGGGCCTCCTGTGCCTTCTGTATTACTGATGATCTCAAGTGCTTCCTATTATGCTTGTACTAACATATAGTCCAAGGGATTAAGAAATAATGTAACTGCCATTCACCATTGCTGGATGACAATTTTGCTTTCTTCCTCTGAATAATCCCAAAGATATCTCCACGGTTCTGTATATATCTATCTACCTGACATTCAGTTTCTTGCCTGTATCTGGTTACTCCAACATTACTATTGTGTCTGGTGCCAGTCTGGCACCTACAAACCACTCATTTTTGCCACTTTGTAAAGCCTAGTATCCTATACATCCAAACTCTAAATCAGCAACTGCTTCCTGATTGTGCTCTGTTTTTTCTTCAGCTGCTCTCCCCACAGGCTTTGACATGACTGTGTACTTTCCAGTCTGTCTATGACTGTTTTTCATCATCAGGTTTTCTTCCAAACACCCTGCTGGCCTTCCACACATTGAATTCAGCTCCTCTGTTCACATCTTGACTTTTACTGCCACAGAAGTATTCTGCTCTTCAGCTTTATGTGTCTCTGTGCTCCTTGCTGTATTCTCTTGGTAGCTGCTTGATTGCTACTATGCATCTGAATATTCACCAGCTTTGCATTTAAACTGCAGTCCCTGACACAGTTGGTGAAGTCTTTCTAAGCTGATTCTTTCAAGGTCCTGTTGTCTCCTGTATGTATCACTAATTAACTCATATTATAAAATACAATATTGCTAGATTATTTTGCAAGATTATATTTGCAATAAGATTTTGAAGAGACTGATTTTTTGCAAAAGAATAATCTCCTATTTATTTATACTTTATACTTGTTTATACTTCTTTTCTTTATACTTCTGATCACCTGAGTTGGAAGTTTACCTTTCTACTCTTCACACAATTTTATGCACTTCTCTCCAGTAACAGTAATACCAATAGTCCTCCTGGATAACACAGCAGGCCTTTTTCTATCACAGCTGGTAGAAGGACTTAGTACATTTTCCTTCTTTATTTAGCCCTGGAGCCAGGCTGCACTTTTGCTACTGTGATCTAAGGAACAAGGTACTAAACATGTCCTCCTTTCCTCTTCATCTGCTCAGGGGAATGGGATCCAAGACAATGCTCTGATTTTCTTGTTCTGTGCTTTGATACCTTTTAGGAAGTCTGTGTGCCACATCCTTGCTATTCTGATGGCATGTCCCTACATGATCCATTTTCCTTGTGTGGCACCAGACACATAAATAGAGCCATGCACAGACATTACACAGGGAGGGCTCAAACACTGCAGCATTTGTGTCTTAATCCTTCTTCAATCTCTGCTACTCAGCGTTGCTAAAGCCTTACGGGTAGGAGGTGTCTCTGACAGCCAGGATTTTAAGAGGCACATAGGCACTTACTGATAAAAACAGGCACCTTGCAGAGTTTTCTCAGGGTGGCATTAAGTACTTCACTGCCTGATTCCCACAGATTTTATTGCAATTAAAGTAATAGGAGTCACTTCTGAAAATACCATTTGGTACTCCTCTCTATCCTTATGAGCCTCTAATGCCTTTAAACATTTGGCCATTGAATTTCCAGATGAATTTCCAGACCTCCTCCTGGGTGATCACACATGCACACCTCTTGATTAGGAGGCTGTCTAATGGTGGCACGCAGTTTTCTGAACCAGGCATTGCCAACTCTGATCCCATTTACTTAGGCCTGTGAACAGCCAAATCTGACTTCTTCATGCTCCCACTTCAATCTGGCATCCTCCAAGCACCACTCACCACTGTTTCAGCCCAACAGCACCAGCTCTTTTCCTCTGGACACTACAGATGCAGACGCCAGCCAGCAGGGAAAAGCAGCTGCATAAAGGCATGCTGAAAGCCATCTCCGGATCCTTCTGCACTAATTTCTGCTTCTTGGTGACCATTGGTAGCACAGCATCACCACCTGTACTGCGCAAGGCTAAATCTTGAGTAAAACTCCCAGACTAGACACACAGGCACCACGGTGCTGCATGACAGGTATTTCACTCCCAGCTCATGCTGTGCCCTCTGTTTTTATCACCAGCTACTCTGGTGTAGTAGGTGATTATGTACTCATAGACTGGAGAATAATATTAAAAGGACTTTCTGCTTTTTCTTTTCCTGGAAACACAACAGCTTCCTTATCACCACTGAAACATTACTCCCCCCACAAATATTACTGACAAGCCCAAGAGACACTAGGAAATTAAAGGTAACAACTACTCATATGGTCTGAAACATCTTCTCAAATTCATTCCCTTTCTCTTTTCCCATCCACACTTTTATGGAAGGATAAGAGTGACTGGTTTGGACTTCCAGCATAAATTAAATTTTTCCTTCCCTTGCAGATTTACTTTAGATTTTCACGAGTACTTTAAGGCCACATTTGTGGCTTAATTTGAAAAGACATGGTGCCTGTAGGGACTAGTGAAGTGCCTTGCAAAAGCAAGAGATTCAGTCTTTGAGCAGAGTAGAAGTCTAGAAGACAGTGATAAAACTAGGAACAGAGTAAAATGATATTGCAGGTTGCAGTAGCCTTCACTGAAAAATAATTGTTGCTATCAGATGAATGTTCCTATCATCTAGAAAATCAACCAGAATTCTCAGTTTTGACTTCAAAGAAAATCCAGCACTCTCTCACCACAGGGCACTTATCACATTCATTAATTCTCAGGAAAAATTCTTTTAATGTCTTGAATGCATATTTACAGCTTACTTTAAATTTCTCTTTAATATTACTTTAAAATAAGAGAAAAAACACCCATTCAACTCACAGAAGTTGACATACCATCCTCTGGAAATATCATAAAAACAGGCTAATGGTCTTTAAGATTCCTGTGACTCGTTTCTCTAATTTGCTGACTCCATAAAACAATGAATGTGGCAATCATTCTGAACCTTAATGTTCCTAGAAATAATGTATTAGCACTTAATGCATGGTAGTGACACCAAGTATTGATGAAAAGTGTTACATGCAAGATCAAGTAGCCTCATCAAATGCTAATTATCAAAGCAGGGGCTGAAATGGACTTATCAATTCTAGAGGAAGAATTTTTTTTTCCATAACGGTGTGTGTGAAAAACAAACAAATGTGTAGGATAACAGCTGCAGCTGCATAAATAGCTGCATAAATACTCAGTTCCTTCCTGCAAAGACTGGAGCTAAATTTATATGATTTACTGAGGGGTTCTTACAACCTGCAGGTGTCTGTGGATGAAGGTGAGGCACAGTATTATGCTAGCTTTTTCTAGGACCAGGTTGGCCCTGATTATTTTTGGTTTGTAATAGACCAAAAACTCTAAATCATATCTTCTTTCAGTAGCTCATACAGCTATGCAGAGAGCCGGAGAAGTCAAGTAAATTAATTTCCCGAGCTTCCATTTCCCCTATCCTGCAATCTAATGATGCCTGAAAGTTAGAAGAAAAAAAACCCCAAATATTTTTGTCATTTTCTTCTGAAGATTTATCTGACATTACTATCCATAAAAGCGCTGATTATTCTGGCTCACAGCTTCTCAGCTCCCCCGAACGAGGACTAATTAAGCATCATGTGGATGAGCATCATGAGAATTATATTTTACTCGGCCTTGTTTCTCTCAGACTATACTCAGGGTATAGCTCTCCACCACAAGGTTTTAAATAGGTTTGTAGTAAATAGTTTCTTGAAATTCTGGGATCAAAGAACATGAAAAATCAAACACAGAGACACAGGAAGGCTTCAAGTGAAACCTTGACCTGTAAAAGATGTTAATTTAATCCCACACTCAAAATTGTCCTTTTGATGACTGCACAACAAACTCATCAGGATCCTGTGCAATGCCTCCTGTAGGAAGTCCCTGTCCAGGGAGAAAATAGTGGTAAACAAATAAACAAACCCTCCAAGCAAAAAAAGAGGAAAATATACACTTTAGTAGTATCTGCTCAAATGTCACATGTAGACGTAGTGTGTGCCAGGTGAACAGGATTTTTATGGAATGGGGTAAATACCAAGACAGTGTCTCACTTGCTCATGAGACTTCTAAACCAGTAGTTGACTGGCAGGTACCGTAAAGCCTCAAGATTAGCTGTGTGCAAAAATTATTTTAGTGGCAAAATGTTTTCAGGTTACTACCCTGAAGAGCATCTGGAAAAAAACATATTGTTTTTCTTTTACTGGCAATGGGATTTCATGCACAGTTGAAAACCCTTTTAAAGCACAACTTTCTCTTCCTAGTTCCTGCAAAAAAATTAGGATTTATCTGGTTCTTGAAAAATCTTTCAAAATATATTTATGATAAGGCATATTGTAGCAAAAAGAGAAGACACTGTCTCTAACCTGGTAGTTCCCTAAAGACAATTTTGCTTTGACCTGGATTCCTGGTAGCTTATGTAATCAGTCCTTAGACTGAATCAGCTCATGAGCCTCATTTGCAACAGTTTTGACAAATAATGAAATATATCCCAATACACACAGAGCATATTCAGAGACACATTGGTAGCCCCCCCCCAAAAAAGCTGCTTACACTCCTGCCTAAAACGTTCTGTTTAAAAGAAGTTAACTCCTTCCCACCTACAACCACCCAACCTGCAACAAGATTTTTAGAATAGGCAATGTCTGGAATTATAAATAACTATGAATAGATCTGAAAATGTACAAAGATAAATAATTAGTTTATATTAGACCTTGTTAAAAGCTCTTATGCATTTTTTGTGATGTATTTTGATCTGAATTACAGAAAGACAGGTACTTTGCCATTTTGACTGGTGCCACTTCCTGAAATAGCTGCCCTTGGTTTCACCTGTCTCGCTCTTGTATCCAGTCACTTGTCATTCACAGTCACCAACAGAGCAGGTTGGATAGAATTTGGACTCCCAGCCAAAGCTGAAAAATACCTGAATTCGACTTATTTTCTCAGAGCTTGTTGTGCACTTGAAAATTCAAGGTTCGTTTTTAGTCTCTGGATTTTAGGTATAATCTGTACGCCTCTCATGGTCAGCACATTTAGGTTATCAGCAAAGGCTCAACCAGAGTTCTGCT
The DNA here is from genome assembly GCA_024865655.1 of Emberiza elegans. NCBI lineage: Eukaryota > Metazoa > Chordata > Aves > Passeriformes > Fringillidae > Emberiza > Emberiza elegans. Next base: position 59,661,421 of record JALJVW010003023.1, on the reverse strand, counting down.
ATTACATTTTCTCAGCTAAAATTCAGTACTTCTAAATAACTGATAAGGACACACTTCCAAATGATTTATATAGCAAGACACCTCAAGGAACATTTTTCATTTCAAATACTGTCAATCTTTGGGATTGGGAGCGTGCAAGACATTATTCTCAACTTTTCCTGAACATGTGTCCTCTGGTTAGGAGCTTGAACTAATACTTGCAGATACAAATTGACTTCCTGGGCACAGTGATGAGTTGTTCAAAACACACACAGAAGTTCCTTCCGTGGGGAGGGTCCTTTCTTCCTCACTCAGCTGTTACCCTGGTGTGCACAAAGCCATGCTTCATTATTCATGAGACGCTTTTCTGTCAAAATCCAGGGGATTTGGAGCAGGACTGACCCATGACCTTTTCAACTAGCAGGGACAAATAATTCATAAGGGGTGAAAATGGAAGCAAGACAAGCCATCTGAGGCCTCGGCAGGATTACCTTCCAGGGGGACCTTCCCCACTCCCCAAGGAGTCTCAGTTATGAACCACTCCTCTGCACCCGTAACCTAATTCAGCTTCAGCTCCATCACAGGCCTGCAGCACTACTTACATCTTCAATAAAAATCCATTTTGCCAGTATGATAGGACATTCTGCATGATGGAAAGACACTATTACCTTTCAGATGGAGATCTTACATTTAATGAGTGATGCTTAGCATGCAGCAAAAAGCATACAAGCAAATTTAGTTGCAGGCAAAATTAGGATTCCAGCATTGCCTCTTTTAAATTAAATGCTTTATATCCTGGCTGTTGTGGAATTCCAGTCACTATTTTATCCAGCTGAGGTGACTTCAAGTTGATTCTTTTACCTTTCAAGCATCCCAAAGTTTGTAGTCAGTGAAGACATTTTTTAAGACCATCATTCATTTCAAAATACATCTTGGCTTTTGGAAAACGGCTGAGCTGGTTCTGCTTAAAGAACAATGAATGCATTATGGAAGGCCAGCAGTCTTCGATTATTAAATTAATTTTATGCAGAACTGCTTTCAAAACATGTGATTTCATAGTCTGGTCTGCATGTCAGTGCAGAAATCAGTCAGAAATCTGTGCCCTCTTGGAGGCTTATATTAGTCTAACAACTCATAAAAACAAAAAAAGCCATATCAGCTTAGTGTGGAAGTCTGGTTTCAATTCACAAGAATTGACAAAAGCCACAAGAATAAAGCACCATGCATGAAATAACTTCTAAGGGGTGGAATATATGCTACATTTACTGAAACATGTAAAATTTGCACCTAAATTTTAAGTTCCTGCAGTAACTTAGGCAGTAAGCCCTAGATGTCTCTGTTTCTTCTCATGTCAGCAGAGAGAAAGCAGGTGCTCCAGATGCAGGTGCCTCAGGTCTGCAGGGAAAACTGATGCTTGTTCAGAGGAGACTGTTTCGCTGGCTTGCCTTGAGGTAGGGGACTGGGTGCCATTCAAGGACTCCTGTAATTGAATTCTGCTTGTTCAAAGGACAGGCTATAAGAAAACTGTGTTGAACTTTTTCAAAATGTAGAATCCCCCTGCAAGCTAAATACCAATCCTGATACGTTTCAGAGAAACTCATACCTCCAACAGAACAAAATTCCTTTATTTCTTTTTATGAAGAGATCTATTAAATAAGCAATGAAAAAGTGCCTGGAAATTTCAAGGATGGGATATAACAACACAATAAACCAAATTTACATTCTAGTTAAAAAATGGCATAAATTTGCTAGATACTGAAACTGTAAATTTGTTGTGTCACTTATAAGAAATAAGCTTTGGCTGAATTTGCTGTTGCAAACCAGTAAGGGCATGAGATGGTTACAGAGACAACCACTCAAGGGCTGTGACAATGATATGCAGGACGGAGAGGTTCCTCTTCAAGTGAGGAAAGAAAAGATGAGACATTTTCCTGCAGCAGAGCTCACTGGTGAGTTCAGCAGCTACATGCACAGCCTTCCTACAACCTGCCCATGCTCTCAGCAACGCCCCTGAGCACTTCTGAAGCAGCAGTAAAATCAGTTTGCAGATTTGTCAAGATGTCAAATGCTGAACAAGACATACAGGGCATTTACCTTAGAAATGCCAAATGCATTTTAGAGCAAAAAAATCTGAAGACAAGATTCTCACTGCCCTGAATGCCTTGATGTAAGAGCTCATGGGGCCCATTGTTTATGCTACTCTGGCTGGCATTCAGCCATGTGAATAAAAGAAAAGTGCTGAACTGATATTCTGTCTAAGGCTGAAGCATCATTAATTGCTTCAGAGCCATGTCAGGTCTTAGCAGATGGCAGAGAAGAGACTGAATTTATTTCTGACATTTTTAATTAAAATGTAACCCCTATTATTATGGGATTAATAGTTATATAAATATAGCTGCACAATTTTAATGGACATTTGGTAAGAGCCAAATTCTGTATGTTTTGTAGACTTAATTTAGAAGGCTTAAAAACAGGTGAATGCATGTTTATAGTTCTTGTGATTTCATTGCTAATCTTACAAGCATTTTTCTGAAGGTTGCTCCTACAGTCAAGAGAACATAGTTGAAAACTTCAGCCCCACTTTTTTTTCCCCTATAGATCCACATTCATTGCAAAGCTTTCAAAGGAAAATGTTTAAATCCCTCAAATTAGAAAGCAAGGTTCCCAAAAGCAGAGATATGTATTAATACATGTAAATGCCACACTTGGGGTGACAGGGTGCAATGACACTTTTTGACAGAGGGCAGCCTCTTTTCACTAAGGTTGATCTGAGCTACCAAGACTCTTCTTCCCTGCCTGGATTTTGGCCAAGACAGTTTTGACCAGCAGTGATAGAGGCATGTGTTCAGCTGCCTTGTCTGCAAACTGGCTCTATGCCTTGAGGCAGAACCACTCCCCGAACCTATTCCCACCATGGGCTTCATTACACCCCATGTACATGTCTTCCCATCTGCTGCAAAGGACCCAGCCGAGCTTCCCATGGGCTGGATTTCAATAATCATAACTTGTCACTGGGACCATCAGGCCCTTCTTGTCCTCTACCACTTGTGTGCAAATGACAAAATTGCTTGAGAAAGGAGGGGGTCTCATATACCAGTTGTTCTTGTTAAACAGGGGAGAATAATCAAGGCACTTTTTGTTTCATGGTACAACTTTTGTGGTTTACTAGCCCAGAATGAGTCTTCAATGTGGCTAACAAAAAAGAGTGTGTGTTGTGTTTCTCTTGACTAGCACAGGACCAGAAAAGCCACTATCACATCTCTGTAAAGTCCAAATGCGTCACTCTCAGTGCCAAAAACCTGGGTGTCATTTACTTGACAAGTTTGAGACCCTCCCTCATGTGTAGTGCTTATGCTGCTTCACAGATGTCCCAGCACATCTTGACACCCTGCTGCTTTGTGTGGGGGCCATATTCTCACCTTCACCCTCCTGCTGGGGGCTGAAAGGGGGGGAAGAGCTTACACCACAGAAACCCTTCCTGGAAAAGGCATGTGGAAGAAAACGGGTGCTATTACAGTAGGACTGAGCTTTCTCTCTGCTCCTACATGTGGATGGGCAGTGGGGAGGTGAGCAGCTGAGGCAGGAGCAGAGAGTACTGCTCCACTGTGGCATTGTCCTCTCAGTACAGTTTTGGCTGGCCCTGCATTGCACATGGTGTGCACTCAGGCACCCTGCCTTCCCCAGAGTCCTTGCAAACCTGTGCTGCAGGGGCCTGGGGCTCGTATCTTAGGTCACAGCAGGGCACAGCCATCAGGAGTGACCCCATGGTCTGGTGCACCAGACTGGCCTCAAAGGGGAGACCCACCAGCACTACAGATGGATATAAACAGGCATTTCTGCCCAAAGCAGCCCCTACAGTCTGCTGCTTGGCCCTCTCCCAGCCATCTACATGCATACCAGCATGGGCAGTGGCTGTAACATGGATTGCCTCCTGCTCTGGGCCACCACAGGCTTGGCAAGTGATCCATGTTTGTCCCTGTATGGGGACGTGAATGTGAGGGGACAGAAGGCATGTCCAGGGAGAGGAAAAGGGCAAGAATGGCTTTTTTCAGCACAGACATGATGTGTGGGAAGACCCCATCATGCTGAGGTTATTTTGGACTATGAGACTATGAGATACAGACTATGAGGAACTGGTCTATAAACCACCTGTGGGTGCTAATCTGCACACACAGCGTAGATGTCTGGGCAGGAGGGCTGAGGCAGAAGAGCTTTGGAACTGTGACTATTCTCACTTCTCTTCTACACCTTCAAACTCCAAATTGCTAATTGAATTTCCTTATCCACAGAAACAGCAGGCAGTTGCAAAGGGTTTCAGTGCATCCCTGCTGAGTTTGGCTCCTGTTTCTGCCAGGGCCCCAGAAGCAGCCTCTTGGAAGCTCCTTTTGGGACCTGTGGGGGTGTCTGGGAGGATGCTCTTCTGCCTCCTCCTTTGAGAGGGGGAAGGATGGAGAGGGCCGCTGCACTCTCAGTATGTGTGATGGTTTAAAAACTCCTTGGGTTTTTCTGAACAGCAGCTACTTGCTGGGTACAACACTTGTCAAAGTGCAGCACATTCGCTCATCCTCCAGTGATCTGTACAAAAATAATTATTCCAAAAATCTTTTTTTATCCCCAGTGTGTGAATTTCATACTGACATTGCTACCCTGCAGAGTAACAGATATGTTCAGGGTAATGGAATCACTCAAAATTATTCCCTTCTACAACAGAAACTGCTGTAACAGTTGCATTGCTTCTAACAGATTGTAGGATTATTTTTGTTTTTTAAATTGTTGCAGTAATTTGAATCCAATTTAGCCTTATCCTCTGGCTTCTCATGCTTGCCCAGTGATTAATGCAAGGTGCTAAGAACTGTCCCACCAGGAATGACAGCACCATGTGACTGCTTCATGCGAGGGTGAGCCGTTTTGGAAGAGGTGACCCAAGGGCATGCCACCCGCTAAGGATGCCCAAACTCTCCCTGCACCCCACCTTACCTGCGCTGGGGCACTGGAGGAGAGGTGGGTCAGGTCCCCGATCCTGGCAGCTGCCCGTGGGTCACTGGAGCTGATGAGGACAGGGGCACTGATCTCCATGGAGTGCCGGTTGCTGGCGGCCTGGGAGGACTTGTGTGTCATGCTGAGAGCGGTGAAGGAGTGGCGCTTCTTGGCGTTCTTCTTGCCTTCCACCTGCCTCTGGGCCGCTCCGGCCGCCCCTGCCGCGGCCAGCGTGGAGCATGGAGCCAGACCCACCGCCGCCGCTGCTGCCACCGCCACCGTCTCCGTGGCCAGCGGCAGGTCACAGCCAGAGGCCACAGCCGAGCACGTCTTGTCCATCTCCATGAGCTGCTTGGCAGATTCATTCAGCTGTGTGGGGAGGAAAAGGGATAGATAAAAAAGTTGTTGAGAGTGATGAGGTTCCCTCCACTGCAGAAAAGGAGGCTCAGTAGGACCTTATCTCTGTCTACAACCACCTGAAAGGAGGTGGTACCATGGTGAGGGTTGGCCCCTTCTACCAGGTAACAACTGACAGGACGAGAGGAAATGGCCTCATGTTGTGCCAAGGAAGGTTTAGAATAGGATATTAGGAAAAAATTCTTCACTGAAAGGGTTGTCAAGCACTGGAACAGGTTGCCCAGGAAAGTGGTGGAATCACTGTCCCTGGAGGTATTTCCAAGACTTAATAGATGTGGCGCTTCAAGGCCATGGTTTAGGGGTGGGCTTGGCAGTGCTGAATTAACAGTTGGACTGGATGGTCTTAGAGGTCTTTTCCAACCTAAATGAGTCTATGATTCTATGAATTTATTTGATTTATGAGGCCAGATGCATTACTTCCATCCACTTGTTGATATCAGGAAGATCAAAAGAGGAAAAGTAAGCATCCAGAAGAGTTAAGCTAGAACCAGACACCATAAATTGATCCACATGAAGCTACAACATTTAAAAACACAGCATTCCCCAAAACAGCTTTTCCCAGGCTGCTGAGTCAGAGCCTTTGGAAGGAAGCAGGAGCCTCTTCATCAATGTTTTGCTATTCTTGATTCCATCACAGGCCTGTGCTTGATGTTTGCCACACATGGTTTTGATCCAAGGGTACAGCTTCCAAATCTTCCCAGTTTCATTTCCCTCCCTCCCACCTAACACAGGTTATCCAAATGCAGATGCAAACTGAACGCATTTCCCTAGCTGTACCACCTAAACTTTGGAAGAGCTGGCCACTGCAAGATTTGCTTAGAGTCCAGCTTGAAAAAGTGGTCTCATCAGTTCTTTTGAAAAGTTTAACACTTGATCTACAGCCCATGAACTCCGCACTAGGAGGCTCAGGCCAGCTTTCAGCCCGCTGTTCCTCTTCCAATCCATACTCAGAGATAACCTCGTGTCCATGCAGGCCAGAGGCATGCTGGGTGGTGCAACCCTGGCACTGAAGTCTCTTACCCCCCAGTCCTCATAACTCATCCAGGAAAGCTATACTGTACATGGTGGAGAGATTTCAGGCGCTCAGGGATGCTACCGTCACTAATGACACATGAAGTGCACTCTGAAGTCAGCAGTGCTTTCTGCACAGCACTCATTGCCAATACATCTTCCCTTGAGGGATGTTAACAGCTGACGGAAAATGCCACATTTTGCCAGCAGACCTTTATATTAAACTGGGATACATTGCAATATGTTTGCATTTAATCAACAAAACCAACACATGAGAATGGGAGCCACAGCTAATGCACATGTGCTTTTGCATTCACTGCTATTCCGAGACCCACATAAACCGGAGGTGTATGTAATATTATTCTGGACCAAAATAAGGCCAGTTTTTATTCTATAACTACTTTTATGAATTATGGCAGCATCCAAGAAACAGTTGAGAACAAGGCTCTAAATAAAAAAAAAAGAATAATTTCTGCTCCAAGCCAAGCCAATTTTGAAACCTAACACAAGTGGAAATAAAAGGGAAAAAGAGAGGGAAGGGAAAGATAACAACAGAAACCTGCAGTTAAACAAATGTGTAATTGTGTAGCTTTTATAACTCCCAACCGCTGTCACCATGCTGTAAATAAAAGAATAGATGTTGCTAGCCTTAGGCTGGTCCTCCTGAGTTTGAAAGCACTTCTGACTCCATGAGGACTCATTCAGTGTAACAGAACACTAACCTAGAAAGTAAACCTCAACTTGCAGGATCCTTCTTTCTGTGACAGCTTCCACTAAGTCAACCAAGAGCCTCCGGTTAATGATGCTCCACTACTTTCAGAGCTGCTGGGAGTCCTGCAACCATTCAATTAGCAAGTCATTTTCCCAGCTGCACTGTCCAACTTGAGACCACGCTTACAGCCAGCATAGTGCACTGCACCTGCCAATTTTCGCCGATAACAGCTGATCCTATTTCAGATTCTTCAGAAATGTCCATTATTTCCCACTTCATCATGCTCTAAATTGGTACAACCTAATATTTGCCAGCAGGCTCCAAGTTGCAAGGAAACCAGATGGCTCCCCTCCCTTAAGTAGGTGTTACAGCTCTGCTTACCCCATTGATGAAGATAGTCTAGCTGAATTACTTGAAATATTAAGGAGAAAAGGATAAAGCTATCAAATATGTATGACTCTTTGACAGCAGAGGGTGAGGAAATTTTTGCTAATCAACAAGAAGAGAAAGAATGCATTTTAACTCTTTGAGATAGGAAAAAATAGACTTTAAAAAAAGAATTTGGAACTTGTGATTTTACAGAGTGCTACATGTGGACAATGAAGTACTCCAGCTCTTGATATCAGGCTCTGAATCTCTTGTAAGAATTAGATTATAAATCCCACTGTCTGGAATCCAATTTAACACTGAAGCTGTTCTTTCTAAAACAACAAAATCCCTTACTTTTTTCTTCAAAGTGGCACCTACTTGAAATGTCAATAAGAAAGCAAGCGTCTAAACATGAAGTGATAAAAAATAACCCTGTATTGATATAAACAAAAGTAAATCCCTATATCAGTAGAAGACTGAAGACAGAAAGAAAACTCTTCCCCAAACAGTCGAGCTAATGAACTTTTGAGAATGTCAGAGGCTTCCTGAAATACTGAGAAAAAACTATTTTGGTCTGCCAAGATAAAAAATGCTTTATAGCCTTACAACTTTATTTTTGTAGAGAACTGTTTTTAAACAGCTTTGCCCACAGATGCTGGAAAGTACTTCCCAAATAGGTTATGTATGCCAGAGAAAAGTCTGCTTACTACTTTGTAAAAGCAAACAGTTCTTCCTCTTCACAAAAAACTTTTAGAAACCTTTTTTTTAACATAAACATGATTGCAAATTTCTTATTTTAAACTCTGAATATGTAAACAAGCATTTCTTTCTGGTGTCTGTCATCTGATCTTCAGGCAGATTTGCTTCCAGATGAGAAGCTTAATGGAAAAATCTGACCCACAGTCAGTGTGAGGAATTTGACATTTCTGGAAGCCTGTAGCACTCTTATGACAATCTCTAATACCAGAACTCAACTTTCTCATTCAGTTTTGATTCCTTCTCTAAAACGATCTTACATTTGTGTTTGTGGTCCTGATAAGCCCAAAGTGACTTGAGACTTATGCCCTTGAGACTGCAGAGAAACTGATTTTACCCCAAATCCATTCTTTGCAAAGGGGATGTCCTAGAAAACTTGACATAGGATTTAGAGGGATAAGGTTTGGATTTGAATGCCAAACCAAACATTCCCAGCAGCCCTGCAATCCTGACTAGAAAGGCAAAATCTTGCAACAGCAAGCCTTATATTATCTGAGGGACTTTAGCATGCAAGAGATGTGATGAGACGGTGCAGTAAAACTGTTCACAGTGTCTCAGTGACTGTTGGCTGTGAGTCCTGCATGCTGAGATAAGGATGCACCAGTCTCAGCTCATGGAGCTACTGTGCCTATTTCTCAGGAAGACCTTCCCCAGCTGTGAGTAATCACACTGGAGACAGCTCCAGCTCATCTGGTTTTGGGAGTGAAGAAGGGTGGGAGTGGAATACCTCTGAGCACAGAGCCTTGTTCACCTCCAAACAACCTTATCCTACAAGGGGAGCAGTAATCAAGTGCTCTTCATTAAAAATTTGGTGGCCTTGATCAGGAAGCCACAGTCTCCACCTTGCCACAATGCAAGCTGTCATGACATTAGTGTCCAGGGAGAGAGCCCATGCGATATGAACTAAGGGAGAGGTTTTTTCCTTCTTGTGCCTTTTAGGTATGACTGTCTTAGATACTCTACTTGTGACTTTACCACACAGGTGACAAATATTAAGCTACATCATACAGGACTTCTTCACTGCCAAAATTATTTTTATTAGTCTCCACATAAATCTCTTTTTTTTCTGCAGAATGTATTATGGTGAGTTTCTCTCAGTCTCTGTTGCATGTACTTGCATGCACACATATACACACACACTTCTAATTTCTAATACATGTGGGTTTAAAAGGGACCACCTGTAAATGCTTTCAACTTACTTCTCTTGTAAGGATGAGTGGATACAGGAGAGAAACTGTCATCTACACTGACGACCAAATATGTCCTTTATATCTCAATATGACTTAATGAACTACAGTTTCAATGGACAACATTATACACCTATTTACATACCCCAGATGGAATGAAGAGCAAGGAAAACCTACTTCTTGTCCAGTGTGGGTGACAATTAACTCTAAGTTTAGTTCAAATAGCAAGTTATTACATTGGAATTTATTTGTTGTTATTATTACGGAACAAGAGAGAAACATGGGAAATTTAGGTCAGATTTAAATAATTAATCCTTACTACGTCTCCCTTGACAAATATACCAGTGCATTTACTAATCCATGTTAGTGGCAAAATTATGCTATCCCAGTTTAGACTTCCAAGGGACACTTTGATACACTGTGGTCACAACAGCAGCTCCTGGGTTGTGGCATTTCCCTGATAGTGCTATCTTCTGTAAGAAGGAGGACTATTCTGCTATTGAATACTCTTATTTTCTAGTCATTTAGGTCTGGGTAAGGGATTAATTTCTGACTGACATCTGCCCTACCCAAGACAGGACCTCACTGTGTGGCTTACAAATATACTTCAGCATGTACTTGATACTGTGCAGACCAAAGTGTTACTAATGTGTGACTAAAATGTCATTCTTCTCTAAATAAGAAAAGATTGCTTAAATTCTCAGTTTTACACATGTGATTCAGTATTTTGATAAATTGGAGCCAATTTGAACCAGAAAGTACAGTTTATTAAGACTTTCACTTGCTACAAAATCTTTGTTTTCTGTCTTTATGGAAACTATTAGCTAAAGAATGGTGCTGTTCAAATACAGATATAAGATTCAAACCAGTTTTAAAAGCAAAGAGTTACAAATCCCCTTAAATCTCTACATATCCAATACAGAAGAACAAATTGGAAAGAAAAAATATCATGTTCAAGTTTTTAGAAAGGAACCACTGAGCAGAGTAGAAAACAAAATTAAAATTATTAATAAAACATCTTCACAATGTCCCCCTGAAAGACTGAAAATATTTTCACCTAGGGACTGCTGATTTTTATACTTCATGGTTCATAAATATTGAGAAGATCGTGCACATCCCTATTTTATGCCTTGCGGAGACTTTGGCAACTTGCAGTTCCATATCTGATTTTGTGATTAAAATAAACAGTCTGAATTTATTACTGCATTTTCACTTCAGAGTAGGTACTTTCAGGAAATACTAAGTTCATAAAGTGCCCTCATTAAACTAGTTTGCTAGTATTATAATTTATGTTCTGAAGCACAGTGAGATTATTAAGTAACTGAGGGCATAACTGTACAAGATTCTTCTGTCTCTGCTGGGTTCCTGAGAGGACTGCATCTGTAAAAGCATTTTCAGACCCAAAAGGTAGTCTTTCAGAAAGCTAAAACAGCTCTTCCTTGCTATTATCCCTACTGGCAAATGCAGGATACAATCTTTCTTCTGCTGTAGCCAAGTAACAAAACAGCCTTTGACTCAAATGGACATTAGGAGGAAGTACATAATACTTTCTTTACCTAATACTTTACATGTTCTTTGGTAGGTTAGTACAGAGGACACACATGGCAATTCCAAGAACTTACTAGTGGGATATTAGCAGACAAATTTGTGCCAAAGGCTCTTCAATATGACCAAGTAATATTGAATGTATCTATAATATAAATCTTTTATGTTTTGTTAATTTTGATTTAAAAGTGTTTAGAGAAAGCCTCCAAAGTTCTCCATGGACAATTTAAATTTATTCGGCAAAACCTACAAAATCCTATGTCAATTATGCATTTAGGCACCATCTTATGAAGAGTAATTAGTAAGGCACAGTTTAGGAGAAAATATTATAGACATACCAAAACAGTACTTAATGGTTTTGTGTTAATCTCTAACAATCCACTATTGCCTTTTCTAATTTATTGCCAGAGAGGAACAAGCAGATTTGGAACAGATTTTCTGCAAGTGGTTTATCCATCATGGAAGATAGATTTCTGAAACCCACACTGTGATTGAGAGCAGAGTTATTCCATTCACCCAGAAAACATAAGAAGCGCAGTACATGTGCTCGCTTGAACAGATTCAAATGAAATGATAGCTGCAGAAACACTTTCCTAGGACACATCTCAAACTTCAAGTGTTCTGTTCCTCCAGCCACAGGTTGAGGCATACATCTCGTTCTCTTTTCCAAGAGCCTGCTAAATATGTCAGCATGTTCTCAAGGAACGAAGTCCCTAAAACCCTACAGCAGACAGCCTTCCTAACCAGGGTCATCCAAATACACAACAATGTATAGTCCAGAAAAAGCAAGCCAATAATTTTTGTCTACAACACGGGTCTTTGAAAGGCAGCAGTACTTAGCAATCTATTTGCCTGTCCTACAAGATCTTTCTCATTTAACAGCAATGTCACTTCTAAGGCACTGAGGGGCTGAAGGAATGTAGCATATTAGAACAGCATGTGCTTGGACGAGCGTGTCATCATGATCGTGCAGAATGAAAATAAATGATGCGTGCAGCAGAAGTAAACACTAAGCCCTGGGTGGTGAACTGGGAATTTTTTTTCTTTCCCTCTTTTCCCAAATAGTTTTAAGAAGGAAAATGGTTTGCAGTGGGGAGAACAAGTTTGGTGTATCCCAGAGAAATGCATTATCTGCTGCAAAGTCTGTTCAGGAGTTAGGCACAGCAAGAAACCTTATGGAAACTAATGTCTAAAGAAGTGAGAAGAAAGAAAATAAAACTAAATGCAATATCATTAAAAATAGATTACCTTACCAAAAAGAAGTATGCCTTCTAGAATCCCCCTCCACTTCCTGAAACAATGCTAGCTATTTAGCCTTCAGCTCTAAGTATGAGGACTCTCTTGCTCTGATCTGTCATCTCTGAATCTCTGATCTGCTGTGTGCCTTCGATATGCCTAAGGATTTCCTTTTTCCTTCTATCTGTCCCCTATAGACACCCTTTTCCATAATGAGACACTCATAACTGCACCAAAGCTACTTTGAAAGCAAGAAGTGTAACCAAATACAGCTTTACTCAACATCAGAAAGAGTGGGAGAATACAGCCTATTTTTACTTATAAATTATTCAGAAAGCTAAATAAAAAGTGCAGTCATGAATTCATGGGCTTGATCCTAATTCCTTTGAAGTCAGTGGCAAAACTCCAGCTGCCTTCAACAGTGGAAGGACTGGTGCCCATCTGGCACCAATTTCAGTACCAGAAGAGTCCCTGTTGAAGCTTGTGTAGATTTTACTGACAAACTATTTTTTCATCAAGAAATGAAACTCATTGGAACTTAAGTATTTCCCAGGAACTTGCTTGTTTTGACAAGATGTCCATCAGGAAATTGTTTTGCAGATGATGTTTCTCAGCTAAGACGAGAAATTACCAAAGCCACAGTGGTTTAGGAGTTCAACAGTACTCCTGGCTGAAAGGGGGAATAGCCATAGGAGACCTGAAACAACACTAACACTTTCCAAATAGAAAGCCACCAGCTTTCTGGCTATGCTGAGTATCCTTCACTGTTGTTCTTGTAAACTGGAAAATCTTTGTGACTTCCCTCCTGAGTCCAGGTGTCTGCCTGCCCCATGAGGGAAGAAGTTGGTGGTAGCAGAAATGTGAGCAGCCTTACGCTGGGCAGCAACCTCAGCTAGGGACCTGGATGAATCAGGAGGCTTTGAGGAGCAGTTCAGGTGATGTCCTCATTCCTCACCAAAACCTGGCAGCTGTATGAGCCCTGTATCATTACAGCCAGTTACTGCAAGGAAGGGAAGCCCCCTGAAAGAGTTTTGTGCTGAATCTAGAAAGCCCTTGCCTTGTGAAAACTTCTACTGTGAGCCAGCTGTACCTACAAACTTCAGCACAGGCTAGGAAAGATTGTTTAGATCCCGGAGCAGACCTGAATGGATCACATGTAAACTATACACAATATCTTAAAAAAGAATCAAGTTTTGTGTTTACAGAGTTTTCAGGCAACTTTCTACCTCCTTCCTTCCTTAATGTTTCACAAGGCTCCTGTGCTATTGCTTACTCAAGTGATCAACAATACCCATAAAATGATGAATTAACTGAAAATTGACAAGTTAAATACCACCAACTAAGGAAGCTAAATTCCACCAACTAAGGGCAGAGGATGTCTTCAGAGTTAATGCATGCATCAAGCCTGGGAGTCTTAAAGCAAATGGCTTCCAAATTATGGTGTGTGGCCCCAAGTAATTATAAATGGAATTGTGAACCAGGAACACCATGCTCATGCAGTTGCAGAGACTCTTCCCTTCCTAACAGCTGCACTGTGCACACATGCTATCAGACATGACATTGTTCCCTTTTGCTCATACTCTCAGATTTGTTCCTGGAAATCTAGTTCTTGAAAAGGCTGGTTTTGGAATGATCAGGGTTGTGTGAAAGAAGCAAAAATAACACATCAGTTTTTAAAGGAAAACCCTTGCTTCTAGCTTAATGAGACATAAGGAGCTGAAGTCCTTTATAAATTTGATAAGAAAAGTGTTCTTGTGGGTAATGAGAAAAAGACCTGCACCATCACCTCATATCATCAATGCTATCTGCAGAAAGCATGAAGTTGGACAAATCTTTTGAGGTCTTGGAAGCTCTTGGAATTGCAGCACAAGGAGTCCATGGGAAAGCCAAAGTAATTTTTCAAGTGATGCAAGGATTTGCCTACACTGAACAAGCAAGGAGTCTTTGTTGCAGTGATTTACAACTTTGTGTAGAATAAGAAATCTTGTGCAATCAGGGAAAATTAAGTTTTATGTGCTGCAACTGAAGATTACCTGTGGGGAATTGCATACAAATAAATGCACTGTACTCTCTGTCTCTGATAAAGCAGAAATGAAGAATGAAAGCAAATGCCAAGAAAATGTTTTGGTTCAATTGCTTATAAAAGGAACCAAGGTACACACAATTCAAGCAGATATTAGCACTAAAGGGTTGTGATAAACAGCCTTTGCCCTGTGTGTACTATATTTAGAGACCTTTTTTCTACACAGTCTTCTGGCTTCTGCTTCCCAAATACAAGACAGAAAAGGATTGCTGGATGTGGTACATGGCACTTACAATAGTGTGACATCCCATGGGGCTGTATAGTGAGATTCTGTGTGCATGGAGCTCCTGCTACAGCTGCTATAAAGCAAGGTTGCTGGTTGTGGTGGAGGGCTCCTGCACCAGCTCCAGGGTCACACGCCATGTTTCTCTGGAAGCAGCCAATGGATGTCAGCCGTCTGTCACAAAACTGCTGCATCTTTGGAGAGATACATCCAGCCTTTGGGTTTGCTATTTGCCAGTTGGGGTGGAAGTATGAGTCAGGACAGATTGTGCTGCTGTTTCACCAAACTATGGGATGAGTCCCTAGAGGGAGAGTTCTGAGATGCTTCTCTGAAATGGGGGATGAATTATGTGTGTTTGAAAAGGGCAGCTGCACCAGGATACATGAATCGTTTCTGTGACAGGGAGACTGGTCTTCTTAGCTATGCACACAGATTAAAAAAAGGAATTGTGCTGAGGGAGACATGACTTGACAGTCTGAGTTTGTGTCTCCTGTGGTTATTACAGTGCAAACTCTGCTTTGAATTGCCTGCACATTTAAAGCACCTTCTTCCTGCATAGATCGCTGATGCTTGCTACAGCAGCATGGCTCTTTTTCCTCAGTGGGAGCATTAATTTGCATCCTTTTTGTTCTATGCACTGACCAGTTATTTAAAAATGATTTTTACATAGCCCTGTCTCACCTTAGAGACCTCTATACTTCTGTCATACTGCTAAAAGGCAGACAATGCACTGGGATGGCATTATGGGGCAGGGGCCATTGCACATGGCATATTGCACACTGCACAACAGGCACATCTCCTTTTTTTGGGGAGCCTGACCAGTAATTGAAAGCCAGTATGTAAGATATGAAAATAAGTTTTCTGTGCTATATGATGATTCAGTTGGGTTCACAACCCTACCCCCTCACCTTGTGGAAGAAAAATCTGACAAGGGTGAACTGTGATAAAGTCCCTAAACTCTGCAAATTCTTGGCTGAAAATGGCAGCACTCAACCTCACACTCATGGCATGACTCACTGACCCTCACCTCAAAGAACCATTCATAGACCTCTTTGGAGAACCTGAGATGTTAAAATATGACTGGGGGCAAGGTTGAGTTCAGAGTGGGAGGTCTCTTCATTGACTTGCCAACAGCTGCAGTCAAAAGGACATTGAACTCTCTGGCTATCAAACTAGAAATGTTACTTGTTCAACTTCTTGGGTTTATTTTCTGGTTTAGGAGAAAGGATGCATACCCAGTGCAGTGGAATCATGCAGTGAAGCAACTAGTGCCTTTGCCTCTTGTACACCCATCGGGAGCTGGATCAATGCTCTGGTTTATGTCCAAGCCTGCTCTGCCACAGGTGTCACTGCTAGATTAGAGGTGTGCCATTTCTTCAGCCCCAGTGAGCTTGGAGCAGATCATTTAGGATGCTCAGGCACATGTGTCACATTACTGCAATAAAGTACAATGATTGCCAGCATTAGTCACTTTTATGACATCCATATGCAAATGCTGTTTATGCTAGTATGCTACAAGTGGAAGGAATTTGGAAAACCACTGCTCTAGGCCATGCTGTTTGAGCTCTGAGATGGCAAAAGGAATGGGCTAGCAAAAAATCTGCACAGTAGGAAATCTTTCTGAAACTGCAGAACACTGGGGTTTTTTTCCTGTTTGTGGGATTACTCAAGCTCAAATATTTTCCTAACGCATTCCTTTCTGAAAACAGTCTGCCCTGCACTGCACCTACGTTCCGTAGGCAGAGAGACAAGTTGTCTCAAGGAAACCGAAATTTTGCAAACTGTGACCACATTGTGTGATGCAGTCACACAGAAACATTTATTCATACTTATTTTTTGCCATTAAATGCTGAAAAGCTCCTACCACACATCAGAATTCCATTGTGAGAAGCATTATGCAAACAAAGAGCAACACGACAGCTCTTGGCCCAAAGGAAGTACAATTTAGGATGAGGACAAGAGACAATGTATACTTATAGACAAAATATACAATGCAACAGTCTTATCAGCAAGATGGACAGAGGATTTTGCACAACATACATCTTCTCTAGCCAAGAGCAATTTTAGAGGATGCAGATGTTTGAAGCATTCATCACAAGAGTGAAGAACAGTGAAGAACAGCACTAACGAAGAAATTTGGGATTAAAAAAAACTGACAAAGTGATTGTCATAGTTGGCATTCAGTAATAAATAAAAGATAACAGGCAGAGAGTAATGAGTAAGCAAATGGTTGCAAGTAAGGGTGAGCTTTATGGGCCCTAGTGGACAGAAAAAGACTCCAGAGAGAAAGAAAGGAATAGCAGAGGATGACCACATCACACTGTCAAGAATGAGGGAAGTCTGCACTTGCTAAGGATGCAAAAAGGATGTAGCCACAATCAGGGTATGACCTGATGAGAGTTTGATCTTTGCAAATGCTCAGCAATCAGGTTGGACAAAGACTGGTAGAACTGCCAGCCACATGAATGAATGAAACCACTCAGGAGGATGGGATTCCCACTGGCAATGTCTTTATTACTTGCCATGAAAGTACAATGTTCCCTCTTTAACCAGCAGCCAAACAGAAAGTAACACACTTAACTGTGTACTGTGCACTGCACTGAAAACTCAGGTACGCGCTTAGTTAGAGTGCTGTGCAAAGGCAGCCCTGTGTGTCACTGGAATGCTGTGGATCTGCCTTTACCTCGACCTTAAACTCATCCCTCAGGAGTGCTTTTGTGCCTTCAAGGACAAAACCTTGTTCTTGAGACAGAGCAGCAACCCCTAAGCAATAACCAGCCAGGGTTAAACCATGACAGCCCCCAGGTGCTTTAGGGCAGAAAAGCTCAGTGCCAGTACCAAGAGCTCTCAGATCTCATTTGGCCTGGGAGATTTCCAGGAATTCAGTATTAATAATCTCTATAAATATTCTTCCATTCCCACAGTTCATATATTGAGGGATAGTAAAATCTTGCATCCACCAAGCCAATATATCCACACACATCTCTTTCCTGAGCAATGCACCTATGGAAGTGAACGGCTTTGGCTGGGAACAGGCAAATCTAAGCACTAGACTGGAGAAAGGAGGGAAGATGCTGAGGAAATTATTTCTCAAAGGTTAGAGTCATTGTACTTCCTCCTGGGCTAGGAAAAGAAAAGAAAAAGGATACAAGAGGAAGCCATTACTGTAAATTCCTTACTATGTTGTTGAGGCTGAAGCCGATCAGAGAAAGGGATCAAGGAGATGACCATTAGGGAATGCTCTTCCTCCTTCTGCATGGTTGCTTTCTTCTTGAGAAACAGAGCTGCCTCTTGTCTTAGTGCCATCCCTTTAGCCATGTGGTAAGAGAAGAATACCTCCAGCATGAGTGTATCACTATCTGAATGCTCTGGCACCTCTCTTGCTCTGTCCCAAGGTTTCCAGAAAAATTCTGTTACAGAAAAATTCTATTATAGAAAGCTCTCTCATGAAATTTCCTGTCAATTTGATTCAATTGTGTCTAAACAGATCGGAAGACTTCAAAGTCGGATTTAGAGCAGGACACTCCCTCCAGCCTCACTTAAGCAAAAACTAATATTATTAACCTGGTTTATGGAGTATCTAGTATGCTTTGTCATAAAATTATAACTTAATAAAATAATTAGATTAGTCAAGGGACAACCAGGAGGCGGAAGAAGTTGCTTGCACAAAGTCCCACATTCCTCACCTCACCATTTTTGCCTGATGGCTTACAGCACAGTGCAATGGCAGCACTCACTGCAGGATAACTGTGGGTGGGAGCTGCTGCCCTCATAGACATGTTTTCCTGCAGTGTGAGGTACCACATGGCCTCCTTTCCCATCTTCCCTCTTTCTGCCCTGCATCAGCAAGGATGTTCATGTGACTGTGCAGTAAAATAAACAGATATGACTGGAAACTAAACCAGCTCCAACTTAAATGAATAGCTTTCAACAGGGTGACTTCTCTGATTCATCTCGGCATGCAGATATATCTGGTAGTCCTGGAACATGGAGGGCAGAAGGAAAGAATTGTCACACATGAGTTAAAAGCAGGACAATCCATTTGGCAGCAGCCCTTGCTTTTGTCAGATTAACATAATGCCAGTATTATGCTCAAAACCGATGCAGCAGGAGATAAAATAAACAATGGCTGGTCTACTTTGTAAAGGAAAAAAGTAAGCAAAACCAATGCAATTTCTTCTACAGGATAGACTAAACACAAAGCGGTCAGCCTTCAAGAGTCCTGTGTGTTCTAGAGAAAATCTGGAAAAGATAGAGATTCCCAAATTAATTCCAACTATCTTCCTCTGTTTCTGATTTTCCCCTGTTTAATTTGCAGATTCTTCCTCTAGTCTTTTGAATTTGGCTTTTTCAATGTTCAGCTCTAACACCTAACAAAATGTCAGAGGATTTCAGACTTCAGCATCTGGTTTTGGCACAGCTAATGACATTTTTAGGCAAAAAACCAACTTCATCTGTTATTTTTATTATTTGAAGCATGCATTCAGCATACACACACACTCACGGATCTTTTTGTGCCTAGAATAAATGCAGTTTGACCATTCCAGCATGTGTGACAATAAGAAGTAAAGAACGAGGTAAAACCGATTCATCACTACATTCTGTCAGGAAACTGTTATTCTTCAAACTACTCTTCTTTAAAAGTTCAAGACATCAAGCTCAGACACATTAATGACTATTTACCATGGTAGAATAAGCATAAAAACATGGAATGGTTTGGGTTAGAAAGGACCTTAAACATGATCTAGTTCCAGCCCCCCTGTCACAGGAGAGGTGTTCCAGCCCTCTGATCAACTTTGTGGCCCTTCCCTGGACTTGTTCTGACAGGTTCACATCTTCCTAATGTTGGGTCCCCAGAGCTGGATGCAGCACTGCAGGTGGGGTCTCATGAGAGCAGAGTAGAGGGGAAGAATCATCTTCCTCGCCCCACTGGCCACGCTGCTTTGGATGCAGCCCAGGATGTGTCTGGATTTCTGGGCTACGATTTTGCACTGCTGAGCCATGTTGAGCTTCTCATCCACCAGCACCTCCAAGACTTTCTTTTAAGGGCTGCTCTCAGTCCATTCTTCATGCAATCTGTACCTGTGCTTGGGATTGCCCCTGACCCAGGAGCAGGACCTTGGCACTTGGCCTTGTTGAACTTCGTGAGGTTTGCATGGTCCCCCCTCTCAGGCCTGTCCAGGTCCCTCTGGATGCCATCCCTTCCCTCCAGCATGTTGACCACACCTCAGAGCTTGGTGGCACCAGCAAACCTACAGAGGGTGAACTTGATCCCACTCTCCATGTCACTGACAAACATTTTAAACAGGGGTTCCAACACTGACCCCTAAGGAATGCCACTCATCCCTGCTCTCCACTTGGACATCAAAATGTTGATTGTCACTCTTTGAATGTAACCACCCAGACCATTCCTTATCCCCTGAGTGGTTCATCTGTCAAATCCATGTCTCCCATCCATACTTAGGCAACATGCTATCTTCTGAGAACAAAGATCAGAGGGGGCTCTAACAGGCACTCCTTGGTAATTCCTTCTTGGTTTCACTCTCATCAGCTGTCCCTCCTGTCCTTCCGATGGAGAGCATCTTACCCACCACTGGCACAATAAAGGATAATGTGTGCTTCCAGGTCTTTTCACATTCTGGGATTTTAATATAGGACCCACTTTTCTTCATCACTCCCAGCATCAGTGCTGTGGCACACACACGGAAACATTTTGCTCTTTGCTCATGGGGCTCTGGCCACCAGCAAAGGGGCAGAGAAGGCAGCCAGTTTGCCAGAAGCATCTCCCAAAAGCCTCCTACTGACCCTCCATGTCTATATTTGGATTTAAGATCCCCAGTCAGAGTTTTAAGGCATTAGGAAAGCTCCCCAGGAAGGGAGCTAATTCCCCAAGAAGGAAGCTAATTAAGATGTGCAACATGCACTAACAAGAACACTAGGAAAAAAGATGAAGAATGCTGGTGTGAGAAATAATGAAATCCTCTAGGATTTTATGTTTAATTAACTTCTAGACAGTGTATCTGTTGACATATAACTCCTTAATATACATTCATGCATTAGCTCTAGGTAAGTGAGACTGAAATATACTTTCTTTTTAAAAGGAAAAAGATCCCAGGAAGTCATCAGTGCTGAAACAATCTTTAGAAGCTGTCAAAGGTGATGAACGGCTGGAAAAGCCAAAAGATCTATTCAGTACCTTCTCTAGAGAGCCTGGACTACTGATGATAGGCTCTAGATCCTACTCAGAGCCCTGTGGGATAGTGGGTATGTTCAGTTGGGAATGCTAATTTCTAGTGCTTGGAACCCCGCACCATTGCTGGGGTTTGTCACTGCAATGGTTGTGTGCTGTGAGGCTTCTGAGCACCACTGCCAAGTCCAACACATTTGTTGCACAGGCAGAAGTTATCTCTAAGAGATGTGTATTTATTTACTTTTTCCTTCAGAGATCATCACTAGTGATTGTTTTGTAACCCAAGCACCCCTGCAACCATAACAGAAGAACAAAAACTTTGAGGCAAAACCCAAAACTCAGTGTAGAAATAACAGAAATTAGACAGAAATGCACCCAGGGCCAGAAAACATGTATTAAAGCACAAGCCTGGCTCAGGTGATCTGGAGCTGAAAGGAAAGGGCTGATGTGCTGAGAGCACAGGCAAGTGGCAGCAGATGCAAACACCGTAGGCCAGACCCCAGTCCATTTGCACCAGGCAGGATACAAACAGGATTTTGCAGGGGAAGTGCCAGAAGTCCTTCAGTGGATTGTGGCTATAGACCAAAGTCTTGTTATCAGAGCAGCTTAGATACTTAAGGAACCTAATTTTTGGCACCTAGGAAGCAGCAGCACTTCAAAAATGCCCTGTACAGATATAGAATTGATATATATGACTCTGAAAGACTCAGGAAATGGGCTTATTTGCAAAGGTTGTGTGCTTGAGTTGGTTGTGCTGGAAACCTGTTTTTTGCTATAAATTGCTCCAGAGAGTTATTTTTACAAAACACAGTCTAGGAAATTCAGATGTTACTCATAATTAGGAGGGGTGAGTGGGAAAGATATTTTTGGATATGACAGCTGACAAATTTCTGGTTTAACACACCCTGAAACAATAAGAAGTGATAACAACTTGGATCTGGTTTTGATGAATAGAAATATTGGTCTTAACACATAAATCCAAATAATTTTGAGCTCATTCAAATGAAAGTAGGCAAGAGTAAAATCAAGAGAAGACCTGTAACTGAAACTGTCACTTCTCAAAAGGCAAATTTTCACAACCTACAGCTGTGTCTAAATTTACATGCTGGCTCTCACCATGGCTCACACAGATCTCATAATTGTCTGGGCTGGAGGATGACTCAAATGTGACAGTACTCCTACCTATTTCTGTATGCAGGCTTCCCCTGTGTGGCACCCACCTGAGATGAACTTCAGTGTAAATGTGGTGTTCCCTGACAAAGAAACCAGAAAGCAGCTCTGCTTTGACTTGTCCAGACACAGCCTGAGGGGACTGAGTGACACAAACAGGTCTACAGAGCTGAGGAGCTCAGCTGGTCCAGGGGACACCTGACATTTAACTCAAAAGGTGACAGTGGAACTCAGTTTTGTATCCTGAAGAGGGAGGAAATTGTTAGAGAATCTGTACGAATGATCACTTTACGACGGGTGCTAGAAATCAAGAGAACTTAAAAGAAACCAGTCAAATTTAAATTTAAAGAAAACAAACTTTCTGCCCAATGTCACGCTAATTTACATTTTACATAGGAAATTAAATCAAAGAGCACAAGGTTCTTTATTTATAGAGGCAAAAGGGAACATAAGAAATCAAGCTGTAATGCACAAAAATGGGCCACAGATTAAAAATAATATGTATATATATAAGTAATAGATATATAATAGAAGAATACATATTTATATATTGTAATATGTTGTATATTTAATCTTTTTCTCACCTCTGACAGCTAATACTCTTAGTTTTCCTGACTAACATAATCTTTATTTGAACTTCCATAGACCATTTTACTTCGTATGCATGTAAGAGTACTTTAAATCAATGAGTTTTATTCATGGATTGATGTGAAAATAGAGGTCCCTCTTGCAGCCTACAACAGAAATTCTGCATGTTTTATTTTGAATGTGAAACATGAGAACTGTATTTTGTACTCCATTCACACAGAAATCTGATACCAATAACTATTTTGGTAATCTTAATCTTGGTATCTTAATATTCTATACAGGATAAAAACAAGTGGGACCAACTTTTTAGAAGCTATGAAGGTGCAGAAATGAAATTCTTAAAACAATATATGCACAAAACTTGAAAATGCATATCAATAAAGCTTTTCAACAGAAATTGGCTGAACATCTCTTAGCGCTTACATTATTGTCAGCTTTACAAGGCTCTTATTCCATTTTTATCTGACATACAAAAGGAGAGAGAACAGAAAAAAATCAATTGTGATGTTAATGGGTATAATTCTTAACTCATTAGTGTTACACCTACTTACAACTGGGATGAATTCGCTCCTCTGAGATTTAGTATGTCAGCTTTTCTAAAATCATCTACATTAGTTTCCATCTACCCACCTTTCAAAAGATTCCATTTTTATTCACATTAAATGATACTTGCGAGGCTAAAATGAACCATTTTGACAGTCCTTAAAAACCAGAGATTGCACATTCTTTTTGAAAAGGGCACCAAACAAACGTTAGTATTTAATGAACATCTAATGCTTCAGGTTTTTTGAAAGGCTTTCATAAAAGATACTCAGAAAGATTCAGAGTGTGCTGCCACCAAGACCACACAAAAATAAATGATGGGTCAGACATCAAGGTTGAATTAATTATGAGAGTCCCATAGGGACCCATCTGTCCTGCAGCTGAAAGGAGAAAACAAACAGACTGAGGAGAGAAAAAACATAAAGGAGAAGTGGACAGGACAACAATAATTTGTTCAAAATGGTCAAAATAGCTATTAGAGCTAGAAATACACATGCAGACACATCTGAGTTTTCAATAATATAATATAACTATGATGACTGCCACTGGGGACACCAGCATAGTGGGAAATGGCTGAAGGGAATCTGCCTATAGAGAAAAAAAGGACAAAATCTGCCATCCACACTGGAAGGGTAAACCATCTGCATTCATTTGCAGCTAACTGAAGGCTACCCTCAGCAAAGTACACAGCTGAGGACCTTCTTCTGCTGGGAACATGGGCCTCTGTGACACTACTGAACAATCTCAGCTGGGATCCTGGTAAATGTGCTTGGATTCACCTCTATGGTTAAGCTGTTTTAGGACAACTTTTAGATCCCACAGTACAACACAAAACTTGAATGCATAGTCTGCTCTGCAAAGATAATTTTGGAATGAAAAAACATTGTTTTCTTTAAGAAATGCTTTTGCCTTTGGATTTTGTTTTATTTTCACTTCTGCTTGAACTCCTTTTAAACCCTGACTTTAAAGAATTATTTTCCCTGGGGAGCCTTCTGGACCTATGCTGCAGGGCATCGAACCCTTCGGCTCTGCCCATTCTCCTCCTCCCTCTTTCTCCCAGACCTCCTTTCTACTTTTTTCTTTCCTTTTTGACTGTGAAGAGCAGGAGAAGATCCTCATTACCCTGCTTCGCTGCTCTGTAAAAAGAATTTTAAAGCTCCTAATATTACTTAATCACAGCTTTCAGTGCTCCTGCTGCCATAAAACATTATAACAATGGGTTGGCACTTCATCAATTGTAATTTGCTGATATTACAGTCACAGTAGTGCCCAACATAATTGCCATGCTCTACCACTGGTTCATAAGGCTTCTTGATCTTGGTCAATCTTTTTCTTTGCTCTGGGGGTTGCAGGCAGAAATTTTGCTCTAACAGCTCAGATTTTTGAATTTCCAATTCCTGCCCATCCGAGCAGGATGCCTCCCTCCAAATACTCGGTACACCATCGCCCTCAAATTTCACTCTCAGTTACTTAAATCTATTCTCCATTATTCTCAATTTTGCACATAACAGCAGAACACAACTTTAAAACAGAGATAATAACAGCAGTTATTAAGAATGAAGGAGCTAGCTTGAAGACAGTAAAATAAAAGAAATTTTGTCAGGGCTTTGAATTCCTTAGAGGTCCAAAACTCCTCAGAGCAAGAATATTACTTCACACCATACAGATTATTAACAAGATGTTTATTTCAGGACAGAAGGCACATTGAAGTTCAACTGCATTATGTTGTGGGGTTTTTTCTGTATACAATTGAAAACGTAAATTATCAACCCAAATTACTTCTACTGAAGATGAAGGACAGCAACAAAGTAAGAGGAAACAATAGTCCCAACTCTCCCTGACAGAACATGTGACTCGTGCTGTAAAAGTAATCATTGTGAGCTGTGAATATTTGTTCCTTATCCACTTGTAGCTGCTCTGAGGTTGGGACAGAGATGATAC
This sequence comes from Emberiza elegans, assembly GCA_024865655.1. NCBI lineage: Eukaryota > Metazoa > Chordata > Aves > Passeriformes > Fringillidae > Emberiza > Emberiza elegans. The sequence goes on along the minus strand of JALJVW010003023.1, from coordinate 59,636,494 downwards.
TACAGAGGCAGGAAAAAAGCCTCTCTGAAGACATGCAAGCACCCTTGTTAAACACTTGTAAGGAATAAAGAATAAGATCCATGCCACATTACACTCATATGGCTGTACAGACAACCAAACATGATGCTGAGATAGAGACTTTCTAAAACACTGCAGGGGCAAGGTGTATTTTGACATCTGTTGGTTTTTTGTGCCTCTTTCTGCCACCAGGATCTGGCTCTAAAAGCTTCCTTTACAGAAGTGGTGATCCTGGTGAGGTATTTGCTAACCACCCCTCCTCACCACCCAGCACAAAAGCTTTGTAAGCCCCTGCAAAAGCCTTCTGTGCAAGCACCTGTGTGAAGGGTAAAGCAGCCCACTGCCAGGACAAAGTGTTGCCACAGGGGGCCAAAACAAGGATTATATGCACTGTTTGTAGCCCTGGCACGCTAAACCCTGAGGTCCTCAGTGGCTGGCTTGTTTTCCAAAGCTCTGGCTTGCATAGCAAGGGTAAGAGCTCTTGTCTGGCCGTGGGAGCAACTGGGGACAGCAGAGCCTGCCAAGCTGGAATTCACTCTGACCAGAGTGCAGGGCTTAGGATGCCATGTGAAATCCCACACACTTCAGCCAATCAACTGACACAGATGGAAGGCTACTGTGAGAATTAAACTTTGCTTATTCTACACATTTTGCCAAGATTTTGAAAACCACTTAATGGACTTAGACAGACTTGAGGAGTGTTTTTAGATTCAAGTACTACTTGTTTAATGGATTTACTTTATAAATATCAGCACTGAGATTTTAAAAACTTCTTTGGGACTTGACCTGCTGATTCCTTTTAATTTTTAATGCAAAGTAACATCTGAAGCTGGCAACAGCAACATAATTGTATAACTTGAACACTTGCATAAGCTCATCTCATATGCAGAAAAAGGCCTTCATCCACTATGTGGATGAAATAGATGTCCAATGTTGTAGTCTGGAGGATCACCCCCTTTGGTTTTATAAGCCACTGCACAAATATTATGGCCATGGCATCCAAGCATCTCATTTGAATAGGCCTTTCAAGTCTCCAGATTGCAAATTTATACAGATAAAATACATGTGTGTGTATGCACATGAATATACACATAAGTGTATACAATTGTACTAACTTTACCTACTCTGTGTGTGTGTCTGGTATGAATGTATATGCACGCAGACCTTGCTACACATGTTCTTGGCCCCTGGTGCTGGCTACCTGGCTGTTTGCATCTCTTTACAATCTGCAAGCATCGCTGCTCTGACCCTGCACAGCGCTACCTCCTGCTCCTCCACGGCCACCCAGGATGTGCTAGTGCTTGGAGAACTTCAACAAGGCTTCAGCAAGACTTCCCTACAGGCTGTTCTTCTGAGGTTATGAGCCCTTCACCCTTCAAGAGCAGTAATTATGGAGAACAGATACCTAGGAGTGGGAGAAGGATCAGGATGCTGCACAGTGCGTAGGCAGAGCCAGCCTACAGATGAAACTAGAGCTGAGGAAAGGTGCTGAGGTGCAATGGTGGCTGGCTGTGCAGAGGTCCCCAGTCCACTCCTTCTGCAGCAAAATTCAGGACAGTAACATTGCACTTTCCAGGGACAAGAAAAAGAAGGGGAAAAGGATGAAATCTGGGAGAAACCCAGCTTTCTCATTTAATCACAACAAACTGAACATGTCTCACACATTCAGAATACAAGAAAACTAGTCATTAACTTATGTGAGGCAGCTGGTTTCCCAATAACAGCTCCTACACATTCTGGTGTTAATATTATTGTTCTTGTCAACTGTGGGAATGCAATGTATATTAATGACGGTTTATTCCAAATTGGTCATTGTCGGAGTTAATAATTAGGTAGTCAGGCACTAATTATCTCTATTTTGTCTCCAATCACTAACTAAGAAAACTGGAGAAGTAATTTCAGAGGCAGGCACCAGAGCCACACACAGTAAAGCAGGCTCTGCTGTGGGCACAAGAGATTCTTCACTGCAGAGAGGCACCAGACAATGTTTGGAAGCAGTTAGGATGGTGCTGCTCTGAGTACTGGGTGCAGAGTAGCAGCACCTCACAAAAATTCACATGCATGTGGTGCCCATCTGCTCTTTGCACCCCTGGAAAGCTCCTTGAAGACACTGCCTGGCACCTGGACAACAGAGCTGCACCAGCAGGGTCACCACTGCTGGCTGCAGCCCTGGACCCAAGCAACATCTGCCTGGAAGGGCACCACCAGCAGCTGGAGGGGCAGCAGTGGGAAGAGGTGGAACCACAGGTCTGCACAGAGGAACTGAAGTCTCAGCGTTTACTCTGAAATAAGAATCCCGTGGAAATTACAGCAGGAAAGAGCTCAGGATAAAGATGGGTCTGGCACACATGGAATGAGAGCCCTTGGGCACATGGGTGGAGGTGCCTGAGCCCCTGCTGAGGCAGAGGACACCCTCAGGAGGTGTCCCCTGCTGAGACACAGACCCCTCTGAAGGTCTGTGCATTTAGATCACAGCTCTCTACCAGCCCAAAACTCACATCTCTCCTCAGATGTGTGCAAGGTATCCCAACCACAATCCTCCTCCCCTATTTCCCGTATGCACTTTGCAGATTACACCAAAAGGGAAGCCTTTAGAAGGAGTTCATGTAACATATTTTGCTGCCCACTTTAAACTGAATTGGGTGTACACCCATAGTGCCTTAGCAGACAGCAACCAAAACAATTCCCTTTTCAGTAATTCTGTTTTAGTTTCTCCTTCTCATATAAGAATATTTGAGGCTATCCTGCCCTGTAGGCACAAAACCCCCACAAGTTTTCAAGACCAGTATTCACCACCATGTGTTATAAACTTACCTCAACATAGAGGATAGGGAAAATGCCAATCTTGTCACCCAACATTCCTTCTGCCCAGTTGTCATCCACCCTCCTGATGACTGTCAAAATTTCATCCTAAAATCAGAGATACACAAAACACATCATCAAATACTTTCAGTAGAAAGATGCCAATTTTTGGTTACCCAAATGATAGCTTAGAGAGTGAGTACACAGAGGAGATCATAAGCCAGGTAAAAGTGTTTCCTGAATCCTGGGCTGGCAGCATCCCTGGCCCAGCATCCTATCCCAGGCATCCCACTCAAAATGCACTGAAGCACCCTGCAGACCAGTGCAGCTCATGCTGGCTGTCAGCAGCTCCAAGGGTCTGAGCGCAGCAGGTGGGAACAGGTAAATCCTGGCTTCATTAGGGGGACAGAAGAATGTCTGACCCAAGAGGTCACCTACAAATCATAGGTGAAAACTCCTCAGCATGAAGGAGTGCCTCCAAGGGTCTGTTGGGATGTTTGTCTGCTCTGAAACACAATTCAAAGGGAAGCACCAGTACAGCACAGGTAGTCCTGGAAACACTTCCAACAAGGAATAGTACAAGGTGCTCAGCAACAAGCCTACACAGCTAGCACATTGAATGCCAGTTTTTCTTCAAAAAATATTATAAGGTAAAATTGCAAAGCAAATAAAAAGCCAAAGATAACACGTCAAAAAACCGAATTGCATTCACCTGTTGGATCAGCTTCAGTTTAGATACAAGTTCATTTCCTAAAACCAATGGTATTTTGATATTATATTTACTCTAGGGGTCCTTCTAAGAATTTCAGGAGATGATTAACTTCTTTGTGATTATAAAACAAGAGATAAAGCAAAGTACAACCAGATTCATATTGCCCAAATTTTCACTTGGTATAGTTCACACCCAAAACGTACAAGTCATTAAGAAAGCTTGAGAGACCAGAACAAAACCCTGACTTTTCCCAGTTTGAACTACTTAGTTTGCCAATGGATTTCTGCTACCATCTCTTTCTTCTGGGGTCATCATACTAAACCCAGGCTTAAACCAGCACTGCTTTCTACAACAGCTGTGGAAGGCAACCCTCTCAGTGGGGCTCTGCCTGGATGCTCAGATCTCCAATGAGAAAAGGAAGGAGTGGGCTGAGAAAAGCTGGGAAGTCAGCTTTGTTCCCTCATTACATCCAACCTTCCTCTGCTTCTGTGCAGGAATTTACTAAAAAGAAAATCTCTTCCTCCAGAAAGGTGAGACAGAGTTCCTTGCCCATCTCACTTTATTTCCACTACTCACTCTGTGAAAATAAGAGCTATGTATGGTCTACCACGCTCCATGTAACAAGATCCTGATGTCAAATGGCCAGGCAAGGGCAGCTGGTTTTTTTTTCAGATATTTCTCACATAGAAAAATCTCCCACAAATTCCTGATCCAGGATGTTCAGACCATGGATTTGCCTTGACAGAAAAATGACCAGAACAGAGATGTGATGCGATGTACTTAGTAGTTTTTGAACATGTGCATTTTGAATACATGCACTCTGAAACAGTTTAAATGTTTCCTTTGCATTATTCATCTGAATGATCCATTAGGGGAAAGCTCATAGAAACGGCTACAAACTGAGTCCTTCAGCTATTTATTACAGCTGGAAGGATGCAAAAAGAATTTGTGCATTTAATTTCCTGAAGAAACAGCTAGCATTCCCTTCCAAAGCCCTGTCTGCACAGACCATTTTTGATCTGTTTAAAGAACTGACAGTAATGCATCTCTGCAAAGCTTCCACACACTCTTACAAAAGACCGATTAGCATAAATTTAGAATCTAGGTAAAGGGTGTAAACGAGGAAAAGAAATGACTGCATCACTTCAGGGACCTGCTATGAGTGTTCCTACTTTTTATATTTGCTCAGCTATTTCCCTAAAAGAGTTTTTTAAATACACAAAATGTGATGTAGTCTACGCTACATGCACATATATAATCTTGTGTGTGTGTAAGTGCATGCACATGGGTATGAATAGAATCATAGATTGTTCAGGTTACAAAGGACCTCTAAGATCTCTGAGTCCAACCACTAACCCAGCACTGCATATAAATGTATATATATATTTGCAACCATTTACACAGGCAAGAAATTAAGAAAAAAAAATTTAAACTGTAAAGCCCCAGAAGGCTTTGACCAGATTTTGCTAGAGGCACTGTGCAATCCCACCTCTGGAGCAGGCTGTACAGACACCTGGCAGGAAAGGTTTATCCTGTGTTGACTTTGCTCAAGGCTGGGGTGGGGAATGGCTGACCTTTGAAGATCAACTTTCAACTTTACCTTCCGTGGATGTATGAAATCTGGAAGCATTTCCATACACTGAACTTCGTTTGGCTCAGCCAAGACTGACTGCTGAATATGGTCCTATATGAGAAATGCATCCTGAGATATGCTGACATTCAAAATTAGTATCTTTGTGGGAGAGTAAAGTGCAAATACTTGAGAATTCCATTACATAATTAGTTTTAAGAAGGGTGTTGAAAATCTTCAGAATTACAGCAAATCCCAAAAAATCTTTTGAAATTTTTTTATTACTAGAAAGTTTCTTTGAATTTGCAGCCAACGACATCATTCTACACAGTGAGCTGGTGAAAGCTTGAGCATGAACTATTTTAGAACCTTATATTAGTTGGACAGCCGTGCTACTTATAAATTCCTAGAAAGGTTCCCAAAAGGACCATGAATAGCAAAACGCCACAGATCTCTTGGCATACCACTTCACTATTTCACATTGACCAAATTGATTTCCAGGCAGCATAAAGGAATTCAAGACTCAAATCTCATTTCAAAAGCCAATGGTATCCACTGTAGTTTGGACAAAGATATGTCGTGCTCCTTTTATGCCTGTTGCTAGACCCTTTAATTATTTGCTCTCTCCTTCTTGCTTGAGTTTTTCTCTATTCATCAGGGCTGGATCAGCCTTGTGACAGGCATGTGGGACCTGCAGTTCCAGTTTATAATCATTATCAGAAAAGAAGTCAAAGATAAATCACTTAAAAAGCTATCTGATTGACAGAGAAATGAATCCTTTTGCTGAGAAAACAGCACAAAATTGTGTCCAATAACAGTCATGATTCACAGCCTGATTTTTATTCTAGTCATTAATGGCCATTAACGAAGCAATACAGAGCAGCTGTGCCTGCTATTCTGCAGAGATAACTGCTCCATCTAGAGCACTGGGGAGATCGCAGCGATGGCACCACGTGCTGCTTGGTGAGTCCAGAGACAGCGCTCGCCAGCTGGCACCAGAATCCTGTCACCAGCTATTGCTGGGATGGTCCCTCTGCAAACAGCAAGTGCTGCTGGAACTGAGTGCTAAGGGGCTGCTCCACAGCCAGGAACAAGTATTGGATGTGATGGTTCTAAGATTGGCACGGCTCTTGTTAGACACCACTGCGGGCTGGGAACAAAAGTAGTGGAAAATGAGGGAAACACTTGATGTTATTAAAAATGTGATGAGCAATGAAGCATGGTGAACAGTTGATGCTACCTTGACAGGTTTGAGCCTCATCGACCAGCATCACTCAGCCTTCTGATGGCCATGTGAAGATGCATGCAAAGGGTGGTCAAACACCAAAACAAGTGTGTGGGCTGAAACTGGACTCAGTGTTAAGTCTGGAGCAGCTACAGACAACCATGCAACTACTTCAGATTTGCACTGCTACACCTGAGAGCAGAATCCTCTTGCATGTGGTTTGCACCAGCATTCACAGCCCAGAGAAGAATAAATTATTTTTTAAAACAGAGACAGCAGGATCCCATGTCCATACTGTGGTACCATGTTAGGAGAGATTAGAAAGCTGAGCCAGTAAGTATATCCCAACAGGATGCAATTAGGCTCTGTAGGCCACAACATGGTCCCAACCACACTAGAGAACATCAGGAGTACAACTTCTGAAACTACTGGCATTAAATTGGTGCACAGTTGACACAAGGCTGGAACCAGTTGTTACAGAGAAAAAATAACTGCCTGGTTTGGCTAATCACTGTCAAAATCTGAGGGAAAACATATTAAATAGGAAATCTGGGTAAGTTCTATCATCTTACAGACAGCACAGAGGAGAGAACAGAGGTGAGACCCTATGCCTGTATGTATGGCTTCTCTGGGAAGAGGACTTGAAGATGCAGTCCAAATGGGGCAAAAGAATGTGGGAGCTTTGTTTTTTGCACTGGATACTCAAGACAGATTTTTCTCTGCCCCTCCTGAATTTATTCTTACACATAAAAATGATTACATTTACATCTTTGGCCTTCTACAGGAGATGAAAATAAGTAAATGGCAGAAGCACCCTGCAGCATTCCTCATGAAGATCTGTGTAAAGTAGACTTCATTTCCTTGCAATACACATCTGGAACAATGAAACATTTTCATTTTGAAAAATGTAACAAAACAAATTAGCAAGAGGAAACACCAAATATCCTCCCTTTGTTTTCTTTTACTGTACCAGTAGATATTCTGAGTGCATAGAAACAAGGGGGATGGGAAAAAGCAAAGCCCAGCGAAAGAACAACAAAACAAAATGATACAGAATATCCCCATGTTTGAGTTTCCTTCTTGTAGCTTCTCTTTAGAGGAAAATTCTTCTTTATGCTTATAAGTAAAATCCCATCGTAAGTGTCTGCTAGTCTGAAATGAGTTGCAGTACACAAATAGGTTATATTAGTTTGTGTAAGTGTTCTGCCAATGTAACCCCTCTGCCAGAGGAAGGAACAAATAGTGTAAATGAAACTGAGACCTGGTCCAGCATCTTCAGATGCAAACTGAGACATTTGAGTGATGCATATTGCTCAAGGTGACAAATCACATCTACAGCACTGCAGTGCTCAGGACTCTGTGCAGAGGAGACCTGACTGCATCAGCAGATGATCTATAATCTGGGCTAAACAGGAACCTTCATCAGCACAGGTGACAGCTAAAATTAGCATTGAGAAAACTGATGAAAACATGACGGTGAAGTCCCAAGATGAAAAATAGATTATTCACTGTCAGAGAGAACAATAGGCAGGACATTAAAACTGCTACAAGGTGACAGTGTGTGTAGTGCAAGGAGCTAAAGAAGAAAATAGCAGTAGAAGAGAAACCAAACCCCCTTGGGGAAAACACAGTCATCAGGGATAAAAGGATGCTGACAGTAACACGAGGGGTGAAAACAAGGGAAATTGAGAGATTGAGAGTAGAGCTATACAGCGGGAAGAAATGCTCCATGTGAGAACGACATTGGACAGCCAAGAAAATGAGAACTATCACTATACAAAGGCAGTTTTTGTAAAGGAGGTTTTCTAATATATGGCACCAAATATATCAAATACAAAAGTGTCTAGGAAAGGACCTGCTGTAGCAAAAAAGACCACAACTGCCTGGCATACCTATTAAATTTCTTAAGACTGAGCAAGCAAGGAATACTTTAAGCAGAGAAGGAAGACTGCATCTCAGAGAAGTCACCAGTGTACCTCTGGGCAGGCAGCGAGGAAAACAACTCACTGGAAAATATATATTTACTGATAAGGTCTCAGAGGTAACTTCTGGCTAACTTTCTGTTAGTGCAGGGCTGTTACTTCTCACTAAGCAGCCCACTTTCTCACAGAGATTCATGGCTCCAGGGAGGCTGGCTGGTCGCAGGGTTTGCAGTGTTTGCAATCAAACACTTCACTTGCTATGGAACAAAAGTGCTTACAAATCCTTTGTTAAATAAATATGAGAAAGTATACAGTCTAGGAAATTGCATTCTGCTGAGAAACACTGCATGAGTGAAAAAGATGTTACATTCGGTGAGAAAATTACATGCTGCAAATAATTCATTCAGCTATAATAAGTAGCTTCAAAAGAGGAGGTCAGTAAAATCCTGGTGAAGGATATTTTTATCGTCTATTTCATATTCATTTTCAGCATAACTGTTATTACTTTATGTGATACTATAACAGCCACAGACAGCTGAAATAAAACAGAAAATGACAATGAACAGGTTCTCCATGGCATTCACTGCCATAAATTAACAATAGGGGATAGGCTTTATTTTACTGTGGGTTTCTTGATATCCATGAAACCCATCTAAGGTCAACACAAATTGCTAGGGAGGGGAGTGGGAGGCAAAAAGCAGGTGGGGAGGTGGGGGTGAAAGGGAAAACGTGACATTTTAAATCCAAAGGAAATTACAATATCTCAGTTTTCTCTCATTCCAGGAATTTATTAAACATTTTGGTTTAAAAAAACCACCAAAGACTGGTTTTTAAATGTCTGCTTTTTACTGTCTTTATGTTTTTAAAATAGGAAATACTATTATGATGATAGTGTATTTCAACTGCTAATTGGTATATGGTATGATGCAATACACATTTTGAAGCTGAATGCAATTTTAAAACACGGGAACATCTGCTTCAATAAGGAACATTAAAAGGCACATTTCCATTAGGGTTTTTTTCCTGAAATTTGAGTAATTCTTGGGGAACATTTCAATGCAGATGAAATGCATGCTTTTTAGAAGGAAAAAATGTTCTCAGAAAGCATGTAGCCAGTTCTGCTTGTTGAGCTTCACTAGCTTTACACCAGCCTTGCTATTCATGGCACAGTCCCACAGAGTGCAGGGAGGCCAGGAAGACCAGGAAGGCGTCCCACCAGTCCCAGCACCCCTGTGCTCCTGGCTCAGCTGCCAGCACCACATGTGCCCCATCACTCCCTACCTGAGCACACTGCTGAACAGTTTTTAAAAACCTACCTTGGTGAAGGTCAGGCAATCCTTGTCTTGATCTTTATCCTTTATTTCAAAGTCATAAAGTGCTTTGCCCTGAGGTGGAGCCTGTGGGAGGGGCTTGATGCACTGGATGTAGCTGGCGGGGAAGAAGCCGTGGTTGCCATTGAGCTCCCCGTGGTACCAGTTCTCGTCCACCTTGCGCCGCAGGATGATGATGTCCCCCTTGTTAAACTTGAGGTCACCAGGCTCCTTTCCCTCATATGTGTACAGGGCTTTGCCATAGGGAAGCTGAGAAACACTCTGGGGAAACAAAACAAACAGCTTTAAGCAATCTCCATCCAGCACCAGTATCATTCCTGGAGTCACTGTTTAGCTGGAAGCAAACTGAGCAGCCAAGGTCATTTACCAAATGACCCCAATGGCTGCAGCAGACTGCCCCATTATGCTAGACGCTGGATCTCAGGAAAACTAGGATGCAGGTGATGGTAAGCCTGAGAAGGGAGGTGTGTTACATCAGAGCAGGCACTGTCCATCCCATGTAGCTCAGCTGAAACCTGCAGTACCTCTTACACCACCAAGCAGCATCGCTTAATTTGCAAAATATCCTATGTAAGCAGAGCTATATGCTTAAACAACTAAACTTGGACGTGTCAAAAGGCAAAATATTAGACATGTTGACCTTCAGGGTTGCTTTGGTTTCTGAAGCTCAGAAGAGAGACAAAACAATACATGCTTGATGATTCACAGGGTTATAAAAGCTGGCAAATTGGTAATTTTTCATTGCGTTTGTTTGAGCATTTCCAAACATTTTTGAGTTTGAAGCCTTTTGTTTAGCTTTTGATTCTGTAATCAAATACTCTTATTTCTTTGAAAATCCCCAAGTCTCATGCTACTCACTGAGGGCTACTGTAAACAGTTACAATATTCTTTGCTGCTTATGAATTCATGTCCTTGTGGAAAAGTGGAATAGGCAGAATGCCCCAAATCTTTCTTTTAGAACTAAAAAGAGCTCTGAAGCTTTCACTGTCATTAAAAAAATTAAACAAACTTACTAAAAAATCATGGCCCATGAGAAAAAAAAAGCCTAAGAAGTTCATTGTTTCGTATGATAAAAGAGTGAAACCTATTTGATGGAAGCCACTTGAGTGTGAAGAATTCTTCCCAGAGTTCATTTTGTACCAGTGAAAGGTAGATTATCTCGCCCAGGCTGGGACTGCATGGACAACGTTTTGGTGGAAGTACTGGTTTATGCAGCCCTGTCCTCCCCATCTACTTGCTCCTCTTCTTGCTGAGTCCCACAGAGCAGGGGGTAACTGTGTTGGACACAGCTTCCTGCTGCTTTGGTCCTATCACAGTTCTTTAACCCATACTGGAGTGCAAAAGGTGTATTGCTGTATTATCCTATACCATTTTTCATTTTATTCAATTTGAACTAAGAGTCAGCTTGCAAATATATAGCAGCACATAACACAAGGGATGTTAGAGAGGTCCTTAAAAACCAACCTTCTGTAAGAAGGTTTTTGGGGTTTTTTTCAGAGTTGTATTTACAAAAATGACACCGTTTTCTTTGCATACACGTGCCTTTGAGTAGTCTGTTCCCTGCTGTGCATCGTGCTTGTCAATGGGGTGTCCTATAGGGACAATGAAAAAGTAAAGCTATATTTAATAAAACACCTTGGTATTCCCCCAGGTGTTTCTAATGCTTGTACTTCTGGATGACATTCCTGTGCCTAAAATAACACTCAGATGCATTCTCCAGAGGGAAGGTGGAGTAGCCCAACAGAAACACTGCACTTCCAGAAAATGAGATGCTGGGATGACTTTTCATGGTATTTGTTAAAGCCACAAGCAGAGGCATTTTTCAATTCCGATGGGTGCATTAAATGGTGCACCCCTGCTCTGGTGGGGTGGGTTTTATGCTCTTCCACCTGCATCTTTCAGCAGGAGGAGGAGAAGCAGAGCCCTGCCTGCACTGCCTGCTGGTGCCTCCGCCGCTGCTGGGCTCCAGATGGCCACTGCGGCAGGCACACACCATCACACTGATCAAAGAGCAGCTTTCTTCAATGCACCTTCACACACAGGCGTTAACCTACTCATTTTTATTAGGAAAGGCTTTAGTAGCTGTGCAGGTCTTGGAATGCTGTGTGACAGATCTTTCTGCCTACAGCCCACACTGAAGGAGACAGGCAAAGAGGCACAGCTCTTCAGAGCATGATCCATGTTGTCTGGAGGGGGATTTAATTTCTTTCAGATGTGCCTCCAGTTCTAACTTTTCTCATTAACAATTTGCAGTTCCTCTGCAACTCCTCTGTATTCTGGATTTTCTGTATCTGAATGGAGCTACCCACTTAAAGACTAGTTATTTTGGAAGCTCCTTCAAACATAACTAAAAAAGCATACAATCAACAGTCAGCTAACAAAGCATCAAACAGACTCTGCCAAATCAGTGGCAGCATCCTACTGGTATTTTTCTCTCTGCCAGGGTGGTTATTTCCCTTGAAAGCAAAGTGTTGCCCCCCTACACAGCATTTTAAAGATTAAGCATACAGTACCATCAAACTCCTTAGGTGAGGCATAGTTCACATAAATGCATTACTCATTTGAAACTTGAAAAAAAACCCACACTAAGTTGAAAGACTACAGAGCCTTGTAGTAATTTAGAAATAAAAGAACCATTACTTTAATTCATGCTGGGAGAAGACAATTTATCAAAGGAAGAGTAAGACTTCTGCCAGGTGCACACTGCTGATCCAGAAACATGCCTGGCAAACACGCTCTGTATCACTCACCCTAGACGGGACCTTCCTATTCCCAAAATCTTTGTAGCAATTCAAGATCAGATCACTTTCTTCACTTTTTAGACACTTTCTCTTCCCAAGCCTCATCTTACTGTGTAAAAAGGCAACACAGTAGTCCCCACTGCTACAGAAAACAAAGTGGATTTTACTTTATTGCACACTTCATCAATGAAATTCTTATGCAATACATGCTGGGCTTTTATTGATAATTAATTGTTCTGGCTAGAAGATTATTCAGGTCCCTGTTTTTAACTTCACCTGATGCAAATGAAGACTTTTAAGAAAAACAAATCAACTGCCAGACATAAATTTGAAATCTGGCATTGTTTTATTTGGAGACCCTAATGTGGGATTTGCAGTTTAGGTGCTTGTGTTCCTCTTCTCTTTCAGGGGCTTATCTGTGGGCCCTCTAGGAGCTGTCCTACACAGAGAAGATTTAGGCAACTAGACAGTGGGAAGGACTTCTAAAACAAACTGTTCCAATTATCAGCTACCGCTTTTCTAATTCTGAATCAAGGCTTTTCGACTAAAAACTCTGTAGAGGCATTTTTTAAGGTGAACATGTTATTTAATGGAAAAGATACCCTCTGACATTGAGGCATTTCCCAGCCTTTCTGTAAGGTTCTATGTACCCATTTTGATTTGATTGTCCCATGTAAACCTTGCATTTACTGTGGCCCAGGTACCAGTGTCCTCTAATCCTTTTCAAATAAAGCTACTTGCTCTGTTCTAAAGCTTTAAGTGTCTGCTGAAATCAACCAAAGAGAAATTTAATATCACAATTACAATTTAAAAACCAAATCAAAAAAAAAAAAACCCAAAATACCCTCAACCAACAAACCAACCAACCCCAAATACTTAAGATAAACTCTTGTAGCTCCTTTGATTATATTTTCTGGCCAAAAGATCTAGCTTTCAGTGGACTTTTCATGGTCACATTATATTAATGGTTCCTAAGAAGGATATTTTTTGAAGTTTCCCTTTATTATTCCTATTTTTGGTTAATTCATAAGCGAGAAGCAGATCAGATTCAGAAAGTTCCTCTGAACTACATCTGAGAGGAGGAAGCATTAAGCATCTTTCAGAAACAGAATAAAAACAATCTCTGCTGCTGTTTGCTAGTTGTAATGTGGTTCTTAGAAATCTTCCTCTGATCTTGATTATCCTCCCCACTGACAATCTTTGTGCAGACAATTCTGGCCTATCCACTCCCCTCTTCTTCACTTGACTTTCCCAACTCAAAGGAAAAGAGGTAGGCCAGGACTGATATCCGACTGACATTCAAACTCCCCAAGTCCTGCTGGTGAGCATGGCCTTCCCATTTTATGTTCAAAACCTCAGCTCATGCCCTGTCCTATTTCCCCTCAGGTCTTTGTTCCATGCATCAGCATTTCAGTCAGAAACCATCACCTTCAGAGTGCCCAGGTGGTCTTTCCTACAACACCTTCTAATCTAAACCAGGATATAAAGCACCATCCCACAGATCAGACTTAAGCAAAGCAGACAGGCAAGGTTCAGGGGAGGCAAAGCACATAGAGGTGTTTCTCCAGAAACTGCAGGAGGCTCAGACCTTCCTCTTGCTCCCTGCTTCAGCAGAGCAAAGCCTCCTTACCCTTCCTGTGCCCATTCCATGCACGAGCACTGCCACAGCAACTGCTGGTGGACAACACCGAGCCCTCTGCACTACACCCTCAGCATGCACTTCATCCCCTGATCCACCACCAAGTCCCTGCCCATCCATGGGGCCCCATCTTGGCATCTCCTGCCTCACCATGTCCAAGGAGGAGAACTCCCTTTCCAAGCCTGGTCCCAGCAGCATCGTGCTGCTCCTCTCCCCATTCCACCCAGCTTCACAATGGCCACTCCTGCGTCCAGGGACCAACGTGGTGGCAGCCTGGCTGTCCTGTGAGGAGCTCAGCACAGACCACCAGCCCACTGCCTTCCTCCAAGTCAGCTCCTGACCTGTGCTTGGCTGTGAGGAGCCCCTGCCATCAACCCCCTCCCCAGCTGCCACGAAATCTGGTCAGGCTCAACGCAGGTGGCTGCAAAATTAAACAGCCTCGACATCTGACTGCACCAAGTACTTGATTTGCCCTGCTGGCTTATTGTGAGGCTAACTGGCACTTGGCTATGATGTGTATTAAATTTCAAAACTCTGTGTGGGTGTGTATAGAAATAAAAAAAATTAAGAAAGGAAGAAAGGAAGGGATGAAGTCACAGTCAATGGCAACAGCCAGTTTCTTTTTCCTGCCACTAAATCCATGCTGGCATGATGCTGAATACTGCCAAAGGTTTCTTTTCTATTTCAGCAATCAATACTGACGTGAAAGCCTGAAGCGTTAATATGCTGAAAATCCCCCTTGCAGAAGACTCAATGATATGTTGGCAACTCAATCATTCTGCATTTGTGTTTCAGCAATGTCAAATAGCAGCAGTTAAGCAGAAACCTGCTGGCAAATTGACAAATAACAGCCATGAAGCAATTAACTGGCAAAGCTGGAGCATTCTTCATTATGTATCCTGAAGAACAAAAGGAATGGGAAAAAACCCAAACATGCTTGCTTCCAATAAATTCTCCCAGTAGAAAGCTTAGTAGAATGTGAGCTGCCCAGATAGAGTAGGTCTTCAGTTTTCAAAAGTTACAGAAAATAAACTCTTTCCCAATGTGCTTAAAAGCAACTCAGGCTCCAACAGGGGTCAGAGCCTGCCAACTTCTGCATGCAGGACTTGGTGGAGGAGGTCACTACTTCAAAAAAATGTCTAATGCTTGCCCAAAGTGCTATGCAGGTGCCTATAAAACAAGAAATCAAAAATAAAATAAATAGGGCAAGGCATCCAGCTACTAAACCCAGACAGAAATTCTATGATCCAACCCTTCTCTCAAACTAAGTTTGTGTTTAGATCCTTGAAAGCCTAGAAACCTCTTGAGGCTCCAGTTACGGCTCCTCTCTACTACAGCAAAGAAGAAGATTGTTTTCCTGCAGTGTGAAAGCCATGTTAATGCTGAAGGGTAATTTCTCTTGCCCAAGCTCTTGCCTTGTGCAGCTCAAGCTGTGCAAAAACCTCAACCTCACTACTTCAAAGGGTCCCTTGCACATGGAAATCCCCACAAGAGGCAGGTGTGATTCTGCCTGCCCCATGGGGCAGCAGCGTCACCTGACCCCTTTGTCAGGGGGTGAAAGGATCAAAGAATTGGAGAAATGCAAAAGGTGGAGGAGCATTTAACTCCTCTTTCCCTTTGCTCCATGAGTCTTGATCATCATCTGAGCTAGAGATGAAACAGGAGGGGATAAAGCCAAACAACCTCAGAACACACTGCTGGAACAGTCTGACAGGAATACTGCTAGGGACAATAAGTTTTTTTTAAAGTCTGTAATAAGTCACTTCAGCAAAACACACTGGCTTGTAGTCCTTCAAAATTCTCCAAGATCTATCTCCATACCCCCCATACTCCAAATATATTTCTGAAGTGTCTGTTCCTCTGCATGAATGTACATTTATCTCTTTCATCAAGGACTATCAAGTGTAAACATCCAAAGTAAATTCAAGTTGATAAAGAAGAAAAGAAAAAAGTAATGAAAAGTAATTAAAAGCATGCACATCTCAGTGGTAAAATACAGTTAAACACAAGCTATTACTACAGAGCATAAATAATAATTAAAACACATAGTGCTAATTTTTTGCTCCATTACTTTGAAGCATCACACATTACTCTGAATTTCCCAGTCTACACAAGCAAAGATTCAGCAGTGACAGTTTGGACTGAATTTACGTTTTCCAACTGGTAGGAAACTCCCCACAAGCAGGCTGGGTAGCACTTCAGCATATGGTTTCCTGACACCCATAAGAGCTCTGCAGAAATCCCAGCAGCTGTGCTGGAGAGGACAAGGGCTGCGTGATGGAGCACCCATCAGCAGGACTGCTGAGGAGGAGACAGGCTACTCCACTCCCTGTAACTACCCTGTTAGTGGGATCTTGGCATCCAAAACTCCCATTCAAATCAGCTGAGAGCAGCAATTTAAATCATGAGCCTGCTCGGATCCCTTTAGGACACAGGAGGGAAGGCAGTCTGGCACAACAAGCAGCTCCGTTGTGGTGGCAGTGACAGCCGTGTCAGCCGGGCTTGGCAGGGCAGCAGGGACTGTGGACTGCCCACTTGCTCCTCACCACCCTGCCCACTGTGCTCCCCCTCAGTTTAACACTTTTCCAGAGTGACATCTTTCACCTAAACTAAAACACGTGTCTCAGTCAGCCCTAGGAAGGAGAGACCCCTTGCACATGCACTGAGCTGAAGAAACAAGGCGTCAAGGCAAACTTTAGCCAGCGCAGTTAAACCAAAAAATGTATACTCCCACCAGATCTGTGACTTGCAGAGCTTTTAGTGGCTTTTGTCCTCAAGAGGAACTTTCAGGGTGACAGACCATGAATCATCATCGTATCGCACAGCAAAAACTTTCAAAAGTGCTTTGTCTTCTGTGTAAGATGGTTTGTCTTACGTGCAGGGATTCAGAAGTACAGGTCACCTGTCTGACATATCTCAACAGTGACACTGCAGCATTTGCTTTCACAGAAAGCTGATTACAGGAAAATTAATCAAAGAGAATCTAAATTCACACAAAGAAGCAAAGACAAAACCCACTTATATGCTGTTAGTCAGCTCTGCATGACAGATCAGTAAAAGCCTGAAAAGTCACACTTTGCATGTACAACCTTTTTGAAATCAACTTTAAGAATAAAAGTATTGAGATGACAATAGAAACAGCACCATGGAGAATGAACACTGAATGTAATTGTTTATATACTCCGGAAAGTGGCATGTTTATTGATAGTGCCATATAGGTATTAATTAATCACAATAAAAATTAAAGTTCTTAAGTAAAGCTTTGCTGTTTTATTTGACAAAATGGTTAACTAGTATTTAGGCCCTGACCCTTGCTGATGGTGCTGCAAATAGGCTGCAGCCCTTGTGACACCTGAAGACACATGCAGACAATGCATGACTCCCACCTGGAGTAGAAGGGAAAATGCTTTTCCAAAACTAAAAGGTCTGGGAATGTCTCTACACATTTGCAAGAGGTAGCCTTTATACATGGAGGGGAAGTGTCCAAACAGATTAGGAGCCTATCTGCCATTTCCAGAAGTGACTTCCGCAATTAGCATGAGATACCAGGGGAATTGCTCAACAGATGGAGCATGAAGGCAGGCAGGTACAGCATCATTCTAGAACATCACCATTGCTCTCCAATGAACAGGGAACAACAGTGCTCACCACCCCAGAACAGCACAGGATGGTGTTCACCCTCTTCAGCAATGGGCCAATGGAGCACAAATTGATCTTCAAAGAGAACAGTGTCTAACAAAGTTATTTTGTAGTTTATCTGGCAAACAGGTACAACTTGCATTTCACCTTATAATGTCCATATTTGTAATTTTTACATAGCAAGATTAAAGCATGTTTCAAAGTTTCTCCTAGCAAAACAAATGCAGCTGATGCATGCAGCACAACTGAGAAAAAAACCAGCAGGCTTTCTACTGCACAGCTTTTCACATAGGTCCGTCCGGGATTCTCCACTTTTCCAATATTAGAGCTGAGTTAGTTTTACAGTCCAATGCCATTTCTCTTAGAAAGATTCGCAACTTGAATGGGAGAGTGCATCTGATCTCATAATTGCAGCTAATAGCTTCACGTCCTCTGCACAGCTCACATTGCTTCAGCCCCTCACTACTATCTATCAATATTTACACATTCAAAGATCTCTATTTCTCAGTAACCCATTGTTTAATGAAGTATTTTCAAACTACATGCTCTCCTGTTAAACTACACGTGATATTCAGGGTCAGGTTGGATTTCCAGCAGGGAGTTCACAGCTATGGCTGCCCAGAGAATTAGTGGGTAACACCAGCCAACTGTTTAACCACGTCAGTGCAAAGTCCCTCCAGTTCTGCAAACCCCCAATGCTTCCAAACTCTCTGCTCTTTAATAAGGGATACAGAGAACACACTGCTGGAATTGCAGGTCAGTTTCTGGTTTCAGTTGAGCCACTTTAATTCCATTGATCTTGATGAAGTGGTGTGGATATATAGAAAATTCCTACCTGGTATAAAGCTTTACCTTACAAGTAATCTTCCCTGAAACAAAGCTGAATGTCTGGCAGTCTCTACCAAGAAGAATATTTATTGATGTCTTGTGCTGGCCATAGCCTTCACAAAAGCTAGGTATGTTCTCAGAATCTGTCCTTCACCTTTCAGGCAGAAAACATTCACTGGATCCTAAGGACCAAATATGACCTGGTAATCCTGTGCAGGGATCTCAGTGAAAGGATTGTCTGCTGTGCACAGACACTTCAGAGCAGAAGCTGGTCTACAAAGCATTCCAATCAATAGCCAACACAACTTCTAACCCAAGTATGCAGTGTGGCTTCCTGAGAAACCATCAGACAAAATATGCCTCAGCTGACTGCCTCACAAGGGCAAGAACCACCAAACACTTCCTGAGCTTCAGGAACAGGCTGTGGGTTAACATGGAAAGACCAACAAATAGCAGAAGAAAAAAATTTCCAGTGCAACTCTACTAAGCAAACTGACAGCAATGTGCTATTTGAGCAGTTCAAAAAGGAAAGACAGCACAAGTGGCTACATTTAGCCTGCCAGAGTCACCAATAGAGATAAATCAAATAGGAGCTCCCTTGAAGCTGCAAACAAACACAAAAAACCCCTTATATTCAAGGCACTACAACATTATATCTTTAAGTTTGCCTTATGCTCTCAATTCAAAGTGTCTTAAAACCTTTAAATAAACATGAAATCTCTCATTGATTACTCCCCAGATGACACCACTTTGGTCAGAACCATGACCCAGTTTTCCCAGCCCCCTGACAGAAACAGTCCTTGCTTGCTTCTTAATGAAAAAGATGAGTTAAAAGTCAGTTCCCTGTGCAACTTTGAGAGCCTGAAGTTTTTTCAGGCTTCTTCACTTCCACAATGGCAGCATTTACAGCTCTGGAATTTTCCACAATTCCTTATGCTGTGGGTCACAGCAAGAAAAAGAAGAACACTTTGGGGAAAATACAAGAAGCATTACATAAAAGCCCATAACATGAATCTCTGCTGTAACTGCTTCATTTGATCTTTCCTGGTGGAAGCTGACGAAGCACGGGATAGCTTACATTTTCCAGCAGTGTCTTTGTAACTCTGCTAGCCAGCCCAATACCTCTGGTTTACTTTCCAGCCTTTCCACATCTTTCTTTTTGGCTCTTTGCCTTGTGACTCAAGTGTTTCCTAAGCAGAAACCCTCTGCCACCCCAGAAAGGACTTTATGGTCCAGTCCTGCTACAACTCATTGGAGCTGGGCTTCCTCCAGACAGAGACCAGGCAGGTCACAGCTCAGAGGTCCTACTCCCAGACCCCACTTTTTTGGCACTTTTCTATTGCAATTTTTTCCCTCTCAGCAGGACCACAGGGAGAGGAGAGGGGTAAGGAAGGGCCTGGAGGTGAAGCTGCCCCAAAAATGGAGTGGGCAGCTGTTATTTACCATCTGGCAAAGCTCCCAGAGCTCAACAGAGGGAGCCCCACTCCGGTGAATCTTGCTGGGATTGCTACCTGTAGAGAAGAGACTTCATTATTTCTTCTTTTCCATTTTTTTTTTTTATAAATAAATTCACACCAGGAAAATCTTTGTCCTCTCTTTCTTCCTCCCTTCCCACAAACGTTAACTTGAAGGTTACACAAAAGCTTCTTCCATAATTTCAACCACTGAGAATCAAGAAAACTGGCCTGAAAGAACACAAGCCACTTTGGCAGCCTCAGCTCACAGGCTGCAGCACCCAAAGAAAAAAATCTAGAAAAATTTAAAAATTAAGTTTTTTTTAAAATTAGCTTTCTGAGGTGACACAGGTGGGGGTTATTTCTCCATATGGACACCTGCCTTTGAGGAGCTGAGGAATCTCTGAGGCAGTCAGAGTATTGCAAGGCCTGAAGGGTGAAACAGGGATGGTTTTTAACCCCTGATTGAGCAGGGTCACTGCCAGGGTTTCCAAGGAGTATGGGAGAGGCAGTGTAAGACAAAAGACCATTAAAGCCCTCTGATATGGGAATGGAATGAAAAGTGTCCACCCAAAGAACCTGCCTGTGGTGTCAGGGTGGCCTCTCAACTGAAATGGATAAACAGGTGAAGGATGAGAAACCAGGCTTGATTTTTATTTCTGATGAAGGGGAGGACCTGAAATTCCTATTTAAACCCCAACTTCGCAAAAAATCCCATTTGATTTACTTATGCAGCTTTTTGTTTTATGATAAATAAGCGTGGAAGCACTAGGTAGCACTTATTTCTGTTGTATCTTTTTCACTGCATGTGACCACAGAGCAGATTCCTGGGCTATAAAACTGAAAATATATCTTCTGCTTTCCACTTGTCCAAAGTTTTCATAAGACAGCTTTAAAAAATGTACTCTAAGAGAACTTTCTGAGGTGGTATTCACAGTTTCATAAATACTGTATTACCTGAACTGTGCCTTCCCTGAACTGACAGGGCGTTTGATAAATGCACCGTGGACTGCATACACAGTGGAGCTAAAGAACATGTTTCCTTGGTAGCTCAGTTGTAAACTTCAATAGGTGGATAAATTCCCATGTCACTAGAGAATATTTACAACTGAACCTTATTTATCAGCAGCGTGCCCTTACCAACAGCCCACACAAATCCTGTTATACAAAAATGGCTGTGGCGCTTTTCTCATCGTTAAATGAAAATCACAGAGGTTTCTTTTGCACCAGGACAGGTTTTATAGCCAGTGAGAAGAAACTGCATTAGGAGATGCTAATGTTGAAATATTCTTGGCTCAAAACGTCAGTGTGAGAGGAGCTAGCTCATCCACATCTGCACTGTGTGAGCAGCTTCCTTGTCCCCTTGCTGTTGGAGAACTTCTCAAGTGAGAGCGAGTGTCCATCCTCTCATTGTCTGAAGAAATGTACATGATGACCCACTCACCAGGAATTTAGAGAGATTATTTCCCCTCTGTTTGCTGTGATTAGCAATATGAAAATATCTGCTATGCAGTAAAAATGAAAAATCTGTGCTTTTTAAATCACAGCATTTCAGCCCTGTTTATCAGAAGTATCCCTGTGGTTGTTATTCTCCCTCAAAGAGGAGGAGAATTCTTATTTTTCAGAATCCCTGCCCACTCCTTGGTGGGACTGCAGGTTCCCTGACATCCCCCACCCTGCCTCCACTTTGTTCTCCTACCCAGATCCCGTGCCCTGAAATGATTCATTAGCTGCAATTTCCTGACACACGCTTTCTTCGTGCAGATGATTAGGAGCTGCTTTCAGGGCTCAGTCCTGCTGACAGGACAGGCTGGCACCTCCCTGCAGGTCAGCCAGCTACTGCCAGGAGGGCTTTAATCAGCTCTGCCTCTGACGTGCGCTGGGCACGCTGGGCAGGGGTGCCCACTGTGCTGAAGGGGTCAGAGAGCACCCTGCACTCCAGTGCTGCCAGTCCTCATCTCCTCTGGGCTGGAAAAGGCCCCTCCACTGCTGTGCTGGGCTCCCATTAGGAACAGTTCAGCTCCTGCCCTGCATGCAGCAAACCCCTGTGCAGTTTGATGTTCAGGAGCAATAGCAGTTGGAGCAGACAAGGAAAACATCAAGGAAGATACAAGGCTTCGTAATGCAAATCACGCTTTTATATCATTCTCCCAAATCCCCTTTGGGGAGAGGAAAGTTGATTATCTACAGAATATGGGTCAAATTTATGCCTTAAGGATCTTTCAGTGCTTTGGCTGCTTGGTGACATAGTATGGGGCTCCTCACTGCCTTTTCAGGTTAATGCTTTCAAAGTGCTGTCCCTGGGCATCATCATCATAATCATCATCATCATCCTCAATTTCATAATATTACTAAAAAAAATTAATTTCCTGCACCCACTCCCAGGAGTTTCTCTCATGCTGAACTTAATTGATGCTTCCTCCTGCACTCTGAGGAATGATTAAAATGAATGCTGCACATGTTAGGAAGCACCTTGGATTTCAAACTCTGCATGGTTTCTAATTAAAGAGACACACACAGGATGCTTGTGCTACATTTCCCTCCTCTCTAAGGCTATTATTATTACATACATTTCAGCAGTAGTCAAAAGAGTCTCCTCTACCTCACATAATAGGATCCTGATTTAGACTGGATAATCACCAGTCGTTGATCTGGGTGAAAAATGTCTTTAGGAAAGGGAAAAGAAAAGGCTTGTGCTGTAACCAGCCCTCTGGCAGAGAGATTGATATTAATGACAGAAGTGTTTGAATTTCTGGCTAACCTAGAGCATATAGTATCCAATGTTAAGCACTGGCTAATGAAGTACAATATATAAAAAAGAAAAACCAGCTAGAAAACCCCCATCACAATCAGGAGTGCCTGATGTTCAGAGATTTTGGAGGAAAAAGGCACAGGCACATGAGTGTCAGCACTATTCCCACAATTCCCTGCCTACCTTCTCCCTCCCAGTCTTCTGGTGTCCCTTTGTCTTGGTGATAAATACGTGATTTCTGGACAAAACCGCTTGACTTCAGGTACAATTTTTGAGATGCTGGTGACCTTTACCTACTTCAGGAAATCTCAGGACCCAAGTGCCAGGGGGGTAACAACCAGTACTGAAATCTTGACATCTGCATCCTCAGCACCTGCATTTGACATCAACAGGGCTGCAAACAAAGCTAATATCCCCAATTTTCTGTGAGAAGATATGGGGCTGTAAAGCTCAGAGGGAAAAATATTTCACATAGATGTGTTCTTGATACAAAGTCAGCTGATAAACCCTATCTTGCCAAGCTGTGCAGTCATTTTGAAAACTGCAGCTACACCTTGCATGATGCAATGACCTTTCTGTTTTCCAAGGCCAGGTTCTGCCTTTGCTTACATGAATGTAAATAAATCAAGTGCTCTCCCACTGCTCATAATGACAGTATTCCTGATTGTCACTGTTGTGGCAGCACACTCAGGTTCTGTGGCAAATGACACCAGGGGAAATGCCTTCATAGCAATCCTATACTGTATTACATGCATGTTTTACCACCAATAATACTTAAAATATGGGATCCATTTGCTTTTCCAATGTCTTGTGAAATGCTACAGGTTATAAATAATTCAAACCAATAATAACAGGATGTCTGGGCATTTTTTTTTCAGGTTTAAGAAGATAACTGTCTAACTTGGTGAAATGAACTACTTTTACTGAAATTGTTCTCTCTGCTGATAAGAAAATTATTTCCAATTAGACACTCTGCATATTAGCAATATAAAAAGACTTAACAAACTTAACAACAAAGCAAAATAGTGCAGCATATAGATTTTTATTACTTATTCATGTCTGTACGGTTTCAAATCCCTTCAGAATGGAACTGAACCCCTGTGCCTCTACCTTGGGTTAATGCTACAATCACATGAATCGGGCTTCTTCTCTGTCCATGTTATAAAACTGAAAAGTATTTTGCTTTTTGAAGACAGGTTTTAGACACAATTTTGGGAAAGGATTAGGGTGTATCTCAGAAAAGGAAGAAGAGACTTTGGGCCCTGAGAGGGGCAGAAGTAAGACATACAACACTTCCCTAGCAGTTAACCAGCACACGAGCTTTACCTCCCCCTGCCTTCAGCCAGCACCTCAGGCTCCCAGCCTGCCCTAACTCTTCTCGCTGGGATTAGGCCCCTATTTCAGGACAGTGACTCTGGTATGGAAACGAGACATCTGCAAAACACAGGTGAAGTAGGGAGTTCAGTGTTTTTGGAAAAAATATAAAGCTACTCTGAAAAAGACTACATCTTGAATTTCCATTACAGCAAAACCACTTCAGCTTTGTTTCTCTGCTCATTATGCTTATTATTCCATTATACTGCCTTCAAAAAGCTATTAATAGTTATGTGTGTCATATGACCTTAGCACATCTGAAGTCCAAGGGTCTACAAGTGCATTTTGTGAAACAGCAGTGAGTGCTCTTGGTCAAGTGGTCTCTCTCTGAACTGCTGGAGAAAGCTACAACTCCCTGGACTTTTTCAGAGGGGACCTAGAAGAAAGACTTTGAGAAAGCAGTGTCCAAGTGTGCAATTTTATGATATGTGAGTCCATCTTCAGGCAGATCCTTGATGGTTAGTGTGTCTGTGGGTTTAGCTCCCCGAGCTGCCTCCTCTGGCTGTGAGATGAGGACAATGCACAAGGAGTGCAATGGGACTTCACATCTAATGGGAGGGCCCAGAAGGGATCCAGAACCTCCTCTAAGTGCAGCAGACCCCACATGGGCCCCAAAGGCTCAGCACTACCCTAAACACACAGTTTCAGTACAACAGTAAGTGATAGCTCCAAGTCTGGGAAAACACACTGGATCTTTCACTTGAACAGATGGGAATTACCATGCTATATTTCAAAGGATAGGAATTTAATTTCCATATCATGCAAGTGCTTTCTTTTCACCACCTTATCCCCCTGCCTGCCAGAATCTCAACTAAAGAATTGTCCATATCCTTGTTTGAATGCTTCTATGGATTTAGAACTTGAAAGATTATATCTGTGCTCAGAAATTATGTCTAAGTCCATTACAGCACAACAACAATTCAGCTGTAATTGTCTAGCAGTGCAGGCTGGAACAAAGCAAGTATGAGCAAATCCAGAATCTGAGCAAATATAAGAAAAGTCAAGATATAATGGAGAGAAACCCCTTTGAGGCTGCTGGACTCCCACATAGCCTCTGAGTCTAGTCCTCTGCCATCAACAAGAAATGTTGTAATAGATTTATTTCTCAGGTTCTCAAATATTTTTTTTCTACGTGCTGCACTTCACCACAGGCAGCAAAGCACCTTCAAATCCCTCTCATGAACACCAAGCAGGAATGACCAGAACCTGCAACTTTCACATGGTAAATGAAGATAGCAGGACATAGCAGAAGCAATGTCGATGTCCTGCTCCTGATAAAGAAGGGAGCTCAGAGAATTTTGGGAAGAAGGCTGGGTCACCACGAGATGATAAGTACCAAGAAAAATTGAAAAACTTATCACCAGTGTACCTTTTAAGCTGAGTGGAAGAGAAAGCTTCTTTCTGACCATGGATGTGAAGAATGATGCAGGGCTGAGCAGACACTTGGTATGACTCTGTGCCCCAGTGCACCCTGACCTGTGTCCTGGCTCTGGATGTGGACAACACCCAAATCCCTGCAAGAATGCCAACCCCAGTTAAGCTTTGTCACGCAACCTGCAAAAGTACTGCATGATGCAGTGTGACAGTAGCTTTAAAAGCCCTTGGGGCATATCAGTGTAGCACATACCTAGTGATTCATACTTTAGAGCACTAAACATGCCATTACTCCTGCAAGAACCTGATAACTGTAAAAATCCCCAGATATATAGAAGGACTGTTCAGCTAGTGAGATCCTGTAGCTACTAGATCAATGTCTTCTCACACAGGTAGGAAATGAGAAATTATGTGTTCAATAGTTCAAAGACACAAATTTTTCTGTAGAACAAAAAGGGGGAAAAAATCAAACCCAGTTCCAAAACATTCAACTGCAAAGTTGTTATCCCCTCAATTTGGTCTCTATTATAACAACTGTTGGATATTTTAACACAAAAAAAAAATGGCACAGAACTTTGCAAACTTGCTGTCACACAGGGTTATTTCAGTAGAAGTTGAAAAGTGCTGATGGCAGTGGAAAGATCCTGTAGACTGAACTCTAGAAAATAATTTATTGGCACAAACGATGTCCAGCAGAAGTGACAGAAAATGCTCCTTAAGGGAGATCACGCCCATTTTACCTTTGAGCAGATACCACATGAAAGGACAACAAAAGTTTAAGATTTTCCCTTCCGTGTTTGCCAGCATCAACCTCGTTCAGGCAAATAATCAGTCTGCATCTCCTCTGAACTTCCATCATTATGAGTGCACACACACCCTCAATGGCTGATGTGCATACATTATCTACATGAATTAGACCAATTTGCATTTGTACACTGAGCAGCTGGCCTGAAATTTACTCCAGAATTTTTTTTTTTAACGTCCAAAAACCATATATGCAGCTGGGATTGCTTATGAGTGAAAAAATGTGGTATCTTTATAGCCAACAGCATATGTATTCAGTATGCAGATCTACAAATATTGAATTCACTGCCAAAAATCATTGTTAAGCAAACTGGCTGACTCGCTGCATTTTCCTGATGAACCAGAAGGAACTTGCTGAAGAGAGGTAGAGTACTTGCAAAAATTTCAGATCATGGATTTGTAGTGTGCACAATGCAGTGTGATCCAGCCAGTCCCAGATGAGCAGGTATGTCCCTGCAGCAGAGCCCATTTCTGCCTGGGAAATGAGCGTGGATCCTGGGGAAGTGCCAGCAACATTCTGATGAGCCCGGATGGTGTGGCCATATTCTTGCAAAGCAACCTGTGTGGAGCGAGGTCAGGGGCCTCTGCACATAGTGAGGTGAGTGCTGTAGACCCACCTAACAGCATCCACAAGTGACACTGGAAGAAGGTCTTGTTTTCAAAGGGGTTTGGTGGCCTCTTGAGGTGCAGAAGATGACACAGGCAATAACCTCTTCCTTTGCAACACTTAACCAGAATAGCTATTGCTTAGTTTGCAAAAATTAGAAGTAAATAATTAAAAAAAAAAATCAGTCTGCATTTATGTCTCTCTTCAGAACATTAACAAACGCAAAATTCCCCCCTACTTATTTCAGATAATGGAATCTACATAATGAGAATCATTTTTAATAGACCTTCTCTGCGCTCCTACCATGGGCATATTTTTACCCACTGTGTGGAGCTGACTTTGCACATATTCATTCTGCTATTTTAGCAGTAGGAGACTAGGTTAACACACCAGTCATTCACTCCTGGAGATCTGGATTCAGTTCCTGGCCTACATGACAAGTGATAATGAGTTTGGTTATTGAATCTCCAGGGGATATTTGTTCGCATTACTAAGCAACCGCATAATTTGGCAAGATGTGTTAAGTATGTGCTAAGGATAAGACCAGGGGCCAATTGCTCAAATGACTGACACAATGCAGCCTCCCGCACATCACTGCACCAGGCCCCTCCTGTGTGCAGTCCTGCTGGAGCTCGGGAGAACCGTGCGGGATTTTCAGCCTGTCCATTTCACTGTCTGTGCCGACAGGCCACAGCCATGCAGGTGTGATCTGAACCTGCGGATACACAAAGAAACACAACCTATGTCCCTGCTCTCAAACTCAGCACGTAACTCAAGGATACTTTAATCAGTTACGCATACTTTTTCAGCTTGCTGTACTCAAGAAATAATAAAGCATAATTAAAGCTGGGGGAAAAAGGGGACGTAAAAAATAATTACATAGCAGTAACTTTTGCTTACCTATTGACATGGAACTCTGCAGGGTTGGCATTGCTAGGGCTTTCTCTGCAAACACAATGCTTACAAAAGTTCATTTATTTAATTTAAACAAAATACCAATTGAAACTTGTATGTTCACAAAACTCCGTAAAGAAGTATGTTGCCCATTGCAAGTACCAGTAACACTGCTACATCACCCTGGCTAAAATTTCAGGCTTGAATTTCTTTGCAATGGGTGGATTTGGCAAAAGTAGTCACTTATCCTAAGGCTACTTCCAGCTGATCTTCTTTTGACCCTAATCTAGCTGACTGTGCCTCAGATTCAACAGGAGGCACAGGCAAGATTATCTAGATGTCTCTAGACTGGTGGCACAACCACGTGGAGAGATTGGGTCTTTCATGGATGATGCCTGTGGGTGGGTATATAACTGCTAGGAGATTTTTAACAAGTCTGGCAATCTTCTTTCCCTGGGCCTACATCTAACAGACCTGTGAGCTCTGAACACAGTGTCCATCCCAGGATTAGGGAAGAGAAAAACAGACTTTGCCTTGTCTCTGCATTAGGATAGCACATGTGTGGGTGCTATGTACCCAGAGATCAAGCAGGCAGGATTGGCTGTGTGCTCCTGTGCCTATGGATCATGGAAACTTTGGGGCCAAAACACTGAGGTGCATCAGGAGGTTTAGACACCTAAGGACAAAAGGTGTTCTTCATTATTTTCTGGGCTGAGGTGTCTACATCATTTAGGTAAGGGATAAAAAGCAATCCGGATCCTTTCCTTGACATACTGCAGTAGAAACAAACCTGATTCATGAGCCATAGCCATCTGCTACAGATTAAGGTTCAAAAGGGGTTAACACTTCCAGAAAATAGGAAATCCAGATGTCACTTCATCACCCAGTTGTTTGACAAAAGTCAGAATTCATTGATAGCTTTTGCAGGAATTAAGGTTCAGCACCTGGCAGGTTTAAACCTGTAGAACAGAAGAAAAAAAAAACAACCCACAAAAGGAATAACTCTGCTGCCATTCCAACAGGAACAACTCTCATTGTGGGGATGACTGGTAGCTGAGTAAATCTGGAATGGCTGCGAATCAGGAAATTACTTGTCAGCCAATTCCAAGTCTTTTTTTGGCACACAAACCTCCTGGGGGGGATAGTGGCAGGAATGAGGCATTGCTGTGTGATCATTTGGGAATTTTATGAATAAAAAGATAAAGTTCACTTGCTATGAATCACAGAAAACCAGAAAACTCTCCCTGCCACAACCAAGAAAGCTTATGAATAAATCTTCATTGAAGAGAAGCCATGGTAGAGCACGATGTTACTCGTAAACAAACACCAGTCAGCTTATGTTCACCATGCCCTGGGACACACAGCCAGCAATTAAAGAGCTCCCATTTACATTGGAAATAATGCAATGGCACTGTTCCAGCTTTCAGGGAAGGTCTGGACACTGCAAATTCTGAGCTATCATGGAAGGTGGATGTGAGGGTGATGTTTCATCTCGTGCTGGTGAGAACATGGGGCTCCCCCCCCGCCGCCCCCACTTTCTGGCAGCGCCTCTGAAACATGGGCAGGAACCTCAGAACAGCAAATAAAAATAAAAAGATTTTCTCATCTCAGGGTGAGAAAGATGGTTACAGCCCACCTGATTTGCCAGCCCACCCAAGAAAGCATTGAATCGTGTCAGAAACGACAGATAAAACATTTGCTTTGATTTAGAGTGCCTGCCTTCTATTTAGGGGATGCCAGAGACTCCCAAAGTGTGAGCGAGCAGCAAAGAGAGGATGGCATCTAATCTAGTGCTTGAATTTATTTTATATTTATTTTTCTCTCTTCTCTCATAATACTCCACCTTCCCCAGATTTCCTTTAAATCAAGTTCTGCTCCAGTCTGATGCACTTCTTCATAGCTGTATAAACCTGTCTGCTCAAATGTTCCACCTGCAGAAAAGCTGTGCCAGCTTTAACTTCATCAAACCAGCCATAAATCCCACATGTGCCAGAAAGCGCTGCTGAAATGCCAAAGCAAGCCACATTTTCCAGGTCTCCTGCTGGGAAAATGAAGTGCCTTTAACCCCAAATGAAGAATTGTAAAAATCAAGGAAAACTACAACTGCTTTTTGCTAATTGGAAGACCATTAATATAAACACCACTTTCCTCATGTATAAAGGTGTCCTCCCTCCTGCCAGATTCTAAGGATAATATCTTCATTTATTAGAGCATTAAGGTGCATTCATCTCCTGCTAAAAAGGTCAAAATTATAAAGATGGGAGAAACGTGAATATTCATGTGAGATGGGGGCACTGTGAGGCCACGTTGGCCAACATCTTCTCCTGGGCACTGCCAATAAGGTGTCACAGAAAGAACCCTTGAGCCCTGCCAGAGCCCCAGGCAAGTGTGCCCAGAAAAAGTGTGTTGGTCACTATGGTGTCAACCACAGGCACTTGACCAAGAACAGAGCTGGCACCTGTCTCCAAAAATAACAGGGCCCTGAAACTCCCAGGTAGATGGGCCTTGTGATCCGCTGACAGGGCTGTAAATCAAGGTTAAGCCATTGCTGGAAAGGCAGCTCGGAGGAAATAATCGTCAAGAGCCACTTTACTTTTGGCACATCAGATACTGAGAAATGCAGGAATGTGTTAACAAAGGGCCTCTTGACTCAAAAATCTGCCTCTGTGTCACACGAAACATGAGCCGTGACAAATTCAGATAATTAGGGCCTGATCTTATTTATGGCATGATTCATTATAATGCTGGTGGTGTCACTAGAGCTGGGGCTACTAACACCAGCAGAGAAAGTGGCCCTGTGTGTTGAATTTACCATGCCTGGACATCTCTGACTCCTGGAAGCTGCTGAGACAGCATCTGCTGCAGGTCAGCTTTCAGCTGGAGGGATTTAGCAGCTCAGGAACTTGGTAACAGGATATGGGCACTTCCATCCCCTCTCCTGGCTGCAGTTCAGCCCAGGTTTACACTGATCTGTGTGAATGAATGGCTGTGCCAAGAGGGGGACACAGCTGATGCGCTCTCCCTGTGCTTCTGCACCATGGAAGTAGAGCCCAGCACAGCTTGGTTATCTTACCAGGGAGAAACTGCTGGGAACTCAGTTAAATGGCATCATCTGTCCCTCAGTGTGAGGTCAAGGCATACTGGTGGGGTTCTTCTAACTAGACAAGGCTTTAGAGATTATTTATGAATATTAGTAGTTCAGCACAGTCTGCCCAAATGAAAGCTGGCATTTTCAAGCAATTTGTGAGAAATAGAAATCTTCAGAAATATTTTGTTCTGACAGTAAAGTAAAATTAATTTTGTTCAAACAACAGCTTAGCTCTTCTTCTAAGTTCCAGATTTCCAAGGTAAAAACCTGTTTATACTGTATCTGAATGTTAATATAACCTGGGTAATCCAACAGAAAAAACAATCCCCTAACTTTCCCTTAAAAATCAAGAAAAATTAATCAGGAAAACACACCAAACATTAGGGATCAGCAGACTGCTTTGGGTGCAGGCTGTCTCACTGCATCAGTATTGACAGGTTAATGGGTCCAGGTTCCCCCTGAACCCACTGAGAGCCAAGGACCAGCCATGTCCCCATGACTCCTCTTCCCTGCAGGATTTGCAGAGATGCTGAAGAGTGCCTGTAGCCCCGCTGCTGCCCCCATGGTGCTGAGTTTGCTGCGAGGGAGGAGCAGCTCCTGGCCCTGCGGGCTGTGCAGGCTCCTGGGGAGGGCAGCTGGCAGGGACCCTCTGCAGCTGCAGCAGCAGGACTTGCCCCGGCAGGGTGAGGTAATGACACAGTTGTGGTCTGTTGAGTTGGAACAGGAATTTCTCTGGAATCGCTTGCTGCTTATAAATGTAAAAAAGTAGTGTGCTTATACAATGCCGAGACTGAAGGCTTGAGCAGTGGGACAGATAATATAATACTCCTTCTGTGGCAGTGTCATTAAATAGAACTTTGCATAGAAGCCAAAGCACAGCACTACAAATCTCTCTCCCTGGCAAAATCCTCACTGCCTGCGTTTTTCTGTATTGCTCATTACCACCAGGAGAATGATTTATTTTGAAATAGGAGGGAGAGGAGACACTTGGCACTGCAGCTTTGAAGAGTTCCAGTCTTCTGTTCTGCAAAAAGTATTCCAGCAAAAATACCATTAAGGAAAAAAAGATAAAGGACTGCACATTGAAAGGAAGAAAAATAAAAGATTTTGTACAGTGTGAATTCCTAGATGATTCACATCCTTTCCCCACTTCCTCAGCATACATCCTTACAGTAGTGTGACATCTGTAAAGGGTCTTTCCTTGATGGGGAAATTCTCCAAGGAAGGTCAGCACAAGGTGTTTATGCAAAACAAAATCTCCCCCTGCTCTGGTGTTAATAGTGCTAATGGGAATGACTGGTAATAGGAGCAGCAAATAACAATGGCCTATCACATGGCTGAAGGATGGAGGCACTCAATGAGATGGCAAATGTTGACATAAATTCTCAGCACATGACACATATGACATCTGCAGAGGGGAGGGCATGAGACAGCTGGATACTCTGTGTTTGAGAAATGAGAAACTCTAATTAATTAAGCTGTGGTGACCCCTTGGCACAGCAGAAAATACTCTACCTTCTTGCAATGTCTTGTCTCTATTTTAATGCAGTTCCCCAAGGGGAATCTAGGCACATGGGGCACCTATCAATTCCTCAGTCTCTTTTAAAAAAGGTTCAAAAGAATTGTAATTCTTTGCCTGGCCCAACACAGTAATGATTTTGTTCCTCCTGAAAAAATAAATACATAACAATATTAAAACTCCCCTCTGTATTTAGTTTTAATTTATTGTGAATTCCTCCAGAATGAGAGGAAATGGCCTCAAGTTGTTGGACAAGGGAGGTTTAGATTAGATATTAGGAAAAATGTCTTCGCTGAAAGGGTAGTCAAATATTAGAATTAGTTGCCCAGGGAAACACCACACCTGGAAGTGTTCAAAAGTATATGGATATGGCACTGGGGAATATGGTTTAGTGGTCAACATGGTAGTGCTATGAAAATGGTTGGACTTGATGATCTTAGAGGTCTTTACCATTCTGAATGATTCTGTGATTCTGTCATCATCTAGTCATAAACCAGAGGTGCCTTTGACACCAAACTGCCTAAAAATGCAGTAACTCAGGATAACCTGCTCTGGATTTCTGATGGCTACCAAATTATTCCCAATCTCTATAGTTACAGCTTCACCTTCCCTCTTTTTTGAATGTCTCAGGAGGCCAAGTCTGGAGGATTATTTGAAAAGTGCATTGGAGATGCTGAACATGAGCAAGTTTTTGTTCTCGTCCTCCACAATGTGGTGGCCAATGCTCAGTTATGCAGGAGGCATTTGCTGGTTCTTGGACTTCTTGGACTTCCTGACCAACCCCCTGTCTCAGCTGCAGAACCTTGCCTGCCCCTCCCAGTCTGCATGTCTACCATCATTAGCCATACAGGTTTCCATTGAGGTTTTCCCACTGTTATCTGTGTGTTGGGCAGTTGTCACCTTGCTGCTGCCCCTTCCCTGGCTAAGCAGCCCTGGGAGTTGGGTAAACTGGATAGTGGGGCCGTGCTGACCCCATTTGTCAGGAATGAACCACTGGCTGCACAGCTCAGGGTTTGTTACAGGATGCCATCATTTGGCCATGTGCATGTAGGAGTGCCAGTTAAATCGGATTGACAACCCTTTCCCAGCTCAGTACAAGGGGAAATACCAGTGCTGACATATGACAGCTTTCAGTCAGGCACCTGTGGGAATGGGACAGTGTGACAGGGAACAGGCCATTAGAGCATGCCATGTCACAGCCCCAGAAAATCCCAGAGCAGAGCAGTTTAACCACTACAGACTCGTTAGGTACCTGTCTTCTTTCATTAACTCTTGTCTAATCTCATTAAGCTAACAACCTAACCAATGGTAAAAAACCCCTCCCTCAGCAAGCACTGTGTAGCTCTAATTGGCATTAAGAGGGGACACCCTCTGGCCCCTGTGTGTGTCAGAAAGGTGCTGTCCCCAGCCCCGGCTCCTTGGTGGCAGCCAGCGCTGCCCTTACCTGCTGTCCTCAAGGCCACCTTC
The DNA here is from genome assembly GCA_024865655.1 of Emberiza elegans. Lineage (NCBI taxonomy): Eukaryota > Metazoa > Chordata > Aves > Passeriformes > Fringillidae > Emberiza > Emberiza elegans. The sequence continues at coordinate 59,602,734 of JALJVW010003023.1, read as the reverse complement.
TCCAGGAGCAAAGGCAGAGGGAGAGGCACTCGTGTAAACAGCAGCTCTTCCATAGGGCTGGGAAAGGGAATTTAGGTACAATTTTGCTATGCCCTGCTAATACTGAATCCTAATAAGGTTCTTCTCCAGCAGGGTGCAGACCACTGCATGCCCTGTGAGACTCTGCCTGGAGGACTGGCACTGTCAAGGATGCTCCTACAGCTGAGAGAGCACTTGGCCCTCACGCACCAAGTTTTTCCATTCTTTAAATATTGCACAAAATTATATTTCCACAGCCAACTATGATAAAAATTAGCAATACACAGCAGATTTACTCACTCAGATTTATTCTTGTACCAGCAGCAGCGAAAATCTGCCTCATTGGTTTAGTCCATGTAGTTCCATTTGTGGAATTATTCATTAGCACTTCATTTATAAATCAGATTTTAGAAAAATTATTGGCAGCATCTCCCACTTTCAAATTCCAAACTTTAATAAAAATAGATTTCCTTTTCAGTGTTTTGTGTACACAGTATCTAGCAATAATTTTTAATAATGTTTGTAAAATTCGGTCATAAATCTTTGCCACTATCTTTTATTTATGCCATGGGTGTGCCACTGAGCACAAGTTTTATTTAAAAGGGAAGATGCACAGAGGACAAGTCCTTTTAGTCCCCCATTGTTTCCCAAAGTTGTTGCCCAAGTAAGAACAATTATTTTGCTTCACCTTTCATAACTGGTTAGACATCAGCTTTCTGACTTGCTTCAGAGAAGTTGCTGCTCTTGGCTCCTTGAGGTACAGCTACAGGACAGGATCAGCTGCTGCCAGGGGCTGGTGCTGAAGAGTTCAGCAAGACAAGAGCTGGTGCTGTCATTGGGGTTGGTGAAGCCACCCTGGTCCTCCCTGCCAGCTCCAGCCCACCCAGTCATGGGGTCAAGGCAGCATTTGACATCTCAAGGAAGGTCAACCACTTGCTGAGATGATGTGATTTGACCACATGCCAAGCCCCCATGCCTCCTTATCCACTTAGAAACAGATTAGCACAGTGTGCATTTTGCTCAGAAATATCTGAAAAGATTAATAAATGATGAGATTGATAGTGCAAACTATTCCTCACGTAAATACTACCCTCCTCCCAGCTAGAGCCGTGTCTCCTAAGTCCATCAGGAGTCTCCAGGTTTTCACCTTCCATTAAAGACTAAGCTCTTGGAGGCAAGTGCAGCCTTCTGCTCCTGCTCTGGTGAGGAGGAAAATCCATTGGAGGCTATGACATAGGTATGTCCATTGGCCATTTCTTCTCCACAGACACAGGCAAAAGCCAGTGGCAAATTCTCTCTTTAATTAAATTTGGTGTTGTAAGTGTATTTTTTTTAAAATACAAACATAGTTTTACAAATCAAGAAGGTTTTAATTTACATCTTCAGGGATATAAGTAGATAAAGCTTGTCTGCTTTAGTGGTGAAACACCACCCGGTGATTTTCCTGTCTAAAAAGGAGAAGGCAAATTTTGCTGAAAAACAAATTATCTTGCAGTGCATGCATTAATTGTAAAAATGTATTTAGTTAACAGAAATAGTTGCATTTGACATCTCAAGGAAGGTCAACCACTTGCTGAGATGACATGATTTGACCACATGCCAAGCCCCCATGCCTCCTTATCCACTTAGAAACAGATTAGCACAGTGTGCATTTTGCTCAGAAATATCTGAAAAGATTAATAAATGATGAGATTGATAGTGCAAACTATTCCTCACGTAAATACTACCCTCCTCCCAGCTAGAGCCGTGTCTCCTAAGTCCATCAGGAGTCTCCAGGTTTTCAACTTCCATTAAAGACTAAGCTCTTGGAGCAAGTGCAGCCTTCTGCTCCTGCTCTGGTGAGGAGGAAAATCCATTGAGGCTATGACATAGGTATGTCCATTGGCCATTTCTTCTCCACAGACACAGGCAAAAGCCAGTGGCAAATTCTCTCTTTAATTAAATTTGGTGTTGTAAGTGTATTTTTTTAATACAAACATAGTTTTACAAATCAAGAAGGTTTTAACTTTACATCTTCAGGGATATAAGTAGATAAAGCTTGTCTGCCTTAGTGGTGAAACACCACCTGGTGATTTTCCTGTCTAAAAAGGAGAAGGCAAATTTTGCTGAAAAACAAATTATCTTGCAGTGCATGCATTAATTGTAAAAATGTATTTAGGTTAACAGAAATAGTTAAAAACCCCAGCTACTCATCTTATGCTCTAATCAAGAAAATACTGGGAGATAAATATTGCTGTTTACTATTTATAAGTGCTAATAAGTCTCATCCCATGAAGTAAACAATTTTCATTTCCAGTCCAAGAGATTCTCTTTACTGAAAGAAAAAAGCACAATCTGATTTTTCAAAACACACCAAAAATGGTCAGTATTAGAGAGGCCAGTATTTACTTATAGAATTTCCTTCTCTTGTGATAATCCCCATCATTTCTCATCCTATATGACTCTTCCTGCATATTTCAATTTACATGGTACATTTGCTCTGATGATTTATTAAATTAAATGGCAAAAGAAAAGAATGGGGAAGAGAGCCTTTGTGTGGGAAGAGAGGTTTAGAACAGATCCAAAAGAAAGCCCATTGTGAGACATGAAAATCATAACTGGGGCGCTTCTGTAATCTGTTTTTCAAGTAACATGAATTTAAAGTTTAGACTTTTTTCCTCCTTTGATATAACTATTCTGTGGTGTGATGATTTTTTTTGTTTGTTTTGGGCAATTTGTTTTTGTTTTTGTTAATTCTGGGTGTGTGTGTTTTTGTTGTTTTGTTTGTTTTTTTTTTTTCTCCCAAGGAATACTTAAACTACAACAGCAGTGAGAAAAATGTGGTGGATGTAAGGAGCACTTGATACCAGGGCTTCAGCACTTCACAGAGAGAAAACTGAGGGCAAGGTCTGTGGTTTACAGACCAACACCTCCTATTACTGGCACTTTTGAGGAAGCCTCTTCATGCTGTAAAAATGGCCTAAAATGATCAGCCTTGTCTCTGCATTTCTTGAAAGTAAAACAAGATTTTGTACCCAGGGAAGAAATGTTACCCACCGTCTGCTTCGACATACTAAATGCCCTCCTGTATTACTATTCATCTGTGGTTATTTTACTAGCAGGAGGATGGAAAGGAAAAATGTACAAATTCAAAAATGTGTCTGCAGACAGAATGGAGCTCATGTACCTATTCCATTACAGACTCTTGTCTGCTGTGATAACAAATACTTGTGGCAGCGAGAAACCCGAGCAGCCCCTGCAGAGCCCCGAGCAGATCACCCTGTGCATGAAATGTGATCGGGCTATTGTTTAGGACCTGTTTTAGAGGATGAAAATATTTCTCTGTCAACGCTGTGAAGGTAAAACCAGCTCAAATTATCTGCTGTGTAAGCACCATTCACATGAATGAAATATGCCCAGGGACTATGAATCTTGCGACAGACCTTTCCTAGCTGTATTATCCACAGCACACTCTACATTTCCAGATAGGAAATGCATTTCTTTGCTCCCTTGTGTTTATTTACCTTGGTCTTCTCATTTCTATTTCACATTACTGATATCTGCAAGGCAGCTGGCTCTGTTGGGACGATAAAACTGACAATTTCAGAGCCACACATCCTTTCTCTAAAAAGAAAGCACTTTGCCTGTACCCCTCATAAGAAATTCAAGCGTGAAGGCTCACTCATGAACATGGTCAAACCCTTTACGGGAAGCACTGATTCCCATTGCTGGTTGGAATTGTCCATTGCAAGGCCTCTCAGAAGAGTGCACCTGAGGGGACGTGCTAATGCCCAGCCAGAACCTTGTGAGATGCCACGTGTGACATGGAGAGGCTGTGGAGCTTTTTAACAACACTGGCAACAGTGCTGCCCTTTCTGCAGCGCACATCACCACTTCTCCTAAGCACATGACCAGCAGCAGTGACAAAAAGGAAAAGCTATGAGGTACAAGCAAGAACAATTCATGAATTTGGTATGTGTGCAGAGTGGAGAACATCACAAAACCAAATTAACCACTTTAGAGTCCCCAAATTACATAGAACTGTCTGAAATAGTTAAGATGACTACAGCAAGCAACACTCTCACTAAAATCCTTTAAATTTTGAATGTAAAGAATTTTAAAATTCTATCTCCTAAAATTTTAAAATTTAAAATTTTCCCTCTCCTAAAATTAGTCTTAAAATTTAGCCTGAGGCATTGAAGGCACTTATGAATAAAGCAGCCATCAATAAGTACTTTTAACTACTACTTCTCTATGGAGATTTGCTGGCTTACCTTTGCCATAGCTACATGCAAGCTGAAAGAGTGGGATCATCCCAAGGGGGACAACAGGCTGGCTTCTGCTTTGGCTGCTGCAGGTGCTCCCCAGAACTGCAGACCTGCACTGCCATAGGCACAGCACATCCCACGAGCAGCAGCAAGAAAAGAAAAGCTTAAATGCAGCACAAAACATACAAATGGCTGAACAAAGGAGCACTCTGAAGTCAAGTAAAAGAAACTCAAGTCCTGGTTCTTTTCCTAGAAATATTTGTACCAGTCTAAGATGATAGTACAGACATTTTGCCAGGGAATAAAGTAATCTTGTTTTTCTGAAGATAACAGTATGAGCCTAAAACAAAAAGGGTATGGAGTTATTGTATCCATTCCAAGAATTTAATCTACTGAATACATTTCCACACAAAACCAACACACTAATATGAAATCAACTTCTCTTTATCCATCTGACTTGTTCATATGAGTCATACTAAAAGAATAGCAAATGTTTTTCAGATTCAAAATCTGAAAAATTTCAACATAACTCAAAGCATGAACTTTTGAATGGTTCAGTGACATACTAAACCAAGCATAGTTCCTTTTATTTCAGTTTAACATCAAATTCCAAACTCTCCTGGCAGATCCTACATCGAGGATCTTTGCCCTGTTAAGTCTCATTTCTGCTAATCATCTGCTGAAAGCTGAATAAATATGCTTCCAGGGCAGCCAATGTACTCTGAGGGCTTTGGCTGTCTCTTGATATGAAGGATCCAAATTTTCCTCGTTCCTGGTTCTTTTGGTTGTTGTTGTAGTTTTGAAAAAGATTATGTTAATTCCTTGAGAGTATTCCAAGCTTTCTTTTTTTTTTTTTTTTTTTTTTTAACTTCAGTAATTATTTCTACATCTTTGAGTGCTTCCAGCTCTAGAAATATTTCCAGGATTCCTCCTGGTGTCACTTTCCCCATCACATAAAAGGTGGTAAGCATGCCACATTTGTTTTTCAGTAACTGGAAGGCCTATAGCTAGCTGTGGAATAAAACTACTCCAAAGCCAGCCTTGGCTCTGTTTCAGTTTCAAAGTTACTTCTTACTTCCACACAGCATTAATCTGGGGATACAGCAAACACATTTGTCCCAATTTTGAAATCTGACTCAAGGGTTTCAGGTGTTGTTTTCACTCACACTGCAGTAGATCTCTCCACTTTAAAGAAACATTTACTACATATTTTCAATCAGTTTGAGGTTTAAAATCTCCTTAAGGTGATGACCTTCACAATGATCCATTTCCCTCACAGCTGAATTTGAAATACTTCTTTGAGAGCACACTCTACTTAATTTTCTGTGCTGAATGAGACTTGGTTTAGAAAGCCGCTCTTTTGGACAGGGAGGATTTCCAACGTAAGTTTTGAAGCGTATCACAAAAATTAGGGAGGGGTAGGGAAAATCAAAACAGTAAAGAGACTTTCAGAGTGATGGGCAAAGAGGACTAGCTGGTGACCTGCTCATCACAGCAGGGTTGACTTGGCTGTCCTCACTCATGGAAGTAGGCCAAGGCATTCAAAGGGGTCTTCACTGAGGAAGTGAGGTGAAGCTCACTGTGAGGGTGACAAGAATTATCTTCAGCTGGACAAAAAGCCAACCTCTCCTGCCCAGTCCTCTCCTAAAAGCTGTGCCTTACCCCATACAACCACACTGCAGTTTTATTTGCATTTCCACTTGGAAGTCTGATAGACAGGGTGATCTAGGGCTCTGTGATGCTTTAATTGGTTCACTTGGGAGCCACCCAGATTTGAATTCCTGATTTATGTTAATCACAGGCTGAAAATTCTCTTTCTGCCAGAGAAGTTCTTCCTATTCCGCCCTCACTTAACGTCATAGCAGGGAAACATACATGAATGCAATTAACATTTATGTTCTTGACTTGACTTGGACAGAAAAAAAATAGTCTCTGTCAGCTAGTGTAAAATGTACCACTTCTATTTTTATTTTAAGAAGAATTAAATAGCTCAGGCTTTTGAAAAGTAACAGACAAGGGCTATGTACCCATCAATTCTACTTCATTGGCTCAAATGTTACATGTATATATTCGGGTGATTAAAAAAAAATCAACAGGAGAAACCAAAGGGTTTTCAAAAATGCAGATCAACTTCCCCATTCCCGGCTTTATAATTCCTTGACTCTTCAAGAAGTTGGAAGGAACTAATTTTCACCCCGTGGAAAAGCAAGACTCAGACAACTCTGCTGCATGCTCCAAAAGTTCATGGGGACACTTCGGAAGAAGAAGTGTCTGCCTACATCAGCACATGGCTTGGGGTCACAGAAGTGGATTGTCTGAGTTGAAGAGCTGGTGCTGAGGACCTAAGGACGATGCTGTAGGAGCTTTGTGAGCTTTACCTCACACAAGTCTCCACTCTGCAACCATGCACTAAATGTCCATTACCAGCTGGGAGGCATCACGCGTGGCGGACTGCATCTTCCCACTGAGTTTCCTCTGGAAAGTACCAAATTTGTGTGCTTCAAGACCACCCAAAAATGGGTGATAGAGCCAAAGCACAGTCAAGCAGGATGCTTGGTTGAAACACTTCAAACACATGCTCCTGGTCAAAACAATACCCATGGAGACAAATGGACAGTGACCACACAAAGCTGATGAGTGGCATCTCCTTCTGCCCCAGGAAACGTGACAGAACAAAGTGCCACCTCTCCTCAGCCCTATTGCAACCTCCTACCCTCGAGTAGCTGAAGGAGGCTGTCACACCTCTTCTATCCTTGACATTCATTCTTCTGTACTTGCATCAGCTGGCTTAAGAAGAGGCAGTATGGGTCCACTACATGAAAGAACTAGTCTTCACAAAGCTCATAGTCTTTAAATTCTGGTAACTTGCACAGGACATAGGTGAAACAGGATTGGTAGATTTAGAAGAGTATGAAGGAGGTGTGTGTGAGCCTCCAGCCCAAGCAGCAGCAGTGCCCCATTGATGAGAGAGACCTTCTGAATTTGGCTGGGGTTGCCCCATATTTCCCCCAGCATTTCCCCCACCAGCACTCCTTCTCCCATCCCCACACCCTCTATAATATGAGCAGCAGTTCATCACGCTTTTCTCACCATTTATGCTGTCCCATGAAATGTTATAATTACCCTGACGCAGAACAATGTAGAGAAGAACCAGAGGACTGACTCATCTGAGTCACTCATCTGACTGCCTTTGATAAATGGAGATGAGGAACTTGATCCTCATTGGAGAGCCACAGAGATTTGGTCACTTTAGGGGAAGCCCCAAGCCAAGGTGATTTTTTCTGTAGTGGGAGGCAGAGATATTTCAGGATGGGGAGGACAGCAGTTCCTGAAGCACCTCCTGCCTAGGCAACAGAAGCACTGCAGGACAGTCTGTTCAGACCAGACATGTTTCTTCCATCATCTCCATCTCCGCATAATAGCTGCATATATAGCCTCCAGCATAATAGCCTCTCTGCCCCAAAATCCTGAGTGAATGAATGAATGAATACACAACCCTCTGGCTTGTTTATCCTTCAGCTGCTTGAATTCCATTCTCCTATTAACCACAATCCGCTCAAAGCAGTGCTTTTTTATCAGCCATTCCTCCTCCTGTCCAGTTTCTCTCCCAAAAAGTCTGCTCCAGTTCATGTAGATCTACATCTTCCAGTTTTGCCAATATTGAGTTTTGAATTTATCTATGTCTTTTATATAACAAATATTTATCTTCCTCTTGTGTCCTAAGGAACTAAGAGAGGGAACTTGATCTTTAAAAACTCGTGATTTTTAAAAACCTCCTGTTTTGTGCATCATTCATTTGAGTTACCAAAGACCAATTTTCCCTTAATAAGGTCTCAGGGACCTGGAGAACCTGGACAGGGCAGATGAAGTGGAATTGCTTCATTTCTAATAAACCATAGGCATAGTGCAAAGTGCTCTGAGAGTATTTCATTCAGCACTTATTTATTGTTCATAATTCACCTCCTTCTGACAGAGAAGGGCATGATAGAGCTAATTTAATATTTCCATGGTCAGATTCCATTCATATTTGAGTGAAATATCAGTAAATAAAACTGAAGCATCATTTATTAGGCTTCTGAAATTGTCACAGGTTAGGTTATCAAACACTGTGAGCCGACAGCATGAAAATTAACTTACTATCCTGCTCACCAGACAGTGCCCAAAGAATCACTCAATCTGGGTGACCAATACTTTTGAGAAGACCTGAGTTCTTCCAAAAATATGGCCCAAATAAAAAACTCCAGCTGAGATAAATGAGAAGCGTGTCAATATGGCAATTTATACAGAATTGTTTAATGGAGCTGAGCAAGACTCTTTGGTTGGGGTGGAGAGAAAAGAATGTGTGTTTGGTGTATGGGAGTCATGCAATAGATTTGTGCCAGATTGCTTCAGGCCACAAAATATTAAATCTTTCTCATGCCCCAAAGGAAAATGTTCCATCTCAGGACTTATCAACTGAAGCAGAGTTGGGGTTTTTCCCCCACAGACTTATCTATTTCAGTCAGCATCTAATGACTGGCCATTGCCAAGTTCTGGTTCTGCTGGGAGAAGCCTGGAGATATCAAGAACATTGACTTGGATTGGTGTGTGCAAGTCCTGCAGCCCTGCCTTTCAGCAATTTCCCTCGGATTTACTGAGATCCAGAAACCCAAAAGATCTAAATAAGGATGTTACAGAAAGCTTAGGAAAAATAAAGATTCCTTCAGCCACTGCTAGATTAAAGGTAGATCTGAACTAATGCTGAGTTTCCAAAATACTGAAAGAAATATTTCCTTCTCTTTTCCCCAAATACATTAATTTCTTTAGCTTACTGCAAGGTAAAAAAGGAAAATGTGGAAATTGCATAAAAGAAAGCTTGATCTTACAATATTTCCAGCTGCCTTTGGCAGCTTAAAGAATATTGCGTAGGTTGCTGAACTACTGGTTGTACATCCAGCCTGACCCTTTGAAGTGCACACATCTTAAGTTCAAAGTGAGTCAGAGTTTAATAAAGTGATTTACTTAAATTGCCCATATTTTGAATTCTCAAGGGTCAAACGCCCCATTTAATTTGAATGCCACCAACGAACAGCAATATACTGAAAGTCTGGAAGAGACCAGAAATCTACTAAGGCTGAAAGCAAAGACTTACATAACCCAAGAAGAACTACATCAACATTTCCTACTTAGAACCCATTACGAAATAAAAGGATTTTGCAGGCAAGGCAATTAATGTAAAGAAATGTAAGAAAGATACAAAAAATATCAGAACTAGTCAACTAGGTGTTTTAGCTAAATTTATGCTTCTGTGCTATGATTTATTCTAGTGGATGTGACACTTGTTGGTCCGCCCACAATCAGTGTTATTTGCCAAATCAAGTCATGCAAAGACCAGGCAGGGAAGGATCATTCACTGTAATACAGTGCATCTATCAAAAGGGTTATTTTCATGGACTTGGTCTCTAATCAAGCAGCAAATCATTCTCCAGTTTTGCTATCAAGGACCATTACTTTTAGGAAGTGCTTAATCTGAAAAAAATGCATCTATTTGAAACTACAGGGCATCTGGTAAGATATACTGAAGACAGGGGAAATGAAATATGTGCCACACAATTTACCCTCCCGGCAGCATTTTATGAATAGCTTATTTGTGGAGAGAGAGGTGAGTTGCCAGCAAGACAGGAGTTTTAGCTTCCTATTTGTCTCGTCTGCTGAGTTATTGCAAAGGTCACTCCTGCGCTTCAATTGCCTAAGTGCCACTTTTGATGGGGGAATTTTCAGATTATATCCCAGGTGCCTCAAATATTTGCAAAAGGCTTCAGGGTACATGTGCCTTTTTAATTTAAGTGCCCAGATAAAATTACAGATACATCTGCATGTTAAACCATTTTCCCATCAAAGTCAGGGTAAAAGCCTGTAAAGCATCAATGTTGCTCCATCCAGACACAATTGTTCTCCTGCAGGTAAAACATCCCTACCAGGGCATGCTGTGCCACCTGGATGTGTTTCCTGGGCCATTTACTGCATCCCTGTGACCTGCCAAGCATCCCTTGGGAAATCCCAGGGGACTGTATGCACATAGAATCCAGAGGAACAAGCAGCAATACCAAGGTTGACTCCCAAAACAAGTTCGCCCTTTCTTTCACATAACACAGACATTGCAGACCTAATAATTGAAAAAAATCCATTATGAAGAGAGAGGCAAACAGAACCCTCTATCAGCTCTCAGAAACCAACAGTGATGGTGGCACAGGGCTTGCACCATCTGAAGAATTACTGTTCTTGTCTTCTGTGAGTTTCCTCTCATGGACAGTTTTTCTCAGTGGTCAAAATAGGCCAAGGTATCCCCACCCCTGCACCACAGGTCAACTTCCTGATGCCTTCTATGATAGGAAAACAAGATGAATAGACACAACAGGCCTGATAAAATTTCATGCTGGGATGGTTGAATTCTGCTGGACATTGTTCACCATAATACTTTGCTCCAGGAGTGATCCCACTAAAATTCACGGGGGACAATTATTTTTTGAGCAATGAAAAAATGAGACAAAAAGAAGCACCAAATAGATGTAAGCAACACAGTGCCTACTTCTACATATCTTCTCTTTCTTATCTCTGCAGATCTCTTCCACATTTTTAGGGGAAATATTTTATTAAAAATTGTTCTTAACTGTTTTCACAAAGGAAAAAATTTAGGTGCTGCTTAATGAATCCCACTAGTAGCCATTTTTTGTTATCCACAATGCACAGACCATAGAGAATTACTTTGTAATGGCCATTCAAAATGTGATCTAGATAATGAAAGACATTAGATCAATGTGCCACCCACTCACTCTGCCTGCATGTGTCTGCTGGTTCCTGACAGCACAAGGAAATGCCTCGACTAAGTCACCATCAGGTGAGTACATACACACAGAAATGCTCAGAGGAAACCAGGTTTTGGATCTAGCTCTAAGTACAGATAATCAACAAAATATATTTTTTCTTTTTCACATATTTGTTTCAATTACAGGTTATTGAATTCTCTGCAGCCACAGAAAGGGCTCAGGCAATCATCAGTGCTGCTCAGAAGGTAATTCAGGATGCTGTCTGGAATATTTGTCCTTTTTAATCACCGGCCACATATTGCTCTTTTAGGATGTTGTCACTCAGAGACTGAAGAACAAAAAGGAACATTAAAATGAAAGGGTGTCTGTTTGAATGTGGCAATTCCCTGCATAAAAATGAGTCCCATTAACAGGAAAGCCCAACCTATCTCCAGGCAATATTTCAAATCCTTGTCTGCCTGTAACCTCAGAGGAATTTAATTCCTTTATATTATTCAAATTATACACCAGAGGAAGAAATTACAAGATACTGGTCATTTAAAATGCTTTCTTAAAAATATATAATTAAAAGAGCTACCAGACCTACGAACAGCAATTTTATCATGGCAGTCTAAAAAAAATCTGAATTTATGGCATTTACAAAGTGTCATTTTCTCCTATAGCCTTTAGCAAGTAAACCATGATTTAAACAATTTCCCTAGCAGTCTCATTCACTAGTATCTGAGCATGAAAAACAGTAAATGAAAAAGCAGTGGACCAAAATAGGTAAAAAGGAGTCCTAAAAGAAGATATCCAGTGCTCATTCACTCCTTAGTTCAAAACTTAAACGGTGCTCAATGTTTTCCCTCTTCCTAAAGTAGTTCACTGCATGGTTACTGTCTGGTTTGGAAAGTCCTGGGGGACTGAGTATTTGGGCCAGACTTTTATCTCGGTTGTCTGACTGTAAATCTAAAGAAGCTTGCTGATCTCAAAGGTATTATTCCAGTTTATGGGTTAGGAGAAGTTTTGCCAGAGCAGCGCATTTAAAAGAGCAGCAACATCCTTTCTAAACTCAGCAGTTGTTCAAACAAGTGAGCTGAAAATTAACTGTGTTGTTAGGAACTGTCACAAAAAGGGTAGGACCACAACTGATAACATCCTATTGGAGACAGGCTCAAAGAACTGGCGTTGTTCTGCTGGAAAAAAAAGCTCCATAGGCACCTTATAACACCTTCCAGTACCTACAAGAGGGCTACAGGAAATCTGGAGAGGAACTTCTCACAGGGGCATGTAATGACAGGACAAGGGACTAATGGCTTTAAACGGAAAGAGGGTAGGTTTAGAATAGATAACGAGAAAAAATTATTTGCTGTGAGGTAGGTGAGGTACTGGAACAGGTTGCCCAGAGAAGCTGTGGATGCCCCAACCCTCTCAGGGTTCAAGGTGAGGATGAACGAGGCTCGGATTAACCTGGTCTGGTGGAAGTGTCCCTGCTGCGGCAAGGGAGTTGGAATTAGGTAGTCTTTAAAGTCCCTTCCACCTCAAACCATTGTTTGATTCTGTGATTCTATGCCTAATAGCTACATATTGGCTTCACCACTACATTCAATTTTTCTTCCCTCTTTAGTCTTGTGCAAATCACTTCTGAAATCCAGGGCGTGCTCAGCAATGTATTAGCATTGTATGCACCATTATGAAACTTGAATGCCATTAATGCTAACATTTAAAAATTTCTTTCTTCTCAAAACAGCAGGGGAAAATGTGTCTTGAAATGGTGTATTATAACTATGTAAGAACTTGGTTCAAAAGGATTTTGAAAGGAAGAAAACCCACCACAATCAAGGAGGCTTTTTTGGCTTGCTTATATATATACATGTGTGCATAAAAAATACATTCTTCTCTGAGAGTGAGTCTGCGGAGAAATTCCAGCAAGTACATGTACCATTTTTAGGATCAAATATGTAGTTTGTAATTTTATTTGTGGCACACTTAAGTAAAAGGCCATATTTAGGGGGGAAATTGGGCATCACTTCCAGAATGAAAAGAGACGGAGGGTTAAATCGCTTTGGAGCAGAACATGCATTTGAAAATCAGATGACCCAAGTTTACATCTCCCTTGTCTCTGGATAGCTGTGAGCATACAGGAGGTGGATGCTATTTATTTATTTGCTTATGTACTGGAACAGTTCCACATTTCTATAAAGCACATGCTCACTGGAGCAGGAATCCACATTGCTCCCTTCCCAGCTCTACTGCTGGCAGGATGAATACTGTTTCTGCTCTGGTGAGTACATTTAGTACTTCATAAAAAAACACCTTCAGGACTAATGGCTGAAAGCGACCATGCTAAAGCTTAAGGCAGAGTCCTACTTGGGGTGTAAACTTGCCTTGAATTAAAGCAGACATGGATGCCTTCCTGTTCCTGCTGTCTTGCTCATCGGCTTTTCCACTGGGTTGGCAAACAGTGCTTAAGTCCCATAAAGCACCCACTCTCAGGAAGAAAAATCCAAACAGGAACTATTCCCAATATTTCCCCAACCCAATTTGGTTGGGTGTTTTTCAGTTTTTAGCCTGGTTTTCTAAGATTATGGGATGTTACAAACTGCCTGCTTCTCCAGCTGCCCTAGGGACTTGGAGCCTGCTGGGCGCTTCCAGCCAAACCTGAGGAGCAGAATGGAGTTCCAAGGTGGCACCATGGCCCTGCAGAGGAGATGGTGGTGAATCCACACCAGCCAGCAGAGCCAGAGAGAGGAAGGAAAAGAGAGCAACAGTCTGAGTTCTTGCATAGTGGAAAAGCCACAGTTGAACCATGTATTTCTAAACAACAGAGCAACCTCGTGGGGGAACAACTTTGGCTGGAGAGCCTACCAAGGGATGTAGACACGTTGCAGCTGCAGCTTAATTCAGTTAAAAGTCAATCAAGCAAGAGACAGGCATCCATTGGAAAGCAGGCATTGTTAGTTTGGCTGCTCAAGGAGCGATTTGCTTATTAGCTGAGACAGCGCCTCTCTCAATGGTACGCTGAGGGAAAAATTAATGCAACTTGAAAAAGAATATGGGGGCACTTAGGGTTAGTAGGAAAGCATAACCTGAGAAGCAAATATAATGAGTAGAAGACTTCAAATTTAATATGCCTTTTCCACAATTAAAACTGAAATAAAACAATAGAGGGAAGAGTTGACTTCACAAGCCAAAAATTTAACTCATTGAGTTCACTGTGCCAAAAAAGCCCCAAATATAAGGCATCTGCATCTTCCTTTTCCCTGCAAAAACCTATTTTTTCTGTTCTGCAGGATTCTAAATACCATCTGATTTCTGAAAAAAACCCCGATATTACAAGCTTAATTTAATGTCTCAGTGTTTAAGTTATGGCATTTTATCTGCCAATATATACAATGTTAAAGGACTTTTAAGGATTTCTTAAAAATAAAAATAAAGCATTTTCTGTTCTGCTTCTACCATTGATGCACAGGCAATTACAGGAGTTATGTGAAGTGAACTGGACTTTAATTGCTCACTTTAAAGATATTAGTATGTTGATTTATGTTTAAAACCCCTTTTTTTACACAAGGGAAATCTATACTCCAGCATCTCATTTTCTCTAACCTTTCTCTGTTCTAAGGTTCACAGGCAAACTGTGCTTCTGGTGAAGCTTCTGAAGTTAACTTCAGTCCTTTATATTTTCAAACTTCTTAGCAGAAGTAAAGACCTCTAAAAATTTGCAAAGAATAGGGATCTGATCCTTTCAGATTAAAAATTGATAGAGCACTCTCTGCACAAATATGCGTGCAGGAAAGTATTTTAAGAAAGTGAAATCTACCCTGAACATCAACAGGGGAGATGACTTATAACATTAAATAAAGAAATTAGCACAGGTATGAGAAACATGGGAGATCTGTTTCCAGAAATGAATCACAACTTTAGTAAAGTCTGAAAGCATCAACAAACGTAATGAGGGAACTTAAATATCCTCAGCAATACTTTCTGTGTAGATAATACAGTGTTCCCTGATAACTGTGTTGCTCAGTGTAACCATAAACAAGCCTCTTTCTTTCTCCAGCTTTGTTCTCTAAGAGTGCAGTAAAAGCTCATGATAAAACAATGTTCTTTTTCCCCTGGAGCACGCTGTATGCCTAGCACTCTCTAACTCCTACGACTTGCCAAAGTTTCTCATTTAGAAATTACAGAGGTTTAGCCTGAGAAACTCAGATATTCAGCTATACATTGTTGAGGGAAGTCTCCTTTCCTCTTGGCAAAATATGACTTGCATATATGAAGCACGTAGCTCAATCTAAATTTCTCATACTTCAGGAATTTGAAATCATCAAGACCAAGCGGCACTTTGGGTTGTCACAGAAAAGCTCATGCACAAGTTCATGTCTAGCTGAGACCTCAGTTTGGTTTTCACTTTACTAACCTTAAAAACCCTGAAAATGGAGGAGGAAAAAAAAAAGCCAGAATGACAGAAACATTTTGGGACGTAAAAACCTGAAACCAAGTTAAAAAAAAAAAAAAAAAAAAGCCTTTTTTATTCCTAGCACTACAAACCACAGCTGATCAAGCTGGAATGACTCTGAAGGAAGGTCCCACATTCCTCTCACAGTTATGAATGGATAAGTCTCAAGTACTGCCTTGGGCTCTACTTGGATGGAACACCAAAAGGGTAAATGTTTATTTAAGTCTATGTCAAACACTTTGAATGTTTTCAGTATACAAAGCTGAGCTAGAATGTCATGAGTCAGTGCATACTGGGACATTATGGTATTTCCTCCTCTGCTGTAAAGGTATTTCATCTTAGAAACATGGGTTTGGTTTTGATTAAATTTGGGCACAAATTCAGGCCAGTGCTTTATTTATTAATATGGATATTTCCATTTCCTGAAATTAATTCCTGGTCCTTAAAAAAACACCTTCCACTGGACCAGGTTGCACAGAGCCCCATCCAGCCTGGCCTTGAACACTTCCAGGGAGGGGGCATCCACAGCTTCTCTGAGCACCCTGCTCCAGTGCCTCACCACCCTCACAGTAAAGAATTTCTTCCTAGCATCTAAACGAAACCTGCCCTCTTCCAGTTTAAAGCCATTGTTCAAAGCCTTGTCCTGTCATTACATGCCCTTTGAAAAATCCCCAAAAAGCACAAGCCTTCCTGTGGGCTTGGGTACAGGAAGGTACAGGAAGGTGCTATGAGGTCTCCCTGGAGCCTTCTCCACTCTGAACACCCTCAGCTCTCTCAGCCTGTCCTGATGGGAGAGGTGTTCACCCTTCTGATCACCTTCATGGCTCTCCTCTGGACTCACCTCAACAGTTCCACGTCCACATCCTTATGTCAGGGCTCCCAAAGCTGCATGCAGCTCTCAGGTGTGGTCTCATGAGAGTGGAGTAGAGGGGGAGAATCACCCCACTCAACCTGCTGGTCACACTATGTCTCACTGTTGTGGCCAGGCACAATCTCCTTCCTCCTCAGTTGCTCCACCTCTCCTTTAACCCTTGCTTCCTCTGTACCCATCTTAGTACGGAACTGGGAGCTCGAATCCCACTGGAGAACTCCTGGCTGTGCTTTGGGTGAGTGTTCCAGAGGGGTGCACTGGCTCAGCTGTGGCATGTAACCACAAGCCAGAAGTGAGTAGCAGAGCCAGGCTGGTGCCAGCAGAAAGCTCCAGCTGGAGGGAGAGGCACTCTCAGGTGATAGCCCTCCATGCCAATGGTGCTGCAAAGCCCTGTGTCCTTCCGAGGAGTAGGTGAACACAGCTCCCGAGCACCAGGAGATTCAGGAGAAAGGCGATGCACAGAAAGAGGAACACCAAGTTTACTGCCTTCTGGCCATGGGGAAACCTGCCAGCCTGGGCAACATGACCAAGCAGAGAGCCATCTGACAGAGGGCAAGGAATGAACATTCAGTGTAAGACCTCCAGGAGAGGTAAATAAAGGTCTGTCAGTCAACTAAAACACCAAATAAAATCCCAGGCACCTTTTCAAAAACCCCTGAAGGGTGACCAGAAGCAGATGACCACAAAAAAGGATAAGGCTAAGACAGGATAAGCCTGGACATCATAACTTTCTATTCATCCTCCCAACTGGGTCTCTTTTACTTATCATGTGGGACAGAGGCTGATTGTGTCCACTCTCCAAATCCCTCTGAAGCTCCCCTGGTTCAGGGTCTGAGCAGGACTGGTGCTGCTGAGCTCCCAGTTCATGGCAGTGAAACACTCCAGCAGAAACAAACACTGAGGGTGTTTGAGGGGCAGGGGGAAAGGAGAGACAGTGATTGTTTCTAAGAGGTTCTTTTCTCAGTCTATGAAGACAAGACGAGAGCAGTGTGCCATCTGTGTCGGCTCAGAGTGCACTCGCTGGGTATGTTCTCCCAGTGATATTAAATGGACTCAATAATTTTAGTTTTCACATTTCCACTTTTTACGATGGTTCAGAAAATCCCCCACAGCCTTATGAAAGTTATTTTGCTACAATGCAATTTAACAGCAATTCTGTGAGCTTTCCATGAGCCAGGATGGCATTGATACAAACAATAACACCACCATTTGCCAGTCAGAATAATTTTCTTTATGCCCTTGGTAAGTCCATGGCAAGTTCAGCAATGTATCCAAAGACAAAGTTGAGAGGAAAAAGTACCCTATCCCAAGCTTTGCATGCAGAAGTGCCAGCCACTGGTACAGCACCACCATCTGTTTCTGCTTCCAGAAGCCCAGTAAAGCACTTACCATTAAACATCCTTATAGCTTTGGACCATCCCCTTCTTCCTCCCAAAGGGTTCTCTACCTACCACCTAGTGTTTGCCTAGGCTAAGGACCAGAAGTAAAAACTCAAACCTCCTGAGTAAGGACTGTGCACCTTCCAGCACATACTGGTTCAATGGCACAGTTAAAAAGTCCTAAAAAATCATCTTGGACAAACTGTGTTTAAATTCCACATTTCACAACTACACATAAGGGTAATGTGACACGTGATACTTCCAGGAATGCATGCAAAGGCTCAAAACAGAATTATAATGAATTCCCAGGGAATTTATCAACAAAGACTTTTCTCTTATTCATTCCTTTAGCAATGAGCTATTTTAAAGGATAGCACAAGAATGTGTAGACCCCACAGCATCTTTGTTTGTATACTTTCTAATACAATTTAGATCCCTAGAGATAAATATCTTCTGGATTACCCCTTTTTATGCCTGAGTTCACTGCACTTTCCCACTGAGAAAATATTCTGTCAATCAACATGGGTCCTGCTTCCTCTTTGTCATACGCCAGTTTTCCTCCACAGTGTCAAATCCAGAACTGACAACTTACAGCAGGCAGAACAGATGGAAACACAACTGCCCTGAGCTATGGAGATGCTGCAAACTACTTTTAACAAATACCAAAAAAATTTATGAATGGTTTATAAGCAGCCTGATTTAAAAGGTGAAGCAGTCACCACAGCATCTTCCAACCATACAATCTATGCCTGCAGTTAAAAGGGTACCTTCAGGGGCAGCTCAGTTTAACTTATATTTAAATATAACAGAAGAGCTGGTTATTGGCTCCCTGCTGAGTGCCCAGAAGTGCTGCACACAAAAAAAACTTGCAGGATCCTGGGACTCTGTGTACATCAGTCACAGAGCCTCCCTCCTGGCCTGCAGCTCCACCACAGCCCTATCCCACCTGCCTTCTTACAGAAGAGCCTGGACCTTTTCGAGTCCCTTGCTAAATTCTCATGATAGCTTGGCTGGAGTGGCAGAAGCAGTGGTTAGAAAATGCATGTCTCAAGAATAACCCAGTTTTGCTCCAGCAGGCACCAGCCCTGAAACAGCTGACCCAAATGCTGGCTTTGTGAATGCACTGGCTTAGTTTTCAAGCTTTGAATGTTGTATACATAAGTTGGTATGACATGCACTTCATCTCCAGTACTTGTTTTATAATGTCATCTTAGCCTCCTGGAACAGCAGAGTTTCCCCATTTAATAAACCGTGTAACCTGAAAATAAGAATAATTTGCTATCAACACACAAATCAAACAGTTGGGAAGGGGAAAACAAAGACATAAAAACACATGGAGTATATTCCTGAGAACAAAAGCCAGGCAAGCAATGGTGTAAGTAAGATTATAGCAAGAAAAGATCTCTCTACTCTCTGGGAAGTAAGATTTTCAGTGTAGCGCCTGAAGATACTCATATAAATACCATCTGTATAAATCAGACTGGAGAAAATGGTGCCCCTGTCTGGGCAGCTAGTGCATTAAGAAATAGATAGGACTTTGTGGTAAAATTTGAAAGCTTCTCCAAATTTCTCATCAGCACAGCATAGAGGTAATTAAAACTGGTGAGAGTTCTTATTTATGCTTATTGGCTTCCAGCTTCCCAATACCTTTTTGCTTTATATTGCTAGGCCATTTCTTTTTCTTGTGCTAGAGATACATCAAACCCTTTTAAAAAGAAAGGCTAAGAAAGGCAATTCAGTCCCCCAGATAAGTACTTTAACACATGCTTTGCTTAATTGATTGGAAAACCCTAGTAGTTTCTTGACTTAGACAACATAGCTTCTCCAATGTCTGTGCTGTTTATTATAGAGTGAGACAGAAGAAGGGATGGGAGCCACAGGAGAACACCCTACCTTTGGGCCAGTGCTGGCTGCCGAAGCTCACTCTGCTGACCCTCAACCACCACTGCCCCCTCGCACTGCCAACTGCTGCCCCTCCAGGTTTTGCAGTGCTGCCAAGCTGCACTGATCACCCAAGAGATTGAACTTGAAAACAGCCACTCAAAGTACACCACAAAAATGGCAGCTCAGAGGATTGCAGCCATCCTTTTGCACAGCAGCTCCCTCCTGGGAATGGTCCCCCAGGCTGAGCAGAGGACCAGGCCCAGGAGACTGCTGCCAGCTGGGCAGACCTGATGCAGCTGGCCGGGTTCATGCTCGCCAAAAGCCATCTATGTCTGTGCTGCTGCCAGAGGAGATGGTCCCCACCTTCCCGATGGGCCCTCTTTCTTTCCCCCAGCCTTGTCTCTTTCATACACACACACACACAGAATATGCTGGGTCGGAAGGGACCCGCAAGGATCATCAAGTCCAATTCTTAAGTGAATGTTCCATACGGGGACACCAGTGAAATCAGTCCATTCAAGGGTTTAGGTGGACTGAAAACACAACCTTTTATCTCCTTTCAGTTTTGTTTTGTTGCAGTGATTAACCTGATCATCACAGGGATGTCTGAGGGCAAGTGCCTCACAGGGATGTGATAACCCTGTGAGGTTAATGATAACCAGGTGCTTATTCTTATTGTAAGAATAAGTAGGATCAGCAAATAAATGCAAAGCATTATTCACTACTTCAGACAAGAAACTATTTCCTCTAGACATATCAGAACAAGGAAAAGTGTTTCCATGTGCAAATGTGTTAGCTAACTTGTTTTAACTAATGTGATTTTAAGCCCGACTTAACGTTAAATGTGGACAAGCCACAGGCTTCCCCAGTGATCTAACCACAGCCAACCTACATGTTTTTAAATAAGGATTGCCCTCGCTCATATCCTACACTACTAGAGTTTTCCTGATTGGCACATTTAAATTTAACTGATGGCTTGAGCACACAAACCCAGTGATCATGTTAGGAGGTGTCATGGTTTGAGCCTGGCAAAATGCCAGTGCCTCTCATGAAAATACTTACTCCCTGGTACTTGCTGTGAGATGTGCCTAGGAATAAGCAAAGCAGTCCTCTACTTAAAACTATAGAAAACAGAACTTTATTAACTACACACTACATAGGTATAGGAAAGAAAAGAAAAGACAATCTCAAGGAAAATGAAAACTCTACAGAATACAGCTCCTCCTCCCCCCCCCACTAAATTCCCAATACAATTACATCTTTCAGTCCAGCAAAAACTACCCTTAAAAATACTCAATCCTCAATTCCTTAAGAGGAGGAGTCCTTCTTGTATGCCCTGGGCTTTTGGTCACATATCACCACTCAGATTGGAGATCGTGACCCCCTCCTCCCATTTCAGTGCTCTCACCACTGAACATGGACCAGAGCTACTTTGAAGGTTGTCTTTTTAAGGATTCCGTCGTCCCACTCCAAAAAAAGGCACAGTCTCCATTTTGGGACATCTGTCCCCCCATTATTTCACCTCCTGGGCCGGGAGGCTCCCACACTGCCCTCTTAACTCTGGGACACGGTGGCTCCCCCTGAAAATAGTCTCTGTATTCAGGAACAGTCCATGGCTCTACAAAAAGCGTCCAGCAAAGAATGCCACTCCACATCTCTTCCACCCTAGGTTCTTCTCACAGTCTCTCCCCTGCTCGGTCCTTTAAAAAACTTGCTTAAATCCTTCTTCATCTCCTCTCCCGGAAGGGTCAGTACTCTGCAAAAGCTTTCATTGTCTAAGAAAGGGTTAAAACTCCACAGCTCACAACCCACAAGCAGCCGGACTCCTTCTGGTTCAACCCCCCTCCTCTCCACAGGCCGGGCAGGCTGGCAGCCCACGATATCAAGCTTCAAGGCCACAGCTCAGCTCCAGGCAGCGAGCACAGACACAGTCTCTCTCTTTCTCTCTCTCTGTCTCCCCAGGGGAGGGGGGGCTGCCCAGTAGCTCCCAGTCTCTCTCTCTCCTCCACCCTTCCACCCTGGGAGGGGGGGGAACCAGGCCAGGCCTACCCCCATCTCGATCCAGGCCCGGGCCTACCACATGGCTGCCCCTCCCCCTGCCCAGCCAGGACAGCTGGAGCAGGGGGAGAGGTCCTTCCTCTTCCACGCTGAAGTCCCAAGAGAGCTTCCCAGGGGCAGAGCTCTGCTTTTAACCCCTGTGTGTTCTCAGAAGCGTGTCCAAATCTTAGTGGCCATCCAGGCGTCAATCGCAAATCTACACCTTCAATTGGACTGACACACTCACTCCCAGAAATCCACTTCCCTCAAACCAGGACAGGAGGGTGTACACAGGATTCACTGGTGTGCAGCCCTCCTGGGACCCAGTTTTGCTGGTGGGCTCAGGCTGCAGAGCTGCAGACATCATCACACCACAGAGGAAGAGCACCCTGCAGTCTCAACAGATACCTAAATGCAATACTTTAACTCAAATGCCATCTTCCAAATGGTGCAGAGATCTAATATAGTCCTAATCATGTGTGCCCACAGAATGGTCTCTAGTGGGAGGTTCCCAAATACTTTGTGGATTCTACACCATATATCTCACAGAGATTAGAGGCATAATTCTATGGGGACCATGATAAAATTTTTCAAACATTTGGAACTAGACGTGTGGGAAACTAGGGAAAATGTGTGCCTCCTTGCTGTTCCTCAGTCTTTCAGTGTGTCCCATATTCCTGCTTTGACCCCTCTTGCTGTATCACTTCTAGAGGGGACACAACAGGAGCTGAATTTACTGGAAGTTCATATCCCCTGCAATGAGCGTAGCCTCCTAAATTTCTTCAGGAGTTCAAGCTGCCTCAGCACTCTGCCACAGTCATCACTTAGAGGCAGATCTCTCCACTGCTCCTCTTGCAAACCTTTCTTTTTTCCCCAAGACAATGAAAGACCTCATTTGAAAATGTCAGCCGCTGAGCACAAGCAAGATTTTATCTTATTTTTGGCATACATTATTTTCCAAGCAAGGTAAAAATTGGTGAGTTTTCCCTTTACCAGGCGACCCTTCAGAACCTATTTCATCAGCCACTGGCGTTCCTCCAATCCTCTGGGGCATCCTAATGTATCCACTGACATTTGGGCACACTTTACCTTTGGCTTTGAGGGCTAGGATTTGGGCACTGGGGCTAAGCCTTGGACACTTTTGCTGTACAAGACCCTCTGAGTTACATCCCCAAACTTCTTGTCAGGAGAATTGATACTGCCACCTGAGAATTGCCACTCTGAGAATTGACACTCTGGGTTTGGTTAGTGAGGCATCTCCAAAGTCAGGGCAGCAAGAAACATCTGCCACAGGGCTGAGACCTCAAGTTGCTGCATTTCTTACACTGTTGTAGTAGGCAACATCTCTGGTAGTATGAACAAAAGGAAGAAAGGTTAAAACTCAGGGTTCTTCTGCATTCTGTGGTAGGCTGCTCCACACAGGGAATATGCATCAGGCAACACATCCCTGTGTAGGAGACCTCAGCCCTGTTTCCCCACTGCCAGCAGGAAATCCACGCCCAATTTCAGAAGTGAGGCCTGAGGCTGTTACCTCAGGCAGGCTGCAGACACAAAGGTCTGCCACCTAAGAGTAAGGAGACATGACTTTTGATCTCCAGAATTTAAGCAGGTTTTTCTTTTTCACAACAGACAAATGTTGCTTGACAAATCTAGTAATGAAACTTTCATAGATTCCAACGTGTTCTTCTGTGAAGAACAGCTCTGAGAGGCTGCAGAGAAAGGCTAAATGAGCTCCAAGTCCCCATTCATGCTGCATGATAACATTCTCTGTGAATAAAAAATGTCTTTATCACCCTTCTCCTCCTCCATGAAAAAGAAACCCTGTGACCTACTACTCCAGCTGATTATAGCTTTACATTTCTAATGGAAAAAGGAAAAGAAAAGCAAGCCACCAAAATGAAACTTTGAAGACTGTCAGCCGCATGTGATTTAATTTCAAAGAAAGCATTTTGGGTTCCATATCACATCTGGGGAAGACAGTATGCCTGTCTTCCCAGGATGTGATATGGAACCCAAAGACTGTTTAATACACCTACTAACTGTTTCTTTTAGCCACCCTCACATAAGACTCAATTTGCACTCTGCAGCAAGGTGTGACACGGGAAATTTGCATCTACATGTGAGAGACCTCATAATTCCACAGGAGGACCAAGAGCCATGCCAAGTCCAGAGGGCTTTGCTCCATGTATCTCCTTTCCATGCCTTGCCATCCCTCCCCCCAGCTCAGACCCTTGCGCACCAAGGGAGAGGAGTTACCTGTGTGCTTTGCTTTTTTCGTGTTCCAATTATGGCAGGAGTGAATTCTGGCTGCACTTTGATGCCACTTGTAAAGTCCAAGAACAATATGCATTGAGACTTGTAGCTGCTTTCTATATTGTGCTCATTTTTAATACTGCAAAGCCAGAATTCCCAGGGCATTAAAGAAGCCAGAAGGGAAAACAAAAAGACCAAAGCCATGGCTGCAGTGCAATTTATCAGAAAACACAGAGGCACATGCTTCATACTGAGGTTTACTCCTCAGTACACAGAATGATGTGGCAGACATATACAAAGGGACTCCTTCAAACTGTCCCAAAACCATGTAAAAGAACATGAAGAACATGCTAGATTTGGCATAGACTTTCTTCTTGTGTAAACATGTTATCAAAGAGAAAAGCTGCTCCAATTACTTTAATACTATTTTACACTGTCTATAGATTGTATTTATTTAATTGCATTAGGTATTAAATCTGCCCTCCAGCCATAACCTATGTACTCCACCTATGCTATGAACAAATAACATTTCCTCTTTCTGTATATGACTATGCATGTACAAATAAAACCAGCATGTATTATGTTAACAGTGCCTCTTCTCCCCCTCCTGAAAATATTCTTTGCTACTTATAAATGTTGTATGTGTGTATGTTCTCCCAATCATTTTCTGAAAATGCTTCACAAAAAAAGCTGAAGCCTATCAGCAAAAAGAAACGTGAGAAGGATCCCCAAGGAAAAATCAACACTAACAGGGGCGTACTGCATCACTCTTCCTATCCCTTAGAGTCCCTTTCATGTTTCCTGTGACATTGAACACAGTGCCATCCCTCTGAACTGAAGCCCAAAGATAGTTCAAGGGTTAGGACATCCCATTTAACTCCCACACAAAGGCTTCAGCATAAAACCCTACGCTGACTATTTATAGCATAAATCAAGGCACTGTCCACAAAGGTTAGGCACCCAAGCCTGCCTCAATCAGCTTTATCAATAGGTTGTTGTTTTGCCTTATGCCAGGTTTATATTTGCTGCAATAATCATGCAAATTGAGGGCAAGTCATGCATATATATTCGCAATTTACGTCCTCAGTGTTTACCCAGCCCCTTTGGGGAAATGGTGGTGGAAGAACTCGAGCAAAGCAGGACCAAATCAAGGGACATGCACAGTGAAACTCCAGAAAAAGCTCTAAAGAAATACTCTCAGGAGCAGATTTTAAAAATACTCAGTTATCAGTAAATGGATTAAGTTTTACGCTACATGCCCCAACATTACAATTATTTATTTCACCCAGTTTTGTAATTTAAGTCTTTTACAACAAATTAAGGTATCTTGGTCTACATTTTAACAGATAATCTATATTTTTATGAAGAATAATACATATTTGTCATTTCTATTAGTGTCTGTAACAGCCCCTATTCAGGCTTTAAAATATCTGAGAGAAGAACCTGATGCTGTTAAAGGGCTGGCTGGACAACATGATGCAATGCTTAAGCTGTGCATAGTTTTAACTGTAAGCTATTTATTGAAATAAAATGAAGACTCATCATCACATAAATATTTCATGAATTCATATCAAATTTGCTGAATTGTTAGCTTCAGACAAAAGAAATCAGTGAAAAATGGAAAGGCTTCATTTTGAAGGTTTCCCAAAAATGAAAGGTTTTGATTTTCTCATTTGAAATTACTTCCATATAAAAATTTTCCTTATTTCATAGAATATTTGAATTTGTTTTAAACCAAAATAAAATCTTCCATTCCACGTCAAACAAAATGTTTCACTCAACTCAAAGCATTTTGGAGTCTGAGGGGTACAGTGGTTATTAGCTCTCAATTCACTGAAATTTTCATCTAATTCACTCTCACTGACATGAAACCATCCTTTTTTCCTCACAGGCACTGTGAAACAGAAATGCCTGTTGTTCTCCATCCTCTGCTCAGTGGGCGTTTTTCATTTTCAGCATCCAATATTCTACAAAATGTTTTTAATATAAGGAAGGCATACTCAGTACTTCAAATACTTTTTTTACTGGTAGGAAAAAAACCCCAGTGCAATATTAACAGAAATACCCAGATCATGTTTTCTTCCAATTCAGAAAAGCTTCCTTAGAAACCCCTAGTCTAAGGCCCAGGAACTCAGCCTTTACCATGTTAATTCATGAATGACAATGGCATTCAACGAGCCTTTAAAATCACCCAACTTCACACTTGTAGCAGCTGTGGTATCATCACACAAGGTGACTTCTCAGCATAATGCAGATTCTGAAGAGCAGACATATCTCATCCACCCTGAAAAGCAGGCATCTGGCTTTTCTGGCAGTGTAGGGGCTTCCACTCCAGGCAATGGAGAGAAACAGGCAGTTCAATTAAGTATTTCCTCCTGTTCTGGGAGGGGTGTCTCAAGGAGAAGAACACACCTCTGGAAGTTCTGGCACTAGCAAGTGACTAAAAGGGAGTTTGCTGACTGCATTTCAGGGTGGATGCCCAGATTTCAAATGAGTCTGGCCCTGGCAGCCAGCACAGACCAGAAACTCCCATATCCCTGAACTGGGAAACACTGGCCTTATCTGCAGTGTACTTTGCCAGCTCTGTGCATCATCCTCAAGTCCCCATGGAGAAGCAGGTCCCATTTCATGGCCAAGAGAGCATCACCACGGAAATGCTGTTTTGCTATAGCTCCGCACCTTTGTCTCCATCACGAACACCAGAAGAACCCAGACAAGGAAAATTGCATTTATTTCTGTGTATCTGAGTCCAAATGCTTTGAACACAGAACCTGTTCCCAGGCGAAGCTCAGCAAAAAAAATCTCAATAAACCTCCACACCACCACTGTCTTCAAGAAGTAGAGCAGAAGCAGCAGGAGATGGGATGCTGCTGTTTCCCTGCAAGCACCCCTCTTCCCAGGGCGCTGGCCACTGCTGCTGCCTGTGGGGGCAAGCCTGCCTGCCTGATGCCCTGGTGCATGTGCCAAAATGCAGCAAAAGGTCTTGCACCTGCCTGACAGGCACCCGTGCTTCTTCTTGGCAACCCACCTGATGGTTAGAATCCCTCCCATTCCATCATCAAGCCTGGGTAAAGGAAGCACCACCAGGGCCATCTGGAACCAGGCAAGGAGGTGCCCTATTCCCAGACACAGACGTGTTTTCCACTGTCGCCCCGAGGACAGTTTTCCTAACAAATTATTACTTCTGAGATTTCCCCCCTCTTATCTTATCTTCAGACATTCCAGTGATTTAAACCTTGGCATGAGGCAGAATAGTATCATCCAGCCTGACTGCAGTACACTTTAGTTAAAAAAAAATGCATATATTACCTACTGCTTTCTCACTGAGAATGTGTGTGGGAACAATTCCATTTACTAAAAGAAGTACAGAGAAAATTGTTTTTCTAGAGCCAAAGATGAGTAACGAATATGTTGTTCCGTAAATAAAAATCATCCTAATATGTCACTTAGAGAAGAATCTAAGTCTGTGGAAAACTCAAATAAAAAGACCATAACTGTGAAGTAAAATACATTTCCTGTTTTTCTCTTATTTTCAGTAGTATTATTGTAGATATTTGTTCATTCTTCTGTGTTTCTACTTTAACCCAGAGTATACTCATAATTCTACAAAGAATTGCACTGGATCCAGTGCTCTCCAAGGAAAGTGTGCTGTCACCCCACCACTACAATGACTTCTCTGTAAGTTGAAGCAAGAAAAATAACTGAAATGAAGGCACTGGGAAAGATCTCATCTAAGTGCTATCTTCTACTAGTAAACATATATTCTGTGCCATTTAAACATGATGTAGTCTAGAAATTTTTTATGATGTTTGAATTTCCTTTTAGGGAAGTACACTAAAAAGCAGGGTTTTATTTTATTGAACAGATGTACAATTTGCTGAGAAAAGCCAAATCATTCTATGTTCTGCATTTTACATACATTCTGAGTAGTGTGTCAAAGAGGATGAGCTGCAGAAGTCAGAATTGTCTCTTTTGGGACTAATTGTCAGTCGCAGAATTCCAATGATTATTACAAACTATTCTCCTTTCTTGTGTGTCTAAGTAAGAATCACATCTAAAATGTTAGTTGCTAATTTAGTCTGAATCCCCTTTATGTCTGCTGATGTTATGGGTGATTTATCAGATTTTAGATATAGCTGCCAGATAATTAATGCACTGGCAGAGCCTTAGTACCTTTCTCAAGCTCTGTTAATTTTCCACATGTTTGTATCCCAGGCATAAAATCACCTTTTGGTGGAGTTCACAATATAATATGAAAGAATGAAAAAAAAGCCAACCCCCAGAAGATTTATAATTTGTGTCTGACTGTAAATGAATGGGCATGAAATTAGCAGGAACACAAGCAGAGTCATTCTGGTTTGTCAATCAATGGGTAACGCTTGTCTTATTTCAGATCACAGGTATCATTAGCTCAATGCTCATTTTCTCTGCAGATGCTGTACATGCTGCAGAGGGATGGCGTGTGCCTGTCCAGCCTCCTCAGAGTCACACACAGATGTGACACTGGCACTTCACCTCTGCCCTCATTACTATCACCTCATGGTGTGCAAATGAGAGAGCTCCAGGTGAAAAGTCTATCAATTTCTTGAGACTCATCAAGACTATACCCATTTTGAAGGGAAATAAAATGTTTCGAAACTGCATAAAAAGAAAACCCATATGGAGGGAAATTACTGAAATAACATGGCAATATGGGAAATAATCTTCCAGACCACCCATTTGTACAATTTGAAAATTACTCATTCACTGGTAAGATACACTCAATTGTGGAGACATAAAAGGTAGCAATCCTTTTCATAATTACTTAAGCAATACATATGTAAATGGCATTACAATTGAATCTTGATCAGAAAATACTTCTGTGTATTGGCAGAATATGGATTTATACGAAAAATGTCTACAAAAAGAAGAGTGCAAAAGAACAGAAAAGGAAGCCAAGTTTAGGGAAAAGCCCCAACAATTTAAGCTATGTCTAGTTATAATGTGGGGTTTAAGGTTTATGAGAGCTACCTGAAATAGCCACTTTACTTTAATTGCTTCCTTTGAATGTAATAAACAGCAGCTATAGATAAAGAATAATGTAAATTAATTTTTAGAAGCTGTCATTGGATGACAGAGCTTCAGAACATGCTGTATTTGCAAACTAATATCCCTAAACAAGAAGACCAAAATCCCCAATATGGAAGATTTTACAAAAAATCTTGCCATGATGGTGTCTTGACTCAAGAATTCACAAATCAACTTGAGTTCCAAAGGGTGGGGGTAGCAAAAGCACCAGCCCTGCAAGGCAGGCGTGCAAGATGCAGTGTCCTTCTGGAATAGGGCTCTGCTGGAAACAGGCTCAGAAGACAAAGCCATAAGGTCTTGCTGGCTGCAAAGCCATATCAGAGAGAAGGAGGAGCTGGGATGCCAGTGTTGGCTCTTCACAGTTTGCTGCAGCATATGAAAAGACCCAGCAAAAGAACAATTTTCTTCTCACAAAATAATTCTTCTAACATGGAACCCCCAGGAGGGTCATAAACTATAAACATTCATAGCTGTTTATTTATCTCAGCTGTTAACAGGTTTTTATTTTTGTCCTGACATTATTTAATATGAAACACAACAAAGGCAGCCGAGTTTTTTGTGCCACCTTCACAACCAGGAGACAGAATTTCCCTCCATGCTATGATATCAAGAGCTCTCAGGTGAAATACAGATAATTATGAGAAAGTTGAAGAGATCTATCACTGACAAGGGATTGTTGCCAGTAGTTTTCATCTCTGTTACCACTATTTCTCCCTCCTAAATGTAATCAAAACAAGAGCAATAGTACTGATGAGGTTATGCAATATATTTTATTCACTGTTGAAACCATTACTCGTATGAAAACCAACGGGCAAAAAAGACAGAGAACTTCTGGTAATTCCATCTCAGAGTTTTATGTCATATTATTCTTCACATAAGTTCTCTGTATAACCTGGTCCTTAACTATCCTGATGTGGCCATGTGCACATCTCCCACACCTGAAGCAAAGCCCTTTTCCACCTCCACTCACATAACTCAGCCAAGGTAAGGCCGTCAGGGGCTGTGCTCCTCCAGGCTGGTCCTCAGGCCCCCCAGTGTCCACTTCCCACTGCTCTGGCAATGCATGAAGGATGCCTTCAAGGAGACACAAACACACTAAGCATGAGAACTGAGTATTGAGTCTGGAAGTCTTTCCCAAATATCTTGCAATCTAGTAGCTATTACCTCATACATCATCTGAAATATTGTTAATACCCTAAAACTCCACCCATATAGGGAGCTCACTACCTTAATTTACATAGTTTCTTTGAATTAGGAGGCTTTCCTAATGAATGGGCCAGTTCAGCAAGTCATAGTAATTGCTTTGTAAGTCTGCCCTAACCCCGAAGGGATATCATGTCCTTTTTTGTCACCACTGAGCTGGGAAGTACTTTACCATCATCACCTGCTTCATACACGTAACCTTGCTTTTTTCCAGAAAAAAACCCAGAACATTAATGTTTATTGATGAACTCTCTTTTCTGCATCATTAACAACTTTGCCATCTCCATCAAGTAATGCCTTATACTGTTGCTAGGATATTTTTTTTTCTAAAATACTTAAATAATCTTTACTGTCCCCAGCTCTGCTAAGCATTGATTTTCCCCTGATGTCTTTAGCTTCCCTCATCAATTATCTACACTTTGTAACTTCTAACTTATATTGATCACCATCTCCTAAGCATTTTTTTCAAAATTTAGCTATATTATTGCTTCTTTCTAATTACTGCCTTTTTCATAATACTGAAACAGAATGGGCTTTTAGACAAAAAAATGTCCCACTCTGTAAGAGAATCTATATCTCCTCATCCAATAAAATCCATTTTTAAAACTCTTTGCATTTTTATAGCAAAAGATTTTCCCCCAGTTTATTTTGCTACTAGTTTTCCTCAGCTTTGTGTATTGATCCTTCTGAGGAACAGTGCAGATATATTACCTGTTCCTTAATGCCAGGCACCTGCATGCCCATACTGAATGTAACCAGGCTGTGATCACAGGGTCCTCACCGGTCACCCAGGCTAAACTTCTTTATCCATTGTAAGAAAATTTTAGAAAGCAGTTGCTTCCTGAGGTAGGACATTCTCATCCATCTTTTATTCAAACTTTAATAACCTGTTAGCATTGTCTTCATGAGGCAGCATGCCTCCCACTGTGACGCCCTACATCCCTGCCATTCTTCCTTCCACCCATCACAGACAGAAATGTGAGCAGCACCTTACAGATTTTACCCTTTCTGTTAACCTTGTGAGGGATCTGAGGACATCCACCACCACACTGTTCACTGAGGCTCTGCTGATTAATATTGACCCACATGCTTTCAAGATCCCAGTGTTATCCATATTCATACAACAGGCAGCACTGGCTTTGTGCAGACTGTACTGCAGAGTCACCCCACTCTCTCCCCACCCTTCTTGCCCTCTCTGTCTTTTATAAGCAAGATAGAAACCAATGACCTTAATATTTCTGTGTTAGAAACTAACCTATTAGTTTTTAGAAATGGCATTTGTACCATAATTGCATCTTTTCTTCAGGGATAATGTTTCATTCCTACAGCTTGTCTGAAGTATTAATGCAATTTCTAAGCACTAAGATTATCTCTTTATCTGACATTCTATATCACATTGACTCATTTTGTTTTGCAAAAAAATTCTAAGTTTGAACTCTTTACTGCTCTCTCTTTTGTTTTATGTCTCCTTTGATGAATTATCTAGTTCCTTTTCCTTGCACTTTGTATGTACAGGACTCTATAATATGGGTGGGACATGATGCATAATTTTCCACAGAACCTTAATTTCCAGCTTCACCTCAGAAGGGCAGACATCTGTCCAAACCCTGGGTCTCCTAACTTCTGTGTTTTTCCCTCATTCACTTGAAATGATATCTTAGAAAATCAAACTGGCTTTTCTCCATGTCCTTGCCCAAAAATCTTCTATAATTTGCATAATTCTACATTTATCCAAATAATTTCCTCTATTGTTAGTAACCATTGGTGGAAACTTGCCAACCTTACAGTTTCATTCAATTTTTTTTTATGCTAGGGAGACAGCTGACAGATTTCTTGCCGAATTCTCTATTCATTTGCCTAAACATAGCACTGCCTGTGTTACTTGAACTGAAGAACCTCGTAGCAGCAGACTAAATCCTCAAATCACAAGCTGTAACCCCACAAGTATCTCTCCAGTGGCTCTCTCTTCTGCTCTACAAGAGGAAGTTTCTCCCTTATTTTTTTTCAGTGAGTATGTGAAAAAGGACTGGTATTTCTAGCAAGGCTGCGTGTCTCCTGGTTTGCTTCCATCATCTCATCCTATTTCTTAAATTCTAATTTTTCCTTTTCTCCTTTTCACACATTTCTCCCTTTGGTATTTCAACAAGATCTGGTTGTCCAAGTGTGGTTCTTTCAAACACTGCTCATTGTCAGGACCCAGGCTTGAAAAATCATGTAGGTTCCCCTTTGCTGATGATTAGCTTGCACTCACGTACTGGAAATCTCATTTTTTATCAAGAAAAGTCAGTCCAAAGTAACTCCAAACTCCGAGTCTCACCAGAGGGCCATTGAACCTGTCACTGCAAAAACGTTCAGATGTCTTCAGGAGGCTCAGAAAACCTTGCTTTGGCAATCACAGAGAGAACAGTGAGCTCTGTCCAAGAGAGACAAAGAACAGGGAAAAGGTGCAAATGCAAATGCTTTGGCAAAACACCACACAGAGCTTTTCACCTCATCACTCAGAAGCAGCCTGCAGTTCCTGCCTTGCCCAGGTGAGCTCTCCTTTGCATAACCACTGCCACATCTCCCTGTCTATGTAGTGTTTGACCATCCTCATTTTATAAACCGTATCACCCTGTGAAACCACAACTAGTTCATTTAGGACTGCTGGAGAATAAATGATACTTCATTTAGGTTATATGTGAAGATTGATGCAGATTAGCACAGATATGCCATGGCAAACTATGTCTAGATTCACAACTTCAGCAGTCAAAAGGGAAAAAAACCCACAGGGGGTCTAGCTACAGTTATGCACATGGGCTTAGAATCATTCCTCCTGACTTCAGAAACCTACTGGAGGTTCCCAAACTGAAAATACAGTCACTTTTGCCTCCATATTTAGTCAATGAAGAATGATAGATGGATTGAGTTCTCTTGAAGAGATGGAGATCAAACTGCCTTCCAGAAACTGATTATTCCTCTCCCCTCACTGTATGGAGCAGGCCTCTGCAACAAGAGCTAGGTGTGCCAGTCTCCCTCAAAGGTCAACAGCTAGCAAATACCAGAGAAAACTGACAATATTTGCTTCCTTTGAATTACAGTATTTTCCCAAAATACAGTGGTCAGCTTCCTTCCAAAGAACTATTTTAGTTGTGAATTTTTCTAACAGGCAGCTTTTGTGTTCCTGTCAGACACAACCAGTGATTTGATGTATTAATAATACCTCAGTACTAAGGTAACTTAAGATTACAAAATGTTGAAGATGTCTGGTGTTCCAGTCTTAATGTGCTTTTCCTGAGGAGCACTGCAATGAGGCCAGTTTTTAAGTGTCATTATGACAGACTCCTGGGATTTCACTTTGACTTCTTTTCACATCTTGTTGAGCTTTCCAATGTCTGAAAAGGTCATTTTGATATGTGGAGATCACATGTTAGAAACCTGAAAGCAAAGTCCCTCGCTAATGGTGAACTGAAAGCAATTGTTTGGCAGTTCATCACAGAAATTGCTCTATACATTTTTGGGATCGTAAAAGGAACAATTGTACTTTGTCCTCTAAGGAGGGGACGTAAAGATTATGTCCAAAGACATTCTTCAGCCACTGAGAGCTGGAATGGAGATTAGAATAAGTGGGTGGGGAGAGAAAAGGCCACTCTTATCAGTGAGCAGCCACAAGAGTACTGGCAGGTGAGAGAAGGTAAGAAAGAAGTCTGGGGAGTTATAAGGAACAACAAGAAGACATAATATTATTCCTAAATGCAAGTATGGAGGCAGGCAAAGAGGACACCTACAAGGCTAACATCAGACTTTGGTTACATAGTCAAGTTAGAATATCTAAATTTAATACAGATTTTCATAACTTTCATTTAAAATTTGTGCTAATTCCTTTTTGGAAATGCATATTTTGTTTATATTTTATTCCAGTTTAGGTGGAACAAAGTGATTAGCAATTTTAATAAGGCAAACTAACGTTAATTAAAACCAATGAAGGAGACCTCCCACAGCCTGCTCTGGCACTTGAGGCACCCTGTCTTAAAGACATATTGAAAGTAGACAGATGCAATTTATCTTTCTGATCTGTCAGGAAAACATTTTCTTCAAATGCCTCAGTGTTGAGAACAATATGTAAGGCTGATTGCCTTGGTGGATTGCAGGAAGGAAGAGTTTTGGTCATTACAAAAAAAGGAGTAACGTTGATACATGAAATTCTGCCTCAAGTCCTTTTCTCCCCAAACTGAAACAGCACCTGGAGAAACAATCCACAGAAATTTCCTCCCTGTATGCACAGAGCCAGCATGCCATCAGTTCTTCCAGGAGCAATATTCCTTTGGGACTCAGTGAGTGAGGGTGTGACAAGGTTATTTGCAAGTTCTGAATCAGACCATCACACTCTTGCAAAAGGTTTGGCTCAGCTAGCAGGACTTATCCCACCAAAATGGGCTGGACTACTCAAGGGGGCAGCAACACAGTTGGAACCTAAAAGACTAGGATCTAAACCAGGTATTACTATTTGATTATAATAATATTTACGCTACTTAACTATAGTGTAGTCCTTTAGCACTCAGATATCAAGAATCATGAAAGATACAATTACACATCCTAGCAAGATGCTATACAAATACTGGCCAGCAAGGCCGGAGGGAAAAATAAAAGGGTTAAGCAAAAAGATAATCTGGGCTTTAAGAGCTGAGATGTGCTTGGAGCCTCTGTGGCTGGAGATGTGGTTTCAAAGGAAACCATGAAAAAAAGTTGCACCAAAATTTACAGGGAAAGCACAAACAGTTCAATTTGTTTATTTTTACAGTGATCTGAGGCAAAATAGAAATGCTAGCAGCAGTAAGAGAGGATGTTTGGGAAGCATTTGTGTTGTTCTGTTTTGTTTCTAGTTTTCCATCTCTATTTTATCTGCTGACATTGCAGACACAGGCTTGCAGAAAAGCTAGGATGGAGAGAGACAGAAATTTTAACATATATGGACTTGACTCGGTGAAGGCATGTTTACCATTGTCCAGTCAAGTATTGCCACTGACAGCAGAACCAGTTGTGAAAGAAATGGGAAGCACCATGAACTTTGCCAAGACCAACAACTTGATGAGCAAAATCTCAGAAATGTCATGACCTCTGACACTGGTTGTGCACTGTATTCTTCCCTTAGTTAGCATATCAGTACAGTACAAGTGCCTCTAAATGATGACATGAATTATTTTCATACACATGGCTACTGATACCGTGCACCAGTTGTAAAATATTTTAATACTCTGCGCAGTTGGAGATGACGTCAGACCTTCTGAAATATATTGTGAACCTCTGGATCGCAATCCAAAGTGTGCCTGGTCTGCCGAGGACATAGCGGTACAAAACTAGGATGCCTTTAATGAATAAAACACTAGTCACTGATACCATGTGCATTATACATACTTTCCACTTCACTGGCAAAGCAGTTACAGCTTTCACTGCCTGAAGCCATCCCACATTGGGCTGTGACTGGATCACGTCTGAGAACATCAGCACACTGAGGCGGTGCGGTCTTTGATCAGGAAACGCTGAAATGAAACCAAACGTGCTGCCCAAAATGTTCCTGGCACCTCTGCCTCTGAGTCAGCAGCAGACCCACACCTCAGCCTGCTCCTGGGGTCGCCGTGCAGCTCTGCCCAGAGGACCAAACCACATGTTTGCCTCTGCTCAGAGGAGCTGCTGCTCAGCTTCTGGTTGTTTGGCCAGATTTCAGTGCAAACAGTCAGACCCTGTCTGCTCCCTCTACTTCTACAGCAGTTTCAACAGAGTATTGTAACTTCATTATTTTTTCTGCCTTAAACTATCATTTTATGTCCTTCCACACTGCTAAAATAACTACATAATCCATGCCAAAAGCATAAGGCAGCAATACTCAAAACCACATTAAGGCTTTAACCTAAGCTTGCATTCAGCAGGGTGAATTTAAAGTACCTCAGCACTAATAACACAAGAAGACCCCAGCACCAGGATCCTACCTGGTTTAAGCCTGGAAAAGAGTGTGCCAGAAATGCCAAAGAAATTCAGACTGGGAATACATGAGAAACTGGCCCAAATCCTAGGACAATAATGCTTCATCAATACATGCATTATTTAACCATATTTATTCCAAATTTGTTTTAGGACAAATTTAATGCAATCTGGAAGCAGCTTGTTTTTGTGCAATGCCATCAGAGAAACTGCTGGATAGTGTTTGGGTTCTTCTTCAGGACCCAGCTACACCAAAACAAATGGCTCCTCCAGGAAAAGATGAATGTTGATGGAAAGACCCATGATGACCTAGATAAATCATTGTCTTAACTTGGAATTCAAGTCTCTCAGCTTCCTTCATGCATGGCATTCAAGTCCCTTCTGATGGCAAGTGCCTACATGTCCCATGCATGGGATAATGTAATGGATATTTGTCTGATTGCATGAGCCCAGAGGAGCAGGGGAACACTAAATGATGGGGCTCTAGGGACAGCCCACACCCTGTCACTGGGTCCCCTCTCCCCAGAACCTCAGAGCAAGGTGCACCTTACCAGCACAGTCCTCAACAGCCAGACACCACAGGAGAGGATGGGAGCTGCAAAATGTCCATTTTCTGTGGAGTCTCCTTGTCCATTCACAAATGGTGCACAAGCCATGTGCTGGATTTAGTGTAAATTCACTGACCTTCTCTCAATTCCACCCACTCTTATTCCAAACTGAGAAAGACCATAAACAACTTTTGCATAAAAGTAAGTTGATTAGGTTTGCTTTTTTGCTATTTTTGTCTAAGAGTGCTTGAAGTTTACTCCCATTGTATATTGATCAATGTAACAGTCACTCATGCATCCCCCCTAGACCTGGTGGTGAATGTATAAAAAGACAGAATGTGAGTCATTCAGCTGTCTTTTGCATCTGTGCAAATCAGCCCTAACTTCATTAAATAAATGTAATTGCACCAATCAAAACAAAATTTTAAACACCTTTTTTCAAATACTTCTGACAGACTACAGTTAGTGCAATAAGATTAAAACTCATGACAATCCCAACTGTTATGGGAAAAAAAAAAGAATATGTTGATTTCCTGCTTTCAATAAACATTTCTCCTTCTCATCACACCTTTCCAGCAGAGCAAATATTTTTTGATTGGGCCTAGGAACCAGTGTTTCCTAAGAGATCTATGATGAAGACTATTTCCAAAGCATTCAGCTTTCCATTTCCTGATTCTGGCATTTCGTTCACTTCAGTGTAAACTTATCCAGTCAGAAAAGGCCCTAATTTTTTTTTCCAGAGTCCTCATAATCCAGGTCCTTTTGCCTAGACATAATGCATCCTACTTTACTTAACGTCTAAGGTAGATCTTCTACAAATTCAAAGCAGATTGCTTTTTCCATTCCTGCTCTCCAGGCTATTCTTAGTTACACATACAAGTCTCAATACATCCAAAAAAACCTGCCTTTTGGCTTTGGGAAGTGGGAATTATTTCTGAAGAAATTTATAAATATTTGCTCTGAATGCCTGAACAAATGAGTTATTTCCTGTGACTTGCCTCTTGATACCTTAAATCTGTTAACATTTTGGCATCAGATCCTCTGTTCCCTCAGTGTCTCAGATCACAGTGTGAATTGATGGCTTATGAAAAAAGGACAAGTAATCTCTGGAAACACTGAGAACCAAGAAAAAATAATTAAATAAAAATAGAAAGGAAAACAGCTTAGGCTCATCTGGAAGCAGAGGCTGGACTGAGCAAACATTAGCAGTTTCTGGTGGCTCTATTATTCTGGTGGTTTTCCTGCTGTCCCTCCTACATCTCCAAAGGGCAGATTTAAAAGGCTTCATGTCAGTGGCTCCCTCATGGCCCTGGGGCTGCTGCTTAGGATTTATGAGAGACTCTGCAGAGACCTCAGAACGCGCCCGGGGGGAGAACAAAGCATTTGGTGCATTCATGGTGCATTCATGGCCACTTCTCGACCCTCCAGCCAGGGTTTTGCTCCAGCTACACTCACTTCACTCCAGTGAGAAGTAGGGCCAGTCAGTGCCTGTTAGCCCATGCTTCTAGTTTGATGGGAAAAATACTCGTATCAGACACTGAAAATTCGCTATAGATGCATTTATTGCTCTCAAAAACTGGGCTTGGGGGATGCTACCCAGTTCTGGGAGTCAGAAGCAAGTGGAAAGCATTATTTTCTAATGTCAGGACACAGGGCTGGCCTTTAAAACCAAATCCACAGTTGTCAGTACTTCAAGGAAAACCCCAATAGTGAATTGCAGGGGCTGGACATCCCTCAGACAACAGGATCACATGCAAATCCTAATTCCTGCATTCTCTGCTCTGAAACAAACCAACTGCCCAGAACCAGATCACTTATGGAAGGGGGAATATATCTACATCAGCTAGTTTCAGTCTTTCCCAAAACGACTACACTCCAGAAGCACTAACAAAGAAGCAGATGTAAGATTTTGTATGACTTATCCCCAAGGCAATTATTTATAAATCTCCTTGATTCATTATGTGCCAAGCCTAAATTAACCCCTAGTTTAATAACAGAAATGTATATGAAGCCTTGCACATTGCACCAATTGTGCATGCTAGGCATTTTGCTGTATAGATTATTTTTTATAGCAAGAAGCAATTTTCTCCCTTAGGAATATTTTAGGCAGAAAAATAACTTTCTCAAAGAAAAGACCCTGGCTAGGGCTAGTTGCTGTTGTGGGATTTTTTTATCTAGGTCCTTCTGGAGACTTCTGAAGGGTCAGGGAAAGCTGGCATTGCATTTGGTTGAGAGCTGCACAGAACGAGCACATACCCAGATGCTCACTTGCACACACACACATAGAGTTATGTAGAAAACTTCAAAGTATGGTCTCCACCTCCTCCTTCCCATGATAAAATAAAACTGAATGGCATGAGTCCCTAAAAACTAACATTCCCCAGGCTTAGCTATTTTGCTTATCCAACAGGCATCATACTCCTGGTGGCCAGAGGCGGTGCAAACCAGGAAGGATGGGGCAGCTGGCATGCCATGGTGTAGTTCTATGCTGTAATTTCTGCAGCATCAGCTACAGATTTGAAGGGGCAATGCTATTTATACACTGTAAAAAGCATGGCAAAGTTCATGTTTGGAAGCTGATTTTATTTATTTTTTACTCCTCTCCTCCACCCAAACACCAATTGTTGTTGCTTTTTAATGAAAGTCAGCAAAGTAAAGGATTTTAATCTAGGCTGTCAGTCAAAAATAATGGAAGTGCTAGAAGGCCTGACACTGCTTCTTTTCTGTGTGGTGACTGAAGCTGTGACAGGGGGAATGTTTCAGCAGGGGTGAGGAAGGAAGGACCAGGGCCAGAATAATTAGCAACCAGACCTTATCTAGGACGAATATTACAAGGGAATAAAGCCATAAAAAGCTTCATGTTTGCTGATGCTAGAGCAGATGTGGCTTCTTTTGACAGGAATAAAAAAATAACCAAAGCAATAGAAATTGTGTTCTGTGTTGTTATAGTATCTGGCAGAAACTCCTCCTTCATCATGTACTGGAAGGTTAAACTCAGAACAGGAGCGCTTAAACAAATGTCCACAACCGCACACAGCATGGTGCTGGCCATGGCCAGGAGCCTCACCAGCTGAGTGAGTGATGAAAACCTGAGGGTGCTCCTGACTGGGGCCAGCCTTGCAAAGCATCCCTGTGTCTGCACAGAGGCTGTCACCCTTGGCACCGAGCCCCTTGGGGCAGCAGGGACCCCCCTTTGTGCTCCTCAGGGCTCACACCTCCAAACCAGCTCTAGAGCAGCCCTCTGCAGTGGAGTAGAAGGAAAAAGTGGCAAGGCAGATCCAAGGCAGACCTGTTCCCACAGGGACAACCACTGAATGTAGGGTGAGGGAGCTGCTGGCTCAGATTGGGGTGGCAGGTCCCAGGGACAGTATTGTCCCCAAGTGCAAGGACCATAATGCAGAGGGGACCATAATGCAGAGTGTGCACCAAACAGAGAGGAAAATTCCTCATGACTTTTCTGTTCCTCATCACACTAATTTTCATAGAATCATTTGATTTGGAAAGGACCTTTAAGATTATCAGTCTGAAACCAGTCTAACCATTAAACTGTCACTGCCAAGTTCAACACTAAACCATGTCCCCATGTCCACACATCTTCTGAATACCTCAAGGATGGTGACTCCACCACTTCTCTAGGCAGCCTGTTCAAATGCTTTGTCAACCATTTCTTCAGTGAAGAAATTTTTCCTAATATTCAATCTAAACCCCCTCTGGTGCAACCTGAGTCCATTTTCTCTTGTCCTATGTCCTGTCCCTTGGGAGAAGAGACTGACACCCACCTGGATGCAACCTCCTTTATGATTGCTGTAAGAGAGTCATAATGTTCCCACTGAGCCTCCTTTTGTCCAGGCCAAGCAACCTCAGCTCCCTCAGCCACTCCTCATCAGCCTTGTGCTCCAGACCCTTCCCCAGCTGTGTTGCCCTTCTCTGGACAGGCTCCAGCCCCTCCGTGTCTCTCTTGCAGTGGGGGCCCAGAATGAACACAGGATGTGAGGTGTGGCCTCACTGGTGCTGAGTACAGGGGGACAATCCCTGCCCTGCTCCTGCTGGGATCACTGTTGCTGATCCAGGCCAGGATGCCATTGGCCTTCTTGGCCACCTGGGCACTGCTGGCTCATGTGCAGCTGCTGCCACCAGCACCCCCAGGTCCTTTTCCACTGGGCAGCTTCCCAGGCACTCAGCCCCAGCCTGGAGCAATGCTTGGGGTTAGTGTGATCTAAAGGCAGGGCCCAGCACTTGTCTTGATGAACCTCATGCAATTGGCTTTGTCCCATCAATCCAGCCTGTCCAGATCCCTCAGCAGAGCCTTTCTACCCTCCAGCAGATCAACACTCCTGCCCAGCCTGGTGTCATCTGACTGAGAGTGGGCTTGATCCCCTCATCCAAATCATTGATAAATATATTAATCCAGACTGGTCCCAATACTGAGCCCTGAGCAACTCCACTAGTGACTGGCCACCAGCTGGATGCAACTGCATCCACCCCTGTTCTCTGGGCCTGGCTATCCAGCTGGTTTTTACCCAGTAAACAGTGTACCTGTCCAACCCATGTTCCACTCTCCAGTGCTGAACGTCTTTTCTCCCACCTGTCCCTCCTTCCATTATTTCAAGAGGAAGTGGTGTCTGGTTTTGTTAACTCCTTTGACATTAATTTTCTATATGGCATAGGAGGATAACATCTATAAAAAGCTATCTATCTATCTATCTATCTATCTATCTATCTATCTATCTATCTATCTATCTATCTATCCCAACTCTCACAAATGAAGAAATAACTCAGCCTTAAATGAGATGCAACTCCCGATTAAATTGCTACATTAGTTATATTTGACATGCCATAACCTTGAATACTGAAATACTGGGGAAAAATAAAGCTATAAGAAAATAGAAGGATGATATTTATGTACCAGACAGTCAGGCTTCAATCATTTTGGTTGAGATGTTCAGTTTTACTCCTTCAGTTGCTTTGTAAAAGGGCTACAAGTCCAATTCTCTTTTTACTTCCAGCATTCTGGGACTCATTATTTGCCATTCACAATGTTATTAATTCTGGCTGCCTGAACATTTTCATTATCAGAGGAAAAGGAGGTAACCAAAGATAACTTGGTGGGCATTATTCCTGTTTAGGTGCTCCTCTGAGATTTCCTTTTGACTGCAATGTATTTCATTAATTCGGAGGACATTCTGGCATGGATGTCTAATTAGATCTGCTTAATGGATTTCATGTCACAGAGGCATGTAAATCTTGCCACAAAAGACAAGGTTTGTATTGGGAGATAATATCCTTTATTAGACTGCCAGATAGAATTGAAAGGGATGGACATAATTTTCACTTTTTAAAAAAGAAATATTTTGCTATAGACTTTTTTACTTCCTTTCTTACCTCTTCAGAGAGCCAGAGCTACAAAGACCTGACAGAGGCAGTCTCTTCATGGCTTATTTTAACAATCACTTGCTTTTCAATAATCTTTTGCCACATCTGTATCTTTCTTATTTCTTCCAGAAATTTAGTCTTCTGACATTCATCCGTTTTACCACCCACTGCATGTTATGTGCTATGACTGTTTATTCAATTTTACTTATTCAGAGGAGATGGTTTCTCAGATGGGGTTTCCTTCCAGGTTTCCATATCCAAACATCACCCACTCCCAGAGATTACAAAATGCTACTGGAGACATTACATTTTTTGTGTTGCTGCTCACTTGAATTGAGTCAAGTGCATATTCATCAGTTGCATACATTTGTCAGTTTGAATACCCAATACTACCCTTAAAATATCCATTAATTCATCTTAAAATCTTTAGTAGAGTCCTGCAATCTTTAGGGGGAGAGGAATTGCTGTGCCTGACTTGGTGGCTCACCTGTTCTCATGAGAGCAGCACAGAAAGTGCACATGCAGGCCACTTTCATCCTTCAGCTTAAGCTTAAATTTTTGATGCTGGAGGTGTTTAATGTAA
Organism: Emberiza elegans; assembly: GCA_024865655.1. NCBI lineage: Eukaryota > Metazoa > Chordata > Aves > Passeriformes > Fringillidae > Emberiza > Emberiza elegans. Next base: position 59,560,072 of record JALJVW010003023.1, on the reverse strand, counting down.
CTGACAAAGCATATTCTGCCTAATATATTAGACACCACATGAGAATATGTACCTAATTTATGGTGGCTTTTTATGCCTGATACTGGTATATTCTGCAAACCATGCAAAATAGATTACTACAATTTCCAAAACTTTAGTACTTTTAACTAGTATTTTATTCCTTGAGGTCTTAGGATGCAGTTCAACAGGAACCTCAGATCTGTTTTGGCAGGTACTACAAAAATTCTGGATTGATCTTGCTGGATTTCTTATAAACTTCCAATCTCCTTTTTCATGTTGCTAAAGACATGGTTTCAATTACATCCCATGACAAATTGCATGGGTTTATTTTTTGTGACACCAATCCTGTATCATAACCCACTGTGTGTGACACTGCCTTCAAAACAACCTGTACCTGTGTTTGTAAGTCACAAAAACTGCCACTTCTAAAAGCACAGTATTGTCATATTCTTGGAAAAAAATGGGTTTTCTGTTGTGAAAAAAATCTCATAGCTGTAGAAACTAGAAATTAATTATTTCACATATAGTCTTGGTTTGCAATGAATGGCAGAGGGGGGATGTATCAACTCCCACCTCATCAAAATATAGCTTTATTTTTTAATGTATAATGAGTTATGAGTCAAAACTGTTTTTTAGAAGTTTTAGGGTATCTCAACATTGACTTTCAAAGATTAGGCAACAAGAAAACTCTAGAGATCAGACAATGATTAGTCAATGCTTATTAAAACATAAAATTAGGCACATCTCATATCTAACACAGTAGTACCTTAAAATAATATTGCCTTTCTATTTTCCAAAATTACATCCTCCACCAAGTCCAAACAAGGAAGTGAACTTCCCTAGTGCACAAGAGGTTATTCCCTTTGCAATATTGGCAATAGCTATTCAAAATGATGTGTCTTCACAGTCTTCTTCATAGAGCTAAGTGAGAGCAGGTCTTGGCAAACAGAAGTTCCACCAAGCAGGTTTGTAAAAAGCAAGCACCTGCTGATATAGCAAGACCTTTAATTGGGTAAGCTGGAAACTGGTTGCCACAGTTCTCCATTATCCCCAGACACAGCCTCCATGAAGGGTTCACTCCAGCCTTCACCAGTAACACAAAAAGCCATTAGCATCAGTAATTGCTGCTCAGGGCCTTCAGGCAATGATTGCATGGTCTCGACCCAGTCCACTCAGCACAGGTGGCCACATCACAGAAACCACCCAGGGCTGCACGGGCAGGAGGAGCCAGCTGCCCCCTTGTCCCTGGAAGCCCCTTCCTCCTGAGCACAGCTGGGCTGTACCTGGCAAGGGGAGAGACACACATTTTCCACCATCACTCGGCTGCTTCTCTCAAACAACAGGCTCACTTCTAGGAGGGAGGAAGGAAAAAGTCTGGAGCCTCATGATAAACCTGGGGTATTAATAGAAGTAGTTTGGTTTACAGGATAAAGTATAGCCTTTATCATCTGCAGTTCAATCTACCAACTTAAAAATATGTGAAATCACATATTTATGTGAAATCATTGGCTTCCACACCACGTGAAACAAAAAGCTTAAATAAAGACTGCTTGGGGAAGTAATTCTAAAAGATAAAGAAAGAAGGATATCTAAGACTGAAGGTCATACTAGACCTTTCTCCTACCCTGTAAAGCTTAAAGTACTGAATGTAGTGTTGTGGTAACACAGCGCACAACAGCTGTCAAGAGATTTTCTTTAAGAACACAGATGAGGAGGGGGACAGGTCCAGGAGAGAATCTCAGATGCGCAGAAGTAGAGGGAGTTATAAGCTTTCAAATTGTGTTTTATTTGCCTGCTGCTTTAGCCACTTTAATTTTTTCCTAAAACTTAAACCTCCTTCTAAGCTTCTGGTTTCTTCAAGGTGCAATTTATCACAGTCCTATTTCATTTTGAAATGCACTAAAGCATGAAGGCAAAAAGGGAAGATGAAGTCTATTTAATCCTTCTGTTGCACTGCACTAAGAGCAAGCAAACAGGGAGTTGTAAGTTTATGAGGAAGGCAGAAGAAGAAATAGGAATGGAGTAATCTCATTGCAACTGGGTTCAGAGATCCTTAAAAAAGCAGCAATAAGCTTCCAGAGCTCAGCTATTTGATTGTAGAGCAGAAAAGCACTTTCAGCCTAAACTTGACATCATTTGGCATCTCCTTAACTAGCGGGGCAAAGAACACATTGCTATTTTACATGGCTATGAAGTACATGCCACAAGAGATTTTAGCTGCAGTGAGGGCCAAGTACAGACATCAAAGGCTGGCATTTGGATGCAAAGAAGTGAGAAACACACTTTATTTCTCATAATGAGAAATGCGACTTATGTTTTATCAACCCCAAACTTCTAATAGGAGTTACATAACACAAAGCTCTGCTCCTCTCTGCTGACTGCCAAATAGCTATCAAATATTAAAGAGATGAGCACGGGCTCTGAGAGGGGGCTGTATGATCACTGTGCAGCAGCCTTAATGTGCACGTGTGAGTGCATGTGCCTCTGTGTACGTGAGCAAGAGACTCTGCACAGCAGGGTGCATCCTGAAGGTCAGTAAATAAACCCATAAACCTCCTCTCTCTGTCTTACATTCCTGTCATTCCCAGATGCCCCAGGAGTAAGGAGCCTGAAGCAGGAAAGGAAAGAATTGGGTCAAGCGCTGTTTGCAACCACTCTGCTGATGAGGTAAATGAACTGTCAGGGATGGGCTGTTGATCACAGAATGAAAGAATTATTTGGGTTTGGAAGGGGACCTCAAAGTCTAGTTCCAATGCTATGGGCAGGGACATCTGCCACCAGCCCAGGCAGCTCACAGCCACATCTGACTGAGCTTGCAACACTTCTTGGGATGGGACATCCTCAGCTTGTCTGAGCAACATTTTCCAGTGCCTCACCACCCTCACAGTAAAGAACTTATTCCTAACACCTAATCTAAACCTACCTTCTTTTGGTTTAAAGCCACTTCTATCAGTACAAGCCCTTGCGAAAAGTCCCTCTCCACCTCTTCTCTAGACCCCCTTTTCGTACTAAAAGGCCTCAATGAGGTCTCCCTGGAATCTTCTCCAGGCTGAACAGCCCAAGCTCTCCCAGCCTGTCCTCATAGGAGAGATGTTCCATCCCTCTGATCATCTTTTATGATCCTCCTCTGGACTTACTCCAGAATGAGTCTAAGCCCCTAAGTCCCACAAGAAACGTGACATGTCCGAGATAGCAGTGGTACCAACCCTCCCAATTGTGAAGAGATTTTTTTGAGATCCAGGTACCAACCCTCCCAATTGTGAAGATTTTTTTGAGATCCAGTGATGGAACAACATTAGTTGCTTGCTGACCCCTCTAATTTAAGTGAATCTTGTAGGTTTTTCAAGAGAGGAGGAAGGAAAAAGGAAGCTGTCTCTGGGATTGACAAGACTTGAAGTTGGGAATATTAGGACTGTGCCTAGAAGAACCAAATCAAGCATTGGGAAGAAGGTGAAATGTGGGGAAAACTCTGTTTTCTGGGCATTTTCAATACCAACCTTCAGTTTAAATACACTTTCATGTAGTGCTGAGTATGCAGGGAGGTAAGCCCTCCTGACAGTGGATGAGGCTTTTCAAGTGGATCAAAGACCTGCAAGGCAAAGAGGAGTGGGATGCCTCCATTGGCTTCCAGGTAGTTTTCTAATAAGATGATGTACAATTTGATTCCTTTTGTACTCTCTGCTGACATAGCCATTTTCACAGAGGGAATAAAAACAACTTCAGGACTTGTGGGGAGCAAGACAGAACTGCTGACTGCTTGGTTCCAAGTAGTTCACCAATCAGTAGAGTCAAAAAGCATGCTGGACAGGTATATAAAGAAATGCACTAAAATCTACTGTACTTTTCAATTTTTGATCCAGAAGTAAAAGAAAATAAATAAAGGGGGGGTGGGGGGGTGGGGCAGGGAGATGGGGAGAAGAGGGGAAGTGAAGGTGAAGAGTATGAAGAGTAGAAAAAGATGTTACTCTGATCCAAAAACTGTAAAAAAATTTTGGCGAGTGCCCCAATCAATGAAAATTAAATTCAAATGTGAACTTGAACAATTTCACTGTCAGGTAAGCTGATGTCTGAGCATGAAACATGCTGCTATAGGCTCTATCTGTAAGGTATTTATCCCAGAATTCAGGATATTTATGTCAGAGGTTATTGTTCTGGCAGTGGAATTAAGAAAAGAAGAGAGAATTTATGACAAAAATGGTTTAAATTTTTCTTGCTTTGAAAAAATATAGACATGTATTGAATAACCCAGGATGTGGTCCATGTTTTATAAAGGTTGATAACATTATTGTGGAAGAACCTTTTTTTTAAATGTATTTTGATGTATCCTGTGTGTGAAGTTTCTTAATTTATCTGGAAGCCTTTATGACAAGCAAATTTGCTAGTGAATTTCTGAAACTTTGCCTAGTGAAAAGATTTTCCATTATGAACAAAAGAAAGTAAGAAATGAATCTGTCAGTGGTTAACATCACCAACAATTTAGTGGGGAGGACTTCATTAACAAGAAAAATAAAGTAGTCCCATATTCACGTTTTAAAGAAAACTAAAAATCAGAAAAATACTTTTCTTAAAGAGAAATACAGAAGCTTACTTTGCCTGTGTCCTACTTTGGAGGGTAATTAATGAAAAAACCAAAACCCAGCTAATCAAAGACTGCAATGTTCTTGGTAACAGGTGAAATTAACCCACGAGAGTCTCCCCAACATGCTTAGCAATGTCTTTCACAGATCTTTGCCATCCATTTAAGTTTTAACTGCTCATTTTTGCCCTATTGTCTAAAACCTATCAACAGGCATTGAAAATTGTCCATCCTGTGGTCTGCCTTTGAGGCAACCAGGCTGCAAAATACAGTGTCCTTCCCTGAAAATTAGTTTCTTCCCTTTTTTTTTTTGCCACACCCATACACCACGACCTGCCAAGAGGTACATCAAGGCAGGCTTCTGGAACAGGAGACCCAGCCCCACAGAGGACATGAAGCAGCATGGCCCAGGACCAAGCTATGCTGGACATGATGGCTCCTTCTTCCACAGCCTCCTCCCTGCAGACCCCCAGCTCACCCCTGACAATGCCCAGCACCCACCTGAGCAAACTAGACAGATCATGCAGCAACATGTTCATTTATAAACTCACCTCCTCGGTGTATTAGGTAAACTTACATTAAACTGGTACCCCAAGACAGAAGTTTAAGGATTAATGCCATGTAAACAATGACAAGCCTTTTGCAGTAAGTGAAAGTCCACCAACCTACAGCTGAGTTTAAATTGGCAGTGCCTGCCATGAAAAAATGCACTTCAGTGCTAACTGCTGGCATCACAGCTACACTCGTTTGGGTTTATGATTCAGCTGGTGTTAGTCCTTTCATGAAACAGTTCAGTATACTAAAGCCTTTTTTTTCTTCCCCCAAAAAGATCATCTGTGCCTTTGGGATTTCTTTGGATTCATTTTCAGTACAAATATGTCATGCTATGAATGGGGTATTAAAGAACAGAATGGTGGCAGACTGAACTCTCCCTTTTAGGTTTATGGTCAACAGGCCCCAATAAAAAGAGTACAAAAGAAAGTGGTTTGCTTTAACTGCCACTTTAAAGTGTCAGCTATTCCCTGAAGCTCAGGTACTAGACTTAAATGAATCAAATAAAAAGAAAACTCAAATGATAACAGTGTGCTGATGGACAGCAGGAAACCCCACATCAGGCAACATACTGGGACCCTGATTTCTGCAAAGGTCTGCAGAGGATTCCCACATTGCTTTGCCCTTCTTGTGTTTGAGGGTGCCCTGCTCAACAGGAAAAGGCACTGTTGCTGTGGTTTCTCAGGCCTCCCTGGAATATGACCAAAGACCCAACAAGTAATTTTTGTAGTCCCACACAGTCACAGTCTGAATATCATTTTTGCTTTCAAGCACTACTATTTATACTCGATTGTTTTCAACAGTGCATTAAAAGCCAGCTGGAGCAGGAAAGAAGGATAGCGCAGAGGATATACATGTTTTTTACTCCAGACACATTAAACCCACAGCCTTATTATGCTTTGTACTTCAGAGACATTAAGTAAGCCTTTGATGAACATCTATTTTAAAAACTGTCAGGCTTCATTTGTACTATCCCTCTTTAGCTCCATGTGGTAAGGTATGTCTTTTACTGTAATAATGATACAAAAAATTAACAGACTCCCTAATTACTCAGCATGGCTGAAGGGCAGAGAGCACAGGTCAGGCTGCAGTGCTGGCAATCACCATCCAATTGCTCTCCTGACATCCATGGTCTCTCTTCAACTGTGCTCATTCCTTCCCTCTCTTTGCCGCTTTATTTTTCTCTAGAACATATACCTTTTTTTGTAACTCATTGCTTCTCCTCTACCCACTCACAGCTATTGTGTGAACTTGGGCTGATAACTGGGTTTAATTAACCGTACTTGTATAATGTAGCAATACAATTTCAATATGACTGCTATGTTAGCAGTAGTGGACTAATATAATGGTCTACTGAAGCGCAGCATTGTCCATAAAATTGAAGGTACAGCTTCTCCTAAAACACAGCTAGCAAAGCCACCCACATGCTTCATGTACTATTAAAACACCCTTACTCAAATTCACTATCAAACAGGCTTCTCAGAACAAAAAGTGTATGTTGTACAAACATAAGGTGGCCTGAAACTAAATGCATATTTGTTTATGATGAAAAAATGCCCCAGTCACCAGCTGGAAACATTATCCACTCAGCACTTAAAATGTGTTGGGAGAAAGGACTGCAACAAGGAATTCCATGTCATGAGCTTGGTGTGAGGAATTTTGCAGCTTATGTACATGGTCACCTTTTGCTTGATGCTTTCTCATTTTGTTTATTTTCATGATCTCTAATGTTCTGTGCACACACACACACACACACACAAAAATCACGGCAGAGGTCTCAACTACTCCATGCTGATCAATACATTTCAAAACATTTCTCTGTCCTGTCCAAGGACACAGGTAACTTCTTTCTGCCATAGCCAAGAGAAAAGTCACACTGCTAAAGCTGCATGTGTAGATGAAGTCAGGATGACGAGGGAGGGATTATGTTTAGGCAAATTTTGTTTATGCATAGTAAGGGATGTTTAAAATCTTCATGGATCTGAGTGCTGGAGCCAACTTGGAAGCAAATGTTCCCACCCTTGCCCACAGTAAGATCAACAGAGTGCTGTTGGGAAAACTCTGCCTCTTTAGGAAAGCAGGCAGCATCTACCTTTCCCTCCATCCTGTTTCAAAGCAAAATTGTGTTTTCCACAACAACTCAGTAGTCAGGGTGTTAAATCAGAACAGGGACAGCCAGGTATAGGTGCCTGCTCTGACTAATTCAGCCCAGGCATTTGAGTATCAGTCTCTCAGGTCTGAGGGAAGGGTCCTACACATAATCTCCTGCCAACAATTTTCCAAACTGCTTCTTACCAAACTGTTCAGTGTTCTATAAAACCTGATATTGGCTGTGCTAAGGTGAGTACAGCATTACATTGTGGAGACAGGACCCACACAGGACCCTGGGAGATCAAATCTCATGGTTCAGGCCAGGAGAATATAATACTTAGAAAGGTGTGGAAGAGCTGCAGCAGGAGACTGAAAAGCCTGCTGAAGAGGAACAGCTTGTTGATCATGGGGAGTGGGGGGGAGAAGGTATGAATCAACACACATCTCCTGATTATGATAATCCAATAGGATTTGCCAATCCCTTCACCATTTTCCCCTAGCAGCTGAATGAGCTGTCTCCTTTAACCATGCTGTCCACAGGACCCACATGTCTGTATCATCCAGCAGTGGCCAGTACAGGCAAGCACATGGTGCCCTGTCACACCAAGCAATGGGCTTTGGGGCACCTTCAGGACTCCAGACCACTCTGAAGCGTTTTGATATCTAGCAGCGTGCAGTCTGGCATGCCAACTGAAGGAGATCTAGAGAGATGGATTAAGGAATGAAGGCCTTAAAAAGAGGGTGAAAAGTCAGGTCTTTCTAATCTCATTCGTCAGACTATGGCATGTTGTTTCTACCTTCCAACAGGTGGGTCTGGACATTGTCACCTTTATCCACAAGTTCTCCCTTAGCATCATTACTGTGACACCCTCTCCCTATTTGCAGTAAGATGTTTCAGTGACTGGCAATACTTTTCCAGCTGCATGATTTCAGACTGGGAAAATTAAAGGGTTTGCTGGCCACTCTAGACATGGCCAGGGTGCACAGCAGGGCCTCCCAGTACTCACCTTCTATTCCATTCCCAAGCAGAGCATGCCAGTCTGACTGCAAGGCAATCCTAAAGAAAAGTTTGATGCAACACTGGGTGCTGGGAGAAAAATGTTCTGCTTTCCCCTTGCTGATCTGTATAATGGTAATGACAGGATACAACATTGAATCACTTTGGTCAGATGGCTGCACTGATCACAGAATACCCCTGAAAGCAGCTGGCTGGCAGGGGGCCAGGTGCTCTGACACACACCACAAAGCACTTTGTGAAGTGCTCAACAAGGAGCAGGGCTGAGGTGCAGCTGGGCTCACACTCACCTTTCAAACATCAAGGAAACCATAAATGGCTTTTGATTTTGTATCCAAAATATGTAAATTCAGGGATGTCTGGGCTTGCTGCTGTAGTTTCATGGCCCTTCAGCAGGTGTAACACAAACTCCTGTATGACAGTCTGTGACCAAGAGCCCACCCTGGCAAGGCTACCTAGTGGCACATCCTTTGTAAAGATGAGACATCTTCCAGTGCAGGGGGACATACAGCATCATGGACACAGGACATGACAGTAGTGGTGACACAGCACAGTCAACAAAAAGCACTTATTAATGCCTAAGAGCCATCTAAGTTCAGCCTGCTGCAGTTCTGTACCTAAAAGTCAACATTTAAAGGCAAAACTTCTCCCATCACAGGACTTCCCATGTTGCAAATGAACCTCAATTAGTTTCATTAGGGCAGCTTGCAGCCAGAATGGGACTTGCCAAACCACAAACCCTGTAGTTGGCAGTGCAGCTTTATCTGTTTAGGAAATAGGCACCTTTGCTCAGAGATGCTGCCAAAATGTAATGGAGGAGCAAAATCCAGTGTGGAAGTGCCTCTGAAGTGCTGTAATTGGAAAACTGTGCCTGCAAACAAGTCTTTTTTTTTTTTTCTTCCAGAACAGGTGCTGGGAAGGTTTTAGATGGACATAAGCAAAGACTTCTCTGATTTGAGGTTTTGTTTGTCAAGCTCTGTTCCTCTATTTTACTTCTCCACAAGCTATTACATAGTAGCATTTACTGTAGATAAGAGGCTGGACCATGACTGGGGTTGAGTCAGTACAGAGTAGATTAATTCTGCTCCAGCAAATGAAGTTTGCCCGGATTTACAGTGATGCAGGAGAAGAGATTCTTGCCTGTTTCTGCTCTTCCACTGAGGGAATTAGATAGGGAAGCATGACCATTTTGTGCCTGAGGAAAAAATGTATGTTAGTACCCCATTCAGGAATAGTGATCATCTTTGCAATATGGCTCAATAAAAGAGTAATTTGAATTGAAATTTTGTATTTTGTGGACAATAAGACCCAGTTTTCACTTTCTAATTTATGGGTTTGTTTCAAGGTATTCAGTGTTAGCTCTACAGCCAAGTTAAACATGATTTGTTCTATTCTGGAAGCCCAGAAATAGACAACTGAGAATTCTTTTAACACCAGGAAATTCTCATTTGGCATAGAACCAAAACGGCCAGCTGTACACAGCGTATGGGACCTGTCAGGGACACTGCTGAGCCAAAAAAGCATGATAAGACTGCAAATTACAACAACCAAGTTGTTGTTTTTAGCGTTCCTGCCTCCACCCCAAGTATCTTTGGCTGTTGCACTAGCTAGTGCTGGTCATGTCTAGTACAGCTGCCTTGAAGGGGAGTTTGATCAAGGAGGCCAGATCAGATTTGATGTGATAAATTAAATATGACAGGCGATGGTCTCTGCAGTGCTGGGTGGAAAGCTGGGTGTAGAACGCACTGCTCTCCCAAACCAACAACCTTCTCCCCCAGATGCAGTCGGCGCTGGGGCCAAGCTGCCTTAGTGCCAGGCAAGCTCCCTCCAACAGCGGGTTTGGCAGCGCTGCTGTGCCCTCTCCAGGAACTCTGCCTGGCAAAGCCCTGCCAGACACAAATTGTACCTTAGCATGGCTCAGCTCAACAAAGTTATGCTGGCACAAAGTCCCAGGGTGGACTGGGCCAAGCCTTGTTAGGGAGTTGCGCTATTAGACTGCATATCTCGGGTGCTTAAAAGCACTAAAACTTGTGAATTGACTAGTCTTTGTGGACTGAGAGCCCAAAACTCACCACACACCATCATTATCACCTGGTATTTAAAAGAAGTCCTGTCCTCAAAAGAAGTGTAATCCTGCACATCCTAAGAGTTGTGCTACCTCTTGGAAAACACAGCCCTGCCAGGAATACAGCTCACCAAGGGGTTGGGAACATGAATTACCCAAACTACCACTGCTCTGCAGCATTGCAGGGCAGCTTTGGAGCAACTGGCTCCAATTTTCAAATTTTTCTCTCCTCATTTTCTTGTAAAAGCAGATGTTTTCCTCATAAATTCCATTTTTTTAATGAAAATCGTTCTGAAGGCACTTTTTCAGCCTTTTTCAGTAAGTACATACATTTACCTTGCAATACAACATTAAAGCAACACCCAGCTGTCAACCATCCGATTCTTTACATTTGAAGTCACTTTGACCAGAGATAAAAGTAAAGAACTAGCCTCATTAGCTCAGCAATTTTGGCCAGGCATGCTGATAGAAGAAGCCTAAATTAATTTAACCTGTCACACATTTACTCAAACCTTTCCACTACCTGAACATGCAGCTGTCAAACACCCTCTGCTCCTTACACTCTCCTGCTCCCCTCTTTGTAGAGAGTAGAACTTACACACATTTGCTCTGCCGTTGTTCAGAACTGTCTGACTATACTTTAAAGAAAATCTGGCCAGGGAGTGAGGCCAAGAGTTGGCTCCTGTTGGCTCACTCCCCTTTGCTGCCTGCTGTTTTTTCTCCTCAAGACAGTCTCTGGACATGGTCCTGGGACATGTTGCTCCTTCCCCTAAGGCTGACATGATGAAGACTACCCCACATTTTTCTGTGTCTTCCCTATAGCATCTCCCCTCCAACATTGTATCAGCACATCCTCGTGGTGTTCTCATGTAGGAGCTGCATGTGCTTTCCTCCCATGGCCCCAAGGTACTGAACATACGTCCTGCCTTTCATGTTAGCAAAGCACCACGCTGATGCTTCCAGAAACCCGGAACTAAAAAGATGCACAACAAATAATAATTGTGTCTCAGGACCACCACCGACTATTAGGGGCTCAAGGAGATTTAGGGCTGAGGGCTGTGTGTTGTGGATGTGGCCAGTCTGCTCCCAAAGGACCCCTCAAGTTTGGGGACAGGGGACAGAGGCAGCAAGCAGGCACGCTCTAAACTGAAGGCCTTTGGCTCATGCAGATGTTGCCACTGTTCTGTAAAGCTGAGTGTCCCATGCCCCAGACCAAGCACTGCCTCCCTGGCTTGACACTTGCAGAAACCCACACGTCTGGCAGCATTTATGGGAAAGGAGATGGCTCTCCCGTGAGCAGACACGTCATGGTCCAAGAGCACAACTTGGCTGGTCCATAAATCCTTCTGCAAAACTACCCTTTCATATGTGTGCTTTTCCAAGGGTGGATTTGTAAACATGGCAAAGAGTACCTTACTGTGAGAAACTACACATGAAAGCAGCGTGCAGTGTCAAGAACAAATAATTACATGTTCTAAAACTTTTATCAATTTTAACTCAGTTTCTGTAGATAATCACGTGCTTTCAACAAATAACATTCTGAGAAACAAGACTGCATTTAGTAATTGAAGAATTGCTCTACAAGAAATGTATAGTTAGAGTCTGCTGTCTCCTAATTCTATTTTCAAAACAACCTTCTTTTTTAACAAATATGTTGAATTTTGATCTTTTGTTGTTGTTACTGTTGTCTGCTATTCCCATAGCAATATAAAACAATTGCAACTAGTGCATGTGTGTGTTAAAAATAGCCAGCTACTTCAGCAAGTTATTCTTTGTTTTTAAAATGTCTCCATTAAGGTCCATTAAGATATCAACAAACTCAAAGAGTTTGACATGGCCAAGAAATGTTCTTAAAATGAAGTTTCTTATTGATCTTCAATTTAATTTTAAAAAGCTCTGTATTAATGTGTGACAGCTTAAAAGACTATTTAATACTCATATTTCTGTGATTTTTGTGCATGACTGAGGAATAGAGGAGACAACAAAAAATCAATATTTTTCTCTTTGAAACTAAAAATTATCTATCTCCATTAGATAATCTTAATATTTTGTCAAACTAGGAGCTTCAGCTATTTAAAACCAACAGTTCATCTAAAGGGCTGAAAAAATACAGGTTCTTGAAGGCAGATATTTTCAAGTTGATACTTTCTTAAAGCTTTTGATAGGAAGGGATTAAGAAACTTTAGGCAGTCAAATAAACACACTCTCTGTTTGAAAAACCTATTATGGTAAATAAGCTTCAGTATGGACACTGGGACACACATGAATTTTTGAAGACTTGCAATAAACTTATCATATTTACAGCATATCCAACTTCATGCTTTATTAGTGTGACCTCAGTTTTCATAAAAAGTGAAAATGGACCTCCAACATGAAATCTCTTTGGCATTTCAGCTGCAATGTTACTGCTGAATGCAAAATGTAAATTGCTTCCCCACTTTCATTCTCCTAATGAAGTACTTACAGCTTATTATTAATACCCATTTGAACTAATGTTTTTAAATATGCATAAATACCAGAATGTACTACTGATTTTTTTTTCTCCACCATGCAGAGGCCGGTTTAATTCATCTGCTGAAATTCAGATTCAAAATGCTTTCATGGAGGAGGATCCACACACAGACCATGCCTGAAGAAAACACTTCCATCAGCCCTTACAGTTCTATGAAAGAAGTTAAATAAAATGACATCAGAAGAACAAAAGTGAAGGTCCATAGTGCTTCTGGGAACCAAGTGCCAAAATCTTTTGGAGGATGAGACCAGGGGCTGTGGATGTTTGTGCTTAAGAGGAGGCAGCAAGGAGTGAAGGATCTGGGCTCCTGGCATGACTCAAAGCCCTGGGAACTTCACCAGCTTCAGAGGCTGCAAACCAGTTCCTCACGAGGAAGAAGGAAGGACTGGCAGGGTAGTGTTAAAAGAAAGGCAACCTCTTATTATGAAAGGCAACTGTCACTGAAAAAGGGCCACATTCAGCAAGCAGAGCTGTGCTAAGGCGTCACATGAAGCACACCGTGCTGTCCTCTCCCTCCTGGCAAAAAAAGCATCCACCCTAGTGAGTTTCAAGCACAAATTCCCCCCCGAAAATAGTTTTAATTGTGTGCATTCAGATAAGCAATTATACTAAAGGCTATTATGCCAGTTACCCCAAAACAATATAAATAGTCATCTCGTTGACAGATAAAACACACGGTGCCAAACTCCTTATAACAACAGGACAGGCTATTAATCCCATTCAGTTTTGATGATATAATGCTATGGAATATATTTCTGCCCACATTACTGACAATTAATGCAGCTTGCATGCTGAGAGGAGAAGCTTTGTGTTCAAGGGGAGTAAAATTTCCATGTAAATGTGGGACAAAGGTACCAAATGGATGGCAAGACTGAAAAGGAAAGATTTACTACTCAATGTGCATTTTGCCAAAGAGATTTTTTTTTAAATAGTAGTAATAGCAGAGAAATGTCCTGCCTGTTAACTAATTGGATTTGTGCAATTCAGGCACACTAATTTATACTGAAACGGCTTGCTTGCCTTCCCTCTTTTCAGCCTGGCAGATGGACTGAGCAAAAATGTGAAATTCACTCAGTCATTGCTACTCATAGCCCACTTAATTCACAAGCCTTTGTCAAAACTTCTTTAGTTGAGATTAAAAGAGAGGGTACCATATCTATCATAACCATCTGGACTGAAATCTGCCAATCTGGACCAATTGGACAGAAGCCTAAACTGTACTAAAGAGCAAAACCCTGTTGGGGCTCAGGGGAAAGAATTCAAGTGCAATGGAGAGGAGGTGCTCCAGGAGCTGAGCACACTGAGCCCTGAGCTCCACTCCTCAGCTCCTCTGCTGTTCATGCCACTAGAGACAGGTCAGTGGAGAATGCTAATCAAGGCATTAGCATTTTAGATCTTTCTCTTTTTATTTTTCAGGTTTGTTTTTTTTTTTTTTTTTTTGACAACTGACAGTATTTATACAAAGTGGGAAGCAACTAAGAACATAGCCTGCATGTTTTACTTTGAAAAACGAGAAATTGATTAGGGGATGTGCTGTCAAAGCACAGTTTTGGCTAAGAAAGCTCTTTCTAATGAAAACACAGTGCTGGTGGCTGAGCACAGTTAGTGTATTGACTATGCATTTAGGATTCATCAAAGCTCCAAAGTGCTCAAACTGCCTCTGGCACAGGGTAGAGGAGCCAGTCAGAAGGATGAAGGGCAGGACATCAGTCCGGGTTGGCTGGTGGGTAGGTTTAGCTCTGATTTCATCTGCTGATAACCAGGAGTCCCCATAGATCCCCAGATTCCTCATAAAAACAAGCAGCAACCATTTGTTCACATCTATATTTGCAAAAATCAGCTAAGGCTTTTTAAATCTACACCTTCCTCTCCATGGCTCTCCCCAGCTTTTTCACCTGCAGAGTGAATTATCATGGCCATCTCCACGCTCTATAAAGCTGTTACAAACACTGACTTGGTTGGTTGGTTCATTGGTTGATTTTTGGTTTTTTGGTTTTTGTTTGTTTGTTTTTAAGAGTGTCCTACCTGCAGCCAGGCATCAGGAAAAGCAACAGAACTTATTTCTTAGTGCATGAAATTCCTTCAGGTGTGACAGGTCCAGGTTTGTCTCAGTGCCACCCTTCACTGCCAAACCAAGTACTGCACATAAAGGTCTTTGGCTGTGTAAGAGCCAGCTCTGAGAAATGAGCAGTAGGAGGGTGACAAAGCATAGCAGTAGGTATTACATCCTTGAAGGTTGCATTTATCAAAAATCCACTCTACCAGTAAAGAAATTTTATTACAAAACATTATTTGCACTGCACACACATTTCTAATATACACGCTTGTGAAAATTTGGGTTGTATATCTCATCAGATATTCAGGGTCAAATCTGCAGGTGGCTCTATTGACTTGAATAAATTTATTTCAGTTTCCAAAGATCCTAAATCTGATTTCGACATATTTAATTTTAAATACAGCTGACTGAGAGCAGAGTGGCTTTATTAAAGTAAAATCTTTTACTTCACAGAGAAGAACTGCTAATTACTTATTTTATGAGCTGGTGCATTTAGTTTACATTCATCTGACTTGATTCCAATATCTAACTTATTTTAACAGCATCATTGTATACAATATGGATTACAGAAGACCAGATTTTTGCTCCTGTACCAGGGTTTTGATTCTATGGGTTTCAAAGGAAGATAAAGTTCTATATGTAAACAATACTTTGTTTGCTAAAAAAATTGCAAAATGCTTTGCAATAATTATTTTTTAACATCACCAAGACAGCAACGATAAATCAGAGGATAGGACACCTGGAAGTATACATAATACTGATAATGTTATTAGAAACAGAAGCACCCCCATGATATTTGCATGTAAATAATGAATTTACATTATTTATACTAGCAAAACTGCTTATGAACTTTGTTAATGCTTTCACTTTATCTATAAATGACATTAGCAGCCATTGTTATTTCCAGAGGGATTACAGCTTGTGTGTAAACACAAAGCTAAGGAACAACTCCCTGTGTTAAGTACTCAGAATAGAAAACACATTAGAAAATATTTTTACTGATGTAACATCTGGAACTCCAAAGGAGGCATTGAGTTCATCTTAGCTACAGAATTAGAGCAAGAAGCAAGATTAAAATATGTCAAGGCAAGCAGGAGGCAAATGGACAGAGATGAGGATAATGATATGGTGAGACAAGGTACTCATACAGAATTGCAGTCCCTGGAGTCAGAAGTGACCACCTGTCCAGAGAGAGAAGCCAGCAGTAATAATTTGCAGGTCTCACTCCCATTAAGGACTTTCAAAGTAACAACATGCTATCTTTCACTGTTTTTTCCCCCCCAAGTAAAAGGGTCTGTATAGATGGGAAGGGTTGTGTATTTATGGGTAAAGAAGTTATTAAGAACAGTGCAAAGATAAGGTTAGACTTGGATGATCCAATGTGCTGATAAAGCTGGGAGAGATGTTTCCTACCTGGAGTGTTTTAAAGCCCTTGACCACTGCTGCAATACTAACCAGTTAATTAGGGTTGGGACATGCAGCAATTTACTGAGAAATGAAGTTTCAAGGTGCTGTACATAAAATTACAAAAAATCCCACCCAGGTTTTCACCGCACTGTTTCCAGAATGCTTTGATGTTCAGATACATTTAATAAAAACAAAGACAGCAAAGATGCATATTCCAGAAATGCCATGGGTTAAGGCCAGAGAAGGAAACGCACTTTCTGTATAAGAGCTGGGTTTCTCAGCAGCAATGGCCAATTTTGTGCCTTTGAGCAGGACTTGGTCAGGACCTTCCATGCCCCTGCTGAAGGCCCTGCGGCCTGGCAACACCAGCCTGGGCAGGGAGCAGACCTCAGCCTCCTCCATCTGCTGAGCCTGGATGGAACAGAGCAGTCTGTGGGCACAGGGAAGTGCACTACCCCCAGCCCCAGAGCGGGACAGCTCGGGGGGCTGGCTGATGCTGCAGCCCCCATGCAATAGTGGTGGCTGTTTGGCAGCAGCTGGTGAGCCAAGGACCACAGGCTCCCTGAGCACCTCTCTGCATCCCCCTCTGCTGCAGAGAGCTTTGCTTTTTCCCTCATTTAATGAATATTTAAGTAAGCTGTGCGAAGTGGGAACACCATCGGCAAAGCAAAAAGGGTATTCTGGGATCAGCCGCTCCCCTCCACGTTTATAGGAACTGTTCCTGGAAATGGGTTCAAGTTCCCCCAGGCAGTAAAGGGAATTGAGCCTCTCCCGTCTCGGGGTTAGTGGTATAATTATCTTCAACTGAGTAACAAGGCAATGGGTTCACTCTTCCTCTTTGGTTTTCTAATCCAGGCTTTTATCTCATTTGCTTTTATTTCAGAGCTTGAAGATGAAATGTGACACAGAGAAAGAGAAAACACTGGAACAAGATGCATGGGGTTTTTTCTTTCTTTTGGGGCAAGAAAAATTTTCTTTGTCTTGATTTAAACCATTTTTTTCACAATTGATTGCCCTTTGTAAGAGAACTAAAGAATGAATAAATGTGCTATTAATCACAGTTTGGAATTTTATATCAAGCTCTCTATTTTTTTCACTACTAAACAAACAATACACACAGACAAAATTTTTAGTACATTAACAAATAAATGTCACATAAAATAATTTGGTTCTATTAAAAGCACAAGTTAAAAAATGCTGAATATCTTCTTTTTAATGCCTCTGTTTTTAATGGAGAAATCATATAGCCATATATCTATGTATCCCCTGACCACAGTTACTTCAAGTGGTGTTTAAGGATATTGCAATTCTTTTGGGGAACAAATAAAGAATTGTAGTTGATCTTAAGTTGTTTTTGAAAGTCCTTTAAGTCCTAAAACACAAGGGGAAAAAATTCCACAGAAAGAGGAATACTTGCTTTTTCTTGGGCACCTTTCTCTCTTGCAAATTAGTATTTAGCAAATGTCATTAAAGAGAATTAATATAGTCTTATCTGTTTCAGCAAGACCTGGCAAACTTCACGAGCAGAAAGTTGAAAACACTGCTTCTAATTTGTCCTTGTATTCCAGTCACGATGCTGGTCTTGGCAAGTTACTCCGGACTATTAAAATAAAGTAGCAAATAGGAAAGAGGAGAGCAAAAAAAAGACAAGAGAGCAGAGGACAGGGTCAGATGCAGCCTCCACGTGACAGGCAAAAAGGAAGTTAAGTGGCTGTACAGCCCCGCAACCACCTGCCAAAGTAAAATCACCCTTCACTCTGCACGAAATCTTTTCCTGAGAAAAAAGGGACTAAAACAACTGGCAGACAGAAAAACTGGCAACTGGCATTTTTCTATCCAGTTGTCCAAACGCTGTAATGGTATGGTGGTGGTTAAATGTGCTACAAAGGAGCAGCTCTCTGGTGTATTTGATCCAGATTAGCAGCCTCCATCTTCATGGATGGGAAGGTGAAGCCATGGTTGGATCAGGAGAGCAGCTGCAGGGTAAAGGGTTCTACAGACAGAGCCTGGGACAGCTGGGAAGGAGGAATCCTTCATGCTGCACACATGGATGGAATTTGACCACACACATATTAGCCCAAAATCTCCAGGTCTCACTACCTCTCCCACAATTGATATTGAATGAAAGATGTTCATCAAGGTCTAATATAGATCTTTCCCTGAACTCCTTCACTCTGGGGGCTGACAACAACAGCATGCAAAAACACTGGCAGGAAAACACTTTTGCCTTCATCAGTAATAGCCATATATTGCCTTATTCTTACCAGGAGTCCAAAACATGTAAATGCACCAAACTTCCCATCTTGTTAATTAAATTTGTCATAGGAAAATGAAATTATATGTCACAGATCAGGCTGTTATCACTCTTGCTATAAAAGAACTGTTCCCATACAGCTGATGGCTGGAATGACACAGGAGGGGCAGCATGTACCAGACTATTTGCATTGGGTGGATTTTGACTCCCTTGCCTATCTCAGCATTATTTCCCCCCCAAAACATGGCTGTGATGTCTTCAAAACCACTATACAAAAACATCTGGGAATTTCTTACTTTTTAAAACAGTGGTCATTTCACAGAGTGTTTATGATTTCTGTGGGATGCAAATCAGAGAATCATGCATCATTAAGGGTTGAAAAGACCTCTAAGATCCACAGAGTCAAGCCATTAACCTAACACTGCCAGGTTCAGCAGTAACACCATGTCCCTGGTGCAGGTAGTGCCATCTACATGCTTTCTGAACACTTCCAGGAACAGTGATTCCACCACTTCCCTGGGCAACCTGCTCCTTGTTCCAGCACCTGATCACCCCTTGCACAACATCTTTGTAAAGGAAGCATTTAATGCATTCTGCAGAGGGGTAAATCTTGGAACAGAAATGCCCACATCAGACAGTAAATCATTAGCAAAAATTCTTGATCTTTCTGTACTAGTAGTTAACCATAAAGGCAAGGTAGTGATGCTGAAGCACATTTCCACAGGTTCAAAGATTTTCTGCTAACTCCTTTAGTACACGCCCTGTTCAATATCCTAAACTAAAACTGTTTAGGTGACAGAGGAACTCCATCAGGAGACTCAGCAAGACACCTTGAAAAACACTTTTTTGTTGTTATTATACAGTGCTAGCATTTAACTCTGTGTTGTCATGGAAATCCTCTCTTCCCTAAGATGTTTACTTTTAAAGTAAACATCCATCTCTCTGCCTTTCTTCAGTTTTCATGAATGACAGCTTAACTACCACAGCCACCACTTATCCACAGGTGGTTTTGGCCATTTAGAGGGTGTTTCTCATATTTTTTCACTTAAGTCTGGAATAGAGGTCAAGGCATTCCTCTCTAATCGCTGACCTTTCTTCCCTTCAATTTCTTTTCTCTGCCAGCTGCTGGGGAAAAAGCCACAGTGCTATCCATTCATTGATATCCATAGATGAAAAGGTATCAGTTTGAAATACCCCACCTTTTAAGACCATGTGAAAGTTTTTATTTAAAAAGCACCCATGTGCTACTTCATATACTTCTTCTGGCAAAGAGGAGGTGAAGAAAGGAGAGTCGTCTGTGCATAAATGAGCAACATCAGCTTCTTCCTTCATCAAGAATGATATTAACAACATTGCTGTATTTGCAGAAAACATGAAAAACACTGGCCTCACTATGTTACTATGTGGGAGCAACTATCCTCAACACAAAAAAGATCATCTGTTCAGGGTGTCCACTAAGGCAGACAGCAATGTAAATGACACTGCAAGTCATCTCTTCTGTGGGCACACTTCCCTAGGTGTTGTCCAAGACAAAATACCTCGAAATTCTGCCTTGATAGATTAGACACATTGTTTAAGGAATAATTTTTTTTCTGTGTTCTTAACCTTTTAAAAGAGATATGCTCAGGAGGATCATATATTGACACAAATCAACCTAATGTTCTCCTTTTAGAATGAGAGCAAAAAATTGAGAAACTTGTGTCACCATACCTATTTTGTAGTGGCAAAGAAGAAACTGAACATGTAAACTAGAGAGCACTGCACACCCAGATAAGCTCTTTCCTGCTTTCCTGTGCTATCTGTGCATTACAACCATACTGAAAACCAAGGGTGTCCCTAAGGTACCACAAAATGCTTCCAGCAAGCATCAGCAGGGAGGATGCTTCTGCAGGGAGAAAGGCTTTTCAACAGGGCATGAAGCCACGTGCACAGCAAAACAAAACTGTAAAGCTCAGCAGGGAAAGATGTGGAGTTGGCAGAAATACTTCTGTACTGCTGAAATGAGGGCTGCTCCCACTCATACCAGGGCTACGTTTGCCACATCACAGGTCTCTTCCCTCTGTTTCAGGGTTGCATTAAGAAATGGGAGACACAGCACAAATTTGCACAGAGGCTGAGTGGCAGCAGCACTGGCTGTAGGAAAATGCTGGTGCCTTGCTCTTGCTTTCCTTCATCAGTTCTGGGACAAGCCATCCCAGAATGCCCAAATACATCCTCCCCAACCCCAGCCTTAAGCAGAGCTTTAAAGGAAACTCACTCATTACAAGCACATAGAACCCCAAAAATTAGCTTTAAGGTAGTTTTGCACTGCCAAGTGACCTTCCCATTTCTCTTCTCACTGAAAACTAAACCACAGGGCTCATGTCCCAGACTGGTGGAGTGCATTGCTACTGTAAGTTTAACAAAAATGTACAACTACTTAATTGCTTCAATATTCAGGTTCTTTACTGTCACCTGAATTTGAGCCATCTGAGACTTCACTGAACATCACTGACTGACCCTTTCAGTGTACTCATGACTGTACAGTCCATTTCCAAAACAGACCCCGTAAACTTAGTGAAAGAAGGGGGGTTGCCATTTCAATATGTCCACAGCCTTCTTTGTCAAGTCCTCTGTTCTTCAGATGCTAGGAACACAAGCTTAGAACACTTAAAATATAAAACTGTTCTTTTTGTTGTGTTGTACTGTTGATCTAGGACACAAAGTATATCACTCAATGACCAAAACACCATTTCAGCCTACAGCAACATCCCTGATTTATTTTAAATCAGGAAGTTTACTCCTTCAGGTTGAAATACATGCCATTGGAGTGAATAAAGCTCAGAAAATTCGACTGTATAATGTTTTCTATGGCAAAAAAATATATAAAGAATTAGCTGACATGAGTGCAATGCAAGTTGTCTACTGACACAGAGGTCTGTTCTCTCCAGCTCCCCTGTGCAAGGTCACAGACTTGGATAAGTAAGGTAAAAGCAAGGGTAGTGAACCACTTTCCTCTGCTGCTGACTCCCATATGAATCCTATCTGTGCCTAATTTTCAGTTTTGCTGGGATCCATGGATGGGAAGTGCCACACTGATGCACTTTGTTAGCCTTTCAAACAGAAAATATCTTTGGTAATCATAAAACTAGCAAAGAACTAGAAATAATAAATGTCTCAATCAATAAAATAAAATAAAATAGTCTGGAGCAGTATCAAATCCAGAGTTATCATCACCACATAAATTTTGGTCTCATTCAAGGTTTAAGACAGTATAAACAAGGTAACAAAATTGAAAATTGTAGGGAATGGAATGGCATCTTCAATTGTTTATGAATGATAACACTAAACAAAACAAGGAAGAACAGAAAAAACAAGTGTGTTGGAAAACAACTGTTGAGTTCACCATACATCAAACCCAATTTTACTTCTGGGTTCTCAGAATGAAGCGTTTCAATTTTCACACTCTGAAACAAACCATACAAGAGCTTTAAATGATCCAGATGGGAAGCTTTTTGTTAAAGCTTTTGAAATCAGCACTATAGTTCTGTCTCATGGATGAATTTTGGTTGGTGTGTTATTGCAATCAGTAATGCTAAAACAGTCTGTCAAGCTCTCAAGTAGAGAGATGACAGAAGAGAGAACTAAGGGGAACGAACACACACAAACACCCTTTTAAAACCCATAATGTATCATAACTTTTTTTTTTTTTAGGACATGAATTGAGTAATAAAGAAAAGGCAGACTCTCAGGAATGGCCTGGCTGGTAAATCACAGCTCATCATTCCACACACCCTTGAATTCATGGATGAAAGCCTGTGAGAAACAAATAAACTGTATTTCCTATATGTAATAAACTACAGGCTGGACTCAGGATCCTAAGTGTTTTGTAAAACAAATGAAACATTACTTTCTAAACACAACAGTCCAAGTTATACACTTAATGAAAAGATGATATCATAATTAATTAACCCTAATCAACATGGTTTTACAGGAAACAGGTCCGGTCTGCTGCTGTTTTCTGACAGAACAATGGGCAGAAGTGATCTCCAATCCCAGGACACACTTCTGTGCAGCACCCAGACACATGCATAACTAGCAACCCTGACTGTTTTTAAAAGCACTTACACAAAATCAATGCAGCTGATGCCAAATCGATTAAAAAGAAGCTGACAATGAGTTCATCCACATGAATGAAACCCCTCTAATCATAAATGGGCTTCATCATCTGAGAGTAGCTTTTTTAATGGGGCCTACAGGGATCTGGTTACAAAACTGCTTCATGTCTTCATGAATGATCTGAAAGAAAATACCAATCAATTTTCAGTAACAGCTGGAGAAGAGTCAAAATTCGGAGCTAGGGATGGGGGGGCGGATTAACACAACTGTGGATGTGCCAATTATTTAAATCATCTTGCCTGACCAGGAGGGGTCTTCTGAGCTACAGTAAACCCCTGCACCACTATGAAAAATCACAGGTGTACTGGCAAGGATTAAGGAATAAAGGATGAGGGTCTGTGGCAGCAGCGAAGTCCTTAGGCAAGCACTGTACCCTGTCCCAACAGCTGCCCATCCATCAGGGGAGAACACCGACAGATTAGAGAGGGCTTGGTTCAGGAAAATGATACAAATTTATCTGAGATTGAGGAAATGACACAATGCCAAAAGACTTTCTTATTCGCCCAAGAGAGTTCAGAGGTGACTTGCTAACAACATTTAGGTTGTTACAGAGGAAAGAGGTTTCCAGTCACAAAATGTGCTCTAACCTAGGGGGAAAAGACATAGAAATATCCAATGGCAAACCTAGATTCAGACTAAAAGGCTTTATTTAACATATCAAAACCTTTTCCTAGGTAAAAGAATTTCTTGTTTGCTTTGCTGTTATCAACAAAAATGGGGGGGGGGGGAGCTGCACCAATACAGGGGGTACGTATCTGTTAGACATGAAAACAACCAACATTAAAACTAAAAAGAAACCAAATCCCTTTCCACAGACATACAATATTCTTTGAGGCTTCACCAAAGAGATGATGCTGACTAAACCATCCTGCTGAAAGATCCCTTTCCTAAGAACAAGCAAGCACCATATAGTAAGGCCTTGAAGGGGAACAGCAGAGATAAAAAAGGCATGCAGGGGGGATGTCCTGCAGCCCTCAGCTGCTACTCCTGAAAAACCCCATCAGTTGTAATACAAGACTTGCAGGTAGATTGAGTGCTTATTATCTTTTTGATAGCAACACTTCTGTGGCAATCATGACTGCCCAAGCATATGGGGCAGGCAGGACTGGTAAAGAGATGAACCTCTGGGAAACTTTTGGGCACACTTTTGGGCACACACAATGCCCTTTTACAGGTGCAAGGGAAGCTATGGAGCAGAACAGGATGAAAACCAGAATAATGATGTAAAAGAGAGGGATGCTGGGGAATGGTCCTCACTGGCCTTGGTGCAGTTTCCCCTTGCCCCACACCGGCTCCTGCAAATCCAGCACCAGCTTCCCCTGCCCCACAGCCTCCTGAGGCCAACACCAGGGCTGCAAGGCTCCCTGCAAAGTCAGCACCGTGCAGCTGCTTTAATAAGTAACTGCACTTAATTCATTAACTCTCCAAGATTAGCAGAAGACGCACGCCGCAGCCAAGACCAACAGAGCCAAATAAATTCAGAGTTTTCACGCCAAGTCACAGAGTTATACCTAGCCAACAGAATTTGCTTTTAAATGAGGAAAATATTCACTAAGTACTTTTCATTCTTCAGACCTTTGCAAAACCCTCTGTAGGATTTGCTTTAAACAAGGCTTCTCCCAGAGCAAGCGCCAACAGAAAACACGAAGACTTTTTTATTTTAATGACATTATTTTTAATTGCATAAAAAAGTGGATTCTCAGCAGTTTCAAAATCAGTTTCAAATTTATCTGTGAATAAAAGCAGTGAAGAGCTGCCAGACCTAGTGAAAACTGCCAGGGTGGATGTGAGAGGAAAGGAGATTCTTAAAGAAAATCCTCTGATACCAACTGCCCTGGTTTGAGGGACCAGCCCTGCCTGCACCAGGCATAGCATGGACCCAAAAATGCCACTCCAATGAGCACTTGCAACCTCTTTACATCTATTAACATTATGGTCACTGCAAGAGGGCTGTGTTATACTGCAATTCCAAACAAATGCAGCCTTGTGTTAATGATTTCATGCTCGCTTAACTCCGCTGCCAGGCACCAGGCAGGTCAAGAGCCCTCTGCATTCCCATGCATGCACTTTGCATTAACAAACTGCTGCTCAGGACACAGTAACTTAGAGAGCTCTGTGAAACCAGTCTGGGTTTAAGGTATGTGTGTACACAAACCCATGAGGAGATACCCCACACACAGATTGCAGGAGGACTTGCAAAGAGGCTCCATCCACTAGAAGCAACAGGAGATGGTCCCTTCTGGGGGTCCTCCTTCCACTGCAGCCCTGCCCACCCAGTTGCTGCACGAGCTCCCTGCCCACCAGCCACGGCATGAACCCATGCCCAGTTCAGTGGGCAGTGGGACCTCAGAGAGCCCTCTGCTGCCCTCCATTGCCCCATTGATCATTTACCAGGGGCTGGCAACCAGTCAAAACTGAAGAGTGCTCTGGGGCAGACCCCACACATCAGGGTGCTGGGTCCAGCACATACACCAGGCACAGCACCTGTGCACATTGCATCCTTGGTGCTGAAACAAAACACCCTGCACTTCTGACAGGAAGGAAAATAGCAAGCTAATCCCAAAAACTCAATATTATAGCTGTTCTTTAAGAAACTCCCCCAAAGTCTGTGCTTTGCAACTAGTAAATGTATTATTTACCTAAAGAAATTGTATTCCTATTACATATCCAATGCACACTAACATAAGTTTTGTATGAAATTTGTATGAATGTATTCCTCTACCTGAGCTTAGACATAAAGATGCCAATAGTTTCTTCAAATAAAAAGGCAGAGGTATGAAGGCTGACAGCAAGCTCATCTTTTAAATATTCAAAAAGTCCCCAGGGAATTATAAAGCTCAAGAACTACAGTGCATTATTTAACAAAAAAAGTAAGGAAAAAGTAGTTTTTCTTATAAAAGGTGACACACAGTAAAGTGTAATTCACACAGTATAAGAACATAAAACCATGAATAATAGCCTAGTATTAAGTACATATAGAAGTTATTATTAGGGGAAATCACAGATTTTCTTTTTACTATGGATTTGGAAAATTCTGAAAAGTGACAGGACCTTATTAAAAGAAGTTTTTCCCAAGTGCAACTTCTCTTAAAAAGCCTTGAGAGTAAGAATTTCTCTATACTTTCCATGACTCAAAAAACCAGAAATCGGTGAAAATTGGGAAGGAAGGTGATAATGGCAATCCTTGGTGAGCTGGGCTGGGACAGTGCCAGCCTTCTGTGAGTGGTTGCAATCTCTGTGTCTTGGCTGTCCCAGTCCTCAGTGCAGCATCCTAATGGCAAACCCCCTTCCTGAGGCAGTTCTGTCTAACACGCTGTGACAGAGGAGCACAAAGACCCAGTGTAAAGCAGTGTTCTGCTGCAGAGGATGCTCTGGCCTTCTTCAGCACCTGCAGCTGCTCTTTCCTCTCCCATTTGCTCCTGCCAGCATGAATATTTGGATGCTGTGCCGTGAGCTGGGTCAGGGAACTAACCCAAATGAAAATTAACCCAGGATGAAGTACAATTAATTTCCCTTTGGTTTTTCTCCCTCGTGCAGCTGGGCAAACCCCAGCAGCAGCAGGACAGGGAAAGGAGAGGGAGAAAAAGCACTGAGAGCAATACATGGGGTAAGGAGATCGGGACCCCCTGCCTAGGAGGAGTCTAACAGGACAAGCATAAAAATGTTTAAGCCAGAGGCAAAAAAAGCTTCAGGTGCTATGCCTCTAAATCCTTAGACAGAAATAAATTGGATGGGAAGTTTATATTTTGCATCACTGCTCCAAACTTAGTGGAAGCAAATTTCTGAGAGGCAGCAGGAGAAGGGAGGCTGGTGGTGAGTAGGACTAGACCAGTCATCTCTGTGGATCCAAATAAATCCTGCTGGCACAGAGGACACAGCACCACACCAGCACAGCACTTGAGAGAGCCAGTGGCACGTGTCAACACTCTGAGGGACTCCAGAGTGTTTGATCAAACTGTTGTTTGAGCCCAAATGCTCAGCCCACACCCGCTCCACCTTGCTTGGGTGATGCTGCATTCATTGCAAGACAACCCATCCTGTAACGAGGACTGTCAAAACCATAATGGAAGTATCCCAGTATACTGCAGGTAAAGCTTTTTTCTTCTCTCTCCTTTGCTTTTGCATCACTTTCCACCACGCACTTTTCCCAACCATATCCCTTGTGTGACAACACGATGTTTTAGTTTGTCAGCTTTTTTTGACACTTTGGCAAACAAGCCACTCCTGATAAACATGACTTCCCTGCAGAAATTACAACTCGGCACCCTGTGCCATTTATGGCTGTCATATGACTCTGAGAGCAAACTTCACAGCAAACCTTGAAAACCAAATCCTTCCTTTCACTAGCTTTTAGGACTATAATCCTATCTATTTATTTCTTTTCTTGCTCTGAACTATTATTTCTTTCTTCTTAAAACCTCTGCATAAAAACTCTCCAGTGTTTGTAACCCAGTATCCATAAAGAAAGGGTATATTTCAAAACACCAGTACATTTGGGATAGAATTAGAGAGAAGTGCATTTTCATAGCCAACTTCCATATGGCAGAGGATTTAGCTCCCTGACTTTGTCTGCCATTGAGATATGCAAGCTGCTGTCAGGTGTGTAGACTGATGAGGATTACAGTATTGGAGGCTCATTATAAACATACTAATTAGTACCATGAAGGTGGCAAATGCAGCACTTCTGACAATGTGAGTACTAGGTCACAAAAAGACAAAAAGCTGCTACTTTAGAGTATAAATTTCTGAGAGGCAGCAGGAGAAGGGAGGCTGGTGGTGAGTAGGACTAGACCAGTCATCTCTGTGGATCCAAATAAATCCTGCTGGCACAGAGGACACAGCACCACACCAGCACAGCACTTGCGAGAGCCAGTGGCACGTGTCAACACTCTGAGGGACTCCAGAGTGTTTGATCAAACTGTTGTTTGATCCCAAATGCTCAGCCCACACCTGCTCCGCCTTGCTTGGGTGATGCTGCATTCATTGCAAGACAACCCATCCTGTAACGAGGACTGTCAAAACCATAATGGAAGTATCCCAGTATACTGCAGGTAAAGCTTTTTTCTTCTCTCTCCTTTGCTTTTCCATCACTTTCCACCACGCACTTTTCCCAACCATATCCCTTGTGTGACAACACGATGTTTTAGTTTATCAGCTTTTTTTGACACTTTGGCAAACAAGCCACTCCTGATAAACATGACTTCCCTGCAGAAATTACAACTCAGCACCCTGTTCCATTTATGGCTGTCATATGACTCTGAGAGCAAACTTTACAGCAAACCTTGAAAACCAAATCCTTCCTTTCACTAGCTTTTAGGACTATAATCCTATCTATTTATTTCTTTTCTTGCTCTGAACCATTATTTCTTTCTTCTTAAAACCTCTGCATAAAAACTCTCCAATGTTTGTAACCCAGTATCCATAAAGAAAGGGTATATTTCAAAACACCAGTACATTTGGGATAGAATTAGAGAGAAGTGCATTTTCATAGCCAACTTCCATATGGCAGAGGATTTAGCTCCCTGACTTTGTCTGCCATTGAGATATGCAAGCTGCTGTCAGGTGTGTAGACTGATGAGGATTACAGTATTGGAGGCTCATTATAAACATACTAATTAGTACCATGAAGGTGGCAAATGCAGCACTTCTGACAATGTGAGTACTAGGTCACAAAAGACAAAAAGCTGCTACTTTAGAGTCCATAATAGCATTGCTTATGATGGCCAAACCAGTGAAGTAGAAAAAAGATTAAATTTTTGCACTGGATCACTGAACGCTTGCCAGAGAGATGGCACTAAAATCCAGGCAGTTAAGTTTTCTAATTCATAGCCAAGAAGTTTGACCCTAGTTCATACACCAATAAAATACCAGCATTATATCAAATAGGCTATTTCATATTGAAGAAGCCCTTTCACTAACAGAAGTATTTTCCCCAAATTTACTAACTGCTTTTCCTTCTTTCCACAGTATTTAGAATCACTCTAATGAGAGAAAGTTGTCATTCAAACCAGAAAATGCTACGTTTTAAGAATTGGCCAAAAACCACTGAGTACCTACATTAATCCAGAAATATTTTCTAAAAACTCTAGCATGTGAAGAAACCTTTTGTGTATTTGTTTCTCCTACAGAAATGGCAAAAAGGAAGAAATGAAAGATCTGGACTATGGAGAGTAAAATTTTGCATGAGGTACTAAACAATCTCTCAGTTTGCAGACCATAAAATTGCACAAAAATCAGTCTTCGTCTTTTTAAGCTGCAGAGTTTACATGAAGTTGAAAAATGCTTCACATCAACATCAAAACACGAAATAAGATTATGTCTTCTGTTTGATAATGGACCTACAAAGCACGAAAATCACTCTTCTTTAATCTTTCAGCTCAGTCTACAATACAATACAGAAAAAGAAGGGTAAGACTGTATGCAGAGGGTGCTATGCAAATAGGGGGCCAAAATCTCATCTGAACCCAAGGTGAAATTCACAGAATTGAGAATATTTTCTACTTTCTGCTACAACTAGTTCTAACTTCCCACTGACAGCTGTGTAGAATTTGACCTATATTTTCTAAAATAAAATTCTTCTTTTAATAAAACATGTATTTTTAGATTTCATTCACTCTCTTTGAGGCTCTTTGAGCAGCCTAATAGTTTTAGAATAAAAATACTATAAAGGAAGACCCCCCTCCCCATACCCATATCAATGAACAGCCCTCAGGGAAGGCCAGAGCATTAACCTGCCCAATAACTGCATTAACCTTTCCCCAAAGGACATTTTCTCTGAAACTGTGAAAATCTGCCAGTGTGTGTCTTCCACCATGTCAACCCATGCCCTTCAGTTGTGAAAGGGCAGTAATTACTGTAAAACAACAGTTTAAGGCAGAGACAACTGCACTGATGATTTAATCAGGGAATTTCTTCATAGGCTCTCCCAGTAGGAAGGACTTATAAACACTGCTATCCAGAGTCTTTTCAAAGTCAGGAAT
The DNA here is from genome assembly GCA_024865655.1 of Emberiza elegans. Lineage (NCBI taxonomy): Eukaryota > Metazoa > Chordata > Aves > Passeriformes > Fringillidae > Emberiza > Emberiza elegans. The sequence continues at coordinate 59,530,406 of JALJVW010003023.1, read as the reverse complement.
AACAAATATTAATTATCTTCCATGGACTACCTTCACGGCTGTGTCTGTAAACTGACATACAGGAACCGCGAGGATTAATTACAAGTAATGAAGCTCACTTCTGCACCGCACAGTTAAACACAACTCCCTGCAAATGAGTTTGACCTTTCCAGCACCACATGCTCTGGAATTCCTTGCTCAGAAGGGGATTACCTGCAGCCAGCATCTTCACATGGGAACCAGCATCACATTTGAGACAGGCTAGGAATCTGGCTCTATATTTAGGCTTTAAAAATGACAAAATAGATATTTGACAGGAGGCCATCTTTTAGTGGATGACACCATCTGAGCCACTGACAATTTACCAGGCTTCCTGTGGAAAATTCTTAATAACACATTTGCAGACTTGCACATACCTGTGAAAGGTATTTCTGCACTAACACACAGCTCACTACAGAAAGACCTGGGTTGTGAAGCTTGAAGCTACCCCAACATCAGAATGTAACAAGACTGACCTAAAGAGTGGATATATTATTGACAAACTATTCAGTCCTAGTGGCACACTGAGAAACATTTCCATATACTCAAGTGATGCCAATAAACAAGTAACAGAATGAAATTTTATCATGTGTTCCATGGTGGTAGTTTGGAAAAGAAGCAAAGTCATAGGATTATACAGCAATATTTTGCAAAATGAACATGAAAAATTGTATCTAATGTAATTACTAGTTTGGAGACACATGACTTTTTTAAGCCAGTCACATCAAAACACACCTTCTGCATTTTTTCTTGAATCTGAGATGCTGCAGCCTGGAGTATATGGACACAAAGAATACATTAATCAAAAGATCTCACTGGCCTCAGACATACTATTTTGTGTCACCATTTGAGCAAAGAAATGTGTTATGAAAGTGGTATAAAACGGAAAAAAAAATAATGCTTTAAAGGTTTCCACAGACATGGTGATTCAAAAAATCATGTCTTAGGAGTCACATTTGACATCAGAATTTAATGACCCTGATAAACATAATCCTCACAAGCAGAGAAAGCCACTTCCTTGCCCTGGAGAATATGGACTGTCTCCCTCTTTAATGTGCTCACTTGTAAGGCTGGGAACTGCCAGGTTGCTGACGAGTATTCGCGGGTCACTTTGCATTTTTGTAGACTTTAGTTGCTGCCTTAAGTCATCGCTCCCAGCAGAGAAGAAACAGTTTTAAATGCCACAAAATTGACAACCTCCACTCTAGCAGAGGAAATCCACTAAATCTGACATCACTTCTCATCACCTACGCTTTATAGGTCAGACGTGTCCAACTGCAAGTTAAGATTAAAAGTGGCTTGCTACTAATCTTAGCCCAGACATTAGTGCCGCTCCAATACACTGCCTGTGCAGCAGGGTGGGAGATGAAATAATCAGCTATCTGCCTGCCCTCTGACCTTGGCTTGGAAGTGTGTGGGGCTGGGAGCAGCATTAAAAACATATTTAATGATCTCTGCCCGTTCGAGTCAAGTTTAGTAATAGTTGTAACAAAAAATACAAGTAGTCTGATTTCCAGATCCTTCAGAAGATGCTGACAACTCTGACTTATGTCATTCTCAGTCAAATAAATGCCATTTATACAATATCTCTCAAAACCGGCATGTCTCCCGCTTTGTCTTGCAGCTGCTAGCATGACTTGGGATTCAATGCTCACAGCAGCTTTAAAAAATTTTAATGAATAATTACACCAGCCAGTTTTCCATATCACTTTAACTTCATCAGTATTATTACCTTTGGAGATATTCACATAGACATCCCACTGGAGCATTTCAAGAAAGGCCAAGGATAACATATTTGGATCTATAAATTTAACATGGAACTGTTTCCGGTGATTTCCCTAAGGATCTGTTCCCTGGGTGCATTTTTTTTTTAAACAAAACCAGAGATCTGTCACAAATAAAGAAGCAAGATGAAATAGTCTTTTTCCTTCTGTGCATCTAAATGAATGCAGATGTCTGCAAATTATTAAGATTTCTTGGAAAATCAGTGACCATAACAAAAACCTTTTGCATCCCTTGATGAGCAAAAAAGCCATCACTGAGTTGTGAGCCAAATTTATAGAGCAGAAATACTTGTCAACTTCATCTGGGTCAAAAGGTGTGAGGTATAAGAAAAGCTCAAAGATAATGATTTGCATCATATAGAACCTCTCAGTCCCATTCTCTTTTAATTACCTTCATCACTATGGAGACAATGGGCTTTTTGTTTCATTCTTCCAACTTCTTGGACTGAGTCCTGATACCCTATTAACCACAGTACTGCAAATAACAGTGAGGGGATAACTGGCCTTATTAAGAATTAGCTCAATTCACCGTTTCTCTGCTCTAAGCATCAAATCTGAACTATCCTGCCAAACCACCTGCTGATAACAAACACGGGAAGACCGTGTTAGTGGTAAAAATAAAAGGTCTGACGTTTTACCACCATCCCAAACAGCCACGGCAGAGCTGCCGGCCGCTCCTGGCTGCTGCTGGAAGGGGAAATGCTGCTGGGAGTCAGCTGAAGGTCGGCTGCTGCTGCTGCTGCTGCTGCTTCTTAGAATGCAGAGCTAGTTTAAGCACAGATGCAATAGGAAAAACCTGCACAGATGGTTTTTCCCAGTGACTCTTCAAGAAGTTACATTTATATTCACTTAAGGTTGCTGTAAAACAGCAACATTATCGTTAAAATGAATGAATTCATGCTTTGGTTTCCTGTAATACTTATTTTGCTGTTGACTGACTTACCTATTTCTGTACTGTCTATTAGAGAGCAGAAGGCAAATTTTCACCATCCAGAGTATTCTCAGTTACCTAAAATTCTTCACTAAATAGGAACAGTTATTACCATGAAGGAGTTGTGGTTAAAATAAAACAAACACAGATTTCCTGGGAGAAAGATGGCCAAAGTTTGAAGTGCAAGTACAGACATAATCCTAATAAGGTTATGTTTGGTTCAAACCAGTGACTCTGGCCTACACATGAACAAAAACAGCTTAATCCCATGCTTGATGCCAATGCAGGCTTGGCAATATAAATAATTTAGATATTCAGCTTTAGGTAACCCAGAGCTCAGTTCAGCATGGAAACTGTGACTAGCTCCTGCCTTAAGTCATTCAGCCAAAGAAAAAAGTTCATTTTCTAAAGAGAAGCACACTGAAGGTATCCACATGCCATTTGTTTTCCATTTCCCTGAACTGCCAGGTGACAAAGAAATCAGTGTAGTCTTAATGGGATTTTTCCTGGTCCCCAGGCTGGGCTGGCTGAGAACACCACCGTGCACCCATCAGGCACCCCATAAACTGTTGGGGACACCTCAGCCTGGAATGCCTCACGAACCTTCTTCCCCTCTTCTGTTAAATCACAAGGACAGTTCACCAGAAGGGCCACAATGCACAGCCCTGCCGCTGTCCCTCGCCCTAATCTCACCCCCCTGCCTTACATTTGGACTATAACCACACCTCAACATGTAGCCTTTATGTAGCTAGGTTATCTAGGGATTTTTCCTTCAATATTTCTTGAATATTTTATTCTGCGAGCACCGTTCAGAGTAATTGAATAATCCAATAATTCTCAGCAGTGACATACAGCTTAGTTTCTTTCTAATTTGAGCATGATGATGCCTCATAAAAGAACTGGGGCAAGCCAAAAAATAAAGGCGTTTCAGGCAGCAATGAAATCTAAAATGCTCGCCTGCATCTATTTATTAATGTCACTGCAGAGCAAAAAGGCAATAGAGCATCAAAATGAAAGTGCATCTGTGGCTCGCCTATCGCCGATCACACGCACACAGCGTTAATTAAAGGCTGCAGTACAGGTTTCCTTTCTTCAGCCTTTCTGCATTATCTCATGTATAACCCAGACTAAGATGCTCTGATAAAAGCTCGGTAGAAAAATGTCCGAGCAGCCTGCCAAGAACCACACAGACTTGGCCTGTGGACAAAACACAAATACACAACTGTGGAAAGGAAAACAAAAATGAGGACAGAAAGCCAACTACTCTTTAATTTTGTAATATGGAAAATAGAAGCATGTTTTTCAGCAGCTGATTGCTTACATGGAAAGTTTAAAACTTCCAGCCCAACCAATTGTTGTTCAGAATCAGAACCATGTTGGAGATCACTGGGCTCCTGACTGTGAACATCACTTGAGCAGAGAAAGGGCTTACAAGGACCTCTGTAACAGCTCCCCACCCCCAGAGGAACTACTAACCTTTGGGGAGCAAAACATTTCCTAGGAGTAAAGCCTACAAGAGATTGTCACGGACTTGTGCTACTCCTTTTTGAGTTTCTATTATGAAAGAGCAGGAAGGTATTTTGACACTGAGCCAGATTTTTGAGAAGAATGCATACAAAGTACCTCTCTGCACAGCAAAATAACATATCTCTGTATCCCAGGGCTAGCCATTTGTTAGCAACTTTTTTTCTGGTAACACCCAGATTAGACAGTTTCAGGCCAACACAGTGTCCCTCCTCTAGTTAGCACAGTCCTGAAGAGCTTTCATGGTGTGTTACAGCACTCCACTGTTACAGTACAGTGTTTTCCAGGATTTCATGTACATTTACTTACAGCTAGATTTATAGAAGAAAATTTCACATTGATCAGCTGACAGTACTATATATGCAAAGCAACAGAATGTCTCAATTTTGACATTAGCATGATTTGAGAAATGCTATTTCAACTGAGAAAGAGAAGTCAGAAGACAGGCAGAAGGAATGACATCATGAGCCCTTCCCTTAAAAACAACGAACTGCCAGAGTGGAATAAGACTGATGGATCTGGGTACTGCATTTGTAATACATTTCTGTACATTGGTGTTTCTAGGTAGACAGGTTACCCAGCCTTCTCCTGAAAGGGAGAATATCTTAGGGGGAAAAGAAACCAAAACAGCTAAACAGAGCTTTCCTGTCTTCTTTTCTTTCTGAACCTTCCCTGCCCAAACAAACAGGCAAACCAAACCAAAATAAAACAAGCAAAAAAAACCCAACCAAATAATTGACCCCAAAAACTTTTCATGCTATTCAAGTCCTTGATTTGAATAAAAAAATTATTCCATTTACCTTATTTTTTATATTTTTAGCTTTTTGCATCCATTAGTTTATATCAAATTGTTTTGAAAACATTGAACCAATTCTGTAGCTCTGTTTTAACTTGAGCTGCAGCTTCTGGTAAATAATGAACTATAATGAGTTTAGCTTGATGTCTACATTTCTGGATGGCCATTGCAAACTAGACCCATTTGAAAATCCCCCAGAGTGAAAAGGTTAGTTGCCCTCTTTCCTAGCCTTTATGTCTCCTGGCTCCTCGAAAGGCACTTTTTCACCAACCCTCTTCTCTCTGGTATGTTGTTGCTGTGTCTTCCCAGAGAACACAGCAGCTTGAGGAGCTCCAATTCCATCTGTTCACAGATGTAATTCAGCTTCTTCTGTTTCCTAATTGAAGGTACAAAATCCATCACATAACCGGAGCAAAAAATAATTACACTATACCTTACTGCATGCAGGGTTCACACACTTTAATATTATGATGACCCAAGAGGCATTTATCCTACCATTGAAGTTCATTAAAATACACCAACTAAAGAGGCAATAAACAGCAGAAAACCTTGACAATTTCAAATTAAATGACAGTAATTAACTTTCGTGTACCTTATTATGGCGACACCTGACACTGCCTATCAAAAGCCAGAAACATCACACAAGGAACCACAAGAAAATGTGACCTTTTATTGTTCACTGCTAAAAAAAACCCCAAAACAAACAAAAAATCCTCCAAAAAACAAAACAAAAAAACCCTAAAACCCCAACCAAGCAAAAGCAAACACAAACAAAAAACCACAACAAAGCCAAAGCCAACCAAAGCAAAGCAAACCAAATAACAACAAAAACCCCACCAAAAACCAAAGAACCAAAACAAAAAAAAAACAAAACCCAAGCCAAACAAAACAAAAAAAAACCAACAACAAAAAAATCCATTCAACAAAAAAAAAACCCACAGAAAAGTAGTTCTGTCATATGAAGACAGCCAAGATGAATTACACAGCTGTTTAGATAATTTGTAGGTACTTTACTAGTAGATCATCTTCTGCTTCTGAAGTGGAATTACAAAGGTTGTGGGTCACCTTTGCCTAGTTTCCAAAGCCCTTGAAAAAGGGTCAAATAAGAGGACAGAAACAACTTTGAAAATCACTGACAGCCCAAAAGCTCACTGGCCCATGGTGAATACAATAACAAGCACGAAAGCTCGTGTCCAGAAATTCACTTCTCTGGTGTCAAAAGTTCAGATAAATGACAAGCAAAGTACAAGCTTCCTTCACAACTGTACAACACACAGGGCTGGAGTACTGAGCATCTCAACTTCAACAAAAGGTCTGAAGCAGAAGCTCAGAATTAATGGCACTATTTAATGGCAAAAAATACAGGAACTCTGCCAGTGCCATTCCTGTTAAAAAGACATACGGCCCAAAAGACAAGGTCCACTTTGCCCTTTTTCTTGTAATCAACAGGATTTTAAAAATACAGAGAACATCTTACAGCCAGAACAGATTACCAGTTTCTCTACTGATGCTTGATGTAAAGTTGTGCCTGTCATGCACAACATGTCACATGTCCCCCACCATGTGACAAACACAGATCTGCTGACATGTACTTTCCAGAGACCCAGGAGAGAGGGAGGATTTTGCAACTTTTAAATGCAAAATCACAAGGTTAATTCTTCCACCTCTCAGTCTTGTCTTTTCTTTTCTTTCATATTATTTCCCTTCCATGAATTGCCCCTATTTTCTAAGCCTCATCCCACTTTTCCATATTCCAAGCAAAATTAGGATTCTTCTTTTTCTGTACACTTTTGAACCATTACTGGTATATTTGGGATCACTCTATTTAGTGCCTTGTTCCAGAGTAAGAATGTGTGGACTGCTTCTATGTCTTATGCCAAAATGTCCCAGACATCAAACTTTGCTGGAATCCTAGTCTCTTCTCTTACAGCCATTTCTGTTCACCATTCCTGCTGTTTTAGTAAATTTTCTAGCCATGTAATCATGGTCATGCATCTCTGATGCAAATATCTTTCCATGCAAGATTTCAAGAAACATGATGTCAAATGTCCAGCCACTTGAGCAGCTGAATGTCTGTTATTTGTAAAGGGCCATTCAGTGATAAAGTGAAAAAGAACCTCCAGTAATATAAATACATATGCAAAATATAAACATATATGCAGTCATCTTTACTGCAACAGCTGCTGAAGAAACACAGGATTTTCTTGATTTAAACGAATTGAAATTATTCCATCAGGTGGAAAGCAATTTCTGAAAAAGCTCTGTATTTTGCTCTGTTTCACTGCATTAACCCTAACAAGGTGATCAGAACCAGGAAATTTTTTCCTTTTTTATTTCTTTGACTGTTGTAAATAAAAACCTGACCCGTTCCTCCTGGCCACAGAGTCATTTCATTTACCACCATTCTCCATTCCCATCCAAACAGCATCAGGGTGACGGCACACCTTAAGCAAACACACCTTCAGCAGCATGCTGCCGTCACTCTCATGAGCCTTGCCAGGCTCAGAAAAACGTGGGGAGCTGCTGAGGCCAAGCACCCCAACCCTGCTGCTCACAAATCCCTTGAGGCTCTGAAAGCACCTCTGCCCTCTGTGAGAACAAAATCAGCACAGCTAAAGTATTGTAAATACAGTGCTCCAGGTGATTTACCAAAATGCAATCTACAGGCAGCTAGCTGCTGGTAAACTCTGAGTTTTCCTTTTCATTTCCAGGTATTAGAATGAAAAAAAAAAAAAAAAAAAAACAAACCAACAAACAAACAACCCAACTAAAAACAACAACAACAAAAACACAAAAATCCCAAACAAACCAAAACCCAACACTTTTTTTTCCAGGACTCCTTTCCCGTGTTAGAGGGACATCTCTCAGGGCTGCCCTATTGTAACTGCAAGGTGAGCTTCATGGCAGGGAAGAACGATGCATCTGACTCCATGTTGTCAGAAGGTTAATTTATTACTTTATTTTACTATATTATATTAAAGAATACTATACTATACTAAAGAATACAGAAAGGATACTTACTGAATGCTAAAAAGATAATAATGAAAACTCGTGACTCTTTCCAGAGTCCCGAACACAGCTTGGTCCCCAATTGGCCAATGAGTCAAAACAACTCACACTGGAGTCCAAGCAGGCAATCCCCTGTAGGTAACCATCTCCAAACATTCCACATGAGCACAACACAGGAGAAGCAAATGAGATAAGAATTGTTTTCCTTTTCTCTGAGGCCTCCCACTGCCTTTCAGCTTCCCAGGAGAAAAACCCTGGGTGAAGGAATCATGTTCAGAGAATGTGAATGCCACACTGCCCCAACTATTAACATGAAATCAGAAGAAGCAACACCTGAAATTATCACTTGACACTCCCAGTAATGTCCTGTGATCGATCCCACATGGAGTCCCATGAAAGCACTCCACAGTGTGCTCCTTCCCTGGCCAGTCCTGAGCCAGTGACAGCTCACCCAGCAAATCTCAAAGCCTTGCCAGTAGTCTAGTGCAGCTGAGGTTCACCTTGCAAGGACTTCTTCCAGAGATATTCTCAAGGAGGGAAAATAATCTTGCAGTATTTCATCCTACTGCATTTTTTCCCTGGGCTGGTCTGATTACCCACCCACCCCAGGACCAGGTTAGAGCAGTGTCATTGCCTCTTTCCATCCCCAGACCATCCTCATTGCTCATTCAAGGCTCAAGGCTTGTGAGTGCTTCAGAGAATCCCTTAAGCACAGTACAGCTGTCTCCTGCCTAGAATGACCATGGTGCAGATTCTGCATTTTGTTTGTTTTCTGATACCACAAAAGGACAAATCACCCTGGTACTGTTTATGAGTCTGCAGGGACACAGGGATCTCTCTGCTGTGTGGCCACAGCTCAATATTCCTGTTATTGTTTATTAGTGGTGCAATCTCTTTCACAGACAGATGATAAAGTAACACCAGCAACTCAAAGACACATGGTGAAAACATGTTAAATTAAGCAAACAATGGATTTCAGGTGGAGAAACATTGAATACAGATTAAGTTACCCATCAGCTTTTTTTATCCTTGAATGGTCTGGATTGGAAGGCATCTTGAAGACCACCTAGTTCCATATCACCTTTTATACCTATTGGCTTGCTCTGACTCATGATTTTGTAGTTCACTGGCCACACAAAGAAAACTGAGGAAATGTTTCAGAAAATATTTTTACAGTATCATTTATTATCCTTCTTAACTGTCTTTTTCAAACTGTATATACATGGATAAAACAGCTTCCTCTAACTTGACTTAAAAATGCAATCTAAGCATCACACAAGTCAAAATAATTGTTTGGTTCCATTAATTCCTGCATGGTGAGTCAGAGTTTACTGAGCTTCCAAGCAATGACAGGACACAGTGGAATGAGAAAAGGGCTGAGAAGAATAAGGACAGGCTGGGGCTTGGAAAGCCTTCCACACAAGAAGACACAGAACAGACTCAGCCTGGGCAGCATGAGTATTCCCAGTTTCTTACTGCACAAAAATTGTTCCATGAAAAATTATCAGTCAGCAGGCCTGAAATAAATCAGAGGATTATCTTTTTACTGAAAGCATAATTATAACTGAATCTGAATGCGACAGGATGTGGTAATAGCCAAAATTGTATGTGAAAAATTTAAAAAAAGAAATAAATAAGAGGTTTCTCAGAGCATTTCAGTGAGAAATCCATTACTGACCTCCAAACTACACACGACACCCAGCTTGGGAAACTCCCAAGCTGCTGGCTGCCAGCAGCAGGCAGAATATACCACTGAGAAAAATTGCTTTAAAAACATCCTCCATTTTAGCATTTTAGACTCATTCCCTGAGCACCCCACACAGGTCACCGCTAGAAACACGCTACTCAGTGAAATGTATTTCTGCAGGAAAACCCTTCCTGCTTTTGCATTACACTCAAAAACTGAACTGCTCTCAAGGCAATGGTGCCAGAAGAAAAGCAGCAGCAGTGCCTGGTGTACACATGTATAACACATTTGCATTTTAAAAGCAGTATGTTTGCCACAGCTGAAATATTCTCACTTCCCTCAATTCAGCATTGCCTTTGAGAAAAAGTGGCAGGCAAAGAAGTGGAAGAAAAAAAATCCCAACAGATTTCATGGGTATGTTGGTGAGGTCTAGGGGGCAGAGGCTTCCTCCCCACCCTTTCCTGAAAATGCAGAATCAGTCCTGTTCAGGCTATTGGCCAGAATTTGTACTCCCCCAGCTCATGGACTGCATGAAGGACATGGCCTTTGGGCACTGAGAGAGGTCCACTTCCAGCCCACTCTTCTCCCAGGAACTCCAGCTGCTCCTTCCTCCATTCCCCCATCTGACCAGTCAGTTCAGGTACCCTCCAGGAAGGATAACATTTCCACTGAGGAAAACATCTTCAGCTTTCTTATCTGCGCAATACAATGTGCGGAGAAGAGTTACACCTGCTTCCCTCCAGACTGGGAAAAACCATGCCCAGATCATCCAGCTTCAGGGCAGCTCTGTGGGTGCTACTGGCACCTTCAGTTAGGATAAAAGTGCCAATGCTGAGCAGGGAAACACCGACTTTGTTCCTGCCGGGAGCGCGTAGGTGTCAGTGCCAAATCCACAAGTTAATTAAAAACTGTATTTTCTATGGGAAAACAACACGGCCAGCATAATAGAGCTATAATTATAGCCAGGTTTCCACTGGCAACTTGTTAATTGATTCTTATTCTGTTTCTTAAAGGAGAGCAGGGCTGCTGTCACGCCCTCTTTCGTTCCTGCTGCTGTAATTTCTCCAGCAGTATTCCCAGCAAAATGTCAATACATTTGTGTCTCTGCTCTAAAAGGGGATCAGCATGGTGCTGCATGATACGCAGTGTCCTAAAAAGAAGTTGCTGTGCTGCATGGCAAATCAGTACATGTGTAATTACCTACATAATTTTATATAGAGTATCAAAAATGAAAATATGATAAGTCTCATCTCTCCTCAGCCCTGCTCTGTTGTCATGGCAACTGGACACTTTCTCTCCCCCCCTCCTTTTTTCCCAAGGGACAAAGAAAACCACCAGAGACTTCACAAATCAGCATACATTAAGCACAAATAGTTTGCCAAATGCATTTATTCACTGACATCACTTACTTCAGTAATTGTGTGCATTGTGCTCACTGAAGTGAGCTGCTGCAAACACGGGTGCATGCTTCCTGCCCAGCACCATCCCTGCAAAACAACCCCCCTATCCTCTCCTGCACCTCCACTTCCCTACACATGCTCAGGCAAACTCTGTCAAGTCAAGCTGGGAGGCTTTTTTTGTTCCATTTAGCCATTATTTTCCTGTTTACATGTGCACAGATGAATGGAGGTGAGCTCAGTTTGAGTCCACCTGTACTGCTGAGTCCTAAATTTCTCTGGTAATCAACAGGTTGAATACCTCTGTCCTGTAAGCAGCCTTTCACATGTGGCACGCTACAAACAAGAGAGGCAAGGTCTGGGATCTGTGACCCAGGTAAGTGGAAACTTTCACAGCAGTGCTGCTTGCCTTGCAAGCATCACCTCGGCTGCAGGAGGTTTGTGGACCGGGCCTGGCACAAGTCCTTCCTGGGAAAAGCAGCCGGATGCTGCCTCCCATCCACCCTCCGTTGCTTAGTGCTCTGCCAAACTTAAACTGACAGGCTTTCAGTGTCCCTGCCAGGTGTTTGGCTTATACCAAGGAAGCACTTTGCTTTCATTTCGTTGGATGTACTCGTTAAAATGATTCTTCTATTCCTGAAAACAAGGCTGGGGAAAATACAATTTTTGTGGGTACTAAACCCAAGATCTTCATAATTATTCTTCGTTTCAGAGTTGAAAACAGGAGGAAGGGGGCATATGTGTTTGCATGAGTAGGATGTACCTCTTTCTGTTCCTGTGAAATTTCCACTGAGTTTGAGTATTCAAATCCTTCAAACCTCACTACCCACATGGAATGAAGACCATCACCCATAATGGTGAATGCTAACACCCTCACCACGTCTGTGACACAGGAATGGAGACCCAGGGAAAGGAGTCCCGCCAAGCCACAGCACACAGCCCTATCAATGCTAGATGCTCCCTGGCCTCGTGGCCGTGCCTCCCTGCTGCAGACAGCTAAGGAGCTGCTGGCCACAGGCACGAAGAACAAGACCCTGGTCCCACAGGCAGCACGTGGGCAACAACCAGCCGCCCATGAAAATGCCCTCCTCAAAAATAATGGGGCTTCTCAGTGCTTTCAGTACAAATGGAGACAAAGTGCTGCAAAGGGCGATGATGACCTCCTGTGCCAGCTGTCAGGAGGCAATGTGGGACGTGACATCAAGGATAAAGACTTGCTGGCACCCTGCACACCCTGCACCAGCTATGTCCACTTGCGCCAGCAGTCACCAGGCATTGTTCTCGCAGATGTACCAGGCACTCTCCCATTTCGGGTCATAATGAGCTGCAGATGTGACAGGCATTTCAGATTCTGAATCTGCAGCAATGAGACACTCCACATAGATGCTTCTGCCTCATTTTTACTTGCTAATTTTTAATAGTGACAATTTAACTTCATTGTGCGTGTCATGTACTGTAACGGCCAATTCAGAAATCATCCTAAAGGGCCTTGATTGCTTAAGAAATCTTGCAAATAGCTTTCCAACATTTTTTTATAAAGTATGTATTCTGAAAAGTCAGAATTTCAGATTTTCAAAATATCGCTTTGATAGTTCTCTAGAGGGAAGTAATAAATAATAAGGAGGCATGATACTTTGGAGATACAGAGCCAATGCCTCAATTAGAGACATCCCCATCTCACTTTTAAAGGACTTCAAAATCAGCATGAAAAAAAAGCTGAAATTATACAGAATATATTTACACACATCAAAGAGTAAGTCACAAGTGAAAGCTTAATTAAACTGAAATTTGGGTTGATCAATTAATTCATGCATTTCAGAAGGGAAAACACCTTATATAACTCCAAGAAACTATGATAAATGTTAGAAAGGCTAGACTTTCCACAAGGAGGCAAAAATAAAATCTCTCCAAAGTTTCACGTTTTACTCCATCTCAAACCTTCATGCTTTTCCTGTAACCCTTTCACATGATGATGCAATTAGCTCCAATTTTCTGGTTCCTTTTGACACAGAGCTAAAGCCATGTACATGATCAAGTGATCCCCCGCTGTGGTTAAGGGTACAATGAATGCTACATTAGAAGCGACCTGAAGTTTCCTACAGAGTTACAACTCCTCCATATCAAACTCCAGAGCTCACTCTAAAAGCTGCTCTCCAGCACTGTTTATTTAACATTAACCATGGCAATGTTAAATGTCTCCTCATTTCAGGGAGGGGCTGCAATAATATAAGCTTTGCAGATGCCTGCAATACACAGAGCAAGATTCTTACAAATTATGTCTGGATATCACTGCCTCTCAGCACTCATGAAGACAGATTCTTTTCCAAAGCATGTGTTAAAATGCTGCAGAGGAACATATTTTTGTTTGCAAACCCAGGAAGTTCAATTAAATGACAGTGACTTCTATCTTATCCTGCTCTAACTAACTGCAACCCAGTATTACCTAGTTTTACGTGTTTGTTTACTAGTTAAAGTAATAACCTAGAGGAGAGGTTTGCAGTAACATACTTCATGTAACAAAGATAACAGATCTTTAACAGATATGCACATCATATTCACAAAGGGAACACATATACACTTATTTTGGTAGCATTCTTATACTTCACATATCCATGGCTTAAGCACATATGAACTGAATGCAAGTCTGGCAAGTGTATGGAAATGGCTTTTGCTTACTAGAAATATCTGGGGTCAAGATTTATGGATTTCTAAAAAAAACGTGAATCTGTACTTCATATTAAAGAAAAATTTCACAAATGCTCCTGAAAAACAGTCTTTTTCACTTTTTAAAGTACTTTTCCCCATTCTATGTGATTTCCCCACTTGTTACAGAAAATAATTAATTCTGTATTACGAAAGATTACGGTGTGTCAAGCCTCATCTCAATTAGTTAATTTTGGTGTCTTTAGAAAGAGGGACGGGTAAACACTGAAAAGACACAGTGCAGAAAATGGGTTTTGACTTCAGATTTGGAAGGACAAGCATTCCTCCGTAGCTCAGATCATCGCAGCAGGTTTCCAGGAATAAGTAAAACAAACCCAAACCAAAGCGGGAGGGGGAGTAAATCCCAAAAATCTAGGTCAGAGGAAGAAAGCAGAGAAATAAATGCAAAGCACCGTTTTCCATGAGCCTCACAACTGATTGTGGGAAGGTCTCATCTCCTGCCGTGCTCGTGCCTTTGTGCCACTCACTGCTTGTGGACAGGAGGCACAGGAATGTCCCACAAAGGGGCTCAAGTGGCATCTTTGGCGAGGCACAGGAGGGCACATGGGGGCAATAACAACCTGGCTGTACTGAAGAAAGGTCACCTCAGGGAGAATTCTCTCACAGTGCAGCCTGCACAAAACCTAATTTTCTCAATAAAAAGAAGGGCCAAAGAGCAAAAAGGAATCCTGAGAAATTGTCCTCAACGTAAAGCCTACAAATATAGAAACTCTTTACTGCATTTTTTTCATAAACAGACCAGGCATACAAGTGGTTCTTACACCCTAAATTTTTATGATCCTCTATTTGTGATCTTCATTCTGCTGCTCAGCCACCTGGTTTTACATTTACAGATGGCTTTGAGATCACAGTTTGTTATCTTATTCAAACATAATTAACAAACACATTTCATCCTCTTGCATCAACAGGGATCTGACTTTTCATGATAGAACAACAAAAATGGAAAATTTCAGCAGATGTAGCCAGTTATTGCTTTCTGTCATCTACTTGAGACATCTTTAATACCTCCTCCTATTCTTGATGTCTTCCAAATAAGCCCTTTCCTATTGTAACAGGGATACAACTCCTACTTAAAGTCACTATAATTTTTTGTCTTTGAATAGAAAAGCAAATTAACTGATAAATGCATCTGTTATTTTCTTATCTTTTGTGTTCAATTAACCACTACCATTCTGAGTGACAAAAACTGTCTCTTGCCATCTGCTCACTAGAAATCTGCTTTAAGGGTGTTTATAATTTATCAATCCTTTTTTTGTTTTATATTGGGGTTTTTTTTAATTCTTATGGTAGTGGATTTGCTTTCATTCTGGCTTTTGCTTTTCTGCTAGCTCTGCCATGAAGCTCACAGCACTGTATTTGAAGCAAAGAAGAAAGAAAATTGTTGGACATTGTACTTCTCATTGCATTGCAACCATACCAAACCAGGCCAAGTATAAATTTAAGAGCTGCACAGGAATGCACAAATAACTGGTATTACATCAGAAATTTTGTTTCTAGTATCTTGCAATCTCTTAATCCTCAAAGCCTGACTTGGGCACCGTGAAGAAGGCAGAGAGGCCAGTTGCCTGTTGGCCCCACGACCACTTGCCTGCCTAGAGCAGGGGTGTTTTCCAAGCTGTCAGGAAGCAGCCCACAGGGATAATCCATGTCAGGCACCCAACAGCCATTTTTAGCCATTCCCCTTCCCAAAGCAGGTGTAAATGCAGGCCCAGGGTGAGACTGGGTGGCAAAGGCACGTGTTGGTGGACTGGGCTAACTCTGCCTCCCACTCGTGTGCTCAGCCCTGGGGTGATGCAGCCCCACTCTTTCCCTGCAAAACCAGCTGGGGCTGGGCTCTGAGGCTCTGGACTGGAGCTGGTGTGGCACTGGTCATCCCTAGTACATTTCAGATGCTTCCAGCCCAGCAATGAGGGATCCCAGCCTCTTCTGATGAGAAGCATTTCTTTACCAGTTCTGTGAATATAAAAGCAAATTACCTGATGAAAACAGCTGTTCTTTCCTGATCATATATGTTTAACTATTTACAATCTATTCCCCCTTTTTCTGGATTAACTTAGAGTGAAGTCAGTCATGAGAGTCTTGATCATCCCCAGTGCTTACTTTTTTGTTTGGTTCTGTTCTGGTTCTGGCTTTGTTTGCTCCTGTCAGCTCTTCCTGAGCCAGTGCCTCAGCACCCTCCTGGGAATAACTCGCACTGGGGAGTGCTCCCCCAAAGCTGCAGAAGACAACAGGCATGGCTGTCTATGCTCCATGCAGTTTTGTAATGTTGTCCCAGCAGGTTTCAAATGCTCAGTTTGGGTCTGACAGCCTCATGCCATGCCCCAGGCCATGCACCATGCATCTTCAGCTTCATGAAATAAAACCATTGCTCCAACAGAAAAGAAAAAACTCTAAAGAGAAAAAACACAAAACCTACCATGCTTATACCTCAGGGCTACTGGAACACCACATGGGCCCCAGGGAGATTCATGGTTAAGTTCTGTGTGCGCTGGATGCACCGGGTGTGCTCTGGGTAGAGCTCACCATAAGCAACACGGGTGCAAACCAATCTGTGACTTGGCCTCAGGGCTAAAGGTGAGTCCCTGTCTTTCTTCTGTGTTAGTCCAGTGGGTCTGAGAGATAAAAGACTCCTTTGTTTTGTCTGCCAACAAGACAGACATTCAGTATTTCAAAGCACATTGTCCAGCTAGTAACTCCTAGCATCCTTTTTCATACTTCTTGGAAAGCGTTGTTCCTTGCTGCTTATCAGGAGTCCTGTAACAACTCCAGACTGCATTGCCTTTCTTGTCTGACCTCTTCTAGTACTTCTTTGTCGCTAACACTGAACTTTTAACAATACCAACCCTTACAAAGCAATTCTAAAATCCTTCTCTCTGCAGAGAATGCAATGGTTAGCACAGCAGGCCAGCTTTCAGGTTTTTTGAAAGCCTGTCTGTGCCTCAGTTCATCAGGTATGAAAAAAATACCCAAACAACTATTCTCTTAATGTACTCCATTACTCACAAAGATTCTGAGGATGAAAACATCTGCATCCCTTCCTTCCCTTTTTATACATTACCATGAGAACACATTTGGCACTTGTACCAAAACTGGACACAGCTTCGTGAGCCTGACTTCATACACCCCTAGAACTGTCACCATGTAATCCAGTGACAACATATCTCCACTCTGCAGTCCTTCCAACTGCAAAGTGCATAGTCCTAAGCCCACAACTGTGAGGGAAGAATTACAGATGGTAAAAGAGCTCAGTAGCCCTGAATGAGAATGAGAAGTTTGTGCCAGAACAGTGAGGAACCATTAGTAACTGGAGCTTTGTTGCTTCCTTCAATGATGTCTTCACTAGCCTCTGCAGGATTTTTATTCAAATTATGTAGGAAAACAGTCCTTCACTGTTTCTACAGAAAATAAACCTCCTTTAATTTTTTGTCCGTTTTTTTCTTTAGTTGGTACCAGAATAATTAAAAACCTTTAATGTCCATGATTTGTCTGTATTCTTTGTTTTCAAATAAGCTTTTCTTATCTGTGAAGAGACTTTGTCATCTATTTTCTCAAACTGCAAGAGATTTACAATAGCTAGGGATTACAGTAAGATTGGGTTGTTCTTAATTTCTTTTTAACAATCTCAGTGTCCTTTGCAGAATCCTTAAATCTTGTCATTCTGTCGATGAAAATTATCAACTATTATTTTTTATTATTGGTTTTCCTGTTTTATTTGTCCTGTGCATCCTGATTCTTTCATTCCTTTTCTAAAAATCTATAAAAGGATAAAACATGTGGAAGACAGATAACTATACAATGCATCCCAGAGAAGATTTATCTATAATTTACTAAGTTCATTTCAAAATCACAGCACTTGTATCAGTTTTGTTTCCATCTTCTATAGCAGCCCCTATCAAAATATCACTTCCTTCTTGCAAGGAAAAGCTGTTACCATGGTATTCCCATTATTCCTAACACAGAGACTGGGGGAAAAATTTATTCAGCTCCTTAGAAAATTTTCTTAATTCCAATGCAAAGGTTTGCTGGGGTAGCTGCAACTGAACTTGTACCTGTTTTGCAGGCTGAAGGCAAAGGGAAACTGCTTGGTGGCTGGCAGCAGGGGCTGGAGAGGCTCCTGCACTCAGCACAGGTCCCATCTGTTTCCTTGAATTACGATCCTGTCTGGGCAAACACCACAAAAATTTCAGTGTGGTGTGGCATAAAAAAAGCTTTCCCATATTATGTCTGCTTGCATATGAATTTTAAATGCTCCTACTACTCAAAAACGGAATTTTTCTTAGTGAGAACAGCTACATTTTTTGACTCCTTGTGGTGCTGTGGCCTGGCTGAAACCACTATGGAAAAGCATGGAGAAGTATCTGCAGAAAGAATGACATTAGGGAGAGATGACTGGCCTCTAAACATGTGATTAATGGATATGATCACATCTGGAGAGATGTGATCAGAAAGAATGACAATAAGGAAAGATGACTGGCCTCTAAACATGTGATTAATGGATATGATCACATCTGGAGAGAGTGATCCCACTCTCTGGGAAAGGCAGGAGTACCCAGGGACAGGGCTTGGGAGGCTGGTGGGTTTCCAACTTTGCTGCAGCAGCACTAGGGCTACAATAAGATACAGGGAAAAAAGCTGCAAAACGCAGGAAGACACCATCAGATGAGCTTCCCCCTGCCCAGTCTGGCTCCAGGGAGAGAAAGGCACTGCTGAGTTCTCCTGAGGGCACCTTTTGTGGTGGAACCTCTTCAAGCCTTTTCCTCGTGAGTGCCTGGGGGACACCACCACCTCTAGAGGCTTGCTCAGATTGTCTGGGCACCCTCAGCCCTTATGTTTCCTCAAGAAACTGGAAGCTCCCTGTGTGTAAGCATGCTGGCTGGAAACACAAGCTCTGGTCCAGCTGCTGGCTTGGGGTTTGTTTGACCCTTCCCCAGGGCCCACAAATGACACCTGCCCCACCTATCCACACTGATAAGGAGCAGCTGTGGCAACAGCAGCATCTCCACACCAGGGAGGGATACGCTGCCATCAGATGTCCCACTGAGACAGCAATAACCCTTCAGACCCCCCAGCCAGGGAGCAAGGATGGGTATCTTCCACTTACAGAAATTTATCTGGGGGTGTTGACTTGGCTTCAGTTTAAACTCACATTAATTCAATTAAAATGGCATTTTCAAAATAAAAATTTAACTTGATATTGTTTTGAAAATGTCAAAAGAAAATGTTTCAACCTATGCAAAATTATTACTTTTATTTTATATTCAGCCAAAATGGTTCAGCAAGCAGATTCAGATGCCCTAAGACTTCTGGAGAATAACAAGCTGGTAGGACAGCCAATTTTTGCAAAGCTCTAGCCTGGATTTGGTTTTTTGCAGCTCTGTCCTTGCTGCAGATTTAACTTGAACTATCTTCACTTCTGCTCCCCTCTCAAACTGAGCTGCTACTTTAGAAAATGGCAGAGTGCAAGCATCAGGATTAGTGAGTGGGATGATTTTGTTAGCAGTGCAAACATTCTACAGTGCTAACAAGATGGTCAAGTGAAGTTTTTGGATGAAGGGTTTATTTGTCAAACATGCAGTTTCAGAAGCATTAGAAGGATTCACAACTTCCACTTGAATTTTAAAAAAAATCTGGTAAATATTTGATAGGTGTTACATTGCAAAATATTTTAGGGAACTCCAACTGCTCCATTTCACCACTTTTTTTTTAAAAAATAAAAACTCAAGGGTTTCTCATCTTTCATTTTGATACACCCTTCACAAGTGGCACTTAGCTTGCCAAATGTCTCAAAATACCATTTTGCATCAACATTGACAAAATCACAATCCACTGCCTGTTTGATTGGACAACCAGAGCAAGTCTCACGGTCAGAGACAGTTATCTGGTGCTGGGGACACAAGCATGACCTCCTGCCTGATGGGTGGCATCCCAGGTGTCACAGCCCTCCCTGGGGTGACAAAGCATCAGTGGCTGTTAAGGCAGTTTTTCTCCTCCTGACCTGGAGGGCAACCGAGCAGCCTCAGCACTTCTGGGGGTGGAAAACAATCGATGTGTCTGGCACAGCTCCACCATGAGCCATTTACTCACCAGCTAGTGAAGCAGACGTTCTCTTTTCTGGCTCTCCCCAGCCTAACTCGCCTCTGAAGGCTGCAGCAGCAGATGACACAAGTGTGTAACAACAAACTGCTAGTGGCAATTCTGAAGCCTGGAAGGATTTCCGTGTCAGAGAAAGCTGGCTGAGCTGCTGGCCTCTGGTAAGGCAGCAAGGAGAGCAAACCCTAAGGGATGGCTGATCTGATGCTGCTGGTGCCCAGCAGCCTCCTGGAGCTGCCACAGGCTGCAGTACCTACCCCTGCAGAGACACCATGGACAGGGAGCTGTGAATTCCTCTGCAATGCCTGTTGAAAGTCTTATTTCCATGAATCACCATTGCAATCCCCTTCTGTACTACATATTCAACATCTACTCCAAAATAATGTCAAAAATAACTGATTGACTTCCAACAAGCAGATGGCTCCTAGATCCTTCTCTATTTTTCTGCACCCCAAAAGACTTTTCTTCAATATATATACACTGTGATATTAAGACATTAGAAGTATTGAAAATACAACAGTTAAAAATGTGATGCAATTACATATACCCTCTGAAAAAAGCTCTAAGTAGTCACTGAAACTGCCACAGCTGTTACTCCAACATCAATGTCCCAGCATTCCGCAGAAATCAAACAGGTGAGTAAAACTAAAACTTCTTTCAGGCTCCTTCTGCATAGCAAGCAGTCAGATGGATAAACCTTTGGGGGACTCAGCTGACTGGATACTGCATCTGATCCTCCCAACTCAGTTCCAGCACAGGAGTCTCCAAAACCACAGTAATGCCTACTTCTCCTCTGCTGCATTTACCAGGGAAGTCAGCAAGGCTCAGCCTGGACCTGGACTCATGGCACACTTCAAGAGCTGAAGGGAAAGGTGATGGCACAGCACAGAAAGGAGGGAGCCAGAGCCCAGGTGTACAGCAGGCAGCAGCCTTGGGGGCCTGTACCCAGGCTGTGCTTAAACTCTTTCCTCAAAGGAAGCCAGCAGGGCCAGCTTGGAAGAAGAACAGTACATATGGAGCAGCCACTCTCTGTCTAGAGACAGAACCCACAAGCAGTCTAGGGAGATAAGCTTTGAGCAGTGCAGGTTCACCCCTGTGCTCTATGGACTTAATAAATTGTGCTTTTCTTGTGGGGAAAAAAATCACTAACCCCCCCAGCTTATTTATATATGAGCCTGTGTCTCCAAGAAAAGCTTTTCAACCATCTTTAGGCATTAACCAGCACTGAGAAATCCCTGAGAACAACCTTATTTGTTCACATTGGGCTGTATATTTGCTTTTTTCTAAACACTTGCTAAGGAAAATGGGACAAAGTGCCCAACTTCAGTTGGATCCTGAATTAATAGCTTGCAGCCCATCACCTGGCTAAATGGTGAGGACACCAGACTGCTGCTGGCCCCCACAGCACCCTGTCCAGGCTCTCACACAGGTCTCTCACCATCAGGAAAGAAGCACAAAGTTCCTTAAATCAGTGACAGACTCTGCTTATAAAGCTGATTGGGTGATAATGCCCTTCATCTTTGCTTCAGCATGAAGGATACCAAGGCCTTTAAGCCGTGTACAAGCAAGCATGCCTGCCCCCACTCCCTTGCAGGCTGAGAAACTAATGGTGAATTCAGATATATCATCCTAAGTGACAATTAATTGACCTCAAAGTTGCAGCAGCTCCAGAGGCCTCGTGGCTGGCTCTATTGTTCTTTAATACATCATTCAGAGAAGGTTAGCAGGCTCCTGCAAGAGACATTTGAAGGACTTGCTGAAGCAGATTGCCATCTCAAGAGAAGATTACATTATGATTTCTTAGACTCCAGTTTTATCTTAGGGTGGGTGATTTGTGTGCAGGGTACAAAAGAAAGGAATGGACATTTCAACATTTCTCAAAAGCGTTTAGTTTTCAAGGGACTTACAACAGATATCATAAACTTTGCAAAGAGGGGTACAAAGACAGCATCTCACCCTTGCCAGCCAGATTTGCTACACCCTGTTGATGTATTAATGTCACTGAAAAAACCAGCTGTAATTCAGAAATGGAGGTCTTGTAGCGTAACCAAACACTGTTAAAGACCTGCTGAGTTTGGAAATGAGAAGTCCTATACTAATAAAAAATTAAAGAACTTCACTCCAAAAATGGAGGTAAAAAAAGCAAGGAGATGCCCTTTCTCAGCATCCAAATCTTCAAACTCACTTCTAGAGTGCCTTAAGAAACTGTGTGTTTTGCATCACAGCATTAAAACCCACAACCACCCTGTGGTGGTTTTTGGCAGAGATAGAATCAATCATTTTAATTTGTGCCAGAAACAATGTGAATAACTTGGGGATGTTTTAGCTGTCAATGAGCAGGGCTTATCCAGAGTCAAGACCTGTTCTGCCTCTCACCCCACCCCATCAGTGAGGGGGCTGGGGATGCACAAGGAGTCGGGAGGAGACCCAGCCAGGACAGCTGGCCCTTACTGACCAGAGGGATATCCCACACCATACAAAGCTGGGGGAAGAGAGAGGAAGTGAAGAGTGGGGGGACTTCTTTTTAAATTTTTCCTATGCATTTTAGCAACCTTGAAGCCTAAACCTGCAACCCACCCAGCTACTGGGAATGACAGGGCAAGGGTGGGTATCTGGGGTAGAGGGTGTGCCAGTGTGCAGTATCAGTCATCACTCCAATTCCAGTGTCCCTGTAAGCACCAGCACGCAGCAGAGAGAGCTACTGGCAGCAACTGGAATGGACATCAGCTCCAGAGCCACAGTGACTACTTTCTTGGGACATTTTGCAATCTGCTTTCATGACTTTTAAGCATCATCTTCTTAATTCATTTATGGCAGTGGTGGAAACTTAAGGATTCTCTATCCCTTTCCAAAGTAATTTCTTCTTTCAGGCTTTAACAGTTTCTTTTAGATTTACCAGTGTAAGTTCCTATCTTCCTTTTTCCACACAGAGTACATCTGTAAATGAGAGGCTGAGAGCTACATGAGCTCAGAAAAGGTGTTCAAGAAAAGCAAAGACAGAAGAGGAAAAACAGCAATTTCAGTTAATGAGGGATGCTATGTTGTTTGATGCAGAAGAAACAGGGCCTGACATTTTTCTCTGATTTCTGTCCACATTTATGTGTGGCTGTGGGTACAAACTCCATTCTTAAATAATTTGTGTATTACAGCACACCAGTCTAGGTTGGTCAACAGTGGGGACTATGCAGTCAAGACAAACAGGAATTTTGAACTGCATTTAACAAAACAAATTCTGAGTAACTTCCAAAAAGGTTGAAAATAGCTTAATTCAACAGCTATTGTGTAAAGATGGAACTTATTAAACATCTTTTTCTTTGGTTATGCAGGTTTCCTCAAAAAGCTATTATCAAAGTTTTTTTACAAGGAACATAAAGGGGATATTGCAGAAAACAGCAAATTAAAATTATCTTTAAAATTACATTATCTTTTAATTACATTATGCTCAGACATAGGCAAGCAGATGTGATTTTGACACTCATGCCTGTTTCTGAGAGAGGACAAGCCTTTCTGGTACACTTTGGGTAACATGAAGGATCACGAGAAAATTCCTGACACTTTCAGAGAACAAGGTGATCACTGCAAAGCATTTGTAAAACTGAACAGTGCAGCTGGAATCTGAAGTACCAGCACTGACATGACAAAAACAAAACCCACTGACTTACGTGGTCCTTTATAATAAAGGCTTTGCTATCCCACGCATTATATATCTGTGAGGTTCAAATGTAGGTAAGAAACTCAGTCAAGGCACTGGAGCCCCCCAGGGCAGGAAGACAAGAAGTGCCTTATGGGTCTGAGTCACTCTTTCATATAGTGCTGCTGCTTTTGCTGTGCCTGGGGAGCCACCCCTCCCTCCCAGGCAGCACTGAGGGGGGACCTGCCCAGACCAAGGGCAGGGAGGGTCCCTCCCTTGCCCAGGACAGTCTGCTCCAAGCCAGACTCCTTGTTACTTTTGATGAAAATGTATCTTTAAAAAGTGATGTCATTTTCTGTACTTGGGAACAAAAGCCAAAATTACCCCTATGCTGCCTTTTTCAATCTGTATATTGGCTAGTTTGATGAATACACCAAAGGGAAAACTACTTCAGAAATACAAAACCTTTATTATAAAACAATTATGAAAACATATTTACAACATCTGATTAAACAAAAGAAATCAAGTTTCTTGGATAGTACACCAGATCCGTGTTTGTTTTGGTTTATTAATAAATCGTGATAATTATCTTCCATTGCTTTGCTTGTAAGAACTTAGCATCAATATTGTATTTGTTTCCATTAAAATAGTGATTTATAGGTTATCTCTTACACTAAAACCATTACAGAAAGACCAATTTATCAGTAAACTTTAATGGACAAATAAACTGGAGACAACATGTTCAGTCCAAATCACATTTAGCCTATTACTGGGTTTCAGGCTAAGGACAAAGAGAATTGAACCTTTGTATATTAAGCAATAATGTAAGAAATGCAGTTTGCATCTTTGTTTGTTAGCTGGATTTCCAAAAGCAACCATAGCCTTCTTCACTGTTAACCCTTTATTTTGTGTTCAGTTTGAAGCAGAAATACAGGAATATGATGTGACAGGGCTATTTTTGTATCATTTCCATCTCACCCACAGGAAAAGGACTCCAGCAGTATTCTGCAGTGAGTTAACAAAAAGGTTTGCTTGAAGTTTGACCACTCCAGGAGATCTGCCCAAGCATCCCTGAGGGTAGGACAGCAGGCAGGCTTCCAAGGAAGGACAGAAGAACAGGCAGCCTGTGCCCAGTGACTGGCTCCAACGTGGGCACTACCATGAAAACAAGCGCTGTCCTCCCTGGGATGGACTCTGGGAAGGATGCTGGGGTGGCAAGAGGTCCAGCCTGAGGTGAGCTGTCCCAGTCCCTCACACAGAAGAGGACAGTGACCCAGGTTTCTGATGTAATGTCCCCACAGAAAGGCTACTGGACACTCAGTTCATTCAATGGAAGGAAATATGAATTTCCTCTCAAATCCTTGGTGATGTACAAGTGGTGCTCACCATGTCAGAAGCCACCAGAGACCAACCCCACAGCAAACTTGGTCTGCAGCGAGGGGACTTGGCCACTGGCAGCACGTGCAACCATGGAGCTCCTCTGCACTGTGCTCCTCGTGCTACAGCAAGAGGCAGTGTTAACTCTGGGAAGTACCTGTATATGTTTATGCAGATCTGTACATGCTATGCCTTTAAATGCATGTATTTTCCTTTTTCCTAAACATGTTTAAGAGCAAACAGCAGTGCCTGTCAAATTCTTGAATTTTATTATTTTTGAAGACATCACAGATATATTTGAAGCAAAGTGATTTACTAATTTGGTCTGAGATTATTACATGTCCTTTGTGGAATAACTACTGAAAATTTTACATAAATACACAGGTACAGCATCTGGTTAGACGAGAAGTGAGAAGCTTTGGTTCTCACTGAAAATACTTTGTGTTTTCCCATATGCTGATATATGATCCTCAGGTTACTAACAATAACACATGACTGGGACAGCTAATCGAGTGTTTTGTCACAAAGTATATGTGAAAAGCATTTAATCACTTATAGTCTATTTGTGCAAATGTCTATTTGTCAAAATTATTAATTATTAAACAATGCATTACTAACACCAATGTTTGTAAAAATTCCACTTACCCTCACTGCAATGGAGTTCAAGCAATTTACTCTTTTACTGCTTATTTCTAACTGGTCTAAATAGGACACTGGCAATAATGAGCCAATTTCAGTCCAAAGCAATTGAGACATCTGCCGTGGCCCTGGGGCTGGGAGCTTGCATCCTGCCCAGAATGTGTTCCATACTGACAAAGTTGTACATCCAAATGAACACTCCCTCAGGCAAGGCACAGCGCTGATGGCCACAGCACACTGCTGACAGGCATGATGGCTAAGCGCAATCTGGACAACTACAGACATTTTTTAAACTAAAATACCCAAAAAAAAAAAAAAAAAGATAAAACCAGAGTGACTAATTTGGTATCTCTGCAAGTAGCACACCCAAAGGAAAAGTGTGGTTAAGAAATTCAACTATAATGTAGGCTTTTATGGCAATTTTAGATACCAATCCTTACACACATACAAGGGAAAGTCTATCCTAAAGAGAGCAAGGAAGGCTTAGGTGATAGCTGGTCTGTGTTCTACCATAAAATCATGGCAATATCTCTGGTATTCTGTGTATCTGATCCACACATGCACAACAGCTCTGCCATGCCTACACATGTCATATTTATCATGTGGATCAGAAGCAACTCATGCTGCAGATGCAGGGAGCACGATGTGTCTGGAGCCTCTCAGACTGGCAGCCAGTGCCCAGCAGCTGTTGGCTCTGGGTTGTTGGATTTCCAGTTTTCCATCCTGAGCTACTGCTCACCCTACTTACTGGGCATCCAGAAATGTGGCAAGTAACAAAAAACAAAACAAAAGACAAAAACAAAACAAAAGGTACAGCAATGTGTAAAGCAATAGTCTATCAAAAGTACAAGAGGCAGTAGAGCTGGCAGACATGTGCTTCTTTTGCCTACACCTTTATACTAGACAGATGCAATTGAAATAAAAACTGTGACACGAAAAATGCCAAAAAGCAAGAAAGAAGAAACTGGTCGAATTCTAGTAACATGAGTGCAAATTAAGTGCCTATCTGCCGTACATGCCTTTGAAAATCTCTGACCTAAATTGAGAGAGAAATATCCTTTGCAGAACACACAGAATGCCAAATACAGATTTTGGATTCATCTATGAAAATAAAACAGATTATGTTACTATCAGAGAGAGTACAGTGAAGCATCAGCCCTCCCTTAAACCCAGTTACATATATACATACATAAATAAATCCCTGACCTGCCAAATTTCCTTAGCCGATGTAAACTGTTTTTAAAGATATTTCTATTACATGAATAAACATCACTTCCTATATTTTTGTCAACTGAGTGTAAGGATTTAAAGAAGACAGATCAAGTTTATTTTAGATTCCCTGAGGAAAAACAAACCCATCTGTCCTCACTCCTTCCCCACTGTTTTACAGCGTTCACTATTAGTTATTTCCGTAACACACCTACATTTATCCTTATCTGCAGGAGGAACATTTATCTCACAAATACTCCTGTCAAATCATCCTAAAGTGCCAGCAGTTAAAACAAAAAAAAGTGAATTCCCATAGAAATGAGATTTATAACATAGGAAAGGAGATAAGGTGAGCTCTAACCTGGTGAGTCTGAAGCTGATGCCATGACATCTCTCACAGTGTGAGACATGGGAACAGACAGAAGAAGTTCAGAAACAAGTACACTGGGCAAAAGAGAAGTGTGATGCCTGCTTTACTACATAATGGTGGGCTTATTATCATAATGATGCTTGTTTAATAGTTTTCTGGTTGAAGACATCGCAGTTGCTTGCTCTTTTCCTTCCCTCCACACAGGTAGCATGTACAAAAGGTGAAGCCTGGCACTACCTTTAACAGAGGTAATAGTACAGAAAGCCCCCAGCACTGAAAGTTTTGTCTTTATTGTCACCAGTACACCACAAGATCACAGCTCATGTTCCTTTTTGCAAGAAAATGCTCCTCTAATTTTGGCAAAATCTTAAAATAATGTATTATCAAATCACAATTACTTAAGCTAACAGAACTGATGGAAAGCCATGTTTACTGACCTTCAAAATACACCTGTAGGGGATGATGCTCTGCAGAGTTCCATGGCAGAGAGACTTCAGCTTCCTACAACTGTCATGCAAGTGAAAAGAATACACGTGCACATGGAGGTGTTTCCAAGCTCCGTGCTACTTAAGCAGGGACTCAACCCAACATTTACAAATGACCCTGTATCACGAACTTTATTGACAAAGTAACTTAATGCACTGTCACAACTATGGCTTTACACAGTTATTTCCAGGACAACAGCAGTTTACAAAACTATTTGCTTTTCTTTTGCTTTCTGTGTTGGGATTTCAGTTTCACTCCCTCTCATCTCCACTAGCAGTGCTGCTGTTCCCATCCACGCTGAGGTGTGAGTGGGGCACGCTGCCATCCTGATAAGAAAGTTAGGACTGCAGCAACTGAACTGGAAATTTTATTTCTCAGAAGCTGCTTACTGCATGTCTCACCTCTGCCACGTGCAAGCCTCTGAGGCACGTCTCTCTTAACACACATTTCCACGTCAGTGGATTTGGCGAGTATCTCAAGCCAGTTCTGTTTAATGTAGCTCTGAGCTGTGCTGTTTCATTAGTCTCAATGGCAACATCTCAACTTACCTGAGCTGCAGGTTTATGTTTCTCTGCACTGACACTATGAACACAATTTAGCTTGTGCTCCAGATAATCACAAATCCCATCTGTCTTTGCTTTAAGAAAGACAGAGATCCTTCTGGGGAGGATCCTGTGCTGCTCTGTCTGCTAATACTCAAGTCTTGTGGTAACTATTTAAGATGGATGGAATACAAGGGGACAGCTGGAGCAGGCAAGGAGCCCCACACTCTGGCTACATCACCCACCAGTGCCCTCCCAAGGAACAGCAACAGAGAAAAGAGACAAGGCTGGCACGGGGCCCCTTTCCACGGCTGCTCACACACAGCAGTGCAGACACAACTGCAGACCTCAAGCTGATCCCCATGTCTTTCTGGTAAATAATCTGTCTGGTTGAGGCAGCTTCGGCATGACATAGCTGGGAGGTTGTCAATGGAGATCCCCACAAGAATGGTGTGAATGTGTTGGCACGATGTGTGCTGTGAAGAGAAACCCACAGCACACAAGTCAAGGGCAGTGAAGAGAAGAAAAGCTTCCTACCCCGTAATGGATATCGAAACATAAAGACTGTGTAGGAAAAGCTGAGGCTTTTTAAATAGCCTGAAGGAGACTGAGCTGTTTGCAAGAATTATTCTCATTACTTCTAACAGCCTGCCTCCAAGAGATGTTGGACAGATGAGGAATGTTTAGATTCTGCTTCTGTGATTTTATTTTTTTAATTCTATCTGAAGAAAAAGCATTTCCATAAGGTTTGACTGTATCATAAATTTCATTATAAGTACTCCTTCTGTTATAATGCCTACTGTGGTTGGAAAAGGTAAGTTTAACTGAAGCTGAATGTACATTTACTTTCTATATGGCTTTGTTCTAAAATCACAGCAGTCTTTGTAAAACAAGTTCAAAACACAAAGACATAAATGGTTTACTTATTTTTTCTTTTATTTGCTTCCATTTATTTAAAAACAAAAACACTCTCACTATAAGCAAACACAAACAGCTTGCCTCAAACTTGAATTAAGTCCTATTTAAAGCACACCACAAGACTAATTTCTAGTCCTGGCAGTACAGTGATACTGATAACCACATTATGCTGCAGAGCCCAACTGTGGCTTCCAGAGAAAACAGAACAGATGAGGATAAGTGCCTCTACTTCTAAACAGAAGAATTCCCACTATTCCTCAGGCTTATTTAACAATGATCACAGTGCATGGGTTAGTGAATGTACATGTTGGCATCAACATTATCCTTTCTATAGAAATTCCACCTATATTTCTGGAAAGATAAACAGTACAACAATTCACCTTACACTGAAAATGCTTTCTACACCAAACACACAAGAATTATATAAAATTTCATTTGGTTTACTTCTTTCTTCCATAATTCCTGCAGCCTTTAAGACCACAGGACAATTTTATCTAACCCTTAAAGTATTTTCCACCATCATGTAACATTACAAGGTAATGAGTAACCTTTGAGCAATCTTCTACCATTTAATCCAGTCTGCAGAGCACAAAAACCTGGCCAGCCTGTTCTATAAGTCAGCAATGCAAGTTTCCACAACCAAAAGAACACTTTGTAAATGTTTGCTCCTACTAACAGAGCAATCACTTAGACATGCCATTGCCAGCCTGTCATTGCTGAAGTGGT
The DNA here is from genome assembly GCA_024865655.1 of Emberiza elegans. NCBI lineage: Eukaryota > Metazoa > Chordata > Aves > Passeriformes > Fringillidae > Emberiza > Emberiza elegans. Next base: position 59,500,548 of record JALJVW010003023.1, on the reverse strand, counting down.
TTGAATAAACCATTCTTTAAGCATCTTACTGCTGCAGGTTTCAGCAATGTGGTTTGAAATAGAAGGTACCTCAATGTACCCTTGCAAGGCTTGAGGTCCCCAGCAGCAGCAGACCAGATGGACAACAAAATAAAAATCACAGCTGAGTGATTCCCACATATGGTAGCACAGTGGTTACAATTCCCAATGACAAGAAAAAACCTCCTCCTGCACCTTTGACCTGGAATTAAAATTGTGACTTCATTAACTTTGATCAGTAAAAATGGGTCACACAGTCACACTTCTGGTCACACAGAAGTGTTCAACACCAAGCTGGATGAGTCTCTGAGAAACCTGGGCTAATGGAAGGTGCCCCTGGCACCCATGGCAGGGAATTTGGAACTAGATGACCTTTAAGGCCCCTTCCAGGGTCCCCACCAAACCATTCTGTAATTCTATGATCTCTCTGCTGATACACCATTTCCATGCTTAAAACATCTGTTGAAACTATTGACATCTCATACATGCTTTTTTTGAAACTGCACCTCAGGACTAACAAAGACCATGACACAAAACAAAAACCATGGTCCCTACCATGGTTTTGAAGCAGAACAGAAAACAAAATCCATGTCTTCTAACACTGCAAAGCAGCAGTTTCTAGTATCTGGCTCAAGTGCTGTTGTCACTGCCCAGGCAGGAGGGGACAGATTGTTGAATCATACAATCATTAAGACAGAAAAAGACCTTTAAGGCCATCAAGTCCAACTGTCAGCCTACAACCACCACCATGTTAACCATTAATCCATGTCCTCAAGCGCCACATCCATACATTTTTTGAACACTTTCAGGAAGGGTAATGCCACCACCTCCCTGGTTATAATCCCTGGCAACCCTTTCAGTGAAGAAGTCTTTCCTAATATCTAAAATATGCCTTCCCTGGCACAACTTGAGGCCATCTCCTCTCATCCTATAATTTGTCACTTGGGAGAAAAGATCGATCTTCACCTCACTACACCTCCTTCCAAGTGATTGTAGGGACTGATAGGTCTCCCCTGAGCCTCCTTTACTCCAGGCTAAACAATCCCAGCTCCCTCATCTCCTCCTCAGCGGACTCCTGCTCCAAACCCTTCACCAGCTCCACTGCCCTTCTGTGGACACATTCCAGCACCTCTGTGTCTTTCTTGTAGCGAAGGGCCCTAAACTGAACCCAGAATTTGAGGTGTGGCCTCATCAGTGCAGAGTACAGGGGACCAACCACTTCTGCTGTCCTGCTGACCACACTTCATCTGACATAAGTCAAGATGCCTTCTTGGCTACCTGGGAATTCAGTGCCAAGGAACCAAATTCCTGGTCCCAGGGACCTGAAGACCTTTTCCTGAGTGTCTCTAATCATGGCATGCCCACTCCCACCACAGGAGGTTGCGGGAATGCTGGACCCAAGCAGAGGTGCACTGCAGTCAGGTCACACCCCCGAAAGGCTGTGGCACCCCAGAACCCAACAGTGCATCTTTCTGTGGTGACACACATGGAAACCTGTTGATTCTGACCACAGCCTGCAAGTGTGCTGAGCACTGAGCTTCCTTGTACAGCTAATTTAAACACACCACATTCCTTGAGTGTTAACAACATCATGTGTTTTCCATAGGTGACAAAGGGATTTAGCTCAAGGTAACTGCAGCACACCCACAAGTCCCCAAAGAGTATTGTTCCTTTCATTAAATTGCTGAGCATTTACAGTAGACAGTAAAAAAGCTATTCACCTTTAAAGCTCTAATTCAAGCTCCACCACTTCCCAGATTCATAGGTACCAGAAATTAAGAGCTGTGTTAAAGTATCATAGAAAATGAAGAGGGCTAGAGAACAAGCTGGAAAACAACTGTAGGATGTGGCAGTATTCAGTACACTTCCACTTCTCATAGCCTTTTAAGACCTTAGTAATTCAAGAGTATGTCATGGCCGCAAGAATAAAATCTCATCTTACAAACCTAAGAATAAGCATTTGAAAAAATCATGTTTTCTGTCTCTCTATTGATGGAATCCTGTTGATGTATCCTTGCAAAACACCGTATTCCTTAACCCCCAGCACACATGTGAAGCACATGTTGTGTTTGGGCAAGTGATTCCATTAACCTTACCCAAAATGTCCCCAATTTGCTGCAAAACTCTGGCTGCTGAAGTGCTCTGTGCACTGCAAACAGAGCAGGCAGGCCTGCTCCCCTGAGACTGTATGAACACCCATCTGCTTATTTTCAACAATATACCTAACTTCACACCTGCATTTGTAACTATTCCCAGGGAATCCTATGAGCCTGGAGAAAATAAACAAGGGAAAAGAGTGAAAATCTGAAGTCTTTACTGCTTCCTAAAAACATCCTCTGACAGGTTTCTGGAAAGCAGTGGTTACATAAATAAAAGGAAAAAAAATCACCCCCGTGTCTGCTGTCTTCCTGCTTTTTAAGCCAATTTCTGAACAACAAATACACCTAGAGAAAAAAACCCACACCACTAAAAAACCCAAATAAGCAAACAAAAACAAAGCAAACAAACAAAAAGCAAAAAACCCCCAAACACTGGCAGGAAAAGCTCATTTAGAACCACATCCCCACATTTTTTTTTTTTACAGACTTCTCAAAAAGACCAACCCACAAGTAGCAAGACCATAGAAAGCTGTTGTTATATGGTAAGCTACAAGCATGAAGGAATCTCCAGAGAACCTCCTGATAAGAAAGCAAAGTAACATTAATTTCACAGCCAGAGAAACTGAGGCAATGTTGCCATCTTAGTGCAGAAGTTCCCACACCTTCTCAGTGATTTCTCATGGGCAGCTCCTCACAGCACTGACTCCTCCTTCTTCACAGCTCAGCCAAGAAACTCCAACGCTCTCCTCATCCAGCTAACCCACTCTTCTGTAGCACTCATCTTCTTATTGGACACAGCTGAGACCTATTCAGGGCAGGTCTGTTCCTAATCTTTGGTGATTGGTGCAGCTGCAACTCCTCAGGGGTGAGACCACCTTCTGCACTATTCTCTTACATTCCATCCCTCACAAGGTAAGGGGAGGTTACCTGAGTGACCTGGCAGCACTGGAAAACAGCACTACTGCACTACAACTGGCTGTTGTTACTAGTAACTCTTTTTGTAAACAGCCTTCTACATTGCAGGTTAAATCAGGAACCTGGCTTTCAGGAATTTATGGTCTAAATTGACAGAAAAAATGGTATGTGTCCTGTAAACACTGGAAAGCTGATGAGCAGAGCCCTCAGAACAGCCAGCAAAGGACACACCGTGTTCTGGTTCTGGAGAACCATCACTAGGTATGTTTCTTAATCATTCAAATGGACCAATTTTAACCTTTTTCTCAGAAATACACTTGATATAATTGAAATGTTCTTCATTTGGGTTTTTTTGCAAGAGCCCAAATAAGGTAGCTAAAGCAAACTTTAGAAACAGCACACAAGACAAGAAGATTTTGAGTGAGGATCCATCTCCCTTACTACTGTCCAAAGTTGTTCAGAGAAAAGAGAGGGCATTAGAGGAGCTCTAATTAATAAACATTCAGGTAAGGTTCTCAAAGCTGAAGTAAGGCTACTGAGCTCTCCTTTTTCCCAGCCTAACCAGAAGTTATAGAAGGGAAGCAACAGAAGGCAGTTGCACCAGGCAGCTTTGGGGTCTCTTCTCATTCCTCTCTTTCCCCCAGACAACGTGCTCAATTCCTGTGTTAAATTCTGCCTCTGTACAAGCTGTAGACATCCACTTTCAATCCACATTCTGAAGTGGGGAGAAGCAAACAGAGATGGCAGGGGTCCCAGGAACAGGTATGGCCACAGCCCCATGTGAAGGACAGCATGGTCCCACCTCACATCCCCACTGAGACATCCACCCCTAAGCAATGATCAGAGACAGCCATTTGCCACACAACTTCCATGTTTTCTTTTACCTGATGGGTGCATGTAAAACCTACCTGTGAAACGTGAAAGTAAATTCATAAAAGAACTGTTAATAAAACCCAATATATTATTGAAATCCAATGACCTCTCTGGCTTTGCAGGATGGAAATTAGTACAGAAGCTAACTGAAAATTTCAGTAAACACCACAGACAGATCACTGTGAGCATATTTTCATTAACCTTTGTTAAGCCAACTGAAGCACTCTTATATTATACAAGCATACATAAAGAATGAAACTTTGCCATTAAAAACTGCCATTGTCAAGGTACATGTATTTAGAAATAAAATTATTCAGTCAGTGCTTCTTTTGGACCCTCAGGCTAGTTGACCTGGTACAGTATTAGTTAAACACACAAATAACAAAAATTTTTAAGAGGCTTTCACCTTCGTTTTATTCTACAGATCTAGGGTCCACTTTGAGCCTAATTAAGAGCCTACCACAAAATACTGGATGGGTTTATGTAGCATTTTTAAAATTCTGCAAAAAGGTTGATTACTGTTTTAAGTCAAACAGAAATTTGTAAAGAAATGGTTTGTAAGGTACTTACAATGGAGTTCCATGGTTTGCAGCCATCCTGTTAGTGTGAAGTGTAAGACAAATAAGAATGCATTTCTTTTCTAAACATTAATATAATGAACATCAGCTTTCTAGTATTCACCATATTCACCATTCTTCCTCTTACTGATTTAAGACTACATTCTGAAGTGAATTAAACCTAGAGCTTTTATACAAATTAATTTGAAACCCAAGAATGGTATTAGCTTTTGGTATCCATTAGCGTGTTTCTGTTACACATGAAAAATACTCTGCAAATATCCATTAAGGAACCTGAGAATTTATTCTCCATACCGGGACTGAAATGCAGCACACCTATAACTGCGGACAAGCGGAAGCCCATTAGCAGTTACTGTCATCGTCCATGAGATCAGCTGTGGGGAGATCACAGGAGAGCAGGGAAAAAAGCCACACAAAGGAGAAAAATATAATCATTTGTACAATATTCCCTTTTATGTCATACTATGCCCACTAAATAATTAATTACAAATACATCAGTTGCAGTTAAAAGAAAAGAAAAAAAAAAAGAAGGGGGGTGGGGAAATCAATGAAAAGCTCACAAATGTAGCTAATAAAAGAAGTACAAGAAGCGCTGGCGTTGCAAGGCGCCCAGGTTAAATGCTGAAGAAAGCACTGCCAGCAGCAATCGCCGGCAGGCATCCGTGCGTGATTAGCGACTCGATGCCACAGAATCCGCTCTGCTGAAGAAACCCTCCGACCTGAGGATCCTGACACCAGGAGCCAAATGCAAACCGTGTCATCACCTGCTCCAGATGGCTCTGAGAGCATAAAGCCACACTGCCTGCGCCCAGTTTTCCACAGCAAGAGCACCACAGAGGTCAGAAGGAGTCTGTATTAATTACTCCCCATTGTTGGCATCACCTAAAATTCCTATTCATTTTTGGATTCTATCTGTAAATAAAAATTTCCATTAAAATGCCTCAGAGGAAGCACATTCCCATGAGTTAAAGATATGAATCACACATAAATACCCTGCCTGTTACCATGATTTTATGTGAATACAAAATGAGGCTTTCAAAAACTACTGCACATAAAGCATGAATGTCTTTATTCTGGGAGTAAAAATCATTGCTGTAGAAGAGTGTCTCTCCTTCACCTCCTCCCTGGCTATAGCAGAGACAGACAGTGCATGTTTTTTGAGATTTTACATTGCCACAGATTCATTTCTTTCACATTACAGGCGAGACAGCTGATAACTTGCTACCTGAAAGGCAACTGTATGGGCAGAAAACTACCCGAAAAGGGGAAACAGCTCAGACAAGAGAGTTCACAGTGGTTAACCTCCTGGAACACATTAGCTACACCAACTCCCAGTTGCCCAGACTAAACAACCCCGAAAACCTCTTGATTTTATTCACTAACAGGAAATGATTCAGATACAGTTCTGCAAAGGGAGTCAACAAGAAGAGGTAAATTACGCACACTCACTGCACTACATTTTACTGTGAAACAATCGAGTACAAAAATTATTCAGCTCTGATGTAATTTTTTCTTCCTTCCTTCTTTTTAGTTTTTCCCCTTGGTTGACACATCTGAAATAAAACACGTGATGCTTTTACCGTAAACCTTCAATGCACATAATTTTTTAAAACACACATATCCTACAGACTCCTGACAGCGCAGCGTCGCCAGGTGTGAGAGAAACTGGGATCTCTTACAGAGAATGGTGCCTGCAGATAAATAATAATGAAAACCAAAGTGCTGTCGGATCTGAGGCTGCAAACGGTTAGACTTTCTTTTTCCTTTAAAGATTGCTTTTCATGAGAGATTTACTTACCAGCATAAATGTTAAACACTCACCACTGCAGAAGCATATAGAAGGATCACAATCTTTTCTGGCTCCACAACTCATCCCAACTTCTCTATGAAGCACAGCTATGGTCACAAAATTAAAAGTTCTTTATCCCTTGTCAAACTACCTGATACCAACAACAGCAGAGCACTCCGTTTACCTGAAAATAACATAAGCCTCCCTCATCTTAAATGTATCTGTACAAATGAAACAGCCAGACTCCAGGCTGAACTTTCATGGTCAGAGAATTCATACCTTTTAAAACAATTTTAAATATATTGTCCATATATATCCACATATATACTTAAAGCCATGTAAAGTAGGCAGAAGAATGATATTTGGGATAAATCCCCAGCATTCCTTCATGTTTTGCTAATCAGACAACACCTAATATGTTGACTGTTCCATCACCAGATGCCTGAAGCACCGCTGAGATAAAGGACAAATTAGAGATCCAGCAGCTTGTCCCTATCATCTGTTCCAGACTTTGTTGATGTGGACTACTGGCAATTATTTCCTATTATAAAAATATTTTTTTCCTTGTTATTAAAAAAAATTTCAAAATCCCAAGAGGCCTAGTAAGACCCCTTATGGTCCATTATCATTCAGCCTTTAATTAAGAGCTGTAACCGAGTGCCATGCCATGCACCCAGGCAGGACCCATGCTCAGGATTATTCTTTTCCTGAGACTACTTCTGCAGCCCTTCATGCCAGCAAGGACTTACCTAAAATGAGGCCTGGGAGGAACTGTCTGGCTGAACAATTTGACCTCATACAGAACTCCAAGGGCTGCAAATGGGTAGGAAAGCAGCAATTTGCCTATTGCTGAGGCTTGCTGGGAATCAGCTGCTCTTCCAAGTCATGGGAGGAGGCAGCTCTCAAAATGCCAGCCTGTGACAATTTTAAAATATGGGTTTTGCAGTGTCCAGAATTCCACAGCTGGAGTGATGGTGCTGGGCAGGGACAGCTCAGCACACCCTGGCACTAAAACCCCTCACAAGTTGGGCTGACATACTCTGTTCCCATGCTCACTTCAAATGGAGCCCCAGCTGGGGGAGATGCTTTCCTGGATATCTGGATGTATTGTACTGGATTTTTCCATTCCATCCTAGGGATCTAGAAACACTAGCAGGGCTCATCCTGCTCCTACTATTTCCTTTGAGTTTTCATCTTACATTTAATAAAAAAAATGCTGGTAAGTGATTTGTAGGCTCTGCTGAATCAGGCCATCAGGACACAGGTGCTTTGTGGGTCTTTCCAGAATGACTTCTTTGTTGCAGTTGAGTCCCTTCCATAAGAGAAGGCTGAAGGCAATGACCATGTGGTTCCATTCATGTATGTAGTGTTGCAAACAGAGGCCAGGAGTGCTCTACTGCCTTACCCCACTTTTAGGAGGGTCATGTGAATTAGTAGGAGGCCCCAAAAGTGATCAGGGTCCTCCTGGGTCACGGTGTGTCACTCCTGAGGAAGGAGTGGTCTCTAAGACCATCCAAAGCACCACCTGTACCAAGGTACTTGCTGGTAAGACAACAGCAGCCACTAGAATGAGTAAACACCATGCATCCCGCAAGTAAATTTCCAAGCGAGTCATCTGGTTAAAAGCAAGGCTTAAGTTTGGGATCTTTTCCTTAAAATGACCATTAATTGGCTCAAAATACCATTCAAGAGGGCTAAATGAGGCTTGGTATGACTGCAGCTAAACGTGTCAGTGAATAAGGGCACCTGCAGTGAACAACATAACTGAGCAGACAGGGAGGAAGCACTGCAGGGTCACATATAGCTGAGCCAGTGTCAGGGACAGAGAAACACATTAGCAGCCTGCAGGGACAGCAGGGGACAGGGCACCACTGGTTCAAGTAAATGCTGCCATGTCTGAACAGCTAGTGACAGTGCAGGCTGGTACAGCAGAGAGGTTGTTCCCTGCTTGCATAAGAGATGAGAAATGAAATTCAGTGAAAGGCAGTCACCTTTGAGAGATGGGGGGACTAGGATGACACTGCAGTTGTTTGGTTCACCCTTGCTCCCCTTCCAGCACAGAGGTGTGACCAGCAGGGTGAGGAGCTGGTGGCAGCGTTAAGTGAGCAGAAATGACTGATGGATGCCCCTAAGGGGTCACTGCTGGGCCACACTTAAATGAGTTATGTCGTTAAAACAGCAGCACCTTTAAGGCCCACAATCTGCATCTTGCACATCCAGAACACAGTCCTTCTGTTCATCCTCCTCCACCTGTTGCCAGCTGTAAAAGTTTAGTGCTCCTATTTCTAACACAATCCTAACGTAAGCACAGGCAGTAAAAAACAAAGTGCTAAACCCAGTTCTTCTGTTTTTGCATTTGTTTCAGACTGGAATTCACACAACTTGCTAACCATATGGTTTATGGGGCTCACCAGTCCTGCAGGGCTCACAGGACTCATCAAACCTAAAACTGAAGAGTATACTTGCTTCTGAATTCTGCAATGCTTATGTCGTCCTATAAATCACTGTCTTCACTCCCTGGCTCCTCATCAGGAGCCAGGATTTTTCACACCTGAAGTGCTTAGGACTTTCAGACACATCTACACCAATCATTATTGTGGGATGGCAAAGAAGGCATGGGTGAAAGAAGATGCATGGGTGAAAGAACAGCTTTGACATTTTTTTTTCTGTAAACACAGCAATTCAGTTATTTTGCTAGATGGAGAACCTGGTAGGTGAAATCACCTTGTTGATACTTAAGAATAACCTTTATACCTTCCAACCAGAACTGTCACTTTGTATCTCCATTCCTTATGAATATTTCAGGAAGTAGGCCATTTATAATTAAAGATGCCTATGACACTTGCAATGCTCATTGTTCCTGCAACAGCTGACAAAGAGCAGTAACCCCAAAACTACATCTTATAGTCCTGCTTTTTGCACAGCTCCTGCAACTCCTCCCTTATGAATTAATCAAGCAGAAGATTTCAGCTGTTTTCTTAAACAATTCCTGATAGGAGGATGTAAGTCACCGCCTTGCCTTGTGCTAAATAGATGCAGACAGGTACAGCCTGAACAGAGTTCAGTAGCTACTTAGAGGAGATTATCTCTAACCTCAAGTCAGCCCTTTATTTCTGCAGAGGACACATCAGAAACATGTTTAATTGAGAACACACTACTAGAGCTAACCACAGGCAAAACTGCAGTAACAGAGATTAACACAAGCATACTTTTAAAGCCTCTGTTGAACTAGAGCCTTAAGTGGATACCTCACTTGGGAATGGGGAATTATTGTCAGAATACCTGCATCTCTAACAGGCCACTGGGAACTCCTTTCACAACTGGTTCTGAAATACTCTTGTTTTCAACATCCTGTTATCAACTCCACTTGGGAAGCAATGGAATTAATTTAGAGAAATGGTTCAGAAAAACATATGGGTTGCATGTCATGTCTGGGCTCCTTCAAAACCTGTTTCCTTCCTGTATTTTCAGAAAACTCACCAATACCAAGGGGAACAGTAGTTATGAACCCCATATGCTTTGAATATATAATACACCTATATTCTAGTCCTGTTTGGCAAGCCCTTCTGTTTCTTAGAGAAAACTAGGCTGTAAGACTTGGTGACCTCTTTGTTTATAATATTCATCCATTCAATACTGCTGACAAAGTGACTGCTTCCTTTGATGGCTTGTGATGAGCCTTGCCAAGTTAAACAAAGGACTCTCTGCTATTAATCTGCTCTTCTGATTTCTCTCTTATGAGGCTGAACCTGTTTATCAAACAACTATAATAGCTATAAATACTCCAGATTACCTCACAGTAGCACCAAAGCAAAGACAAACTATAAATTTTCAGGACAGGTGACAGCTCCCAAAGTCTGAAGGAAAGAAAGACTCACATCTGAGTGGCTGAAGTGGCTGCACCTTCCAGCTCTGCTTCCAATTGGTGATAGCACAGACATGAACATTAAAACACACACCCAATCAAGAAACTAGCCAAATGCATCCTTTAAATATTGACAAAGAGGGAGCCTAACAATGCAACAGGTTTACAGTTTTAAGGACTGCTTACTTCTAAACCCACTTTCCTCGCTGCCGTGACCTGGCACAGTCTCTGTTGCATTCATATGCTGTTCAGTACCTCTGTTCATGTTCCTTGCCAGCTGGTGGCTGGGGAGATGGGGACTTGGATTAGATTCCCTGCAGAGGTCCCTGCCAAACACTCTGTGACTCTGATCTACCAGCAGGGTGCAGGGACACACTCCCCATATTCAGACCCAGACTATTCCACACAGCCCATGAGGCACCTCAGCCCTGTTTCAGTGCTTCTTTACAGCTGCCTGTCAAGGACCCTTTGGGCAGCTTTCATCCTTCCAGGTGAGCTGGTTCCTCAATGCACCGGGAGTGCTGGTCCCCTGGCCCAAAAACCCAGGGCATGTTGCCTCCACCTGGTAAGAAGTACTGAATGTGGATAACCCTATCATTTATTCTGAACTAATTTAGAAGGCTTTAGTGCATTAAATAAGTTCATAGTAGAAGATAATTTTAGACATTAATATGCATTGCAGCTTAGCAGAGGTATGTGTAGAAGTTACAGCCTGTGTATGCCAAATCAACTTCACTCACTTCAGTAGGAAATGAGACAATCAAAATATGATTCACTAGAAAGAAATGAGCCAGGGCCTTTCCACTGACAAATAGCAGAAAAACAGATTGATCACAAACACCCAAGAGAAAGATGTGTGTGTGTTGTACAGAAGGAGCAATAGTGCTCCCATAGCTACAGATGAACGTTTGTCTTAGCAAATAATTTTCAATCAGTAATATTTGTTATTTTTAAGGTTAAAATAGCAACATTTATTTTGAAATAACAAAGGTTCACTGACGCAGTGAGTTGAAGTGGGACCAAAGTTTCCTTCTTAACAGACTGACCCCTTGCTATCAACCTTCAGAGGAAAATACAACTCCTGAATCAAAACATTTATATTCTTTATTTGCTTTTCCTGTTGTTACAGGAGCTGCTTTGCCAGATGGTGGTTAGCAGATGAGCAGTTCCCAGTGATGTGGTTCTCTGACCTGTACTGCTGATGCACATGATATTTAAGGGCTACTGGTTCAGCAAATAACATCTGGGTGACAAATCCTTTCAGGACAGGTGACAACCCTGTCAGGATCACCAGCGAAGGATACCTGTGACAGCTGCAGCAGCAGAGGCATTTATTCCCTCCTGGCTTTTCTGGGAGAGTTTCAACAGGAGAGGGCGGTGCAGGCACAAGTGAACGTCTCCCAGGGAACGACTGCAGCCTCTTGATCACAGCTTTCCAGGAGAGAAGCTACCCTTGGTGTCCCTTCTGGCTTCTCTGGAGGGCTGCTCTACTCCATGGCTGGAGCTTGCTCTCGACAAGTACTCATTTACAGCAGTTGTGTTTTTATTAGAACTGCCTTATAAACAACATCTGCTAAGAGGAAAGAAATTGATTTTTTTTTTTTTTTTTTTTCTCCTTTTCGATTGAAATTCATAGAAGTTTTCAGAAGAATTTTTAGGAACCTACAAGAAATGGACAGCTTTGACATAAACTCTTACCTTGCCTTTTTCCCCACCCTGCCCCCCTCCGTCCCAGTTTGTTCATCAATTCTCTAACACTGGCAGCCATCTCCTATACCATGGCCAAACTAAATGTACCAACTGATTAATATTTTCCAAACTTACTCAACACATCCTATTTTCCCATGGAATGTGTGTCTAAGAGCATCAGTCTCCCAGTGTCCAGATGTACAGACAAACATTAGAGAACTTACCATATTTTATCTGTTGCAGTAGGCACCAAAAATGAGGGTCATATTTAAAATTCTCAGACCTTCCTCAGAAAAACAAAGCTGTTTTTATTTCAAGCCTTTCAAGAGGTCTGGGAGAGAAATAGTTAAAAATAAAATTATATTAAGGTCAGCAGAGGCAGCATCATGATTTCCATGTTTTCCATATTCTCCAGATATGGAATTATTTCTTCTAACAATACAGAACAAAATACTATTTAGCATGAGAAGTAAATTGAGGCTGTATTTCATCTTTTTCCTTTGCCAACACAATGGCACTGTCAGCAATATAACCTTGAATGTCTTCCTTTTCATACATTAACTCTTTGAGCCCTGTAAATTTAAGCAGTCTTTTTGACTCACAGAGGAGAAAGAACATTTTAAACTCCTGAAACAATGAAGAACAGAAATTTTAATTAAAGTTCTCCTTGTACACATGCACATATAACACTCCCTTTAGCAACGAAAAACCCTTTTAAAATTAAACTTATCATGCTGAAATAATTAACATAACTCCTGGGAAAAATGCATAATCTTTGCATACCAAATGCCAAAATGTCTAAATTAACTGTGTTTAATAAATATTACATTTCTCTTTGAGTACATACACTCAGTTAATCATGCATTGATAGGCAGAAAATATCTTTAAAGTGTTAGGTATTGTAACTTAAGCATTTTAAATTCGACTGGTGTTCTGGTCTTTGCAGGTCCCTGAAGGGCTCAAATCTTCAGTTCTCAGGGCGTGAGCCAGCTGGAACAACTGTGGAAAGAGCGGGATCCCCCCATCAGCAGTGCTTTTGCACAGCTGCCACTCTGGATGCCATCCTGCTGCTGTGGGGTGAATCCCCGAGCACCCCCGTGTGCAGCACCCAGCGGCTCGGGGGTGTGGACTGCTCCTCTCTTGTGGCTCGGGGGTGTGGACTGCTCCTCTCTTGTGGCCAGGGGGCCGCTTTAGTGGGCATCGAGCTGGCTTCATGAGCTCATGCTTCATGAGTCCCACCAAACTAATTATTTGGTACTTGTTTTGTCCCCACAGCTTGGCATGAGGCTGATTCCTTATTTCAGGATATCAACATTCTGGTCTGCAGGGACTGAATTTACAGGAGGAAATATCGGAAGTGATGGACCCTATCTCTGTACTTTTGAGGAACCCATTTTCAAGCCTGTCTGTTTATAACGCTCACTTAAAATCAAATTTCAGCCTCTCTCAATACCCAAAAGGGTGCAGTAAAAAATTAACATCATTATTTGTTTTGTGTGCTTAGCAAGACTGAAATGTGACTGAAAAAAACCCCCAGCCTTGACCACAAAATTACACTGGTGCATGACTCTTCTTAGGTGAAGAGCAACAGAATTCAAATGTAAGAGCAACAGAATTTCATTCAGTCTCCTGTCCTTTATCACCACTCCCCACCCTGGAATCGATTACATCCAACCCCAGGTTTACAAAATGCATAATCACAGCCAGAGGATGATTCAGTCCAGCTAAGGGATGTGTTGATCCACAACATCTACTCGTTCCTGGCCTCTCCTCCCAAAATTCAAGGTATACTTGCATCCCAGCTGCAATGGTCCTCAGCAACAACTGGAGCCCCTCTACAAGGTCTTTTAAATTGAGAGACCAGCCCTGGCCTAGCCCATCACTTCAACAGACACATGTAATCTTTAGAATCATAACAATAACAGCAAGTTATGAGCATTGTTGTACCATTCAGCAGCTAAGTACATAGCAGCTGTACTTAAAAGTAGCCAGTGAAAGCAAATTAATTATTTAGATATATTTATCGGATTTATAGGTCAGCTGAAGCTAAAGCTACTTAATTGAAATCCTGATAACAGATTGAAGCCTGTGCTCGATCCTGTACTGTGAAATGCAAAGTCTTTATTAAATAAAGCCATTAAGAAGGATGATAATCCCTGTGGCCTTAAATATGAATAAGGTGCAATGTAAATAATAAAAGGCAAAAATCCAATTTTCATGCAGTGAACTTTCAAATACTCTGCTGTTTCCATTAAATTACCTTTTATTCAACATATTGTAATGGCACTGAGGGCACATCAGGCTTCCTTGTAATACAGTTATTGTTCAGCATAAAAACTGGTTTTTAACTTGAAACAGAAAAGTGAAATATTTTATTTGGCTTCTCTCATATGTCAAATGACATGAAAATTGGGAACAAAAGCTTCACAGATGCAATAAAAGAGAAACTAAAGGAAAACTAAACATATGCAAACAAAAAAAAAACCCAGAATGTGAAGACAAAAGAAAGAAACAGGGTACATAATAGCACTTTTCCAGTTAATTTTACAGCAATTTAATACTAGGAAATAGAACAGGAAAACCATTTCAGCAACTAAACTTGACTATAAGCCAAAGAGAGCTGTAGCACACAGCAAAGGAGGGGGAACTCGTGTGAAATGTCTGTCACGCTCCTTCCAAACATGAGGATGATGACAAGAGCTTGAGTGCATCAAGTGCCACAAGAGCACAGTGCTCAAGTCTGGAGGAGTGTGATCACTCCCTGGTCCTGCTGTGCTGGTAGTGAGTCCCTTTGGTCCTGCTTCAACTTCTCATCCACAAAGGAAGCACTGATATTTACTGTTTTCTATGAAGGATTCTATGGAGTTAAGAAGCACTCACTAAAGATTCCTGTATTTATTGAAGAACTGGAAACTGTAACAAAAGGTCAAGAATTTACTGTTATTGTTCAGAAAAAGAACGCTCATTGCAAAATATAAACAATCCATTAAAGATGAGACTATATTTGTTATGAATATCAAATTATTTTTCCACTATAAATTTTTCTGCAAATCAAAGGAATTCCTCCAGCAAAGCTGTGATGGAATAAAGATAAGAGAATGACTCTATTTTTATTCAATTCTATATTCAATTTGGAAGCATTACACCCAAAGAAACCTTTTAGCACAAAAATACAATTTTCCTTGTAGCATCTTCATACTGCATCACAATATTTAAAGAATCAGTGGTAGGGATGTGCACTGCTGTAACCTCATGAAACACATACACATGCATTTTACAATATTTACTTTTCACTGTCTATAGCTGTGTGTCACTGCAATGGGCCCCTGGCTGGGTAAGAATTAGCATTGACTCCATGATTCACAGAAGGCCGATCAGTCCCTTTATTATATTATATCATTATTAAGAAACCCATAGCATTTATAGACAGCAATGATACACCTGGACCTAACTGGTCCACCAATCCAAACACCATCACCATTGGCTAATTAAGAAACCACCCTTTGGTAAACAAATCTCCATAACACTTTCCCCATGTTAACAGTAACAGGTGCAGCAAGTGAAGATAAGAATTGTTTCTCATTCTTTGCTCTGATCTTCTCACAGCCTTTCCCAGAAAGGCCTGGGAAAGTTGTGTGTTGCTGTCTGTGGCCAGAGAGCCGCTGCCACAGCTGTGTCTGCCATGTCCTATTTTCTGTGCTCATTCTCTGGTCATGGAGTCCCAAAATCACAGAATGGTTTGAGATGGAAGAGACCCTAAAGATCATCTAGTTCCAAGTCCCCTACCAGTGGCAGGGACACCTTCTACTGACCAGATTGCTCCAGGCCCCATCCAACCTGGCCTTGAACACTTCCAGGGATGGGGCATCCACAACTTCTCAGGGAAACCCATTCCAGTGCCTCGTCAGCCCTCACAGCAAAGAATTTGTTCCTTATCTCTAATATAAATCTACCCTCTTCCACTTAAAGGCTGTTAGCCCTTGTCCTGTAACTACAGGCCCTGGTGAAAAAAATCTCTGTACATCTTTCTTGTAAGCCCCTTTTAGGTACTGTAGGGCTGTAATGAGGTCTCCTTGGAACGTTCTCTTCTCTGGGCTGAACAAATCCAAGTCCCTCAGCCTGCCTTGCTAAGAGAAGTGTTCCAGCCTTCCCCTGGACTCCCTCTAACTGTTCCACATTGGTTTTCCATGGGGCACCCCAGAGCTGGAGTACTCAAGGTGGGGTCTACTGAGAGTGAAGTAGGGTAGAATGACCTCCCTCAATCTGCTGGCCATGCTGCTTCGGATGCAGGCCAGGACATGTCTGAACACTGTCAGCTCATGCCTAGCTTTCCAGGCACCAGTATCCTGAAGTCCTTCTAGGCAGAGGGGTTCCCAGTCCATCTGTAACCTGGTCTGTAGTGACAGAGGTGTTTGCCAGAGGGGCAGAACCTTGCACCTGGCCTGGCTGAACTCCATGAGGTTCACATGGACCCGCTCCTTGAACCTGCCATGGTTCCTCTGGATGGCACACCTTCTCTCAAGCATATCAACAGCACCACTTGACAGGTGCCATCAGCAGCTTGCCAGGGTGAACTCAATCCCATGTCTATGTTATTAATTAAGATACTGAACAGTACTGGTCCCAGAAAGAACCTAAGGAACACCACATGGTGTCCACATCTCCATTTGGACATCAGCCATTCGTTTGGTCCATCTCTGCTCCAATGCTGCTCACATGCAAAATGAATAGGGAGTGTCAAAGCTCAGAAACAGCTCTGCTACAGAGGCTGTCTGCTGCCCCACACAGAGAGGATCCTGGGACAAAGGGGTGAGGGCAATGGGGCAGTGACCATGTCAAGGGGGAGATGGCAATGGGGACATTGAGATGCTGCTGCCCAGGCAGCTGTAAGCAGCAAGGGGCACCAGCAGCACGAGACATGACAGGGGCACAGAGTGCGCCATGGGGGTTTCCTGAGTGTCACCTCCCGTCAAGCCAGAGCAAAAACATCCTCCCACACCCCAATGGAAGGCAACCCCTCCATGGTCTGAATCCATGGTGATGAGGACACAGCCTCCACACGAGTCTTTTAATTCCTGGAAAAATTGTTTCCTTTTGCTTCTTGCATGTGCAAAGAAAGAAAATACATTAAATAAGAGGGAAAAAACAAATCTATTCATGGCATGCAGAGCAGAAAATAGTAACACCTGACAGACCAACAGTGAAGTAATACAGCAACTCCATCTGTGCAAACCATTATCTTGAATAATATTTTCACCAAGTCAATGAAGCAAAGCTATTTGAATGACGTTTCTCAAGCTTTTATTCCTAGGAAGGACACTACTGCCTTCCAGCAACACTCTCCAGAATGGTTCTACTGAGGTGCTACAATATTGCTACACACTACAGTAGTGATTTCTCACACCTCCCACCAAACAGAGTCAGAGTCCTAAAGAGCAGATCTGTCAAGTAGGAGATTACTCACATTCTTCATTAATTACTGAAAAAAGCCACAAAACCCAGAAGAGTGTATATTTAAGCTCACTCACACAAAGCTACTAAACAGCTAGGATACTGAAGATTACAAGGATCAGAATCTCTTCATACTAGTACTTTCTTGGGTCTGCAAATACATGACATCAAAAAATGAAATATTGCTATAGAGGCATCATTTAATGCTCTTTTAAACTTCTCAGGGGAGGGAAAAATCCCACCAAAAAAAACCCCTTAAGTAACCTTTACTGTTTCACGTGAGATTCATTCTGGTCTTTATCTGCTCACTGCCAATAGCTCTGAGTTTACACACTAATGAGACAACTGCAGGCTGACCACAGTCTGTGCTCAATGTTTAGCTTCTATTTATTTCACCAGCACTGACTGATTTGGGGAATCGGCATCACTACCCAAAACTCATGAGATGACTCAATCAAAGAAGCACATATTCATCAAAAGCATCAGACCAGCTGAGAAACCTCAAATCTATCTTATTTCCTGCTATCTCTAATTCAACTGTGAGCTCAGACTCTTTTCACCCCAGTCCCTGCGTCAACAAAAAGTCTCCTGAATAATAACTACGGAAAGTATAAAGAAAATACGCTTCTCCTAAATCCAAGATATTAAAAAAACCCCTCTTTCACCATAATTTTCATAACCAGACGAATTAATTCTCAAACAATCAACTTAAATAAGAAAACCCTCTCTGGCAGGGCAGCATCCTAGTGCAGAAACTACTCACTACATGAAGGGCATTGCTGAGGGAATCACAGAATCATAAAGGTTAGAAGAGACCTTCAAGATTATCCACCCAGCACTACGATAATCACCCCTAAACCATATCCCCAAGTGACACATTCAGATGCCTCTTGAACACTTCCAGAGATGGTGACTCCATTCACTCCAATGCCTAACCAGTCTTTCCGTGAATTTTTTTTTTCTAATATCTAATCCGAACCTCTCTTAGTGCAACTTAAGGTAAATTCCTTTCATTTCTTCACTTGAGAAAGGAAGAATTTAAACTTCTATTTTGTATAAAACCAAACTAACAAAAAGCCAAAACATATGAATGACGCTGGAACAAATGGAATACCTCCTGGAATTTTTAAGCCTCATTTGATGAAGAACAAAGAAACTACAAAGAATTGAAGAACATCAGCCACTGGGAACATCCCCTCTTCTCCTCAGTACTGTGCCCCTTTTATTGTCACCTCTGTGCACCCTGAATTCTCCTCCCATGTTCACTGGCCAGAGACAGCTGCCCCTGCCTCTGTTTTCTAAGTGGTGGCCTATGTGAAGAATGGTAGTCCAAGCAGGCTGAGTCTTGGGAGTGTTAATTCAGTGACAAAGTGTAGTGAACCCCAAGGATACAGGAAAAGCTCCTTGGAGCAATGAGGAAGAATGCTGAGTCATTCCTGAACAGGCGTTGTCCTGTTCCTCTGACCCACAGGTTTGAGACCCTGTCCTTTAATCAGTTAAAGACAATACTATTGTTCAACTCTTTTCTCCATTGGTCATTAAGGAATATTTAAACCTGCTACAATTGGCTGGTTCTGGATCCATGCCAAGGCTATAAAAATACCCTCTGTACCCCTATTTTTTAAGACTAAGAATCAACAGGCTCTAACCCTCCCACAGGACATCCCGAATAAAATTCACTCCTCTCATTTTCTGCCCATTCTGTCCCCCTCTCTCCATCTGCTCTACCATGGCCCTGGGCAATTCCTCCCTATCATTGAGCTGAACTCACGAGAGCTGAAATCACCCAGGGTCCCTCACTGGCTTGCACCAAGGAGCTCATGGCTTTGGTCCCTAATCAACCGGCTAAGGGGTCTCAACTAAAGACTTGATATACTGAGCTAATCACACATATAAAAATAATAATTGGGCTTACCTAGAGAGGCTCGCATTATTATTATAACAAAGCACAAGCCCACCAAGTCCTTTCTTGCTGTAGCAATGAGGAAGATGCCCATCAGCAACAGCTGATCGTGTCCCTGGTGCAGCACAGGTTTCTGAGCTCAGAGAACGGGGTACAAAGACTTAGGAAGTTCAGTGTGGTCTCCAAATCTCATTATTGAATACCAATCTACAATGCTATCAGAGCAAACTCTCCCTAAATACTTCCCTCCTATTTTTAAGACTAGGCTATCACACAGGCTCTACTCCCACAGGAGAGTGAACATCCAAATGCTCCTCTCTCATTTTCTGCCCAGCCCTGTCCTGCCTTTCAGTATGACTCTACTTGGTACTGTCATTCTATCATTAGCTACCACCAGGCATCCCCCTCTCCCAGGGTCCCTGACCACTACCACCAGTGACTCGTGAAGCACTTAATCACCCACGTGGAAAGAGCTCAACTTCTGGGTCCTTCTCTGAGCTCATCACACAGAAAAAAAGGTGACGATGCTCATCCTGAAAGCTGGTTCTGCAATATAGGCTAGAGAGGATGTGCTGATTTGGGAGGTTAAAAATTGAACAGGTAGGAGTGAAGGCACAGGCAGGTGTCCTAGCCCACTGAAAAGTGAGGATTCATGTGGAGAAAGAGGACAGGAGAACCAGAGCCCAGCTCCTGGACAGACTGTTCCTGCACACTGGACTGCTGGATGTCTTCAAATGTGATGAAGCACTGCAGGAAGGACACAATGACACAGATCCTTTGCTGGATCTTACCACTGCCAACAAAGCAGTTCGCTTTTGGTATTCCTATTGGTATTCCTTTTGGTATTCCTATTTTTTTATCTTTTTAAAGGTGGGTGAAACAGGTGGGAGAGGAGATGCATTAAACAGCACAACAAACTCCCCCCAGTCCCCTAGATAACCACAGTACTTGAGGCACCAAACCTATTTCCTGCTCTCATTTATGGGGATAGATAGGGCTTGTCTCTCTGCTCTACACACTGCACAAGGCAGCAAATTAAATGCTCCATCTTGTTGGTTTGGGTTTTTTTTTAATACAACAGGTAAAACCAAATCTTAGCAACAGCGATTTCAACAGTATAAAATTCATATGAAATGAACATCACAAGTGGAGAAACTGGAAAGCAAACAGGAAGGAAGGAAAGGAAGGAAAGGAAGGAAGGGAAGGAAGGGAAGGAAGGGAAGGAAGGGAAGGAAGGGAAGGAAAGGAAGGAAAGGAAGGAAAGGAAGGAAAGGAAGGAAAGGAAGGAAAGGAAGGAAAGGAAGGAAAGGAAGGAAAGGAAGGAAAGGAAGGAAAGGAAAGAAAGGAACTGGCTCTTGAACACCTTGTGGCTCTGAACACCTTTGGTACTTCTTGTAGTGTGCTGCTGACAAGACAAAGGGAGGAAGACACCAACCTTCCCTTTAGCTACTTGCTTCCTGGTTTTAGAAGCCAGGGATGAAGGGGAGATGGCCATTCAACCCTGGCCATTGAGTTCTTGTTTATTAGGAAGCAGAAAATGACCTCTCCTTGGCTGAACAATATTATTACAGATGATGAAACCTTCACAGCCCCTTCTTTAAAATGTGCTGAATTATTTTTAACAGTAGTGACCATCGTGGAAGTTTACACTCAGACAGAAATGAGACTAACTGCACATAAAAGGAAGTCCTGTGTTTATTAAAAGAACAGATAAAACTCTAGGAAAAAATGAATTTTCCCTTCTGCCATATAGATCAAAGGTAACATGCTTTCCTTTTATAAAAAAATTACTAATTTTTAAAAAGGTGTAATTGGTTCAGATTTTACATTGCTGCATGAATGTGAAATATAAATAGTCAGATGTTTCCCACCAAGATCTAACGCCATAATTACCTACACAGCAGAAGAGAATAAGCAAAACATTTCATCTCATGGTTGTCAACTACTATCTTTACTGTATTTTATAACGTGTGTGTATGACTCTATTCTCCCAGGGGGGGTTGTGATTTGTTTTAGAAAGAGCATATGCAAAAGAATGAGGCTCTCCACACAAAAACTCTTGGCTGAAATGCAAGATGCTCTGGACTGAACACAAAGATGTCCTCGCCTGCCTCTTCCACAGCGCTGCACCCTCCCTACACAGAGCTGGCCGAGCAGCAGCAGCCCCAGCATGGATGCATCGTGCCCACACAACATGCTACAGATCCCACTTCTGTCAGGAAAGTCTGTGCTATTTCTGTGCCTCATCTCGTGACATTTTAGCATGAAATCACAAGGAGGCTCAGCAATGAGCATCAGAAGAGCCCATCACGACTTGTCCCAGCATCCTTGAGGAACAGGTGCCTTGCAGCACACCGGGATCCATTCCCCCTCCTCCTCTCCAGCCAACCCTTGCTGGACATCCCTTCTCCCTCACACAACAAGCACGGGTCTGTGGTTTTGGGGTGCAAGAGGAGGCTGTGTGGGTGCACTCCTATGATCCCTTGAGGACATGTGTCCCCATGGACACACATCCAGAGATGTGGCTGGACCATGCACTGCGCTGTGACACAACACACACCTGTGTCTGACAATAATGCACAGTTTACTAGATATGGACACAAGAATGCATGGAACAGGCCAACCTGACAAGAAAATATACATTCAGGGAGATAGATATACAGATAGATATAGATATATATAGTATACATATATTTGAGTGTACCATGTTTACAGACAACTAAATGTAAGTTGAAGTCAATCAAAACACAATCAAAACAAAATCTTCCTCCTACTTTCTTCGACTTCACTGCATTAAAATAATTACAAATTCATAAATTATCACAGTTATTGGAAATGAAAACATATTGATTTGCTTATAAGCATGACAACATTGTAAACCTGCGATGAACTGAAATAAAAGCATTTCAAAACACATATGAAGGCAGCCAGTAAAGAGGCAGCCTACTAAAAGCCGTTAAAGCTGTTTCAAATTAATTTAGAAATTAAAAAGTAAATTTATAAAATCATGTCTTTTTATAGTAAGTCACAGAGGAGTTTTTTATTTGAATTGGCCTGAAAGTAATCCACAAATAAACACGTTCAGTAATATTTACTGAAATGATCATTTAGGAAAGTAAATATGACAGTGCCTGTGTTTGGCTGACTTCTTGGCTGTTGCAGGGAAGGCAATCAGGAGGCAGCACATCAAACACAGCAGCGTCCCTTTCGTTTGGTTAGGGCCGTAATACCTTAACCCAAAGGTCCATCCACTACTGCACAGTCAGCATTTTAGATCTCTCTTTCCCTATACTCTTCTTGCACCTAAACCCACTTCAATGATATATCAACTGCAGCAATTAATGAACCTTTGTCCAGAAGGGGAAAGACTGTAACAGCTTAATGAGACAGTAATACATATTAAAATCAATATTATTCAGATTATGTATCTATTCTAGTCCTCCCTCTGAAAATAACTGAGACTGTAGGAGAAATGATCATTAGCATTTTGATAACAATCTTGCCAGCCTTCTGTTAAAATACTTTCTCTTTAAAGTAAAACTGGGATTTGTTATCTTATACAAGCAGACCACTCTAAAATTAGCAATGGCAAATTCATATTGGTTTGCATCAGATGTTAAAAAAACTTGGAAAAAAATTAATGCTAATTTGCCTGAATAATCAGACTCTTGTGCTTGTTGCTGTAGCAGTGGAAAGACACATTGACTAAGAAGCAATCTCTTCTCATAAATACCATTTTTGTGCACAGAAAGGCACTCCTTAACCATATACAGCATTAGTTTCACTTGTCTGATAAATCATATTCCTGTTGACAGCCAACATGAGGGACAAATTCCTCCGTACCACAAATCCTTTAGGTATCTTAAAAAAGAGGCTGAATGCTGCAAAGCAGGGAAGGGTTTTGCACCTTTGTCCCACTGCCACTGCAAGTGGACAGAAATTCCTCAGCATTCCTGATTCAAATTATATTATGCAAACACCATGGTGAAAGAAAATAGCTCCATCTCTCCCTTTTTTTAATTAGTGAATCCCACAGCCTTCCTTCTCCTCCTGGCACCCAGCACTGTGAACCAGACAGCTAAGCCCTCCTGTTTCCAAAACGGGCCAAGATGGAGACCTGCTGCAGAAACGGCTTTAAATTGTTCATGAGGATCTGTGTCCCTCAGAAACCCCTGCCCTCGGTCAACCACATGCAAACAGACCAGTCGCACCAAAAATCCCAACCACTCCGACAGGACAAGAAGCCAAACTCCAGCAGGGGCCAACCCATGCTCTGCAAGTGCCAGAAACCAGTTGTAAGCCACAGCCAAGCAAGTTTTTCACTATTTAACCCCTCACCAGCCAGCCTGCAGATGTGAAAGACTGAGCCTCGGGCCAGGTGACGAGTCCTTCCACTGACACCCGAAGAGCTCCATCGGCTCCTTGGGGCAGATATTCAGCTGCCCATCACCTGAGTTCACAGGCCCCCCCAGCTGATAGCAATCAGTGAGCAGCGAGTTCTGGGGAACCAATGGAACTTATGCTCAAAAGGCTGGTCAGAAAGTGCTCTTGATTCCAGATGTTTTACATTTTTCTCTCTGCTTTTGAAAACAAAATGTCTTTTTAATACCAAAAGTAATACTCTCTCCTTCTGTTCTTCCCCTAAGAGCCATCTCATGTACATGCATCATTAAATTAATGTTTGTTCTGTCTAACGGAACAAAACCATTCAAATTACATACAAAGACAATTAGATTAAATTATTAGGCACACGCTCTGGGTTTTTCTTTTTAAAGCTATTCAAACAATTTTAAAGGTTTTTCAGCAATCCTCTAGCAACATAAGCAAAACTTCCCACAAAGAGGAGGTAACAAGTTTAACATTACTGCTGAGGAAGACGGTAATGGAGCCAAGTGAGTAAAACTAGCACATCAGCAACCCCCCAGCACCCCATACAGTCAGGAAAAGGCATGGCTCAAGCTGTCAGAGGAATCCAAACCAGCAAAAGAGAGAGGATATGGGGCTGGCAAATGGGGAGAACCTGTTCACAGGCCCATCTGCATCATGCACTAGGAATAAATTTTTCTCTCATTGTTTAATTCTTTCTTCTCTCTTTTTTTTTTTTTTTTTTTTTTTAATGGTCAGACCAGTAACTTCGCAGCCAAAGTACCAGGCTGCTCCAAGCAAGAGGCTTCTGTCCTTAGGAGCAGCTTGTTTTGGTGCAAGACTAGGGATAAATAGGTAGCTTTCAGCTGGCACTGTATTTCCCTGTCACTCCCTCCCCAGCTGCAGAAGCACAGCTGCTGTGGGAGCTGGGCAATGCCAAAGTCATGCAACTTCCTCAAATCCTGTAGTTTATCTTTGTCCAGGCGCTCATGTCCTGTTAGAACTAATCTTGGGTTCTTCCCATGACAGCTCAGGGCAGACTGGGAAAAGCTGCTGTAAAATATCAGATTTTAACAGGACTGCATTGAACATGTTCGCAAAAATTTAGCTTGATACGTGATGAGTGAATGCAGGAAAGCAGAAACCGTGCTCACCCCCAGCAGTTTTGGTCTGTAGAAGTCACAAAGTCCCTGAGCACAGAATAAATCCAGTGCTCTATAGGCCATCAATTACAATGTTGCAATGTTTAAAGACATTAATCAGAGTGAAATATTAATTGTAATGCCTCCTGAAGCTCAAGGAAAAACTTCTAAGAAAGAATGATCTACAGCTTTGAAAACAAGTGCCATCTCACAGCTGAAGATATTTCAGGTGGGTCACTGAAGTGCAAGAGTAAACTATGGTTTTAATCTGAAATTTAAGCACTGTTTCTTGAGAGAAACAACATGAAATATTGAACAGAATAGTGAAATTAGAGGGGACACTATAAAGACAACAGTGCAAAACTCAAGAACTACCCAACCTTTTCAAGATGAAATTGTAATGGGATTACTAAACCAAAATTATGAGAGCAAAAAAAATATAGTATAAGAAAATACCTTCTCAGAGAAAGAAATCCTCCATGGCATAAATAAAAAATTGTTGTAGCGCTCTATGTGGCAGCTTATTGATCATTTGGACACAGCTTCATCTAGAAAGAGCATGCGTAGCCTCCCCCTGACCTGCAAGGGCAGGCACCCAGCATTACCAGCCAGTGCCTGCAGCCTGTCTGACCTGTTGGGCACCCAGCCAGAGCCAGGAGTCTGCCTGAACATGAACTGATAAGATTAGAAACAAGGAATACAGTGTACTACTACAGTCCATGTGCAGCACACATCGCTGCATCCTTTGCCGGCGCTCCCTGCAAACCAAGCACAGCATCTCTGCCAAACCCCACACAACAGCAGAAATTAACCATTGCAGCTTCAGTGCATACAGCCAGCACTTTTCCATTTTCCCAAAACACAGCTTCTCTAGTAATAATTCTGTGTTTGTAGGGCAGCTTCCTTTGGAAGACTGAGAAGCACACGAGGGTGGGCTAGTGCTACTGGGGCGGGTTTCCAGCTGGGAAATGTGAAGCCCAGAAAGGTCATGCAGCTTGCTAGACATCAATGACCATGTTCTTCACGTGCTTTGAAACCACAGCAGAGCTTTAGGGCAGCTGGGCAAAAATTACCAGGGTTGAAATGTGCACTTTAGGGCTGAGTTGAGCAAGCCTATCCATCTGTCTTTGAGTAACCAGCTATAGAACATGGAACCCTGTCATATGCTAAACGTTACCAGCATTCATCATGAATCATTCAGAAGGATGACGTGCAGGGATTAAACTTAGCATTCACATTTGACATAAAGAGGAGTCCTATAGAGGCATGTCACACTGACACAAACTAAGAGGGAGGGTTTGGGGCTAATGACACAAAGCTCTCTCCACTGTCCCATAACTTTTTTAGGTGTGACTGAGCCACCGCTGGCCACCCCAGTTCAGAAGAAAAAGTCCACTGTCAGCACTGGCCCCCTTTGGTCACATCAGGTTCATCACACATTTTTCTAGCTTGCAAGTAAAATATCATCACACAGAAAAAATTACAAGTAAAAAGACTGTTTCTGGAAAACATAATGGACATAAAGATGACACCTGCAAATGGCGCATTTTCTGGAAAGTCTAAATGCTTAGTGAATGATGAATTTTTCTGACACAGCCCCTCAGCAATCCCCTCTCCTTTGCTCACTCATTTCTGTGGAGACAGCTTCAGCTGCTGGGGTTTTAAATACTTCTGGCTATATTCTTCACAATACCCTTTAGTATGGTAGTTAATCTCCTGTGTCAAAACACATTTTTAGCCATCTGCCAGACAAAAAGGAAATCCTCAAGATCAGAGCCTTTGACACACAGAACATCACTCCTTTTTGGATGGCTTTATGACAAAGTTCAAGTGCTGATCAGTGAAACTACAGCATCAGAAGCAAATAAATCAAAGAGAATGAACAAAAGTAAGGTAAGTCCCTGGGTTTATGTACATGGCACACTGCTGAACAGCACTCCAGTCTGTGCAAGCCTGACCATTAAAAAGGCAAGCTGAAGACTACCCTCTGCCCAAGACAAAGTGTGTCCCCTTCACAATCCTGTCCTGCTGTAATATATATAAATGCATATAAATGCCAGATTCAATCTACTTCCTCTTGTGCAATCCAGGGTGGGATCTTCACCTGATAGACAATGTAACCAAAAAGGAAAGAAACAGGGGAGCAGAGAAATACTGTGAGGTTGACTTATCCTTTAATCCACAGTACCCAGTCTAGGACGAGGCAGAACTCTTTAAAAAAGTGACAGAATGTCTCCTTTGGAGAATTTCTACAGAGTAGCTGAAAAGCTTATTTAGCAAATTAGCACTGTTCCCTCTGCTTACAAAACTTGCATGAAGCCAAGGGCTAGCAAATGGCAGCCTTCCTCCTGAAACAGAGAAATAGCTCTGCAAAGCTGATACACATGAGATGCATCCCATGCAACACTGGAGTGCAGCCCATCCGTCACTTTGCTCGGGCACGCTGCTGACACATCATTTTCCTTATGTGCACATCTTACTCCTCACCAGCACCTACAACCCATCTGGTAACACACCACATCCCTATCCATCACTTCGGCCATGTTCTCTCTTCTGGGAAAAAGGACATGCTTTGTTTTACTAGCTTGTTTCTTTTTCATGCAAATGTTGTTCTCAGTTTGTATTATGAGCAAACAAGCAATAAGCCTTGCACCTGGAGTGAAAGACGCCTGGTTTGGGAGGAAATTACTAAAGACTTGCATGCACTTAGCCAGCTATTAGACCTTAAGAACTCCCCCCAAAAAAAAAAAAATTAAGTGATATACGGCAATAATTGTTAAAAAAAATACAACCCCAAACTCCACACTCAGTAAAGAAGGCAGATTTACCATAATGCCTCAACAATCTAAGGGAACCATTTACTTTGACAGAACCTGAATTCCCCAAGCAATTCGGCAGTGGTAATGGAAACAGAGGAGCCAATAAATTACAACCTTGTGAGTAATGTGCCTACCATTATAAACCACTCTTAGCCTCCTGTCTATTCCCAGAGCGGGGTGGGGGGGCGCACACAGTTGTTGGATTTCCTTTCCTTCATTCTTCCAGTGTGCTCTTTCAGCAGCTGGACCCTTTTATAATGTCTAATACCATACTCTGCATTTAAACAGCTTTAATGTGAACATCTCAAAATGTGCAATATCATTTAGAACAAGACTGTTGGTTCTTTACAGGCTGAAACAGAGGCACTGGGTGACACCACTATATATTGATAGGATCCCAAATATTGTTCAATCATATATTAGTAGGTACACAGCACTCCCACATCTCTCATACTGCAGATGTGTACCACGTATCTCCAAACACCTACAGTATTTCAGGAATGGTTTTGAAGAATGGTCTTGGACAACTTTAGAAACAGCACTAGTGCCAGTTCACCCAGCTCAGCCCCTCTTACACTGGCTTTCAGCAGTCTGTACACACCAAGTCTGCAACAAACTATGGGAAAAGAAAGGCCAGAGACCCGATAAAGAAATACAAACTCCACAGAGTTTTGCCCAAGAGATAAACAACATGTGTTGATTTCAGAAAATAGCATCTATGCAAAGAAGATTTCTCCAAAGTATAAGGTGTAGAAGCAAAATACAGGCATGATAGCAACATGGAGGCTGACCCTGCTCTGCCTTCTAAGGTTAATTAAAACTCTCACAGAAACAGATCCCTGGTGTGATTCTAACACACTGGTCCAAGGATCTGGGCAAGATTGAAGCCTGATAGAAGTGACCTTGGCTCTCTGCCATTACACTTCACAATCAGCACTTTCCTTCCTAACCAAAAAGCCTGTAATGGTATGTCCTATTTCATATACTGCATTATCTAAAATGAAAAGGTAATAATTAGCAAAGTAGTGCAATTTGCATTTAAGCCCCAGGCAGCAAATCTTCAGCAATTTCTGAAAATATCTATATCACAAAGAATCACTCTGCTTTCTTCAAGGCAGCTGAGCTGTCAAAGACCAACGCAAGAGAGAAAGGGATGCAATTCTTCTCTTCCGTATCAGCCTCAAAAAGCTTGATTCCAGCCTGGATTGTACCATCTATTGTTTAGTACAGAGAGAGGTTCTGTACTCTTGTCTCCAGGACTGCTCAGCAATCAGCTGCATCAGCAGCTCCAAGGAGGATTATTCTCCCCTGCTGCTTTTTTTAAAAGCAGATTAGTTCAGACTTTCTTTCACTGTAATGAACCTTGTAAGGATCAAGCACACTGCATTGATTTCCAGGATAAAATTGTGCCATCAGTCAAAAGGCCAAGCAAACACTTCCACAGACCCACTCTGTCCCAGCAGACCCACTGCCCCAGAATTACCCATTAACCCCAGCAAGGGGAAAAGAGCAACACAGTTGTTAACCATAACAGCCAAAATGTGATTCTCAAGTCACGTCATTTTGCTTTCTGTCAAATTCAGATGGGTAACAAGCCTCGCAGAAATGGACAACAGAACTGCCAGCGTTCACCAAAGTGCTATGCAACCAAAGACAGAAAATTATAAAATGCAATGTGTTTTTATTTACTACATGATACCTGCAATAATGGCTAGGAAAGCAACTTTTTTAAAGCCTGACAATTTATGGTAAAATAACAAAAACTAAATTTCTCTAAAAATTTGCAAATAGCTTTCCCTATTTTATTTTATTTTATTACATGTGCACCCCACTGTAATATGCAAGCTTGACTAGGACTTAAAGATTTGATAACCAGAGATTGTCTTGTTGGATGGTCACAAAAGCCTAGTGAGGGTGCAAGACCCTGCCCCTCCAACACAAACACTGCAGGTGTAATCAGCAGACCCTGCCTCCCACACGAGACACCTGCCCGGACTTCAAACCCGACCATGGGATATTGTACTTTACCTAACGAATGCAAACTTCCCTTTCTATAATGCTGAAACTAAGAAGACAGGAGTTGTCCGCTGTGACAAAGCTACAGTACGAAGCTTAGTTGGAAAACAAGGGAAAAAAGCAGAGGGCAGAATTCCATTGCCTTTCTTCTTTAAATTGGACAAGTCATTATTAGGTACCTGAAGCTCACTGAAGACTATGGCTCAATAGTAAAGGATCTGCACTTCCAGAAATACTGTCTAGCATATTTCAATTCCAACTCCAGGACAGAATTTTACAGAACAATGTGTGGCATTTGCCATCATTTCCTGTAGGGACAACTTCAAAACAGCAGTACAGGTCTGTTCCTTTTTTTCATGAAAAAAAAAAAGTAGAAAAATAATTAATTGAAACATTTACTACAGCAATACAACTTCACAAGGAATCTCTACACTGACCTTTTAAAACCAAAAGCCTGTACACTAAACTACACCTCAAGTGGATTTTGTAAAAGATCAAAGACAATTAAACATATCCAGTATATATATGACATTAAAAGTGAGATTAAGTTCACAGTTTTAAGACTGTCTCCATTCCTAAGTCTCCTGAAGAGGTCCAATAGTAAATTTTATCATATTGCATGAAAGACCAATACAGAACAGTGAAAGGAACTGTTCTTGTCCCCTCCGAGCCAGTGAAACCCTTGCCATGGACTTTAAAGGGCGCAAGATGGGGCACTCGATTGAAGAGTTCAATAAATAAATGCACACGCTGCAGTACTCGCCTTCGATAAATCACACACCTTATACATAAAAATGAAATTACTCTCCCTTGAGAGGGGAAGCTTAAGCTTCAAGCCCCATTCCGTTCCGCCTGTCAGGAGGGCTCTGTGGGCTTGTAACAGCACCGGCAGCGCCCGGAGAGCGGAGGGGACAATTCCGGGCTTGGAGGAACGAGCCGGGCTCGGACCGGCCGAGCGCTCCCGGAGCCTTCGCCCCGCAGGCAGCGAGTGCGAGGGTGGGAGCGGCTCCTGCCCGCACCTGACAGGCACAGCGCGGCCCGACACGCCGCCTAAAAGCGCTTTCGAGGCACTCTGTGGTTCGTAACTCCGCGTCCGGCTCTCCGACACCGGGGCAGCCCCGGGGCCCGCCGGTGCAGCAGCTGCCCCACAGCCGCTGTAAACCCACCCAAAGGGGGTGTCCCGGGGCGGTCCCGGCCGCTCCCGCCGCCCGCGGCCGCCCAGAGTACTTTGAGGACATCCCCGTTCGAGCGTCCCATCGTTACATCGGGGGAGCTCCCACAACAGCGGGGCAGGCGCACGCCGGTGCCCGCGGGCACGCACCCTCCGCCGCCCGCGGGACGTCCCGCCGCCCAACCGGGGCCGCCCGGCGCTCCGCGGGGACGCGCTGCCGGCCCGCCCGCCCCCGGCCCGGCACCCACCTTTCCCAGCAGGGCGCTGCGGCTGGCGGCCGCCAGTTCCCGCAGGCTGGCGGCGGCCGAGGCGGCGGCGGCGGCGACGGCGCTGGGGGCGGCGGCGGGCTGGGGGTACGTGGGGGCCGCGGAGCTGGGGCTGCCGCTGGCGCCCCCGGCGGCGCGGGGCCGCTGCCGGATGCCGTCCAGGAGGCGGACGAGGAGGATGTTGGCGGGCAGCTCGTCCACGCCGCAGCCCACCAGGATGCGGCACTCGGGGCAGCGCAGCTCGTGGCGGGAGCTGACGATGCTCTCCAGACAACGGCGGCAGAAGGTGTGCTGGCACGGCAGCACCTTGGCCGTGGTGTCCAGACGCTCCAGGCACACGGAGCACTCCAGAAGATCCAGCAGCGACGACTCGTCCATCGCCGCCGCCGGCTCCCGCTCCGCCGGCGTTCCGCCGCCGCTCCGCCGCCCCCTCGCCTCCGCCTCCGCCCCCCCCGCCGCCGCCGCCGCCTCCGCCTCCCCTCCGCGGGGCAGCGCAGGGCCCCCGACGCCCCTAGGGCCGCCGGCCGGCGGCGGCGGCGAGGGAGGGGCGGCGGCGGGCGGCGGGGCCATCGGGGCGGCGGGGCTGCCCCCGGCGGCGGGCGGCGGCGACCTCGGGGCTGCCCGGGCGGCGCTGCCCAGCGCCGTGCGGCGCGGCGGCGATGCCAGCGGCGGAGAGCGCAGCGCTTCGGGAGGAGGGCACCTGTCTGCCCGCGCCTCCTGCCGCCGCCCGGCGCGGCTCGGCAGCTACGGCGGGGCCCGGCGAGGAGCCCGCCGCGCCTCCGCGCGGGGCGGGGAGCGGCGGGGAGCCCCGGGGGGGCGCCCGCAGCACGGCGGCCGCCCCGCAGGCGGTCCCCGCCCGCCTCGCCGCCGCTCCGTGGCTCCCTGTAACCCGACCCAGCAGGGCTCGCCGCCCGCTTGCCGCTACTCCCTCCTCCTTCTCCTCCCGGCGGAGGCTCCCGGACAGGCGGGGACAGGCGGATGAGACCCTTCGGGGAAGCCAGAGGCACTCAGGCGGGGGCGGAGGGGAGCCCCTGCGGGCCCGGCGCCCCGCGGAGAGCGGTGCTGGCGGCGGCGGCCGGGCGGGCAGGGCCGGCGGGCACGGCAGCCCCGCGGGGAGCCCCGCTCGGCCCGCGGGCCGCGCCATCCCTGGCGGCGCGGCGCCCCCTGGCGGGCGCAGCTGGAGGCGGCGAGGGGCCGCAGCCCGTCACCCCCGGGGCGTCCCCGAATAATTGTAATTTACTGTTAACGTATCGTAGCCAACCCCAAGGGGCCGAAAGGGTGAAAAATAGGAGCGGGGGTCGCGCCTCCTCTTCGTGCCGGGTGCCCTGTGCTCCAGCCAACTGCCTGCCCGGGTGCCGTCCAGTCTGTGGCGGTACCCGTGTCCCGAAGGCTGCAGCAGAATGTGCCGGTGTTTTGTGTGAGCTGGTGGTCAGTCCCTGCGGTAAGGGGAGAGACCCTGTCATTTTGGAGTTACGCGTCTGTGGTGTTTATTAACCACAGGAAATTTAAAAGTATGACATACAGCCACTTGCAGGTGTGGACTATGCACAGAGCTCCTCCTAAGAGAAGTTGCTGAAGAAGCCCTATTCTTCATATAAATATTTCATTTGACAAGTCCCTTTTTGTCTAACTTTCAAATATTAGTACGATTTAGGGCCCTCCTTAACCCAGACACTACAACTGAAATACGTTGTAATCTTGCCAAAAAGATTGTTCAGTTGTGGTCCAACCCCTAACCCAATCTTTTCTTCTATACCTGTCCCTGTGCTGCAGCAGAGCACTTTTGGAATTGAGGATTGCAATCCAAGTGCTTGCAGAAGCCCTCCTATCCTTCTCTTAAGTGACACTTTTAAAACTGGGTTTTTGTGAGAGCTGTATCATGACAGCTGCACAAAATCTTTCTGTCAGCTTCATGACTCTGCAGTTAACTTCCAATACACACAGAAAGGTGAACCTGTTGTAATAAGGGTAATCTAGACACTGTACAATAAAATTTACTTAATTTTACTGTGTGTAAAGCCATGACTCTCTTGCTACTCTTTTTCTGCTCTAGAAGGAATATGTGTGCAGCCAAATAAATATCCCAATGAAGAAAGAGCTCAGATCATTATTTGTTGGTGAGTAATATCCAGTAAGGTTAGAACCTATGCCCTTGCAGATAGAAATACCAAGCACAACAGTTTTAAACTAAATAATACTGATTCCTGAAGAAATGTGGAACACAGGGTCTAGGACTTGGACTTTCTCTGGAGTAAAACTGTTCATTTAAGAAAAAGAAGCAGTGGAGAACCCTTAATGATAAAAAGTGTTGTTTCAGCAGAGAGAGAAATACTGGAAAGTCTGCAATGAAATGCATAATTGTTTCAGCACCTCATATTGCTTCTTTCAGAAGTGAAAACCTAAATATCACTGTCAAAACATGAAAGCCAAAAGTGCTGTGTTACACACCAGAATACCTCCAGTGATTAGAGGGGTGTTTTTCATCCCTCCTTCCTTCTGGTTGCTCCAGAGTTTACAACCAAACTACCCTGCCACAGAGCTGCCCAGTTACAGCCCCAGAGTAGGCAAAGCACTCTGGAGAGCCAGCACCCAAAGGTGATGAGAGAGTGCCTTGATATTGGGATGGCTTAAAATAGCTGCAGATGAGCAAAACATTTATTATTTAATAGAAGAAAATGCTGATACATTTAAAATGAGAATTTGCTGTAATCCACCTGAAACAGGAGCTGGGTGCCATCACAGAAGCAGAAGCAAAGCTGCATCAGGTCCCTGCAGGGAGAGGAGGTCCGGGAGCTCTCCAACCACCCCAGAGGACTGCGAGTGAGGGAAGGAATTGCTGAGAGACACTAAGGAGGATGGAGGAAATGGGGAACCAGAGAACAAGAGAGGAAAGGGGACATGAGATGAAAAAGAGGTAAAGAAAAAGGAAGGGAGGCAAAGATTAGGGGAGTGAAAGGTTTATACAGAAATGGCACAAAGGACTAGAGGCAATAAAAGCACATTTTTGTGAAAGGAGGAAGAGGCTTGCAAGTTGGGCTCCCAACTAGAAAAAACACCTCCTATTTCTTTGATGTCAGGAGAAGCATTTTCAGACTTACAAGTTTACTGTGTGTTTGTGTGCCTCTCTGTACCTGGGACTTCATGGAAGTTAGGCCAGGCCAGGCCTAAAGGAAATGAAAGAAAAAAAAATCACCACACATACTTTTTTCTTCTTGCCAAAGAGACCATGGAAACATTGCTTTAGATATTAGGAAATTAAATACTCAGAGTATTAAGTTTGGAAATAGAAAAAAGATTAAATTCTCAAAAGCCTGAAATAAAACATATGGGGAAAAAAAGGAAAAAGATAAAGATGTAACAGGTTTACTTTAAACAAATGTGGATTTTATTAATTTGCCTGTCTCAGCTGCCAAAACATCTAGCTACAGATTATAAGTGTGAAGTGATTATTTGTGAACTCATTAAGTAATGTGATTAACACGGTTCTCAAGCAGAGGTGCTGCTTTACACGCAGGGCTGTAGCTGCCCACTTTGCCACACATTCCCTGGTGAATGGGTTTGACAAGGCAGCTGATAAGCAACTGGTGGTTCAGGCTGTGGAAGTGGCTTCACTCCCATGGTGGGTGTAAAGAATGATAAGTACCCACAGACAAGAAGAGATTCAAAAAAACAAAATACTGTTGCAGGAGAGTAGAGTGATGCTGAAGCACTCAAAGACTTCATTTGTAGTTGTCCTTAAATTAAAATGTACTAGGTATCACTTAGCGTCTCAATTCAAAATTCAAAAGGAGTGTTCTGCTTTGCTTTCCTGGTTCTTTTCCCTGCATGATCTCTCTTGCTATTTAGTTCAGATCAGGAGAGACTTGACAGATTTTGCTGTCTGCAGCTATATCTATGTTGGTTTTGAAGGCATTTTCTCAGGACAGCAAATGAACATTGCACCTTCAGCATTGCCTTCATGTATTTGCATGCTGCTCCTGAAAATGCCCAACTCTTTTGCAGCCTTCTGCCAAATGGGATTTGATTATACAGAAATCATTCTCAGTTCTTACTTGTATGCTTGCTCTGCTTTTAAGAGTCTACAGCACAATAAGTATTCAGTTTGCATAGTGAGGGAACATTTGCCTACTAAATAACAATGAGTTGCTCTATTTTTATGGTTCTTCCCAAACCTGGAAAGCATTATATGAATGATAGGCGTTATTATTTTAGATTATTCAATGTCATTAAACTTATGGTGGAATTCTCAGCAGTTCGTTTTTACTAGTGCATTTTCTCTATATGTTTAAATGATCATTCAGTTATACTTACATTACTTACTTTATTTACATTTAGATTCAAAAAATTAAAGCATTCTTGGATTTCTGAAGTGAGTTATATTAATACCAAGCAGGGGGAAAGTGGGCAACTTGTAAGCTCTGCCTGTTCCTCCTTTTATTTGACCTAAAAAATCAAGTATATCTAACAAAAAATACCAAATTTTAGACCATGGTAATAATATTGCAAAATGCATAAGTTTGATTATGGGATCTTCTCTCTGCTCCTTTGACTGGAGATAAGATTTTTGATCATGATCAGCTGATCTTTCTGTCCATCCATCCATCCATGCGTCCATCCATCCATGTACATATACATTGGCCTCCAATGTAGAAACCTAGCAATAAAGTCCATAAAGAATTTTTTCTTATACATGGAGAGGGTAACCTGGCAAAAAACAGCCTGTACAGAACTGGTGGCTGAAAATGCTTTCAGAAGCTACAGCAGGCCCACTGTCCCAATGTGCATTGGCTGTCACTATACCTGTCCTGGCAGCCTGTGTGTGACAGCCTGCCCTCACTTCCAGGTCTGGAGAGGGTCGCTGAGATTCCCCCATACGAAACTGCCACAAAAAATCCACTCATTTGGGCTCTGGATTATTTTCAATGCCAGTTTAAAAGACTCATTAAGGAGGATGTGTTGCTTTAATTACTCTTGAAAGTATTTTACTAATGAGGAGAAAATAGTTCCTCACCTTGTGTTTAACCACAGCACTGACAGCAGGAGAGAGAATGACATCCATGTACCTCTGCTGTCTCCTTCATGCATGTTGGTCATGTAGGCCACAGGTCAGAAAGATTTGTTTGTGACAGTGCAGTGGAAGGGCAGCAGATGTTCCAGCATGTTGTAGTTAACATATTCAGTAAGTCCAATCTCATATTGTTATATCTATCATATTCTATTGCTGTATTTAACATATTCCATAAGTCCATATTAGATAAGTCCCAAGTTGTTATATTAAGCATATTTCATTAGTCCTGTACCTCTTATTGTTGTCTTGTGGGCGGCAGATCTTCACAGCACAGGAACAAGATCTTCCTTAGTCAGAGCTCCATCATGGTTCTGCCTGACTAAGTAGCCCTCCCTTTTATCCTAGTTACCTTGACAAGCCACAGCTGCAGCCCAATGAAGAACATCGCAGCTGCAGCCCATCAAGGATAACTAGGACTTAGTCAGGGTAAAGATATTTAAGTACAGGTATATATAATATGTATTTAATACCTCCTCCATTCATAATACAAATATTCAGGGCCTCCTACATTTCACCCTTTTTTTTTTTTTTTCTTCTTTTTTTTTTTTTTTTTTTTTTTACAAAACACATTTTCAATTACAATATTACAAATAGCAATTCTTCAGGTACTGTTACAAAACTTCAATCCCAATACATTTTCAATAACTCAATGGCCATTTACACTCACAACTCAGCGCTGTCCTATTCTTTCAATTCTTCTTATTCCAATTCCTCTACTCCGGCCGGAAAGCTACCACAGCTCCATAGCTGTCCACAGCTCTACGCTGCTTATAGTCAGAATCACGTCGGGGTCACCAAATGTTGTAGTTAACATATTCAGTAAGTCCAATCTCATATTGTTATATCTATCATATTCCATTGCTGTATTTAACATATTCCATAAGTCCATATTAGATAAGTCCCAAGTTGTTATATTAAGCATATTTCATTAGTCCTGTACCTCTTATTGTTGTCTTGTGGGCGGCAGATCTTCACAGCACAGGAACAAGATCTTCCTTAGTCAGAGCTCCATCATGGTTCTGCCTGACTAAGTAGCCCCTCCTTTTATCCTAGTTACCTTGACAAGCCACAGCTGCAGCCCAATGAAGAACATCGCAGCTGCAGCCCATCAAGGATAACTAGGACTTAGTCAGGGTAAAGATATTTAAGTACAGGTATATATAATATGTATTTAATACCTCCTCCATTCATAATACAAATATTCAGGGCCTCCTACACCAGCAGACACTTCAGCTGTCCTGCCTCATCTTCCCCAGCAGCCCAGACTGGATCTTATGTCCCCTCCCTAATCAGTGTGCCTTTATGAAACTCCTACAGGCAAAAAATAACCCAGAAAAAAAAAATCAAATAATTTGGACCATAAAAATGACAAATAAATGTCAAAACTCTAGACATTAGGAAAATTACTGCATTATACTGTGGGTTTTTTCAATGGCATGTCCTCTGACCATACATTTTCATTGCCAGTCTCAGTATGACAGCCAATCAAATCACTGCAGTTTTCTGACAAGTTTTATCTCATTCCTGGTAGTTCAGGAGTTTTTTAAGATATGGGCAGAGGCATTGCCTGTTGTATAGCTCTTAAAACACATCCAGCCCTTCTGGAAGGCACTGCCCTTCCAATGTGATTGTAGAATCTTCCTTGGACATGGCTTTCAAGATGCACCTTGGGCTTTTATAAAGTGTAAACTTCAGCTTTTTCTGCAACTTTTTTAGCGCCTCAAGCATTTATGGTAGTACCTACTTTGCAGTGAATTTTACATGAATGCTGCAAGGAGTTTTTAATCTTTGTGGGAATGAGCTTGATGGCATCAGAGGCTGAAGAGGAATATTATTCTAGTCCTGAGGAACTTTTTCCAGTCATGAATACAGTATGCAGAACTATATTTCCTTGCCCTCTCTAGGAGCCAATTACAGTTCTGTAAGATGATAAAACCCCACATTCTATTTCTTTTGTCTTTGTCAATCATGATGAATTTTCTTCCTGTAGCAAAACAGATTTTTTTTTTTTAATTCAGAGAAAGATACTTCAGTTAGTGCTGAATTAGTTTACCCTTATACTTTTTCCAGTTAGTTGATTTCTTCCCACTAAATCACATGTAAAATTAACAGCAGCTTTGAGGATATTTGACCAAGTCTCTGTATTGGGCTTGCATGGTTTGGTAGCAGGGGGGCTACAGGGGTGCCTCCTGTGAGAGGCTGCTAGAAGGCTCCCCTCTGTCTCATGAAGTCAATGCCAGCAGACTCCAAAATGGACCCACTGGTGGCCAAGGCAAGACTGGTGGAACTTTTGGGATAACTTTTAAGAAGGGGAAGGGAGAGACCCTGGGCCAGTGCAGCTGGATAGGGGAGAGAGGTTATGTGAGAGGAACAACCCTGCAGACACCAAGGGCAGTGGACAAGGAGGGGAAGGAGGTGAGCCTCCCCTGGAGAGCATCAAGAGCTTCTTTCGAAAGTTGAGATTCCTCTGGAGCTCCGGAAGAACACTGTGGAGAGTGAAATAAACAGGGCAGGAGACTTTTTCTCCTTTTAATGCCTTTATTAAAAAATTATCATCTCAGGATAGGGGTGGTTCGACGGATCTGCAGCTGCCGTCGACTCCCCCAGGTAGCTCGCAGGACGAGAATCAGTCACAGCTTTGTCCCTTAGGACATAGGAGCTGTGGACGTGCCCGATCTTACTCGGCTGCTCTCCGGGGGTCGCCCTCCCGTCTTTGGATGACTCTTGCACTCAGGGCGAGGGGCTCCTAAGGTTTTCAGCGTCTCTGTAAGTTCAGTAGCTTGTTCCTCACACGTGGACATCACTCTAATTTCTCAATTTCATTTTGGCTCGTTGTTTTGGGGTTCCTTTCTGTATGTATGAGGTCGCCCCTTCTCAAAGCACTCTGGTCTTTTACAGTTTAATTTGCATGTCCCCCGCCTCACAAGTTTCGTCTTTCCCTTACTGTCCCTGCCCGGGCAGTTCTCTCACACCTTTAGTGTTACAAAGGCCTTTCAACTCGCAACTCGGCCTCGGCCACTAATACAAAAGGAGTCATTAGCGAGAACGACTGGTAATTTACATAACACAGATAACACTTTAGTAGCAAAAGTGGTTAAATTAGCTATTTGTAAGTTGTTTCTCCACACTAAAAATTATCAGTTTTTCTGTTCATAACAGAGAGAGAGGCTGGACCCCTGCAGCCAGTGTAGGTCTCCAGTGGAGAAGTTATCCACTTACAAATAGAAGACATCCGTGGAGGAATCCACGTCAGAGCAGGTGGATGCCTGAAGGAGTCTGTTACACTGTGGGAAGCTCACACTGGAGCAGGCTCCTGGTGGGTCCTGTGGACATGTGGAGAGAGGAGCTCACACTGGAGCAGATTTGCTGGCAGGATAGACCCGTGCTGCATGGTTATTCCTGTGTTATGATTTACTTGTCACAACTGTCAGAGGATAAACTATTTCCTCACTGTCCTGCCACTAATGGGATGCCTGCACAGTTGATTTAGAGAAATCCCTTGCAGGGAGTAAGAAGGGATTGCTGTGGTTAACCTATGCATTTCAAAATGCCAGGTTTTTAGCAGTTTAAAATTTGCTGTTTAATCTTCTTGTGTTGCAGTTTCTTTAAAAGGCCAAATTGCAGTAAACTGGCACGTGATACCTGAATTCCTTGGATTTGTGTGCCCTCATGGGGACTGGGCTGTGTTCAGCTGGGGATGGCCAATATTTCCAATTTTAGTCAAGCACTTTTCCATGAATATTTAATCAAGATTACTACCCTTGCAGCAACCAACTAAGAAAACTTATTTGCCAGGAGCCCAGTTTTTTCCTGGATGTCCATTCACTTATCTGCCCAGTGCTGTGTAGGGCAGTTGTGTTCGTGGCCTTGGGTTCTCAGCTCTGCAAATGAAAAACCCAGGTCTCCCCTCCCCAGCAGGAACTGAACCATTGTGTTGTCAGTGTTTTCCTTAAACTTTAACCAGCACATCCAGCCAGCAGAAACTGCTGCTTCACCAACAGCTAATCAATGCATGATCGACTTAACAAACCATCTGCAGTTAACACGTGAAACAATACTCTGCACTGTAACATTCTTCCTTTCTTTATCACACTTTTGACTTTGTAATTTTTAAATTTTTTTTTAAGGAGAATTAACTTTTCTTGCATGTGGTTTAGGAATAACTTTGACTTTTATTTGTAAAAGTTTGGAAGAATAAGGATTAATTACCATACGTGAGAGAGGACACGTGTTCTTTCAATCATCATTGACTTCTTTACATTGAAGAGGGGAAACAGCAACCAACAATGCTGCCAAAATAAAAGTTTAATGAAGCTCAAGGTTGTAATTTTCTCTGTAGTGAGGTGTGCTATCTCTAGGGATGAAATGGGTACCATCTCCACAGACAGGCATGTACCTAGAAATGTAGAGAGGTAACATACAGAGAAATCTTCACAGTTTCAAGCTACAGACAATACAGGCAAGGAATAGCTCAATAGACTTTATTAATATTCAAACAAGCAGCTGTCAACACTTCATCAGAAGAACACACTGAAGCTTCTTACATAGTTTTACTACTGTAATAGTTGGGTTCATTGCCAGTAGTTTGGAAAACATGCAAGACTAATGAACCCTCCGTATTTCTCCTGGTCTGGCACTTAATCCATCCTAAAGTGAAAAACATTTACGACATATGCAACGCCACGCTCACAAGAGGCTTCAGGTTCAAAAGAGATGTTTCAATTTTGTTTCTTAGCAACATACATCCAGCAACAGTGAAGCACTATACAAACTGTAATGTGTTTGTGTTGTTTTAATCTATAATGCAGTACTTTGCCAGTGCCAAGGAAGTATGCTGCTACAGGATCTTTTCAATGTCACTTATAATTAGACGTACGCATTTTTGTTTTCCCATACTAGATTACCTGCTGCAGAATATAGTTCTGAAGATGCTATAATGTACTCATGAATAATAAATAAATAGGTAAATTCTGCTATAATAAGGGCACACTTGTCAGGATTATACTGTGGTCTATTACACAGGGAGACATCTTTTGATGTTTGTATCATAGAAAGTGTTTGGACACCTTGTGAGGACTTGATTTCTAGAATGAGTATCAGCCAGCCTTCAATACAGGGCTTAAAGGATTTGTACAGCACTTATTTCTTGGAAGGACAGTAAGCATGGCTTAATATTTTCTTCTCCCCAGTCCAAAGTCTGATTTGATGTGACCAAAACCGGTTTTGTTGTGTCTTCACTTTAATGTCATATCAAGGAAGAGGAGGAATCAGCCAGGTCTCCAAAGGCACATTATGTCCTACAGAGGAGCTTTCAAAATTTCACTTGCTGCAGCTATAACTCTTCCTCTCTGTCATTTAGCATAACTGCTTCCCCAGTGCCAGAAAAGAGGAATAAGAAACATGGTATTTAGTTTCTTCCTATGATTTTTATCCTTCTCCTCTGTATATTTGTCTTTAAAAGTCAGACTCATCTCTCTAGAAAAACTGTAGTATTTACATTCTCTAAGTGCCTGGTAATAGCAGTTCCAGCACATCAACACTAAGTTTGTAATAGGCAAATACTGAGAAGTTGTAAAAGAAAAAAAATCAGTATATAAAGAAGTGCTGTTACCTTATTTAATGCACAATACAAGATTTTTAAAAATAGCATAAATGGTATCCTTCAGTTTGGAAATACCAAGAAATGGCTCAAGAAATGCAGCAATGTTTCCAGTTCACACTAGGATTCACCTTTCCAGGGAACCCTGTGCCGTAATCCTCTTGATGCCGATCTTATACTTCATGCTCTAGCACTAGGCACTTCTACAGACTAACTCATATTTTCTAGATGTGTGGACTGAAAAAGTCAGTCTGAAATATTCAAAGAAAACTGGTCTGAGGGGAGGCCTGTAAGTATCTAGCACCATAGATATAATTTGTGAATTATTTAACATTGAGGGTAGCTAAGGAAAACAATACCACACAGAAACACCAGGTGGAACTAGGAGGAGAGGAAAGAAGGAAAGAAAAAAAAAAAAGAACCCTCTTTATAGGTTTGCCAAGTTTTCTGAAGAAACACTTTTTCCAAATTCAGTCTAGGTAGAAAATTAGTTATTTACTTATATTTCACTAACTTTCAGCTTCTGTGGATGCATACAAAGTTGAGAAGGCTGATTGGCTCTCTAAAGCAAAGCAGCAAAGATTCTACTCAGAAATAATAAATATGATAACTCAGCCAGATATGATAACCCAGTTTGACACATCCCGTTGCATGCAAAATTTGGTGGCAAGACATAATCTGTCCTCATAATGCCCTCTAATTTCCTGCTTTGTAGTTTTCTTTAGAAAAGCTGAACACTTAGTAGTTTTTGCTGGGGTCTACTGCAAGTTGTGGTTGCTGCCTGCTTTTGTAAATGAGATCATAGAAGTCAACAAACTCTATGAAAATAGAAAGGAAATTAATCACATGGTGAAAGAGCACAGTCTCCCTTGAGGAAATAGTAAATTCAACTGACTTGAGCCGTCTCAATAACATGGAAAAGGAAGGTTTTTCCCCTATCAGAGACCACTGTGATGCAATTCCCTGTAGATCAATACCTATCCCTAATACACATTTAAGCCATGAGGAGGAAGTCACCCTCAGCAGTAGTGAGATGCTGCCTACACGTTTTGCAGAAGACAAGGAGCCAAAAATGATCCTGAAGTTCAGTTTTGGTGCAGCCTCCGCTTCTTACCTCATGAAAAGCTGCCAGAGGAGGAGGTGCTTTGTTGTGGCAGCTCTGAATTACTTCTGGCCTCAGTAAATAGGAGTGGTGCATTCTGCCTCTGTATAAAGAAAATGTATTAGGAAGTAGTTCAGATTTTGTATCTTTAGCTTTTGCTTCTACGGGAAACACAATTGCAGATTCTGAGATTTGTAGGATTCAACCAAACAGGCAATAAAATTTTCCACTTCTGTTCATGTGACCTGTGCTTATTTTTATAACTTTAAATTAGTTTTGATTGCAATTTAGATATCATTGTTAAGCTTCAAGTGACTTCCCAAGTTGAAATATTGCAATTTTTCACCATTAAACAATTCAGGATACATTTGAAAGTTTGGGGTTTTGTAAGAGAGGTATGCTTCCAAAGGCACAAGTAGCAAAATCTTAAAAATGCTATTTCTCTTTCATCAGAAATGTTAGCTGGAGAAATTATGTAAAAAATGCATTGCCTGGAAACCAGTAATTAATCAGTTATTCAATGCCCAGCATGCAGGGTAATTTTCCTATGGGCGGTGTTTATGTGGATACATTCATGTGTTCTGGACAGAGAAGAGCAATCATCCATATGGGTTTTCTGTGTGAGTACCCCTCCTCAAATCAGCCTGCTCTCTTGACACACTTCTCTGGGATTTACCTGCCTCATGAGCGTTAAAATCAGAGTGTTTATTTGCTAGACCACTTACAAAAAGGAAACACAAAAGGTCTTGAATATAATCAAAGCACATTTTCTTTCATTTGCAGAAGTGCCTACTGTGTACCCAGCTTCATATTTACAAAAAAGAGAAATACAAAAATTAAGCATTTCTTTCTCCATAATTCTCCTCTCTTTATTTCCCAGCTGAGAAACCAAATTATAATAGCCTATAACTGGAAGGCCAGCTCATAGAGTCTTAGCCCTTCTGTAATAATTCACCCTTGTGCAAAAATCATTAATGTGGCCCAGCAGAATAGCATTTATAACTCATTTGCAGAGTGTAAATTATATAGTCCAGAGTATTGCACATTAGGTTTTTCACCCCATAATTTAAAACTGAACATAATCAATAAAACTACAGCCTCTACAGTGTTGCCCTTCCAGACTATGTTTGCATGATGTCAAGGCTTCTGTGTATTGTAAAAATCTGCACACAGAAAAAATGCTGATGCAAGTAAATTTGAGAGATCTTTTCTGCAGACAAAACATATCATAAACCCTTTTCTCAGAAAAAAATTGTCTAGGAACTCATCTATCCTGGGCTAAGGCAGGACAAAATAGAGGTTTTATTACCAAATACTAGTTTACAATGGCCAGGTAAGTAATAGCAACTAATAAATATTAATAGAAAATTATACATTTTGGCCAAAAGTCAGGTGGTTATTAAGAAGCAATACTATTATATGCTTTTTTAGGAAGTCACACAACAAAAACTTGGGGAGGCAATGTAATGGGACCTCCGTGACAATAGGGCCAAGACTGATTTAATCACTTCCTATTTGTGCAAAGTAGATCACCAAGCCCTTTAATATTAATAACATGGACCAAACTACCATAATTATTTTTGAAAAAATGAGCTGGGAAGAGATATAAAGCTTTACTGCTTCTTGATTTTACTTTGACTTTAACATGCTAACAAATGCTAATATGCCAGAATACAGATCTTGAAACATGAAGGTGTCCTATCAGCTCTCTGATAGACAGGAGAAGGACAGTTTTCTATTGAAGACTGCAACTCTTGAAGATGCACTGTCCACATATGTGTATATTGAAATGCTGATGATCTCCGGGCCTGTGACTTTAGAAAATGCAAGGAGGCTTGCATGGGGCTTTGAGCAACCTGGTCTAGTGGGAGGTTCCCCTGCCCATGGCAATGGAGCTGGAACTAGATAGTCTTTAAGGTCCCTTCCAAACCAAACAATTCTGTGATTCCATGAACTGCATCCTTCACCACTGCAGAGTCTGGACGCAGGAGGCAGTAGCTAAAACAGATCTCAAGAGCTACTGGCACAAACCTTTAGAAGTACAGATGAAAAGGAGACATTTCAAGCATGCAGCTATTCCAGCCTAGTTTATGCTCACACAGAAATCAGCACACATCTCTGAAATGCTGACTGGGCACACCAGCGAGGCATTGCTCCCATAGCAGGCACTCAAACATGAATTCTTAGCTGTGGAGAGGTGTTGAATAACAGCATGGACTGAC
Source organism: Emberiza elegans (assembly GCA_024865655.1). NCBI lineage: Eukaryota > Metazoa > Chordata > Aves > Passeriformes > Fringillidae > Emberiza > Emberiza elegans. The sequence goes on along the minus strand of JALJVW010003023.1, from coordinate 59,455,598 downwards.
ACTGCCACCAATACATCGTAAGTGTCTGAAGCAGACTGACAAGTCAGCTTCCACCTGTCTTTGAAAAAGAGTCTAAACAGTTGAATTTTTTCCTGGCAAAGGCAGAACAAGGTTTAGTGCCTCCAGGGAGGGCTTCCTACGACAAGTGGGGTTCAGTTTGTGTCCTTCTGTTACCTATTTTAATTTCAGATGCCTGGCAGCTTCAAATTTGAAGGAAGCATTGGTGTCTACTTTCACAGAGACAGATTTGTGTTGTTGGGATTTTTAAACTGTCTTTTGTGGCATTATGTAATAGAGAAAACTTATTAAGAGGAATTGGATGCCAAGAAAAATCAAAGAGAACTAAGGCCTGCAGCAGTTCAATCTACTTTGGCTAAATCAACAGCTTGAGCAGCACGGTCTGATGCTCCTTTGGAAACATATCTCTGCCAAAGATGCTACGGACACCTATGTAACCAGTTCCCACAACAGTGAGAAGGAGGGATGTTTTCCAACATGTACAAGAGCAACAACTTGAATAAATGCCCCACTATGGAGGAGGAGGAGGAGGTCCATCATTCAGCATGTTTGTGTATCCCCATGAACAGCTGGTGCAGGCAATAGCCTGGTATCTTTTTTCTTAATCAGAATCAAGTGCATTCTGCCTTAAAAAACAACTATGAGACTTTTGAAGGCTAGTAAGAGCTGTCTGTTCAGCTCTTACTGAAAGGGATATCAGTAAGGTTTTGGGGTAAACTACACTGTACAAAAAGAGAAGTGAGAGTTATATTAAAACCTTGCATAAGAGGGAACGACCATCACACAGAGACACTGAAGCAGCTTTATTATTTAACTCCTCAAAGCTAAATTTGCAACATTTCTTAAATGCTAAACAAAAGGAGAGCAGCATCTGCCAGGGAGGAGAAGAGCAGAACTCAGCCCAGGTGGGACCTCTTTCCACAGCCCAAAGGAAAGAGGCAGGGGAATGGTTGAAGATATCACAAAATCGATTTTGTATTAGCAAATCTCAGTGCAAAGAGTGTGCCAAATGGGGAGGTAGGATCTCAGAGGTACCACAGCCCAGGGAAACACAGGATGCAATACCAGTGCAAAAACTAGCAGTGACAAAGCTGTGATGTCTTGTGGTGTGCTATGTAAAACTGGGTTTCAGGGCAGTGAGGGGAATTAGGTACAGTTGTCAGCACACCACAGGGCTAAATACAGGGTGATATGGCTGCTGGCAATCTCCCATATGCTGTGGAATAAGGTCCTGGGAGGATAAAAGTTTCCTTTAAGAACAGGTTAGACAAATATATGCCAGGAAAAACATAAGTACAGATCATCCTGCCTCAGGGAGAGTGATGGAGTAAATCACCTCCCAAGGCCTAGTCTGGTCTTGTTTTCTGTGTTAATACCCAGCTAAATAATGAAATGGTAGCATTTGGAAAGTTTGTAATATCCACAGGGCTCTGGAGAATAAAAGGAAAGTAAATTGAAGTTTTTGCAATGAATATTTCCTAGACAAATGCTAAGGAAGCAAGAGTGGGTTTGCACTAGCAGAAATAGAGGCAAATAGAGAGAAGGAAACAATATTCTGCCATTGCACTGCATTGAAGAGACCTGTTTATCACACCAGCAAGTGGACAGGATGGTGTGCTCCAGATGGGAGGAGTTTGTAGTCAGACTGGAGAGTACCCCGCTGCAGGACAGGGAAGATGCAACTATTGGATGAAAATCAAGAATTTTGGAAAGAAATCACCACAGATCCACATCTGAGGGGCAGAACCCCACATGCTTGCTGCAAAAGCTGTGGGAAGAACTGAAAGATGTAAAATTATCCTTGGGTTGCCATCACCAGAAAGTTCTTGGAAATGGCCCCTTTTCAATTCCCCAACTTGCAAGACTGGTTTGCAAAGGGAGATTGAACTTACCAGGCTGGATATACCCCAATTCAAGTGGTGTCAGAGCTAGAGCCAGCAGGCTCTGGGGCGGGGGTGTTCCTGGGGACAAACTAGGTGGGATGGGTGGCTTCTGAGCCAGCTGGGCATCTCCAGGGATTCTCAGAGTATGGCTGGGTACCACCAGGAGCTCACAGGGACATCCCATAGCTGATTGGCATGTTCATAGCTGAAAGTGATTTGAGGGAAATCTAATGTAATTTGTATCCTACAAAGTCAGGTAATTCCAGAAGGTCTGTGAAAGTTTCTAGTGATATTATATCATCATTTAAGATCCATCAATGTGTTTTGTCGTGTTGCATAAAAATACAACTGTGCTTTGATGGAGAAATAAGGCCTTTTTTTTAAGGAAGAGAGAAATGAAAAGCCATTACAGTTCATGGAGACAGGGCTCTGTTTTCCCCTTTCAAAAAGTGCAGGGGGAAAGCCATTTCATAACACTACCAAATGCTACTCTCTTCAGGCAGCATTTTGTGGGGAGCTAAATTCCGGAATTATCGTTGCTGGGTAAAAAAAATCCCTTTCTGATATATTATATGGTACTGGTGAAAATCATGAGGCTGAAGACAGTTATTTTCCCTCGAGTAGCAACCCAACAGCATTGAGTTGGAGTGACATTTTTTTAAGACTCGCAGTCAAAATTCATGGAAGTTGCAGAGCTACTAACTTGTCAATGCCCCAAGCACCTGGGAGATGGAGTGATTGTGTCTCAAGATCAGCTTCCTTACAATGCCAGCAAAGCAGAGTTCATGTCAGCAGTGTCTGCTTTCTAAGGTAGCTGAAGACAACCATACAAAGAAATTTGTGGAAAAGGGTATTGAATTAATTGGGAATCCAGCACCCTGCATCAACATTAATTCTTGATCTATGCTCCCAGATTGTTTCCATCCGCTCTAATATTTGTCCAGGCAGAGAAGAACAGGGCTTCTGTTCTCTGAAGAAGAACATGGGATCTGCAGGGTCACTGAATCCAGTCCCCATTGACTGCAACAGAGGCTTAAATCAAAGTGCCATTTCTCCTGCCATGGAGAGACCAGCTGTGATATCTTTAATGGAGCAGAGGAAAAAATAGGAGAAATTGAGAACATTTTGGTCACCACAATAAAAAAAAGATACTAAAGCTATTAGAGAGAGTCCAAAGAAGAGCCATGAAGATGGTGAAGAGCCTTAATAGGAAGCCTTTTGAGGAACAGCTGAGGTCACTTGGTCTGTTCAGCTCAGAGGAGACAGAGGAGAGACTTCATTGCAGTTACAACTTGCTCATGAGGGGAAGAGGAGGGGCAGACACTGATCCCTTCTCTGTGGTGACCAGTGACAGGACCCAAGGGAATGGCCTGAAGTTGTGTCAGGGGAGGTTTGGTTGCATATTAGAAAAGGGTTTTTCACGCCAGAGAAATGGTCACAGCACCGGCCTGACAGAGTTCAAACAGCATTTGGACAATGGTCTCAGGCACAGAGTGTGATTCTTGGGAATGGTGCTGTGTAGAGCCAGATGTTGGACTCTGGGATCCTCATGGGTTCTTTCCAACTCAGCCTATTCTGTGATTCCGTGATTTCCAATTCCTGCAGTCACAGGGTATCCCATGGATGCTTCAAGGTAGATCACTGTATTGTGAATGAGGGTCACATTCTGCTCCTCCCTGCCAAACCATCCAGCAAGATAACATCTTTCTGACTGCAGATCACAAACTGCCTTAACTTTCAGTATGTGAACTGAACAGACTATGTCTACCTTAATAAGTAAGAAACTCAATAAATATATGGATTTCTAGAGCAAAACCACTGATGTTGGAAACCTGCCATTGACATTACACAATTTAGGGGTGATAACATCTAGTCTGATCCCCAGGACCACATTGGGGCATGTTGGGTGTGCAGCTGAGACACACCTGGTTTAATCTCTTTCAGGGAACCCCATTCACAAACCCAGTGGCATTGCTGTGACACAGCCCATACTGCAGTGAGTGGGATCACCAAGACCACTACTTCAAGACTACTTAACTCCTGGTCTGGGTTAAAAGGCTGATGTGCATGTACTTGCTAATGTTTTACCTGAGGATGTTACACCATCGAGCATCTGTCTGTGCCCTCTCTCACAGCCACTCAAAGAAAAGTGTGTGTAGGAAACAGCTGGTGGCAAATTAGGCATTTAGATTATAGAAAGGAGTTCCTCCTTACACCTTACAGGTGATCAGTGGACACCCAGAAAGGAATAATATTAGGTGAAATGATGGTGCAGAAAAGCAGCAGAAAAGCATCAGCTGCTCTTCACTATCAGTGTATCACAGACCTGTCTCCAGTAATTCTCCCTTTCTTTTTGCAGTTCTTGCTGTGAGAAGTGGCTAGGAGGGATGTGGAGCTCTTTGATGAAGAATAAACCTGAGAGCTCGGAGTAGTTCAAAAAAGCTCTCAATGCTCCTAATAGCTGAGCCTTGACAAACCCCTCTCCTTTCAGACTCAGAGGATTCCATCAGATGCCATACTTCAGGGAAATGAACTTGTGCAGGTCTCCTCCAGCTTATTTTGAGAGAAGAGAAATTGGCCCTGCATCTTTCAGAGATGTGATTTAGGCTGAAGTAACCCACACCCAGCTTTCATGGGCTGGAACCTGTATATTGCAAAGCTCTCTTTACAGATGGATTTTAGACAAAAACAAAAAGAAATTCCTGATACACTTGATATGCCAAACAACAGAAAATAACTTAATGTTTCTTCTCCTCTGAAGTAGGAGACAGTGCTTAGATTATTCCTTATATATGAAAATATATCCTCCAGTGGGATTAAATAGCATCTACAAGTGCAGACACAGAGTACACTGCTGGTGAAAAGAGTCCCTGAGTTTGTATGAGAGACCTGTGTTTGCCAGGAGACTTCAGATTTTCACATGTTCAAGGAACTAACATTTAAGAAAGAAAAAGAACACCATTTTTGGCCCCAAAACTTGAAAGGAACATTGCTGTACAGGTTTAGTGCTGTTCTTACACCCAGTACTAGAAACCTTGCTTTATCCACTCATTTAATCAGCACCCATTTATCACCACAGCTGACTGAAATGATCCTAATGATAAATGGCTTGTTACACAAAAGGCGATTGCGAGAGAATTAGTGACATTAAGAATTTTTCATAATTTAAATTATAATAAGTCTTCTTTCCTCCACAGTTATTTCTTTCAGTATTCCATTCTGACTTTAGTATCTCCTGAACTAGAATTAGTGCCATTAATACATTTTTTACTATTCAAATTATGGTCTACCTTTTCCCCGTAGCTGGGTATTTCATTTAGTAAAGGAGACTAAATTAACATCCTTCGAAGGAGATTGTTTAATTTAACAAGAAATCTTTCTATAGTTGGATGAGGTAATAAAAAAGCTTTATTATTGAAAGTTATTGATATAGTTTAAAAAAAACTTGATTAAAAGTATGCCTTCTATGAGAATCTGGAAGTTTCTCTACTTTTCTGTTTAACAGTCTGCCACCTTCCTTTTCATACATATTTGATATTCTAAAAATCTTAGAGTTCATTGGGAAAAGAACAATCATAACATCATCTGAAGAATGTCGAATTTGTACATCAAGTTTCTTCTTTTATCATTCACAGGCTCATACATGGCAAATTGATAAATACATCGATCTCTTTTTGAAAAAAACTAATCATTTCAGAAGACTTAGATCTACTAGAATTATGGGAGATAATGAAGATTCATTGAAGTTACCTAATTCAATCTTGTTATCCATAATAAATTTCTTTCCAGCTAATATTGTAAGAGTAGGAATTGCAAGGTAAAAAAATCTAATCACTGAAGGAATGGACTTCTGAGTGTCAGCTGTCATGGATGCTGCTGCTGTGCAGGCAGGGCTCTCTGGACAGAGGGACAGATCCAGCAAATTCTTACCGAGGCTGCCTGTAGCAAATTATACTGCAGTCTATCTCTCCATATCTGATATATAATGCTGGCTTTACAGGAAATGTAATGAGACTTGTAATGTACTTCATCTGCCTTTTAATAACTTTGTGCTTGGGAGAAAATCATTATAAAAGGCAAAATCATTATTACAAGTCATTTCCATAGGCTAGACCTGAAATGCAGTAACCTAGGTAGTTCAGGTATTTATTTAAGCAAAATCAACCTAAAATGTTAACCTGGAGAAAATGTACTTTCAGGGCCTAATCCTAGAAATTTTTTTCATCCTGCATGGAATCTGTGGAAGTCAAGCTATTAATAATTTATAGAAATAGGACATAAGGACGTCTTTTAGTCAAGCATCACAAAACCAACCGAAATACTATTAAAGAATATGGCTTGTTTTTTTCACAGCCATCTCTTGCACTGAAACTCAACAAATGTCAGTAAACCCATTTTTCTCTTGAAAGAGATGCTGAGAAGGGACCATGAGAAACTGTGGTATGGGCCAAAATCCTGCACTCCAGAATGATCCAGAAGTAGAGTGCATCCCAGGCAGTCCATGTGTGTCATCAAGGAACTTTGCAATAGCACATATTCCCTCTTTAGAAACATAGAGATGTTTAGTTGGCTGCCAAGCTGGTTGGCACTTTATTACTGAAGTATTACACAATACTGTTACCTTCTCCCAGAACAGGTCTTTTCTTTATTTCATTGGTTAATGAGGGATGGCCTGAATCATGAGTATGAAAGCTAGAGCACTAATCAGGTTTCCCATCACCCAGGGCATTGGATTTGGCAGAGTGGTTTCAGCCCGTCTCCATATCTATGGAACCAGCTTTTTGCAAAAAGTAATCCATGAAACTGGAAAAATTCATTACTGTGCCACAGTATTATGGTGTGTTCTTATTAAAAGTAACAGCTAAAAGGCCACTGGAAATGCCCCAAAGAGTGAGGGAAGAAGTTGCATCTGAGCATGAGCCACACTTCACTTTCCCATATCCCCTCTGAGTGTGGAAGTGCCTCGACAGCAGCAGGGGATCTGTAGCTCAGGTCGTGCTTGTTTGACCCCTTGCACAGAGGGCAACTTCCCATGGGACAAGGCTCAGAGAAACGGCACAGCCTCCACAGCGAGTATCCACACTGTTTTCCCCTGGAGCAGTTCCTACCCCAGAACCACCTAGGTCAGGTTTTTGAACAACCAAAAGCCTGCCCTTTATCCTGCCCCACATTTCTGCCCGTCCTGCAGGCACTGTGATGACATGTAAGGGCAGAGACCTACAAGGAGTCATCTAGTGTGGGTACCACAGAACTTGTCCCTGGTTAACACAATGCATAACCACACAGCCAGCACTATTTCTTTGTATTAATACAAGCCTTAGGCCACATGAGCACATTATTCTCTGATTCTTCATTTCTAAGCCCACTAAATTTTCAGGTCTACATCTTAAGAAGATGCAAATCTAAAGTGCAAAAAAATGCATATTTTATACTGCCAGAATCCTTAGCCTCTGGAAGGTATCAACAGACCAATTAAAACCAAACCAACCAAAATCAAAAGGCAGACTCCTGAAACCCATTATCTAACACATTAACTTCTCTTGATTTGTCTTGGATAAAAGGCCAAGAAAATGAATATAGATTACAGTGCTGGCTTACTTGTAATATAACAGTAGAATGGTGTAGAAATAGTTATTTAATTTGATTTCTAGTTTGAAGATTGATTATGTGACTTTCGTCAATGATTTATTTATTAATTTGAAGTTCTTTATCAGTCATTTTAGTACCAGAGGCAAAGGCAGTTCTCCTGTGGGCAAACTCCAATGCAATATGTACAATGTAAGACTCACTGAAGTAATTATGGAATGAGATATTTTCATTCATTTCTGGAACATGTAGAAATTTGCTTTTCGTGGTGAAAAACCAGCAGATACTCCAAGTGCATGATTTCATCAAATGTACTGAACATTTACTGAAGTCATACAGTTTAGCATGGTGTGTATGGTTATAGTTGCAGTAAATAGATCTGTAGCATACTTATAGATATCACAAACTGTTTAGGATGAGAATGTTCCCCTGGAGCAGTTCCTACCCCAGAACCACCTAGGTCAGGTTTTTGAACAACCAAAAGCCTGCCCTTTATCCTGCCCCACATTTCTGCCCGTCCTGCAGGCACTGTGATGACATGTAAGGGCAGAGACCTACAAGGAGTCATCTAGTGTGGGTACCACAGAACTTGTCCCTGGTTAACACAATGCATAACCACACAGCCAGCACTATTTCTTTGTATTAATACAAGCCTTAGGCCACATGAGCACATTATTCTCTGATTCTTCATTTCTAAGCCCACTAAATTTTCGGGTCTACATCTTAAGAAGATGCAAATCTAAAGTGCAAAAAATGCATATTTTATACTGCCAGAATCCTTAGCCTCTGGAAGGTATCAACAGACCAATTAAAACCAAACCAACCAAAATCAAAAGGCAGACTCCTGAAACCCATTATCTAACACATTAACTTCTCTTGATTTGTCTTGGATAAAAGGCCAAGAAAATGAATATAGATTACAGTGCTGGCTTACTTGTAATATAACAGTAGAATGGTGTAGAAATAGTTATTTAATTTGATTTCTGGTTTGAAGATTGATTATGTGACTTTCATCAATGATTTATTTATTAATTTGAAGTTCTTTATCAGTCATTTTAGTACCAGAGGCAAAGGCAGTTCTCCTGTGGGCAAACTCCAATGCAATATGTACAATGTAAGACTCACTGAAGTAATTATGGAATGAGATATTTTCATTCATTTCTGGAACATGTAGAAATTTGCTTTTCGTGGTGAAAAACCAGCAGATACTCCAAGTGCATGATTTCATCAAATGTACTGAACATTTACTGAAGTCATACAGTTTAGCATGGTGTGTATGGTTATAGTTGCAGTAAATAGATCTGTAGCATACTTATAGATATCACAAACTGTTTAGGATGAGAATGAGGTGAAAACACAGTCTCTTTAAAAATTGTTTGTAATTACAATGACAATGTGCATTTTTGGCCTGTATTTACTGCTTTTGCAAATTCACTTGCCATGCCCTTTCTGGTTTTCTTTGGCAGCTGCCATTTCCCACTCTAGTCTAGACATAACCATGCTTTGCTCAGCTACAAAAATAGCTCTTCTTCTCAGAAATAGGATCTTTTCCTTCAGACATAGAGATGACAAAGGCTTCTGTGTTTTCCATTTAATAACAAAAAGGGGAAGGGGAGGTCTGAGGAAAAGTAGCCTGAGAAAATCAGAGGTGCCCAAAAGAGTGCAAAAATGGTATTGTTTTAAATAGAGAATTTTTTCCCCCAACATTGTTATTGGTTCTGGTTCTATAAAGTAGAACATTTATAGAAAGTGACAAATTTTAGTGTCATTATTTGTCTTTACAGTTCTAGAAGAAAGGAAAAATCAGAAAGGCAGCAAGAGGAGGACTCTCTAGTTTCACTTAAGAATTGTTGCAAATTAATTCAACCAGATCCAGTTTTAAAGGTTTTATTACACAGTTCTGCCACTATTCATGAGAGAGGAGAGATAAGGCAGCAGACTAACTTGCAGCCAGACAGCTCCTGAGCATGTATGGGAATTCACAAGACCCCTGAATATTGAATTGACATGAACAGGTACAAAAAAGACTCTGTGGAACAACAGCACCAGGGCACAACAGGACAAGTAAAAGTCCAATATCCCACCATATTAAGCAACTGTTGTCCTTATGTTTTATTCTATACAGATCTGTTGTGCTCTATACCAGAATTAAATGGATTTTAGTGGAGAGTTTTGAAAGTAAATAGTGTGTGCTCAGCTGGGAAATGCCAGAGCCCTGGCAGTGGCACTGTCCCTTGAGGACTTTCATGCAGAGGGAAGGAGGAAGAGTTTGTGCCTTCGAATGATTTCACTGCACAGGGGACAGGTTATGAGTAACACACATTCACTTTGGTTAAAGAATCCTACTGAGGCAATTTCTTCCTATCATAAAAAGTCATTTTATAAATACACTTAGACTGTTCTTGAATGTGGAGAGGTAAGGAGAAACCCAGCATAGCTGGGGACAAGCAAGGAGATGGGATCTCCATCTCCAGTCACTGTTCAGAGAAAGCTATCTAAGTTGCTGTCCCAGCAGGAGAAATGCCATGTATTCATGTTGCATGTGCTCTCACTCACTGATACTGAAAGCCATTATTAACTTGGTGAGAGAAAGTGGTTTGGCTGCACCTTTCTGAGTGAACTCCAGTCAACTAGGTTCTTGAAGCTGGCTTTCTAAGAACCACATTGGTACTCCCTCTTCATCTTTTTGTGTCTATACTGATAAACAAAATACATGGACTAGTCCATTGAGATGAAGAGAGAGGGAGCTGCAACAACCACTTTAGAGCACCACCAAGTTCAAGCCTCCCTATGACCTTCCTCAAAGTCAGTAGAGATGTGCCAAAACTGAAGGTGTGTTACAGGCTGTCTCAAAACCTCTGATATGTTCCAAGTTCAGTAGATATGCCCAAAGTTAATTCACAGAGGTGCATTTGGGCTAAGCCATGGCAGGAGAGGGTTGCCCTGTGGGAGTCAGTCCTCCCTGGCATTGCACAGGGAGGATGACCATCCATGTCACCTCACAGGAGTGTGCTGCATATGGCACAGCGGAGTTCAGTTGGGGACAGGCAATAGGACAATACAGAGCAGTGCTAGGGCTTGAATGTTGAAATTATTGATGTGCTGGTACCAGCCTGCTGTATGTAAAGTAGTAGAAAACTTCCAAAGCCCATCCTGCACAAAATGCAGTCACTATTTGGTCTCTGATGGGAGAATGTTAGCATAAGCAAAGGGTTCTAGGCCAGAAGACTGATAACACTTTCTCTAGTCTCCCCACCTTCATAATTAAAAGGCGGGATGAAAAAAATATTTAGATTGTATTGAAAGAAAAGGCACCAGGGAGCAGATTCAATTTTTGAGTCATCACAGAAATTCTCTAAAATTCAATTACAGTGATGTGGATCTGACATAGGATGTATCATTATAGTACCCAAGAGAAAGGTCAATAAAGCATATTGTAAAGTTTCTACAAGATTTCATCAGGACTATAATATAGATAAGTCTCATTGTTTCACATGTTTTGCAGCTGCTCTAACTTAATTTTCAGGGGTGCCATCATGTAATTATCAAAGATGATTAAGTTTTATGCCCCCAGATCTTGCAGGTTAAGTCTGCAGGGAAAGAGTTCAAACTTATCATATAAAAGTGGAGATGTAATTAGGCTCTGGAGAGTGGATAAATAAATCACACCAAGTGAAAAAGGGCAACCTATCTACCAACAGACTGGCATATTTACAGATGAAGCTAATGTCATACAGTGAAATACCAATTTAAAGTACTGGAAATTAGCAGGTATTTCACAGAGCCTTGACTTTTAGCAGGTATTTCATGGAGCCTTGACTTTTAGCCTCTCACCAGTAAAAAATCTGCATTTCTTTAGCTATGAAATCTGTCCACACTGACTAATGCTTTAATCTTTACAAATAGAGATGGGTCACAGTGACATAATATTGTATGTATGGCCCAGACTTTGCCTCCAGCCCTCACCATGGAATTGCAAGTCTACAAAATGTATCTATTTTTAAGTTTACCACAAGTTCACAAGGAAAGGCTGGGACTGATTGTGGGTTTATCTTGTCTAACAATAGGTGGCTTACTGCCATTACATGCCCTCAGTATCTGGGGCTTTTGAGTGGGGCTGGCAGGAATGACACAAGACTGGTGAGAGGTCTGCTCCTCCAGAAATAGTGCCTGAAGGCAGGGGGCATAGCAGGGTCTGAAATTACTCTAGACTCATTAGGATTTAGTTGTTTTTTTTTCCCACAGGGTTATTGAGCTGCACAGTTTGATCCAGTGCCGGCTGAAGGACCCAGGTAGTTTGGTCATTGGGAGAGGTCCCAAGAGCATTTTAATCATCAGCCTATTGGATCAGGGACTTAATGTGGGACTATATTTATCAGTCTATACCTTTAGAGTGGGAAGAGAAAAAAATTAAGACTTGCTGATTGTGGTAATTTCACCTTGAAAAAATGTGGTGGAAATAGATAATAAGAACAAGTAGAAATTTGTAAAGGCTACAAAAGATTGACCCATCAGGACCAGAGATCAAGAAATATGGGTGATGCTAGCTGTCCTTTCTGCCTGTGTGAAGATAAGAGCCTAGCTGATGTCAGTGAACAGCATGCACTGAAAACTGAGAAAAATACCTTGTGTTTGAAAATTTCATGCCATAACATCAAGTTCTTTATGCCATGTCTAAAGCATCGAGTGTCTACCACTTGTCAGGCAGGAGAAGTCTCTCCAGAGCTCCAAGGGGCTATACTTGTATGTCAAAACCTTACCATGCAGAAGCTGATTACTGCCAGAGTGGAGGGTCTGTCATCCCCTTCTGACTGCCTGGCACAGCCCCAAGGTGTCAGGGCGCCTTCACAGCTACACAGCCTGGCCCAGGCCCATGCAGCCCCAACAGGGCTCATGCACATCAGTCTTGCTTTCACCAAGTTCACTTTCCTGGACAATGCTCTGATGGTTCATGAATTTCATTGGAGTAGCTGTGTCTGCTGCATTTGTGGTGTGAAGGAAGGGAGGATATTTAGAGCTCTGGGGGAAAATTTGGGGAGCTTTATGGAAAATGCAGCTTTTAAAATGAAGAATAGATTTCTTTGTGCTTTTAATGGGAATACATATTGTGCTGTCTGCATGAGGCACTTCTGAGAAAATTACTAATTAATCATTGCTACTTGTATCCAGACTGTTTACATTTCAGCTTGTTGTACTACAGTATAACAGAGATGTTAAGGGCAGTTCAAGCTGTTCACAATATAAACTAGGACTTCTGGGGCTTTTATATGTCTTGGAACACCATTTTTGCTTCCGTCTACAGAGCCAGCCGAATTCTGCTGTGAACTCTACTGATGCTGGGCCAGCATCACAGTTCCCAGTGCACCTCAGTTCTCCCTCTTTTGGCATTGCGTGCAGTCATTATCTGAATGACTTCCTTCATTGCAGTCTTCAGCACAGCCCTCTGCACCCCTTCCCAAGCCCTTGCACCTCCCTAATTCCCCAGCCCACAACAGCCCACACTGCACCCAGTGTCTTGTCCCTATGTCCCCTCCACTGCAAATCTTGTTCAGTTTTCATCTTGCTTCACAACTTCAGTTCCCAGTCTCGCTATCCAGATCCCAGTCCCAGCTTTTCTCTTCCTTCTTGAACTCCAAGGTTTCCTCACTAGGTTTTTCTCCTAATCTGCTTGGCATGCCTGCCCCTCGCCCACTCTGAATTCAAATAATTCTTTTTCTAGTCTTCCCAAGCACTGGCAAAGTTGTTGAAATTGCTGAGTGAGGTCTTCTAAGTGCTGGAACACTCTTATTCTTATTACCCACCTGGAGAATAGGATTTGAAGTGTGTTGGCCTGGAGGGGATGGAAATGCCAACTTTAGTATAAAGAAAGAGGGTAAAAAATGTGCAGGAGGACCAAAAAACCCAAGACCAAAGAAGACTTCTAAGATTTTAATAAAATGAACGGACTGGGAGCGACTTGTAACTGCAGTTAAAGAAGGAGCAATGTTCCAAATATTCCTAGCAATCAAGAATCTCAAAATATGCCAGTCAATAACTAAGCCTAACAGCCTGCTGGAAGGAAAGTACAGGCTCCATCAAACCAGCAGATCACAAGCTGCAAAGTAGATGCAGAAACCAAAGTTTGCATTTCACAGGGTACTCCAAAGGATTAACTCAGAAATATTATAGTACAGTATTTAGTATTTTTATTCATGCGAAAGAGCAGAGAAAACTGCCTGCAGTGTTTACCAGGGAGCTTTTTTTTTGCTTGCTCCCTTAGTGTGAATATAATATATAGATATGTTTAAATTAAATTATGTATTTGTGCATGCAAATCATGTTTCTTACACATAGGCAGAAGTCTCTTCAGATGTTGCATGTGCAATTTAAGAAGCAGCTTTGAACATTTGGTCCTGTATTTGCCTGAAGGAAAGGAATTCAGTACATTAACATTACATTCTTCTGTGCCCAACTTTAGCAGTTCATTGAGCATGTTGGGTCACTGACTCTGTAAGCATTTAAATTAACTTTTCTTAACAATTACAGTAATTAAGTCTCTCCTAAATTACAAATTAAGATCATCTGGATGCATTATAGAAGCAAAAGTGCTATTAGCAGGAGGGAGGAAAAGAAGTTTATAAAGTCTTCCATTATTTGTAATTTTAAAGACAAGTTTGTGTTTTTACAGACCAGGCTGTGCTGTTGCTGTGGGTGTGTATAGTGAGGCACGTCTGCAGCACATCCTGGCCACTGTCTCTGTTCCTGCTGCTCTCCCTGCACTTTGCATAGTCTCTTCAGCTGTCTGAGGGTCTTTGTTAGGTACACCAAAGCGCTGGTGTGAGTTTCCCATGGCAAATATATCTTCAATGTGAATGTACCTTCAAAGTGAATATTCAATTTGTTTGGCTCCCATATCTTTCTCTGAAGGCACAAGCTCTTAAAACATCCATGCAAACTCCTGCACAGAGATGCTTTCCACTGTTGTTGAACAGGAGCTGCTCCAACAGTGGCTCACTGACTTCACGGACACTCTGTGCCTGCTCACTGATGTTACTGAGGAGTCTTGCCAGCAATCAGTACCCTGGGCCAGAGAATGCACAGGAAAATGCATCAGTTTAAAACAAAATCTTTGGCAGCTGCCAACACCTGGATCCATCTTTCTCTGTCTTCACCCTTTAGTTTAAAAGAAAAAAAATGAAGAAGATGAAAGCCTTTAACCAGCAAGCAGTGAAAATTCTTGGTAGAAGTCTCGGTGTCAGCGCCCAGTTTAATTCAGGCCCAATGTACCAGGGCAGTACTTTGACTACTGTGTTGCTAGCTGTGCTGGAAAGGGAAACAAACACGTATGTCTCTCACACACCTACATATGCCTTCTATCCTGAGGGTATTTTCCCAGGAATTAGAATTTTGAAATTATCTTGAAAAAAGCTTTGAATTTCTTCTGGGAAAGGATCCCAAGTAGTTCAGCTGATACACTGTAGGAACTAAGGGCAAGGTAGAGAAGGTGTGTTCTGGTCTGAGAGAGGTTATGAACTGCTTCAGCACAAACAGAATTGGGATTCTACCTCTGAGCAAGCACATGGCCTTACAGTTCACCTCTAAAATGGAAGCAGGAATATTTGGAGAGCAGCCCACCAGCGGACAGTAGATGATATAGATGGTGCTGTCACCCATGTCTCCCAACTACCTGCTAACCTTGACTCACCTGCACTTGGATGGAAGTATTACTGCAAGGCTGGGTTTGCTCTGTTTAACCAGCTGACAGTTTCAATTTATTATGTATTTTAAAGTATAGTAATACACCACAGTCATATATTTCAGGTGATACAAGACCATATTACAATATTAATCAAATGTGCAAACCATCTGCATTCATGAAGGGAAGTAATCTGTAAAAGAAGAAGTTATAAACAAAATGGGAATTCATTGCACTGTGTTTGAAAAATGTGCTACTGGCATGTATTGGAAAATACCCTGAATAATTCCTCTTAATACAAGCTTCCTGGATTAAAGATTAATTACATATATTAAGAGTAATAAAAGTGTAATTGACCTTTAGGGATGTGAATTTAAACCCTCTTGTCACTCTGGAGAAAAAGCTGACTGGTAGTGAATGGAATGGTTTATTCTACTAGACATAGAAATTTGTTTTGGTCAGACTTGTGACCTAAGCCTTTTTGATTTTTTTCACCACTGAAGTGACAAATTGTGACATCACTGTGGTTATTTCTACCCCTAATTTTATGGTCCAAATTTCAATTAGATTTGGGTTTAAACCAAAGGTGAAATCACCAGCAATTTAAAAACCTCATTTTGCAAGATGTTTACAAACTCAATACCATTCATGTCCTGTTTATACTCTTCTATTGAATTGAAGTGATGATCATAAATTTTGCATAAAAAAACCTTATGATGGTCAATATTAAAACAAATGCTTAAAACACTGTTCTAGTTACCCTTTTAAAGTGATTCCTCTAAGAATTCTCCAGGGTTTTGTAAAATGTTTACACACAACAGAGGAAAACGGACTCCAAGCTGAAAGCCTCCAGTTCTGTGCTAAAAGCAAGGTGTTTACAGGCTCAGGACATGCTTGAAATATCTACAAATAATTCTTGCAAGTTAATTCACTTTTTAGGTGGCTAAACAGCTTTAGTATACTGTACCTATCTGAAGAGAAATCACTGCTGACTAAAGAATTCCCTTGACTATATACCCATGACTGTAACAGTGAAATATATGTTTTAATATGCTGGTGACTGCTCTTGTCAGGTGACAAAGCTTGCAGTGGTCAAGTTTCAAATAACTTCTGAGGGATGGAGCCTGATCCATGAAAAGTGATTTGCGTGCAAACAAAGTGTAGGGAGTCACCAGTTGAGTATGACAGGGCTGGAGACTAGCTTTGTCTGACTGGCAGAGGTTATACAAACATAAAGCAGGCTTATGCATCTGAGTCTGAATTTAAGGACTTACTCAAATTACTTTGAAAGTACAAATTACAGTGTGTTCATTTTGATGGGTGGGTGGGGGGCACAGGGGGTAGCTTCTGTGAGAAGCTGCTAGAAGCTTCCACAATGACCATGAGCCAATCTCTAATGGCTCTGAAGATGGACACACTTCTGGCCCAGTTAGAGAGGCTGGTAACACCTGTGTGATGACATATTTAAGAAGAACATCAAAACAGCACACAGGCAGTTTTTTCCAAAACGGGCCTGTGGCAAGGCCACCATGGCCGCTGCCATCCCAGCCTGTGGCACTGCCCATCCCAGGCCTGTGGCTGCTGCCAATGCTCAATGCTCCACCATGGCCGCTGCCATCCCAGCCTGTGGCAGTGCTCCACCATGGCCGCTGCCATCCTGGCCTGTGGCAATGTTCCACCATGGCCGCTGTCATCCCGGCCTGTGGCAATGCGCCACCATGCCCACTGCCATCCCAGCCTGTGGCAATGCGCCACCATGGCCGCTGCCATCCCAGCCTGTGGCAATGTTCCACCATGGCTGCTGCTATCCCGGCCTGTGGCAATGCTCCACCATGGCCACTGCCATACCGGCCTGAGGCAGTGCACCACCATGGCTGCTGTCATCCCGGCCTGTGGCAGTGCTCCACCATGGCCGCTGCCATCCCGGCCTGTGGCAATGCGCCACCATGGCCGCTGCCATCCCGGCCTGTGGCAATGCGCCACCATGGCCGCTGCCATCCCGGCCTGTGGCAGTGTGCCACCATGGCCTCTGCCACCGCGGCCTGCAGTGATCCTTGCCTTCCTGGCCACCCCTAGCCAGCCACACCATGGGCAGAAGGGCAGGGACAGTGGCAGCAGCATCTCCTTCCTGGCACCCCATGTGAGGAGAGGCATTAAATAGCACCAGCACCATGGCAGTCACCACTGACATGATGGCAGTGGGGCCACGTGGCCAGCAGTGGAAACATGGTAAGCGATTCCCTGACACGGAACCTAGACAAAAACAACTTCTAGGTGTTGTGAGATCCTGCAGGAATCTTTGAATTAGTGGGACCTGTTGGCAATGGTAACTATGAGCAGCAATTTTTCTGCTGGTCAGAGAAGATGAGGCAGTGAGGACATATGAGGGAAAACAACACAGTGGCACCAAGGTCAGTGGGGGAAAAAAAGGGGCGGAGGAGGTGCTCCAACCGAGCCAAGATTCCTCTGCAGGCTGTGATGAGGACTGTGGTGAAACAAACTGTCCCCCTGTAATGCATGAAGTCCACAGGGGATGCAGCCTGTGTGAAAAGAATTCACACCAGAGCAGGGAGATGCCAGAGAAAGCTGTGATCCAGTGGGAGACCTGAATCAAGAGAGAGCTCCTGCTTCCAAACTAGAACAGTCTATCCCTAGAGGACTGCACCCCATGGACAAGTGATCCATGCCACAACAGTTTTGGGACAACTTTTTGCCTGTGGGAGGGACCCCACAGCATAGCAGAGGAAAGACTCCTCTCCCTGAGTGAACAATTGGCCAAAACCCCTATGCCCTGTCTTCCTGTGCTGTCAGTGGGAAGGAGGGAGGGGCTGGGTGAAAAAAGGTGTTTTAAAGGCTTATTTAACTTCTCATCATCCTGTCCTGACTGTTAATAATAAATTTACCTTACGTCTTTTAATTTGAACCTCTTTTGCCCTTAGAGTGTTTTTGTCCCAGTCCTTACCTCAACTCATGAACCCTTCATAATTTTTTTCCTCTCCTCTGCCCAACTCTAGCAGAAGAGAGTGGCTGAATGACTTTTGCAGGTGCCTGACATTTGGCCAATATCAAACCATGACATACCGTATTCTGTTTGGTTACATGCTGCGCTGTGCTGTGCTGTGCTTTTACTAGACTTTGCTTCCTCTGCTGCAACATCTAAACAAAAGTAAAGGCAAAGACATGTAAGAAAGAAGGAATATTTGAACACTTCAGGCAGCCAATGCTGCTCTGGAAACTCCAAGGCTCCCTGCCTCATTACCCTGCTCCCCAATAGATGCACAATACAGGCCTGACAGAGTCATGCAATTTCTGACTGCCACTGAAGCCACTGCAAGCCCCCCCAGAATATATCAAGTGCTATGTATTGTGATACAGCCTGAAATATCAGTCCTGAGGCATTTGAAATCAAACATCTGAAATTATTTGGCATATTTGGTTATCATTACACCTATGCCTTCCTCCCTTTTCTATTACATCAGGTTAACACCACCCGTTTTAGAGAGAAGTTGTATTTGTTGAAACAATCAATATTGCTTATAAAGCTCTGAGGAATACTGAATGTTTTACAAGAGATATCCATAGTACTTGGCAACTTCCATAAGAAAGTTAATATATGTGTACCAGGGTTTGCTATTGTGTCATTAATAATGTTCCTGCTTGCACTTTGCATAAGGAAGAAAAGAAGAACTGTTCTAATGTACACTGACTGGAGAGGGTGCGCGTCCAGTGTCTGGGGACTGAAACTGCAGAGGCAAGCCCCTGTGGATTCTGGCTTTGCCATGTTAGTTCTGGTCTCCTACTGAGTCCCTCTCTTCGCTTTGCAGTCACATGTGTGGGTATGTGGCTGTCCAGCCATGGATATATGTATGGACACAAGAAACTTGCAAATTTTAATTTCAGATGTCAAAAGAAAAAAACTCAAAAAAACAACAAAGCACTGAAAAAATAAACCACAACCCCAGTGTTCTCCCTCTCCTCCTCTGTAAGTTTTCCCTCATCTTGTTCTTCTTGCTAATCTTCATAACTTTCTTCTTCTTTTATGCTACTGTTTCCATCCTCCTAGCCTGTCATCATGCCATTCTCTTCTTTGTTCCCTCAAACCTAACCACTGCCCTATGTTTTCCTCTCTTCCTTTCCTTCTTTTGCCTCCTCCTTCCTCTCACATTCTGTTTCTTCCCAGCTCTTGCATTTTTCCTGTACACAAGGATGGGTCATTTCAAGCTTGGGAGATTTCTCTTCCTTGCAGATTGCACTAAATGCCAATAACACTAACAAGAAATAATTTCAGGGGAAAAAGTTGGTTCCCTTTCCACAATGTTGGAGCACATTCACTGTAAGAAGAAAGTTTGGATAATTTAATGATTCACTTTTCATTGTAAAAATGCAAATAGTGATATTCAGAGATACACAACTCTCTCAGATCAGTGTGTATAATAGCAAAAAACAAATTATAAATTTTACTTTCTCCAAAATTTACATCCTTAAGTCAAAATCTGTGTTATGATATAGTCTCCTAATGGAAGCCATTGGTAAATATTAGCATGGGCAAAATTTCCAGTACTGTTGTTGCCTCTGACAATTTGATATCAAAGAGAGACGCTTATAAAATCGGACTGTTTTCAAAAGATAGAGAAAATACAAGGTCAGCTCGAAACAGAGCATTAACATGTGTGTAGTATGCATAATTTACATTGAATATACACATATGTTAAGTGCTCCCCTAAAATTTAGGGTTTTAAAGAAACTTTCTGACATTGGCATCTTCTGTGCAGGTTGATTTCAACAGAGAAAATCTGAAATTAAATAAAATAGGCAAGAACATTGAAGATGGAAGAAATCTCTCCTAGTACTGAAAAAAGTTTGGAATAAAAATGACAAATCTGGAAGCATCAGAGATTAATGGTTTTTAATACCCATACTTCTCTCTCCTCCCCAAATAATAAAACCTCACAAAATGTGAGCCAGTTTTAATATAACAATAGGGTAATAAAGGAAAACAGCAGTTTGATGAATGTCTTATCTCTAGAATATACATCAAGAAATAAAACTAAATGAAACTATATGGAAAGACATTGGTAAATAAAGTAATTTTACAGTAAGTACAGAAATGTCAATGAAGAGAGAAGGTCAGCATATATGCAAAAGGGAAAAATTACAATACAAAGCAATAAATGCGAACAAAAATGCTGCAGAGAATGAAGGTACAAATATAGATTCAAATATAGTGCAACACAGTAAATATCTACTAATCACTGGTTAAAAATGTTGTATCCAAAGTCTAGATCAACTGACTGACTTAGAATCCAGGGTTTTTATTAAATGAATAGTAAAACTCTGGGAGACATTTGTGGTGCATGAAGAGGCCTCTTCAGAATACTTCTGATACCACAGTGTATCTCAAGCATCCTGTATTCCATTTGTTCCTGGCCCTTCAGTTTAACTCTTTCCTAGCTTCCTCTCTTCCCTCGGCTTTACAGATACTTGAGAAAGGTTTGTGCTTGGATCCATCCTCCTGTGCTCTCCAAAGCCTGCCTGAGTTTATGAAAGACTGGGAAGAAAATACCATATAACAAATAAGGAGTTCTTTCTCAGCAGCAAGGGAAAGGGTATTTTCATTTGCTTTTGTTTTAACTACTTCTGCAGTAGTTCTCATGAGTTCTTCCTTTTAGGAAAGGAATCATGATTAATATATTAGTTAATTACACACATTCTAGAAGGCACAGAAATACATTGCTAGTTATTTGACATATTTATTGCAAACTCAAGGGCATGGTTTCTGTGCGTGTTTGAGCTGAGCTAATTGCTTTGCAATTTTCAGAACTAGGTTCTTGTGAACTAGGTTCTTGTAAAAGATGTAATTCTGAAAATCAGAAATATATTTAAATGGGCTAGCTTGAAACAGTCTACCTGAAGATTTGGAAGAAGTTCTCCAAATGCTATGTAGGGTTTTGTGACTTGGTAAGCAGTTTCAGTTCCCAGATAAGTGTAAGGCTCGGGGCTTGTAATGAGTCAGCTGAAGGAGTCAGTTAAACCTGAAGAATCACTGAAAGATGCCATTTGAAAGAAACCAAATGGCTGTAAGTAACCTTTATTGGACTAGTCTCTACATTAACCAGCACCCATGTGTGTTTTCTCTGGCCTAATAAAAAGTGTGGCATCTGAAAGCAGTGCTATGGGTCTTGGACAGATAGAATCAGTGAAGGGCAACCCCATGGACATAGAAAGTATTGAGGGAGAAAGGCTGAGGGCAGTGGTAGGTGTTGCAATAAATCTGACTGAGACAACTGGGTGGGTTATGAACGAAAAGAGCTGGGTTAGAAGCCCTGGATGAGTATGCTCATGTATAGTCATCTGTCTAACATCAGTGAGTCCAGCTTTTGAAATAGGCAGGATGCTAATGAGAGCCCTTTGCATGTGTATGCTGGTTATTTTATAATTTTGTATTTTGGGAAATAAATGTAAGCTCTGGGAAAGGAGCCTTTATCAAGAAGAAGTGCTGGCTTTTCATTCCTAGGAGGTTCTGCTCAATTATTTCATTTTCCTTCTTACAGTATCTTTCTCAGTTCTTAGTGTTGCAACAAAATTGGACTTCTGAGAGACAATGGAGGTCTTTAGACAGCTCAACTTTTGTTATAAACCACACACTTTTCCACCACAAAAGGAAAAGTATTTCCAAGGGCTAAAAACAGTCTACCTGAAGATTTGGAAGAAGTTCTCCAAATGCTATGTAGGGTTTTGTGACTTGGTAAGCAGTTTCAGTTCCCAGATAAGTGTAAGGCTCGGGGCTTGTAATGAGTCAGCTGAAGGAGTCAGTTAAACCTGAAGAATCACTGAAAGATGCCATTTGAAAGAAACCAAATGGCTGTAAGTAACCTTTATTGGACTAGTCTCTACATTAACCAGCACCCATGTGTGTTTTCTCTGGCCTAATAAAAAGTGTGGCATCTGAAAGCAGTGCTATGGGTCTTGGACAGATAGAATCAGTGAAGGGCAACCCCATGGACATAGAAAGTATTGAGGGAGAAAGGCTGAGGGCAGTGGTAGGTGTTGCAATAAATCTGACTGAGACAACTGGGTGGGTTATGAACGAAAAGAGCTGGGTTAGAAGCCCTGGATGAGTATGCTCATGTATAGTCATCTGTCTAACATCAGTGAGTCCAGCTTTTGAAATAGGCAGGATGCTAATGAGAGCCCTTTGCATGTGTATGCTGGTTATTTTATAATTTTGTATTTTGGGAAATAAATGTAAGCTCTGGGAAAGGAGCCCTTTATCAAGCACACCTCCAGAAGTGCTGGCTTTTCATTCCTAGGAGGTTCTGCTCAATTATTTCATTTTCCTTCTTACAGTATCTTTCTCAGTTCTTAGTGTTGCAACAAAATGAATGTCACTTCTTCTGAGAGACAATGGAGGTCTTTAGACAGCTCAACTTTTGTTATAAACCACACACTTTTCCACCACAAAAGGAGAAAGTATTTCCAAGGGCTATGATGCTCTCTCCTTCTCCTCATGTACCACCTGTGGATGCCAGTGTCTTGTGCTGCGGTGGGGCAGGGGGATACCACCCCCTGCAGAAAAGGGAGACAAAAATGCAAAAGGGAGAGCTCCATCAGCTTTACTTAGCAGCAGCAAAAACACACACCAGGCAGACCCACTGTCTTAGGCATGTAGTGCAGGCACTTCTCATGTCATTCTACCTCTCCCATGACTTGAGGGAAGACACAGGCCCTTTGGACAAACTTAAGAAATATTGCAGTGACATGCTCTGCCCTTGGGCTGCCTCTGGTGGCACAGAAAGCAGGGTGGAAGAATGATAATGTGAAAACAGATATTCTTGTGCCATATAGACCTCCATTCTGATAGAAAAGGTAAGCAGTAAGAAGCCTCACAAGTTCATAGGTTCATCATGGCTCATTCCTCCTTTCCTTTCTTGTGTCTGCATATACTTGTTTTGTCACTGATACCTGCATGTCCCCTCATTCCAGCTGGGTGCTCAGTGCAGGAATTTCTCATATCAGAGAGGGTGGGTGACATATGGATGTCATAGGGGCTGAAAGGGGTAGTTAAACCTTTCAGTCTGTTACCTGATGCCAGGAATCAATGTGGCAGCTTAGAAAACACACTGTCATCTGGGTGGCTCTTTTACAAAAGTAGCTCTTCTTTCATATTTACTTTTCCACTGTGGCTCGTTCAGCAAAATATGAGTTTCTCTTTTTCACACAGTGTCTTTGCAGAGCAGCTTCTCTGGGCCAGATGTCAGCCCTGATAGGATGTGGACCTCTAAACCAAACCACAAGGATTTCACTGAGAGGCGGGACCTTGGGCCACTATATTGCATTGTGATTTTTCCCTTGGCAGAGCCTAGATGCCTTGAAGATTAGGACAAACAGAAGAATGAAAATTAATCTAATTTGGCCCAATGATATAAACCATAAAATTCTCCAGTGCTTCTCAGACCCACAATGATAAACCATCCACAGAAAAACATCTTGCTCCAGAAATACTGCAACTAATGAATCCTGATTTCCTACAGATTTGTGTTTTGTGGGTTGACTGACTTGTGTGGTCTAAGAAGATGTATGCTTTTTGGGTGGCTGGAGAATGTGTGAGGTCTCTCTCTGCATGGATTTGTTGCTTTCTCATAAGGTGTGTTCACAGTAGGCTTTCACCAAATCCAGGTAATAGATTTGGGACGACTGTCTTTAGCCGGCTGCTTATTATTAGAGGCTTCAGAGAACGTATCTTTATTGGCCAGTAGATTCAAATGCTATTTGAAGGGAACACATTGTATAAGCCTTGCTTCCACAATGGAAGGCAATGGGGACGAACAACTATTGTTCTCCCTCTGCCCTCTGCTCCACACTATCCTCTGTCTTTCCTGGTCCTGCTGCCTTTGTCTCTTCTCAGGAACTGGTACAGCCTGTAGGCTCTAAGGAAGCACCCTTTTTCCTGGTTTATTCCATAATTTCCAGTGAACCTGCCCTGACACTACCACCTTCATCCTTATCTCTCCTATAACTGTGTTTCAGAAAAGAACTAGGTTCAGGAACAATTCACCTGCTGCTAAGAGAAGTGATCCCTATGGAAGGTCAGACTGGCTTAGCCATGTTGTGGCGATACCAGCCAAAATCTGTTCTCTGCAGGTAGAAGGAAGCAACTTGCTCTGTAGTCCAGGGTCAGCTTTTGACAGCTGGAACCATTGTATTGAATATGTTTCTTAATAAAATGAAAAAATGCCCAATTATATTTTAATGTTGATTCACACTATTGAGTTTGGTAGGTGTTAGATAAGGACCAAAGCACCCCTGCTTTCAATGCATGCCTTTGCCCAGTGCGATGGTGACTGTAAGGTCAGCTGCAGAATGACAAGAACACACACCAATGCGCACTTCAGAATCTCGTATCCAACAAGGCTGAAAGGCCTCATTTGAAAAATATTTTCCACTGATCAAGCACTGTCAGTTTTTCATACTACGTATTGGATGCTCAAAAAAGATGTAGTGTTAATATGTTTCTCCTTTATGACCTCTGAATTAAGTGCTCTAACTGCTCCCAAGCCACTTGCAGGTGGGCTGGGTGGTTTTAATTTCATTTATTTTCACTTCAGTGATAAATAACACTATCTGAGCAGGTTATTTCACATTTTCTGATTTTAAGGAACACTGTCTTTGCAGAAATACTGGCAATTCCCTTTCCAAAGCTAGTTGACAACCAGAATTTGCCACCTTTAGAAAGCACAGTTGAATAAGAATATTTCAAGTTTTGCTTGGGAATGAAAGAATGAATCACTCAGAAAGGTATCTATGACATTTTCAATTTGTAAATCGTCTAGGTTATTCTTTAGAATTTCTTAAAAGCAGCAGGTAGCTGTTTGTGCTCCTGAGGAACCAGTGATTCCTGATGTCTCCCATTCTATCCTTTCCTGGTAAAAGTCCTATGGGAAGTCCAGGGAGTCTCCAAACCTTGCATTGAAAAATAGGAAACAGGCGAGCTTCAGAGGAGCCACCCCAAATTATCCGAAAATCAGGTGTTCCTGCATGATAGTTTGATTTTGCCGTAGCAACATTCACTAAATTGAACCAGTTCAGTCATCAAACTTCCCCCTCACTTCTGCTCTCAGGAGCTCCCCAGAAGCATTCCCCGGCATCCCAGGCTCTGGCTCCCCTTCGCTCAGCCAAACCGGATAAAACCTTCTGTTCCCCAGCCAAATCCGAGCTCGGCGGCAGCGGGCATGGGCTCGGGACTCCTCCTCATCCTGCGGGGCTCCTCTAGGTGGGGCAGGCGAGTTTTCGCAGAGAGCGGAGCCCGCTCCGGCGCCCGCGGCTCTGCCGAACTTCCCTGCGGAGAGCGAGGAAGGAGAAGTTGCGAGCGGACCGCGGGGCCGTGGGCTGACGGCTCAGAGGTGTTTGGGCTCGCTGGGACCCAGGTGGGGACATTCATGACAAACTCTGCGAGCGGAGGAGACGCGCGCTGGCACCTGTGAGAGCCCGAGCGAGCGGGACCCTGCGCCCTGCGCCCTCCGGAGCGGCTGCGGGCATCCCGCTCTGTGTGCCCTGTGCCAGCCGGAGCGGCTGCGGGCATCCCGCTCTGTTTGCCCTGTGCCCGCCGGAGCGGCTGCGGGCATCCCGCTCCCTGTGCCCTGTGCCCGCCGGAGCGGCTGCGGGCATCCCGCTCCCTGTGCCCTGTGCCAGCCGGAGCGGCTGCGGGCATCCCGCTCTGTGTGCCCTGTGCCCAGCCGGAGCGGCTGCGGGCATCCCGCTCTTTGTGCCCGCCGGAGCGGCTCCGGGCATCCCGCTCTGTGTGCCCTGTGCCAGCCGGAGCGGCTGCGGGCATCCCGCTCTTTGTGCCTTCCGGAGCGGCTGCGGGCATCCCGCTCTGCGTGCCCTGTGCCCGCCGGAACAGCTCCGGGCATCCCGCTCTGTGTGCCCGCCGGAGCTGCTCTTCTCCGGGCTTCGGAGGCCGTGAGCCCGTCTGTGCAAGGTAGGCTCCCGTCGAGTTCGTCGGCTGCCTCTCCCCAGAGCCAGCGCGCCGCTGGTACAGGATCCACTCTGTCACGGGGATGTCACTGAGGGCTGTGGCTGGATAGCGTGTTGGGTTTAAGCTTAGTTTGAAAGAGGTCCACTATCCAGAGAGTTTCTCTGCTGCTAGCGCAGGACTAAAGAACTGCTTTTTCTGTGAATTCTAGGAAGTAGCTGCAGTTCCTGGTAGTACCTTTGGTTAGAAGTTAGTTTCTTCACACAGAATGCTTAGTAGATTTTTTTATTATTAGAAGTACTGACGTTCTGACTGGTTTCTAAACTCTAGAGGATCCAGGGTGTTTTTTATTTCAATAGAAGTATAAATTTCTCCAGAAAATTGTGGAACTGCTCTTTCGAGTTTTGTGTTAATATTGCAAACTAATTTGCATGTGTTTTTTACACTGCTGCTATACTTTTGAAGTCCCAACCACTGCTGTAAAATATGACAGTATTGATAGTGCTGTGGCTGACTGCATACACATGTGAATATATGTTCATAGCATTCTGATTTTGATTTTCCCTGCTTCCACAATCTCTCTGTGAAAGGGTACTGTGAGACTGAGGTCCAGAGAGGAAAGCAGGCTGCTGCCCACACTGAGAAGTACCTGGGCAAAGTGGTGTTGCATACCTGCTCCAGGCACTGGAGTTTGTAGCCATACGTAGTGCCAAAGTAGCTTTGAAATGCTCAGCTATGCCTGGGGGAGCAGAGAGCTCCTCTGGGACTGCAGAACCTGCTCCAATGGTGAAGTGGCCTCTGTGAACCTTGCAGACTCTGAAAGACTGTAATTTGTACTGAGCTGGATGGTTTTAGCTGCTGCTGCTGCCACAGCTAGAGCACTGATCCTGTGTATTAAAAAAGGTGCAGCTAGATACTGATATGCCTAAGAGAAAAGGTGTTTTAATTTATACAACTAGTGAAGCTTTAGATATTATATGAATGGGCAATGGATGGCACTTAGGATCTGTCCCCCGTGGGGTGAGATCCTCATCCATAGCACAGCAATGCCAAGGAGCTTAGTGACCAGCACCTCCTTGGGGTACCACCCCAAACCTCTCTACGTGCCTCAAACTACAAGGAAATCTTTCACAGTTTTGGCTGCTTTTCATTGAGTAGACAAGGCCAATGGCTATGCTGCCCCTCCCTCCTCTACAGCAGAGGTGGGAGTTGATGTTGTGTGCTGCAGTTTCGAATGATAGGTCTTGAAATGTTTTTGGCAAATGGTGGAAATCTCTGGAAGTTCTATGGGAAAAATCATGGGAGATTGCAAATTTTAAAAGGAAATTAATGTGACTGTGCAAAGCAGGGCCAAACCAAATGACTATTATCAGGATTACTCAGTTCTTTGTTCTTCTCTCTCAGAAATGCCTAAGTTGTACAAAGGAAAAAGAAAGAAAGTTTGGGTATCCTCTATTGAAGACCAATACTAATAAGAAATTAATCGATAAATTGAAAAAGACAAAAACTATCAAATAAAGGAAATATATTCAGCAGCAGAAAGTTGGCTCCACATCACTCAGTGGGAACAATTCCACCTTCAGGTAACCTCCTGTGAACCCATTTTCACTGGAGATCATTGACAATGGTGAAACTGTTACCATAGCTTAGCCCAGTTCTTTTGGTTGGTAGGGCACAGAGTAGCTGTGTTCTGTTTGTAATAATGTAGTCTGACCACAAGAAAGAGCTCAGATGAGAATGTGCCCAGAAAAAGCCAGCAGGCTTTTTTTTTTTTTTTTTTAGTACATAGATAGCTTTTGCAGAAAACCACTGGCATAAATAGACTGATTTTCCTCTATTGCAGCTAGATGAAAAACATGTGATGCTTTAATTTTTCACATAGGATCGTGACATGGTCATTTTCAAGGCATCATACTGAATTGTGTGCCATGGAAATCATCTCACTGAAAATGTTGAACTGAATGCAATTTTACCATAGCATTGTTAAGAATTCCTCTGAAAATTACTTCACGTGGAACATTTCAACTTTTTGTGTTAAGGTGGTGTTTCTAGGAGGACTGAAATATTTTAATGGAGTCTAAAGTTTCTAACTGAACCCATATAGCTGTGCTAGATAAATGATCCAAGTCTCAGTTTTCAAGAAATAGCAGCATAAGCTTTTGAAGATTAGATTAAGATAATATTTTTCTCATGTTGTCATCAATGGAGGAATTCCCCTCTAATATTATCAACAGAGTTGTTTCCTTTAACCATGCTAGGATGCAACTGGGTCTCAGATCATATCTATGCTACTTCTCTTTTCAGCAAAAAGGTGAGCAATGTGCATTATGAACTACTGCCTGTAGCAGAATAACCAGAGAGGTGCCAGCATGGCCCCACCCTACATGAGTCATTGGTGTGAAGCTGAGTGTAGACCAGCCTTTCCATTCACTCCTGTAAAATGTATCTAGTTTCTCCTTCTGATTATTCTGAAACCAGGCCTTTACTGCCTTCTCGTGCCCTCCTGGCTCTCAAGACCCAGTATATATTTTATGATGCAATAGAAGGTAACAGGTACCCCTTTTTACTCAACAGGTCCTGAACCAGCAGCTTTTGTTGCAGAAAACCCTTCTTTCCTAACATGTAGAAAAGTTCTGCCTGGTGTGTCAATAGGTCAGGGAGGTATTTGCAAAAACAGAGACACTTGATTGCCCTGTATATTCCAAGAAGGTAAGTCCCTGTAAAGAGTGAGATTATTACTGAACAAGGATGGAATTGTGACGTGTAAGACTGTCCACCTTGGCAAAGTGTAACTGACCTCTGCCAATGGTCTCTTTATGGACCAAGTGTTCAACTAGTCCCAGAAAACTAAGAACCTTCATATAGCGAAGACTAGAACTTACAAATATTATCTGGAGGCCAAGTAACTTGCTGTTCCTTTGTTTGATTTATCACTCATCCAATTCTGTTACAAATGGATAAGATTCTGGGCCGATGCAGTCAATGGCAAAACTCCCACAAGGGTGGTGTGCTCAGCTCTTGCTGGCTCTTTGGATACATCCAGTGATCAAACGCTGTTTCCTGAATTATATTAACATTGCACACATGTCTTCTGACTTGACGTAGATCAGCTTTTTCAGTTTCTTTCCACTGGGGAAATCAGAACAAAAGTAGAGAGGACGTTATTTTCAAATTCAGAAGGAGTTCATTAGAAACAAAAGAATAAAAGATAAACAAAAATGACTTTAAAAGCATTATCTGCTATTGTCTTCTGAAGAAATTAAAGCTTTGCCAGTGGATTTTCAAATCTCTGTGGAGATGGAGTCAGGGCCACATCCTCCTGATCTGACGCAAGCAAGTGCTGGTTTTGAAATGTCAGAAGTGTCATTCTGTGAAGTTAAGCCACAATGCTTGAACTGAATCACTCACCATGAATCTAGCAACAGGTTTTACATTGCCATATTACCATAATGTCTGACCATCTGCAGTGCAAAATCAATAGCTAAGTCCCTGGGGGATTTCACAGAATTTCTGGCGTTCTTTTTTAGACTCTGTTCTGCAGAGCTGAATTTTTTTTTCATTTGGAGCCCTAAATTCTTCCTGTTTGCTTTTTGGGAGGAGATGGTTGGTAGGAGTTTATGTAGCAGAAGGGACTGCCAGAGCTGTGTAAGTTTTAAAGCAGAACAACTTTTGAGGAGGTTGGTGTTTTTCCATTCCCTGTCCCACAAGGAACCTCTCCAGCAGTTGGTGGTATCTCAGCTGATCCCTGCTTCACTTGTTGTACATAGGAAGAAGCTAGGAGGGTCTCAACGACCTGACTATCCAGGGTCCTGCTCTGATAATAAAATGTGCATGGTTTACTGTGTTTTGAGAATGTTACTTTGATACTATCAATGGCTATGGGTGATCTGGGGAGAAAAAGCAAAAGAGTTCAGAAAACTTAATTTGATTATACTTGCCGCATCCTGAATGTTGATGGACTGAGAGACCCTTTTGGTCTTCAAGATCAATCTAGTTGCTACCCTTCAGCATCCAGGTCTTCCCAACCAATCCTCAGTGAGATACTTGCTCCTTACTGGAGCCTGGCATAGAAAGATCCATGACTTCCAGTTTCTTGCTGTCTTTGTCCCTGCTGTGCAAGTCCTGATGAATGCACATCCCCTGAAGATCATCTCAATGAGCCTCTGGTTCTTTGGGCTTTGCAGCCAGGAATGATATGGTGCTGCAAAACTTAGCTGCATCCAAGTCCAAACCAGCTCTTTAGTAAGAAGGAACCCAGGAATAATTCACCCTTTTCCCTACTCCATATGCATATGAAAACTAGGCCTTATCCTCTGTACAGCAACATAACAGCCTGGGGACCAAAGCAGAAACATATGGACAAATAATGAGTGAGCTTTAATTCTGACAGAGCATCCATCTCTTCCTCTGGATATATCACAAACAAAAACTACTGAAGTGCCAGTTAAGCAGCACACAATTATTTGCAGATTGTCAGAATTTTGCATTTCATTTGAAGCAAGAACCATTTTATTAGTTCAGGATTAGATATTTGTAATTATCCGAGCTAGAAGGATGCATTCCTAGGACATGCTCCATTTTTCTTTTGGAACTCTATACACACTCCACTTCTTGGAAGAAGGATCAGGGAGGGGAAAAGATCTGTACAGTAATTACTGATAAATGGAGACTTTTTAGGACTTGGTTTCTGTCACTGAAAAGAAGAAGACTAAAAGACCGTGTATATCTATATCACACATCTTGGAAGAGAAACTGGGACTGCAAAAATATGAAGAACAGATGATATCAAAGGCTAAAATAGAGAGAGTCTATTAAAATACCTGGTGCTAGTTTATAGCCTGCATAGTTCCTAACTATGAAACAGATGACATCCTCAAACATGAGGGACTTCAGTTTACTTCTTATAGCGAAGCAAAACTTGAAATTACCATCCTTAAGTAACATTTGTCTTCCTGTTGGAGTCCACAAAAACCAGAAAGGCTGGGGACGTGTTCTCGTTTTGTCACTTGGGATTTTGCCGTTTCTTCTCTCGGTGGGTAGCTGTGACAATGTGTCCCCTGAGTTAGACACATTTGTACTTACAAACATAGGAAAGAATGATCTGTGGGCTTCCAACCATACAGTGCTACGTGACAGGGGCCAAGCAAAGCAGCAGCACCTTCAACTGGCCACCCCCTTTCTGTCTGAGTGTTTACCACCTGCACAGCAGGCATGGCTCAATGGCTTGTGGGCTCACCTCCAAGCCACGGGAGTTTATGGGCTGGCGTGAAGTCTGGCAGCCTGAAGCTGGTTACATGAAGCATCCAGTTTTGCCAGCTGCAGGAGGGTAATAATTTCAAGAGAGGGACAGAGCGCACAGCTGAGGGCAGTAACTATCTCAGCTGTCACCATTTATTCCATCACCAAGTCTGAGTGTCAGCACCCTCCAAGAGAGACAAAAGTAAAACTGAGTATCCAGGCATTGTGGGGCACAGATTTATTTAATTAAATTCAAATACTTCCCTGTGATGAGCCTTGTCTCTTTAAATTTTCCATAGAGAAAAAGCATGCACTAATATATTGCCAGTTGGAGGGGTATATTTTCTGTTGATGTGTAGATCCACTTGGTTTCTTTGGGGAGTAAAATACAAAGGAAAAAGCCATTGTTCTTGTCTTGCTCTCAATTTTCAAAAATTGCCAGTTCTTATAAGCAGACCAAAACAGATAACAGATGGCACTGGCTAGCAACAAGGAAACATAAATGCAAATATTTTATGGTATATGAAGAACATCTCTGATGTGGTAGGGTTATGTTTTTTTATCATGGTTTCTAACCAGTTGTGAGAAAAATCCATTACTAGCACTTTGTGGTATTTAACTGGATGTGAAATGTGCAAATAATACAGCTGGTGGCCAAATTATGTAATTGTAATAAATTTTAAAAAACAACCAAAAAACCCCAACCTGATAAAATTAATGTAAAGGGACTTGATATACTTGCCAATAAAGCCAACAGGAGAGTCTCCAGTCATGTCAGCAGATATCCAACCTGCTCATCAATTTTTTTTTTCTTCCAAGATCCCCATGTACACAGGCTAGACTGGAAAAGAGAAATAAAGGGTGCTTGTCCGTGAATGCTTTCCTGGCTCAAGTGATCAGTCAGTGGTTTTCACAGACAACAAAATCAGGCCCCATGCAGGGTCTCTCAGAGAAAGCAGCAGGTCCGGCATGTCAGCCTTATAGGTGCCTTGCACCCCTGCTCTCCTAGACCTGGATATCTTCACAATGACCAAGGAGCCACAGCTGGGCAGAGCTACAGGGGTGTGCCCAGTCTAGTGCAGGTCTCCCAGAGCTTGCATAAGCTGTTTCTAATTTAGCTTTGGTGGAAGTCAGACTAAACAAACAAATGGGTATCTCTGCTGCAAATATCTATGCATGGGGAAACACCAGGAGCAACTTTGAGGAGGCAGTGAGTGGTGCCCTTGGAGTACAGCACACGGGAGAGGCATGTCCACATGTAGATGAGACATCTGCTTGCAGCTTGATGACTGTACATATTTTCCACTCACTCCTGCCCACAATGTCACCTCTACCTCCACTTTTAAATTGCAGCCTCCACAGCAGGGAAAGGCACCACAGGTTAAAAAATACTGAAACTCCACCAACTTCTCTTTCCAACCAAGAGTGAAACTCCTCTTGTAGCAAATGAGTATCACATCCAAACCCTAGAATGATCCCTAGTAGGGATCTGAGCAGCTGGGAAGTTAAGGTCTAATGTCTTGGTAGGCTGAGATTACAATTAAATGCCTTTTTTCCTGCAGATATGGGTGCTTGCCAAGTCTCTGGTCTAATATAGAATACTTGCTTCTCGTGCTGCAGAGCTCTAAGATATCAGACCTTCTATGTACAGCAGCAGACAAATGCACTCAAAATGACAGAGCAATTTCTCATATTTACTCTCTTTGTCTCTACCCCCAGTGCCTGTAGAGGCAAATCCATGGCACTGAGCACAGTCTTACCTTGTTGGTAGAAGGATGTGGTTAAATGCTCCCTGATTTTTTTTTCTAAAAAATGAGTCTGTTGATGTGATGCCAGTCAAACACTGACAGAAATTTGAGAGACCTGTGAAGCTCACTTGTTCATTGATGCTCCACTCGTAAGTTATGTGCCTTAGGAAGTTACTTTGCTGGTAAAATACCTTTCTCCTAGCCCTTCGCCCATTTAACACTGAACTATGCCTATAGAGAGCATCAGAGCATCATGAGTTTTCTTCATCATATATATAAAATTAAATTTCTCTTTGAAGTGTTTCTTAATACTCTTCTTGTGTTCAAGTAAAGCTGTCATTGAGTTCACTGAGGTTTACCCACACAAGGAGCAAAGGCTCTGTCCCCTTGGGATTGCACAAGCCATTTTCTAGTAATTTGTCTGCTAAAGTGACATATTTCCTTATTATAGCACTGAAAACAGGAACTTCACAGTCTTCTAACAGAAATGACTTTATGTATTTTATGAAACTGAGCCAAAGACATTGCTCTTGTCAGCTGGAGTTGGTGGCTGTTTGGTTGGTCTGGACATGAGAATTATCTACTTCCCCTTCCTCTTTTTTTGTTTTTGTTAATGAAGGCTTTATACCTGACTAAAATACATAGCTGTGTTTTTCCCTTCAGGTCATGTTATCGGAAGCTTTGAGTTGGGGGTGGGAGTAAAAAAGTTCACTTACTAAGTAAGATTAAAGAAATTAAAGGCTAAGGCTCATATTTAATTTTCCCTTGTAGATGTAATTTTTCATGGAGTGACAGCATCAGAACCTTTTCAAGTTTTATAGCTATTTCACATTTGGCAGAAACAACAGGAAACCATCTGTAGCAAAGCAGGATTGTTGTAAGTATAATATTCAGTAACGAAAAAAAAAAGATTAAAAGAAAACACTGTTATCTTTATGTGATAGCTTTGAAGGGGCAAAGAGCAGGATGCTTGCATTTGCTACTAACTTCATAAAAAGTTTCTAGATGAGTCAGCCATGGAAAAAAATTATTATTTCAGCAGAAGGAATAAATCCAATAAGAAATTTGATTTTGGTTTCTTGTTGAGATTTCCATGATGACTGTAAAGATGCTTGTGGTGAGGAAACTTTATGTGCCTGTTTTCTGTAAATCATAACTTACAATGGTGGAGCTTATAAGCACACACACAACTTCAAATAGTCACATTGTCCCACAAAAGGCAAGCAAGCTATTCATGCTCTTAAGCCTTTAACTCCAGGCCTGAAAGTCTTTTCTAGACCAGGGAAATAAAAATAAATTGTCGAGATTTAGACAGCTTGTACTGTCCTCCGTTCCCATCTGACAGGATGTGTTCGTTCTTGCTTTACTGTGTTTTCTGTGCTGGAAAGGAGACTCCCAGACTGGAAAAGTGTATACTCATTGCTTGCAGGTAAAAAATACTTTTTGCTGAAACTTATTTTGTTAATTGACATGTCACATCCCAAGGCTGCACTAAATACCTCTGAAGACCATGGTCAGTCCTGTAAAGTTGTTACATTGCAAATATCCTTGTCAGAATGTCCATTTAAGAAAGCGGAAGAACAGTTTTTTCAGGTGTCTTCTAAAATTTAGAAATTTAGCCTGGGCTAAACCTGTCTGTAATTTCTTTGTCACTGACCGTGTTTCACATTTTTATAATCAGACCTAGTTTTAAGATAGCATTTCACCATGCAAAAGTCAAAATGTGTCAGGGAACTGCAGTATCTTGTTGTTATTAATGTCTTAAATTATAGCTAGACACCCTGTTTTTCCAGTTTTCGAGGCAAGTTATGAAGGCTTTTTTTTTTTTTTTTTTTTTTTTTAAGCGCTGAGCTGATGAGACATTAAAGGTTTCTTTTTCAAATAGTTTGGCTGTTGGGTTGCTCCTTTCACTCACACCTGCCCCTTGACTTAGAAATTGTCTCCGCCTCTTCTGCATCAAACGCAATTTACATAGGCACAAAGAAAGTGTGGAAGGCCAACAGCTCACACCGTCATTAAGATGAGAGTGCAGGAAGAACAAAGCAGCACAATGGTAAGAGAAATCTAACAATACCCTGCCTTGCTGCGAGTCTGACTAACCAGGGCTTTCCCACAGGAGGGAACGGTGCTGAGGATACCGCAGGATCAGCAGATGCATGCAGGGCTGCTGGCAGTGACTAAGGCAGCAACAGAGAGGGAGTCGAAGTTCTAGACATGAGTCAGGTTTTGAACTTGTTGTGGTTTGTAGCGGCTCGAAAGGCTTTGTATGGCATCACTGCAAGAGTCTGTGACTGCAAAGTGATGGGCTTACAGCTGGTAGAGCCACTGGCTGCTTTGGAAGGGAGTGCTTGCTTTCAACAAAGCACTGTAGTTGAGCTCAACATCCACAGCACATCCTTGGCATTATTTTAATGCCTTTACCAAAGCGCTCTGGCTTATTAATTCAGTAAGATCTTGCTAATTATGCAAGCCTCCCTGGAGAATTTCAGAGATGCTCGTAAGAAGAATCATAATATTATTTCTTAAAATATATGTGACAAAAATAAGACAAAAGCAGTGGAATGATACATGTGTTTAGCAGCTAAAGTAAAAAAAAAATCTCTGTATGCATGCCTTTTTTTCTGGAATTCTAAAATGCAGAAGGAAAGAAAATGAGAGGAAAGCATGATGTCTGGATTTGTTTTGTTTCTTCAGAACTTTCTGTTCATGCCATTTTAAAACAGTTTGCCATAAAGATTTGAGTGGGAAGACTTGAGATGCTGCCTCAGTCCTGATGTTGTCAGTGGTTTTGCCATTTATTTTAACAAAATGTTGATGTACTTTTATATGCTGTTGCCTGTGCCTATGTCAAAGATGGATTAAAACTTAAAGGTGCGATTCCTGCACAAGCTGATGAAACTGTATGAGTTTAATCAAAATGAGTGAAAGACATCTGCTTTTCCCCTTGCAAAGCCAACTGCAAAGACATTGCTAACAGCTCAAGTTTCCCAGAAACACATGCAGAAGATGGTCTCTGTAGTATTTTCCCTACCATTACTAATTCTAGATGGTTAGTCTAACAAGAGGTGCACACAGACCTTTGCTTATTTTCATAGGTATGTTGACTTTCGCAGAACAAATGCAAACTCATAGACAATTCTGCTCAACTCTGCAATATTTTTCATCTGGAGTTTTTATAATTTTTTTCTATATATAGATAAAACACTTTTCCTTAATCACAGAGGAGCAATTAGTGCTGGGTGTGTGAAAAGTGCACAGAATAACAGACACTCTCAGAGTCTTTGATTCAGCAGCACTCTGAAGTGAGAAGCAGACACTTTCTGTTAGATCATCTTCAAGGACTTAATCCCAAGGAGGAACTTGGATGCCTAGCAGACAAGTCACTTCACATGCTAAGTGTGAAACTTAGATACTGAGAAATCATGCTTCCCTCCTCTTCACCGCAGAGGTACCTACATACCTCAACACCCACGTTTGCATCCAGTGAGTTCCTTGCATGCCTGAACGTGTGCTTCTGGACATGCTTTACCTGGCTTGGCCTGTGCTGGATGAACAGACCCACATGCCACACTTCAAGTCCTCCCACTGAGCACGGTCACACTGTTTCACGCTCAGGGAGCTCAGGTGGGAGATCTGGACTCAACGTGTTTCTCAGCCTGTGAAGACTTTAGCTGTTTTACTCACAGCAGTGTCCCCAGCCCCAGCTCTTCTGCATTCCAAAAGGGGTGTCTGCCTGTCTATTCCTTTTGCTTTTTTAACGGTTACATTTTCCTAGGCATAAGTGACAATTTGGAGAGCAAAAGAAAAATAATGCTGCCACATGGTGGCTAGGGTGTCCGTACACACCTGCCAAACTGTATGGAGGTGTAGGCTCTGGGTAATAATATATCTAAATTTAGCTCGGAGTAAGAACTGTAGCCCAGTTTCCAAACCCTGACCCAGGTGGTGCCCCAGTCTCTAGGTTTGGAAGTCATGTGAGTGAGTGAAAAAGAGACAAAAACTGTCTCATGCAAAACAGAAAAGCTGCAAGAGGAGGGAGCTGGACAAACCCAAGAGAGCCTGTGTAGCCATGCTGCCTGGCCATGGGCTCTGAACATCTCCCTCTCTATGGAGCCCACCCAGCCAGCTCCCAGCCACTTGGAGGAAGATTTACAAAACTGTGTTCAAACAAAGGAGGATCCTGGCAGGTGGAGGTGTTTGGCCTTGTGTTGCCCTGTAGATGATGGGGGTATTAAGTGCAAAGATATGAAGCAGTGGTAGGAGAAGTTCCATAGGCTGGAATTTGGGGTGAGTCTGGAGGACTGTATAGCAAAGCCTTGTCAGGTTTCTAAGCCTTGCCAGGGTCATGGCCAAGGCATTTTGAAGATTTCTGTTTTGAGGTGTGTCTGCCCAGACTCTGGCTGTAGCAAGGATGCTGCCACCTTCTGTGTCTGCTGTGCAGCACTGAGTCCATTATGGCACTCTTCCTGTTGTGAATCTGGCCTGATCCCCAGTGAAGCAGGTCACTTTCCTGGGAAAAATGCTGGACATTAGTCCAGGCTAGTTAAAGTCAAAGACTGCTAAGAGGCAAACAGCTTCACAAACACTAGCAAGCATGGAGAATGATTTCTGATTTTCAGTGTCTTGTGGCAAATAGCCAGCTCCAGATGAAACTCTTCTCACTGGGACATTTGCTAAGACCTTGCTGCCATGTGCATTTGTCAGTGGCTCACAAGGCACCCTTGTCACATGCTGCAGTGCACCATGAAACCTCTGGGGTCCCCAGGGAAAAGGGGCTCAGGGTGCACAGTTGGGCTGAGGGTGCACAGTTAAGCTGTGGAAGAGTGTGAGAAATTGCTTCATGGCCACACAAAGCCCATTTGCTTTGGAATCCACTTAAAGTTTGGGTAAATACACCCAGTTTAAAAAAAAACAAAACCACAAAGTAGCCCTGCTGCAAATATCCAATAAGCCCATAGCTTTGGCATTCTCTTGAGACACAGGTGTTGGAAATTCAGTTCCCTGTTCCAAATTAAACAGAGGGAGTATTTGATGTCGTCCCATTTTACTCAAAGTGTGTCATACACCTGCACCAATAAATTGATCTGTGGAAACCATATACTCCACTGAAATGTGCTAACCATACCCTGTAATCAAGCATTTAGTCCTTATTAAAGTTATAGGAATACATTTTAATCTGTTAAAGAACAATTATTCAGAGTGCAAGCAGAGAACACAGCAGAGGTTTAAGAGAAAGATGTTGCAGGGCAGACTTCAGTGAAGGGGTAATAGGTGGTATCAATGTGGTCATCCTAGGTTTGCATTTCCAGGCTTTTGAGTGGCTTTGAAGTTCAAATGTTCTAGCATTTTTTTGAACACTGACATTTGTATTGTAAACTAATTGTTTTTATTTGAGAAACTGCTGACTGAGCTAATATACCTTTCTTAGTAGGCATGCTGACTTCTGGGAGCAGAAACAGCACAATTCTATCTTTATGTTTTAAAAATTGAAGTTACTCCCTTTTGGAGAAGTTTGCTTTATTGGGCACATAAATTAGGGAGAACAAATTTGTATCTCTGTATACAGCTTTGAGTTCTTCCTACAAGAAGAATACATGTGTGAGAAATAAACAGGACATCAGGGTTTCAGGTGAGGAGCTTTATATATGTAACAGTCTGGGCAAGAAAAATGTACAGAACTGATTCCATGCAGACAGGCAAACTCAGTCATGGTTTCCTCGAGGCTCTAAACTTACATCACCATGAGGTGCTAAGAGATGGGGTGGTCTTATGGCAGGGTTTTTGCTAGTTATATTTTTAGTTTGGGGTTTTTTTTTAACAGATTTGTATATCCAGTATGTCATGACACGACAAGAAAGATGAAAGGGTTTTAATTGGCATATAATTTACGTGGGTTTGGGTCACTTTTAATTACATGTGAATAGTGCAGAAGAAAAATAAACACAGCTTATTAGTAACAAAAAAAAAAATACCCTTTCTGCTGCACACTTGTGGGCTGAGATTTTATATAATTAAGCTCAATGTAAAAATAACTCATCTATCAATACCACCATTTATCATGAAAGGATGAGCTGTCTGCAATGCATGGTTTGAATTAACTGTCGCTTGCTGTCAAAGTGACTGAGATGCTGTGTACACATTTGGCACTTACACACATACATGAGTTTTTGTAGATGTCTTTGGAGACAGAGCCAAGAAAGCCAAAAAAACAGACTCTGAAAGCAACCTGAGCACACATGTGAACACAAGCACTTGCTATGCACCGAAAGCTTTGTCCTTTAAACAAGTTTCCTGTTTGCCTTTTTTGGAGAAGAATTAGCTTTCGTTGTTCGCTGTTTTAAAGCTCTTCACTTTAACATGCCCTCAGGTCCCTGCAAGGTGACACTTCAGACAAGCTGTAAAAGAAATGTAGTTCTTCAGCTGCTGTTGTGCACTTGATAGTTTTATCTTCTAGAAATTATGTTTCTATAACCCTTTTTTTAAATTTCAAGCAAATAGTCATGGAAATAAATAGTTTTCTATTACAGGGTTTTTCTATAGAATACACAGCTACCACTACAAGTATGACTTTTCCACTGCTTACACAGAGCAACACATTTAGTCAGACTAAGCCATCTTCTAAGGGGGGACTCCAAGGGGGACTCCAAGGGACTCTGAATCAGGCAGGCTGTCCTCAACTCTTGGAGAGAAACAGATGTGCCAGGAGGCAGGAAGAGGCTCTTCTCACAGCCCTCTTAAGTCATAAACAGGACTGCTGTATTTCAGTTTGCAAGATGATCCCTTTGCAGGCAGAGGCTGATGACACATGGTGCCACATTGCCCTGGTAGCAGTAGGCACCAAGCAGGTGAGAGTGAGTTGCCTGGGGTTTCTGTCCAGCACCTCCTTTCTGTGGGGAGTTGAATGGCTCTGGAGAACAGGTGGATGAAGGGAGCAGGTAGACCAGAGGGTCAGGGTTGCAGCAAACATAAGGGTTGTAGGAAAGGATGCTCAAATCCTGCTTTGACTCCCAAAAGTATGAAGAACATCAGGGACATGAGCAGCGGCTGTGGGAACAGCACAGAGTGCTGGCAGGGGGAAGGGATTCCTGCTGCTTTCCACTGAGGTGCTGCTCGAGCTAGAGTGGAGTGGGGAATGGCAGCCAGAGGAGTCACACAGCATTAAAAAGGAGTCATTGGCCCCACAAAGCATGTGTGGTGAGGGAAAAACTGAGTTAATCAGAGGCAAAGGACCCAATGGGGACAAAACCAGCAAATGCTTGGAGTACAGGAAGGTTGCATCTCTTTGGGGGTGGAGAAGGAATTTTTGGTGAATCCAGGGCATTTGCTGTCTAATTCATTGCTGGTGCTCTCATTCTTGAATAACATAACAAGCACTAAACTTTGAAGTTCCATTTTCAAAACAGTAAAATTATTAGATCAGAAACACAAAGGAGGGAGAAAGTACAAATAAAATTTCATAGGCTGCTGAAAAACTATCTTGAGCTTAAACATGTCTATGGATCTACAATGCAGCCCTGCATACATATGTACGTATGTACATAACAATATATAATATATATGCATATATAGCATATAAATAAGTATTCCCATTTTTCATTGGCTTAGAAGAAATTTTAAAAGTTCCAGTGGTTACCAGTATACAGAAGTTTCCTGGAACCTTTTTAGCATGTTATTGCAGTAAGAGCTGTTCAACACCAGCAACAGATCACATTGTGTACAAATACAAAATACATTTATACCCTGGCCAAGTAGTTAATCACAAACAATTATGTGAACAATCTCAGTTAATGTACATGTTTGTCATCCATATTCATATTTGCATCTTCTGATGGTCTTTTATCACTTGGTGAGATACTTTATCAACTTTTCTTGTTTTGGGAGATGCTGAAGATGCTTCTGGGAAGGTAGAATGCAATGGTTCTACGTGGTTGTGGGCTTGGCAGTGCTGGGTTCATGGTTGGACCCAATGATCTTAAAGTTCTTTTTCAATCTAAATGGTTTTATGATCTTGTGTTTAGGTCAGAAGGCCCTGATAGTGCCTGTAACTGTTTCTTGAAAATTCTGGTATTTTTAATAGGCAGGCAGGAGTGAAGCAGCTGCTTAGAGCAAGGTATTTCTGTTTCCCACTCCTGTGGCTCCCTGTGATGGCAATCTGAACTGGCCTTGCTGATGGTTTTGTTTTTGCTTTTTTTTTTTGGCAAAGCTGTGCACAGTTTATTGCATTTGACTTTAGGTTCAAGCAGCATTCTGTAGTGCTGTCAAGAGCTGAAATGTCAGAATGAAATACTGAATGCTATTTCCTCAGAAGCTTGGTGTCACAAATTATGGAGGCTCCAGGCTAAGTGTCTGCAACATTTCCCGTGATTGCTCCAGTGAAGCCATGCTCCATTTTTAAATACATTGGTCACAGGTTGATGAAACCAATTTCTCTGAGAATCTTTTGCTGTCACCAGGTAGAAGATATCACCCCCCAAGAGAAAACAAAACAAAACAAAATTACAAAACAGCCCACAGAAAAAAAAATCTAAAAAATAATTATAAATGGTAACAGGATACCTGTGGCCGAGCTGAGATTGATGCTGCTGCTTCACATGCAGTTGTGTCAGTTTGGTGCTAGTGTAGATGTTTTTTCTCCCACCCAAGTTGGCAAATGTTGAATGTGCTGTTCAAGCTCTCTTCCTGCCCTCCCTTTTGCCCTATTTTAATTCTGCTGCAAACTTAACCTGCCTTATTCATATTTGTAATGGCATGAGGCTTATGTGCTAGCTGGGACATGCAAGTACCTGGAGTCCTAGAAATGCTCATAATTTGCATTCTTAATGAAACATAATTTTAAATCCTAAATATAGAAAGTTTTCTATAACTGAAATGGATTAAACCAGCTCCTTTTTCCCAGATCTCAAACATCCCTGTCAGCCCATAAGTTTTGGAAGAAGCCTTGTAAAGCCCTGGGACTTAAGTATTTGACAAAGGAGAACCAGAAAACCAAACAAAGATACTTCTGTTGGGTTAAATCCAGAACATGTTGATGGGTCCTGCCCAACAGCAGGTCAAACCTGTGTAGGAACCTCAGTTTTTTTCGCTAATCCCATATTGCTTTCTGATCTCTGGATCCAAGACAGGTATTATGAAATGCTTCAGAAGGGCAACTTTTTTTTAACTTTAAAGTTTTGCATTAACTACCTATGCTGTCATCTTTTCTGCCTTCTTTTCTCTATCAGTTTAATTTCAGACTATTTCCTCAAAACCATTTTTTAATGCCCTGGATTAATGGGGCATTATTCCAAATGCCATGGTAATTCTTCACCCTGGAAAATGCTCCTTAGCTGGTTCTACACCACAAATTGCATCCTTACACCCCAACTTTTATTGGGCCTTTGAGCAAGAGTATGATATAGGCAATAAGTACCTCTGCCAATTGCCAGGTGTTATTCTCTCATTATGACAGACATTTTCTGCCTGCATCACTTCAACAACTAGCCCAACTCCTGCTAATGCCAGAGTTTCAGCAGCCTGAGCTCCAGGAGGTTCAGCTGTATTTCTCAATATCCTGACACTGTCCTGAGCATACTCTTCTGTCTCTCCTATTGTTTGCTTCACCTATCTCAGTGCCCTATGGCTTTGCCTCCCACAGACAGATCCAGTGTAAAATTAAGTCCTCACTACCAAGAGTTTTCCTCCAGAGAAATTTAAGAAGCTGAATTAAAATAACTAACCACGGCTTACTTAGGGACAGGATACTAAAATGAAGAAATCAGGCTTGCCTCAGAAAATATGGGAATTAC
Organism: Emberiza elegans; assembly: GCA_024865655.1. Classification (NCBI taxonomy): domain Eukaryota; kingdom Metazoa; phylum Chordata; class Aves; order Passeriformes; family Fringillidae; genus Emberiza; species Emberiza elegans. The sequence continues at coordinate 59,412,693 of JALJVW010003023.1, read as the reverse complement.
ATGGATTGATAGCAACAGTTCTTCTCATTGTCTCCCACCAAGTCAAATGGCTCCTTTCAGTCCTTCACAAGCACCCAAGTGGTTACCGCTTCCCTGGCACTGGGGTGGATTAAGGATCCCACCCAATGCCTGGTTCCAGCGCCTGGCTGCCCAAGGCAAGGAGAGGCTGGGCCAGAACACAGGTGCCCACACAGGCAGCCAGAGCCATTTCATCCTTGTGCCCCATGCCACAGGCTGGCGGCTGTCGTGGCTTCTTCCCTGGTCACACCCTTACACACTCCTTCATGCCCGTCTGTCTTTTCCTCCACCCACTACCTGCATCAGAGGTTTGATTTCTGCTCCCCCCCACCCGTTTTTGGGTTTTTTTTTTTTCACCTCAAAGTGATAGCAATTCCTGGTGCATTTATCTTGGATGATGTGGTTGTTGTAAGATGAGGTACCTGCAGCAGCCAGTCTGCGGTTGATTTGAACGCAGGCGAGTCTCAACAATGAGCTTAAAGGAGGGTGTCAGGTATAAATCTTGTCTTCAAACAGCCAGGGTGCATTCCAGACTTCAGAGACACCTCTTTGTGTGGAAGGTTGGTTGGGTTTTTTTGCCTCCTTTTTTCTTTTTCTTGGACCTGGAAGAGGATGAAAGTGATGGGGTGTGTGCGTTCGTTTAGGCTGATAATGAGAGTGGGGCTCACGGGCATAGTAATTTGGCAGCCTCTTCACTTCCTGTAACAGTTTCAAAAAAAAAAAAATTCAAGGGCTGCTTAAAGACAAACATTTTTTGTTTAACTACTGATGGCTCATTTTCTGAACACCCATGCAATTAATCTTATTTGTATTAAAGAGGCAGGCTGCTTTTTGTAAGGTTTTCTGAGCTATAATTAATGAAGTTCAAAAATGTTACAGAGACATAATATTTAACTTTTCATAGGTGCAACTGCACAACATCTGCAGCAATTAGAGAAGCAAAAGAAAAAGGCATTGTGTTGGGGTTTCTTTCCCTTCAAAGTGTCTTTGTTAAACCTCTTCAGTATTCTAGCTGGGAATGTAATTTTTGGTGAGGAGACTAATCGATACTAAAACCACAGATCTTCTTTTTTATATTGCATTGATTGTCAAACACAGAGTTCAAAAATATTATCAGCTATGTCAGACTTGTGAGAACCGAGCCCATGAAGTTGAGTGAAGAGCTACCTGTATTGCACCTTGAAGAATCAGATCCAAACAAGAGTGTTTACTGCTTCCATAGTAGTTTTCAAGCAAATGCATGAGTGTGTTAAAACTTCAAAAGGATCATAACAGTTTCATGATTTTACATGTAAAAAATCCTGGATGTTTTGCCACTAGGAATTCTGTAACACAGATTATCTTTTAGCTGGGCTGCTTAAAACATAATTAGTTTTTAATAAGTAGTAGCTTATTTATCTCTGGATGATTAAATGAAGCACTCTGGAATGCATCACTTGAAGACATATGACAAGAAACATGCATAGTTCTACCTTGGCACTAGCTGCCTCCCACTTCACCAACCTTTCAGCAGCTCTAGCAAAAAGAAAGTCTGGTTTTCACTGGCTTGAAATCAAAATGTGGATGGCTCCAAGTGTGTCACTTGGATTCACAAGGCAATGTCAGCCTTTGCCTTTACAACAGACACACAACATCCTCACGCCAGGGATCGCCTATTTCATATGCATGTGGCATCCTGCTAGCACTTTGTTAGATTAAAAAAAAAAAAGCTGCAACTGCATCATTCCTATTACTATCTGAACTCTCCTTACACTGCTAAAGCAAAATGATCTCTGTCATCTCTGTGATCTGCAGTTAAGTTTGATGTCAAACATTGTTTGAGGAACAAGCTACCCTGGTGTGATCCCAGAAACTGAGAGACGCACCATCTGATGTGTACTAAACCACATTAAGAATGAAAGAAGAATTAATCTTTGTCCTTTCATTGTGGATGCAAGTGTCACACGAAAGGTGACATATGAAGAAGTTACAACCCATGGATATCTAATGCACCATAGCTGTACCATGAAAAGTGCTACCTGGTGAAAAGTTCCTCCATCTCCAGGGGCAAAAATACTGCATGTCTACAAACCTGGAGGCAACTATAAGCAAGGGTTCTGGGCAGTGCTGAGCACCCTGCTGCTGAGCCCCAGCAGCCTACACCCCAACTACTCCTTCCCAAGGAGAGAGCTGCTCAGTACCCTTGTGTCTGGGGGTCCTTGTATTTAACCCATGCTTGATGTCTGAAGATAGATAGGTTTGGTTTGAAGAAATGTTTGCAAAATTAAATAATTGAATTGCACATGCTGATTGCATCACATTTATTTCTGTTTACTTTGTGACTCATAAGCTTCCTAATTATATGCAAGCAAAAAAGGCTAAAAGTTTCTTGGATTTCAATGTAAAGTTATCCATCATATACAAGAGACATCTGGTCTCCAAATCTAACCCCTCTCAAGGTCAAAGCCCAAGCAGGGCCAGTGGTTTGAATGAGAGTGATGGGCTTTGTGCAGAGGACGACTGTAGCAGGATGGTTTGGGGGTGTCAGGAGAATTAGCAGCAACATGCTACCTCAGTCCTAGCAAAACCAGAAAATGTCAACTGTTTCAGCTTTTCTCTTAATTACAAAACTGTTGCACATTAAAAAAATGCACACTTCCAGGACCAAAATCTGTACATTCTTTGAATGTTATCCAGGTTTTTACATTTTAACTGAGGTGAGACCCTCCCACAATCCCCCCAGTTACTCATCTTTCCAAGCATTCTTTCATCTTTTATCTTTCAGACTGTAAGATCTCTGAGAAAGAGACAGTCTTTATTTGTGTATGTACAGCACCCGCATATTTAGCACTAAGCTCAAATGTTTGCCTACACTGTAAAATAGTTGCCAAACTGTGTGGTTTAAGAGCATGTCAAGGGTATTAATTTCTAACAATTAAGAAGGGGGTGAGAAACAGTGTGAACAAGCTGAAGTTTTTGTTCAAAACAAAGTGATTGAATGTGGAACTCCCTGAAGATTTCAATCAGAGAACCCCAAATGCAGCGTTGGTCAGTACGCAGCTGAGGTTGTCTGTGCAACATTTCTGCACCTCAGCTTCTTTCTGCCTCATGCTACTTGTATGCTAATCATAGCCATCTTCATGAAAAGGTTTTGATAAGGATGTTCTCAGGAGGAGTTGGAGAGCTCTGGGAAGCTACAGTCACTGTACTCACACTTTACAGGCTCTGTTTGTTCAGGAAAAGGAGATGTTCGGGGACTTTTCTTTACCTCTTCAGCCTGTCCCCTTTCATCCAACAGATCTACTGTGTGAGGCCCCAGATTTTTGATCCTGCCCTCAAAATGCAGGCCTGCTTCAAAGTCAGAGGAACAGTGCCTTTGATGGCTTTTACTTATTATACCATACAGCCCCATCACATATATGTTCTGTTTATAGGTAAAAACACAGCTGGTTCGACTCTGTATGGCAATTTTCACATGACGTGATTCTTTTTTCTGGTGACCTGCAAGAGTATGAAGTAAGTAGAAAAATAGTATTTTTGCTCTCAGATCATGTAGAAATAATTAATTGCATGGGCACCAGCCACTGGAAGGTTGTATCTGTCTTCTTTCCCTGAAAGAAAACAGGTTACCATAATAACCTGAATCAGAAAATCACCCTGCATCTTTCTTTTATGTGGTCTCAAAGATGAGATCTTTTAGTGTTGTTTTTTTCTGCCAGTGATTTTAAATGAGTACAAGATCCTCTGAAGAGCTGTATTCATTTGCCTGCCTACGCATGGCTACTGCCTTTTAACCTGTGCTGTGTAAGATGTCCATGTGAACTTGGTGGGTCTGATATAGGACTTTGAGGGGACCCACTGCCTTTTGAAGTGGCACACTGGCAGATGTCCACAGGACACCTCAGGTGCCACCACCCCCCTGTATGTGGGCAGCTGTGCTGAGCCTTTGTTGAGGCCAGCAACAAGAAGAATTGCTTAGTTAACAGATCCAGAAAGCTCCTGATCCACTGCCCGGTCTCTGGACAACTTCCTTTTCCCCAAGAATATCATACATTTCTTCTTCCTTGCTTTCAAGGGTGTTCCCAGCCACCCAAATAAATACAGCTTTTACATTTGCCACTGCATATAGTGGATACCTACCTTAAATGTCAATATGATCACTTTGCAGCACCCCAGTAGGGTTTCAAAATTATGTAGGTAATTTATTATCACAAATATGAACCGGTGTTGGGCATTATTAATGCCTAACAAACTTCTATGAAAATCACAAAACAGAACATAAAAAAATAGCTCCAATATAAGATCCAAGTAGGGGTTTCTTGAGTGTGAGAACCAACAACATTGAATGTCCAAGAAGTAAGATCACTATTTTTTAAAAATCATACATTTCCTATGCCTTGTGAAAATTACCCTCATGTTTCCAAAGATGCCTGGAAGAAGATCAGGCCTTGACATTACTGAATGAGTAATGTTGGAGTATATGAGGTATACTTCAACATATAAAATTGCTAGATAAAGAAATGGCAGGTATCTGGTAACAGAAACTGCTTTTTTTCAAGCCTGACCCATTGCAGTGTCTAGAGATTTACACTAACACTTTCTTCAAACCTTCAACTTAGTGTTATCATCTGGAATTTCAGAAAAACAGGGTCTGTTGTTTAAGTCAAACCTCACTTCTCTCTGGATCCATTTCTTTATTAAAGACATATGACAAAGTGAAGTTCAAGGTGTATCTATATCTGAGGCAGGTCATGGATTTGTTTCTCACAGTGGCAGTAGGCTGGTGAGGATCTGTGTGCAATATTGTTTGTGAGGAGTAATCACATTTAAAAATCTAGCAGAGAACTACCTCTCTTGCATTCCTTCATGCTCTGGATCCTGGAGTTTTGGTACTTTAGAGGAACCATCTTTGTGCCCATTGCACTGCATCAATGAAAAGCAAATTTGAGTGCGTGATGACATTGATCTGTAGTAATGAAGTGCTTGTTTGCTTTACCTTGCACACAGTGCTAGAGGGTAATAACACAAGAGCTGCCATGAAACAGTGTTTCCAGGGCAGCTGAGCCTTGGAGAGCCCATCTTCTTGGCAATCCCCACCAGAACTCAGTGTGGAGCTTTCACACTAGGAATTCAATGCCTTTTCTAAATACAGGCTTAGGATGGCTGGCAGTTCAGAGAAAGCTCTGTGAAGGGTGAAGTCTGGCACATCTGGGGACTGTCTGTATGTTGGTCTCAGTGCCTTAAACGTGTCCTCAAGATGAGGACTAGTTTCCTCAGCCCTGTGTCCATCACCAGAGTTCTCCAGGCCACTTTGGCAGAGGCGTTTGTGTTAATGTTAATAAAAATTACACATAGAAAGGAGTTTTTCAGCCAGTTATTTCTTTACATACACACACTCAAAACCTGCTAACATTCTTCCTAAGTAATTAAAACAATTTATAAATCCAGTTCTAATTCAGAAAGAGTTTTAGACAGAAATACTGGGAAACGGCTTTGGAAAATACAAAGCAATTCAAATGTAGGAGTTGCTATGTGAAACAGTTTATATGTTTATAGTATTTTTCCTGATAAAATTGCTTATTTATTTAAGAGGAGCAAAAATCTTTCCCAAAACCATGGGGAAACCCCTTTGGCCAGGCCTTCTTTGTGTGCACCTTTTCATCCAGTCTGAGCTCAGTCCTCAATCTGGCCAGTAAAATACCCTGGCAGTATGCCCTTGTGCCCTCCAGTCATGCTAGGAAAGCATCTGCTAGAGGCACAGACTGCTAGACCTGTAGCAGCCCCACCAAGCCATCTCCATCTCCAAAGCAGCCATGTTTGCTCCAAAGGCTGAGGAAAGGAGTTCTTGGCTTAGTGGCTTTCCATCCTTCCTAACCAGACAGCTGCTGGTTTTGCTCACCCCAAAGCAAAAAGAAGATGGGGAGCAGCTCAAATAACACCACCATGGCTTTAGGACCTAGATGGTAGCAATCCTAGTGTTTGCAGTGAGAGCCAAGTACCAGACCCCTGAGAGCACTGAGGTGTCCACAGGGTGTCCCTGCTGAAGAGCCTGGCAAAGGGGCACCAGGAAGGGTCTCCCTGAGATGCCTGGGTTGAGAAGGTGGGTGAACTCCAGAGCATTTAGAGCATTCCCTACCTGCTCTCTGGCATGTGTGTGTAGGGTGCTTGGAGGCAAAATATGGGCTTCCTCAGGATCACTGCTCAATGCCATAATGGATGGCTAATTATAGGTCTTGCAGTGAAAGAAGCAGCCCCACAGAGATCTTAAGCTACTAGATTTTCAGTAGACACGTTATTTCTGGGATATTATTCCCACAGGCCAAAGTACAATTACAGTGTTGGTTTACATTTCCTTGCAAAAAAAGAAAAAGTCAAATGAGCAAAGTGTACAGTTTTAAATTAATCTTGTATCAAAGACTCAGACAGTTATACCTTTTGCTTCCTCCTTGTTATTAGTGATATCTGGGAAAGTCTCTGGTTTGAATCTTTGCACAGCACAGGATAAAAGGCCTGAGCAGGTACAGAGTGGCAGGCTTGGTCCTGCCAGGTTGGGTACTTTCTTTGAAATCATCAGGAAACCTGATCCTGTATAGTAAATGAACAGAGAAAGAAGCCTTTTGCTATGCAGTACTTCTCCAAAACAGCAAAGAGAAATTAATGTTGTTCCCTTTACACATAGGAGAACAAGTTCTTGAAGGAAGTCAGGGGCCTACTTCATTCATATTGGGAACCTTGAAATATTGTTATTTGTACCTGACAACTCTAAGGGGAGATAATTGCAGTACAACACTTTGCATGCATCCTAATAATTGCCCAGGAATATTTTCCCACAAGTTGTCCGTAATTAGCCTCTCCCTAAAAGATAAATCATGTGAGGAAAAGATTGAGAAAAATTAGCTCTGATTTCCAAGAAGTGAGAAACCATTTTGCCCTCTTAAAGTGTCACTTCCTTGGGCAAAATGACAGAAAGACAGAGGCAGTTTGAAAGCTTTGAGCTATCATGGAAGTGGTCTTTGCTAGGACACGTATTTCTGACTTGAAAATAAAAATGGGCAGAGTTTGACAGAGTTAGGAGTGGTTTGCAAGCTGTTTCTTGGGAAAAGGCAGTGGAAGAGAGAAAAAACTATCAGAACTGAGAACTGTGCATGTCTGCCTGGGATAAATTCAAAGTCAGAGGGCTGTTTTGAGGTTCCTTTGAGTTCATTCAGGATGTCATTGAAGTGCAGAAGCCCAAAGTTTATATGTGTCCAACACTTTGTGCTGTACTACTGACAAACAGCATGCAGCGGGATAGTGAGAAGTCATCAAAAATAAGGAAGATAACAGATAGGACCATATTTTTCCGTCTTCTATCCCAAAATATGTGGAAGGATTTTATAAAGGTGGTACAAATTATATGTAATGGTTTTTCACAGCAGCATGCCTTTTAAACATATGTAGAAAACACAGCACTGTGCTGTGCTCGGAAATACTTTCCATTTCCATTTAGGGTGTGTGTGTTTGGAGCATGTGACTGGAGGGGTAATGTTTTAGGCTTAACAAAAATGGGCTCTGGACTGTGCCTCATAGGGGAAGCTCAGAGATTTCATTTAGAAAGAGCAGTGGGACTTTGGTTGCTTGGCCACACTGCAGGGAGTGGGGTGGTCCTTTATGGGTCTGCATTCCCAAGACTTGAGCTTGATAACATTCCCTTTCTCAAACACCAAGCACAGTTTAAATAGGATGCCTGTTTTCTGATCTTAAACAGCACTGTCAGCAGCCTGATACTTCAAAGACTGTGCTAGGCTGCTGGCTGCATGCCAGTCCTCTGAAGGAAGGGTGCCCACATCACTTGGCACAGCAGCTGGTGCTTCTCTTTGTCTTGTCTCCAGTCACCAGTGCCAAACCTGCCCCTTTGGTAAAGCCCAGCATCTCATCTAAGGCCGTGCCCACTAACCACAGGCCACATAAACAATAGCCTTTGCAAACATGATTATTTGTCTCTGAGATGTACAGCAGCCTGGGGAGTAGCTCAATCTCTAGCAGAGAAAACCTGTTCCCTGAGATGCAGGTACATGGGAACAAGCAAGAGTGGAGGTGGGCACTTTAATTACAAACCCAGGTAGTCTGTAGCAGAAGCACAGACCTCCAGTTCTCTGAACACATTTAAAGGATGAAAGTGAGTGATTCATGTGTAAAACGGGTGCTAGTCATCACTGAATATCCCAGTCCTAGAGAAAGGTGAGTATTGTTTTTAAAGCCTGTTGCTTTCCCAAGATGTCAATTTGTGTGACAGGATGCTAGCTGTATTGTCCAAATGCTCTGTCAAACCCATCACAGTGACAAGGAAATACTGTGCTTCCCTCTGAAATTCCTTGAATACCTGGTGCCAGCAGTTCAGCTGATAATGCAGAGAGGAATGAAAGCAGACGGCCTTGTTTAGAAAAAGTGACTTTTCAAATGGGCTTTGACAGGCTCCCTTCATCTCTCTGTAACATGTCATTTCAGTGCAAGCAACAGACTACAAATAAACCCTTTGGTACAGCAAAGGCTATGGCACTTCTCATATGTTCTGTAACTGAACTGTTACTTAATTGTTAATGTGCTAGTGATTATTCCATTACTTGTAATGTATAGAGTGTTGTATTTCAGTCTCTGAGCTCAGATTTTTTGGCTATTTTCAAGATACTTTTCAGGTTTCTGATCAAACTGCTAAGTATAGGTTTTTGTTAGGGTAGGCCTCTGGTGCTTAGAGTGGTATTGTTTTGATAGGGAAATTATAAGACTACTTCCTTTGAGTGCATTGAACACCTACCAGTTTTATCTACATGATTCTCTTTTATTAACTCTGTCAACTGCCATCCAGAATGTGCTCTTTGTGTCTCATGGCTCAAATCCAGATGCCTCCAGCATCGCTGAGAACTTCACTGCAGACTTTGGGGGGTTTCACCTGCACAGCTGTGCCTGATGCTTCACCTCAGGGAGAAAGCAGCCTTGTTCATCCCCAGCTGCCAGGCTGTACTTTTGAAACAGGGATGTTCAGACAACCCACGTCCTCTCAAGTGTCTCAGCCCCTCCTAGTCTAGGAACAGTGGTGTCTAGCCCTCCCAGGCTGGAGTCAGGCACCTCAGCAGATGGAAGTGAGTGCCATCACACAGGGAGCATGGGACTGTTCACAGAGACACAGCTGTGTCCCTCTGTGCCTTCCAGGGTAAAAAATGCTGGGCATTGCAGGCTTTAAATCCCTAATACAAGAGAAAAATTTCTAAAGGTCAGGGAAAAAAAGCCTACCTAGAAACAAGGCTGGGCTGACTATGGCTGTTTAAAAGCACCATGCAAAGTGTCACCAGGAGCTACTGCATGCACAACATGTAGTTTGCATAGCAGAAGAAATATATCCATGTGGCAACAAGGGCTCAGCACAGAGCCTGAGGTATGCCTTGAGCTTTGCCTCTCCTGGCTTAGTCCCAAAATACATTAAAGTAGCCTGGAAGGTGCTTTGACTCGTATCCAGCTATAAGGACTCCAGTGGACCATGGAGGCACACAAGGCAGGGTATAGTAATGGTTACAGGTTTTCTAAGTTATCTGAAGCATCTATGGCAACTTGTCAGACTGATCCATAGGAAGATAACTAAAGTCTACTCAGCTGCACATGAGCTCACCCTCTTAAGACAGGTCCAAAGCTTTAGAGAAAAAAGCATGTTTACAGAAGAGAGAATGTCTGTCATATTTACTGCTTCCAAACCGATCTACAGCAGTCATTCCATCATGGGAATCATCCTTCTGTGCTTCAGTCCCTCCCTTTAAAGCAAGCTCCTAGTATGCAACACAACAAACAATTTTGCTAGTCTACTTACCTGTACACATCATGCTCCAGCCTCCATTACTGCAGTTCACTTCCAGGACAGCCTCTCTTCCCTGCTGGATAACCTTCAGTAGTGTGAGGCCAAGAACAAGAGCAGCACTACAGTTGTATAGTGTATATCCAGGCAGACATCCACTATATACTTGCACAGTGTATATCCAGGCAGACCCCTGATGCATATTCTCAAACTACTGTGTTTGAGCCACCTAAAGAATACGCACCAGGGGTCTGCCTGGATTTCCAATGGGTTGGAAAGGCAGCATTGGTCCTTTCTCACACTGTAGAGCAGTTTCTCATATACATATACATATACACATATATATATATAATATATATGTAGAAGGGAAGACCTTGTCTTTCCCTATGAGAGGAGATTCCCCTTTTCCAGCTGCAGCACAGTCAGGGAGTTTCATACAGATACATCTCAGATACGCTGCAGCTAGAAGGGCTGCCAGCATGCAGGATTTAAGCAGAGGAAGGCAGCAGCAGCTATGTTAAGCATGGGAGAACAATTACATGTGCGACCCTCAGTGCTTTCGTAGCTTCACGGTGATGTGAGTCTTAGGCTGTTCCAGGTTTCTTCATGCTGGATGTTAAATTAATTAAGTAAGCAGATTGAGAATGCTCTAGGAACCACCTTCAGAAGAAGCCTTGGAGGTTTAATGTGCTTTAACTCCATGGGTTTAGTTCATATTACCAGTTCAGGTCCTCTCCTAGAATCCCCCCACGCCCCCCTGCTTACAAGCCTTTAGTGTTATTTTAGCTTTTCGCTTATGCATTCATCATAATCTGTGAAAATCAGAGCTGACACAAAGACAAAAGTTGTCACACTGAATACATTGTTTACTTGGCTTGAAGTTATTTTTATAGTCTCTCCAGAGAAAGTTTCTTACTCAAATTTGTCAGAGATACTCAACAAGTTTAACTAGAAACTTGGCATTTCTTCTTCCAGAAATTCTTTGAATTATATTTTCCAGCAACAGACTAATTGACAACATCTTGCTTCACACAGGCACACATCCTCCTGCATTAGATTTCCTCAGCCTATTAACGTTTGGAGTTGATGGAGGTGGTCAGCTGTTGGGCACTGCATTGAGCAGCCAGTAGATGGCTCACCTAGCAGGCACACCGATCAATCCCCCAAATTCAATTTTGTGTAAATGAGGGATAAAATTCCTGCCAGCTCGTGACAAGAGTGATTCTTCATTCCCAGACTGAGATTTCTCTAGTGTTCTGCACTGTGTATTTTACATACTGAATCTCTCACCATTTTAATTTTCCCCAAGGCTTTCATGCTGTTCTAAGAGAAACAACTGCTCTTTTTCAAACCAGTGGGACGAGACAGCGTGTTTGACAGGAAAAGCCTAAAATTTATGTTTCTCTTGCTTCATGCTTAGACTTGAATTTACCAAAACAGCTTCTCCAAGAGGTATTAGTTCCTTGTTATTTATATCCACTGAACACCACAGTCACCTGTGTGATATAGAACTGTCTGTGTCTGGTGGATTTACATATTGATAGTGGCAGACTGTTGCAGACATTTTTAACCTGGAGGAAGGGCAGAATTACTTTAAATTTTATTTGTGGCCAGTAAGGAATAACCATCTTGCTGCAATTTTTAGCTTAGAAACACTACCTCCCAAAAATTTGGGCTAGGTGAGTTCACCAGCGCCATAAAATACTTTATGATATATGCCTTTGGACTCCAAAAACCATGGAGCTGTTTACAAGAGCTCTGCAGCAATCACTATTAATTGCCTATAGGACTGCAAAGCAATGCTGCTAGGTATAACAAATTTGTTAATATTAGTGTGACTTGCTATCTACAGTGTAGTGAAGGTGGAAGGATGTGAGGAGACATGGTAATCAGCAGCTGTGAATTTCAGCGTGGTCAAGATATCTGGCCACAAAAAGGAGCTGAGTTTTGCATCCTAGAAAAATGTTTATTAAAACTAAGTTTAATTTAAGGTGAGATTACTACCAACACCTGTTCCAGCTCTACAGAAGACAAAAGAAATGACTGAGGGTTTAAAGTCTGGCTGTCCCACCAGCCACCAAGGAGGAAAGTTGTTTATAAAAGGAAAAAAAAAGTTTAAAATTTCTCATTCTACAAACTCTCATTCATTCTGTTTCCAAATTGTACAGCATTTTAGGTTTTAAGGAGTAAACAATGTATTTCTGCTTCTGGCTCTTCAAAGCTATTTGATGGATTTACCTCTCTCAGCTCTAAGACAGTGGGTTCACTGCATGTCCTGCTTTGCCTCGCCTCCTGTCTCCTCCTGGTGTGTGGACACTGAGCTCCATGCAGGCAGCAGCACCAGCTCCTCTCAAGCCCACATGTTGCCCAGGAGCACCCAGCATCAGTTCTTTTTGGGATGGTTATCTTTCTAAACCACATGTGCCCTATCTGTGCCACCCTTCTCCACTCCCCACTGCTGTACGTGCCTGTCCCATCACAAATCCCAGATCAGATGTGCAGGCATCACTTTGCTGGTATAAGGTTTTTTCTAACTTGCCCTGCAGAAACAACACACACATGTTTTTAACATAAAATGTAGCTAATTAAAATATATCAAGTTGATTTGGGAGGTAGCTCTCAAAATCTGTCCTGTTCAGGAGGGGAGGTTACTAGACCAAATGACTCTAGCCAGCACCTCAAGGTGCTCCACAAAGTTCTGAAGGAGGTATTACCAGTATGGCCTAGTTGTCTGTGAACTGATTCAGACAAAGAGAAGGCTTCACCCATTCCTCCAGCTGGCTTTCATGTACATACAAGCTTTTCACTCAACATAAACTCAAAACAATATGGTCCCATCCCATCCCAATAGCTAGAATTGAGAGTAGCTGGCAGAAAAGACACGGTCTTTCCCCATCCTGTACTTCTCAAAAAACATTCAGTTAGCACTGGCTTGCTCATGTGATAGTGTAAGCAGGATTTTGACCTGTTTGACCCATTCAAAGCAGATACTTGGCTCCAGCAAGTGCTTTCTCAGGGTGCAAAGTCAGGGGAGCAATAATATACCTGCATGGCACTCCAGCATATTTTCAATGCACTATCTTTTTAGGAGACTGGAAAAAAAAGCAGAAAGCTAAAAACATATATTTTCATCATCTTTCTTTTGCCCCTGGGGCTTGATTTTACTGCAACCTGTAAGATGGGGTCCTTTAAAATTTCACCCCCTGCATGGAAAATTCCCTCTCTGATTGCCCTAACTTTGGTTTAGTAGGGGGCGCATTGCACTAATGATAGGAAATGATTAGGGTTTGTATGCAATCAAAGCTTCCCATATTTCATATAAGTTGTTGATCTTCAAGGTACAGAGGTGCTGGCTCTGGAAGAGCAGTCACTGCTTTACACTAAAGAAAGCTTCTGAGAAGCTCAATGTCTCCCTGTGAAAGACATCCTTCAGTCTTCCACACAGAAAAAAATGTAGCCAAAACTAAGCCATTGCCATTGTACTCCAAAAAGACAAGATATAAGCTTCACTATAACATTTCCTGGGCTCTACTCATTACATATCACTCTGCTTTGGTTTTACACTGAGGATGGCAGTTAAATGCAAGTAGTGACCCCATTTCTCCCAGGTCACTTAAGGCGTTAACCAATTTTTAACATAGTTGTTCTAAAGAGCAGTTAAATATCTGCAATGAATATTTGCAGACATTGATAGTTTTGTGTTGCTTTGTTAAAATAGATGTTATCTCTTAAGACATCCTCCAGTAGCTTGAGCTCAGAGTTGGCCAACAAGTGACATAGGAGATACTTGGAGAAGTTAATGGACAAAGGGGAGCAATTTCTCAGCTCTGTTTAAAGTAGAACTGTTCTTGCCTGCCCTCACAACTGTATTCTCTCCTGACCATCCAAGTGTGTTGCCTGTAAAACATTCAGTCCTCAAAAAAGAGGCATTAGAATTTGAGGATAAAAGCAGATTTTGTAGTGAAAATATTGCAAAGATATTCTGCCAGAAAAATCTTTTTCAGCAACTTGAGCATCCAACTCAAAATAGCAGCTCATGTTGCTGGAGTCACTGCTTTCATCCAGCATCACAGCAAAAAGATGTGAGCTGGCATGGCTCAGCAGTCTGCAGGAGAGACGATGACAGCTTTCTGAGGGTGCAGATTGCTTTTGTTCTCCAGATAAAAGCTCTCTTACCATAGCAGTCTCAACATCCCCTTTACCAGCCTGGCAAAGCTAGGAGCATGAAGAATGGGAATGTGTTGCTATGGCATCACTGGCAGAGCAGAAAATTCAGAGAGTTTACTCCAGCAGAATGAAAAACCCAGGACAGTTGTTAGGCACAACTGGAATGTATTTGCTGGGGTATAAATAGAAACACTGCAAAACTGATATATGTCTTACAAATGCAAGAACATTTTTCTCATCTTGGTAGTAATGCCAAATAGCTTATGGGGAAGAAATGAGAAGAGCAAGTCAAAGACTAACCAGCTACAAACATGTAGCAGCTTAATAGATGAGATTTTCGTCTTCAGCAGATCCCTAGCTGAATTCAGGACCTTTATTCTATCACAACCTCATTTGGGGATGTGTGAAAAAGAACTTATAAACTTTTTACTGAAATGGTCTATCCAGGGGGGCCAAGGCTTTCATAGAATTACTCTGTTCAGCTTTAGACATTCATTTCAAGAAAGATGAGGTCACGGTGGAGAACATCCAGGTAGAAGCACAAGCAGACAGAGCTCTAGAAATCATGGGTAATGGTGCAAGACTGGATGAATCAGAGCTGTTTTACATAAAATATGACCAAGCTGAGGTCACAAATACCTAGGAGATATTGCAGAGCAGAAGGAAATAATCCTTCATGTCTGTGGTGGGTAAGAAAAACAGCAGCAACTCCAAGTGAATGAAGAGAGATATGCAGATGAGACATGCAGAGAAGCTGCCTAACAGCAGGAATGGAAAAGCAGTGGAATAAAGAGATGAAGGAAAGCTGCGTAGTCTCTGTCACTGGAGGTTCCCAAGATGCAGTTAGATAAAGGTTTGTTGGTAGAGAGGCAGAGAATGATTCTCTTACTATGAATCAGAAGGGTAACTTCTCGGAGTGTGAATCAGAAGACAATTTCTTGAGGTCCCGTCTTGTCCTGGTGTTTTTTTGACAACTGAATAATTTGATAACTTTTATATAAAATAAGCAATTATCACAGAAACACCTTTTTTCTTTTTCTGACAGGATGCATTTTAATGTACTAATACAATGAATTATCAAAGGTCTGTATAATTCTCTGTAGAATATGATGGCTTTATAGTCTGGTCTTTTTGGGTGTGCCTTGGAGGTACATATACTCTTAAAGAAAGTACAGCTGAGAAGATGCAAGAATTTTGTTTTAATTAGGTTAATGTAATACAGTTTCTGAGATTTGTTTCAGTCTAAACTTTATTCTATTAATGTTACTTCATCATCAAAATTGCTGAAAAAAGTGGGAGATGAAGTATAGGAAAAATATTCATTCTGTCCTTGCAGAAGGAATTTTTATGTTAAAATACTTGGCCACAAATATTGCACACACAGACACAAACTACAAAGCTGTCAGACATGATAGAAATGAAATATAGGAGAATTAATTTCTTCCATGTTTAGTAATAAACTGCATGAAGGCCATAAGACAGGGATGCAATATGCACACCAGTAAGCATCTATGGTCCAAGTTTCCAATAAAGATCCATGAGAACTAAAGAAGTGCTTGCAGTATCATCTGAATTGCAGGCAACTGTAATCCAAGAAGGCCCTTCAGCCTCTCATTGCTGCAATTACAATGGATTCTTAAGTGCCAAGACAGTAAAAAAAACATTTAAATCTACAGCTGTAAGCTATTCTTCTTGCCTAACAGCAGGAATGGAAAAGCAGTGGAATAAAGAGATGAAGGAAAGCTGTGTAGTCTCTGTCACTGGAGGTTCCCAAGATGCAGTTAGATAAAGGTTTGTTGGTAGAGAGGCAGAGAATGATTCTCTTACTATGAATCAGAAGGGTAACTTCTCGGAGTGTGAATCAGAAGACAATTTCTTGAGGTCCCGTCTTGTCCTGGTGTTTTTTTGACAACTGAATAATTTGATAACTTTTATATAAAATAAGCAATTATCACAGAAACACCTTTTTTCTTTTTCTGACAGGATGCATTTTAATGTACTAATACAATGAATTATCAAAGGTCTGTATAATTCTCTGAAGAATATGATGGCTTTATAGTCTGGTCTTTTTGGGTGTGCCTTGGAGGTACATATACTCTTAAAGAAAGTACAGCTGAGAAGATGCAAGAATTTTGTTTTAATTAGGTTAATGTAATACAGTTTCTGAGATTTGTTTCAGTCTAAACTTTATTCTATTAATGTTACTTCATCATCAAAATTGCTGAAAAAAGTGGGAGATGAAGTATAGGAAAAATATTCATTCTGTCCTTGCAGAAGGAATTTTTATGTTAAAATACTTGGCCACAAATATTGCACACACAGACACAAACTACAAAGCTGTCAGACATGATAGAAATGAAATATAGGGAGAATTAATTTCTTCCATGTTTAGTAATAAACTGCATGAAGGCCATAAGACAGGGATGCAATATGCACACCAGTAAGCATCTATGGTCCAAGTTTCCAATAAAGATCCATGAGAACTAAAGAAGTGCTTGCAGTATCATCTGAATTGCAGGCAACTGTAATCCAAGGAGGCCCTTCAGCCTCTCATTGCTGCAATTACAATGAATTCTTAAGTGCCAAGACAGTAAAAAAAACATTTAAATCTACAGCTGTAAGCTATTCTTCTTCTTTCTTATAATCCTGATAAATATGAATTATCCATTAATTGCCAAAATTATTTTTAATCTTCTTAGAATTATCTTAGCTAGTTTTAGCCAGCTCTGCTTTCTGCCTTGCACTGCTGGGCTATCTTCAAGCTGAGTGGAGTGACATACTTCCAGCCAGACATGTAGCATTTCTCCTCTGCCAGGGACCTACTGCTCTGATCCCAAGAGCCCATCTCTCCCTCCCTGGCACATCCAACCTCACCCCTCATCCTGCCATAGCCCTACTACAGCTGCTAAGCTGCTAAGCTGTGTGGGACCTAGTCAGGCCATTTCTCTGAGTGCCTCCTCAGCCTCTCTTCCTTTTGAAGTCCAAGTGTGATCCACCAGCCTGTGGTGAGGTCAATCTGTTCTTGGCTGCAAGGCTCACCAACAAAACTCTTCATGGCATGTCCAGCCCTGAAAAAGAAAACAAAGCAGAACAAAACAAAGCAAAACAAAGCAAAACAAAACAAAACTCACAAAGCCCAGTGAGAACCTTCTCCTCCACAAGCTCCAAACATCCAGGGACTGATGAGTAAGCACAAACTTCCAGCAAGTTCTGCCTCTTCCTAGCCTAGAGAGATGCTAAATAGCTCTAACACTTCTGCCCCAGTCTGCTCTGAAACCTGTTCAAATATACCCGAAGGGGAACAAGAACAGTGACTGGGATTAGTGCAAGTTGTCCAACACAGGTATAATCCTGGTGCAGGTATCAGAATCTTTAAGGTTGGAAAATATCTCTAAGAACACTGAGTCCCACTATTAGCTCAGCACTGCTGAGTCCACCACTAAACCATGTCCCCAGCTGCCATATCCGCGTGATTTTTTATCACTTCAAGGGATGGTAACTTCCGTGGACAGCCTGTTCCAATGCTTGACCACCCTTTCAGTGAATAAATTTTTCATAATATACAATCTAAACTTCCCTGGGTGCAACTTGAGACCAATTGTTGTTCTATTGCTTATCACTTGGGAGAAGAGAGAGACCTCCAAATGCCTACAGCCTCCTTTCAGGTGGTTGTAGGTACCTTCTGAGCCTCCTCTTCTCCAGGCTAAACACCCTCAGCTGCCTCAGCTGCTCCTCATCAGGCTTGTGCTCCAGATCACTGCCCATTTACCAGCTTTATTGCCCTTCTTTGGAATACACACTTCAGCACCTCAGTGTGGGGTGGATATGTTACATTTCTCTACCATCTGAAACAGGACACAGGGAAGCACCCATCTCCCCTCAGCTGTGCAACTGCAAAACCATTGTGAGGACCCCAGTGACAGCACGTTTAGGCCCCAGTGAGAGGGTGATTGAGATACAGAAAGCACATGTCTCTCCCAGGGACATGTCCTGGGCAGTCCCAGTCTGCCTGCCAGCTCAGGCTCCTCTGAGCTAACCGGTTCCTCCACGTGCACTGCTCAGGGCGAGGGCTTCACTTGGAAAGGCAGGTCCTGCCCAAGTGCCTTCTTTCCTGCCATGTAATTCCTGTGTTTCATCTATGGTAGCTGCTATGTGTATATTATCCCTCAATTTCCAGCCCCTGGGTTCAGGCCAGAATACCTAGATGTCTTCCTTCAGGTTGGTGTGTAACTAAGTTTTGTCCTACTGACTAATTCATTGCTGTAATTCTTGTCACCATCCCTAGGCACTTGGCACAGCACAATGGAGCCCTGCTGGGGAAATGTGAACGCGTCTCTCTGTGCTGCCATGGGCCAGACATCCCAGCTTTCTGTCAAGCTGTCTTTTCCCATGCCTGCAAGAGCTTTAGCCTCACCACAAGGCTAGTTTAAGGCTCATCCTCTTCCCCTCCCACTGCCCAGCACAGGATGGCTCCAGTTCTGCTTTGTGAAGCCCCAGCAACCCAGTCCATTCCATCACGCTGTGATTGCTTTCAAGCCTGGAGGGCCTATGCACTCTGATTGCCTCCAGACCTGTAGGCCCCATTCCATTTTCCAGAGCCATGTAACCCAAACTCCACCAGGCAACTGGCTATGGAGCAGCCAGCAGGCAGGACCCCACCAAAGGGCCACTGCAGCCTGTGCTCTGCTGCCTTCCAGTTATGTCACATTTCCCATTCCTCTCTCCAGTGCAGGCTCCTGGTCTGGACAACAGTAGTCTATGCCAAGACTTTTGCCCTGGTTTCTGCTTCTGCCCAGCTTCATTCCTCCTCCCCAGCTGCCCTCCAGTCTTCATTTCTCTTCTAACCAGAGAGCACAGAGCACCGTCCCACCCAAACCCTGGTACAGAGGTGTGGCAGCACCCTCTGGGGTTTAACTCCTAGGCAGAGCTCAGAATAATTAAGGGGCCAGATGGATTCCTCCCACAGTTTGGCGGCCCTGGGAGAGCTGGGATGTGCATACATTACCCTGCAATCCTGCACACGGCGTTCTGACACCGCACAGCTCCTGGTTTCATGCTGTTCCAGGCAGCCTCTGACGGATACAGGTCTGCAGCGTGCAGACAGGACCTTTGCCATGTCAAAATGCCTGCAAGCAGCAACCACCCATGTTGGCAGGCTATTAGGTTTCTATGGAATTTTGACAAGTCTCCAGATGAAGATCAAACCATCTCAAATCTCCTGAGGGGCTAAGAAATAAAAAAAAAAATCCCACACCAAACTGATTTCACATTTCAGGATTCCCTGCAGCTTTGTAGCTAATTTAGAATCTGTTGATCCTGGTGCCAATAAATAGTTTAAACTATCTCTGTACTCAGACTTGGTTTCATCCTCAGGTTAGCATTGGTTGTTTAGCTAGCAAGTCATATAGGTAACAGTGGCTAACAGTACATATAGGAGAGATATTTGTGCATATTTGTTCCATTGAGCAGAATGTCTCACGTTAGCTAAACATTTCTCTGGAAATCTTGCTTTCTCAGAAGCAGGTGAGTGCATTATTAATATATGTGCTAATGCACTGCCCCCCAGTGGAGTTGGAATCCTGCTCAGGAGATGGAGCTTTGCCAACCTTCACTTGTGAAGGGTGTAAAGAGAACACTCCTGGGACATATGGTAAATCAAAACATTAAATTGACCATTGGTGGGGCAGTATTAAATATATTCAAATGTTTTTTATGGGGAGGATGATTCACATCTGATTTTAAATGTGCAGTACAATTAGTGCTGTCTCTGCATTTCTCCTTTCTCAGCAAGCACTGCAGTTAGAGGGAACAGAAGGTATTCAGCTGTTTGTGGGTGATGCTTCACATTCCCAAGATTCTAAGATCAGCTATAGGTAGTTCTCATTTTTAAAGAATAGCCAAGTCTAAAATGTCTTAGGGCCGATGAGGTATTACACATAACTATTAAAGCAGCTGTCAGGACCTGTATTTATTCAAAACAACCTTCCTCAGCATCTGGTAGAAAAACGTGTCACTTTCTGGTAGGTAACAGAAAATATTATTTGATCATGCTGGATGTTTCTGGAGATAACTTTTTTTTAAATACTCCCACTGGCTCCTTGTCTTCCATACATCTTAGGACTGTCATTGCATTGAAGAGGTCCCTTTCCTATCATTTAGTTTTTCCTACAGCAACACAGAATACTATAAAACCTGAGGTTAGGCTCACAATTACAGTCAGACTCATGACATGTCCAAAGACTCTTATCAAAAAGCAGCTTTTCATGACTATAAATTTTTAAACATAAAACTAAACATGTAGATGATAAAAATCAAGACCATGACACTCACGGTCTTTATGACACTCACTGTTGTGTCAGTTATTCTCTGGTGTCATCCTCTTCATGTTTTCCACAGTGCTCTGCCATCGTTCCATCACATCACCCCTGTGTCAGGACAGGGTAGTGCTTCTGAAACTGCATCTCCATGTTTTCTTGTTCCCATGTCACTGGGATGGGATGAGGCAGTAGATGTGCTTATGAGTGATAAAAATATCTTTTCTTCTCAGCAGCTTAGTTGGGTTGTAGCACCATAAAAGGCATCTGAATCAGCTAAATGGACAATTAATGAAGTGAGAAGAAGAAGAAATATACAGCTGATTTGAAATACAGTACATTTGAAGAGAATATGTAGGCTAGGGTTAGCAGTACCCAAGCCAGAGGCAGTCAGCAGCTCTCCCCAGGTGACTGGAGGAGTCACAGACACCTGGCAGTGCACAGGGGGAAACCTCACCTGGCACAGCACTAGCAGCAGGAATGTGGCTTCCTTTCTACAGATACATTTTCTGAACACCACAGAGGCTTGCCTTCCAGGTCATTAGCTTGCCAGTCTGAGCCCCCCACTTTGCCTGTGCTTTCTGGAGTGCTTGCTGTCAGCTAGAGTAGGTTGCAAAGCTTACCTTCATACACTGCAGGGTGGCCTGCAGCATGTGCAATAGTTTCCAGTTACCTCAGTTCCCAGACCAAGGCTGAGGCACCAGTGAGACCCATGGAAGACAGACCCACACCTGCCCTGACCGGAGGCTTGCTCAGCTACCTGCAGCAAGCAGCCCCTGGACACTACTGCACTACTGGCCCCTTCTTCCAAGATGGGTGCTCATAGCCTATTCCCTCTCCTGTAAAATCACAGTAGAGACATTGCCCAAATTAAATGTGCAATATGTCCTTGATAGGTAGTACTTGGCTCCTAAGTTCCCCTTGACAGGAAGCTTTAATTCCTAATAAAGAGGGTACCATGTAATCCTTGGACTTTGATAAAATATTTAACACTCATATACATACAGAACATGAGACCAGTCTTAGAGGTCACATCAAAAGAGCAACCACTGAATTGGTCTTCTGGGACTCCTGCCCTCAAAACCAGTTTTATTTAAGTGAGTGTATTGGGGTGCAAGCTGCAATGACAAGCAGCTGAGTGTGCCATGCTGGAAAGCAATGGCTGCTCCCAAACAGGCAGGGTGCAGTCACAAGGCTGCTGCTTCATAGGAAGGAGGTCAGGTGGTTGCTTCCACCAGCTGACACTTTGTGTGGCAAGGAGGTGGCGTCTCAAAGTTTTCCTCAGTCGTGTGATGGCGGTGTTGGGAGAATAGGCATGGAGAGATAGGTGATGTCTTTTATTAGACCAACTGACAGACCTTGAAAAAAATAAACATTTCAAGCCTAGTTTGTTCATCAGGTCCAGAAAGCACCAGTAAAATCCATGCTAACTGCAAGGCAGAAGCAAGAATTCTTGGATCAATCTTGTTATGCTAATGAATCCCTCCACATGAGAGAAAAAGGTGGTTAACACCTGTGGAGCATGGGAGGTGTTACCTGGGAACAAAGCGACAGGCTGTAAGCTCCTGAAGAGAAGAGAAAAAGGAGAAGGGGAGGAGAAAACTAAAAAAAAGTTATTAGCACCTGTGTTGTATTTTTAAATATATTATTACATTTCTGGTATTTTGTAATTAACCCAAGTTAATTGTGAGCTCTTGGTTTGCATATTTCAGCCCAGAGGATAACCAGTTTTAAAGCTAGCTTGCTACCTTGAAAGGCTCAGCTTGACATAGCCTACTAATGGGTTTATCAGATAAGGTACCACTAGGCTTAATGCACTCCTTAATTAGGAATGTAAACACCTTCATTAAAAAAGAAATGAGGGCCTCAGAGAAATTATGAAGAGATTTTATGATTATCGACTCAAAAGAGAAAGTATTCCAACAGAGAAACCCATTTCTCCCTCCTTCTCCAGGAGCAAAGGCAGCATACTTTGTAATTGCAACCCTACCAAGCACGTTGACCATGAGATGCCACAGCACTAGGGCATTCCTGGAGTTTTGGGACATCCTGGCTGAAGAGATGTGAAGGCCAGTCAGCCTCTCTGAAGGCATGTGTGTATAAATAGATGCGTTTGTGTACACACCCATGCCTGTAAACCCACGATTCCTGCAGCCATGTCCATGTGATGGGCTGGAACCTCAGCTCTCCTTAGCCAAGGTGGTGGTTGTTCCCTCTCCTGCCTGTGCATGTGGTGCTTGGCATGAAGAGCAGCCTCGGCAGGCCGGAGCTCGCCAGTGCCCGCAGACAGGGGGGTTTGGCTGCTTAGGCATGTTCCTCTGCCCAGCTTTGGGACCGGGAGCCGTGCTTCAGCCTCTGTGCCCCTTCCCCTGGCTGAAGCCCCGGGGGGAGCCTTGCCCATGGGATGGGTGGGTGGATGGGGCACACGGGGGCTGCTCCCATGGACCATGGCCTGGGCCCCGGGGCTGGCTGGTGCTGCGGGCCTGGCCGTGCCCTGCAGCCGCCGCTCCCCGGGCACCGCACGGCGCCTGCTCGCTGTGTGGGCCCCGCTCCCAGCGGAGAGCTTCCCCTCCTCTGCTCCCTCTGCCTGCTCTTCCCAACAATGGTGGCCCGGGCAGCTCGGGATGCAGCTTTGAATTTCAATGCAGCCAGCCTTTAGTTTACAAAAATAATAAGTCCCCTTCAAACACAGTTATGTAAAAAGTAGAATAATAAAAACTTAATGTTTGTTGGCAGCATACGTATCCCTTTGTCTGTGAGACAGAGGCCCATTGACAAACAAGAGGCTTTTCTGGGACTCTAATATCAAGTACCAAAGTATACATGGCCACGACACAATACTGCCTCCATTACCTTTGCCAAACAGTGAAACTGCTGCACCATTGTTTAATGCACTTGTACAAGGAAGGAGAATCCGTGGCCAGGACCCTCCTGATAACATCCTGCGCCACGCAGGGACCTGCCCTGCAGTACCTCCAGAGGCACCACCATGCTGTGCTGCATCTCCCTCCCACTGCACCCCAGCTGCTATTCTCTGCCTGTCACATGCAGTAATTCAGATGTTTTCATGTAAACCATGGAAAAACCAGAACTGTGTGTTGATCTTTCTGACAATATTTGGCTTTTAGTTAAGAAATGCAAATGTACTGTAGAGCTGGAAACAGACATTATTTGTTGAATGGTCACCATGGGACTTTTATTCTCTTTACAATTTCAATAAATTTTGTCAATGGTCACTGTAGGATTTCACCTCAGTTCCTTCGTGTGAAGTATTTCTGAATTTCAACCATTATTGTATTAAATAATAATACAATAATATATACAATAATCAACCATTATTGTATTTAAAGAATGACACTGTCTGCACTATGCTAAAAATCATCTGCTTCCCAAATATTATGATCTTTGAAGGTAATCAGCAGCTCCCAGGAACAGACCCTGAGAAATGGAAGCAAAGTGTGATCTCAAATCCTTACTGGTCCTAATAATGAAAAACAAGACTCAGGCTGTTCTTACTTTGTTACTTGTCATCTAGAAGAGTAAAGCACAGCAAAAAGGAAAAGCTGTTAGAAAAGTACCATCATTGCTTTGGTAGTTTTTACTTTCCTAATAAGCTTTTAATTTTCTGCTCCAAATGGAAAGCAATACTTGTCTCAGGAGAGCTTCTGAATTTAAATTGTTTCTGTATCAGCGGTTTTACCTTGCCCCTTGCAGCAAAATTCCAAAAACAAGTTTCCTGTCCCTTGGGTAGGAGTAGATGGGGAAACTTCTTAGGAAATGGTGATGGAGAGAGCACTGAGCAGATGTGGCACTGAGACAATCCAGTGAATGACTGTGTTTCTGTTCATTAATTTTCATCTTAGAAGTATTAGGCTGGGAAGTCTAGCATGTTCACTTGCAATTTTTCATGGTGATGTAAGATCCATCCTCCCACTATTTCCATGGAAAACTCAGATGCCCTCTGGCAGCCCTGAGCTGGCAGCAGGGTGAGCTCACCTGGGTGGTGGAGCAGGAGATCTGCTGGGGAGGATGGGGTGCACCCCTAATGTGCCCCCAGCACCACCACCTTTGCCAGTGCTTCTCAAAAGAAAAGCCCAAGCCCTCTGAAAGCAAATACCTAAGCAAGGAAACCAGAAGGAGTAATGTGACTGTTGTAACACTTTCTGGAAGACATTAGGAGGAGCTGAAAATAATTGGAAAGTCTTCTTGGAAATCACCTTAGAAAAACAAGCAGAAGTGGAAAGCAAGCCTGTACCACTGAGGAGAAAATCCTTCTGGGGACTGGCCAAAGCATTCAAGATTTTTTTTTTCCTCATTTTATATCTATGTGTGTTTGCATGTGTGTGTGTGTGTGTGTGTGTATGTATGCATGCATATGTGTGCATGTGTGTGTATATATATATATATCTGTCAGAAATATAAGGTTTCTGGGGTTTTTTTTACTTAACTATGTAGCAGGACACATCACAGATTTATTGATTTATTTATTTAATTTTAAAAATTTATTTATAGTAAAACACCCCATAAGAAAGCAAAAGAGCCTATGTAACCTCTCCTAAGATCTGGGCAGCCTTTTGACTGGGAGAGATGAAAATCCCTGCTCACATTTTTGCCTTAATATTTTCTTGTTTTTATAAAGAAAATATTGTTGAATGGTCACCATGGGACTTTTCTTCTATTTACAATTTCAGTAAATTCTGTCACCAACTGCAGTAGCCTCCATGGCAGGAGGTCATGAGTGCCTTTTCCCTTCAGTATCACTTCCCCACCCAAACACCAGTCTGTCTAGCATGAACATCATTGATGAGGATATGTTGTGGTGGCAGGTTGCAAGATTAATTAATTACCATTTTCCTTCCCAAAAAATCCATCCTATGCTCACTCTTATGTCCCTGAGTGGCTTCAAGCAGCAGGGAGAGGAGTTGCCTGTGAGCCATGTGCCCTGAGGAGACTTTGGAGTGGGAATGGAGACCACAGCATTCCTCCAGTTGCCTGGCAGGGTTAGGTTTTGAAGGGATGCTGCTGGCAGGTAAAGCCAATGTGAGGTCAGGGGAGAGGCTGAATCAGGGCCGTGCCAGCAGCAAGGGAGCTGGGGCACAGCTGGTAGCAGCCAACAGCGTGTGCACTATGGGAAACCCCAGGCTCCTCTCAGACCTTGTTCATGCCCCCTTTCTGCACAAATGTGTATCAATTGTGCAAATTGTGTTAGAAAAATCTTTCCTTCTTTCCTGCTTTTGCTTTGTTCCTGCATGGTAGCCTCTTTTTCCCCCAAAGAATGTTTCATAAAGTTGATGGGCCAGCTACCTGAGAGCTGACACATGTCTTTATGCACAGTGAAAAAACGGGTTCAAATATCAACTTCCAGACGTAGTTTCCAAATAAGCAACCCTGTAGGAGATGGATGGCTTTTCATTAGGTTTGATTGTCCCCAGGTCCTCAAAACACAGTGCCCCCATTAACAAATTAAAGAATCTTTTGTCTCCTCTTGTCAATACTGTTCCCACTGGAAAAAGTATTGTTTCTGTGCTCGATTAATCAATTATTTTTCTGACAGGGTTGCCAGATCACAGGGCAATTAAAGTTTTATGTGTAGCTTGGGTTGTTCTCACTGCCTTTTAATGTTTTGGGTAAAAAGGGAGAATAGAGTTGTATCATTTTAGGACTTTTTTCATCTCTCTGAAGAAATTCTTAAGGTATTTGCAAGGTCAAAGTGACAAAGAAACAGTGGGAAACAGTATAGTTGGTGTTGTACTACGAATGTAATAATTTTCTGTACAATATTTTTTCACAACAATTGAAACTGTAATTAAGGCTGCAAAATAGTTTTCTTCCATCATCTCTGTGTTTCCATTTATTTTTAATTCTCTGAGTTTATTCTGTCCCTGAGCATGCAGTGCCATCATTGTCATTCAGTGATGGGCTTCCCTCCTGAAAGCAAAATTCAGACTGCATCTTTTCTCAGAAGTCTGGAGCCAGGCTGAACTCTGCTGCTGAACTCTGAAGCCTGTGAGGCCCTGCAGTGAGGATTATATGCTTATCTCAGTTAAGAAGGATTTAGCACCATCGGGAGCATACAGAGATTATCTACTGAGCTCATGCAAAAAACTGTGATACTGTGGAAGAGGTGGTTTGTGAGGTTCTTCCCATAAATCCTGGGAACTCAGGACAAGTGCTGGGTTTGCTGGTGGGCCTGTGAAGGACATGAAATGTGCCCACCTTAATTTATATGAAAGCCTTTGTCTAGCATTCTGCTGTTGTTAGCTGGGGTCTTGGATGTGGATTGATGATTGATACCAATTTGCCAGCTACTTAGGGATTACATTCCTAGCCACTGATAACCAAACTGCTGCTTAGGAAACCCCAGAATAGAAATGTGTATAGGCCTATTGGAACTGGCAAAGTTGTTTGAGACAGTGGTTGTGCCTTTCCTTCTCACAATGTTGTTTTGTGTTGTTGAAGTATATCTACGTCAATGATGAAACTAAGGAAATACAGAGATATTAAAAAGCCCCCATCTGTCTACATGACAAACATTCCTGTGCTTCAGTCCATGTGTTTGTTTTCTTCCTTTTTTCAACTGTATTTTAAAAACCAAAAAAGTCTGTGATAGGAAATTATTTTTCCACTGTATTACTTATTGAAGCCAGAGAATTAGAAGAACATGTAAGGTCGTCCATTGAAAGCTGTGAGCTTTGGTTAGTCCACCACCTGTGATAACCTCATTGTTTGCACATTTCATATATTCATTCTGATTATAATTTTGGATGCTGTAAAAAAATCATGGCAGTGCTACCTAATAATCTAAGTAAATTATCAAATTTGAAGGCTAACTACAATGAATGATGCTTTTTCTTTGTTTAGACAGCATGAACTAAACATTTTCTACCTGGTGGTTTACTTATTTAATTACTTATTTACTTATTTATTTGTACCTACCAGTTCTTGATAGGAAACCACAAGGACTGTATGGAAGGATTTTTGGTCTGAGAGGAGAAATATTTGAGTAATAGGGTCCCAATCATCTCTTTTTTTCTGTTCCCCAACTTTCTGCCTTGCATCTACAGGAAAGTAGCTGAGACAGGGAGTCTGTAGCACTTCTTGCTGTGGTTGCCACTGGGAAAATAGTCTTCCTTTTCCTGTCATCTTACAGGTATATTCTTACCAGCTATTAACGAATATGCCCAAAAGACAAATATAGCTGTAATTAGCAACCCCCGCTAGTCATGACGAGACTTGCTGTGTGTTGCACACCTGATCCACAAAGACACCGTCTATGTTTTACACCTCCTCTCTGGAGACACCCACACATCCCAAACAAAAACACAAATCAGGATCTCTACAGGGCTTGGCAGACAAGCAGCCGGAGATCCCGAATTCCTTAGGAGCGATACTAGAGTCCCAGCAAAAAATACACCTCCAGCTCCTTCCTGCTCACTGCTTCATTCCAGCCCACAGGAGAAAGCCATTTGCTTCAGCTGAAGGAGAACAATTAATTAAGAACTAATTTATTTTAATGGTTAGGGGCCATAATGTCTGGTCACTCTTTTCCCTGCTTATTGGCAGAAGCTGGCTGGTTGAACGTGTCTTCGTGGGTGTCAGCTGGAAACAAAAGCAGTTTTGGCACTAGAAGACCCTTTGTTGTGTGGATGGGATTAATGAGTGGCAGATAGCATGGTGCAGATATAACTTACAGTGCCTGAAAACTGACAGCAAGCCCAAGAGCAGCCTGGCATATCTTGGTACATACCTTGTTGCTGACATTTTTTAATGAAAAATCCTTTCCTTAGGATTTTTCCTCCTGAGAAGCTGAGAGGACTCAGGAACAAAATGTAAACAATGGTTACCTGCTGCTATGGAATGCAACAGATGGATCTGTGATTGGCTCATGTTGGTTTGTTTGTAATTAATGGCCAATCACAGTCAGCTGGCTCGGACTCTCTGTCCAAGACACAAACCTTTGTTATCATTTTCATTCTTTCCTATTCTATTCTTAGCTAGCCTTCTGGTGAAACCTTTTCTTCTATTCTTTTAGTATAGTTTTAATGTAATATATATCATAAAATAATAAATCAAGCCTTCTGAAACATGGAGTCAGATCCTAGTCTCTTCCCTCAACATAAGATCCCTGTGAACACCGTCACAGATACCTTCAGGTATCTCTCCAGCTGAGTAACTACCTGTGGCCCTACTGCCAGAAACTTCATCCATCTCCCTCCCCCCACTCCCATGTTCACTCCAGTGTTATAAAATAAGTGTTTTGAGTTTTAACACCAAAGGAGGAAAACCCCCAACCAAACAAACAAATAAAACCAACAGAAACAACCCAGCCAATTTATGGTAGTGTACTTGAATAGGAGGATGAATACCAAAATTTAACTTTTTTTATATTGCAATTTGTGGGAAAAGCCTCCCCTGGAGTTCTAATCTAGCACTTTGAAATGGCTTTTTCCAGTTAAAAGAAGTATTTCCCATATGCTTGACATATTGCTGCATAAAATGAAGGAATGCAGGGGGGGAAAGTATGTTTACATACAAAACATACCCCACATGCATATTTATATTAAGAGAGAGAAAAATATTGTATTTATATATGTATAATTTGACACTTTCAACATTTTATGTAAATAAATGCCAAATGAAGAAGACTGTATGGAACATTAACAGGCTGTACTTCTTCATTTCCATTTTTCAAATCTGGCTATGATTGCATACAAGTACCTCAAACAGAGAACATCTGGGTGGCTTGAAAGCAACTGAAGCATGGTTTTGCTGTAAGATAGACTCTTACTGTAAAGTTATAGATTCAACATTTACTGCTGAAATTTTTGGTTCTGAGCAGCCTCAGACCAGATTTATAATAAATGTGATAATTAAGCAGTATCAGTGGGGCCTAAATAATATTAATATCTGAAGTCTTACAAACTCTTTTATAATTAGGGTACTGTTTAACATACATATGCATTTAGACAATATTTTTGGAACTTTTCCAGGCAACTGCACTGCCACAGACTTCTTCTAACTTCATGTTTGACACTTTATACAATGGAATTACTATTTTCCATCTCTTACCTCCAGATTTAGGACAATTTATCTCTGATTTTCTTTTGTTTCTAGGTTTCAAAGTGCAATTTCCTGCACAAATGAATATACTTATGATTCAGGTTGTCCACCCACCCACCCAGTTGCCTGTCTCAGCTAGCCCAATTGCTGGAAGGAACATATAAAGCAAGTTCATAGCTTGATGCTGGAGTGATATAATCTTTGCTTAATCTACTTAGTTTAGTTTAAAAATGTAAATGTTAGCAGCTATCTCAAATGAGAGCACTGCTCTCATGTAAGTTGTATGCTAGAATGTGGCACAAAGCAGTAATTGTACTCTTCTGGGAGGCTAAAAGTCTCTCAGTGTCTGAGATGAGGAAAATTGAAAGAGTGCTTTACATCTGGTAGGAGCAAAATGTCGTAACTGTATCTCAAACACTTGCAATTTGGAGCTCTAAAACCCCCAGGGCATATTATGTGCTGTAACAATATAATTAAATAGGTTGTATCATGCTTAAAAAAATACCAATTTGAGCTCCTTTTCCTGTCTCTTTTTTCACCTTAGAAAGAAATCCAGTACTTGAACGTGGAACATTAGCTCTTATTCAAAGTTAATAATTTTTAAAAACTAAATAAATTAGCACATGTGTTTGTAACATTGATTTTGGCCTTTCTTTTTCCCAACTGTTTCAATAGCTTTTCAAGTATAAGGTTTGGCTCCTTCCTTGGGTTTAACTTCTTAAATCTGCAGTTTGCTTAACAAGAACAAAAAGCAGCTGATGCTTCCTAAAGAAAGGAAAGCATCTCTGGGCTTTCTCAGTGCATCCACAGGAGCCAGCAAGGAAAGTGCAGCCCTGGTGCTCTGACTGCCCACAGAGCTTGCCATTGGTTCACTCCCTGGGTCTGCTTTGGCTGCTCCGTACGGATCTTTCCCAGACAAACCTGATGTAGTGTGGTCTAGCACTAATTGGTGTGGACACAAGCCAGGCTACTTCATTTCAGTGGTCAGACACAGCCCTCCATTCCTCCATGGGAGGATTTCTCAGCAAGCCAAGAGGTGCCAGAATTCAGACTTGGTTTCTCATCTTTCACAGATTTTTGCAAATATGGCAAGACTGGATGCCCTCCTGCCATTATCTTCTCAAAGAGAGGAAAGAGATGTGCAGTAAGGGGGTGTGGTGTCTGTGTGTGTGCACGACTGCACGCGCACATCTCCCCCTTCTTTGTTTAGACCTCTGGGCATTGCTCCCATGTAACCTTTGTTCTGCTTATGAGCCCTTCTGTTCTTATTTTGGCAACACACACAAATATTTACTCATGTTCATAAACAATCACCAATTCTATCTTTTCAGGTAAAGTATCAAGAGAGCATGGCTCACCTGGGTGAATGTAAATGGACTCACGTGTTCCCTTTCCTGATGGTAGGTATTTCTGTGTGTACGTGTCTCTCTAGTGTGCAAATATAACAGGGCTCTGCCTGGGTTACTCATAACCACCTGTGAATTGTGGCAGAGCCACACATGACCTGGGTACTGAACCTCAATGCAGTAATCATTTTCATTCCATAAAACACCTGAGAATGTGCAGTTTAAACCTGCTAGGAAGCGGGGAAAAGGAGAAAGACCCAGGATGGAACAGGGACAGAAAGTGCTGGAAGAGCACATTAGCCTGGCTATCACAAGAAGCCCAGCCCTATTGTGGCTGAGGCCTGAGGCAGTGCATTATCTCTGGCTGCTGTAGTTGTCCCTTGCAGTCACATTTATGAAGGCTCATTAGAGCTGGGAGCGATGAGGGTGTGAACTCTGGCATTTGCTTTTGCTTGCGTGGGAGAGCATGTGAGTTAACAGGTCAGGAACCATGGCCCTCAGTGTTTTAAGGAGTGGCAGTGCCAACAAGCATGAATGTCAGTCTCTGAGAAACTCTTGGAACTACCAGGGTGCTGAAACCTGTATCTGCTTCCATTTAAATAGTGTCACCACTTCTGTTTCTGAGCTTGAGGTGTGTTTCACCCTGCAGCGCTGGCCCTGCTGCCTGTTGAACCACAGCAGATGTGCAAGGGGAGGGGGTGAGGCATGGCGGACGATGGCAGTGGAAGTGACAGTGCTCTGGAATGCTCTCTGGTGACAGGTCTCCCTGGTGTACTCTGCCAGTGCCGAATACTCCAACTGCGGTGAGAACGAGTACTACAACCAGACCACTGGCATGTGCCACGACTGCCCCAAGTGCGAGCCGGGTGAAGAGCCCTACATGGTAATTTCAGCTTCTGCTGCTGCGGGGGCGGGGAGCATGCCAAGGACCAAATGCAAAAAACCCCAAATGATTGTTGTGTAGAAGTAATGGGTAGGAAAGGAAATGGGAAGGCTGTGGATGCCTAAGCAGGAGCACTCACACCTCCCAGTGTGCCGGGGGAGCAAAGCATCTTGCATGCACACTAGCAATCCGTATCCCAGGAGCAGCCTGTTACAAGGGATACTGTAAAAATGGAAAGGTAGAAGTTCCATACACAGTCTCTGCCAGTCGGTTCTCGTCTCAGTGGTTATTTAGAATCTGATGCTGACATTCCAACACAGAGTGATAAATCGGTCAGTCTGGTTTGCTTGCTGGTCCCTCACACTGACAAGTTAATTTTGCTCTCCCACTGAGATATTTTGGCACTAGAGGAACTTGGATGTTTCTGCAATATTTTAAATTATGGTTCCTAAGTAACCATTTGATTTACAGCAGATAATTGTTGCTTATTAAAAAAAAATAAATTACTGAAATCCTGTTTGGTTTTAATGGGATAAACATCCTATTGCAAGCATTTCACACAGTTGGTAGTCCCAAACAAGTGTGCTTGAATAACCAGTTGGATTTAGTTTTATTTAATCTAAATGTAATGTTCAGCTGGGACATGTGAGTTCAGAGGTTACAAAATCTCATCCAAACATTGCCTTTTGGGCCGTTCCCTCTGGGGTCTCCTAGCCTGAAACTGCTGATAGCCCTGCTGCAGCTGTGTCTCTCCTGCAGCAGTCTTCTCTACTCTTCCATTTTTAGCTCACTCTCTAACCAAGCAGCAACTCAAATTCCACAAACTTCCACAATTTGCTGGACTATGATAGAAGTAGTATGGGGACCACTTACAAACACTATAATTCTCCAGTGCCCCTTCTCCCTTTCCAGCACACAGCATGCTGCATCCCTATATCCCTGCATGGTCTTTTTAGGATACACACTAACAGGCCAAACGACAGACTGCTCTCCCTTTGTGCTGCAAGGCCAGTGGGGCAGGCTGTGAGCTTCTCTTTGCTAGAAGTTGGTGTGCAGCACAAGACTGCTTTTGAGTGACTGTGTGTTGTTGCAGACGTGTGGATATGGCACCAAAGATGAGGACTATGGCTGCATCCCCTGCCCTTCAGAGAAGTTTTCCAAAGGAGGGTACCAGATATGCCGACGGCACAAGGACTGCGAGGGATTTTTTCGAGCCACAGTCATGACACCAGGGGATCAGGAGAATGATGCAGAGTGTGGTCCATGTCTCCCAGGGTAAGGAATTATCCACGGACCTTTGCTCTACCCAAGGCACTGGGAAATACTTTTCTAACGTCAAAATCTCTGACAGCCTCTCCATGTCAAAGCTGACTGTAGGTAAAATACTGGTAAATTATGCTTTTTTATCTCTGCTAAAACAATACATTTAAATGTTTCAAAAGCATAAGTGAGTTTAATAAACACAGAATCATAAAATAGTTAGGCCTGAAAGGGACCCTAAAGAAGATGGTTTTAATCTTACTGAAATCTCACTGTTTGGAACAACTAGAAAACTTTTTCCTCTTACTAGAAATGGAAAGGGAACAAGCACAGCTGTGCAGTGCCATTTTAAATGCTCGAAGAAATCCAGCTTGGCCTCCAGCTGTAGCTTCAGAGGGCCACCTTCTAAGTCCTGCTTACTACATATGAGCTGCATGACAGCACCTAAATACCCTGTAGGGTCTATGCTGGCACTACAGCATGTTTAGGGGCATAAAATATCTCCTCTCCAGATGTGAACAGCTGGCACATTTGTCAGTAGTTGACAGTATTAGCTAACATAGCTGTTCAGTGAGATTTACCAAAGCATTTTAGTCTCTTGGGTCTCTTTCTACACAACAGAGTGGAGTCTGAGGAGCTGTTAGTGTTGTGTGTGTAGTGTCGTTCAGAGTCAAAACAAGTTTCAGGGCTGGCTGAAGGGGCTTAAAATAGGTGCTGTTTATTAAGTCCATCTTTGTAATGGTCTCTTACACTTGGTATAATTCTCATAATCACGGTGAAAAAGAAATTGCTACATTGGATATGTATGTCCTTGACAATATTACATCTAAAGTCTGCAAACCCAACCATTCATGTGCACTCTTGATGGTTTTTTGTAGGGTGAGTAAATACTCTAAAATACAACCTCTCCTTACATGCCTTTTCAGTTTCTGCCACTATTCCTCTTTGGTTTAGAGAGTAATTCCTACTGACGTTTGGCTTTGGTGAAGTTTGCAGATGCTGTATAACCCACACTCCTTATAGCACAGGAAGCCCTGTTAAAGAGGCCCTGCAAGCTTACAGGTTTATTTTATCAGTAAGTCTTTGTGAAATTTTCACAGTTTACAAATAAAATGAAGGACTTGTCTAGCTGCCAGCCAAACAGACTGATGATGTGACTTGAAAAAGCTCCCTCTTGACTTCCCCTCATATATCATAAAGAGCAAGAAACTTAAATAGTGGTCACAGTTGCTGTTTTGCAATTTTTGTCAGGACTAATGAGGTTACCCAGGTGGGAGCAGGGTGCTGGCTGAAAATAATCAGCTTGCACAGCTGGTGCTTGGGGAGAGATCTCAAAACATCGTGTTTGCACAGGTGTAGCCTGTAGCAGAAACTGGTCTGCCGGAATCTGGCTGTGTGCCGCTCCTCCTGCAACGCTCAGGTCCTGGGATTGTTTGGCAAAGCCAGCAGTTAAGGAGAAACACCCTCTCAGTCCAAGCTTGAATAGATGGAATTCTCTAGATAAACTAAACATGAGCTAAAACAAGCTCTGAAGCTGCCCTGACTCCTCATGCTACTTAGAGTCCTCAGAGTTTGCTCCTGGGTGCTGGTGGGTGAAATGCAGAGCCTGTGTGTCAGAGCAGAGAGCTGGTGAGTAGCTGATTGTCCTTGTTGTCCCCTGTGCCACAGGGACAGCCAGGTACCAGGGTGAGTGGCACTGGCAGGATGCTCCCTTGTCTGGGCAGTAGCCCTCAGAGAGCCCCTGAGCAGATGTGAGGGATAAATTCAAGGTTTCCATTTTCAGAGGACTGCTTCCATAACACACTACAGACCTGCCCAAGGTAACAGCCCACATGCTGCTCTTTGCACTTAAGGACATCTCATCCCTTTGCTATTTTTCACCAACTCAGTAAAGAAGCCTGAGGAAAAGATGAGCATATGGCACATTCTGCACCAAAGTTTTCACAAAATGGCGTGGCAGCCTTTCCCAGTGATTACAAGAGCCATCCTCTGTACTTAATCTTAAAATAAGTGCTGGATAATTATATATTTTTTTATTCTATTTTCTTTTTTTTTTTTCACTATTACTGATGACCAATTTTAGGGAAGAAGGAGGTCCTTGGTACAAGAGAGGAAGTCCACTTCTTCTTTGTGTTCCCTCTCATTTAAAATAGAAATAACACTGTTGTGTTCACAGGAAGTGTGCAAGACAGGGGAGATTTTAAAGGCTTAGTTCCAAAGCTGTGACTCTCAAAACCGTAGTCCAGTTACCAGCGAACTCTAGAGGTACCTAGACTGAACCTCCTGGGACACTGCAGGCTTTGTCCTCTGCTCCCTGCCCAGAAGCTCTTCCATCATGCCAAACAGACAGATTAAGAATGTGGAAATTAGGTGTGACTCAGACTATTTCCCTCAATGCGGTGATCCATTAGGTGTTCCTGGAGTGAGACTGAGATCACAGGTGACTACAAGCAACAATGGCAAGTCAGAGCAAGGGTCCCTCTAGCCTGGTTGTCTGTCTTCATTCAGCAGGGGCCATAAGGAGTAAGAGCAGGTCAAGCACAAATAACACATATTCCTTATGCTATCCCAGCACCTATTTTCAGCTTGGGGTAAGTTTCCAGTCTCCTACAAGATAGAATTGCAATGGGATTACTTTCTTTTTAAATGCAGTCAGAAATGCCTCTGCTACTGATATTTCCCCATTTCATGGGTTTGTCCATGGCTGCAGCAAATACAGGATCAGTTCTCTGAGAGGCTTTAAGAGAATGAGTGAATGCTCCTCTGTTTCTGCATGAAAAAGTTTAGCCAGTGAATTTCTAATAAAATTAAGGGCCACCCTTGCTGCTCTGGATAAGGCAGCAGATGCCTCCACAAAAGATACTCCTTGATGTCTCTCTGCAGACTGTACCCTGATGAGAAGAGCACCCACCCCTCTCCACCTCCTGTCCCAGTCCCAGGCTCCCTGTTATGGTGGGAAGGCAGACCTAAATCTGGGTCCAAGTCCCTGAGTCTGGAATGACGCCACCAAACTTAGCCCAAGATAAGCCAGCATGGTGTTAAGCAGGACCACAAGTGCAGTTTTCAGTCTAACCTCTATTCTTGGATTTTGCCTGTAGCCCCTCCAAACCTGAGCCTGGCAGGTGCCAAGGAAAGAAAGAACGAATATCATAATGGAAGAGTAATATTGTGAAAATTCATTTTGTCATTAGTGGGTCACTTCTCCGTAGCTGCTGATATACAGCTATCACATATCTCCAACATTACCTTTAATATCTGGTGCTTTGGAAAGTAACCAGAAACACAAATCTGTTGCCAGTACTTTGTGGGGGTGAGTCACTAATGCTTGCAGCTGCAGGAGTTTCCCACTCATGTGAGTGAATGGTTGCCTACCATGAGCATCCTCTTCAGTTTTCTTTACATGTCCTCCACCATTCTGCATTGTGGTGAAAACCAAGAATTCTTCCACCAGCTTGATTTAATTAATTGTCAGAAAGATTGTTTGTTTTTCCTAAACCAACACAGCTATTGGACTGTGGATCCTAACTGTCCTGTATTTTTTCTTCATAGATTTATATGTATCTTTGGGCTTCCACTCTTGTTCTGTGGTTTGGCAGCCTTTTCCTGTGTATTTATTAACTGCTTTACAAGCTAAAATGATATAGGTCCCATAAGGGAGGAAAGATGAAGTTTTGCTCCTGAGAGAATGGTGGAGTGGCCCATGGGGCACAAGAGATATTTGAAGGATGAAGTGAGGGTGAATTTTTTAAAACCAGTAAGAAAGAAATGAGGAACCATGTGTAGTTCCCCTGCTCTCTGAGTTTGCTCCACTCCCTATGTCCCCTTTGCATCTCTGTATTCCATTCCCTGGACCTGTATCTCTTATTTGTCATTCATTAATACACCAACTGATTTTGATGGTCAGTTTCAGCAGTGATTCCCTAACAATGCATACATTTTCCAGAAAAAAAACATACTTCACATGAATAGGCAGGTGTATAAGAGCAGAAAACAGATCTCCAGTTGCATAAAATGTTTGTAGTGTTGAGTTCCTGTCTACACAGAATAGATTAAGAATTTATTCATCTCTTCATTAAAATATGTAGCGATTTACAAATGATTTGTACAGACATATCTGCAACATCAACAGTATGATGTTATATCAACATATGTATGATTCCGATGTAATTACTCATTAGGGTGCATGTGGATCCAGCTCTTGAGTAGCCAATTACCATATTTCAACACTAACTTTATTAGCAGCCCAGAAATTCAAATGATGACAACCTTTCCTTCACACCTTTCCTGTAATTCCACTATCAAGGACTAATTTAATAAACAATACAGCAAGGAAATTTTAAAGCATGAACCAAACCTGTAAAACCTATCTGCCTTGCCCTGTGAGGGTATTTTTTTCCTATATTTTTTGTTATGATCTGGCTCAGATTTGGTTCTGAGATTATGGAGATTATTCCTATGGTGTTTGTGAGTAAAATTAGCAAACCATATCCAACTGGTGGTCTTCCTTGAAAGATTACTGCTTCAAAAAACTGCATTCTCTTTGAAAAATCTTATTTCAGGGCATGCTCTAAACTGCAGCTTGAACTAAGCAGGGAGACTAATGTTGTTTTAGGCAATGTTACCACTTCTTGTCATGTCTAGATGTTTGATTAATTACATTTTAGGAGGAAAGGAAGAAGAGAAACACAGTGTCTATTCAGGCAATTCGAAAAAAAAAATCTTTGCTTCAGATTGCTTATAAAAGTTTTTTTAAATGATTTTATCTCCATATAATTGGTTGCTGCTGAACCATGTTCAGTCATATCATATTAATTTGCACTGTTTTGCCTCTTCTTGCCCTTCACTGCAGTTACTACATGCTGGAAAACAGACCTCGGAACATCTACGGGATGGTTTGCTACTCGTGCTTGCTGGCACCTCCCAACACCAAGGAATGTAAGTGTTCTGCTGTTTCTATGCACTTCATCTGGTTTTGACTTAAAATCATCTGGAAGCTCAATGTGAAATCTTTCAGTGATGATAATTATATTCAAACAATAAACCCAGCTCCACTTAAGCAATTTCTGCTTCCAACTAGCCTTGCCAACAAAGAGAGGGAGTGCTTATCATTTGAGGAATAATCAGAATCTTTTATTTTAGGATCTACTATTGCTCATTTGTTCTCCAGTTTGCATCTGTTAAGAGATCCCATGCAGGACTTATTAGGGTTACTTAAACAGTAGGTCCAGGAAATCCCATGTCTCTGTATTTTTTTTAACTGAGTTTCAGTTCACCTGTGAAGAAAACATGGGAAAATTTGTATATTTGTAATTTGTAGGAGTAAAAGTGCATCACACCTTTTAATATCCTTTTGCTGCAAAGTGATTCGAGGGTTAACACTGGTGTCTGGTGGTCAGCACTGATAAAATAATTAGTTCTGTAGATTTCACTGACAAAAGGGTCTGTAGTTTGCTAATTGAGGAAATGTCTGAATGTGTGTGTGACACCTGTTTGTTTGCATATCATGTATGAGCAATGGCTTATCCATCCTCATGCCATGGGGAGAGGGACAGCTCACACCACCACCTCTGTCCTGTCTTGCAGAGGCAACCCCCCAAAAAACTGCTTTCTCCTTTAGGGGGCAAAGAAAGAGAGAAAGAAAGTGAAAAGAAAAAAAAAAAAAAAAGGAAAAAAATTAGGCTTTCTCTGAATGACAAAATTACTTTGACACCCTCTCAGAGAATCTGGAGAAGATCAGGACAAAAAGCTTTAAAACTAAACAACAAAAGCCCAAACAAACAGAAAAAATGAGTAGTCCCCCAGCAAAACCTGATGCCTCTAAAACCAAAATCCTGTCCATGTTCTCTTTTTTACATCTTTGTCATGAAAAGGAATTGCAATATTTTGTCTGCTTGATTTGAAAGCAGGGGCTGAAAGTCCCAGAGCATTTATTTATGCACATAAATAGTGATTGCTTTGTTCAAATGCTGCAGAACTGTGTATCACTGGTGCTCTGGGAGTCACTTTAAAGGAGGAGAGGACATGAACATCTACCACTTTCCTACAGTGTATGAGCTCAGAGGAGCCAGGGGATGATCAGCACCTCACAGAGCTCCTGGTGAGCAGCAGCAGCAGTCAGGAGGCTTCTCCCTGAGCTGTCTGCATGGCAAGTGCTGCTCTGTTGTACAGCTGCTCATCCCACTTGGCTGCAGAAACCCACCCAGCCCTGAGATTGCCCTTCTGCCCAAGACAGTGGGAGTGGGTGAAGGGCAGGGTGAGTGTGGTTTTGGTGAGATAGCATCTGTTTAGGAGGTGAGGTGAGGGTGCTAGGGAGGACCCAGATGGAGATATGGGAAGGAAGTGCAGAGTTGAGTGAGAGTACAAGGGTATGAAGGTTGTGGTTTAACCCCAGCTGACAGTCCAGCCCCAGTCAGTCACTTACTGCCACCCACACAGGGAAGACAACCAGAAGAGTTAAAATGAGACAACTCAATGACTGAGATAAAGACATTTAAATAGGTAAATGAAAAGCTACACACATCCATCAATGCAGAACAAGGAATCCATTCTCCACTTCCCGTGGGCAGTTCACTATCCAGCCATCCCCAGGAAAGCTGAGCTACATCACATGTAGTAATGACTTGAGAGCACAACAACCATCACTCTGAATGTGCTCCACTGCCTCTTCTTCCCCAGCTTTACATGCTGACCATGGCATGATATGGTGTGGGATTTCCCTCTGCTCACCTGGGGTCAGCTGTCCTGGCTGTGTCCCCTCCCAGCTCCTTGTGTGCCCCCAGCCCCCCCTCACCGATGGGGTGGGTGAGAGGCACAAAAGGTGCTGCCTAAGCACTGCTCAGCAGTATTGAAAATCTCGCTGAATTATCAATACCTTTTTGGTCACAAATCTAAACCTCAGCCCCATACTGAATGCTATAAATAAAATTAACAGTACCCCAGCCACACCCAGCACAGAGTCCGGGTAGGACATGAGGGGATAAGGTAAGAGGGTGCAGCTGCACCTGGCTGCCCCATTGGTGGGAATAGAGCCATGCATACTGCCAACCCACAGCTGGAAATGAATCCCTTCCTCAGCTCTGATGGTCTGTCTCAAACACATGCTGAAACGGGTTGTTAGTAGTATCTGGCATTGTATAACTTACTGAATCTGAAGAAACTACCAGATCTTATGGCTTTTACTCACCTAAAAGAAAATAAATCTTTGTCTTTTGTAGGATATCTGGCAGATGCAATAGGTAATGTGTTTCTATAAGTATGATTAGCACAACTGATCAACTATATGCAATTTTTAGCTTGATAAACACAAGAATAAATATGTATTATCTTTGTGAGGCATTTAGGCAGGTGCATAAACCAACAAATTGATTGTGTAATGAGATAAAAGAAACCATTAGTCCTAGAAGCACTAAATATTTCCATTTTAATCAAGTCCATGAAGCCAACCATTTGATTGCAAATGTTCAAAAAGCAAGAAAGTGTCTCAAAATCCAAGTCCTCAAACCAATAAGCCCAGGTAATGAGGTTTATGATATCTAAATCTCCAGGCCCCATTTGGAATGGCAGTGCCCCAATTCATAGGCATTAATTTGTGCTCCAGCTGGAAAATCAGCCTTGCTGCAGGAGCCCCTGAAATGCTTCCTGTTGCTGTGGAAAGTAATGCAAAATCTGATATTAGCAGAAGGTCTTTTTCACACATTTCACTGTCATCAGATTATACCATTATACCAAAAGAGGTGACATGTCAGCATTGCACAACTGTGGCATTTTTAGAGGTTTGCAAATTCCAAACTCATTTAAGTGCTGCGCTCCGAGCACATAACCTTAGCAAGAGGATGAGGTTTCTGTCATGTGAAGGATGATATCAGCATTGTGGTAAGAATGATTCCTTTGTGCCGACCAACCTCTGCTTATTAACTGGCTGTCAGGATGGAGAACCCAGTATGAAAACTCCAAGTGTCCCCAGGAATCTTCTGTTCCTTTGCTGAGACTTCAGAATAGCATTCAGGTGTCTAAACCCCACACTACAGTGTTGCCTCTCCCCCAGAGCTCCTATTCTTCAAACTCTCCTGCACACAGCACACCACTGGAGAAAGGTGACCCAGCAGGTCACAAGGAAATGAGAATGGAAAATTACTTAAAAATAGGAAGCTTGGGATGACAAGCCCTGAGTTTGCAACTCTATACAGAAGAAT
The DNA here is from genome assembly GCA_024865655.1 of Emberiza elegans. Lineage (NCBI taxonomy): Eukaryota > Metazoa > Chordata > Aves > Passeriformes > Fringillidae > Emberiza > Emberiza elegans. The sequence continues at coordinate 59,371,651 of JALJVW010003023.1, read as the reverse complement.
GAGGGCAGATAAATCCAGTTTCAGGCCTTCATTAGGGCTGAGACAGGATGGGAGAACAGTGGGGCTCTCCTTAGCTGTAAACATTCCTTGCTGAGGAAGTGCCTGGACTATGTGTTACAGATGGCCAAGTCCAGGGGTATGTGCCCCTGCGTGGAAACTTGCTCAGGGAATTTGTCTGATGACACATTTCATCTGGCAGAAAAGTCTTTGGGTTTGATCAAAGGGTAAGCAAATATCTTTCAGCTCATGTGCAGTCAATAAAACTTGAAATGGCCAAGGACACAAGAACACCCCATGCCCCAGCATCTGGAAATATTAGTGTAAAAAGGAAATGGAAGCAAGAAAGAAATTCCTTGATGGGCCTGTGTCACCTTGCTGGACTTTTTTTTCCCTCTCAAAGGACTTGAAACATAAATAGCACAAAATATCATGGAAAAGAGGGGAGGAAGGGATGACTGACAGAGGCCAGAGGTTTAATTGAGGCAAACATGTCACTAGTTTATGGTGTTGAAAAACTCACGGGTCTGAAGGATGGGAGCAACAGTTCTGCAGCCTGGGAGGAATAACAGGCTTCACTGGGAGCCTGTGGGCAGCAGGCACATAGGGAAAAGGGCTGTGCACACATGAGCATAACGATGTGTGCGGGGTAGCAGAAAGCTTTTTCTTACTGTGAAGAAGGGGAACATCACCATAAAGTCTCCAGTTTGCCCCATCTTGTGCACTGTGAAAGAGCTGTGTCAGATTTCTGGCCTCTCAACATGCAGCTCCCTCAAGCTTCTGTGCTGGGCACGGAGGAGCACAGTGTGAAATGCCAAAGGTGTGAGAGCTTCAGCTGTGCTTGAGGCAGATCATGAGCCATCAATGCTCCTTGCTGGCATAAATGGGGATCTGATACCTCTGTGATAAATAACAGCACTGCAAAAGGCAGGGAGGCAGGTTTTCCATGTAAATCAAACCGTTAAGGTAATGAACACCAAACCCCACTAAGATGTGGCTTCCCACAGTTAATGGTGTTGGATTTTCCATCAACACCTCTGGAACTGGAGTCACTTCAGGCTTCTGACTATGTAGGGTAGGGTTTTTTTTGTTTTCTTTTTCATTTATCCAGTGTAAAAGTATATGCAATAGACAGAAGATTTAGCCATATATGGAGTTTCTCTTGCAGAGAGGTACAGTGACTGCTGGAAGAAATTTTGTCTTTTAGCAGCTGAAACTCTCAATTATGTGTATTAACTCTCTTTCTCTTCAAACTTTGATATTTGTCACTCCAATCCAAAAATGTTGGAGAAAGACAAAATCAAACTCTGCTACACTAACTTTAGGAGCACTTACTTTGAAGTTGAATTTACACAATTGCATCAAATATACCAATCCTTTTCCCTTCACAGATTATTGGTCTAGACAACTTCAGCAACTGATAGAGGGTTTTCTTTTTAATCTACTGTGTATATTGATAAGTGTGTATGTCCATAAAATACTTCATGCTATTTTATTTCAACTTGTTTGCTGGATTTAGATATGAAAAGAGATACAATAAACAACCTGTGTAAGTTTTTAGGTCTCACACCTACCGATGATAGCTTAGCAAAATTAAAAAAGAAGAAAAATATTGATGAAGGAAAATATATATGGTCAGGCTATTTTTTAAATACCAGAGAGCAAATGACATCTAGAAATAGAAAATAATATTTTTATCATTGTATCATTAGAACTTCAGAAATAACTAAACAGATGAGATGGAGCAATTGACTAACAATTGCTGTCTCATGTGAAGAGCTGTAATCAGGGGGGGCACATCCAAACCCATGTACTGAAGACTCTGAGCTCAGCTTCCTTAACTGAAAGGCTTAACACAAACAAGCCTATTGCCAAAACCACTTTATTAGTTAAAATAATTATTTCAGAGAATTTTATTTTAGTTTTCCATTCTTTGAATCACTAATTTCCATTCCTTGCCAGTTTTATCCTTTTGTAATACAATCAACATCAGGACCTTTTTTCCTTCTGTTTCAAATTATGCCTACAAACAAATAGGCTTGTTATCTGGAGCTAACATACTTTTTTTTTTTTTTTTTGACTTGCTTGATCTCTGAACACCCATTTGCTATTCACATGTGTACTGGGAGAAATGTTGAAGGCCATGCTTTATTATTCACTGCTGGTATGGCCTGATTCTTCTCTAAAGATTTGTCCATATTAGGAAAGGAACCTAATCTTAGGATAAAATTGGCCAGCTTCAGCCATCAGCCTCCAAGGGGAGGGATCTGAGGAGAAAATGTGGGCTTTGCTGTCCTCAGCTGCTGGGAAAGCTGAGCTCAGGTATCCCTCAGGAGGTTTTGTGGTCCTGGTGCAATTCTTCCCAACAAACCACTCTAATGGCTTTGATGTTTTCACTGGTCCTGGAGCTGCAGCTCCCACAGTGAGCATCACCTGCCCATGGGACACACTGCAGATCTCTGCAGGATTGCTCTGACTGGGCTCAGGAGCTGGAAAACCTGCAGAGCTGCAGCCTTGGACCACCCATTCCAATGGGCTGGCCACCAGGACACCGGGGAAATGGGAGACCAGCTCCAGGCAGGTCTGCTCCTAATGATGCTCTAAAATCATGGCAGCAAAGCTTAAATAGCAATTATCCCCTTCATGTTGCACAGGGAAAGGGGTGATAACACTGAATTCCTGGACAGAGGCTTAGTTCATGCAGTTCATGGAATGTTTGTCTGTGACTTTTCAGTGCTGTGCAATGATTACAGCTCCCAGTGAGTCCTAAAAAAAACTTCAACAGATGCAAATAAATTGTCAGATTAAGGCCATGTGGCCTATAATCATCATCACTTTCCTGCCCTGGCAAAAGGAGAGAGAAATAAAATAGTTATAGACATTATAGAAAGCACAGCAGAAAAAAAATATTTCCTTTTATGTGGTGTGATTACTTACAGAGAGATTGACCAGACTGAAAACAAAAGTCAGGGGGAACTTTCCTATCATCATTTTCAGAAGTTTAATTCTCAGTAATTAATTTACTGCATGCTCTTCCTGGTGTAATAGCTACCTACCTAACAGAAGTATCTACCTGTGACTCCAGCAAATATCAGACTAACTTGTAGTAGTCTGTAAAATGAAGATCACTCAGGCAATCCTCCAGTGCCTAGGATATGTTCTGTTATCTGTTATTATTTGTGATATTTTCAGAGCTGGTTTATGTTTGGTTACTGAAGTCATATGTAGGCATCTCAGAAAGCAGGTTGGCTTTGCCATCTGCTTTAGCTTGCATGACTTTCCAAGTGCACAGGCATTCCATTTGAAATGTTGTTTTCCTAAGTTTGAAAGCAAATCTTTCCCATAAGTAGCTGAATACAGGTTATTTAAAAGTTCTGACCCCTGCTTTCTACATATCTGTGTCTTTATTTATGACTATGTTTAGCTAAAATCCAGTTTTAACTTTGTCAGCCATAAACTGTCTACTTTCATTGAATTTCAACTCAGCATAATTTATTTTTCATCTCATATTTCAGATTGATAGTTACTTATTTGCATGTGTGCTTTATCCTACTTCAGCCCATAAAAGAGTCTCAGTGATGGAATCACAGCCCATCTGTGCCATTCACAGCTGGACTATGCCTGGGAGAGGAGGGTGCATCAGGAGAAGGCAAGCTGCACTCAAGAGCACCAAATAGATACACATATAAACACCAGGTTTTTAAAATGTGTCTTACTTTATGATCACTCTGACAGTCTGTTGTGTACAGACTTTGGGGATTTTTATAACATGTTATTAAATATTAAATAGACTCACAAAAATCTGTTGCTGTTTGTGAGCAGCAGTCCTTTGAATGGACCAGTAAGCTGATACCCACAGCAGCAGATGTCAGGGGCACATATGGTCTCCTACTGCACCAGATTTTATTCACTCACAAACACTTGCAAGGGGCATGGTGGTAAAACCCCTTTCCTGGGCCTTCCCCCTCCTCCTCTCATAAATCTGGTAGTTTTGTTTTGTTACTTCTTACTGTAAGTTCTGTCTCAAGGTGCAAGAACAACTGGAATAGTCTGTTGCATAAAGCAGAAAGGTTCATTGAAACAACAAAAAAGTATTTTATTGCCCAGCATTTCCTGAAAGAACAAAAGGCAGCTGCATGGTAATTTAAGTTAAAGCTATCTTTTGAGTTAAAATCCCCAAACATTCAAAAGTGAATACAGATTCAATTGTTCTTTTAAACAATGAGTATAGAACATTTTTTTATTGTTTAGACTCCAAGAAAGTTACAACTAAATCACATTTTTTTTGAATAAAAACATCTATAATGCAAAAGTTGACCAACCACCAGTGATCAACTTCTTTCCTAATTTCTTTATCACATTCCTACAGTATTACATACAGGTGTCTAGGAATATAAACCACTCTTTTGCCCAGCTATATTACAGCCATCAGTCTTTATTTAAAAAATAGAGTTGCTTCCATATGGTGTTCTATAACACCTCAGGATGCCTCTGCCTGAGCTATATCTAAGTCTTTATAGATTGTGTGTCATCTATATTGGAAGCGGAATTAATAATGTGATTGGGATGCAAAACTGGATGTGCACAGGAACAACTGACATTGCAGTCATGGTGTGGTGCTGACAGGGAAAAAGCAGCAGCTATGGGTTTCTTTTTACTCATACAACAGGGATATAAACTGAAATTCAACAGAAGGTGGCAGTTTGGTTCCTCTTGTAGTGCAGGTGCACGAGTTGGCACTTTCTTCTAAGCCACATCTAAAGAACAACTTTGGCTCATAATGGATATGCCAAATTATTAAATTTGACAGTAGGCTTAAAATATGTGTAACAGCTAACTCCCTCCCAGGCATGTGTGAAAGGCCACCACAGTCTAGTGCCAGCCTTGACTTTGCCATGCCAGCACTAGGGAACAAAGGAGGTGGCTCTGTTCCCATGTGAGGACACTGTGCCCGTGGGCTCTGGGGCTGAAGGCTCTTGTGCTGAGCACAGGAGTGGGGCTGTGCTGTGCAGTGTGCATGGTGTGGGCAGCACACCCTGCCCTGGTGTGGGCTGGAGCTGGGTGAAATGTGATGATGGTGCTGAATGAAGAGTGGTGACCTTCCTCCTTACCCTTCCTGTGCTACTTGCTGCTTCCTGACTTCCCACTTTGAAAGGCTCTGCTTCCTTTCACAAATGGGTGAAAAACATGACGTTAACAATAACAAGACAATGAAAGATTATTCGGCAAAAATACTTCAATTCATTCATGTTTCAAGTGAAAGAAAAGAGAAGCAAGTTTGCTAAAACTCACTTGGGGAGATGAGCTGAAGCTTGTTAGCTGAACTCCAGGCAGACAAAGCAGCACAGCTTGCCTGTGCTCACTGAGGGGCAGTGTCAGAGCAGCTATTGTTGACTTGTTGCAGCTTGCAAGGACCATGCAGAATTCCAATTGGCTGTAATTGGATTTGCCAGGGGGGCTGCAAGAATAGACATAAGCCTGGTGTCTGTGCATGAACATGAAGGAAAGAATCAGGCCACAGCTCTGGCCATTTGCTAAATTTCCTCTGTTGTCCAGCCATGATGAGTAAACACAGAGGTCATGACCAAGGATGATTCACTTCAGTTTTGTGAAGAATTGCTGAAAATTGTACAAATTACCTGTCTTTAATATCCACTACATGCTTCATGTACTGATCCCTAGATAGTCTTACTGCATTGCAGTTTCTGGAGCCCATAACTAATTCTTCTTAGAAAGAAATCTGTCACAGAGAAAGGACCAGAGGCAAGACTTATGTAATAAGTCTTAGCCTTCATTTGCAAAATACAAAATGCATCTGAATAAATAAACTAGTATATTTAAAACCTGATGAAAAACCCTTATTCAGTTTGAAAAAATACCCATTATAATGAGTTAATCCATTTCCTTCCAACAAATTATGTTTGAAAGAAGTTTTATGATTGTTATAGAAAATTTCTTTTGGAGACACCTGCAACTCATACTTTGCAGCCTCTTTAGGTGAACATTTCTCATTCACAACATGCAGACATGTTTTATTTTAGATAGTACTTTTTCTTTTAAAAAACCCATTTCTCTTCATTTGAAGAATGTGCATATTGCTTTGTTCTTAACCATAGAGCATTTTTCAGACCATTCCAGACCATTCTTGATTTCTTGTCAAGTTTACCTGGTGATTTGATTTGTTTGAATATTTACTTGGTCAAAAGAAGGGCACAGTGAGCTCTCATCTACTCTAGTTGCCAAACCAGCTTGTGAAGCCATGTGCTGTGCACACCTTACCAGATGACTGGGACAGCTTTTTGCCTTTAAGACTGCTGAATTTAATTATCACTGGACTTTTTCCACAGACAACTAATACAAAGCAGGAAGAATTTCATACTTTCTCCAAGACAGAAAAGGATTTTCAGGGTCTGTTTTTAGTAGCTGTTTGCATTACATACTAACCAATGGCATTAAAGTTCATTTGAGAAAGAAGATTACATTTACTCCCAACCCTAACATTTTTGTACTGTTTTGGAATACTGTGCAAACACCTGTATAAAAGCATTCCCATAAACAGCTTTATTCCAAATAATATGCACTATTGATTGCTATTGTCAAAATATGTTATATTATTACTTGGTTTAATGCTTTGAAAATTTGGTGAATGATACTAAGTGAAAGACAAACTTTAACCTTGACTGTAGAATTTAGACCTGGAAACCCCTACTGGACAATCTCATCCCTCTGACAGGATGAAATTTTCCTATAATTTCTTCATTTATTGTTTCAGTGAATTTTCACTCTCCTCAGAATATAGATTTGGACTACCCAGAATATAGAATTTGGACTGGCAGGAGATCATAAGACACATACTGCCCAGTTACATTACAGGAAATTCTAAAATTCCCTTTTATGACAGTACAGCTCCATGGAACAGAAAAGCAATCAACACCATCACTTGTCACCTTCCCTAGGTTTTCCTGTGGAGTTGTGAGGGTTTGCATAGCAGCTTTACAGTGATGCTGCTGGTGAAGGTTGCTTGTGAGGTGCACTAGTTTGATGAATCTACCAGCTAAGTCTGAGTCTGCAAGTGCAAATACTGGAGTGGGTTGTAAACTGTTTGAGTAATTAGCTGGACCCTGTAAAACTTTCTGCTACCCAGGATAGATCCATAACATGGGAAACATGGGAATCTATGTGTAACAGTTGGCTTTTTCTTCTGAGTTCATATCTGTTCAGGAGTTTGACTTTCACTCCTTCTGGACAGTGTGCACAAACGTGGTCTGTAACCCAACTTTCAGTGTATCAGTAACACCTTTTGGGATTAGGGACAGCTCAAAGAGCAATTAGTTCTTGGGTCCTTTCCTAATAAATGGGAAGGCAACCAAGCCAAGTAAAGGCTCTCTTTCCTTGAGCCAACCTATTCTTTGACTGGACAAAGTAACAAGGGAATTTTATGGCATTTTTGTTTATATTGCAGGTGCAGGCTCCAACTCTGGCATTTCCGCCATTTTCCCAAGCACTTCTGGCACAAGCACTTTCTCACCTTACCAGCATGCTCACAAAGGTAAGAATGCACTCACAGGGTTAAATTAACAGCAGCTCTTTGTTTTCAAAAGGGCATCAACAAAGTGCAACCAAACTGAAAATATCTGTTGCTATTTTCATTGTCACTATTTCCAGATTTCTAGAACTGCTATTAGAAATAATTCAGAATTCATTTTTTTCTCAGTTAATCAACACTGCTGTTTGTCAGCTGAACATAAAAAGGATTTGAGCTGTACCCAGTGATGCGAGCAATAAATTTAGCTCATTATTTGTAGCTTTACAGAAATAGCACTCTGCTTCAGCAAAGCTTAGCTTAGAATGGTGAAAACAGCTTCATGCACAAATATGGTCAGTCTCTTATTGAAGTAACATAAACAGCTCTCCAGCATGACCATTTGGCTTTTAAAATTTTTGAACCTGAGAAGACAAAATGGGAAAGATGCAGTTAATAAGGTACTGACAATGCTGTTCTTCTTGGTATTGTCTGAAAACATGACTGTTAGGATCACATTTTCAGAGAAATTAAAGCTTTCATGCCTTTTAGCATATCTATAATTTTCTGCATCCTTTCACACCTTTTCAATTCTAGCCTTTTGCATCCAAGTTTTTTTCTGAATATCTTTTCACCTAGCTTATTTAAATTCACCTTTTAGCCATGTTGTTTTTAAAGTTTCTGTTAGAAAAACATCCATTTTTCTATATGTGCATTGTGTCCTCCTTTTAACTTCGAGCTTTTAAGGCAGCCACAGTTATCAACAATCATTTTAGCCCTTTCTCTCTTTGTATATTTACTGGTTTTTGTCTGGTCAATGATGATTCCAAGAATGCAGTGCTACAAAAGCTTCTGCTCTCGCTTATGTACAGCTTCCCATATTAAAATACAATTTCCTACATCTTTGTGTCTGATAAATCATACCATCAAATATTCTTAATGAATACAACTAACTGGTTCATGCATAAATATCAAAATTTTGAGAAATTTTAACTTGGCTTTGAGACACAACACTAAGTTTTTCATGCTTAACAAGTAACCAAGACTCAGATCAACTAAAGGATTATGCAAACCATGTGTAGAGCAAACTGCAAACTGTTAACTACTCTGATCCTAAGAGTTGCTCCTTCATTTATTTTTTTTCATTCCAGCAGATCTTTCAGGACAAGGACATCTGGCTACAGCTCTTATAATTGCTATGTCTACTATCTTCATAATGGCTATTGCCATTGTCCTCATCATCATGTTTTACATTGTAAAAACAAAGCCATCTGCTCAAGGTAATTGTTCAGCAGGTAAAATTTTAGTTGCAAATGCTATTTTAGAATTAAGAATACTCTATTCTATTGGAATATTCTAAATTCTATTTTAGAATTATTCTGAGAATAATTAGTGTTATATTTGTATATTCTAGCCTGTTGCAAGAGCCACTCAGTAAAAAATGTCGAAGCTCAGGCTAACACTCAAGAAGAGAAGAAAGAAGTGCAAGGTACAAGTTGTTTTAGTTTTGTTTTTTCTATCCAAGACAACACTGGGCTTAAATATTCCTAATACTTTTCTCTTAATTACAGTTTCTCCTTTGGAGTATGTAAAACCCTCATCAGTTTACTGAAGAATTGCCTATACTAGTTTTTTGTGCTTCCAGAATGTCACTTAATCCTCTGATAGCAATTAAAAATATAGTAGAGAGATTTATTTTGTCAGTAGGGTTGCCAGCAGAACTAACTCCTGACACAAAGCACTGGTTTGGAAACTTATTGCCAATTTAAACTTCTCTAATTGTTGTTCTACAGATAATGTTGTGATATTCTCTGAGAAAGAAGAATTTGATAAACTTACAGCAACTCCAGCTAAGGCTGTCAAAAGGTGGGTAAAAGATAAATATATTGCCAGTTTCACTGAAATGGGGGAGGCACATGGTCATCATTCATCCTGGTACAGTGGAACACATAAACAAATTTGATGGGTATGCTGGCAAGTTGCTGCAGCAGGGCAAAGACCAGATGCCTCATAGGCTCTTCCCCTCGGTTTCTAAGAGATGATAACAGACATCGTGAAGAGACACCTGTGTTCTCCCCATTCCCTCTGTGACCAATTCCTCTGCTCTTTGGCCTCCATCTCCTCTTTTGAGAGGTTAATTTCTGGGACCTGAGTGCAGCTTTCACTCACATGGCCTTATTGATCTTCCCCTTCCCTTCTAGGCAGGAGGAGTAAAAATAGCTGCTGCAAGCCTAAGGAAACCCCTGGTCTCTAGCATCATCTGCAAGGCATGGTGTGGTAGTTTTCCTCATCTTGTCTCTGCCCAGCAGCCAAACCTGCCTGGCAACATTATTAGGGTGGGCTAAACACTGTCCTCATTGGAAAATCCCTCTATGAAAGGATTCTTGCAAGCTACTGAGCTGGTGAAGGCCTTTACAGTCACAGGATTTCAGAGGAAAGGCAATTTAAACATGGAAAACACTTTTATTTCATTACTCTCAGGAAGCAAAAAGAGGATGACTGGAGTCAACCCATGAGAGGCTTCACTAAGATAACCATACCCTTCATTTTCCAGTGAAAATGATGCATCTTCTGAGAATGAGCGACTTTTAAGCCGGAGTATGGATAGTGATGAAGAAGCTGCAGTTGACAAGCAAGGGACTCCAGAGAGATGCTTGTTATCTTTAGTGCATTTGGCCAGAGATAAATCTTCTACAAGCAATAAATCAACTGGGGTAAGTCTACCTTGAGATTTAAAAATTGAGAGCCTTTTTCTACTTTTTTAAAAGAAAAAAATATACGAACTATCAACCCCCCCAAAATGCATAGTAGGGTAGATCAGCTTCTGATTTACAGGAGCTTCTCCAGACAAATTTGTTATAGAATCTCCTTTGCATGATGACATATATGCATATGTATAGTGTTCAGGGATAGAAATAAATTTTTCTACAAGACTAATTAATTTGCCTTTTTTAGTATTATATTTTATCATTTCAAGAAAGAAAAGACCCATATAACAGCAATCCCCTGTCATAGCTAATATAAAATAATAAAGGTAAAATATTAAAGCAGGCTGGATTTGGCTGACAGCAGAACATCTGAGTACCTTGACCCAGCTGCATTCGTATTTCCACGACACTGACTTCTCAATGATATCCGGTGTTGTGCTTGGTTTCCATGTGGAATTTTGAGAAATAAACACATAGTTTGAAGGTGATTCCTGTGCTCTGAAGGACGCTGTAATCTACTGTTTTGCTGTGGAAGGCCTTTGCTTCTCCCTGCTGAGCATGTACTGCTCAGGGCTTTTTATCTCATGTGGAGTATTTTAAGGCACAGTTAAGGCCACACCTCACCCACACAACCTTTCAGTTTGTTTTAACATCAAACTACCCTTAAAAAGAAGGTGTCTGCTCTGGTCTTTTAGTATTTCTAGTTTATTTAAAAAAGGCTATAGCTAGGTCCAAATTACATCATTAATATCAAATATCAAATCTGGTTTAAAAAAAAGGTTTGAAAATGCATCTTTTAATGTTTGCATGTTTTAAATTGTTGGGAGAATCAGCTCAAAATTTCTAAAATGCACCACTTTTCAGCTGAGATCAGACACGCAAAATCTCAACACAAGTTAAATGGTTTTGTAGTTGTAGATATTTATGACCATCTGAAAATAACTTACTATTTCAATGCTAACACTTTAAAGTTCGGGTTTTTGAGGTCTCTCTAAATATCCAACTTTATGATACTTCTGTAAGCGCTGGCTTGAAATAGGATAATACACCTTGGGTAGTCATGAAATCAGAATATTCCATAAGAAGCAGGTTACCTTTGAAAGACCCTATATCATAGATACATTCTCCAGAGTAATTTATATAGATAGCTCATTAGTGCACCTAAAGCATGGACTGCTTCTTCCAGACTTGTTGTAACATATCCTCATGGACTAAAGACTGCTGACGAGGCTGAAGACAGACTCTTCAATGAAAGAGCAGATTGCATCAAGATTCTCCACTCCATACCTAAGATGTCACAATTAAGCCAGTTGCCAGAAGTTAGAAAAGCAGTAATTTCTTCCGATTGGGAATTAAGTAGCATTACTAGCATAGGAGAAAGTACTCAGAGCAGTTAGACAGGGATAAAGAAAATTAGAGGCTTGCTATTAGCCAAGTCTTCTTTTTCCTAGTTATACAAAAACCCATTTGCAATGTGTGGCCACACAGAGAATCATCAGGCCAAACATTTCCTGTTTGCTTTCAGCTTAAGGTTTAAAAACCCCCCATCTTCTGGCTCTGGTAAAAAAAGCATCTTGCATAATTCTTCAAAGAATTACTCAACCTGCTTCTTTACCCTAAAAGTGGAGGGAGAATGAAAATAAGCACCCAATCGTTTTCTTAGGAGGATTTTTAATAAACCCCATTAAATTTCCCAATTTCAACGTTCTGAAACAGGTGATCCCAGCCTACAGTGGCAACACAACTGACTGAGCACAGGTAAATTACAGGAGGAAGAAGTGAGTGACTGTGTTGCCCATGGCACGATGTGCTCACACTGTGCCTGCCAGGCGCGCTCCAGCTGGAGCAGCCACTCCAGCTGCAATTCCATTACTCCACGTCATTGGTGCACCTTGCCCTTCACTGCCCAAATAAAGTGAGGGAAATCTTGCCACAAAACAAAGTACTGAAAGCAGAGCTTTTATTCAAGCCTCGTTTGCAGTGAAAAGTGACAAATTTGTGGAGATAATGCTAGAGTCCTGTCAAAAAGACAGCTTTTCAGCTTTTCTAATGAGAGCTGACTTAAGGAAGAAAATTTCAGTCCCTGAGAGCTCATGACATTTTGACATTTGTTTTCACTCCACATCGAATCCAAAGCCAAAACTTGAGAATATTTTGCTAAATGAAACTGTATAAAAGTGTCCATTTTTAGCTTGAAAAATGTCAGCTTTTCAGTCTTGTTTCTTTCTTGTCAAAAATGACTAGATCCCCCTGGACCTCAGATTTTTCCTCTCTAAAACTTCACCTTTTTTTCTTAAACTATCTGTAAAATATTTCAGTTCATTAGTAATGCACTAAGCAGGTCTATGTCCACAGACAGAAAGGAAGAGCCCCTCCTCTACAGTCCTCTTAGATTATTGGAAGAAGGCAATTTCAGTATGAATTTAATTCCCAGTATCCAGTCCTGACCTGGTTTACCTAGACATTCCTATGTTTATCATTGCATATATGGTACTGGATTTGTCCTCATTCTCAGGAGTTGGAGCAGAAAAGTACTGGCTCTCAAAAAAAGTCTAGAAGTTGAGATGAAAGATCTCTAGCAGTGGCAAGTGAAATCAGAAATATGTTTATGCTTCATGGAATAATTGCTGTGCCATTTTCTTTGAGTCTTCGAAAGGGACCCTTGAGGACACTGTGTGATAACCTCATGAAATGGAGAGGTCCCACAGACCTTCCACTGCTGTCTGCTAATTGTCTAATCTTGTAACTGAAAAATTAATGAAATAAATATCTTCTCATTTAGATTCAGAGTCGAAGGAAAAAGATACTTGACGTGTATGCTAACGTATGTGATGTTGCAGAAGGTGAGTGTACAATTTGTGCCTGTGTTAAAATATGAAATCAGATCACAAGCATTTGCTATAAAGAAAGGCTTCTGGCTATCTATGGAAAATAGTTCCAAACCAAAAAGACACTCTGTAGGCAGATTTGTATTCACTTGCCAGGAGCCCTGTGGTCAGCCCTGACCCCAGAGCTGTCCAGGCTGGCCTGGGGCTGGAGCAGGCCACAGCCTCTCTCCAGGCACCTTCCTTCCTGTGGAGAGCAGGAAGAGTTGGGGTGGGCTGTGCTGGGACACACAAGCAAACCAAGATGCATGGAAGCAGTTTTGCATTCCCCATCTAGAGGAAACCTGTAGGTCTTATTTCTTTAGATAACGGATTTTTAGAAGTTCCAAATATGAAAGTGAGATTTGGGGAGGGTCAGGATTGAGGGTAAAACACAAATCTCAACCTACTCTGCTTCTCTAAATTCTGTCCCACATCTCACAACAAAATGTGGAGTTTCCAGGCTGTGTTTTGACCCTGGTTAGCACTTGACTACCTGAACTGTTTTAGCAGAATATACAAATTAAGTTCCCTGCAGAACAGGAGCTGTGACTGCATTTACTTTCCACACACACACACACACACACACACACACACACACACACACACACACACACACACACACATTTTGTGTGCACATTTATGAGTATGTTGTAATTCAGGGAGCTCTGTCTTCCATCAGATTATTTCTGATGGTTAAGAAGCAGGAAAACTACAGAAGCAAAAGTCTGGTTTGGGAAAAATGCTGTAGCTGGTTCTCTCCTCTGTTTTCTGGACATGAATACATAGAAAATATGTGCAGGAGAAAATAGCCTTTTCCCCACAGGATGAATGTTAAATCCTCCCTAGAGATTCACAATAGTAATGACAGTTAAGCACTTGCAGGGATGTTTATGCTTGCATCTGGCATCATTGCTTCACCTCACTTCTCACTTTCCTACAAGGACCACTTTCAATTACAGATATGTTTCAGCAGATGCTGGTGACAGTCTCAGGGAAGGGTCAAAGCTGTCTCTGGAGCTCAAACACTGAGCCTGACGTGTAGGAGTTTATTAATGGGGCTGCTTACTAGGGACATAGTTGCAATATACTCTTTCTAACAGCTAGTAAATTGTTGAAGGAAAGGACAGAGCCATGGGAATTCATACAATCTATCTATTATTTCTTTCCAGGGAAATTTTACCCTAATTATGATATCCTACCGTTGTTATGAAGAATTAATTTGGTAATATGCAGTAGTCACTTCGAACCTAGACGTAATCATGTACTATCACTTAAAGATTTTAGCTGTATTCAATGCTATCAGTGTAATCTGTTGTACTTTAATAAATGTCAAGACCTGTACCCAGAGGCACCTGACAATCCCCCCCTCCCTTTGCAGGTCTGAGCCCTACAGAGCTGCCATTTGACTGCCTGGAGAAGACCAGCCGAATGCTGAGCTCCACCTACAACACGGAGAAGGCCATAGTGAAGACGTGGCGTCACCTGGCCGAGAGCTTTGGGCTGAAGCGGGACGAGATTGGCGGCATGACGGACGGCATGCAGCTCTTCGACCGCATCAGCACGGCGGGCTACAGCATCCCAGAACTGCTCACCAAACTGGTGCAGATCGAGCGACTGGATGCTGTGGAATCCTTGTGTGCAGACATTCTGGAGTGGGCACAAGCAATGCCGGCTCCTGAACCAGCAGGGACATCCTGACACGCCTGCTTGGGGCCTGCACCTCCACATCAGAAGTGTGATTCCAGTAAGCACTGCATCAAAGACTTTGGACTAAAGACCAGACTTTGGACTAAAGACCACTGATGCTTCTCCTACAGAATTGCTCACAATAGCCAATGGGAAGCTCTTCTCTTTGACTTCTAAAAGTGAAGTAACACATCTACCAAATCGAGAGCAGAAATTTCCCAAGAAGCTTGGCATGAAACATGTCATTAAACAAAATGATCATGTTAAAAAGTTACTGATAACAAGCAGAGACACAAACATCCATTTTGCAGTCTGTGTATGAGTAGGAGGGCAAATAACCCTTCTGATACCATTTGTGCCTGGCCTTCAGGAAAGGCATTGAATAGCTCTCTGAAAATATTTGTGTCTCTTAGGAATTTCATTCAATGGTTCAATGGTTTAACAGTTACAGTCAGAAGCAGTACCACAGCTACAGTATCAATTAATACACATTAGGCACATACATTTCTATCTGCTCCAACCAGTTTAATTTTCTACACTTACTATGGGTTTGTTGAATCTAGAATTATGTGCATTATCTGCATAGGTGTATATGCACAGTCCTCAGATTGACTAACTATGCTACATGGAAAAAGAGTGACCAGAACTTACAGATTGAAGTGCTTCAAAACAATCTACATAATGCACATAAATGCACTCTTGGTCCATTCTGACATTTCAGAAGTTATAAATTCAAACTGCTGACTTGCTGAGGACAAGCTGGTTAGCAAGTGGGCAGGAAAAGTGGGCAGTTACTCCTTGCAAGTGAAGACCAAAATCTTCGTTTCTTTACTGTTAAGTAAAAAGCAAAACCAAAACCAGATTGTCCACCACCATTAAAAATATACTTTTCAAATAATGACATCTATATATCAAATTATATTTAAGCCAGAGGAATTCCAGACAACAGTGGCGCACATGTGACACAAACAGAAAAAGAGTAGATTTCTTTAGAGACCCTTGAAATGCGGAGGAAAAAGTGATTTTAATGCTGTACTCTTGTAAGCCTAGACATGAGCACAGAATCCACCAGTGACATTAAACTCATCTGAAAGGTAATGCATTACTGTGAGTTTTTGAAGTACAAAAATTGACCTAATTTGGTTTTCTTTTAACTACTGTCTGATTTTCATGGTTAAAATTTATCTAAAATTCATTCAGACCACAGGTCAGTGTCTCTTACCAAACTAATTTGCCTAATTTATAGCCAAAATAGTGATGATGGATTTCACCACTAAATTAAGAAAAGTGTCAATTACAAAAATTACTTCTTAAATTCCAAAACGCACAACTGAGCAAAATGCTATTAAAAATATTTGCTATTACCCAGAATTTAACAATCAGTATTCCATCACTTAGTACCTAGATCTTATTTATGATAGTATCATAATTGTGCAAAACATTTATCATCACCCTTTAACATCTATATTTAGTATTGTTACAACACTTGATTTGTATATCAGGGGAAGTAAATACTGCAACACAAAACCTATCCCTCTCGTTATTCTTTTTCCACCCTTTCTTTGATATCATAAAACACTCTTCATTAATCTGCATATGCCAAATGTGATAAGATTTCAACTCTTCTTTCAATGATGCAGCAAGCTGCATTTATTTGAAATTTAACTAGCTGATTGATGTTGAATTTAGGTGTGAAATTCTTGTCTTGAAATCAATGACAAATTCATACAGATTTCAACAGGCTTCAACAGGATTTCTAGATATGTTTACAGCTCAGCAATCTTCAACATGATTCTCAAGACCATGAATTTGCAGGTTTTACTATTGCTACTGGAATAAAAAAGAAACAAAAGTGACAGAAAGAAAGAAAGGAAGGAAGGGAAAAAAAACTAAGCATCATCAAAATTAGATTTTTCTTGTGCCAGTGTGTAACTACAGTGTTATTCAGTGGACTGCCTCCTATGTTTTATACACCATTTACAACAACACATCACACATTTGTTAAAAGAAAGACAAAGAAGATAGAGGAATCTTCTTCTTTTTATGTTTATTGGGCCATGAAAAGTTAGGGTTTTGAAACTGATGGTGCCAATGCAAACACAGACTATTTAACATTATTTTATTTAGTATACAGTATTTTTATTGTTATACAAGAGATGTACGGGATTGAAAAAAGAATCCTGTAGGTCTTGCCAAAGCTTACTTTCTAATAACTTCGTTTAATGCTGTATATATAACTTATTACATTGTAAAATATGAACATAAAATATACTAATAAAAGAAAGAGGTCAAACACAGTTGTATTGCCATTTCTTTGATTAAATAGCACATTGCCTTATAAATCTGTAATGAAATAGGTTAGCCAAGGGCTGGCAGGTACATTCCTGTGGTATGGGAGTGTCTTGGTAACACATATGGAGCAATCTTTGCATTCCTGTAGGATACTGCTTCTCTGCATCACTTAGGAAGCAGAAACCATTTTGTCAAGAGATTTTGTATTTAGTATTTCACCTTGAAGGTAATGTGAAAATGCCAAGCCCCTTGCCATTCCTCAGAGAATCTGTAAGTTTTTATCTGTGTACTGAGAACTGCAGACTCTGAGACTGGTGAGTAATGTAACAGTACCTTCATTAGCATGTTTTCATTCTGCATTTCTAAATTAGCACTACTTCACAACATTACCAGAAATCTTAACTGGATGCTTTCATTTCATGACAGGATAAATTGTGTACATGCAGTCTTAGGCTGCACAGGTGGGACAACCAGAACTGCAAGCTTCTGTAAAAAAAAACAAAAAAAAAACCCCAGAGCACCAAGTTGGATTTCCCCCAGACTGAACTACTTACTACCTTGTAAGACTTTCCTCACCTAATCCCAGCTTCCTAGCCTGACCAATGTTGTCCCAGTTTTTTCCTTAGAGAAACTTGCTGGGTTTTGCAGACT